>CM054177.1:16133563-17628563 GCA_028829895.1 Sinotaia quadrata | reverse complement strand
CAGGTAACACTGAATATTTGACTTGTGAGTTTCTGATCGCTTTTTCTTATGATTAAATATTTTGACTAATTTAAATATAGTCTTCCTATGCCAATTTTTATCAGCGTTAATGTATTGCTTGTAGGGGTGTGTGTGTCATTTAAATCTTATTTAAAGTGTTGTCACTCTAATAGAAAGATAACAGATAAGGCATATTTAGGCTAAAGTGTGATCCGGGGAATAGCGATAACCATAATATTAATAATTACCGTATTTCTTACAAGATGGACAGAGTTTGGCTTGGATTAGCTCCCCGTCGTGTATCCGGATATTCACCCAGAAGAGGGTTACGTACACATTTAAAGACAAAAGTGCACACGTGTGTGGGTATGCACAGACGGACACGCGCACGCACGCACATACAAACACACAAATGGTCAAATGCTTGTAGCAATGATTTTTCAATGATAACATTTTATTAGGGAAATACATACTGGATATCAGATGGCACAATGAGATTGCAGCAGTGAAAAAGAACGACCCACGGAGGGCATTTATTCATAAAGAATTCAGACACTAATATTTTATCACACTATATGCCAGAGGCAGACAAAAGAAAAGACGTGACAGACAAACAAGAAAGATGTTAACATTTCACCACGAAAGATGAGTGACATAATACTGAGAGGATACAAAGATGAAGGTGACAGCACTGCATCACCGCAAATATCAGACTTAAAATCTCTGACGGGCAGAGCAAAATAGGATATGTCAGTATTTCATTACAAATAAATTGTGGACGTGAACTGAAAAGTAAACAAACCAACAGGAAAGAAAGACCCAAACATATACAACCACCACCACCATTACCATCCCAATAAAAGTTAAGAAATAATATAGAGTTGTTGCCATTTTCATTACTGGACGCTGGGTATAAAAGTATCCACTTGTCTTCTTGTCATGACAGTGATCGTTAAAGGTTCTAAAGTACGTTAAAGGTTCTAAAGTATGTTAAAGGTTCTAAAGTACGTTAAAGCTTCTAAAGTATGTTAAAGGTTCTAAAGTACGTTAGTAAAGAACGTATTGAATACGCCAAAGCCAGGGACAACAAATCGACACAATCTGATACATTACAACTGAACAATTCAATCCAAACGTTCAGATCACGTTCAGTTCGGAAGGTCACACTCATTTCTCCTAATTCCTCGGCATATCTTCAGTTGCGTGCGAGTGTTGCAGGTGAACAAGACGCATTCTCTATACACCAGAACTCGGTGCACGAAAGGAAAGAACACCAATGCATTGAAGACAAACAGATCGACATAATTTTCAGATAATCAGATTTTCTTGTCTGAGATACCAGGCCAATGACGTTGTTGCCACGCAAACGATGGCGCACAAGCAATTGATTTCAAGGACGTCATACGTCACTGTCGGAAAAGTTTAACATGATTTTCAGGACTTGATACTCCACTGTCGGAAAAGTTTAACATGATTTTCAAGGATTTCATACGTCACTGCCAGAAAGTTTTAATATGATTTAAACGCTTTTGTAGGTCACCTTAGGAAATATTTAAAGTGATTCAAAGGGCTTGATACGTCACTACCTGAAAAGTTTACAATGATGCTCAAGGACTTGATACGTGAGTCAGGTAGTTTTGCAATGGTTTAAAGGGTTTTGTACGTCACTGCCAGGAAGTTTAACAATGATTTAAGGGGCTTTGTATGTCACGGCCAGGAAGTTATAGAATTATATAAGGGAATTTGTACGTCATTGCCAGGAAGTTATACAATTATACAAGGGAATTTGCACGTCACTTGGATTTGTACGTCACTGCCAGGAAGTTATACAATTATACAAGGGAATTCGCACGTCACTTGGATTTGTACGTCACTGTCAAGGAGTTATACTACAATATAAGGGTTTTGTATGTCACTGCCAGGAAGTTATACAATGATGTAAGGGGCTTTTGTACGTCACTGCCAAGAAGTTATACATTGATTTAGGGAGCTTTGTACGTCACTGCCAGGAAGTTATACAATGATATAAGGTGCTTTTCACATCATTGTCAGGAGGTTTTAAAATGAATTAAGAGGCTTTATATCTCACTGTTAGAAGTGTAAGAAAAATTTAAGGGGGTTCATACGTCACTGTCAGGAAGATTTACAATGAATTAAGGGCTTTGTATTTCACTGTCGAAAAGGTTTGAAATGATTTAAGGGGCTTGGTATATTACTGTCGGAAAGGTTTGAAATGATTTAAGGGGCTTGGTATATTACTGTCGAAAAGGTTTGAAATGTTAAGGGACTTGATGCAGCTTGTCTAGAAGGTCCGAAATGCTACTCAGTAAGCTGCATATTACTGTGACGTATTCTTGTAAATAAATTTCTTAATAGCCTTGTGAAAATTACATTACTCTTAACACAGCATCTCCGGCAAAAGAAAACACACACCTATTTTAAGCACCACAAGAGAGATATTAAAGATACATAATCTGATAAAGAAAACAAGAAGAAAAGAACCGAACGATCGTTATTGTTTCTTGCTTTCTGCAGGTCTTTGGCGGGAAAAAGCTTTTATCTTAAAAGAAAGGAAGTTTTGACATTTACAGCCTTAACCTCGTCATGGTCAAGGTCACAGTTCTATTCTTGTTCACATTCTTGCTCGGTGCAGTAGGGTCATGCGCAAATCTGAAGTAAACCCTTCCATTTTTCCCTTCCCAGGAGTCAGTACTGCCCGGTTGCTGACGACCACAGAAATGTTGCAGATATTGTAATGATGGGTCTTGGTGTTGCACCTTCATCGCCATGGTCATCATTTAAACTTTAAAAGCACCTCTTCCCTGAGGTCAAAGCAGATCAAGAGGTAACTTGAGCTCTAACAGCAATAATGAGCATCAAGCTAAAGAAAAACACAAACTATAACATAAGCTGGCAAATCTAATTTGAGGAAGATAACGATGTGTAGGAAGATAACGATGACGATGATGTTGTGTATGGAATAAAGAGTCGGTCCGTCCGTACTTTTATATTAGACTACATTAATGTTTATGGCTTTAATCCTGTAATCTTCGTGCACATTTACCGAAATAAATTACTTATTTTAATGGAATTCATGAAATGGAAAATTCCCTGTTTACTCTCTAAACTTCAAGATCAGTATCACTAGGGCAGAACGACTTTAAAGTACTGAAAGCAAGAGGGTTCGCACAAGGTATGTAAACAACATGTAAATATTACTCTTGATACAGGCAAGTGTTTATTTTTAACTGAACTCTTGAGCCATCCCAGCACGTGACACCCGGCAGATACGAGACAACACAAGGGAAATAACCCCAATCGAACAATCTCAAAAAACCCCAAGATATATTATCAAGACGGTATAATTCCTCCCCCGCCCCATCCCTTTCCTCTTCTTCCCTTCAACACGTAAAACGCGTCACACACATTCACAGTATTAAATCGCAGGCATGTATTTATTTATTTTTTTTTAATGGAGGACATTTAATCTGATAAATTGCACTCTGAAGGCGGCATTCCAAGAGCGCCTCGTCTGTACATCCTCTAACACGACACGGACCGTCTCAAGTCTGGCGTAAACAGGTCTGGAATTCCCCAGCTGCCTGGTAATCACGGCGTTCGTCAAACTTTGTCCTAATACTATCACTGCGGGAACTGGGCTTGTCTGTCAGTCAGAGTGATCTGCCCGTGGTCAATGATATTCCACGTACGGGTTGAGATGGAACGGCACTTTGCGAACATGTTGTCTTGTGTCTTCCTTGGAGTTCAATACATAGCCCGAATGATTTTCTTGTATCCGGGGTCCTTACTACGAAACTGTCATCTAAGAGGATATGATGATTAAAATGATAACGACGACAACAGCGCTAAACAAGTAAACAAAGAGCATTTTGACTAAGGCAGTGGCTTCCGTGACCAGAAAAGGTGTTCCAAGCACTCGGGTGCCTCTTATGGTGTGATATCTAGCACTCTTCATATGGACATACGCTTTGCTGCTATGAACAGAGCGCAATCAGCATGAACAAGTGTACAGCACAAAGAATGAAAGAATTCGTTTAGTGCGAATGAACAACGGAAACATAAATGGATATATATATATATAGAGAGAGAGAGAGACATTTAGTGAGAGTGACAGAGAATAAATAGTGTATGTATGACAGTTTATATATGTGTGCGTGTGTGCACGCGTATGTGTTTAATGTATTTAATGTGTATGTGTGTATGTGTGCTTGAAAGAGAGACATGGACATCGAGAAGTGTTTGGGGTAGTTAGTAGTAGTAAGTACAGATACTATTTTTTTTATAAGAAAAGAAGAACACGATGCAAATGCAACTGTGGAGGAGGGGGAAAGGAAGGGGGCAAGTAGAGGGTCAGAGGGATTGATAGATATTTTCTTGTAATATTCAACAGAATTAAGTTCTCTGCACAACTAAATTTTTCATAATCACATACCAGACTCTATCTCTCCCCCTCCACCCCTAGAAACCCCTCTGCCGAATGGGCTCTCCCGGCTGTCCCTGTCTTCGTGAAGTTGCTTTGATATTTTCAGAAGAAAATTATCTTTGGAAAGGGTCAGACAGATTCCAGAGTGGCTGTATAAGCAGAAAAATGTCATGATGTGTCTGTATTAAATACAAATGATTTCGAACGAAACGAATCAGAGTATAGATGTGTGCTTTCGTTTGTTCGGTTTATAGTTTGTATGCTTGCTTGTCTGTTTACTTTACCTAAGCTTGCCTACCCAACCAAATAACAGTTTGTTTATAAATAACTTTAAAAAAAATTACATAAAAAATTCAAACATGATACAATAGGGAACGAATAAGCAAGCATGAAATATATCACCTACCACCACCCTATATTTACCCATTTACAAGTGCCACTCAACACACATATCTACAGCTATATACATACATACACACGCATGTATGCACGCGCGCACTTGACAGATTCGAGACATATTTTTCAACAGCTCCCGAAAGAATCACAACAACCACTAAGTAGTTTTCTGGGGTGGCCGCAATAGGTTCAAGTCCGGATAGTAAACATCGCTACAGAAACACTGGGTGGCGTTAGACAACTGACCCACTAGCTGCACGTGGAGCATTGGTGGATGTCAATTGATGACGGGGGAAGACAGTTTTCAGTGCATGCATGCGAAGGTATTAGTAGACTAAAAAATCGATGTTAATACATAAACTGTCACTGACTTCAAGACTTCATGGAAGGAGTCATGACAGAAAAACTAAGCGATATTCGATCTGTCTCTGACTCCAAGACTTCATGGAAGGAGTCATGACAGAAAAGCTAAGCGATATTCGATCTGTCTCTGACTTCAAGACTTCATGGAAGGAGTCATGACAGAAAAGCTAAGCGATATTCGATCTGTCTCTGACTTCAAGACTTCATGGAAGGACTCAGTACAGATAAAGGTGGTTCGCAAACTGTCACTGCTCCAAAACCTCACGAGTTGGTTTGATTGTGCATGGACGGTTTTTGCTTTCCGAATTATAAATTATGACTGATTAAACAAACTTGACTTTTATCGTTTCTGGAATCTTTTAGAAATTTTCAAAACTAAATAAAATTTAAATCATTTGTTTAGTATAAAGTGAAGAAGTTATTCATATAGTGAAGAACTCTAAAAGATAAGATAAGTAAAGAATTTTTTAAAATATTATTAAATTGAAACCCAGACACTGGTTGTTTTTTTTTAAAATCTACTCTCCATAATTTGTACTTATCAGTATATAAGATCTACTAGCTTTATATTTTAAAATATTAGAGTGTGCCTATAAACTATAGTGTTTTAATGATTGAATAATATGATTTTAAACGTTCCTATATTGCAGTTGCTCAAGTCAAACTTAATTACTACCTGTAACGTTTTGCTGGGAGATTGGCAAGATGTTAATTCTCCACCACCCTGGGCCACCGTAATCTTAGGCTAATCTCTAAAACACACCTTCTGGCTGGCCACACATTTTAGAAAGATGAATGATAGATAATGTAGAATAGAAGAGTGATATTCCTAGAAGAAGCTCAAAATCCCTGATACATGCACCCAGGGTAGTAAGTAAACACAGGTGATAGATTACAACATATAACATGTAAATGAGTCATGCTAACACAAGTGGTCTAAGTATCAACAATAATTGTATTCAAGAAGAAATAACATACGACAGTATGGTTACATATAGCAAATAATTCAACAGTTACAATTAGGGGTTTTATATATATATATATATATATTATTTAAGTTCATGATCACAACCATGTGATGTCGTAAGAGAATGTCCATTTGAGTCCTATAGCATTGTAGTAGTTATTTGGTTCGTTCTATGAGCAAACTATAAATGAGTTTATAAGAGAATACTGAATATTTCTGAGTGAACTCTAAAGTACATTGGTGGATGTCTTCAACTTGAATGAAGTTGCACTTGTTGACTTCATAAATACATAGGTTTCTGGAAGAAATCTTGGTCTGATAGAGGGACTCAATTCACAAGCAAGTTAATGATAGAGATTAATCAACTTTTGAAGGTAAAGCAGTTTAGCACTATTCACTACCACCCTATGTGTAATGGTTAAGTCGAAAATTTGAAAGTTACTCTTACCAAGTCATTGAAGAAACTGTGTGTGGAAAGGCAGACAGACCAAAATTATCATTCAGTACACCTTGTGGCCAGTATCAATGGTGGGTAATGCCATTTGGCATCCTCACATCACCAGCTATTTTCAATAAGATGATGAGATTGCCCATCAAACCCATGAAAGAGGAATCTATTTTTAACAATATGGATGACATATTGGTGGCTATCCAGACCCTGGAAGAATGCATCCGAGTGTTATAGAAGCTATTCCAGCATTTGAAGGAACGTAATCTTACTGCTCGACCAACCAAATGTTTCTTTGGACATTTCAAACTTGAATAATTTGGACACACAGTTGTACAAGGTCTCCTGTGGCCAGAGGCATCAAAAGTAAGAAAATTCAAAGAGATGGAGAGACCAGTCTCCAATACAAATGTTAAATCTTTTTTTTTTTTTTTTGGGGGGGGGAATTGGCTGATTACTATAGAAAATGTATTTCCAAGATCAGTGCCATTGCCAAACCACTCATTGATTTATAAAAAAAAAGGCAAACCTGAGACAGTGATTTGGAGTGAGGAGTGTGAAGCCTTCTTTACTAGTTTGAAAGACTGCCTGTCACAAGCTCCTGTGCTCCATTTGCCTGATTTTATAAATGTATTCACGTTCTTATACATACTGATAACCTTATGTTGCAGAAGAAAGAGGGTAGATGGGGGATATAGATTAAAATATGGATTTTATCTTTCTTTAGTAAGAAGTTTTCCGCTGACGGAAATACTGTGAGACGGTAAATGTTTCTCTTTAATGTTGTGGAAGAGAGAAAACGTTTACAGCGCCCGCATATCTGCCGAGAGAGAGAGAGAGAGAGAGAGAGAGAGAGAGAGAGAGAGAGAGAGAGAGGAGTGGTGTCTTCTGGAGAATTATTAATAACATAAATTAAGATTGTCATCACTTGTAATTAGTTATGGTTGATTAATTAAATAATAATAATAATAATAATAATTACCATTAACTAGGTGGCATTAGCGTCACACATTTATTCTTTAAAAATACAAACAATGCTGAGTAATAGGTTTATCAGATTAATGGTCTGGCAATATTTATTCCTTATTTGTGTAGACTAGTTTTACTTTTCAGTCTAAACATAAATGCAAACTCAATTCAACGCTGTGCATATAAAGTACATTTTTGAGACATCTTATATGAATGTGTCCATTGTATTATTCCCTAGAAGTGCACGCTACATTGCGCAAACTATAACTGTTAAAAAAATTAGCTGAACATGCTCAAATCATGTTTATGTGAGAGACACAAATTAATGTTAAAATGTGTCCTCTCAAATTAATGGGAAAAGTATGGAAAAGACAATCGAGGCATGTCAATAAATGCCTGCCAAATACCCAAAAAGCTCAATTACACTAGGCATATTACCAGATCTTAACATATACTAATGAGTTAAGTCAGATATTTATAAATAATGGACAAATACTCAAGTTCCCTCTAAGGTGCGCGGCCGCGCAGCTCATTAGAGAGTGCCGCGCAGCTGTTTCAAAATTCCGCGCACAAGTTTTTGTAGCAAGCTTAAATAACCGCCAGTTCCACGCAGACAGGAAAAATATTAGAGGGAACGCTGCTGATAGGCAGTCATGCTGAGTATTTATTCATTAAATATAAAAGGTATGACTTACTCAGTATTTGACTCTAGGTCCAGTGGCAATAACCTAGTTTACTCATGGATTGATTATTTTATCGAGAGATAGAGAAAGTCTAGCATAGTACATTTTCAGTGCGCGTCCGGTGGCAATAAATAATTAAACCATGAGTCCACTAGGTTATTGCCACCGGACGCGCACTGAAAATGTACTATGCTAGACTTTGTGTTGATTACTTGTACTATGAACTAAAATAAACCCCGATTATCTTTGTGAGTGCCAATATGGACATGAATCTTTGTCGTCGCCCGGTTGTATGACTGTAGGTGAAGTGACAAGCTAATAATAGCGGGTACCAATTTCTAATTCTGTTTATTTTATCCGGATCAGTCAAAGCTTGAAAGCTTCCATGTCTTTTATGTCGCTACCTGGCTTCTGTGCAAAGGAAAGATATATTTTATCCGGAGTACACATGCTGTCTGTGCACGACTTTTTAAGCGTGTGTCTGTGTTGTAAATTATGTGGATTTGGTTATAGTGACCTGCCACGTCAATCCTAAGCATTTTTTTCATGTATTTATTATTTTTAATTTATACTTTCCACCACCACCGCCATCATAGATCTATGTGTCCGAGATCTTGCCTTATAGGCGAATTAAAAAAATATATATAACTTTAGCGTTCCCATTAAGTTTAATTGTATTTCCCTTAAGAGTATAACTTTCTCCTTCAAGACTGCAACTTTATTTCCCTTAAGATTGCAACTTTCTCCTTCAAGACTGCAACTTTATTTCCCTTAAGATTGTAACTTTCTCCTTCAAGGTTGCAACTTTATTTCCCTTAAGATTGTAACTTTCTCCTTCAAGGCTGCAACTTTATTTCCCTTAAGATTGTAACTTTCTCCTTCAAGGCTGCAACTTTATTTCCCTTAAGATTGTAACTTTCTCCTTTAAGACTGCAACTTTATTTCCCTTAAGATTGTAACTTTCTCCTTCAAGACTGCAACTTTATTTCCCTTAAGATTGTAACTTTCTCCTTCAAGATTGCAACTGTATTTCCCTTAAGATTTTAAAAGATTTCAAAAAACTTTGTCTCTTTCTGGACTTTAACTTTTCCTCCCTCAAGATTTGAACTGCAATTTCCCTGTAGTCTTTACCTATATCTCTTTTAGAACTTTAACTGTCTCCATCGGAACTTTAACTATCTCCATCAGAACTTTAACTATCTGCATCGGAACTTTAACTATCCCCATCGGAACTTTAACTGTCTCCATCGGAACTTTAACTATCCCCATAAGAACTTTAACTGTCTCCATCGGAACTTTAACTATCCAAATTGGAACTTTAACTGTCTTCATCGGAACTTTAACTATCCCCATCGGAACTTTAAGTATCTCCATCAGAACTTTAACTGTCTCCATCGGAACTTTAACTATCTCCATCGGAACTTTAACTATCCCCATCGGAACTTTACCAAGAATTTCACTACTCTTTACCTCAAGAGTTTAAATATCTCCCTTTGTACTAAATCACTCTCTGAGGACTTTAGCTAACTCACTGACGACTTTAGCTATATCACTGAAGACTTTAACTATATCACTGACGACTTTAGCTAACTCACTGACGACTTTAGCTATATCACTGAAGACTTTAACTACATCTCTGAGGACTTTAACTACATCGCTAAAGATATTAACTATCTCCCGAAACAATAACCTTCTCTGTCAAGATTTTTACTATCTTTGTTATGACAAACTATATCCATCAAAATATACACTCTCTTATCTAATGACAAACGACATCCATCAAAACATACACTAACTATCCGACGACAAACGACATCCATCAAAACATACATTATCTCCCTGATGACAAACGACATCCATCAAAACATACACTATCTCCCTGATGACAAACGACATCCATTAAAACATACATTATCTCCCTGATGACAAACGACATCCATCAAAACATACATTATCTCCCTGATGACAAACGACATCCATCAAAACATACATTATCTCCCTGATGACAAACGACATCCATCAAAACATACACTATCTCCCTGATGACAAACGACATCCATCAAAACATACATTATCTCCCTGATGACAAAAGACATCCATCAAAACATACATTATCTCCCTCGATACGCGAAATATGCTTCCTTGAAGACTTTAATGATCTCCCTCAATATCAGACGATTAGTAATTCCAAAAAGATCTGAACTTTCTCCCATTAATAATTTTTTCCATGACTTTAGCTCTCTCACTTAAAATTTTTTCCTCTCAAATTTTCTCCCTCAAAACCTATTCCACCTTTAAAAACATTCATAATCATAACTACCTCAAGATTCAAGGTGTTTGAACCCTTTTCCTGTGGTTAACCGTTCTCTAACTCAAGATTGTGGGAACAGTGTCCCGTCCCTCAAATGTGACAATAAATCAAGTCTCGAGTGCAATAGGCCTCCTAGATAAATTTTCCTTGGCAGTTAGAAATCGGAAAGAGTTGGCGCTGTTCCAAACACCCACTCAAACCTTCGTGTCTTTATATCTCTCTTTTCAAAACATAGATCTCTTCATCGGCGTTTGCACCCGCCCACGAAATCAGCGAAAGTTGAAAACGCTAAAGAAACTGAAATGAAATACACGCTTTCGGTTCATCTCTCTATTCAAAGAGTGTTTTGTTATTTTTATGTCGTATTGGCACCGAATTCCGTTCATCTCTCTAGTCAAAGAGTGTTTTGTTGTCTCTATGTCGTATTAGCACCGAATTCCGTTCATCTCTCTACTCAAAGAGTGTTTTGTTGTCTCTATGTCGTATTAGCACCGAATTCCGTTCATCTCTCTACTCAAAAAGTGTTTTGTTGTCTCTATGTCGTATTAGCACCGAATGCCGTTCATCTCTCTACTCAAAGAGTGTTTTGTTGTCTCTATGTCGTATTAGCACCGAATTCCGTTCATCTCTCTACTCAAAAAGTGTTTTGTTGTCTCTATGTCGTATTAGCACCGAATGCCGTTCATCTCTCTACTCAAATAGTGTTTTGTTGTCTCTATGTTGTATGGGCACCGATTTCCGTTCATCTCTCTACTCAAATAGTGTTTTGTTGTCTCTATGTCGTATTAGCACCGAATGCCGTTCATCTCTCTACTCAAATAGTGTTTTGTTGTCTCTATGTTGTATGGGCACCGATTTCCGAGCAGCGTCAGATTCATGAGAGAGACTCCATCACCTTACTTTGTCTTTATCTTCCTCGTCGACATTCTCACAACACTACGATTACATGTGTTTCCGGTCAGTGACTTAACTCACTTCTTCATCAGTGTTCAGATGTAAATGACTCTTTAGAGCTAGAGACACCACCCCCACCCCGATGGCACTCTAACAAAGCCACGTAAGTGTACTGCCAAAAGAAAATTCCCAATGTCTTATTACCTTAATCAAGACGTGAGTGTGTGAAGATGTGAGTGTGTGAATGCGTGAGTGTTATTTGAATAATTATTTCTGTGATGCCAACGCCACTCAGTTAATGGATATGATTATTATTAATTAATGAATCATTCAAAACTAATTATAAGTGATGAGACTATTAATTTATTTTATTAATAAACTTCCAGCAGACACCACTCGTCTCTCTTACTTGGCGAATATGCGTGCACTATAAACGTTTTCTCTCTTACACAACATTAAAGATAAACCCGTCGCATACTCTTGCCATAAGTGGAACACTTCTTATTAAAGGAGAAGGTAAATTCGCCTTTAATCTAGATTTAGCGAGCCTCTATCCACCCGCTTTCTTTTCCAACATAGGTTATCAATGTGTGTAAATAGATCAGTAAGTTTAACAATAAATTTATTAAATCAACAATGAAACATACATATGACAAATACAATGATATTTCCACGAAATCACATTCGAATAATTTAAATAATTTACAAGTCTTATGCCTAAAATATAATTCAACAATAATGTCAAAACAAATCACAGGATAGTTCTAATCAGAGGACAGAAATGGAGTTATTAGAAATAAGCAATAAACTTTCTACGTAACCTTTCATAGATGAAGTCGCAATTGTCTCCCCCCCCCTCCCCACGCACGTTTGCAACAATGTCAAAAGTTTATTGTCCATGTCAACACATGTCTCTCTCCATACATATCAAAACACGGATGCGCTGTTATTCTCTTGAAGCCAGTATAGGCGCTTTCTCCCACCATACCAGCTCCCTCAAGCAGAATAACAATTACAACAATTCTAATACTTCTTTAAACCAGAATCTGCTCATACAGCCAGCATGTCTTGCTGCCATACATCGATGGAGTGCAAGTATTCTCCACACTTACCCGCTTCTCCCCACCTCTCCCGCGGTCATTGTAGCAGTTTACAATCAGTAAATCAGGAGATTCAAATAACACAAAGAAGAAAGTAAAAAATCTGCTTGTCGTTGTACAATATAATCAGGGAACAAATGTTCTATTTCCCAGTGTATAGCTTTATAACTCCATTCATTCTTACATTCAAGTCTCAATTTACAATTTCCTGCAACAGAATTTATCAGCCCAAAAGACAAATGCAGCATAATAGTTTAACAATGTCAAGTGCTTAGAATACTATATATGAACAGTTTAATTCAAACATTTGTAGAAATAATAGTCTACTCACATAATACATCTCTACATAAAACACCAATGGCAAAAATGCATGAAATATTTCAGTCCATTCTCTCTCAACCAGTCAGATAACTCACCACTGAGCTAAAGGCCGCTTTTCATGACTGGACTTCTTGCCACTTCAAAATCAAGTGATCAGACAATAGAATTCCTCTAAAGCAGGTAAACTCTTTAATCTCAGCCAATTGGCTGGTCTCATTCTCGGAAATCATAATCAGTTGATAATAAAATCTACTCACCCAGTTGAACTAGTTTGCATTACATCAGCAATTTCTAGCATATTCTCAACTCCGATGTTTACTCCAACTCAGACAGTTCAAAAATACCATCACAAGGTGTGCCCAAGGTCGGGCTATCTGACAATGTAACAATTTATATAACAATTAATTTTAAAATAGGGATAGGCAAATTTACTCCACCACAATATGTTTTAATATGTAGACAACTGTTGTGTTGAGCATTCTTTGAATCTGTTGCAAAACCATCTTTACAGTTTATGCGAATAAAGTAGTCAATAAAACAACAACAACAGAAGAGTCAGCAAAACAGTTGAACAGTGTCAGCTTAAAGTTCACAAATCTACGTGTGGAGAGATTATCGGTGACGTCAGCATTTAATGCGCTCATGTGTGAGACCCAGTTTGAATAGTAATAAGATCGGAAGTGAAACAATATGAATTCTTAGCTCGCTGTCTCCAGCCGGGCTTTGCGGCAACAGAACATAGGTCACTGGGTCAGCGCCGTCACGAGGCTGCGTGTACTAGATATATTACTATACTATAGCCAATCGCTTATGTCACCATTTATTCTTAGCAATATCAAATGTTGAATAATGTGCTCACTTTATGACGATGGAACTTGAAATGTGGAAAAAGAAAACTGTAAATGTTACTCAACACACACACACAAAACTGGAAATGACAGCGATTGTCCACGCTGGTGGGATTAGTTTCTAAAGCAGAATGGGTAATGCTGGAATACAAATATTGCAGTTGCAAGACGGAATAATATCAACTGAAAAGGGATATCTTATTTCACTGCATTTTTTTCCTATCTACTCTAATCACCTCTGGACTGTAGAGGCAATATTGTTTTAATTAAACTGAAAGTGTATGGAAGAATTTCGTTGTTTTATCACAAGTAGAAATTCACCTTTTGCTTTATTATAACTTTAGTTGTAATTTTCGTTTGAAATTTGATAACAAACATTGAACTAATTTCCCTTAGCTTAGATACCTATAACTACTTCCTCCATGTGTGTGTGGTGTGTGTGTATGAGAGAGAGAGAGAGAGAGAGAGAGAGAGAGAGAGAGAGAGAGAGAGAGAAACCGAAGGTAAATTGTTGCTTATAACAGGTTGATTTTCTAAAAAGAAATAAAAAAAATAAAAAGAACTGCCACCTTTAATGTGAATCATTTATGACGTCATTATCCAAGAAAGCATTAGATTCCACTCACAGTTACCTCTCTTCGTACCTCTGGCTCTTCTTATCAGCAAAGTGTGCTAAACATAAGAAACTTCAACCACACAGAGCAGGAAGGAGGAAACAGGAAAAGAAGTAATTTCATTTATCTCCCCTGGCCGTATACCATCTTGGAACGGCCAGAACCCGTGTTCTATCAACACCCACAATACGATAAAAGTACATCTTTCACCATTTACATCCATCTCCAAACTATCTGAACCTTTCAGAATTGCATCCTTGAACACACAGTGTGTTGGATCACAGAGAAACGACTAAAGTCTAAAATAATATTATTGACGAGCATTTAGACATAATATTTCTTATTGCAACATGACTCATTTATAGGAAAATAAACAAAGGTAAATGTGTAGATATGACATCAGGTGGGTACCGGAAGTCACACACATGGAAGAGATATTGCTAATATCGCCAGTAATGTCACTCTATATCTATCTATCTATCTATCTATCTATCTATCTATCTATCTATCTATCTATCTATCTATCTATCTATCTATCCATCCACCCATCCATCTATCTATCTATCTGTCTATCTATCCATCTATCTGGGTGTGTATTGGTACATATATATGTATTTGATTGTGTATTTAACAATGAAGGATTTTAGAAATTCTCAGGACTACCTGTGAATAAAGAAGTCCTTAAAGCGTACGTGTTAATGTTCAACTATGAAAAAAATAATAACAAATCCGAGGACGTTAACAAGTCAGTTTTAAGTAAAAAATTGAAAGCAAAATCTCTCTCTCTCTCTCTCTCTCTCTCTCTAGATATGTATATAACATTCAACACTTTCCAACTTCCATGAAAGCTTTTCAAATATTCACTTGTGTAGAACAACAAAAGAAAGCTTATTAAAATGTATAGGAAGTAAACACACACACTCAAACACACACACACACACACACACACACACACACACACACACACACACACACACACACACACACACACACTAAACCCAACTGCATAACCAGCGAGCGAACAGAAGCAAGTAATTGAGTATATTAGATACAGATGCACGCACGCACACGCGCACATTCAGACAAATAATCCACGCCTTCCACAAACAAAAATATAATTCGAGGGAAGATAAATCATAAATCCTTTTACAGCTACGTTCTTTGTGAAATGCACAGTCAGCCTCATAATGAAGAAAATGAAATAAATCGAATTTTATTTTTCCTCAGCGTTCGTTGTTTACATTTCAGACGTTGAACATTGACAATGTTTCGTCAGTTTTATTATCACATAGAAAGAAACCAGTTTGTTAAGGCCTATCATTTAGATACACAAACGGACGGACAAATCGATGGATGATGAATGGATAGATACACAGGTAGATAATTGGATGGATGGATACTAAGATACATACACAGCACTGTCTTTGCGCTTATATAATATTTATGTAAATTCGCTTTAGTACCTTGCGCTTAAATTTACATGTTACGTGTGCAATATACCTTATTTCTGTACGTGACAAGGTAAGTTTTATTTATGTGCGTGTCAAGGTAAGTTTTATTTCTGTATGTGTCAAGGTAACAGTTTTATCTCTGTACGTGTCAAGGTAACAGTTTTATCTCTGTACGTGTCAAGGTAACAGTTTTATATCTGTACGTGTCAAGGTAACAGTTTTATCTCTATATGTATCAAGGTAATAGCTTTCTTTCTATGCGTTTCAGCGTAACAGCTTTATCTCAGTACGTGTCAAGGTAAGTTTTATCTCTATATACATCAAAGTAACAGTTTTATCTCTGCACCTGTCAAAGTAACAGCTTTATCTCTGTAGGTGTCAAGATAACAGCTTTATCTCTGTACGTGTCACGGTAACAGTTTTATCTCTGTACGTGCCAAGGTAAGTTTTATCTCTGTACCTGTCAAGGTAATAGTTTTTTCTCTGTGCCTGTCAAAGTAACAGTTTTATCTCTGTACGTGTCAAGATAACAATTTTATCTTTGTACGTGTCAAGATACTAGTTTTATCTCTGTATGTGTCAGGGTAACAGTTTTATCTCATACGTATCAAGGTAAGCTGGCTGGTGACGACATTCCCCTGTATATCAGAGAATCAGCAAGTTCTTGAAATCGGGAAGAATTCTTGTCACGACACTTGTAGCTAGTGTCTATGAGGAGGTTGACTTTGGAAGGAGTTGGAAGAAGGTAACAAAAAAAAAAAAAACAAAGAAAGAAAATATAAATGAAGATTTCGAAAGGCATCGACAAAGACAAGTGAGGAGATGAGAGTTCGACCCGAAGTGGTTTAATAATGTTTACGGAAAAAGAAAGAACAAAATACTTTCCTTTCGTTATTAAATAATAAAACTTACTAATAATGAGGTCACATGAGCGCGGGTAATCTAGGTCCCCTAGCTTACGTAAATGACATATTCTGTAGGCGCCAAAATGTATCTGAATATACGTATGTAACAATTGCCGAGCACTATGTTCAAAAATCAGTGAAGAAATACTTATGAGAGTGAAATTTTGTCAGTGACACACACACACACACATACACACACACACCACGTGCACGCACAAACACACACATACACTCAACACAACAGTACATAATATAACAGAATATAATGTTACACAACATAACAAGCATAAATAAAGAGAGACTTAAAGACAAAATGGCAGGTTCGGTTGCTGTTATCTTTTTAAATTTAAAGTATATGTTCTCACAAATCAGTCAAGAATAGTACTTTCATTTAAAAGTGACGATAACATTGTACAGACATTCGAGAGAAATTTGTAGTATTTTCAAACACTTAGATAGATAGATAGATAGACAGACAGACAGACAGGTAGATAGACAGATAGATAGATAGATAGATAGATAGATAGATAGATAGATAGATAGATAGATAGATAGATGGATAGATAGACAGACATATAGACTTTAAAATGTCGCTTTGTAGATATTATTTGGGAAAAAATCTATTGTTTAAAGATGTTGAGATGCTTTCTAACTTCAGAACAAGAAAATAAGAAAACAATAAAATAAATATCATTAATACAGGATCCAATAATTCAAACTGCAACTCAGGCAATGGCAATAGCGAGCTTAAATTAATTTGTTTAAAAACATTATAAGAATGCATTCTACAATGAAAGGAAAGAAATTAAGAATGGAAAGCTTGGTTCTTCACAAGACCCCACATAGTTTTGTTTACTTTGTCTTTTAATCTATTCTAAAAAAGGTCACTAGCCATCTGTTCAAAGTTCGTAGATTCTTTTTTTTTTTTTTTAACAGATCGTGTCCTAGATTTATGACAGTGCACATCTCACGCATTGAATTCCTGTATACTATGGCTTGTTTATTCACACCTCAGTAATAATGCGTCTTTTGTGTTCTTGCGCGCTGAAGTTCAAACCCCACCTGTGTACATATTAGTGTAGAATTCTCATACACACCTAACAAAGGAGTTTGTGTATTGAACACATTTCAAAGAGAGCTTTGACAAATTCTACTACTTTTTCTTTCATCATTTTAAGAAAAGAAGTTATTGTGTTTTTTCATTTAAATTTATTTGATGCTAATGTATTTTTTTTATACCTTTACGTCACGCGCATTTCTTTTTTTAACTGTAGGGTACTTGGGTATATTTTGTCTGCACGCTATTTGATACTTTATTAGTCTGACTGGTATCTGCTTATTAATTAAATGCGTATCGTGGGGCATTATTTTTCTGAATACCATTTGGCATTACTTTCTGTGTCAATATCATGTTATAGATTATTTGTTTTTACCTTCACTGGCATTATTTTATCTGTGTGTCGTAAAGTAATTTATTTGTCCGCACTTCATTTGATATATTTTTATTTCTACATCACATATTAATATATACTACTATTCTGTTTGGCAGTTTATTTGACTGTACGTCATTTCATTTATTTTTATTTCTACATCACATATAATATTCTGTTTGGCATTTGGTAGCCAGTACAACTTATGGTAGTCAGTATGTCCTATAGTAGGTAGTGAGTATTTCATTTGATAGTCAGCACGGTATATGGTAGAGTAGGTAGACAGTAAGTCATTTAGTAGTCAGTATGTCATTTGGTAATCAGTACAACTTATGGTAGTCAGTATGTCATATAGTATAGTCAGTAAATAATTTAGTAGTGAGTATTACATTTGGTAGTCAGTATGGTATATGGTAGAGTAGGTAGACAGTATGTCATTTAGTAGTCAGTATATAACTTAGTTTTTCAGTACGTCATTTGATAATAATAAACGGCATTAGAACAACAGTACCTAATTTAGTAGTCAGTATTTCAAGAATAGTCTTGTGATTTATTTTTGATACTAATCTGACTGCTGAATCGTGAGTTAGGATATAAGACTGAATAAGTATTGGAATTACTTGAATGTTTTTTTAATGGAATATTAATGTCAAATAAATTGTTATTTTTGTAAATTTATTGTTAAATTTATTAATCTTCTTATACATATTATTAAACTATATTTTGGAGTGACGGTGGGTGGATGGGTCTCATTAAATATAATTAAGGATGGATTTGCTAATCCCTTGGTAACTTTTCTCTACCAGAAATTGTTCATGTAATCAGTACAACTTGCCACCATACATCAAAGGGGTGTAGTGTATCTCCACACTTACACACCGATCCTCACCTTTGCCATGGTCAAGTTGTAATAGTTCACATATATTACCAGGATTCAAATCACACAAGGAAAGAAAGTAGAAAAGTAGAAAAGGCAGCTTTACTTGAAAAATATAATAAGAAAGTAATGCTATGTTCCAGTTTATATAATTCAATTCTTTCATACATTCCAGTCTCAACTTACAATTTCCTGCAACAGTATTTATTAGCCTAATACACACACACACACACACACACACACACACACACACACACACACACACACACACACACACACACACACACACACACACACACACACACACACAGCATAATAAATACAGCATATCAAAACAATGTCAAGTGTTTAGCACTATATAAGAGCAGCTTAGTCCGGACATTTGTAGAAATAATAGTCTACTCACATAATACATCTTATTAAAACACAAGGATAACATATCAATAGCAAAATGCACAAAATATTTTTAAGTCCATTCTCTCTGAACCTGGAGGCTAACTCTCCATCAAGCTAATGACCGCCTTTCAAGACTGGACTTCTTTGCCACTTCACATTCAAGTGATCAGACAATAGATTTCTCCAGAGCAGGTAAAGTTTTAGATATCAGCTTATTGGCTGGTCTCATTCTCATAAATCATGACCATTGGATAATAAAAACTACTCACCCATTTGGGATGGTTTGCATTAAAAATCAGCAATTTCTGGCATATTCTCAACATGGGTGTTAACTTCAACTCAGACACTTTCAACAATATCGTCATAAGGTGTGTCCAAGGTTGGGTTATTCTGACAATTTAACAATTTATATAACAAATAAATTTAAAATTAGGTAGAGGCAAATTTACTCTACAACAAATGTCTGTAAAATCAATGTTTTATTGGGTTTTGTATGTGTATGTGTATGGTTTTTAGTTTTGATATGCGTACACTACTACTCTTACTTAGTGTGTTTAATCAGAAGTTTTACTTTGGCCATTATGTAGTAAGAGTTATTGATTATATTAGATTCACTAACTCTTAATTTTTGTAGTTGAGAAAATTACTTTGTCCCTGCATATATTCTACACAGTTTATTGTCAGTTTACTATGTTTGTTTATTGCATGCTTAGCTCGATTTTATTCCACTGATATCACAATTCTTGTATCGTGCAAACTCTGTTCGCTACAGCAATAGTTTAATTGCTTATCATACGGCCAGTGTTCACCCCTGACTCCCGCAGTGTTCACCCTTCCTCCTCCCTCTCCCTCCCATATTGCCTTCACCCTCATCTTCTGACTTTCCTTTCCCTTTAGATTGGAATAGGAAAGGATCAGGTAAGTGAGATTAAGGATCTGAAAGGATTCTTTGTTCGTTAGGAAGACCGCAATACTTGTTTCTGTTGGAATGCCCGTATGTCGACGTGAGTGAAGGTTTAAAGTGTTCTAGTGTTCAAACGAATCTTTTTTTTTTTTATTCAGTGTTAATACAATGTACTAACTCCTATATGTATATCCCCAGTTCTTTTCCTTGAATCAGTGTTAATACAATGTACTAACTCCTATATGTATATCCACAGTTCTTTTCATTGAATCAGTGTTAATACAGTGTACTAACTCCTATATGTATATCCCCAGTTCTTTTCCTTGAATCAGTGTTAATACAATGTACTAACTCCTATGTGTATATCCACAGTTCTTTTCCTTGAATCAGTGTTAATACAATATACTAACTCCTATATGTATATCCACAGTTCTTTTCCTTGAATCAGTGTTAATACAATGTACTAACTCCTATATGTATATCCCCAGTTCTTTCACCCATTAACTACTCCTTGCTATTGTATTCCTGTATTTATGTTAAATCAGTATTCCTACTAGTAATTGTATTTATGCATGTATGTTACTTTAGTATTCCTATTAGTAAAAGTATTCCTGTATCTATGTTATTTTAGTATTCCTATTAGTAAATGTATTCCTGTATCTCTGTTACTTTAATATTCCCATTAGTAATTGTATTCTTGTATCTATATTACTTTAGTATTCCTATTAGTAATTGTATTCCTGTATCTATGTTACTTTAGTATTCCAATTAGGAATTGTATTCCTGTATCTCTGATACTTTAGTATTCCTGTATTTCTGATACTTTAGTATTCCAATTAGGAATTGTATTCCTGTATCTCTGATACTTTAGTATTCCAATTAGGAATTTTATTCCTGTATCTATGATACTTTTTTTTCCAATTAGGAATTCTATTCCAGTATTTATGATACTTTAGTATTCCAATTAGGAATTGTATTCCTGTGTGTATTTATGATACTATGATACTACGTTCTCTGTTACTCCGTTATTTCTACCAGTACTTTTATTCCTACATCTACCAAAATTCCTGTTCTCCATTCCTAATTCCTTTCTCTTTCTCGTACTGTTTACAAGAACTTATCGACTGGTATATGAACTCGTAATTTCATATAGTCTTAAGTGTATTCTATGTTGCTGCCGTTTTTTTTATTTATATTTTTAAAACATAGAATAATAACCTTCTACAACATTTTCTAGTTATTCATTACAATATTTTGCATCAACTCATATGCACATAAATATCCGTATAATCGGTTTTGTGGGGATTTAGTGGGGATGTTTATTAACGTAATCATTTACAACTGGAACCTGCTTGATCTGGCAACTCTTGTATTCTTTGCACTGGCGCACCCGTTTACATTGGTCCTGTGCTGCGAATCTGGCTCAGCCGATTGGGTAAACCACTGTTCAAATGATCCTCTTGACTTTTCTTTAAACTTTGTCGGGTCAGTTGTGTAGTGTGTGTTGTCTTGCTGCTGTTTATTTTCTGTTTTTGTAGGGTTTGTTTTTTGTGTGTTGGATCCCCAACTAGTGCAAGGACTGTATAGTAACTGGCGTAGCGAGCCGTCCATTTTTACTTCCCTTAGCGCCCTCTAGCGGAAAGTTGTATACTTTGATATATGGCGTCTCGAGTTGCAAACTTAGTAATGCTTTTGTAAGCGAATTTGATACCATACTGGACCAGGTTTCAAGGGAACTCGAGGTACCCCTCTCACCTATACCAGCGTCGCCGCCTCGACCACCAACATCAGCATGTTAATTTTTACCTGTCTGGATGAGTTAGCGATTGGATGAATGTTAGTAAGTTGATTAAATATATTATTCCTTAAAGTAAGAAGTTCCACCTGCGAACAGATAATTAATTAAGTGTCGATAGTACGTTACTTATAGTGGTGTATGGATGTGAAATTCATGTGGGGAAAACATATCCTAAATTAAGATTTAACCACAGATAAGTGATTATGCATTATTAGATGATAAGATATTCATAATAATAATAATCATAACGCAGGCAGAACGTATTTTAGTGTCACAAGAAGGAAAAAAATCTCATTTTTAATTTCATATCTTGTTCTAAACCTACGCCAGGGACGATGCACTGTAAATTCGAATTGGGGCTTCAGGATGTCCTGTTGGTTTAATGAAAAATTATCTTTAAGATTATTCTTTCATTTACAGTTTATATTACTTTGGAATCACTACAGGCAAATTGCAAAACAAAAACGCATCAGTTAAGTCCAAAAGTATAGATTTAAGCACACTGAACTGGACTAATTCCGAAGCATTTATATAGATTTAAATCTCATTTATAAGATGCATAAATCCCAAGCATAATTCATAGACTTATATTCTTTGAAAATATATAATTCTCAAACATGTGTAGACTTTTATCCAATGAAAAGTGCGTCATTTTAAAGCTTAATGTACAGCCGTATATCCCATGAAAACTTCAACATTCCACAACAAAATGTAGAGACTAATATCCCATAAAGTTCATAACTCCATAGCGAGTATAGACTTATATCCCACATAGAACATAATTCCAAAGTATAAAATATGGATTTATATCTCGTGATAAAAGAAATGTAATCATAACCTGCGCATGGATCGAACAAATACATAAATGTATCTTGAACGCGTATGGTATAAGGATGAAAGAAAATAACAAATAGGAATTATGTTATAAAGCAGAAACTGCGTGTGTTCAGTGCACAAATCATGAGTGTTCAGTGCACAAGTCATAAGTGTTCAATGCACAAATCATGAGTGCATTCGTTAGTATATCAAAAAAGCCCATAATTTTCCTATTAGAAAAGTGCATACCTGTATCCTTTACAATGTAAATCTCTATTTCAAAATTTAAAAAAATGAAATTAAGTGCGCATCTCTGATTGTTACAAAAGTGCACACATATGTCTGTTATAAAAGTGCACACAACTGTCTATTCTAAAAGTGTGCTCATCTGTCTATTGTTAAATTGTGCACATCTGTCTATAGTAAATGTGAACACAATTGTGTCTATTGTGAACGTGCACATATCTGTCCATTGTAAAATTGTGCCCGCATCTGTCAATTGCAAAAGTTAATATAATTTTGTCTATTGCAAAAGTGCATACATCTCTGTGTATTGTAAAAGTGCAAACATCTGCTCATTGTAAAAGTGTGCCCGCATCTGCCTCTTGTAAAAGTGAACACATTTTTGTCTATTGCAAAAAGTGCACACATCTCTGTCTATTGTAAAAGTGTGCACATATGTCTGTTATTTCATTAGAAAAGTACACATCTTTACCTTACACAAAAGCAGGTATTCTAAAATGGCAATCTTCCTTCTACCACAAAAGTACATAGTTCTATGTAGTACACATAGCGCTAATATCGTATTTGTGTTTCTATACCCAATGCGAGTCTGAAAATTCACAATGCTTGTGTAGGCACACAACAGAAAAACAATTATAAATCTAAGTTTCGACAAAATAGTTTTCCTGAGTTCTATATAGTTATTAATAACAAAGCCATTAATAACAGTATCGTTCATAAAAATAAAATGAGCAAGCCTGTTGTGCGATAGACTGACCTGAATAGTAACCGCCCTGTATTTGGATAAGTCAATCAGACTTATCCAAGAATTGCTTATTTCATTGTACATTGCGCCATTGTTATTAATATCTGTATGTTTCTGAAGAGAACTATCTCGACTGTTGTAAATGTTCGTTTATTGTGCACCAGTACAAATGTTTTGAATTTTCAAAGCATTTGCTTTCCATTTTTTTTTTCAGGTTGAGCAGTGGATATTGTTAACACACATGCGTAATACAAAGTGCAGACTTCTATTTACGAAATGGGTTGTCTGTGTCATCGGGTCACAGTTTTCGCGTAAGGAGATCATGCCTGCAATGTCATTGGAATTCCGGTAGGTTCAAAGACATGCACTCCAGCTGTTGCACGTGCACTGGCGACAGTACATCCCACATGATACGTAATCCTGACCCTGAGAACAAAGGCAACGGGTCGTTAATTACGAAATATAGGTCGCATACTTTGTCCATATGTGTAGGTGACCTTGTTATGACAGCTGTTTGGTAATTAACATGCGAGGAAACTGAATACATGCAATTTCACAACTCCGCATGGAGGTACAGAAGCCATTGATACTGTTAAGTCCCCGTCACATTGCCAAAAACTGTTTTGTGCGACTGTCTTTCCTATCAAACACACACAAAAGAATTATTTACGTCTGTGCCTGTCTGTTTTCACTCTTTCATTATGTTCTTTCCTTAGTATTTTTTCTTTCTTCGTTTCTTCGCATTTATGATGTCAATAATAGTTTGCTTATAATTTATTTTTTTAGTTTAAAAAAAATCACTGTTGTAAGTTTTACGTCTCTGCTTTTTCAGAAAGAAGTCACGTTTTGCCAGTTTATAGTGCTAAAGTTAAGTATTCATTCTTTCCCTATCTATGAGCAATCGAGTATGGCTCTATACAAGAAAGTCTCTTTACCTCCATTAGTACATTCCACTTTCTCTCAGGACTTACAGCAAATTACAATCACAACAAGAAAATACAACTTTTACCAAAACTGGACACCTATTAGTACATTCCACTTTCTCTCAGGATTTACAGCAAATTACAATCACAACAAGAAAATACAACTTTTACCAAAACTGGACACCTATTAGTACATTCCACTTTCTCTCAGGACTTACAGCAAATTACAATCACAACAAGAAAATACAACTCTTACCAAAACTGGACACCTATTAGTACATTCCACTTTCTCTCAGGACTTACAGCAAATTACAATCACAACAAGAAAATACAACTTTTACCAAAACTGGACACCTATTAGTACATTTCACTTTCTCTCAGGACTTACAGCAAATTACAATCACAACAAGAAAATACAACTCTTACTAAAACTGGACACATATCAGTATATTCCACTTTCTCGCAGGACTTACAGATCATATCTCGCAAATTACAATCATAACAGGAAAAAAGAACTCTTACCAAAACCGGACACGTATTAAAAAATATATTCAAATAGATTCCTGCGAAACTATTCAAATTTCATGGTTTGTGTCCTTTTTCCGGTATTCGCAAGCATATTTGATGATTACACTTTTGAATTGCAGTGAATGGGCCCAAAATTGTAATTTGTCAATGGCTCAAGACATTCGCTCGCATATTTGATGATTACACTTTTGAATTGCAGTGCATGGGCCCAAAATTGTAATTTGTCAATGGCTCAAGACATTCGTTCGGTTTTCAGAACGGAAAAAGTGTTCGAGACGTGTGCATCTCATTACGTTTTTTTATTATTTTTCTTCACGAAACTTTATTCAAATACGGATTATTTTGAAAAATATTTTTCCTTTAATGATGCCGTTAACCAGTGAATAATAGAGAAACCACTTTAGCTGTGAATAGGTAAAGAGTATGATACCGTACTGTCTCTATAATGATATCATTGATGTATTGTAGGTAATACACAAACCACTTTAGCTGTGAAAAGGTAAAGAGTGTGATACCGTACTGTCTCTATATTGATATCATTGATATACTGTAGAAGCGTTTTGGCCGCAGCCTTCCTTCAATAGATAAACGTGAACATGTTTTTGAAAAGACATTACGATAAACAGTGAGGATACTATTTAATTAGGTCAGATAATTCAACACTAAGAAGAAATATGGAACTCTTTCAAATGCACGCACGCACGCACGCACGCACACACACACACACACACACACACACACACACACACAAACAACGAATAATATAATCATGATAATATGTAACGAGAGGCAGCAAAATGGTACCCATTTCGGATTAATAAATTTAATTGTGCACACTTAATAATACTTTGACTTTGTCTTAATGTAAAATAGAACTCAATGTATTTGAGAGCATGACGTTAATGGCTGAGAGATAGAATCTTTCGTGCAGGCGAAATCATGCGTCATTGTTCTTGACGCTAGTAGACCTTGAGTCAGACTTTAATGTCGGGGATAATATCTTTCGTGGAGGTGCAATCAGGCGTCATTGTTTATGAGGCTGGTAAACATTTGGTCAGACTTTAATGTCGTAAATAGGACTTAACATTATACAGCTTCCGTAACTTACTTGTTTTGCCTGTCAGGTCTGGAAATACAGGGTGTGTGGGGGTGGGTGGGGAGAGGGTGGTAGGGGAATTACGTCCAGATATAGGTACAATAATCAATGAGAGGAAAGAGTGGCCTCGTGTGTACGAGGTGTACATACGTTTTAGGCTTTGTATCAAAGGTCTGCAAATGATTTCACAGGCTCAGAGACAGGGAGTAGAGACACGGACAGTGACATGGAGAGACAGGGAGTAGAGACACGGACAGTGACATGGAGAGACAGGGAGTAGAGACACGGACAGTGACATGGAGAGACAGGGATAGAGACACGGAGAGTGACATGGAGAGACAGGGAGTAGAGACACGGACAATGACAAAGAGAGAAAGGGAGTAGAGCAATTACAAGAAAAAGTACAAGGATAGAGACGGTAATTAGAACACGGACAACGAAACATATAGACTAAGAAGCAGAGAAGGGGACAGACGGGGACAAGGACAAGGACAAGAATAAGAGCAGATATAGAGACAAACAAGACAGGGACATGGATGGACAGGAACAAAGACAATGGCAAAAATAGGGACAGAGGTACAGATAGGGACAGGGGCTGAGATAGGGACAGAGTCAGGGCCAGAGATAGAGACAGAGGCAGAGAGAGAGGGAAAGAGGGGCAAAGATTGGTATAGAGACAGAGAAAAGGACAGCCACAGTGATTGGGACAGAGAAAGAGAAAAAAGAGAAAAGGACAGCCACAGTGATTGGGACAGAGACAAGGACTCAGATAGAGATAGATATAGATAAGGACAGAAAAGGGGGCGGAGATAGGGATAGACAGAGATAAGGACAGAGAAAGGGGCTGAGATGGAGACAGAGATAAGGACAGAGAAAGGGGCTCAGATAGGGACAGAGACAGAGAAAGTAAGGTAGTTTAATTTCAAAACTGATAGGAAACATTTATTTATTTTAAACGCCTAGGCTGGAATAAAAAGTAGGTTAGAATGTATTATGTAAAATAAAAAGTAGGTTAGACTGCATTATGTATTAGTTTCTGTTGCAATCATTTCTAACGAAGAATTGCACGCATTCTCGAATTTGCTTTCTGAAATCCTTAGATGTACTTTTGCTGACTTGTGACACTGTGCACGGACTTTACCAAGTGCCAGCCACGTTATTCTTGCTCCTGGAAGAGCAGCGAGTACAGTGTGAGTTTCACCAGTCACCCTGAGTGCCATTCAGTCCCATGTCATTCCTACAGGTTATGTTCGCCATCGTTACGTCTTCAACATGGCCGCCAATTGCGCCGCATTTCGGGTAGTATGTCTTAAATAAGCTTACAACTCTTGTTTGTACCTCCATCTCTCTTCACATTTTGTTGTTGTTGTTGTTGTTATTAAATATCGAAACAAGTGCGATCTTTCTGAAAATAGATGTTTAGCGTGTTAATTTGCTTCTTTATATATAAACTGATTGTAGTTGTTCTTTCTGGAACATTTCCTCCTGTTGTGTTTAGTCTAGTGTACTATTGAAATTACCAATAATGACGCTTGTAGTTATTTTAAATTGCGATTATATATAAGTAGTTCATTCGGTAATGTATGTTTACAAAAACAGGAGTGTGTTCGTGCATATGCCTTAGCGAACTGATGCACAGTATACAGGTCTAGAGAGGATTTATAGAAAGCAAACTCCCATTAGGGCCTACCTATATTCTGCGTGCATGTGCACTGAAGATTGGACATTAGGACCTACCTATATTTAGCATGCAAGTGTATTGATGATTGGACATTAGGCCTACCTATATTTAGCATGCAAGTGTATTGAAGATTGGACATTAGGACCTACCTATATTTAGCATGCAAGTGTATTGATGATTGGACATTAGGCCTACCTATATTTAGCATGCAAGTGTATTGAAGATTGGACATTAGGACCTACCTATATTTAGCATGCAAGTGTATTGAAGTTTGGACATTAGAGCCTACCTATATTCTGAGTGAAAGTGTATTGAAGATTTGACATTAGGGCCTACCTATATTCAGCTTGCAGGTGTATTGATGATTGGTCATTAGGTCCTACCAATATTTTGCGTGCAAGTGTATTGAAGATTGGACATAGAGGCCTACATATATGCTGCCTGCAAGTGCACTGAAATTTGGACATTAGGGCCTACCTATAATATTAGCGGACACATTCTACTGAGGATTTGTCCAAAGTAAACTTCCATTCTGATGCCTATTTATAGTCTGTGCGCAGGCTTTAGTCCAGATTTACTGACTGAATCTCCAATTACCCATAGTAAACATCATTTTGGGGCCCAAAGATTGACAAAAGTTTTACTGTTAGCATCAAAGTGTGAGAGCATATGCATCGTTTTTGAAAAAGTGAAATAAAATTCCATTCCATTAACTCCGATGTTTGCTCTTCGCCTGTCTTGCGAGTGCTCGCCCGTCTGTGACGGAGATTTCGCTCGGAAGAGTTGCACGTTATTTATGGGTGGCAAACGGGTGTGGTTATGGGATGTCGATGGATTCAGATGGGGAAGATAATTTATCATAACTGCACCGTAAACATCTTGTAAAATAATATTTTATGACCGTGGAATAGAATACTTGTGTTGTGTCATGTTTTTCATTAACAAAATTACATTTAATATAGCGGCGATAATTGTTTCAGGCCCATACAAATAAGATAATTTTTCGCACTTAGCACAGCAGAATGCCAGTCAGTTTCGTAGCATTTTACATACCTGTTTATTAGTCAAATAATTTCAGTAAAACATTGCAAATCGACATGACGAGAAGAAAAATGGAGGACTACCACGATGACCAACACAACTACTTCCGGCAAATGGTTCACGTATTTCCTTCTAAGCAAAAATACTTGTGATTCAAATTATCGGCCCCTGACAGAGCGAGAGGTGTGGCAATTGACACAGACAACAAAGGATTTTTTTTTAATGAGAAGGAATATGTTTCTAACCATTACAAATCAATATACTAGAAAGGTTAATGCTGGGGATACCACTTTACAAGTGTGTTGTCGTTTCCGCTAAAGAGGTATCACAAAAACGTGCCAGTCCACTTTGTAGCATTTTACATACTTGTTTAGTAATCACAAAATATCAGTAAAACTTTGCAAATCAAGAGATATTACAAGTACAAGTACTATTAGGTAAATAAAACTAAATAAAATTACCATAGTTACAGGTTTCTTAATGTTTTCACGTCAGCGCAACAGTCACCATAGTTACGAGTTTTCTAATGTTTTCACGTCAGCGCAACAGTCACCATAGTTACGAGATGTCTAATGTTTTCACGTCAGCGCAACAGTCACCATAGTTACGAGTTTCCCGTTAGCGCAACAGTTTCCATGTATGTCTATCACTGAGGATAAAAGGGTGCGGAATGGTTATTTAATATTCGGATTGTTTCTTTACCGTGACTATAATCTGGTTGCTTCTGCAATAGTTTCAATAGTTCTATTTTTAGAAATGACAACTTGTTTTTCAATTAGTGCAGTAAAGTTTTCCCGCCTTATTCTATTGCTCACTGTGTTTATTCTATTTTTAGAAATGACAATTGGTTCCTCAATTGTTACAGTAACATTTTACCACCTTATGACTGTTGCTTACTGTGTTTATTCTATTTTTAGAATGTGGATTACGTCTAATCTATTCGACCGAAATCTCGGCTCTAACTGTTTTCGAACAAATTCAAACACACGAACACTATTTTATTTTTACTGCTTTGGATGGATGGATGGATGGATGGATGGATGGATGGGTGGGTGGATAGATAGATAGTTTGACAACAACGCCAGCCTATTTATTGTTCATGATTATTATTATTTTTACTTAAACACCCATAACTAATTACAAGTGATGAGAATCTTAATTTATGTAATTAATAATTCTCCGGAAAATACCACTCGTCTCTCTCACTTGGCGGATATGCGGGTGCTGTAAACGTTTTCTCTCTTCCACAACATTAAAGACAAACATTTACAGACATACAGTATTTCCGTAGGTGGAAAACTTCTTTCTAAAGGAGAAGACAAATCTGTCTTTGATCTATATTTAGTGAGCCCCCATCCTCCCACTGTCTTTCCAACATAATGAGGAATACAGGAGGTTTACTACAACGACGACGTCTACAACTACTATAGCAATGGTGATGATGGCGTAAATGTATTTCCTTCCAAGCAAAAACGCTTTTGATTCCAGCCTCTTACAGAGCAATTTATATACACAACAAGGATTTTAAAAAAAATGTTTAACTATTACAAATCAAGATACCTGAAAGGTTAAAGCCGACGATACTGCTTTGCACGTATGCTGTCATTTCCGCTAAAAATCTACATTTGGAGTGAGGTAAACAGCTGCACCCTAGACCGCCCAACATTGTTCCTGTATGTCTATCTATACTCTATAGTCTTCAAGTAAGACACCAAAACAGATTTTTAAAAGTCAAATATTTGGCCGTTGTGCTCGCAGAAGTGTAACCTTTCCCATGAAAACAGATTAAAGCCAAACAAAAGCAATGAACATCTTCAATACAGATTGTAGCACTATAACGAAATAGGTTATCTCCCGCTTAGTCACGTTCAACAGCACGTCAATTAGACTGCCTTCCCCCCCCCCCACATTAAATACTTTATTTTCTCTTTACTAGCAAGTTCTTTTTTCTACTCTGGTTCCTTTTTTTAAATATATATATGCAGTGCGTTTACTCGTGGTTTATCTGCTTTGTATATTAAACAAAAATAAAATCAATGTCCTAATTCTTCCATTGATTATTCTCGAGTGCGTAGAAAGCATTTTCCAATATCGATATACTAGGTTTTAAGTTAAAGCAATGGGGGGGGGGGGATGTAGTGGGGGGAAGGTGATGAGGGGTATAGGGTGGAATTGTGGTGGGGGGAAAGGAGCCTATTTTAATATTTTTTTATTGCAGTCTAGTTTAGCTCTTGTTAATGTTTTTTTGTTTGTGTGCAAATATCACGTGAAGCAGAAGCTCTCTACAGACTTTGCTGCACTCGAAGAGTACAATGTTTAGCCGGGTCTGTATTGTCGGTAACATGAACTGTAAACTGTTAATTTTTACAAGAATTTTGCTTCCCTCTGGTAAACAACTTACTTATGTTTTTTCTCTTTATCTTTGAGGTCGAGGAGGGGGGAGGAAGGGTTGATATATCTCTTTAATTTCCTTCTTTCTTTCTTTCTTTCTTTCTTTCTTTCTTTCTTTCTTTCTTTCTTTCTTTCTTTCTTTCTTTCTTTCTTTCTTTCTTTCTTTCTTTCTTTCTTTCTTTCTTTCTTTCTGTCTTTCTTTCTTTTGTTTAATGAATGGATACAGTTAACGAAAAGCTTTTCCTCAGTCGTTTTCTTTTCTCTTTCCTTCACTTTTGACCTCATTTTCTTTTCTCTCATGAAAATCAGACCCAGCAACTCTCTATGGATAAACTCTGTTTCAGTGAGTTGTCTTTCCCTGACGTCTACTTATCATGTTCGCTGATTTTGCGGAGAAGTGTTAAATGTGTTTGCTAATCGGACATTCTTATAATATCAGCTTTGCACGAACTAAGCACATGAATATCCAAAATCATTTATTTCTTGTATAGATGCGATAATCCGCTTGAATATGCATCGTTTGGACGTTTGCACTAAATATTGCTTTCCTGTGAAACCAGATTACAACGTACCGTGAGGGCGCGTGCACTGAATCGAATACTGCCGTGTCAGTCGCGAACTAATTTGTTTGTCTTTGCCTGTGTGTGTGTAATATTTGTGCGCGTATGCGTGCGTTACATTGCCTGTGTGCGTAAATGCAACCTGAGTATGCTGAGCTACGCGAAGCGGAACTATTTTCTGCGAAATAAACACCTGTGTCAATGAGTACTTTTACATGAGCGCGGTCGTGCGTGTGAGGAAGGTAAGGGTGAAATAGCAGTCTGCACAATCCAACATTTACCAGTTATTTTTACACTTACTCATCTTTCGGCATGCGTGTGCACGTATTCCGTCCGTCAGTTGGCCTGTGTGTGCGTGACTATGCAAAAAGTGTAACTTTAGTCATCATCACCTGAAGCTTACAGCGACTGTCCATCGCGACGACCTGCAAACTAACAGCTTTCTGTCTGTCTCTAGCGCACTTCGGTTTCAAAAGCCATCTCCGATCTCGGACTTCATGTTATGATCGATTGCTGCTTCATGCTCAGTCATCCGTGAAAGCAGTCTCATCACGATTATCTTCCCTATCTTCTTTTAATGCGGTTTTACATGTGTTTATTATGAGTTGGTTGTGTACCAGACAACAAATGTGTTCTTTTACGGATTTATTTTAAAAAAGAAAATTGTAATTTTTCAAAAGTCATTAGTGCTTTAAAGATAGAATATTATTTGTATATATGCAGCCTCTGTAAGTTTAGGCAAAGTTTCATCTTGAACAAATTCCTCATTCGAGTCTTACAATTTATTCACATCTATGAATCAGTGGTGGGAAAACTCTGTCAGTCAAGGTTATTGAAAGTTGGGTTTGAACAACAATCCCCTCAATACAATCACCCGAGCATAGTATGTAATCTGTTCATAGTGACTGACGTCCCTTTTAACACACATGGGACCTTCTAATTGTCAGTAATATGCTTTGGCATGACACAAGCAATTATGTCACCCAACAGCGATCACAGCAAAAAGAAATGTATAATACAAAAGATGAAAAAAACATCAAAGCTTAATAAATGATTGAAAATAAAGTTTTTTTTAGTAAGACAGGCATAATTTGCCCTTGACATGACAAGCAAAAATACACTAAATATTTCTAAGTCCATTCTCTCTCAATTAGAAAATTAACTCACCATTAACCTAACCGCTGCCTTTTCAATACCTCTTCTTGGCACACCAAATTCAAGTGATTAGACAATAGAATTCTCTACAGCAGGTAAACTTTTGATCATGGCCTGGTCTCGTTCCAGTAAATATTAATTATTGGATAATAAAAACTACTCATCCAGTTGGAAATGGTTTGCATTGCATCAGCAATTTCTAGCATATTCTCAACTCGAGTTGTTTACTCTGACTCTGACACTTACAAAAATACCATCATAATGAGTGCCCAAGGTGAGGTCACTTTGACAATTTAACAATTTAAATAGCAATTAAGTCTAGAAATATACATAGGCAAATTTACTCTGCCATACCTCCTCAGTATGTGAAATATGCAGAAGTAAGGTTCTTGTGTCTCAGACCAGTTTGTGATATGTATAGAGGTGAGGTTCTTGTATCTCCGTCAAGGGCTTGATATACATAGAGGTGATAATTGGTGTGTCTCGGTTCAATATATATAATATGTAATATAATATATAATGTAATATATAGGTTCTTGTATCTCCGCCAAGGGCTTGATATACATAGAGGTGATAATTGGTGTGTCTCGGTTCAGTACGTGATATATATACAGAGAGAGATGTGAGGTTGTTGCGTCTCGGTCCAGGGTTTGATATAAACAGAGGTGAGATTGTTACCTCTCGGTCCAGGGTTTGATATAAACAGAGGTGAGATTGTTGCGTCTCGGTCCAGGGTTTGATATAAACAGAGGTGAGATTGTTGCCTCTCGGTCCAGGGTTTGATATAAACAGAGGTGAGATTGTTGCCTCTCGGTCCAGGGTTTGATATAAACAGAGGTGAGATTGTTGCCTCTCGGTCCAGGGTTTGATATAAACAGAGCTGAGATTGTTGCGTCCGGTCCAGGGTTTGATATAAACAGAGGTGAGGTTGTTACGTCTTGGTCCAGGGCTTGATATATACAGAAGTGAAGTTGCTGTCTTGGTTCAGGGCTTGATATACATGTAGGTGAAGCTGTTCGTCTCGGTCCAGAACGTGAAATGTATAGGGGTGAGTGTCTCAGCTTTTTTCCCCGACTTGTTTTACGTGTATGATTTAGGGCTGTACGACTGTGCATCCCGTTTTGTTCCCCCCCCCTCCCTCCTAGTTTTCTCTCTAAATTTTTCATTCACTTTCGAAAACAAAACTTAAAAATACAAAGGGGTTTCTTGACATTTAAACTCTCGCGTTTACACACTTACAAATATACATGCATACATACAAACACAAATACTCTCACAAACACACGTACATACAAGCACTAATACACAGACTCACAACACACATATATGCAAATACCCATACTCAACACACACTTACATACACACAGACATACACGCATGCATTACTCTCCATTCAGTTTTCTGTCTGCCTTACAAATACCTGTCTTTTCTTCTGTGTTTGTTGTGTATGTGTCAGGCATATCTGTCTGCTTTGTGGTCTGTCTACAGGCATTTCTGTTATAAGGTTGTGCAGGTGCAATGTCATCTTTATTACTGTTGCTTAGCTTTCGAACTGCTACGTCAGCTGTCACCTCGAGCCATTGTTACGGTATGATCTTTGGACACGCTTGACTAGCAAGTAATTGCACAGGCTGGTCGCAAATAAAAGAGTTGTTTTGGTTTTTAAAAAGATTTTTAAAAGAAAAATATGTAATAGTTCTCATTAAATAGACATTGATAAGAAAGTCTAGTTTTTTTACAAAAACTTAAATTAACGAGATGGCGGACGACAGTAACAATAATAGAATGATTGATTTATCTTGATCGTCTGCTTCTAACGTTCGCTGATTTCGCGGACGAGCATTGCATGGTTGGTTTGAGCATAGAGCCAGAACGGCTGGCGCGTAAACTCAAAGCAAAGTAGGAATATGTTGAGAAAAATAATTGACAGTCATTGTAATAAATTAGGCTTTATATAAATGGCTCAATGTAATAAATTAGGCTTTATATAAATGGCTCAATGTAATAAATTAGGCTTTATATAAATGGCTCAATGTAATAAATTAGGCTTTATATAAATGGCTCAATGTAATAAATTAGGCTTTATATAAATGGTTCAATGTAATAAATTAGGCTTTATATAAATGGCTCAAACCTACGCACGTAAACGCAGAACTCTACACCACACGTACACAAAAGTACACACAAAATATACAGCACAAAATATTTACGACACACCCTACACTACACATATAATATACGCAGCACACATACACAACACACTTAACACATATGATATATTTAGCACACATACACAAAACACTTAACACATATGATATATTTAGCACACATACACAAAACACTTAACACATATAATATATTTAGCACACATACACGACACATGTATTCAACTTAATACACAATATGCACAATAGGTATAGATCCCTCATGTGCGAGCATACATTGTAACATACACACAGTACTCATCTCATACAAAAATCACAAATACACACAAAACTTATACTCACAAACATAAAAAGATATCAATTTACATAAATGAAATAAACAAAATATCCAGCCCGACGCAAATATATATGTGGCGATTATCAGCGTATGAATAATATATTTTTAATTTTCCAACGTGGTGTCAGGTAATTTTTCAAACCTTTAATACGGGCAAGATACGATCTAATTAGCATTATTTGTTAACATATATTATTAATAATGAAGTCATTCAGAGATTTCCCTACGTGCAATATTATAAACAGCAATTAAATATTTAATTTGGTGCGAAGAAAACATACACACGCATACACAAACACACACACACACAAACACACACACACACACACACACACACAAACACACACACACACACAAACCGCGTAAGGTGTTGAATACAATAAGGGAAGCGAATTGACCCTTCGTTTTAAAAAGAAAAAAATGTATTTAACGCTTTAGGTAACACGGTAATGAAAGATGCTGGGTAATGACAGATGTTGGTCACGTGCCTTGCAAAAGCCAGCGCAACGACTTCAATGTCTATTGCTCACCTACTTGCTGAGGGGTGGGGGTGGGGGTGGTAATTGAAACAAAAGGGCATCGTTGTAAGTGTGGCATGGCAACAGTTGTTAACTGAAAATGCGATAAGGAAAATCTCTAGTGTGCTGAGCCATTTGCGTTGTCAGAAAACTCTGGGTCGGGTGAGTGTTCCCTCCCCTTCCTCCTTCCCCGTCGAAAGCTGACGCACTTAGTAGTGGTGTTTCGTCAGAATCCGGGTCTACGTATGACTGATGTAAGACCTCACTCGGGTTGAAAGGCAATGAGTCGGCACCTCGAATTGTATTAATACGCACGTAGGACTAGGGAACTTGGAAATAGTGATCTAAAGATGCACTATTATATGTGCAGTCACTCTTAGAAGCCGGAGGACGCACTGGATGACTCCGGGAAAAGGCAAGCAAACAGCAAGTGGCATAATCCTTGTGAGTACTAGGACACAGTGGCAGCCCACACAGATGACTTGGTAATATCATTCTGATTTTCATGCATGACTGAACCAAGTCCTTGTTCTGTTTATATTTTAACAAAAGAAGGAGCGAACGAACTCACAGATGAATAAGCAAACGAACGAACAAGCGATTAAATGAAGTAAGCACGCTGTCAAATTACATTATTCAGAAAACTATTTTGCTGAAAAAGAAAGAAAATATAACTGAGAACAAGGAATAAAATTAAGAAGAAATAAAATTGAGAACAAATACTTAGATTTCAATAAAAGAAATAAAACAATTCTAAAATAACATAAGAAATAAAAGAAATTCGAGAAAAAAACCTCACTTGTAGTGTGTATGTGTTAAAATGTGTGGATTTGATGGTTTTCTTTCTAAATAACAGATGGAGAGACAAAAGTACCAGAGAGAACGAGAATGAAGAGAGAATGACAGAGAGAGAGAGATGGACGGAAGGATTAAAGGAACAAGAAGCAAAGAGAGAGAGAGACCAAGATAAAGAAAGACAACTACAGAAAGGCAAAACAGAAAGAGAAAGAGAGCACACGAACGATAGAAGAACAGAGAGAAAGTGAACGATAGAGGGAGGAGAGAGAGAAAAGGAGAGAAGGAAGAAAGGGACGAGAGACAAACAAGACAAAGTGAGAGGGAGAAAAAACAATGAGAATAAGACAAGGAAAGACAGCACACACACACACACACACACACACACACACACAGATTGGATGAGGGGGAAAAAAAGGAAAGAGAAAAGTTATGTAAAATGTTCTATTTAAAAACTAACTGCGAAGCACGTACGGTAAATCCTAAGCCACCACCTGGACAGGTGTGACGGTCTTCCCCAGTAAACAGTCATAAGCACACACACTCACGCACACACACACACACACACACACACACACACACTCACGCACACGCGCGCACACACACACACACACACACACACAAGCAGACGCAGTGCTCTAATAATAATATTAATAAACAATCTGACGAAAGCGCTCCACAAATTAAAAACACCTGTGCTGAAGTAACGGGATACGTTGTTGTGATACATTCATGGCGACATCAGCCATTCATTATGGTCAGTACTACGGAAAAACAACTAACATTGAAATTTCGCGCTATTGATTTAAAAAAAAAAAAGAAAGAAAATATTGTGACATACCTGAACTACGGCAAAATAAAAGTAGATAAATTATCCTTTGGGAAAGAAAAAAACATTAAAAAAAAAAACAAACATTATTTCTACTCGGAATCAACTACAGCGTTCAGCTTCACGCTAAAATGATAATTGAATGTCATTGTGCTAAAAAATTAAAACCAACTGTACTAATTAATGGATTTTTAAAATTTTAATTACTACTTTATAGACATATTGATTAATTTAAGAACACATGTTTAATTCAGACTGATTGGTAAAAATTAGAATGACAAACATGCTAAAAATAAGCTGGACCATTCCATCCCAATGACGCTGAACGGGTTAAAAAAAAACAAAGTCATTGCACTTACAGACATAAGCAGTTCAGAAACACTGAGCAATAATCAGTTTCGACATTAGCTTTTAAAACAAGAAATACCAACGGAAAAGCGAAAGTGATGGATAAATACGGACAGTGGGAGATGATTAATGATTAGTTGCGTTTGTACATTAAACTCAATCCTGCGTTGTCGTCATTGTTATGTCTGTCTGTACACGTGTTCTCGTCACTAAGTTCTCGACACCCGATGTGTGCAATTAAAACAAATAATTATAACAAGCATAACTAGACGGAGGCTCGTTGTACCTATGCAAAATATTTAGCAATTTCAATGCCAATACATAGATGTTGCTGAACGTCATTGACAGTAAACGAAATATGTTAATGACAAAGGAATGTGTGCGCACGCTCGCACGTGTACAGAGCTGATTTTACGCATTATTACTCATTCAAGACGAATTATTTGTAACATAGATGGACGGACGGACAGTCAGACAGACGTAAGATGAGAGTGATTTCAGACGGATTGCAGACGACACTGGGTGAGCACTAAATCATTGTTGCACTTGTATTATTATAAATATCTGAACGGTGCTTTCAAGAAAAGTTAGCGGTGCGCGACAGACGGCGCATACAAGATTCTATAAAACCGCTACGTCCTTTTTAAAACTAGTCGGTGAGAGGTCTCCACGCCTGAGTGACGGATAGAGCGAATAGCGAAATAAATTGTAGATCATACGTCTTCCACTTCACTATCTTTAACTTTTTCGCACCGCCAGCACGGTGATCATCGAGTTTGCTCTCCCTATGAAAATACATCTCTCTATGGATAAATTATGTTTCGTTGAACTACTGCGTGCGTGTGCGTGCGTGCGTGTATGAGAAAGTGTTTGTGTATATAGACTCATATTTTCTTTTTTCCTTTAATAGGAAAAAAGTAATAACTATTCTATTTTTTGTACAATGCTTGCTGACATCATAGAAATCTCAAAAAGTAAAACATACGTATTAGATTTCTTTCAAGGGCCTGTTCCACTCACGTTTTGTATTGAGCTTGACACACTATAAAATTTCGTTTCACTTTTCCCCGGGTACACTGACGTAGGCATTTAAGCGCTTGCGCCGTTGACTGAAGCCATTAAAACAAAACATTCCTTTAGAGTGAAACACGTTTATCCAAAGCACCGCAAATAATACAAGGAAAGTTTTGCCCCCCGCACCCCCCCCCCCCGCTCCCTTTTCTCTCATGTAAGGGGGTGGGAATTATGACACTGACGAGTAAGTTGCGTGAGAGAAGGGAAATAGGGAGAGGCTGGTGGTTGATATCCCGCAATCTTTCGTTGGTATCCCAAGCGAGTCAGGTGGAGAGACTGGATTGCCACCTGCACACAAACTCAAAGTCCCTCCGTGCCTCTATCTTCGGCTGAAGTTCTTTTCACACCTGTCGCATCCCACAAAACAATGCAAAAGTCTATTACGCGCAGTCAAAACAACTCGCGGGTGTTCTTCTGAAGTAAAGACAGACACTCTGCCAGGCCCAAACAGGAAAAGCTTGATGCCCTGCGTCGTCTGATACAACAACGTGCTGATATCCAGTCACGTGGTTTGTTTTTTTCTTTCTCCGAATGATGTCGTGCCTTGCGGTGGAAACGGAGCGCAATCGAGCGAAATAAAAAGCCGGCAAAGGCAAAAAAAAAAAAAAATAGAAAAAAGAAAGATCTTTTAGCAAGAGGAAAAAGTAATTGTTTGGCGATAATAGTGAGCTCTCGTCTCTTTTGGACTGTGTCCGAGAAATAGGTGTTCTCTTACTGTCGTGGGTTATAAATAATTTTGTCGTCCCATTTTAATTGAACTATTGAAATAGCGTTAAGCACACGCGAGCGTGTTTGTGCATGTATAAGTGTGTTTTGGAGTAAGAATACGTGATGAATGGGTTGACAAATGGTAGTACATATTATTTGTTTATATTAGTTCTCCATCGAGTTCTGTAAAAGCACACTAACTCTCAAGGTCGTTAGGCGTGACGTAGGGAATAAGTGAGAATCGATCGAGATGAATAGATGTCGGGCTGGAACTCATAACCCTAGCACGCATGGCAGAGCACCTTTACCTCACAGCCACTTAGCTACCCAAACTCGGTAGACAGACAGATAGATAGGACACGCTTGGATGGGCAGACGGTCCACATCAGACAGTGCGTCTGCACTGCTAGAAAACAAACTTATGACCGCGCATGCAGACACGAATGCTATCTACATAACAAAATCTCCCCGCTAGGAAAACAATAAGAACGCGCATGCGCAATGTGCAAAAAACAATATTATACTGTATTTATATATCAAAACGCGGTGCAAACGTTACCCTATATCACAGATCTGCATTTCATTGTTCGCGGCATAGGGGTTCCGTTTTTGGTATCATACACCATCTGGTGTGAACGAATGTAAAGTGTAGAAACACAAAAATAGCAACAGAGCATGCAACATATATTTTCTTACTTATCTCTTTAAACAATGGTATGTCAGGGAAAAAATACTTCTCCTTAGCTCACTTTCACACGAAAGTGTATGTTAATAAATCTAAAATAATGTACTCGCGCTGAATTACCGGGCAGTGGGTTGGGAGGGTCGAGGGGTGGGGGGGGAGATAATCTGACCGAACTTATATTTCTGTTCACTGACCCTGTTTGCTCTACATATCGTCTAGATCAGGGGACACTACTCATGTGACCTATTTGCTGTACAGTTCTAATTTCTTTATCTTCTTTACTGTACAGCTGTGGTTCCCAACATTTTTGTGGCCAAGAACACATTCAAATTTTGAGAAGAGTTTGGCGTGCGCCATCAATTTTTCAAAGCTTATTTTTGAACTTTAAATAATACAAAAATCAACATATTAATATATGCATTTATACTATTCATACTGATTACTCTTTCACTATTAATATATGGATTTGCTTTTTTAAAATCTATCTAAAAGATGAATTAAATAGCTTTTACGAAATAGATATAAGCAAGAAGTTTTCATCTTATTTAAAATTTTCAAAATTACAATATTGTTGAACTAATGGACAAAATATATTTATTATTCTTACTTTAAAATAGAAACCACTTGTGGTTAATTAAATTTTTTTCTATTTTTATTTGTATCCGGATTTCAACAAGTAAAACGTACAAATAAGAAAAAAAAAAAGAAAAAAGTTAAGCATAATTTTTACTGTTACTTGTATCCGGATTTCTATAAATATACAAAACATGAATAATAATTGTAAGCGCTCACCAGAACTGAATAGAGAAAAGGTATTATTTATTCACGTTCTTTTCTTGTAATAAATCAGTATGATTTTCTGACACTTCATTTCGTTAGCCAGTTTTTAGCAGTTGAGCGTGTAAAAAGAGATTACCGCTTGTAAGCAATCGTATAGATGCCCATTTGTAAGTCAAGATCTGTATTTTGACGTTATTATGCTTGTGGACAGTTCACATAGATAAATGGAATCGAATTAATTTTTTTGTGTACGATATAGTTTTCCCCAAAATATCATCTGTTGCGGTAAATTTGAAAACAGCATTTTGAATTTCAAAATCTCAGTTACACTTCTGACTTTCGGTCGATGTAGCCATTTTTGTCTCCTCGAGTTGGCAATAACAGGTTTCCCAAGAGAGGCAATCACAGACTCTATGATGATGAACTGTGTGTACGTCTGATTGGCAAATAAAAGGATTCCCAAGGGAGGCAATCACAGACTCAATGATGATGAACCGTTTGTTACCTCTGGTTGGCAAGTAAAAGGACTCCCAAGGGAGGCAATCACAGACTCAATGATGATGAACGTTTTGTTACCTCTGGCTAGCAAGTAAAAGAACTCCCAGGGGAGGCAATCACAGACTCAATGATGATAATCTGTTGAAATATCTTTTCACACTGCTCCTTAGGTCTTTGACTGTAGTGAAGAGTTAAAAATCACTCACACATACCATTTTCTTCATACGTGGAAAATGTACAAGATATACAAATGTACTCGTCTTTATAAGTGACTTCCTCAAGATCAATTCTGCTTTAAATGATTTTACAGAACCTAACTTGAGTGATGTGAGGTTGGATGGAACCATCTACAGCTGTACTACTTTTTCGCACCTCGTCGCGGGTACATATACATACTCGGCGGGCGCTGTTAGGAACCACTGGTCTAGATTAAAGTAACGCCCGGGGAGAGAGAGAGAGAGAGAGAGAGAGAGAGAGAGAGAGAGAGAGACAGAGACAGAGACAGAGAGAGAGAGAGAGAGAGAGAGGCCAGTAAAATAAAGATGTAAACTAGCGGTCATTATCGCTTGCGTCTCGCACACCTGTCTGTCTTCGGTTCCACCGAGCTGAAGATGCGAGTTCTGACGGCACTCAACTACAGAGAGAGCTTGCTGGCGAGTTATTCGCCTTAAAAATAATCTTCACGAGTTACCTACCTTGAACTCACTTTGCGAATTAGCTTTCTTGAACGACTACTGTCCATATACCGTGAAACAGTTTTAACTGCCCGAGTGCGCCCATATTATCTGGTTGAGCTAATAAATAGATAGTAATTAGGGTCATTTGGACAAAACGAAAAGAGTTCAGACTCCAAATTTTCTAAACCGACCCCAGCAATCTGAACACAGCAAACAACAAAAGATACAAAACTATAAACGGCTCAACAACAACAAAACAGTAGATATCACAAAGGGGTATTTCCAAGGGACATGGGTGGTGGGGTTAGCGCTTTTAGTATCAAGAGAATTTAACCCTAATACAGTGAAGAACTGGCGTTTATTTCTGACATTAATAGCACTTGTTTGATTCCCACGGTAGTACGTGCAAAATTGAAGACCCTTTACTATGGTGTTTTACTTCAGTATTTTAAACAGGGAATAAAAAAGACGGGGAGAAAATGCAAGCAGCAATAATTTATTGACAAATTATAGTAGTATTTATCAAATAAGGTTTTCACTACTGTTGTTTAAAATAGAATCTCTCTCTCTCTCTCTCTCTCTCTCTCTCTCTCTCTATCTATCTATCTATCTATCTATCTATCTATCTATCTATCTATCTATCTATGGCAGAGTAAATATGCCTTTCTAATACAGAGTAAATTTGCCTATCCGTATTTCTAGACTTATTTGATATATAAATTGTTAAATTGTCAAAGTGACTCGGGCTTGGGAACTCCTTATGATGGTATTTCTTGTATGTGTCAGCTTTGGAGTGAACAACTCGAGTTGAGAATATGCTAGAAAATTTCTGATGCAATTGAAACCAGTTCCAACTGGATGAGTAGTTTTTCTGACTAACCGTTTCATACTTGTTCATAACAATTTCATCCAAACAAGATGGACTGGAAGTTTCTTTTTTGAAGAAGTACTCTTATTCTATCATTATGAACTTGAACATAACTCAAATCCAGTAAGCTTATGAATGGAACAAGCCTTTTGTTTTCGGTTGTCACTTCATGCTTCAGTGATTACTGTACTCTCCTTGTACACATTGGTGTGTGCATTCAGCTTGTCATTAACTTATCAGTAAAGTGTGTTGCTGTAAGTTGATTCCTGTGAATTAAGTTTGAGTGCTAATATGGTTGAAATTGTGGCTTGAGTTTGGTCTCATGAATTAATAAAAATTATTTTGACTGTTTTTCATGGTGTGAATTCAAGAATATTCCTTGTGCTTGAAAGCACATGTGAAGTTCAGGATGATTTTCTGTGGCATGCATGGAGAGCACGTCAAAGATTCTGGAACAGTTGTATTAATGTGTCTCAAGAAGGACACATGAGACCTCACCTAAATATGAAAGGGAGTAACATGTTGCAAAATGCGTAAGTGTGAAAATGTGCCAGCAACAGCTGCCATCTTTGAAGAGGTTACGTGCTTTGACTTTAATTATTTCTCTGAACTCTACTCTCATTTCAGTGATGATAACCATGAACGTGATTATATATTTATGTTATTGACTGCTTAGGTCTATGCTAGGATAAAACGAACAATTGTGAACTTTGTTGTGAAGTGATGTAAATGTCAACTCTCTTTGATTATATTCATATGTTATATATTTGATTGCTGATTTAATAAATTTGTTGTTAAATTTGTACACATATTTATAACCATATATTGGAAAGACAGTAGATAGATGGGAGCTCACTAAATATAGATTAAAGACAGATTTGTCTTCTCCTTTAGTAGAAAATGTTCCACCTATGGAAATATTGTGTGACGGTAAATGTTTGTCTTTAATGTTGTGGAAGAGAGAAAATGTTTACAGCGCCCGCATATCCGCCAAGTGAGAGAGGTTAATGGTGTCTGCTGGAGAATATTAATAACATAAATGAAGATCACTTGTAATTAGATACGGTTGATTAATTAATTAATAATAATCATAACCATTAATCGGGAGGACTGGTCAGTGACACCATCCCAACTCCTTGTATCTGTCATCCAGCTGCGCACTGGACTGGGATGTGAGTTGTTGCAGAAGGAATGGTGCGCTAGCAAACTTGCATGACGTCACAAAGATGTAGCTTGATGTCACGACGCCCAACAGCGACCTCTAACGCTCGCGCGTCTAGACACCGGCCTGAATTAACGAGCTGCTATGCCGTGTCTTAAGTTTCTTCATGAATTCTAATCCGCACGCGCATTTATAGTGTCGTTGATATATCACTAGATGTTGACATTTATTTATTGTCATTTCTTTTTTTTAAAAAAATGAAAGTACACATGGCCATTGAATAGCAAGGAACCATGTGAAGAATGTAATAGCAATCCAAATCAAGCAAGCCAACACACACACTCTCACACACACACACATACACACACACACGCACACACACACACACACACAAATAACAAAAAAGTAATAAAAAATAATAAATGGGAACATGCGAAGATAAAGTTAGTACAAACATTCTATTAGGTATTCGCGCTCTGTGTGAGGTGTTGTTTATCGCAAGCATTCATCGAGGTTAATGCATCACGCACCGCAGAGATGTTCCTAAGGCGGCCATGTATAACGGTTGCTACGTTGTCAAATTGTCGTAACTAAAATGATTTTTCATGTTTGTGGAACTTACTTCTCTGCAAAGACATTTTCTCCGGTGTAGGGACTGTGACTGAACGCGTTGAAAGTAATGCCGCGAGGGAATTCTCTGTCAAACTCCAAACTGGCAATTAAGTTTGGAACATTTGGCTTTCAGATGGGCTGTTGACCTCCTCCTCCTCATTCCCGACACAGATACACACATACACACACACATAAACACACATACACACGTACACGCACTATACACACATGCATAATTAAATACATATTCAATTGCACGCATACACACCTACACACACATGCATACATACATGCACAAGCAGATCCGCACACACACACACACACACACACACACACACGCACTTATATACATACATACACACTTACACTCAAACTCACATACACCCACATACTCTCATTCATCCCTCACCCACACACATACACATGCTCTGCCACTCACTAGCCTACAATGTATAAACGCGCACGCACACACACACACATGCCTCAAGTAATCATTATGACAGCCAGACCAGCTGATTGTTCAGAGTAGTTTGGGCTCACGATGAGTCTAGAATTCTTAAGTGTATATAAAATCGATTGGGCATGTATGCCGACATAAATGCACGCGTGTAGACATAATGTACAAACACACAAACATAAATGCACGCGTGTAGACATAATGTACAAACATACATACGCAAATGCATGGTGTGCATGCTCAAACTTATTATTATTCAAACATCGTACATTCAAGTTTTTTACTTTCTCTCAAAGCAAATCTACATAGTTTCTATGAATTAGGAAATAACCTACATATAGTTTCTATGCCATAGGAAAAAATCTACACAGTTTGTAAGATATAGGGGGAAAAAGCTACAACGTTTCTAAGAAACAGGAAACCAAAAATTATTTTTCTAAGCATTTGAGTTAAGAAGGCGATCAGAATCAGTGTGAATGACAGTTTGACTACAATCCCTTTACAAATCCCTTTACAACCCCTTTACAATCCCTTTACAAATCCCTTTACAAATCCTTTACAATCCCTTTACGCAAAACCTGATTGACATCTTCGAATGAGCAAGGCATCGTAAACAAACTGAGCATTTGAAAGTATAAAAGGAAAGAATATGTAAACTGACAAATATAAACATCCAAACAATTCTGATGGTCCACAGCACATATCATACATTATGTTTAGCCTACACTTTTACAGATTATTTGTTTTAAAGCAAAACTGCACACAATAAAAAATATAATATATCGAATAAAAGCCAGGAAAGAACATGTGACCTGCATAACGACGATACATCACTCAACATTAGACACGTCAACGTACATGCATGTTTTTAACGTCTAAAATGTATTAGTGATAATAAGAACCTATCCGGGTTACAACGGCAGAAGTCGTGACAGCTTACACTGACGTCAGCTATAAATTACGGGGGGGGCATATTATGGGATACTTATTTCCGCAATTACCGCAATGTACGCTGCAGCTGCCCGCTCAAGGATTTCACCAGCTGACTACACCGCGCATAGTGAAAAAAGATTGGCAGTCATCTACTGGTCATTCACTATCGTCTGTTAGTGAAAATTGTTTAGAGAGTCCTCGATACAACAAGCCCACCATACTAGGAGCACCACCTATATCAGAATACTAAACGACTAATATAAACTGTGGCAAAATTCGCAGCCTTCAACAGGTCAACGACATTGTGCGAATGACGTGACGATGAGTGTCCTGATGACAAAAATCGTTACGCTCATACAAATTTCAAGAGATTATGTTCCTGCACGACAATTTATATATACATAACAGTTTTCAAATCACCCGTGCGTGTGCTAGTTCTACCGCTTCAAGCAAAAGAGTTTAAATTTAGTCCAATTAAAACAGTCGTTCCTTTAAGCTATCATTTTGATGGAAGTTTTGATTAGTTCAAGTGTTAATCCGCACGGGCGGTTGATTGACTGAGATTGACATTCAATTGACATTGAAACTTGTTTTGACGTCATGGAGGCTTATAAGAATAATTTCAGGAGCTGAACGAAACTACAATTGACCTTATCGAAATAGGAAACTGTGTATTTTTCAATATTGCTAGCATTGAGTTTAGGAAGTTGATTGACAGCTGTTGGAGTCTGTGCATCTTGAAAAGAGAGAGAGAGAGAGAGAAAGAGAGAGAGAGAGAGAGATTCATTGTATGATGATGTAGCCAGTATCAGAGCAGTCTGCCTGCATATACAATAAGCTATGACGTAAATCATAACGTCATACAGGACAAATCTGTCCACATAAATCGTCATGTCACATCGTGCGGTTGACTGTACATGTAATTTACTGCTCCTGTAATAAGACTTAAGAGAGAAAAACTTGAAAAGACAGAACACTTTTTCTTTCTCAAGGAATTATGCAATATAGTGTCAAAAAGCTTCCTTCTCCCCTCTCCCTCCTTCCCCTTTCTGTTCCGTTTGGGGAGGCGCTGTGCAAGGAAGTACTTTGGAGGTCAGTGACCCTTCTACTCTTATACTGCAGTGAAAATGGATAGACTTGGTCTTGACTCGTTTGTCTCTCTCCCTCCCTCCCTCTCTTCCAAAGGTCTAGAAGCACTTCTAGGCAAACATGGCCAGCTGATCACTATTTTCATTGGTCAGAATATTCTTAATACTTTCCCGCTTTTTTTGTACTACCCATCATTACGTAACACAACCAGAAAGTGTAAAGAGGATATGAAAAACCCATGGATTTCAAGAAATGATAGATAGATAGATAGATAGATAGATAGATAGATAGATAGATAGATAGATAGATAGATAGATAGATAGATAGATAGATAGATAGATAGATAGATAGATAGATAGATAGATAGATAGATAGATAGATAGATTCTTGTATAAACGGTTCACCGACAAATACGCGCCCCGACAAATGCGCGCCGACAAAAACGCTATGGACAAAAGCACGACGACGCCTTCTGTCCCTAACTCTAACCCTAACCCTAACCCTAACCATAACTCTAACCCTAACCCTATTACGCATTTATCGGGGCGCGCATTTGTCGTTCACGCATTTGACGAGTCACCGTATAATTTTCAAAGTAACCCGACCTTGGTCACCCATTATGATGACACTTTTGTAAGTGGCAGAGGAGTAAACAACTCGAGTTAAGAATATGCTAGAAATTGCTGATGCAATCCAAACCAGTTCCAACTGGATGAGTAGCTTTTTAGAATCTAATGGTTAAGACTGATGAGAACATGACCAACCAATGGGCGGAGATCAAAAGTTTACCTGCTGTAGAGAATTCTATTGTCCATCACTTGAATATGGAGTGTCAAGAAGTCTGACCATGAAAGGCGGCTGTTAGCTTAATGGGAATAAGCAGCCTTTTCCTTGTTTTACCTGACTCTCCTGGTTTACTGATGATGTGACCACGGTAGACGCGAGGAGTATCTACTGCAGTGTATAAGTGTAAGGAATACACTGCACTCTTTGATGTATGGTGGCAAAGTATGCTGACTACATCGAGTAATTTCTGGTACAAGGAAGTTACTGGAAATTGCTATAATTGTTGTTCTGCTTCAAGGAGCTAATACAGCAAAGGAGCGCCCAGGTTAGCCTCAAGAAAATAGCAAGTATTCAGTGTTCTACAATGTGAGAAGGGAAACACGTAGAAATCAAGTAATAACATGAACAATAAACTTGTGGTTTTGTTATGAAAAGCACAGAAGGACCATTGTGGCTTCACTTAAACAAAGTTACATCAAAACCATTAAATTATCACTTATATCTAATATCTCCATTTCTGTTCTGTGATAAGAATTATCTGCTGAATTGTGTTTTATGATATAAGACTGTATAGGTATTAAAATTATTCAAAAATGGTTTCTTTTAAAATGGTGATGTCAAGTAATCTTTTTCATCGTCTTTGTTATTTGTATAATTGATTGTTGATTTAATAAATTTATTATTAAATTTATTGACCTTCTTACACATTGATAACTATATGTTGGGAAGACGGGGGTGGATGTGGGCTCACTCAATATTGATTAAATACAGATTTGTCTTTTCCTTAATAAGTTTTCCACCTACGGAAATCTTGTATGATGGTCAAAGTTTATCTTTAATGTTATGGAAGAGACAAAACGTTTACAGCGTCCGGATATCCGCCAAGTGATAGAGATGAGTTGTGTCTACTGGAGAATTATTAATAGCATAAATTAACATTCTCATCATTTGTAATTAGTTTTGGATGGTTAATTCACAATAATAACCATTTGCATACTAATTTTACTGCATGAAAGCTTTATATCTTTTTGCTGTTGCACACAGCAACAGCAAATTTAATTTAATGAAGAGTGGAGCAGATGTCAATAAATAGCACAGCCAGAATTAATGAAGAGTGGAGCAGATGTCAATAAATAGCACAGCCAGAATTAATGAAGCGTGGAGCAGATGTCAATAAATAGCACAGCCAGAATTAATGAAGCGTGGAGCAGATGTCAATAAATAGCACAGCCAGAATTAATGAAGAGTGGAGCAGATGTCAATAAATAGCACAGCCAGAATTAATGAAGAGCAGGGCCGATGTTAATAAATAGCACAGACAGTGTTAATGAAAAGTAGGGCAGACGTTAATAAATAGTACAGCCAGTGATGATGAAGAGTAGAGCCAGTGTTAATAAATAGCAGTGTTATTAAAGAGCAGAGACATTGTTCATTAAAGGCTAAGTCGAAGATAATGGGCAGCAGAATCACAAATGTTGGTGAAACTAGAACCGTATTTATCAATGTCAGAGTTCGAGGCGGTGTTAATAAATAGATGTCAGAGATAATAGATAGCAAAATCATGTGCATTACGAGAGCGAAATTTAATACAAGGCAAAATTTGGACTCATTTCACGATACATAGACTCAGAAGTGTAGGAGATACTGAGGTAATGAGGGGAAGGCATTACTCTCCAGGCATACTTTGTTAGCAATGAAAGTTAAATACTATTATAACTTTCATTCAATTTTAAATGTTATTTATTTATCTGGAGGTTAGTTCGTCTTCTTTCTTTCTACGTTTTTAATTTCACACCTCTCACAATAAACGTTAAAATACCGACAGAGAATTTAGTAGCAGAATTCCAGGGCTAACGTCCAGCTGCTTCACATTTGTTACAGTTTGTATTGATGGTCTCTTTTAACTGCTTCCATTACAACTTCCGGTTATAAATATAATATAATTTGCATCAACTCAAATGTGTCTGCCTGCTCGGACAAGAGTAATTCCAACGCCCGCGCGTCTGAGACTCCTGATCATTGTAATAAATTATCCTGTCTCTCAGAGTGTTTGTAGATCAGGACTTCTGGTTCAGTAACAGTTGACCATGAAGGCAATAAACTACGAGAAGCACTTGAAAAGTTTTCTTGCTAGGCTAAAAATGTGTAGCTGCTGGAGATGATGGGTGGGGTGGGGTGAAGAGGCGTGTTGAAAATTATCCTGACATCATGGCAGAAGCAGTCTATTGTTAATCTGGTGTGAGGTGCCCACTGTAAGTTTGACATAAAACTTATCGTCTGTGAGCTTGGGCATTACAGGTATCTTCCGAAAGTTTGGCATAAAGATTATCTTCTGGTGGAGCATGGGAATTAAAGGTATATTCCTAATTTTGTGCATAAAGATTATCTTCTGTGGAGCACGGGAATTAAAGGTATATTCATAATTTTTGGCGTAAAGGTTATCTTCTGTGGGGTTTGGAATTTAAAGGTATCTTCGGAAAGTTTGGCATAACGATTATCTTCTGTGAAGCTTGGGAATTAAAGGAATCTTCGGAAAGTTTGGCATAAATATTATCTTCTATGAGTTTGGGTTTTAAAGGTATCTTCTCAAAGTTAGGTATACTTCTATTTAGTTTAAGCTTGGTAATACGATTTTTACCTTACATCTGACAGAAATTATCCCCTGCGTTGTTAAGATACCAACCTTAAGATTTGCATCATGCTAATGTGAGTTTAGAATTAATGTATCTACATTAAATCTTGAAAAACAAAACTGTCTACTGTTTGATATAGCTTAACGTATTTGTTTCAAGTCTGGAATAAATCTATGAACCGTGACTTTAAATTGCATTAAAGTCTTTGCCGTAAGCTCGGAATAAAGTTATCTCCCTTAAGCTTGGCTTTAAGCCCTGTACCGTACGCTTGGAGTTAAGTCAACTGTGAGCTTAAATGATATTAAGATGATTCTTTTTAAATTGTGTGTGTGTGTGTGTGTGTGTGTGTGTGTGTGTGTGTGTGTGTGTGTGTGTGTGTGTGTGTGTGTGTGTGTGTGCATCTACTGTCAGTTGTATTAAGGTATTTATGGTAAAGTGGAATGACGTACATTTCTTGAACGAAGGCTATGAATATGCCTTATATTTATCTACTATGCGCAAGTTTTAAAGATGGATGAATTCTGGTAACTTTGGACTAACGTTTTCGGTATAAAGCCCATCTCTTAACGTTCATATTTATTGTATTCTTGGAAAGCTTGGTAAAAGGACGTTTACTGTAAGCTTTGACTGTCGATAATTTGCTGTTGGTGAGGTATTTAGCCGTTTGCTGTGCCTTTAATAAGTATATACTGAATCTACTTTGTCGCTGCCATAAAAGTGATATTCAGCTGCCCACGGTATGCCTACGATAAATTAACAACAAATTTACTTTGTCGCATATTAAAGTGGCATTGAGTAACAATTCTAGTTTATCGCGGTTACTAAAATGTCATTCAGCTATGTGCTGAAAGAGAGTTAATCTCTCGAATGTCAGATAGGTATTAACAAGAAATGGAAATATCGACTCTAAATTGCAACATAATCTGTGACGTAAGTCTAAGTACGGTATGAGCAACGGAACGTAACAGAGTTGTAAATAAAGAACGAGGCATAGCTCTCTATATTGAAAAAAATCCTAGAAAATCAAAGAAAAGTTACTAAAAGATTATAGTCATAGTGAGAAAAGTAATACCATATCCAAAAATGTATTGGGAAAACCGTCAAGCATTTAAACGTACTGATAACAATAAGTAACGCCAAACCTTCTTTAAATACTGAAAAAAATAACGCCAGACCTTTAAACTTATTGATAAAAAAAATTAAGCCAAACCTTTAAATACTGGAAAAAAAAGTAATGCCAAATCTTTAAACTACACGGATTGTAAAAAAAAGAACACAGAACCTTTAAAAAACGTACTGACAAAAGAAACGTCAAACCTTTATTAAATAAAATAATATCTAAAGCTATCACCGTATTGAAAAAAAATAACATTATGTAAACAGTGACACCAAAGTGTATTGAGAAAATGTTGCTTAAGTTATCAACGTACTGAGAAACCTATAAACATATTAAGGAAAGTAACGCCAATAATTCCAGTCCTTTAAACGTATTGAGAAAAGTAACGCCAAAACGTATAAACGTATTGAGAAAAGTAACCAAACTGTCTCAACTTACTGAGAACAGTAGCAGACCTTGACCTAACAATATCTTCTCTTCCATTTGAATGAGAAAAGGATCAATTGATTGATTGATTGATTGATTGATTGAGTGTAGGGGGCGCTTCCGGCTTCCGCCGCTTTCGCGCTTGGGGATCAAATGGAAGGATGGTTTATTTCAAAAGCACTGAAGTATACACCAACACCACTATTGTGAATTACTTTTCTCTTTTGTCAATTATTCGCGAACAATGAAGATGACGATTGGGTGAGAGAGAGAACGAGGGTTTCGGGTGGAGGTGGGGTGGGTGGGGTAGGAGATAGAATGGTAGAAAGAAAGGGGTATGTGGTTGAAAATGAACAGTTTATTCTTGACAGTTGGTTGGTCAGAAACTAAGCAGGATGGACAAGTAGCGTAAAGGACTCAAAAGTTTGGCGGACAACCGGTAGCGTATAAATCAGTCAAACTGGCGTGGATAATATAATTTATAGGCACCACACTCGACTGTAACTGTCCCACATGGAATAAATTCTCTCCTGGCATAAAATATTGTCCGAATTGACCCTTCAGGGGACGGTTTATTCTGATTCTCTATTTAAATTCAGAGGAAAATGTAATAATAATAATAAAAAGTACAAGACCTTGGACCAAAGGAAAGTACGTAATTACACCTTGTGTGGGCCAGATAATTTAAGTCCTCGAGATGAATTGAAAAGGACCTCTTGACCATCAAACGGATTATGATCAAATCCTTTGTGGGCGAGATATGACTACGTTTCCCTGTTTTATATTCTGCCTGACTGCGAGGCGCAAGATGTTCTGAATAATGGACACAGCCTGTGGCTAAGGGCACGATAAACAGGAAAAAGGGGAAACTCGTTCATGTAAATAACCGTCTCGCGTTAGTTCAAACGTGGGCTATTTTTTATCTTCAAAAATAACAAATGATTCAAACTATATGAAAGCCAAAAAATACATGTACTATACTTTTGTGAGTTTTCTCAGTGCTGAGGACTGCGGATATTTTAACTCTGGGAGTTATCTGCCCTTAACTCGCAGCCATCTACCCACCATCACCACTTGTACTGGTCTCTTATTTTCTTAGTTCTGCTTCACCCGACAGGCCCAGTGTCTTCTGTTGTTTGCAGTTATCATTTTCTTTTATTCAAAAACGACACTCACCGCTTTAAGTTGTCACGTATTTTCATCCTAACTTACTTCCCCTCCTCTTTCTCTCTCCCCTCCCCCCCCCCCCCCCATACACACACTTCTGTTTTTCGTAGATTTAGAAGTGTTTTCGAGATTCAAAAAACAACAACAACTGGATATGTTTTGAGATTCGGTGATGTTGGCAGAATGCTCAGTAGTCATAGGATATTAAGTCTCGCACTTTTCTGAAATGGCTGAGCGGGGTGGGGGGAGAGGGGGGAGAGAGAGAGAGAGAGAGAAAGGGGAAAGGAGAATAAGGGCGGTGACAGCGGGGAGATGTGTTTTGTGTTTATGTTAAAGTGTGAGTGCGTGTGTTTGTGTGTGTGTGTGTGTGTGTGGTTACAAGCGTGCTGTTGCTCTTTTCCTTTTATTTTTTCCTTCTCGCACAAAGATTAAAAGTGCGCTAGGAACAAGATGAGAATGCAGATGGTCGACATCTCGGCCACAATAAAGTGAAGTAAAGAGAGAAAGAAAAAAGAATAGCACGAGAAGCAATCATTCCCATGATGCATTGCACTGATTGTTATCTTCTAGACTCGAATTTGGTCTGGTTAGTGGGTAATTGTGCTTTATAAAAAAAAATAATAACAGGGATAAAATTTCAGTTACTGTTTATATAACTGGTACAACTCCAATTTAATAAAGAACTTCTGTTCTTTTAAGCACTTCTGTGTTCGCTTGACTACGCATGACTGATTTCTGCGTAAGACGATCTGCTGCTGGTGTGGCAATTAGTTTACTCGTCTAAAACAATATACATTTTAAACACTCATCTACTTGTCCACGGTATAATTTATTTATTTATTTTTTTTTTGGCCAAGATTTTATAAATAAATGCATTTAAAGTACTCATCCTTTGAAAGTGGGCAGTGGTAGTGTTGATTAAGACATTTAGCATAATCATACACAAACGCATGTTTATTTGAAAAAAGAAATTATGGGGTTATTTTCTTTTTTTTAACTTCTGAAACAAATGGTGTCATTCACTGAACACAGTTGCTGGTCATTTATATACATTTCAAATGAAATGGCGGTAGATTTAATAATAATTATTATTTTTTTAAAAAGTATTTATGACCAAGGAATGAGAAAGCAACGCGCTTAGAAACAGAACCCAAATGGAAGCAAGCACATGGCGGGAAATTATCAAGCACAAGCCCCAATCAAACTGTCCAATCACAATGCTCCCACCACCACCCCTTCCTTCCCCCCCCTTCCTTCCCCCCACAAGAACATCATACCCCAAAACACGCGGCTACCCTTAACTTCTTTCTCAGTAAACCTACTCATCTGTCACCATTCCAGCCAGGCGCGGTGATTGAAATCAGACTATGGCGCCTGTTAAATGCGTTCGATCTGGTCCAGATCCACGATCGATTTCTTGAAGAGTACCTGTGACACTCTAAGTCTAAGAGAAAGCAATTCACAGCAAAGACGAAAAGTCAGCCGTCTGAATCGATCTTAACAACTCGGGCACATTACTGAGGCGGTCGAGTTTTCTGACGTCGGCCAAATGATGGTCGACTGTGTGTCATGACGACTAAACTAACAATCAAGTACATGATGGCTGCGTGTGTGACGTAGACTAAACGATGACCGAGTGTATGACAGTCAAGTACATGTCGGCCGAGTGTGTGACGTCGACCAAATCATAGTCCAGTGTATGGCAGGCATTTTAAAAGGCGGCCAAATTAATGTCGGCCGTGTGTGTGACGTAGACTAAAATTGACAGTCCGGGCGTCTGTCTGGCTGCTACGCGAATGATCAAATGACGGACATAAGTATGACAAAGGAATGACAACTACTAAATGACAACACAAGGAAAGCGGAACAAAATGCAAGACATTAAGTTTTTTGTATTTTAAACATCCAGACGCTGAATCTCTTCAATAAGCATCCATCTTTTTGCTACGTGTTAGAAGAAAGTGATTTGACAAGCTGTTGGCAGAGAGGGAAAGACAACATGTTGCTGTTTGTGGGTGACATTATTTTTGTGGTTAATGAATCGCACGCTTAGATTGCTAAGATGCTATTGTAGGTTAGCGACACATTGATTTAGTGACATACTTGAAGTCCTGAGACAGTAGTTTAGCTTTGTGAGACGTTATTGCGGATTAGTAATGCAGTATTTTAGGTCAGCGAGATATTATTTTAGGATTATGACAGTTTAAGTTGCTGATGTGTTATATACAGGTCAATCAGATATTATTGGAGATTAGCAAAATAATGCATTATTGTAGATAAGTGAGACGTTTTTGTAGTCTTATACATTGTATCAGGTGAAGGGTTTGTTTTTTTAATTTATTTTCTCGCCAACATTTTAAAACATTTCCAAATTCGATATATATATATATTTATCATTTAAATCGAGGAAATGGCGTTTACTGTTCTAAATTTGCTTTGTTCCAAACGGGGATTTAATATGTGAAAAACGTCTCAACTGGCTAAATTACGTCTCAACTAGCTAAATTACGTCTCAACTGTCTAAATTACATCTCAACTGGCTAAATTACGTCTCAACTAGCTAAATTACGTCTCATCTGAATAGGTTACGTTTCAGCTATCTAGATTCATGTGTATTTGTTACGATCGCTTAAAACGCTAGCTGATTTCATACACAAGTCCCAGTCGCAAAAAAAATCTTTAATTTTAAAATTGTACAGTAACTTAGACACTAAATGTTTTGTAACAGGAGCCAGGAAATCAAGAAGTCACAGGCGTCGTCAATCCATTTCATAAATCGTCATCTTTGCCAGACTGATCATAATACCGTCTGGATCAGCTCCTTCATCTTTGTCTGACTCGTCTTTGTGATGACTGTCATTATTGTCATCTCTGCTTATACTTTCTGATCTGTCGTTATTGTCACTTGCAGTTTGTCCTTCACCTCTGGCGTTTCAGGGTACACTGTCACGTGGTCATTATTGTTTCCTGTAATATTACATTACTCATACATGTGGCTTCTCAGTTCACGTTCTTTGTCATTATTGTCACCCCGTAAATACCCGACATCCCTTGCATCTCATTTTCTCTGTCAAATAATTTTTTTTCTTCTTCCCCATGCACTTACTGTTGTTGTCAGCTTTATCATACCTGTCCTCTTTTAGCTCAGTCACTCTGTACCCATGAACATCTCTCCTATAACATTCTTTTCTGATCATGGAAGTCTGTCAACTTTTTTTTTCCATTCCAGACACGACGATGCCATGTAATGACATGCGTGACCTTTCCGCGCTGTTCACTCATTTATCTGGTGCTTGCTCTCTTCGCCATCCCACACTTTGGTGTGTCTATCGTAATTATCTTCTATGTTCTTTAATATACCCCATCTTCTTTACCAGCTACATTCACTTGTCTGTCATGATTGTCATCTATATTACATCCGGCATCTTCGCCCGAGTCAGGTCAATCAAATCAGTGGTTTTTTGGTACCACAAAACCCTTCTCCTTAGGTTATTCATTTCTTAAATTGCTGCTGCTGCTACAATTGTCGTGGTACAATGACATCTCTCACTAAACTTATTCAATGCTTAAACTACTGTTTCTACAGTCTTGGTACATTGACATACATCACTAAACTTATTCCATGCTTAAACTACTGTTTATATAGTCTTGGTACATTGACATACATCTCTAAACTTATTCCATGCTTAAATTACTGTTTATATAGTCTTGGTACATCAACAATTATCACCAAAATGTCTCCATTCCGTAAGCCACTACTACTGCTAATACTGCAGTCTTGGTATATCAACAACCACCACCAAAAGACATTCAGTACTTAAACTACTACTGCAACAACAACAGTCGTGGTACATCACCATAAAATATTCAGTACTTAAACTACTACTACAACAGCAACAGTCATGTTACATCACCATAAAATATTCAGTACTTAAACTACTACTACAACAACAACAGTCGTGGTACATCACCATAAAATATTCAGTACTTAAAATACTACTACAACAACAACAGTCGTGGTACATCACCATAAAATATTCAGTACTTACATTATTACTCTGATACTTCTAAGTAGAAGTAGAAGATTTATATGCCATTTCCTTCTGTGTGGCCGATCGGATGTTTTTATCCTCTTGATCTATGTCGAGAGGCTTGGTGGGGGGGGGAGGGTCTGAGAGTGACATTTCCTCCCCACCCGAGGCTCCAACCGATTTGTGAAATTTCTAAAAGTCTAACAGTGACGCGCGCAGAAATACTGTTCAGCTAAATTATACTTGCATGCTCAAGAATAAACTGTGTGCACTTTTATGGACTTATAGTCCCGACCTCATGTGAATGTCAGTTACGTCAATTTCCAGAAAAGAGCAGATTTATCAAACGTTGATGTACGCATTTATCAAAAGAGTTAGGTCCCTTTTCTTCCTCTTCTCGCACTCAAATCCCGCTCTGGCGCAGTGCCGCACGAATAAGCTGAATGACAAATTGACTGACGTCACTGAATTGTTAAGAAGAGGCATTGAAGGTAAGATTGTGTGCAACATTTTCGTGTTAGAGCTGAAATGATGATTCCTTACACTGAAGATAAAAAGCAAAAATATAAATAATTCTCTACTTGGAAAGCTGTAATGTGTATTTTTATTATTAAAACTTTCATGAATAAATGTATATTATTTTTAATTTTAAAAAAAAAATGCTTCGTATAAAGATATTTTCCTCACTCTCTCTACAGTAGAATTCTTGAACAATTATGTAGGCTATAAATATATTTTCCACACTCTCTCTTTACAGTAGAACTCTTATACAATTATATATATATATATAAGAGAGAAAGGGAGAGAATAAAGCTAACTGGACTCAGAACTTGATAACACCAAATAACAAGTAAAATTTATTGTCTTGGAATGGACATTACACTGCCCATTACTTGAATAATTTTAATGACACATGGTGAAAGTGTCATGAGATGAGATTTCTGTCTTGAAAGAATAAATATTAATTTTTTAAATATATTTTATTCTGAACGAAGGGTACGCTACACAGTAAAGAAAACGAAAGGAAAAGTGAGAATATATATGAACGGGCGGATTTACCGAGCACTTAGCGAGCGCGCAACCATAGTTATCGTCCTTGACGCCACTGGACCTTAGCAGAAACCAAGAGCTAACAGTTAAACGATTACACTTTGGGATTTAGAAGTCAAGGACAGACGTTGCAATCAAAATAAATATGTACCTCCTGACAGATCAGTTGCTTTTAAACGCCTAGTGAATCATAAAGTTGGAACCATGCTGAACAGATGGACATCGGTCTGGGAAAACCGGAAGTGTGAGAGGAACAATGGTAAAGTAATTAAACATTCAATGAAGAGGTCAATGTGGAAGTCAAGTGTACTGACGGAAGTCTGAGACAGACGGGCTTGTTTTCGAAGTCAATGAAATATTTGTCCTGAAGTGTCAGATAATAGTCTTTTTGAATTTATTTCAAGTATTTCTATAGAAAAATAGAAAGCCACTCGGCAAGGATTGAATACGTCTCAGTGAGAGAAATATATTTTGTACCCAAGTCGTGAATGGGGAATATGCATTATTATTATTTATGAACGCTACTGAAATATAATATGATAATTTGCTTTGGGAGAAAAATAAGACCAAATGAATTTTAAACACGTTTCTATCCTTGTGGTGTCATATGATGATTGAATGTTTTATAGAGAATACAATAGGGGTAAGTTTAATTCAAAGAGTCTAAGAATAGGTCTTGTTATTAAACAGTTACTTTACTGTTAGTGCTGGATGTTACCACATACGAGGTTAAGCCGAAGTTACCAATGAAGGTTACCATATTCAAGATTTTTTCAGGGTTTAAATACTACCTCATTAAAGTTATTGCTGCTGTTAACCGTTTTCAGGATTTAATTTATGGGAGCGAAACTTGCCTTTGTAAATGCGGAGAAAGGTTTTAACTATATTCTGATTTCAGTAAGAGAGAAACTTCCCTCTGTAAATGGAGAGAAAGGATTTCAAGACTCAAGCTGCAGAGAGAGAGAGAGAGAGAGAGAGAGAGAGAGAGAGAGAGAGAGAGAGAGAGAGAGAGAGAGAGAGAGCAATGAATACATTCAAGGACTATAACCACGTACTAAGATTTTACTGCAGTACAAGGCAAAGAGGACAAAAGGGAGAGCAAGCGACATTTTCATGACATAATGAAGCAAACTGGCATTCCAAAGACCACGTGACTTCACAAACTGGATCAGTACAGAATTACACGATTGTTTAGAATGACAAGACAGATTGGTGACATTAATGTGAAGTGGTTGATGAATTTATGTAAATAAAAATAAGATAGAGTACTGGAAAGTAAACACTGAGTAACCAGCTGGACAAAATAATGGGTATGACTGTTAGTAAAAGTGGCAAAAGGACTGGAAATATTTTCTATTTTAGAGAAAAGCAATATATTGACTCTCTAATTCATTAATTACCTAAATGTACTCTATACCTTAAGTAGAATCTTCAAGAATTTGTGTATGTATGTGTGTATGCGTCTGTGTTTGTTTGTGTGTGTATGTGTGTGCTTGTGTGTGTAGGAAAGGGGAGGCGAGAGGGAGGGGGAGAGAAGAATGATGGTGGCATTAAAAACATACGCCTTCTGAAAAAAAGACAAAAAGTGTCTCGGACTGATACGTTTGCTAATGTGTTTTTTTCCTCACGAAGAGGACAGTCATACCAGAACTTCACAAATGCTTCTTAAAATAGTTAATCTGAAAAGTAATCCCCCACCCCGATGAGGATTTCGCTGACCGAGTTTCTGAAGGTCCCGGATGGTGGAAATCGAACACTGACGAGAGGAGACTAAACGAAAGTTACTTTGTGTCGTAAATATCCACTGCCACGCACAATATGATGCTGTCTATGTTTTAGAATTTCCATATAACTTACAATGAGATGTTGCCTCAACATTAAAATACCTATTATTTATTTCAGAGCTTTATTTTTACTTACAGTTTGTATTAATTTTAATTATTTCATTTACTGTACTTATTTTTATCTGAGAAAGATTGCATTGGAAATGATTGAATTGCAGGAGACATCCTACTTTCATATTCCATTAGGAGTTAATGTATTTAAGAAATACTTCAGTCCTTTTGTTTTCTTGATTCATTCATTCATTTTTCCTTTCTTTTTTTCCCCCTCTTTTTGCTTTCTTCAGGCCCTTCTTGCTTTCCATTTACACATTTCAGTCATTCTTTCTTTTTCTTCTTTCCTAATTTTTCTTTATTGTGTTCTGTTTTCTGTCTTTATTCTCCCATCTTTTTTCATCCTTCTTATGTTTTGTCATTTTCTCTTAATCCTTCTTATCATCCTAACTTCCTGCACTTCTTTCTTTTTTGTTTCCTTGATTTCCTTTCTTCCGTTTTTCTTTTTTCTTTTTTTTTACTTCTTTCTTTCTTTCTCTCTCTTTTAGTTTGTATTTCTTATTTTTCGTCCTTCCTTTCTTTCTTGTTTATTCCGTCTTTCTCTCAATAGTACACTTACGTGCAATATCAAATCACATTTCGCTTTGGTGGTATTTTATTTCTTTTTTGTTGTTATTTCGAAAAGTAATAAATCAAACTCGAGGTGGTCCGCTCGGCTCCTTTCTCTCGCGGTGTTGGCGCCCACATAAAGAGTTATTGTAAAGGTAAACGTGCCAATTGTGAGAAAGCTCTGGAATTTCTTGTTTATCATTGAGCTGTTTTTTTTCTTTTTTGTTTGCTTTATTTCGGCTGAAAAATACTGTAGTGAAGAGTGCTTTTAATTTGTACTTTTCTCCTGTCTCATTATGAAGATAATGACGATGATAATTGGGAGCTAGTTTGGTATTAGACGTGTTGGTGGTAGAGAAGGGAATGTGTAAGTGGAGGTGGTGGTTGTCGATGGGACGATGACGAGTGGTGGTAGCGGAATGAATGGTGGTGAGCCAATGGTACATGGCATGGAGCCAGAGAGATGGCTGTTGGAATGGTGGTAGTAGTAGTAGTGACAGTGGTGCTGGAATTTTAGTGGTGATGGTGATAAAGGGGAAGAGATTCACATCGTGGAGAGATGAGTCAACAAGAGGTATAATGACTAGACTCTGCACGATAAAATAAATAGTATCAATTGTTTAAAATAAGTAATACCAGTTGTGTGTAAAATAAGTAAGTCAAGTTGTGTGTAAAATAAGTAATACCAGTTGTGTTTGAAATAGGTAATACCACCTGTGTGTAAAATAAGTAATACCAGTTGTGTGTAAAATAAGTAATACCAGTTGTGTTTGAAATAGGTAATACCAGCTGTGTGTAAAATAAGTAATACCAGTTGTGTGTAAAATAAGTAATACCAGTTGTGTTTGAAATAGATAATACCAGCTGTGTGTAAAATAAATAATATCAGCTGTGTGTAAAATAAGTAGTATCCGTTGTCTAAATTGAGTAATAGCAGTAGCAATCCTTTGGAAGTTCTCGCAATCTCCGTAAAATATTGGATCTCCCAGAATCGTGGTAGGAATAAAAGATCAAAATTCAAAATAATCCTAAATAATCAGCGGGTAACAAAATTTCTGAGAATAGTTAATAATAGTAATCTGTGTATATTCATCAATTTCACCACTTAGAATAATAACTGCATATTTTTTTTTAATGCTTGCTAGAACATAATCAATCTAAGCTAGTTATACATATATCAAGGCATTATTAACAAAAATAATATAGGTCAAAAGACGGCAATTATAATTTGCGATGTTTGGGTAAATTCTCAACACTAATATTTTTTTTAATTGGAAAGTGTTATTTATAATTTCTGGACTTCAGATTGTCCATACTAAGGAAAGTAAATGGCCATCGTTTTTTTTATAGAAACACCTTTTGCCCGCGAAGGTTAGGGTCAACAAACACACACATATGCATGTGTCAAAGACACATGTCGCCTTTTGTTTTAGGTATTAACTGTTTTAGACTTAAGTGAAGATCGAAGATCTATCTCTTGACCTTGGCCTACTTATTCCCGCTTCGAGTTCATACTGCAGTTAGTGTGGTGATTAATGCTTTCGTGGACTCCAGCAGTTGGCTCCATTATGTTTCAGTCTGTGACGCTTGGGCTGGTGGGCCGTCGGATCACGTGACTTATTGCAATGCCACGGTTCTTTGCGGGAGAAATTTTTCGATCCTGAAATTGAAATGAACAAGACAGAAGAAGAAGCGTGCTCGTGTTTATGAATAATTTATGACACGCGTAAACAACTGTGTGTGCATTCCTTCGCGTGCTAAGCGTAACTAAAGTAGATCATTTGTAGCGAAGTCCTTTCTCTCCTACCTTCACTTTCCTGACTCGCCCAACCGTCGTCATAAATTCTTCAAGATCCACAGAAGAAAGAGAGCTGATATGGAATAAAAAATAAAAAGCCAACCAAGATAGACAGAAAATTGAGAAGAAAGAAAAAAAAATAATAGGAAGAAATGGACAGGAAAGAAAACAAAACAATAAACAGACCAGAAAGAAAGACTGCGTCATGTCGCTTTTCCTGAAATCAACTGCCTAAGTGAGAGCCTACAGTAATTTTTGCAAGATATTTTTATAGTTACACACAGATTCCTCGCGTTCAGCCAATTTTATAGTCACACATGATCTCTCACGTCAATCAGGCTAACTTTCTAGTTACACGTAGATTCTCACGTCAATCAGGCTAACTTTCTAGTTACACGTAGATCTCTCGCGTCAATCAGGCTAACTTTCTAGTTACACGTAGATCTCTCACGTCAATCAGGCTAACTTTCTAGTTACACGTAGATTCTCACGTCAATCAGGCTAACTTTCTAGTTACACATAGATATCTCACGTCAATCAGGCTTAATCAAACTATCTTGAGAGTCACAGATATCTCTCGCGTTAATCTAGCCAACTTTATAGTCACACATAGATCTCTGGCATTAATCAAACCTATTTTATAGTTACACATAGATCTCTCGCATTTTTTATTCAAGCAAACTTTATAGTTACACATAGATCTCTCGCATTTTTTTAATTCAAGTCAACTTTATAATTACACAAATATCTCACGCGTTAAGCCAACTTTATAGCCACACATAGATCTCTCGCATTAATCAAGCCATCTTTATCATTACTCAGATATATCTGTTAATCAAACCATCTTGATAGTTACACATAGATCTCAGTGTTAATCAATCCAACTTATAGTTACACATAGATTTCTCTTGCTAATCAAGGTATGGTTATAGTTACACATACAACTTTCGCGTTTAATAGTTACACATAGATCTTTCGCATTAATCAAGCCATCTTTATAGTTGCACAAAGATATCTCATGCTATCTTCATAGTCGCAGAGACATGTCTCATTTTATATATATGCCATTTGGTACAGTTACAGATCGATATATTTCACTCTTCGCCCAAATCTTTGCGACATAACACTTAACCTCATATCAGCTTCGCAAGCATCTGTAACGGATTTCAACTAAACTTTTGAAGACCAGCAGAGTAGGTTTTCTGAGCAAATAAACTAAATCAATAAAGATCATTAGAGTTGAGTATTTCCAACAATAGTTAGCAAATTCAAAGCCGTAAAACCTAAGCGATTGAAAGAAGCATACTTCTGTGAGATTTTTCGGGGGTGGGGGGTGGTTGTTTCCAAAGTAGAGAGACGAGCTTTATGATGACACCGAGGGCCACGTAGTCGCCTTTTCATTTTAAAGGCATGACACCACTTGACAAAAATAAATGTGATCTGTTAAAGTCTCCCGTGCTGTATCATACTATAATTGCACGCAGAACATAAACAACCTTGAACCCGGGCTGTGACCTACAGCATTCGGGCGTTTCGAATGTGGCGATCCCGAACCTCAACAAGAATTTTGTAATGTTTTTTTTTTAACTTTTAACAGTACTTATGAAAAAAAAAATGACAAAAGCGTTCGTTAATGAAACATCTGCGAGGGGTTGCGAACAGTGTAAATTATTCAGTTTCTATACACAATATATACACTAATGTGGATTCCTGTTCACCTGATCTGTCACCATGACATATTACGCACGGAAGGAAAGCTTTGGATTTTGTAGCCCCTTCGCGAAAGTATATAAATAACATCTGCTCTTTAAAAAAAATGTATAAATAAACACAAGAAACGGTCTGGTTGCCGACTGACATCTAAATATTGCAATTAAGATTTGAATTCTTTTCATTCGGATCAGTTTGCAGTAGTTTCATCAAATATTCTATGAACATCAGCAATAACACAACAACCACAAGTGTACAATTAAAACAACAATCAGAAGTCCAGAGACTGTGGAATGTAAAAGCTACGTGATACCTGTAATGATAGGAGCCTTGGAGAGCATAACGTCTGAGTTGGAAGGCTATGTGAATAAACTTACCTGGAAATCACGGACTCGCCCCACTACTAAAAGTAGCGTTCCGTCGTGCGGCGTGTCCGCCCACCTTCTCACGTTTTATTAATTAATTTATTTATCACTTGAGTGATAAAATTATTTTAAATCATAATAATATTTTAAATCTAATAATACTTGTTTAAATAGTCATAATAGATCTGACTGTTAAATCTTTATAAACAGTGTTTTCAAGTTGAAGTCCCGACATTTTAATAAGACTCGGCTTTGAATTAGATATGCAATTCCTAGTCCAGCGCATTCCTCCCTCTGGCTACTACAAGTTTACATACAATCTTAATGTCGGCTGGAGGGGACTGTCTCTCGACCAGCGTACACTCCGACGACCGGACACAAAGAAGGGTATTAAAATAATTATGGATAGCAACTGGAAGAACACACAATTAGCTTTAGATTACAATCGGACCCACACTGAGCATCTATAGGCGCGATTCGTCCCTGTAGTAATGTTCCAGACAAAATAATTATAAGTCTGTAGGCCTCTTTGTAGGATTCCTAGATTTTATAATTCAGAGATAATAATTGCCAGCAGAAGTTGGTATTATCGTGGTTTTTCAATCCTATTATTATTAAAACTAATCTTTCTTTATTCCACAGTTTGGTTATATATGCTATTGGTTATATATCATTCGTATTAATAAATAGTAATTAAGGTCTGAGCAAGACTGTGTGAGAGTTTGTCCAGCCTTTTCTCCTCTCTCCAAACTGAGTGAGTACAAGAGACAGTGTCTAGTTGTACAACCATAGTGTGGTGGAGTGAATTTGCCTTTCACTATTTCTAAACTTAGCTGTTATATAATTTGTTAAATGTCAACGTGACATAATTTTTGGTTACTGCCTATGATATTTTCATAAGTATCAGAGTTAAAATAACAAATCAGGTAAAGAATATCATAGAACTTGCTGATGCAATCCAAACTAGTTCCAAATGTAAATGAGTAGTTTTTTCTGACTAATAGTCTCATACTTGTTCATAACAATTCTATCCAATGGGGATAGACCAAAAGTTACTTTGTTGAAGAAAGTTCTATATTCTAATCATTTTGATTTTATATGAAACTCAAGTCCGGCCATAAAGATCATTGTTAGCTTATGTTAAGTTAACTGACTGATGAAGAAAGAATGGACTTGAATTATTTTGTAAATGTTTCCTATTGATCTATATTTGAATTGGAGAATCCTTTATGAAATTGAACCATTATTTCTATGTTCACTAATTTGATTATGTTGTACATTGTACTTGTAAATTTTTATCAATGCTCTATTTCTTAGGTTGCACGTGTATCCAGCTAATGAATATTTTAGGATTTGTAAGTTGAGAATGTGTGTAAGAGAGAATTGGAGTTTAGAGATGAAATATGCCTGAAACTTAGCTCTGTCCTTGATTTGACCTTTGCAGAGGGAAGCATGCCCTTTGATACCGTTGATATTTTATAACCTTGTGTCCACTTCTGACCTCACTGACTTACTGTACATTATTGGATTACATTGATGTGAATCCTGAGTTGTTAAACTTATCAGTAAACGTGTTGCTGTAAGTTGATTCGTGTGAATTCTGTTCAAGAGTCAATACAGTGCGAAGTGAAGCTCGAGTTTGGTCTCCAGTATTCATGAAGATTTTTGAACATTCCTCTTGGTGTGCATGGAGCACACATGAAGATTCTGAAACATTTCTCATGATATGCTTTAATAGAGGATATGAAGTTCTGGATTATTCTCCATGGTGTCAAAGATTCTGGAACAGTTGTGTAATGCGCCTAGAAGAGGTACACTGGACCATCATCTAATAAGAAAGAAAGTGACTTGTTGCAAACTGCGTAATTGTGAACATGTGCCAGTGACAGCTGCCATCATTGAAAACATTATGTACATTGACTATAATTATCTCTCAGATCCTCCACTCTCATTTCTATGCTGAAACCATATTTATGAACTTAATTTTACACACACACACACACACACACACACATATATATATATACACACATACACACATACATATAGACAAATATACACACATACATATACACACATACACACACATACATACACACACACATACACGCACACACACGAGAGAGAGAAAGCGGGGAGAGGGGTAAAAGGGTATACACTAATCCCCACTCGAGCCTCGATTTGGCGGTTCCAGAATTTGTTTGTGGCATTAAGCTATCAGTTTTCCATTACAGCCTTGTATAAGTAGGAAAGAAATTGCTGTGTACCTGGTAACGTGTGTGTGTGTGTGTGGGGGGGGGGTATCATCGGCTCCAACGCCCCTCCCGGAGTCATAAATACCTCAGTACCTCACGAGTAAAATTAACTTGTGACTTACGTGACATAAGTAGTTCGTATCAGAGAAAGACTAACTCAGTAACTCAATGAACTTCCAGTGCTTACTCAGTGACGTAATCTGAGCGGCTTAAGGGACAGGTGTGGGGATTAACCGGACATCATGATCAGCTGATGATCCATCTTCTTGGTTCCATCATGCTCTTTGTCAACTCCTTTAATTTAAGTATGATAATTTTAATAGCCGTCTACAATATACTAGCCGTTTACAATTATGTCATTGGGCAATATTTTAGAAGCAACATTTTTTTTATATATAAACTTGTCTCAGTTTGACCTAAATATTAATGAATGTCTGAAACAGCAATTTAAAATATAGAAGTAGCCGTAAAGAAAACGTTAAGCATTCCGCTAGCCTAGCGAAGGAGAGAAAGAGTTCTGGTTTGTGAATGACTTTAATAACACACTTGAAAAAAAATGTAATTAACCAACCTTGAAGAACTAATTGGCTTGGGGCTTTATTTTTTAATTTTGGGATGTACAGGTATGTCACATTGAAAGCCAGCTCATGGTCGCCAAGGGGACGTATAGTCGAGATTTCTGTAAGCCTCTGTTGCCTAACACAATCTATTACCCCCCTCTTCTTTTCAGTCTCGAATTAACAACAGTGTACGGGCAAGTGAACTTCCTTCCGGTGCACTGCGCAGGCGCAGAACGGCAGATGCCTGCAGGGCAAAGACCCCAACGAGCGCTGATGACATGTGAAGAGATAGAAGAGCGATGATGAGACGAGAGAAGATAAACGCGTCAATTGAACAAAGCCGAGACCAGATAGAAAGCATGGAAGAAAAAAGGGAGAGGAAATGAAGGCAAATGCAGACGATTAGATAATACTGTAAACGCATCACTGCCGGCGTGGACTTGAGGTACATTCGCGAAGGTAAGCAGAGCAACCAGCCACTCTTTCGCCGTTTTTTTTTTTTACAGGCAGACTTTGTAAAATGCACTGTTTTTAAATGGGATTTATTTACATCAAATGTTTGTCAGACGGTGGCTTTTCTTTCTCTGTTTGAGCATTCGAACAGTTAGTTCACTTTTAAATAATTCATTCAGAAGAATGGTTATATATTATTGAAAAATTACAATTGATGGTTGACAAGGGGAGAAAACCCTTGCAAATTAGCGAATATACTGCCGATCGAGATTAACGTCAATAATGGTGATGAATATGATGATGGTGGTGATCATTTTGATGATACTGACTAGATGAAGAATTTGAAAATTACTCCAAAATAATTTTTTACTTAATTTCTAAAGGATAATAATTAATAGTAATGCTTAGCATAATCAACCGGTCGGTCGACTCATAATAAATCGCTATCATATGAGTTTTGGGAGCGTGTACAAAGAAATCCCAGGTGATTCTTTAAGTGAAAAGAATGACGTAACATTCCTGACTGATGATAGGAATCAGTCAAGTGCGCTTAAACCATGACTTTCTGTAGAACACTTTTGCGCACGAAACTCCAGGTGAAGAGGACAATAGGTAAAGGGTTAACGTGTACCGTAACGGAGTGAACTAGCACCAAACGTTCGAAAAAAACACGTAAGTCTTTATCAAACAAGCAAAGGAAAAACCCTGGGCAACTTGCTCAATGTCGTCAGCGAGCAGATTAGCACCTTCCAAAGAACAGTTTTACACAGTTATGTCAAAGTCACAGGCAACACTTGTTACCAAGAATATTGAAATGTTTTTTAAAATGTACCTTACACATATTTTGATATAAATGTATATTAGAATACTGACGCGACAGAGTGTACACTGTGTCTTTTCCTTTCCGTGTACGCAGGTAATTAATTTGCTAATCCGAAACGGCTTACTTGTGACGGTTGAAGGACGGTTCGGAGTTTTGGTGACGTAGCCGGGATAACCGAGCCGTTCACGACAGAAGATGGAGTAGCAAGAGTAGGAATACCAAGACACTTCTGGACGGAAGTGACATGTTAAAGAGATACGTGAGGTGCATGGTGGGTGGAAAACATATTGACGGTAGGATTATCTAGGTCAAAAAAAGCCCGAGGGCGTAACAGACATACGTCTGTTTGGAGAGTTACTGGGCCAAGTGAGAGTGCATTTAGAATTCAGTGACCCTGGCGGGCGATGTGGAAAGAGTTGAATTTTGGACAGAATAGACATAATAAATGCATTTGTTTTGTCTGTGTGGCCACACGTGGTGGTTTTGTGCTTATGTTTGTGTGTGTGGTGGTGGGGCATAGGGTTTGTCCTGGCAAGTAGGGGTTATCTGTGTGTAGAAGAAATAGGAATACTTTTTAGAAAAGAACGACTTAATGATAATTTGGGAAACTGTATGAAACGAAATCAAAAGTTTTTTTTTCTCTTTTATTAAAGAATGAACTGTTATACGTCGACAGAGGTATTATATTAAAACCTCGGTGAATGAAATACAACGGATGAAAGGAAAGGAATCAGAAAATTCTTTTAACGCATTCGACGGAATCAATGTTGATGAAATGAAGAAAACTTCTATTAACACTTAGGACAGCGAAATACAATTATAAAGGAAAGGAATGAGAGAGCGAAATACAATTATAAAGGAAAGGAATGAGAGAGCGAAATACAATTATAAAGGAAAGGAATGAGAGAGCGAAATACAATTATAAAGGAAAGGAATGAGAGAGCGAAATACAGTTATAAAGGAAAGGAATGAGAGAGCGAAATACAGTTATAAAGGAAAGGAATGAGAGAGCGAAATACAGTTATAAAGGAAAGGAATGAGAGAGCGAAATACAGTTATAAAAGTAAAGGAATGAGACAAATTCTGATAACGTTTAGGATGTGTGGGGAGTAAATTTGCCTATCCTTATATTTCCAGGATTCATTGTTATATAAATTGTTAAATTGTCGAAGTATCCCGACCTTTGGCACTCTTTATAATGGTATTTTTATAAATGTCAGAGTTGAAGTAAACAACTCGAGTTGAGAATATGCTAGAAATTGCTGATGCTATCCAAACCAGTTCCACAAATGGATGAGTAGTTTTTATTATCCAATTGTTAATATTTATGGTAATGAGACCAGCCAATGGGCTGAGATCAAACGTTTACACACGCGCAGTACCCGAAGGTCATATCACGTTGACATTTAACAACTATATAATAATTAATGAATAATTAATTTAAAATTAATTATTAAAAATAGGGACAAACAAATTTACTCCACCACAAAGAGAATTACATATGATAAAATAGATATGTCGAGAGAATTACATATGACAAAATACATAGAGGGAGAGAATTACTTATGACAAAATACATAGAGGGAGAGAATTACTTATGACAAAATACCGAGTGGAAGAGAATTACATAGGACAAAGTATCTAGGGCAAAGGGGAGAATTGCATATGGGAAGAGAATTACATATGACAAAATAAGTAGGGGAAGACGATTACATACAAAATATCTAGGGGGAGAGAATTACGTACGACAAAATATCTCGGGGGTGGGAGGGGGTAGAGAGAGAATTACATATGACAAAATACCAAGGGGAGAGAATTACATATAAAAAATTTCTTTTAAAAACGGTATGAGATGATGACATAGAGTAAAATAATGGCATGAAATGGGAAGATAGAATTATGTGGAGTCATGAACTTTCCTACATTCAGGAAAATAAAACCGTTAGATAAGCAGAGAGGTATGCAACACAATGATAAGTGTTGGAAGGAAGTCGGGGTGGGTGGGGTGAGTAATTTGTAAAAACAGAACGCATACATAAAGTAAAGTTGATGATTAATAACACAGGTGTGTGTCTGAAATATATATAGCACAGATGCGTGTTTGACGTATGACATACCACAACATTGATAAGGATAAAGAAAACAAAAAAGTAAGCATAATAATAATAATAGCAAAGTGATGCTGCAGTTCGACATATCTCTGAAGTTCATGATTAAACTGGGAACTAAACCTGATTTGTTAGATAAATGAAAATTGGAAATAGAGCTAATCTGGGAACTAAACCTGCTTTGTTAGATAAATGAAAATTGGAAATAGAGCTAATCTGGGAACTAATTGAAAATGGGATATAAAACTAATCTGGGAACTAATTGAAAATGGGAAATAAAACCAATCTGGGAACTAATTGAAAATGGGAAATAAAACCAATCTGGGAACTAAATGAAAATGGGATATAAAACTAATCTGGGAACTAATTGAAAATGGGATATAAAACTAATCTGGGAACTAAATGAAAGCGGGACATAACGGTAATCTAGGAACTAAATCAAAATGGGATATATCGCTAATCTGGGAACTAAACCTTATCTGGTATCTAAACTACAATGGAATCTGATAAAAGTGATAATTAATAGAAATGAGAATTAATAAAAATAACAATTAAAAGCTCATGTGGGAACTAAACTACAATAAGAACTAAACTGAGATTAGAATTAAGCATTCGATGATAGCTAAACTAAACTGGAGACCAAACCTAAACTGGGAACTCAACTAAATTTGGAACTAAACTGAAATCGGAAATAAAGCTTTGTTGGGAACTCACTTAATTCGGAACTAAACTGAAATGGAACTAAAGCTAAACTGGGAACTCAACTAATTCGCAACTAAACTGAAATGGGAACTAAAGCTAAACTGGGAACTCAACTAATTCGGAACAAAACTGAAATGGGAACTAAAGCTAAACTGGGAACTCAACTAATTCGGAACAAAACTGAAATGGGAACTAAAGCTAAACTGGGAACTCAACTAATTCGGAACAAAACTAAATGGGAACTAAAGCTAAACTGGGAACTCAACTAATTCGGAACAAAACTGAAATGGGAACTAAAGCTAAACTAGGAAGTGGACCTAAACTGGGAGCAAAGCCTAAACATGGCGCCATCTTTTTAACTGCATCGTTATTCGTTCATATCAATGTCTCTGTATTCAGTTCCAATCAAAATAACTATTAAAAAAAATTAACAAATCAAATACCTTCATCTTTAGTGCTCATTTTTATCCTTTTTTTTTCTCAAAAAGAAAACAACAATTAACCCCTTTCCTACCACTAACAACAAATAGCAATTTCATGGTTTTCACTCTTATGCAACGTTTTCGGCGCCCGAACTGAACTCGTTCAAGGGGAGTGGACGAGCGAGAAAATTAACAGTCGCCTCCAGGTGCCACTTGGGTGAAGGAAAACGCATACTTCTTCCATCATGACCTTGGGCTTTTTCGTTAAGATTCATCGATAAAAAGTAATTCGGAAGACAAGCAGGGAAGATTACAAGTCATAAATTTTTAAGGCCCTTAGCGAGATGGGAGTAGATTCAGAGTTTAGTGTAACGTTTTATGGCTTGTACCGAGGATTAAAATAAATACAAAATGAATAAGTAACAATGTGTGTGAGTGTGTGTGTGTGTGTTTATCATAATACATAGTCTGTTTGAAAAGGAAATTTAAACTAATATATTTATTGTCATTTATATATGCATGTAATGTTTGTACATTGGTAGTATGTACGAATGTATGCAAGTATATATTTATATAAATACATTATGACTTATTCTAATTTTTATGCTAGATTCAACTTGTCTTCAATAAACATATAAATACATTATGACTTATTCTAATTTCAACTTGTCTTCAATAAACTTATAAATACATTATGGCTTATTCTAATTTCAACTTGTCTTCAATAAACATATAAATACATTATGGCTTATTCTAATTTCAACTTGTCTTCAATAATATAAATACATTATGGCTTATTCTAATTTCAACTTGTCTTCAATAATATAAATACATTATGGCTTATTCTAATTTCAACTTGTCTTCAATAAACATATAAATACATTATGGCTTATTCTAATTTCAACTTGTCTTCAATAAACGTACAGAATACGAAGTCCCAAACTTAAATTAAGTGTGTGAACACTCAGAATGTTCGAGTGCATGACATGAGTATTTCTCAAGTTGAATGTTGAGTATATTTTAAGTCGCGCTCATCTCACACTGCTCAGAAAATATCTGCTCAGTCATGTTGACATCAAACTATTCCTATACGTACATATCAGATTGTTTCGATATCTGTTCACTCGTCTACATCTTAGATTTTGTAGCATATGTTCACTTGCATAGAAAGAGTGTCAAGTACTTCATCTCGAGTACATATCAAACTGCTCAAATATCTGTTGTCGAGTACATTTCAACTTCCTTAAATATCTGTTAGTATATGTCAAATTATTGAAATGTTAGTGCATCTGATATTACTCAAATATCTGTTAGTACATTTCAAATTACTCAAATATATGTTAGTACATTTCAAATTACTCACATTTCTTTTAGTATATTTCAAATTAAATATCTGTTAATACATTTCTAATTAAATATATGTTAATACATTTCAAATTACTCAAATATTTGTTAGTACATTTCAAATTACTCAAATATCTGTGACCGTGATGTGGTAGTGGTGGTGTCGGAAATAGTTGACTGTAGTTTCGGTAGAGATGGTTATAGGGGGCTAGTTGGGGAGACGGGTGGTTATGGTAGTCCTATATCTAAATAGTAAACTAAGGAGGGCAGAAAGCACAGATAGATAGATAGATAGATAGACAGACAGACAGACAGACAGACAGATAGATAGATAGACAGATAGGTAGGTAGGTAGGTAGACAGACAGACAGAGAGACAGACAGACAGACAGATAGATAGATAGATAGATTTCTGCCTTGTAGCTTAGTAGTGTTTATAGATAAGTAACAATATATGCGAGTTTACATATATGTGTGCGTAAGTGTATATGCTTATGCGAGCGCGTTTGTACATGTGTGAACAAGCATATTGCATACTACATTTTCAAGCTTGTATGTAGTGATAAACGACATGTGTATTTACGAGACGAATTGACTACTCCTTAATGTTATCAGTGTACGATTAGATTGCCGCTATTTATAGCTAGCAAGTAAACAGCAATCATCTCCCGATCGAGTCCGACTCGAGCCACAATGGGACGACTGCTAACAACAATCTTTCGAACACACACACACGCACATCACACACACACATGCACATCACACACACACACACACACACACACACACACACACACACACACACACACACACACACACACTGCCATCATCAGAGAACATATTATGCTCCAGCCGAACATACAGCGCATCTCAAAAAAGGGCGGATAATCAGCACCAAGGGAGATAATATTCATGCCCTTACACGTTCCAGCTGTCTTAACTTTGAAGTCATATCGACATTTTGCTTCACATCGAGTTGTGCTTGCGACATACGTCTAATGACTGCTAGCAAAGAAAGTTGGTGCTCGCTTGAACCAAGTCAACTTGCACATCGTGTGGCGGAATCAAAAACAAAAACAAGCAACAAGCATGCCAAAATTTAATGTGGTACATAATACATCGTGCCGCTTGGAACAAATTGAAACGCAGAGCTTAGTGATTACTGGTCCTGTCTTGTTATAATAAACCTTGATGTGTAAAACGTAAAATCACACAGAACAAAATGAAGTAATGGAGATATTGGTGGTGGTGAAATTGGTGGTGATAGGTTGTAGAGGTAAGGACGGGGATGGTAACGGTAGTACTGGTGGTAGAATGAGGTAGTAGTTGTAGCTGTAGTACACAATAACAACCGTGGTGGTATTCATTGAGGTAGTAATAGCAACGGTGGTGGTACTCGGGATCGTGACGTGGTAGTGGTGGTGATTGAAATAGTAGAGATGGTGATAGGGGAGGGGCTAGTTTGGAAGACGTGTGGATATGGTAGTAGGAGTTGTAATTGTACCTCACGGTAGGGTGGTGCTGGTAGTAGTGGTGGTGCTAGTGACAGGAGTGGTGAAAGTGAGGGTGGTGGTGGTGGTGGTTATAGTAGGGTGATAATAGTGGCTGATGATAAGAGAGATAATATGGAAAGGCGATGATGTCAGTGATGGGAGAGGTGATTGAGGTATGATAACCAAAACTGACTTTCGGAGAAAATTATAAAGTGCAGCTGAAAATGCTTTTCTTTTCAACCCAGGTGGTTCACTTCAAAAAGTAATCAACGGAAGCTTGCGTCGAGTGTCATTGACGTCATCTTGAATCATCTATTCGTTAACTGTCTAATAAAAAGTACTAAATGTCTACTCTGATATATATAGACATTGTTGTTGTTCGCTTGCTCTTTGTTTCAGTTTGATATTATTAGGTATTTTCTTGTCTATGTGAATTAAAATTATCATTACAAATTAATAATGTGTCATCTCATTATAAATTATTATTATTATTATTAATCAAGTACATGTCATCTCACTATGAATTATAATTATTAGTAATGAAACACATGTCATCTCGTTATGAATCATAATTATTATTATAAATCAAGTACATATAATTTCAGTGTTAATTATAATTATTATTAAGCAAACGCGCATAAACGTTATAAATTATAATTATTTCTAAGCAAGTAATGTCATCTCGTTATGAATTATAATTATTATTAAGCAAGTACTTGTGACCTCAGTGTCAGTCATAATTAGTATTAAGCAAGTACACATCACCTCATTATGAATTATAATAATTATTAAATAAGTGTAATGACTTCTGAATCTTGCATTCAGGAAGAGTTGTTTTTAGTAATACGATTCCTTGCAATCAAATGACGTGTTCTTGATACGTATGTTGACAATTGTTCTTAGTAATACGATTTCTTGAAAGCAAATGACGTGTTCATGACACGTATGTTGTCAATTGTTCTTAGTAATACGATTTCTTGAAAGCAAATGACGTGTTCATGACACGTATGTTGTCAATTGTTTTTAGTAATACGATTTCTTGAAATCAAATGACGTGTTAGTATGTTGTCAATTGTTCTTAGTAATACGATTTCTTGAAATCAAATGACATATTAGTATGTTGTCAATTGTTCTTAGTAATACGATTTCTTGCAATCAAATGACGTGTTCATGATACCTTTGCTGTCAAATAAAAGAAATAAGAAAACGCTTAATGAGGTATACGACTTCTTTTTCAAGTCAACCAAACTCACGTGGGAGGAGGAGAAGTTTACTATGGTGTGTTCAAGTTATACTATGGTGTGTTCAAGTTATACTATACTATGGTGTGTTCAAGTTATACTATGGTGTGTTCAAGTTATACTATACTATAGTGTGTTCAAGTTATACTATGGTGTGTTCAAGTTATAATATGGTGTGTTCAAGTTATAATATGGTGTGTTCAAGTTATAATATGCTATGTTCGAGATATACTATGCGTTCAGTTCTATTTTAGTTAAGGTTGCTTTTCTTTTTCTTTTTTTTTTTAATAGCAAATTAGTGTTTTTTTATACACTTATATAGACCTCTTGTGACGCCAGCATTTTGTTAGAAGAGGTCATGCTTGAGGTTTAAAATTGTGCTTTGGACTTTTAACTTGGAACGCTATTTCTGATTACATCAACAAATTTTGCTGTACTTTTACGTAAGCACTCAATTTCAAACTATTTGTATTTATGTTCTAAGTTCACGTAAGCAGTCAATTTCAAACTATTTGTATTTATGTTCTAAGTTTACGTAAGCAGTCAATTTCAAACTATAAGTATTTATGTTCTACGGTTAAGTTTGCATTCACTTTAAAGTTCTAATTAGAGTGTAAGTTATGCACTTAAAGTTCTAATGTGATTTGAAGGTAGTAGTTTTTATTATAAGCTAAGTGCAATAAGTAAATAGAGGGACCTTTCGTGTCAAGTTTTTATTTCTTTAAAAGAACTGTGGCGTTTCAATAGTTAAAGAAGAAATAATGATTCATATTACACTTTACTTTTGTAGAGGTAAATGGTGATGAGTGTATTGTTACTAACAATGAATGCAAATAAAAAGAGTGGGGGGTAATGCACACCTGACGAAATCAGTATCAGTGTCGAGTAGCCAGTCAGGCGTAACGAAAAATATATGCTTGAAAGAATAAGCAACAAACCAACAACCACTATCGTCAGCAAATTTCTCAGCAAAGAAAATGCCCTTTAGACTGTCTCACGCCATTTGTTTTGCAAAGCAAATTGAAAAAAAAACTTTTTGATAGAATAGGAAGATTATTTTTAAATATTAATGTGTAAATTTTGATGTAATTACAGAACCATTCGTATGCTGTCTCACATCATTTTAACCACTGAAGTATTTTCGCTTTTATCCTAGGACATTGCCTCGTGGAGAAAACAATTATCACAGATGATAGCTATAATGTCTGCCTTTATAAATGTAAGATCTCTTCAAAAAATGCCACACAATGATGAAGTAAAAACTGCTTTATAAAGAAAATGCTCAGTCTTAAATATATCATATTAGAGGTGTACCGAAAGTTAGCATATCTGCGGATTAACTAAAAATTCAAATGCTAGAGTCGTAAGAATAGTCACGATCCGGTAAATCAATTTTTCTTTTAACTCCAAGATGCAACTCAAATCCTTCACACAGTGTTATTTGAATGATATTCATAAACTGCACTTAGGTCCGCAACACTGCTGGTTTTTAAAATTAAGCAAATCACAGGCAAGATCCCACGGCTGGGGTGCCATACTTTATATAGACAAATGCACCTGTTATTTGTTAGTTTGTATAAATAGATATACAGCTTATCTTCAGGTGCACGGCCGCCACTTTCAACATCGTGTTGAATCTCGTCTTGCAAATAGCCCATTGTTTTAAGGCGACCCATTGTCTCGGTGCAGTTAATGTCGACAGCGCTGTCGAAAACAGTCTCTTATCTCAGCCAGGTTGTCCTAACCAAGCCACGGCGTCGTGGGCGACGCGAGGAAAGTGTGTGTGTGTGTGTGTGTGTGTGTGTGTGTGTGTGTGTGTGTGTGTGTGTGTGTGTGTGTGTGTGTGAGACAGAGAGAGAGAGTGCGTGTGTGGTTGTTGTAGTCGTTGTTGGGAAATGATGTCTGACCGACTGATAAAGCAGCTTACTGCCGATGAAACGTGAACTTGAAAAAAACGTGTTTACCGCAAATACATCTTTCAGAGTAGCTGCGTAAGGATGATTTGATACAACACGAGTTAATTGTTTCTGGGAAGTCTTTTTTTTTTTTTAAAATAAAGGAGGGGAACAGCTTTTAAAAAAAAAATGGAGAGGATGGGGTCCTGGGGGTAAGTTGGAGACAATCAGACTTTGTCTGGATTCGCGTGTTCTGTTTCAATAGTGGCGTGCACCGACATTCTTATAAATTATGGCGAGTTCACGAACCGAGTTTAATTTCTTTCTGGGTCTCATTAAGGCTTGGTGTTGTAACAGGTGGTACTGAAGAAAGAGGTCAAGAAATGTGCTTCACCCCGACCCACCACCACCACCCGTAAGCGATCACAGTGTCGATGTGACTTTCTTAGACGCGACTTCTTGACTGAGCAGTAGTTCTACAATGACTTCTGAACTGAGCAGAAGTTCTACAATGACTCTGTCACGTAACGCCGCTGTGAAGCCGGCTCGAGCTAAAGTTAGAGATTCGAGGGGTGAAGTCGGTTTTGGCTTGCTCCGGTGTATCTCCAAGAAAAGCCCGTGTGACATGCCAGTACTACGTCGTGTCAGGTTGTTACATAGACACGCAATGACATACACCATTGATGTTTGGGTGGGGCCCAGTTTTATTATGTCATGCCAAGGAACGTTTTATTGGCTGTGTATGTTGTAAGCGAGTATCATGAAAGAGAATAAACGGATGAACAGACGAACGGTACAAAACAATATAAATACAAATTCTTTCGCCCCTCTCAAAAACTATGAATAAACAAGGTTGTTTGAGTATGGTTAAATCAGGTTGTTTATTCCCTGATTTAAAAGGGGGGCACTACTCTTTCGCACAGCGCTTAGTCAAACATTCAACTTTCCAATATCATACACTCTTTGGGAATTTAAGGGGAGATGAAAATGATGAAATTCAAAATGAAAAATGAAGATTAACTACACAATTCTTATGCGCAAATGGGGCCGCTTCAACAATAGTTCACATACAAAACAGTCACTAATTTGTACACAACAATAATAAGTGAATTCACACGCATCCACACATGCAAAAAAAATATTTAAATAGCTACATAGACAAAATAATAATTAACTTTATACATAAAAATATAAGAATACTAAATATTATTAAATAGCAGAATGGCCGTAGATAATTGTTACCCATATACCTAACTGAGCAGCCTAGTCTTATTGCACACTTAATTCAGTAGTCCTAGGCAATGAGACTGTACTTAACCCTAGTAGTTCAAAACATAAAGATTTTTAGGGGAGATGAAAATGATGAAACTTAATAACTTTAAACATAAAATATGCTTAACAAAATAGTTTTAAATGTAAGGATTATACTTAACCGATCATTTCCAGCCATAATGAATATACTTAACTGATCATTTCCAGTCATAATGATTATACTTAACTGATCATTTCCAGACATAATGATTATACTTAACCGATCAATTCCAGACATAATGATTATACTTAACTGATCATTTCCAGCCATAATGATTATACTTAACCGATCAATTCCAGACATAATGATTATACTTAACCGATCATTTCCAGCCATAATGAATATACTTAACTGATCATTTCCAGTCATAATGATTATACTTAACTGATCATTTCCAGTCATAATGATTATACTTAACTGATCATTTCCAGCCATAATGATTATACTTAACCAATCAATTCCAGACATAATGATTATACTTAACCGATCATTTTCAGACATAATGATTATACTTAACCGATCAATTTCAGACATAATGATTATACTTAACTGATCAATTAATATAATGATTATACTTAACCTGTCAATTCTAGACATAATGATTATACTTAAACTGTCAATTCTAGACATAATGATTATATACTTAACCGATCAATTCTAGACATAATGATTATATACTTAACCGATCAATTCTAGACATAATGATTATACTTAAATAACCATTTCTGGAATCTAAAAATTATCAGTTCTAGACCTAATGATTAAAGTTAACCGATCAATTCTAGACATGATTATATATAACCAGTCATTTCTAGACACAATGATTGTCATTTCTAGACACAATGATTATCAGTTCTAGACATAATGATTACACTTAACCGAGCTGTTCTGGACAGAAATAGTTTCACAATTCAACACTTGAATATATAAAAATTATAAGTCTGAACAGAGCATTAAGTTTTCTGCTCATTTATGTGAGCTGTTCCGACGTAGGGCTGCATGACATTCCAGTCTCCAGACGTAATATTCATGTCAATGAGCAATCGGCAACGAACACAATCATTAAGATTTCTGCTCATTTATGTGAGCTGTTCCGACGTAGGGCTGCATGACATTCCAGTCTCCAGACGTAATATTCATGTCAATGAGCAGTCGACAACGAACACAATCATTACTGAAGCAGACTGTTCTCAAAATAGGATTGATTATAATAGAGCAGAAGAGAAAGAGAAAAATCGGGAGAAAGATGTTGAGGAGTACACTTTACTTCGCAGTCCTCTTGTTGTTTCTAACTATTGTATTCATGGATCACATCTATTCAAATTCGGAAATTACTTCCACAGCACTGGGGCAAAATGAGAGGCAGATCGGCTAAACGCAATCTCTCTTTCACATGAACTGGTTCTTCTTCACGAACTGGCGTGTGTGCGTGTGTGTGTGTGTATGTGTGCGTGCGTGCGTGTGTGTGTGTGTGTGTGTGTGCGTGCGTGCGTGCGTGCGTGCGTGCGTGCGTGTATGAGTGTGAGTGAGAGAAAGAGAGGAACAGATGTCTGACTTCAATTAGCCCTCCCTAGGAGTAGCGAGGGGGGGGGGGGAAGAAGAGGAATAGATCAATGCACTTTGATGACTCGAGTAATGACCACCGTTTCGTTACTCAAAGTATTCCTCAAGGAAGTCCTAAACAATGTCTAAGTATTAACTGACAGAGATCGCCAATAAAATCATAATATTGACAAGCTTTTTTTTTTTATGTCACTGAATAAACGTCACTGATCGAGGCGACCGACTGGTTGCGCCAACCAAGGCCTTCAAATCGCTGTCACAAAGTGTTCGCCCAAAGGAAGTCTTTCAAGAAAACGTAATTGTTTGCTGACAGCTATTGCCATTAAAATTCAGTTACTGATCATTAACTACTGAGCAGTGAATGGTTTGACTGATTTTGTTAATTCACTCAACCTGCATTTTCATATTCGAGAAAAATGCAGATCTACTCAGGTGTCGTCCAGAGCGTGAAATGATTTCTCCGCAGGATCTGACCAGGCACATTCAACATTCTAAAGTGTAAAGTGCGAAAATCTGTAGAAGTCTTCCTTTGCAAGTCCAGAAGACTCAAGACTGACGGGTACGTACTAACAGTGCATTAAGAGCGATGTGCCCCAGAAATGTGTTATATGACTTAATAATAGTGAGGTGAAAACAGTGTGCCTAACAATGTTTTAGATGGCGTAAAAACAATGAGGTAAAAGCAATTTGACCAACTACGAGTTAGATGACATAATAACAGTGCATTAAGAGTGACGTGCCCAAACTACGCGGTAGATGACCTAATAACATGCATTAAGAGTGACGTGCCCAAACTACGCGGTAGATGACCTAATAACATGCGTTAAGAGTGACGTGCCCACAAGGTGTGTTAGATGAAATAATAACAGTGCATTAGTAGCTACATGTCCAAGGAATGTGTTAGATGACGTCATAATAGTGCATTAAGAATGACGTGTCCACAAAATGTGTTAGTTGACGTAATAACAGTGCATTAAGAATGACGTGCCCAAGGAACGTGTTAGATGACATAATAACAGTGCTTTAAAAGTGACGTGTCCAAACTACGTGGTAGATGACCTAATAACATGCATTAAGAGTGACGTGCCCACAAGACGTGTTAGATGACGTAATAACAGTGCATTAATAGCTACATGTCCAAGGAATGTGTTAGATGATGTCAAACAGTGCATTAAGAATGACGTGCCCAAAAAACGTGCTAGATGACATAATAACAGTGCATTAAGAGTGACGTGTCCACAAAATGTGTTAGATGATGTAATAACAGTGCATTAAGAGTGACGTGTCCACAAAATGTGTTAGATGACATAATAAATTTTCCTTAAGAGTGACGTGCCCACAAGACGTGTTTGATGACATAATAACAGTATAATAAGAGTAATGTGTCCAAGGACATATTAGATGTAACAGTACATTAAGAGTGACGTGTCCACAAAATGTGTTAGATGACGTAATAACATTGTTTTAAGAGTAACGTGTCCAAGGCTATGCTAGATGTAATAGTACATTAAGAGTGACGTGCCCACAAGACGTGTTCGATGACATAATAACAGTATATTAAGAGCAATATACCCAAGGAATGCGTTAAATGACGTAATAACATTGCAGTAAGAGTGACATGCCCAAGGAATGCGTTAGATGACCTAATAGCATTAAGACGTCTTAATTAACATGCTTAAGAAGATCATACCTGTAATATATACATACACACATATATACATGTCTCTGTGTGTGTGTGTGTGTGTGTGTGTGTGTGTGTGTGTGTGTGTGTGTGATGCCTACACTACTTAGTTAATGGTTATGATTATTTATTATTAATTAATTAATCATCCGTACCTATTTACAAGTGGTGTGAATCTTAATTTATGTTATTAATAATTCTCCAGCAGACATCACTCGTCTCTTTCACTTGGCAGATATGCAGGCGCTGTAAACGTTCTCTCTCTTCCACAGCATTAAAGACAAACATTTACCTTCCGTAGGTAGAAAACGTCTTACTAAATGAGAAGCTGAATCCGTCTTTAATCATTTTAATCCACCAACTTTTCTTCTCCAACAAAAGGTTATCAATATATGTAAGAAGATCAATAAATATAGCAATAAATTTATTAAATCAACAGTCACAAATACAATGAAAAAGATGACATCAATATTTCCATGAAACCACATTTAAATGATTTTAATATCTATACAGTCTTATATCCTAACACACAATTGAATAGATTAGTGTCAATACAAATCACAGGATAGTTCTTATCAGAGAACTGGAATGGTATTAGTAGAGTAAGTGATAATAGTTTGTACATAACCTGGTTTAGGCGCTGGCTCAATAGTCTTTCATGGGCTTTTGTAACAAAGATACAAGTTTATTGTTTATGTTATTCCTGTCAATTTCACATGATTCCCTCATCAAGCTCATAAAACACTGACTAGCTGCTAATTCCTCATAGCTAATCTAGGTGTTCCTTCATTGTATTAGCTCCCTCAAGCAGAAAAACAATTCTAGCAATTTCCAGTAACTTCCTTGTACCAGAAATTCCACAATGTAGTCAACATACATCAACTGAGAGCAATGTATCCCTTACATTTCCCCACTGCGTTAGATATTTCTCGCTTCTGCCATGGTCATAGCAATTATAATCAGTATACCAGGAGATTCAGATAAAACATGGAAAGGCTGCTTTTTCCCTGTAAAATATAACCAGGGAACAAATGCTAAGTTTCCAGTTTATTACGTTTTAACTCCATTCTTTCTTACATTCAAGCCTCAGCTTTCAGTTTCTTGCAACAGTATTATTTAACCCAATACCATGCATTCAGCATAACACTTTATGAGTGCATGCACTAGAACAATGTCGAGTGTTTAGCATACTATATACGAGCATCTTAGTTCAATAATTTGTAGAAATAATAGTCTACTCACATAATACATCTCTACGTAAAACACAAATATAACATATCAATAGCAAAATACACGAAATATTTCAAAGTCCATTCTCTCTCAATCCGTCAATTAAGCTAATGGCCACCTTTCATGAACGGACATCTTGCCACTCCAAATGCAAAGTGATTGGACAATAGAATTCTCTACAGAAGGTAAACTTTTGATATCAGCCCATTCACTGGTCTCCTTGCATAAATTTAAACTATTGGATAATAAAAATTACTCATCCAGTTGGAACTGCTTTGGATTGCAAGAGCAATTTCGAGCATATTCTCTGAATTCGAGTTGTTTACTCCAGCTGTGACACTTACAAAAATACCATCATAAGGAGTGCCCAAGATCGAGCCACTTCGACATTGTAACAATTTAGTAACGATTAAGTCTAGAAATATGGATATGCAAATTTATATAACAATTAAGTCTAGAAATAGGGATAGGCAAATTTATATAATAATTAAGTCTAGAAATAGGGTTAGGCAAATTTGTATAACAATCAAGTCTAGAAATAGGGATATGCAAATTTGTATAACAATCAAGTCTAGAAATAGGGATATGCACATTTGTATAACAATTAAATCTAGAAATAGGGATATGCAAATTTACTCAATGACAATATGTATCGGCGTAATGATGCGTAACGAATTTGACCAAATGCGTCATTCAGTGAACAGGGTCCGGAGCCCATGCAAAATTTTTCACGGAACTCATCTTACTGCATTTAGGGTTTGAAGGTCAGCCACATGAGAAAATTAAAACATGATAATAGTTTTTTTTTATCTTTTGTATAGTTAACAAGAACGCCCGTTATAAAGTTAACATTATGAAAGCTAAATTACTTTTAGTGAAGTTGAAAATAAAAAGAAGTTACTTATTCTAAAAAATTATTTATCAAGAACGCTGAAAATTAACTATGGCACTAAACTAATAATTACGAAAGCCATAACAGAGATACAAAAGTAATTTATAATGAACATTTAACTTATGATTGTGTACATTAAATTAGCATAAAGACTTACACTAATTATTAAGAAAATTCAACTAGTAATCAAACATGCTAAAAGCACTTATCATTAATTAACTAATTGTTACGAAAAAAATCCACTAGTTATCCAGGCCATTAAACTAGTTACAATACTAAATAAAAAATCCCATCGGGATAAATGGAGCAATCTTCATGAAGACTAATGTAGTGTAAATAATAATAAGCTTATCATTCTTAGGTCTTACTTAAAGATAGACTTTAAGCCACTAGCATTTGCGAAGGAAATTTTTGCGCAAAGTTGATTAAAAAAGTTTTTTTTTTTTCTTTTTTGAGTCGTGCGTAGGAACAAAAATTGCGGTTGGGTGGGGGAGAAAGAAGGGAAGGATATAAGCAGAACTCTATATTAGGAGGAGATTTCATACAATTTTGTCAGACGGAAAGATTATCCAAACCAAACTCCCGCAATGCTCGATTCCTCAAAACTCGCGTTATGCCAGATTTGCTCAGAACTCACGCTATCATAGATTGCTCTCAGAACTCACGCTATCCTGGATTGCTCAGAACTCGAGCTATGCTAGATTTGCTCACAGGTGTGGAGACCCTGTATATCTTAGATTCAGTAGAGATACAGAAGGCAGCCAACATATGACGCTAAACTGTTACGTCATCGACGTAATGCATACAACAATATATGACGCTAAACCTTGTACGTCAAGTAATATAGCCGTCTTAAATCGACGTAATGCATACAACATTCAAGAGACTGGCTAAATGTAAGCTAAGAAGGTTTCTAACAAAACGTCTAGGCTTATGAAGGGTGGGGGTTGAGTATTTTCCAATCTATTTTTAAAATATCCGACATTTTGTGGGAAGAAAATGGAACGCAATCAGCAAGAACTTCATGTGGTAGAGGTTTTCATGTTATTCTTAGTGGTTATTTAGTTTCTGGGTTTTTTTTGGTTTTTTTTTTTTTGGTTGTATGTGTGTGTGCACTTTGCTGTAACAATTGTTTACTGATTTCGTGGCTGCCTAATGTTATAAGAATAAATAACACACTAGTTATTGTTTTGTTTTTGCTTTTGTTTATGATAAGTGAAATTAGCACTTAGCATACTGTATTCCGTTTGGAAGCTTGCCCGTTAACGACTGTTTACACGCTAATATTCGCATGTGTTTAAGGGAAACATGAACTCAGCCATGATCTCAAGCGCTAGAGAGCGTCCCGTTTCTCTCTGTGGCGCACATGTGACAAAAATCAATACAAACACAACAATAACACCAAACACTAACAAAAGCTGTCACATCGGTGTCGTCTGGCACATGGAGATGGCGGCCGAGATCTGTTGACATGCCACAGATCGCTACAAAGCGATGACATTTTGCCAAGATTGACCTAGATTAGTTCCAATAGGTTGTTGCAGACACAGGTACGTCAGACATCGATCGCCCGATCCATCATCGCCTCGCTGAAAGTTTCTCGTAAACAATCCAGACCTACCTGCATGAATTGACAAGATTCCTCTTCCACCTGCCCTCTCACCCACCCACCCACCTACCACCATCATTTTCCATTCATGTTTTAAAGATTGGTGGGATATTTCCATTAATATGATCAATAGCATGTCATTTCATATTTTCCTTTAAAGGGACTTAAAAAAAGAATAATAATAAAACTCTTTACGAGTCTGTGAGTACGGGTGCGAGATGTTGGATGGGGGGTGGAGGTGGGAGAGAAAGAAAGGGCAACAACGTCAAAGATTGCCTAGCGACATTATTTATGACGCGAATTATCAGCTGACTCACTCAATCTGTCAAGAGGAGGTCCTTGTCACACGGGCAGATGCAGACATGTTATCAGGGTATCAAACTTTAAGCCGTGGACTTACGGGCCACATTGAAAGTGAACACAGGACCACGGGGCAGGACGCTAGCCTATTTTGCTGCAGTGACTGGTTCGATTCCCGGAAACAAAACTTACGAATGATCCTTAAGTGGTCCTATCTCAAGATGGTGGGCTAAATGGCTAGAGCGTCTGATATGACGATATATTGGACTTCGTGTCCTGTAGGCTGTGCACCCTTAGATTCTCAGATTTAGATCCTAAAGCAGATACTCAGAAGGACTGACCACTGCTAGGGCAAAATTACACCACAATGCAACAAATAATCTACAGAGAGTTCACTCTCACCCAACCCCACCCCACCCTTAACCAAGACCAGTGAAACTTGATCTCTTCCAGAAAACAAGTCTCTCCCTCAGCAAATGCGCCCGAGTGTGGAATCAGCGAAAATGGAAGCAGGCATGAGTCCCCAATTCAAACAATTACTAAACACAGAGTATTTACTTGTTTTCGAACCTTTAGAACAAGAAACGGCTATTGAAATCATCACCATATATCACCACCATATCACTACCATATCACTACCCATATCACCACCATATCACCACCATTTCAATGTCCCATCACCACCTCACTAACACGTCACCACTACATGCCCACCACATCATCACAGTTTTAATATCACCACCTCATTATCAAATCAACGCATCACCACATCACCGCCACCTCATCACCACATCACCACCACATTACTGCTGCATCGTAAGCCCACATTACCACCACATCACTGCTACATCATAAGCCCACATTACCACCGCATTACTGCTGCATCGTAAGCCCACATTACCACCACATTACTGCTACATCATAAGCCCACATTACCACCGCATTACTGCTACATCATAAGCCCACATTACCACCGCATTACTGCTACATCATAAGCCCACATTACCACCGCATTATTGCTACATCATAAGCCCACATCACCGCAACATCACCACATCACCAACGCATCATTATCACATCGTCACGATATCACTACTGCATCACACCACATCACGATCGTATCACACCACATCACGACTGCATGAATATCGCATTTTGCCACTTGATCACCGCTCTGCTTGCTAGAAATAGCATTTCACAAACTACTAACTTATTTTAAAAATTATGCCAAATAGCATTCCCTTCGTTCTGCTTTACAAACTGAAGGATTCACAAATAAAAAGGACGATTTTTCGTTTTCAATTGTTCTCTCTCGCACACTCACTCACACACACAAACACACATACACAAAATGTATCTCTCTTTCTCTTGTAGAATAAATAAGATATGTAGTGAATATAGGTACAACATAAGCTCCATTTCATTCGTTCATAACGCTTTGCAGTGTTCGATCCATCCATCCACAAGCTACTCACATAACTCGGAAACGCTTTTCACGTATCAAATACAACCATAAGTTCTAGAAAGTCATAATCAGGTCATTTTGAATCCATTTCACTACAAATTGGATGCTTCAAGGAGACACATAGCGACAGTCTTGGAAAGTACTATGCATACTTTTTCTCCTCTCAATCTTTGTCACTCAACTCTCGTGTGTATGGCGAGAGACGGTATCGAGCGAGGCTGACTTTGAAGCGAGGTAAACCCTGAAGAACTTTAGAATTTTGCTCGTGGATTTTGAGGAATTGGTGAAATGGTTTAGCATTTGTTATTTAATGGTTTCGTACTGACAGTCAGAGAATGCTTGCACTTGTTTTATGCATTTTTTAGCATTTGATCTGTCTTTGAGAGGGGAAAAAAATAAATGAAACAGAAGTTTAAACTAAGAAGGCAAGGTTTTGTCTTTAAATATGTACGGCAAAGCATTGTGATATGTACGGCAAGGCGTTTTGATGAGTACGTATCGCGTTGTGACGTGTATGGTAGGTATCATCATGGTATTGTGATGTGTACGGCATAGCATTGTGATGTGTACGGCACGGCGTTCTGATGTGTACGGCATAACATCGTGACGTGTACGACACGACGTTTTGATGTGTACGGCATAGCATTATGACGTGCAATACGTAGCATTGTGATGTGTACGGCACGGCGTTCTGATGTACTGCATATCATTGTGATGTGCAATACGTAGCATTGTGACGTGTACGGTACGGCGTTTTGATGTGTGCGGCATAACATTGTGATGCCGGCAAGGCGTTTTAATGTGTACTACTGCACGGGATTCTGATGTGTATAGTACGGTGTTTTCATGTGTACGGCACGGCGTTGTGATGTGTACTGCACGGCATTCGGATGTGTACGGTGCAGCATTGAGATGTGTACGGCACAGCATACGGATGTACACATCAAAACGCCGTGCCGTACACATCACAATGCTATGAATACTGTGATTTGATATGTGCGGTACTGCGTTTTATGTGTACCACACAGAGTTTTGCTGTGTACGTCATGGCGTTTTGATGTGTTCGGCATAGCGTTTTGATGTGTACGTCATGGCGTTTTGATTTGCTCGGCATAGAGCTTAGAGGTGTGTGGAGTGATCCGCAATTATCCAAAACTCATGAAGAGATTTCTAGCAGGAACATTATTATTGTTGTTCTATCAATGCTTGTCATTTTTATGTCAGGTGCTTGTCATTGTTACGTCGGGTGCTTGTCAAGTGCTTATCATTACTATGTCGGTGCCTGTCATTGTTATGTCTATGCTTGTCATTGCTATATCGGTGTTTATCGTTGTTATGTCGATGTTTATCAGTGTTATGTCAAAGCTTGTCATTGTTATGTCGTTGTTTATTATTGCTATATTGTTTTGTCAATACTATACTAGTACTTTTTATTGCTATTCCGAGTGTTTGTCATTGTTATGTCGTTGAACAATAATTCTCACTTCGTTAAACTGCCGATCTAAGAGCAGACAATAACGCATATTACATTGAACTTTAGATAAAACAAAAGGCTTACTGATGACGTCACGAACTAAATGTTTGATGTTGCAAGTCTAAGACTGGGAATGCAAGCAATGAAAAAATTTCAATTTTATTAAATTTTTTAAAATATCTTCTTACATGGGTATATTTTGCTTACTTTGTTGAAATGTTTCCCGTTTCATGTTCTTTGTTGTTTCTTCTTCCTCTTTATAAAAACAAGATGATGTGAACTGAAATTAATTGATTTTGTCAAACTATTTTTGTTTTATAAAAATGACAAATTCAAGACAAAAATATCCAACTATTACTTTCTCAGAATGGAAATTCAGGGAAAAGATTTATATTTTAAATTCAGTTCTTGCTACAGTTGTTCTCTAGTTGCTTTTGCGGTCAAATTCTCTTAATTTGCAGAGTATTACTGATAGTTCTTCTTTGTGTCTATATGAAAGGGTGTCAGTGTGTGTGTGTGTGTATTATATGCAAAGGTGTCTGTATGAAAGGTGTCAGTGTGTGTGTGTGTGTGTGTGTGTGTGTGTGTGTGTGTGTGTGTGTGTGTGTGTGTGTGTTGTGTGCAAACATGCCTGTATGAAAGGGTGTGAGTGTGTGTGTTTTACGTGCAAAGGTGTCTGTAAGAAAGGGTGTCAGTTTGTGTGTGTGTGTGTGTGTGTGTGTGTGTGTGTGTGTGTGTGTGTGTGCATTCGTGTCTGTATGAAAAGGTGTGGGTTTATGTGGATGTATGTGTATATGAATGTGTGTATATAGGTTGTATTTCGACCTGTGTGTCGTGAGTATAACTTGTGTGTGTGTGTATATATCTGTGTGTGAGTGTGTTCATCTGTGTGCAGAGGCGTCTATATGAAAGGGTGTGAGTTTTTGTGGTTGTATGTATATATGAATGTGTGTATATATACGTGTATTTCGATATGTGTATCCTGAGTACAAGTTGTATGTGCGTGTGTGTGTGTCTGTCATGTGTGGAGGTATCTTGTATACAAGTGCACATTCTTATACTTTTGCACGCACGTACGCACAAAAATATCTGTGAACACATTATAAACGTTCGTTCTATGCATGCTTCAGTATTGTTATCCTGACGAAGACTCCATAGTCGGTGCTAAGCTGAACACTAAAACTTCTAACGACAATGAAGTTTTGCTTTCAAGATGGCGCGCTACAAGTGCAATATGCATAGTTGACATCATAGATCTCCGATCTAGCAACAACGAAGGAACTTCAGCAAAAAAAAAACAAAACAAAAAAACAAAAACAAAAAAAACCACCACCCACCAACTAAGAGGATAGCTGCATTAATGAGCAACTGCTGGGTAAGCAGGAAAATCTACTTATACTGTCGGAACATTTACCTGTTGCAAAGCTGGAGATAGAGGTTGTCATTGGTCAGTTTCACAAAAATTAGTGCCAATTAAGCGCTACAGACTGACGTTTTCATTGGTCAGTTTCAAAACGCTACGATGTGGTGCCAGTTTAAGCGTTAGAGGTAGAGGTTTTCATTGATCAGTTTCAAAACGTTATGATGTAGTGCCAGTTAAGCGCTGGAGATTTTCATTGGTCAGTATCACAACGTTATGATGTAGTGCCAGTTAATTGCTAGAGATTGCTATTTTCATTGGTCAGTTTCAGAACGCTACGATGTGGTGCCAGTTAAGCGTTAGAGGTAGAGGTTTTCATTGATCAGTTTCAAAACATTATTATGTAGTGCCAGTTAAAAGCTGGAGATTTTCATTCGTCAGTATAGAAAGTTATGATGTAGTTCCAGTTAATCGCTAGAGATTGATATTTTCATTGGTCAGTTTCAAAGCGCCATGATGAAGTGCCAGTTAAGCGCTGGAGATTTTCATTGGTCAGTATCACAACATTATGATGTAGTGCCAGTTAATCGCTAGAGATAGATATTTTGATTGGTCAGTTTCAAAACGCCATGATGAAATGCCAGTACGCTGATGAGTACACCATTTCAAACAGTCAATCTATGTTATCTAATATGTATTACTGTGATGGAACTACTTCATTTTCTTCAGGAAACCAAAAACAAAATCATTTTGAGAGTTCTTGTTCGTATTGTTCCAATATAACTCGTCTCGGTAATTATACTGCATTCAAGAATGACACTGTTCAGCTTGGAGAAAGTGCGGTCTGTCACGAAACTGCAAGACAGATATCTCTTTGTTGTCTGCAAGTGAACGCAGTTTGTTTTCTTTGCTTTGCTATTTTAAAACTATAATTTAAATAGGATTTAATTTGCCTTGTGAAGCGAGTGAAAAGGGACGCGTTCAAGACAAACGGCGGCTGCAAAACAATACTTAGAAAACAGTACACTGATCAAATATACAAAGGAAAAACACACGAAACACACAACAATCTAAAACAAATCTATAACGATGAACATCTGCAAAATCTTCAGTGAATTAACATTTTGAGGAGGGAGAAAACACAATCAGCGACCAAAAAACAAAACAAAACAAAACAAGAACAAATCATTAAACAGAATAACAGGAACAGGAACAAGTGAAGGAATGAGAGGGAAAATGAACAGGAGAAAATTAAGAAGAATGCTACCTTCAGATTCATTACAAATTCGTCTCGATTTAAATATCACAACAGAATGAAGTTGCTGTTGTTTTAATTTTAATTTAAGAACTCTTCAACAACGAAAGAATAACTTATTCAGTGTTAGACAAAACGCAAATCTATCACAAACTTGACACTTGAACGAGACACAAGATTTACGACAGTTGTGTACTTTTTCAGATTAAGTATGTACTTTAGCTTCCTTTCGGAAGTAATGGGTAGTTTGGAGGGGGGGGGGGGAGATCAGATTGAAAGAGTCTTTCTTCAAAGTGAAAACAAATGATATTATTTCTCTAAATTCTTCACGGCTGTTGTGGTTTTCGGAAAATTTAAAAACGCATGATAATAGTTGTGAAAAATATAATGGGCTGATGACGGTAATGATGCTACAAATCCTTGTCTTCAAGATTATCCGTTTTTTCGGCGTCATACAGTTGTGCAAGAATCTTTCCTTTCTGGTCAAAAACTAACTTTCATTTAAGAAAGAAAAAATGCCGTCATCTCAAAATAAAGATTAGGCTTTAATTCGTTTGCCCACACGACTGCTGACATCATCAACAGGCGACGTCAATGACCTATCGCGACCGAATCGCTAGTGACCTCGCTCTCGCCGATGAAGTCGCTGCTGTATTGATCGTACAACGGTATTGTTGGCCTACGCTTATATCTTATCTAGAAATCCATGAAACAAATACGATTGGAGGGGCAACTACTCTACGTGCAAATAAGTGACGGCCGTCACTGTGAGTTTTTTCAACTCAGCTAAAAGCGCTGTTCGAATACCATTGAATTTCTAAAACAAAAATAATTATCCAAAACAGTGAGGGGAAGAAAGAAGGGAAAATCGACACGCCTATCTTTCTGTTAGACTGTTCGTAAACGTGCGTCCGACTAATCTAATGAAAAGACCAATCCGTAGAGAGTGTGGTCTTCTGATTTCACATTTATCATGGTATCTAAAGGGTCGTGCCGGTGTGGACAAAGTAAGTTTGTCTGGCGATTTGTGAGCGGGTCTGTCCGTCTGTCTTATTAACTTCCAGGACCACATCTGTTTCAAGTATTAATGAGCTCCGCTTGTGATTTGTAGAATAACACAAGGACGTTCAAGCAATCTATAGAACTCTCAGAATTTAAAATATGTTTGGATAACTTGTATGATACAGCAATGTTTTATGCATTATATACCTTTATGTCTGTGTGTTTGTTTGAGCTAGTGTATGTGCGTGCGCGTGTGTATTCGGGAGCGTACGCGTTTGTGTGTGTGCGGGGAAGGGGCGCTATTTCCTATTCTTCACCATCTAACCCCTAGTCCAATTCTCAACAGTTCTTCTCCAAAGTCCAATCCTCAACACTTAATCCTTGGTCCAATCTTTTACAGTCCTCATCACAGTCCAATATCTAATCTTTAGTCCATTCCTCAACATCTAATCGTCAGCAGTCCATTTCCTCACAGTCCAATCCTCAACACCTAATCACTACTTCAATCTTCAACAGTCCATTCATGGAGCTCTTTTGTTCGAACAATATGCCATAAATCCATTCTTCCAATTTTTGCCACCTTTATACATGTATGCATGCTTGTGAAAACTTTTCAATTCTGCTCCCTATTAACTGTATAACTGTTCATGCCATTTTGGCCTTTGTCGTGCCTGTCAAAAACTAAGAACAGAAAAGAGAGAGAGAGAATCGGGACAATCTTGTGTGCTTCCCCCAAGTCAAAATTTATCCTTCTTAGCTGTCACCCGTGGTTGCTCATTCTAGAGCACTGTACGTAATAACAGCGGTAACAAGATGTGGATATCAGTTAATTGATTTCAAAGACCAGAAGTTTGGCGACCAGTAGGCCGAGATCACGTGAATTTGGCATGCTTGTTAAGTTAACCTCTGTTTAATAAGGAAGCACTAATGAATACTTTGTTCTGGTGGGAAGAAGGCGATTTGTTGTAAGTTTATCTATCAATGGAGAAAGGCTGACCAATGGGCAGTACGAGATTCTTGGCAGCAGGTTGAAATCAGTGGTTTTATAGTGGTTTGAATTAATAAATTTAAATTTATTATTGCTATTTAAATTAGTATTATCATTTTAAAACATTATTATGAATTAAGACGTTTTTATCTTTTAATTACTTAATAAGTGCATGAGAAGGTGGGCATACATGCTACAATGTTATGGAGTGTTGATATTTGGACTATGAGATGGACTGTTGATGGTGGGCTGTAAAGAGGTGGACTGTTGCTGATTGGACTATGAGATGGACTGTTGATGGTGGGCTGTAAGGAGGTGGACTGTTGCTGATATTTCGACCTTAAGATGGATTCTTGATGGTGGGCTGTAAGGAGGTGGGCTCTGGACTATGAGATGGACTGTTGAGGGTAGGCTGTAAGGAGGTGGACTGTTGCTGATTAGACTTTGAAATAGACTGTTGAGAAATGGACTATGATGAAATAGACGGTTGATGATTGGACTATGAGGAGATGGACTGTTGAAGACTAGACTATGAGATGGACTTCAAGGTTTGGACTTTGAGGAGATGGACTGTTAAGGATTAGATATTAATTGTGACAATTAGAAAGTGCGATCTAAATGGACTGTGAGCTGGTAGACTCTCTGTGCCGTATGTGTTTACACTTAATTCATCTGTCATAAGCATAGAGATATATATGTACTGTATATCATGGTCGATAGGCTGTTAACAAAGCAAAAGAGACTGAAAAAGAATCCTGGTTATTACGAATAATGAAAGAAACGCTTTCTTCTCTTCAAGTGGCACGATGTCATTCGATCAAATCGGACTATGGATTTAAACACACACATACACACACAGACACACGCGCATACACACACACACACACACACACACACACACACACACACACACACACACACCAGCCAGCATTATTATTCTTCGCCCGATTTCAGCCATATAGACTCGACATTTCTTAATCAGCCAATCTTCCCAGTTCAAATTACTGGAGACTTCAACAAGGGCATTATGCGTGCATTTATAAAACGAAGAAGAAAATGACACGAGTGAAAAGCAAAAATAAGGACGGGGGTGGGGGGGACATTTCTTTAACGTATGGCAGGTGCTGTGTTTTGGTTTTTTTTCTAAAAATGGAAATAAATGGAGTTATTTTAAAATGAGCTGTAGAAGTGTAGATGGTACAAGCCACTTATCCATTCTTCTCTCCTGTGGGCCCGTCTTTTACTGTTACTCCACATGCATTCGGTAGGGCCTTTTAAATATCTCTTCGTTAATAGCTTCCACGATTTTCCTGAGTCATCTGCATCTCAGACCCAGAGACGTGTAGATTCTGTCTACATCGGCTCTGGGAAGACGGCAATGAAACGGGCATCAACAAACGGAGATAGAATCCTTTCCAGGTGCGAGGGTTACCTGAATAAATTGCCATGAAAAACCACAGTCCTGCCACCCTCCACTCCTGGAAGTGCCAGTCCACGGAAGTGAGCACGTGACCCGTCAAGTTATTTGTCTGTGAATCCTGATACCATTCAGGGACCAAAGTTTACAACCATCTAACCGACACTTCAGAAAAGACGAGAGAAAATTCATTTAAAAAATGATGATGATAATAATGACATCGACAGAAGACTAAACCCCATCAATAATAATAGTACTAGAATAAATGTGGCAGTAAGAACAGTTATAGTGTGTAGAATAGGTATAATAACTCTAGCAGTACAGAGGTAGCAGACGACATTTTGAGGGACACACATTTGCTTAGACTTTGCTCTACACTGCAGCCAGCAATCATGTCACAACGACCACTCCATTACAACCATAGTTTAGTAGTAGCTAACCTACCGTCCCATATCACAAGGACGTCTTTCCCAGGTCAATGAACCTATGGCTGCCATGCCAACTTTACTACTGAGTGAGAGCAGTAAATATCCACTTCTTTTCAATTAAAACCAGTCTGTCAGTTTCAATTTTCAATCGCCTCTTTCCCCGGCTTCTTATCTCCCTTGCCTTTTCACACTACCGCTTAATGACTGCTTACTTGGAAACAACAGGCAGAGTTCAAAATCCAACTGCGTCACTGGCTATTATGTCCACGCTTTAAAGCGCCATTATTACCGCGACTACTACCACCGTCCACCAAGGTGAAGACTAGATATGTACCCTATCTTTCCCTTCGCCCTTATCACCTACAGCTAGACGTTTCCTTCATCAAAGTCTTTTACCCCCACCTTCCCTCCTCACACGTTCTCCTAGTCACTGACATCTTCTATCACCCATTTCACTCCTCCCTCCTGCTCAAACATCCACCACCCCTCATTCACCCACCTTGGCTTGGTCAGCACTTAAATCAGGTATGTTTGCAGTTACTGTTTGCGCTTTAATTTCAACTGATGTACCTAGGGATTTTGTGGAGCAGACCAAGTCGGAACGATAAGGAGTGGACTATTTTTAGAACTGCACGTCATTGCAAACTGAACTGGCATTTAAGTACAAAATGAATTCGCAGACACTAGCATATTTAGCAACACATGGAAAGAAAGAGAGAAAAAACTATTTTTAGTGCTTATCTCCATTCACTATCATTTTTTTAAAATAATTTTTATTATAAAATCTTGTCAGCGGATACGAAAAGTAAACGCGAATGAAGATTTGAAGATAGTGAAGCGGACAGATTAGAGGCAGACAGACAGCCGATATTTGACAAACACAAAACACTGTACAAGTAAGTACGTGATGTACATTGTACACAACAGAGACGTGTGTGTGTATATGAGTGCGTGGGTGACTGAGAGACGGAGAGAGAGTACTGATACAAGAATGCAAAATAGGTTTTATTCGGCTGCTTACATCCAGCCCTCTGGTATGCACTCTGCAATAAAACGAGACAGAGTGGGGGTGGTGACTTGGGAAAACACTGGGTCTTTCCTTTGAGTCAGTCTCGAGCTAAATTTAGACAATGACAAGTCAATGGGGAAAGGGAGGGACGCATTGACAAGCAAGTGACAGAAGCGAGGTCCTTGAAATAAATTAGGCTCGGCTGACAAAAGTGATGACCCGACTTTAGTTAGTCCAAGGTCACCCTCACACCGGTATTTGCCGGTATTACGAATGGCGAAGTGGGGAAGGAGGGAGAGAAGGTGAGCTTGTCGTGGTGAGGTCAGGAAAGGTCGGGGGAGCTGGCAGCGGGAATAGAAGACGGTATTTGAACAGTAGCGGGAAACACGTACTTGTAAGCCTGTAAGGGTACTTTCATCAGGGAAGGTGGGGAGATAGATGTGGGCATGGGCGATTGGAGAAAAAGGACCACACCACCAACAAAACAATGATAGGTAAATATGTGATTGAAAGAGCAGTACCAGCACATCTTTAAACGACTAAATTTGATCAAATAACTACCAGGCTCCCCAAAAAAACACTTTTAATATATTACGAAATTAACATACCACCACCACCCCATTTCTTGTCGCCACCACCATCATCAACCAACCCATCAAAATCACAAAATCAACAAACAGTTACTTGCCTACAAGTGTCATAATTGATGAGTGGTGTGCTCTTTACGCAGGAAGTGAAAGCGAGTAGGGGCGGGTAATTCTATTTCAGGATGTACTAAAGTTCTTCAATAAGTGGTATCTGTTTAATTTACTCTTGTATATTTCTTAATTTATTAATTAGTAGTGCATGCACGTATTCAAATGTTTATTAAAAAGGAAGACTGGGGCATTCCTCTCAATCCACTCCCCACCCGCCCTCGTTCATAATTAAACAAATATTTCAAAGTACGTCTGCTATTTATTATACTGCCAGAAGTATAAATATCCTTTGCTTAATATCAAATCTGAAACACTGGCAGTAAAAACACTAACTTTTCTCTTGTTACAAAAATCTATTATTAGTGCACACCAGACGTAAGAACAAATGTAAAATATGTTCGCAATATGCGAGTGTATGTTTAAAATAGACCCAGACAACTCTAACCTCCATTCAGGAAATTCGGGTAAGGCCGGCAACTCTCATTAGTCAAACACTGCTATTCAGCAGACGGCCTACGACACGCTTTGCCCTGTCATCAGTGTTAGGAAACTGAACTATTCAATACGTAGCTGCGATTTAGCTCAGTGGTTCATTGAAAGTGACATTGATTTAGCTTAGTTCTGCTTCGGAAAAGTTCTCCCTATTCCTAGCGCAGGGTTGCCAGCCCACGTAATGAATAATTGCAAATAAGGCTAATAAGGTAGCCACGTTGAACAATGGTCTGCTGTTAGATGTTATTACCACTGTGTTTCTGTCTTTAATCTCTCTCTCTCTCTTCCTCTCCATCTCTTTACCCCCCTCTCCCTCTCTCTCTCCAAGGTTTACGGGTAGTACAAATAGATTCGGAATTGTTTCGAGGTTTCCTTTGTGACAGAAAAACTTGAAACTTCTGGTCACGTAGTCCTTGCCTGATTCCTCGACAGTAAGACGTCCTGGCAAAAAAAATAAAAATAAAAATCCAAGTGTGTACTACGTCATTGAGTGTGTTCTATTGTCCACAGCTGCAAAATAGATGTTTGAGCACAATATGTTCTCTTCGATAACCCACAAAACGGCATATGTATGTCATCAGATAAGCTAATTTTAGTAACGGTCTGTTTGTTTCTTCTAATTTATTTTCAGGCTGGTGGGGATACGATCAAAGAGCCTGCAGTAACACTGACAAAAATTAGCAGGCAGATCGCCAACAGGTGCTGCGTCTGCTGAATTAGATGTAGTTTTTAAATGCTGAAAAACTAATAAGGCACTCTGTTTATTTATTTATTTGTAGTTTTCTTTCCTCTTTCAATCACATACCTCTTCTGTTTCTTTAATAAGTTTTAATTTGAATAGCTTTTAGACTGTCGTCCAACGTTTCCTCCCTAATATTTATCCTGTGTGCGCGGAACTTTTTCCAGTGTGCGCGAGAACTGGCGGTTGTTTGAGCTTGCTACAAAAACTTGTGCGCTGAATTTTTTGAAACTGCTGCGCGGCATTTTCTAATGAGCTGCGCGGCCACGCACCCTTGCTGTCGTCATAATCTAGTTCACAGCAAAATAGAGACAAGTAGAAATGATAATTTCATTAGAACATTTTAAAAACTCTCGAATTGTTACCGACACCCTCCCCCCTCCTCTCACCGACACAGTCTTGGTTTATGCCATTATTTGAATGGTGGTTTTCACATTATATGCCTGGCCCAGTCAGTGTTAGTTGAAGTGCATTGTTATTGGCAAGGCGGTGTTCACATTGCGTATCTGGTTCAATTAGTGGTGCATTACTATGAGCAAGGCAGTGTTCACTTTATGCACCTGGTCCAGTTAGTGACAGTGGTGCATTACTATGAGCAAGGCAGTGTTCACTTTATGCACCTGGTCCAGTTAGTGACAATGGTGCATTACTATGAGCAAGGCAGTGTTCACATGTACCTGGTCCAGTTAGTGGTGCATACTATGAGCAAGGTGGTGTTCTCACTACATATCTGTTCAAATTAGTGAGGTGGTGTTCTCACTACATATCTGTTCAAATCAGTGAGGTGGCATCCTTTCCGTAAAATACTTAGAACGTACTCTGCTTGAATCTGATTGAGATGGCGACTAAGTGTGTGTGTGGTGGTGGTGGGGGGGTGAGTTTCGAACCTGTCGCAGCGACTTATTCTCCACTTTTCTCCTTTAGGGCGGGGGAGTTGTGGGTGAGGTGGCCGATGGCTTGGCTAGGGGTGGTCTTGTCTCGCGTTCCTACAAACCTGTAAATTGTATTTATTTACTTAACTTCTGTTGTCTTATCGTTGCAACGTAATTTTCGTCATAATTTCGAAAGGGTTGCCTACTCAAGTCTTTGTTGGTTAACCAGTCAAGAGGAAAAGGGAGCGTTGAGACGGTGAAATCAACAGGAAGACCACGAACGGTTGAAAGGATGAGTGGCGTTTGACCTTCTTGAATGTGGAGCTTTATAAACGAACCAAACTCTCTCTCTCTCTCTCTCTCTCTCTCTCTCTCTCTCTCTCTTTGTAACCTTTGGAACTTTGGTATTCCTAACAGTCTCATCCAGAAATGACTTATCTGATATTGAATTCTAATAAAATTCGTTGAGTTGTTAAATTTAAAGATTATGGTTATCCGAAGTTTGTAGAGTTCGATCGTTTTGGGTTTTAAGTGAAACTGACGGTGAACGAATTGTAAGTGGCGTCCACACCTAGAGCTGTTAACGTCTGGCTTTAAATCGTGAACGCGTGTACAAATTTCCTTGGAATAAAGATATCTGATTTTTCTTCTGTAATTAAAGTGATACTGCCTTTTAACATACTGGAAATCGTTTTCTCAAAGATCGTGTAGGCTTTCACTAAGTCGCACATACTCTGCAATCCAAAAACAGAGACAAATCTATAAATAATGCCTTTAGAATCACACGTATACAAGTAAGGACTAATGGTGCAGAGAGAGGAGAGGGAAGGAAGGGGAGAATTAAAAAGGAGGGAGGGAGGAATAGTGGAATGTAAGAGGAAATATATCAGTGGATGGTCAGTGATGAAAGAAGAAACGAACAGGCAAGTGGGGAGAAGGGGTTGTTTAGAAAGATTGTGAGATGGAGCAAAAAGAGAAGATAGAGAAGAAGTTGAAATGCTCACACTAAGGGGAGATAAAAATTAAAATTAGAAGGTGAACAATAACAGATGTGTACACGGGCTGACAAGCAACTGAAAGTAGTACAGGACATTGTCTAAAAATTATAGTGTGTATACGATAATGCAAACAAAAGAAAAACTTTGATGAGTAACACATACATACATATAGGAAGCCCGTGGTGGAAGTTAATTGAAGAATTAGTTACAATTAGACAGTCACTCTCAAGAAACAGATGCGTTGTAAAGAGATCGAAATATCTCGCGTACTATTTATTCTACTATAGTTAACAGAGTATGAAAGTTAGGAGTGATTATATCAATAGTTCTTGTCACGTACAATGGAAAGACAACTTTATAAAGAAGAAAGAGAAAACAACTATAAGTTAAAACAATCCTGTAATTATTAAAATGAAATTTAAATAATTATGCTCAAGAGACGGACCTCGTACGCATACCTAATTATGTGAAGCAAAGAATGTTTGCAAACACGAAACAATGTTGCATCGATATGCTGCGTTAACCCTTTTAGTTTATCTATAGGGTGTGGGGGTGTATTTGGAGGAGGGTGGAGTGGGTTACTGGGTAGACACAGAAATTTATTTTTGTGTTTGTTAGTGTTCCTTTCTGACCAATGCAAACTGATTAGGCAGTATCGGGCGTCTGATGTTCATGCTATCTTTAGCAATTACGTGTTCAGTGGGGATACATCAATTTACGGAGTATGTATTGTTACGAGCTACTAAGGTAATAACAGATCAATTTACGGAGCATGTATTGTTACCAGTAACTAAGGTAATAATATCGCTGCAACAGCGGCAACCGGCAGTCAATAATATTATTGCGATGATCAAAGACTTTGTGCTTAGATTGAAGTTTAGTGTATAGGGGTTATGATGGTGGAGGCATGTGTGTGTGTGTGGGGGGGGAGGTTACGAGTAATTATTTGTTTTGGGGTATAGGAGTAAGTTAAAGGACTTGTATAGTTTGTCATAGTTCGCTTTGATGACTTTACATATGTTGTAGTCGGTCACCTGCATTACTAAATATACCTGACTTAGGTATCAGGGGGCTCGGGCTATCTTCTAGAACCGTCACTTTTTCTATTCTTCATTATCTATCATTCATCTTTCTAACACGTATGGCCTTCCAGAAGTTGGGTTTGGGGGTTTAGCCTATGGATACGGGCGGCCCGGGGTGGTAGAGAATTAACATCTTGCCCATCTCCCAGGTGAACGTCACAGACATACAAGTAGTCTTCGATTGAAACTTGACTGAAGGTGTTCAGCTTGTTGGTTTTAAAATCAATGACGTGAAGTCCTAGTGAAGTATATATATGGGGTCGTGCACATGGTCCATGGAACTGAGTCTCTGGCCCGTGGGTTGTACCAGTCTGGCATTGCTTTGTGGCGCAAATTTTGACTAATTCAACAACTAAAATAATGTGGTTCTGTTCTGACATTGCTTCACTACTCAGTTCTCATCGAATTCAATGTCTCAGATAAAGTGCTGATCTGCCAGTAAAATACACATGGGCAAAGAATTCGTCCTCATATGTTCTCTGACAGAACATTCATACTTATATGGTTATCATATATTTTAATGTCAAAAGTGAAATATAACAAAATAAAATATAGTTCAGGTTAAATGAACATATATACCTGTGACGCAATGCCACCCTATTATTGGTTATGATTATTATTTTTAATAATCATCCATACTAATTACAAGTGATGAGAATCTTAATTTAATTTATGTTATTAATAATTCACCAGAAGACACCACTCATCTCTCTCACTTGGCTGATATGTGGCTGCTGTAAACGTTTTCTCTCTTCCACAACATTAAAGACAAACATTCACTGTCACACAATATTCCATGGGTGAAAACTTCTTGAATCTACTATGGTCGCAGCAATGTATAAATCAGTCAATCAGGAGATTCCAGTAAAAAGAAAGGGCTGCTTCTTCCCTGTAAAATATAATCAGGGAACAAAAGCTAAGCGTCTAGTTTGTTCATCTCTAACTCCATTTTTTCTTACATTCAAGTCTCAACTTACAGTTTCCTGCAACAGTATTTATTAGCCCGATACATGCATACAGCATAATAAATATAACTTAACAGGACAACACATAACAATCTGTCCAGACCGACAACACACAACAATCTGTCCAGACTGACAACACACAACAATCTGTCCAGGCTGACAACACACAACAAACTGTCCAGACTGACAACACACAACAATCTGTCCAGGCTGACAACACACAACAAGCTGTCCAGACTGACAACACACAACAAGCTGTCCAGACTGACAACACACAACAAGCTGTCCAGACTGACAACACACAACAAGCTGTCCAGACTGACAACACACAACAAGCTGTCCAGACTGACAACACACAACAAGCTGTCCAGGCTGAACACACAACAAGCTGTCCAGGCTGACAACACACAACAAGCTGTCCAGACTGATAACACACAACAAGCTGTCCAGGCTGACAACACACAACAAGCTGTCCAGGCTGACAACACACAACAAGCTGTCCAGACTGACAATGCACAACAAACTGTCCAGATTGACAACACACTATAAGCTGCCTATGTTAAGTGAACAACACACACTCGATCGTGTGTTATCAGAACAACACGCTACACGCTATCAAAGCTGTTTGTGTGTCAACAGGACAACACACAACACTCTATCGAGTAAAAAAGGTCTATGAATCAGAAACAATTGTACATAAACCCACCTCAATCATACTTTTACTTCCAATAATTTCTGTCATTTCGCAGAAATTCAGTTTAAAAATAAATGCATATACTCATATATGATATTTTAGAACTTTTAGTTTCCCACCACCACCATTGCTCTCTCTCTCTCTCTCTCACACACACACACACACACACACACACACACACACACACACACACACACACACACGCACACACACGCACTTACTTACAAACACGCATACACATACACTCACAATCTGTTGCATATCTCAAATATTCTCATGCAGACGTTTTCTATGGATAGTTATTGAAACCAATCAAATGTGCCCAGCTGTATGTGTACGCAAAGATAATCTTCGGTCAAGGTCACCAATTGCGCATCTCTTCCGCGCCACCTATTGATGACGTCATTGATAGCTACTGATCTGCCTAATATTCGCGAATGCATGTGTGTGAGCGAGTGTGTATGACTATGAGTATGCGTGATAGACTGTGTGTGGTAGTAAGTGTGAAAGTGAGTGTATAGGAAGGAGTGAGTGTGTGTGTGAATGAGAGAGCATGTGAGTGTATGAGTGTGCGTGAGAGAGTGACAGTGAGAGTATGTGTCGGAGCGTGCATGCGTGTACCTTTTAATGTGTGTGTGTGTGTGTGTGTGTGTGTGTGTGTGTGTGTGTGTGTGTGTGTGTGTGTGTGTGAAAGAGAGTGTATAAGAGTGTGTGAGAAAGAGTGTGTGGTAGTGAGAGTGAGTGGGTAGGAGTTGTGTGCCTGTGTGTGTATGAGAGTATGCGTGAGTGTGTGTGTGACAGTGAGAGTATGTGTGGGAGCGCATGTGTTGTGTTTGTGATGCAAAAGAGAGAGCTTTTGTGTATGAGTTAGTGTGTGTGTCTGTGTGTGTTTGAATGAGAGAGAGACCGTAAGAGAGTGTGTATGAGAGTGACAGTATGAGTGGGAGGGTGTGTGTGAAAGAGAGATGGGTGTGTATGAGTGAGAGTGTATGAGAAAGAGTGTGTGTGCTGTGTCTATGTGTGTGTGTTGAATGTCACCCCTTAAAAGTTTTGTCATATCGCCACCATAATGACTAATTTTTAAAGCGATGCATCACGACATGCCTGCATATTTTAATTTAAACTGTCTGTCCTCTTAAATAGCGCACGCAGGTGTCATTTGATTTTGTTTTTTAATTTTATAAACACAACCGTTTGAATTGCTCATAGCAACAAGATCTTTCGAGGTTAATTGAAGGGGGTTTCTTTTCGCATTTCTTCTTTTCTTTTCTTTCTTTTTCACTTTATAAGACAGTTTTAAGTTCTACAAGTTAAGAAATGCTTACGGCTAACGCCAATCATTTCTTCAAAAGTTAAAGTTAGGAAAAAATGCCTTCGTAGCTAGAATTTTTATTTATTTATAATGCATTGTAAGTTCAAATTTGCATAACCGTGATATGTCTGGAATGATTCATGCAGTAATTGTCTGAAAATCCTGTAGTTTTATTTCGTCTTTTGTCAGAAGTTTATTTTTGAAATACTTAGTGCAAATTAAAAAAAAAAATACACACTATTAGAAGGAAACTCTGCGGCGGTCCTACGTTCTAGAAAGTGTAAAACACACATACCAATAGTAACTTAATGGTGTACACTCTCGTTAGTGTGTGTGTGTGTGTGAGAAAATTTTAAACACACGCAGTTATAGCCACTTCAATGAAGCGAGCAGACCTTTGAAGGGAAATAATCTTGTAGTCTGGTATATGAGAAAATGTTACACACGTGCACAGAAATATACATATGCAAATTGTAATTGATGGAACCCCTCTATTCTGACGTAAGCACGCAGAAGAGCACTTTGAACACACACACGAAACACCAATGTTCACCTAAAGATATCAATAGTGGCTTTAAGGGGAAATAACCCTGTTCAGATGTATACAATGGATGAAATTTACACCTTACTCGTCAGATCAACAAAGGAAACTATTAGGATTGAGAGTGACAGGGTAAGTAACTCTTATCTTATATTTTATAAATTTTAATTGTAACAATGGAGCGAGCGGCTTCCAAACATTTATTACCCTACTTAGGTATGTTTGACTTCAAAAGTCATTTTGTTTCTTAGCATTTCATGATTTGCTTTTATTAAGACCTGGAGAAAAAAGTGCATTCTGTGTTTACTACCAAAGAAGGAAACATTTAGATCAAAAGTCACTTTAATTGTAAATTGCCAAACACTCTCAGTGTACTCTTGTGACTTGGCCGGACATTATCAGTGCGTGTGTGACATAATTTATCAAGCACGTTGACTTTGAGAGTCTTTTCCCGTTGCACGAGTGGCTAATTTTTCAAACTTCCGTTCCAGGTGACTCAGCCGGCGGTAAATGAAGTGAGCTCGGATCAGATCACAATGCCATCATTTCATTCGAACTCATTCATTTTCGTGGACCAGCTCGCTGCTCATCCGGAGATGGAGAGGAGTAGCGGGGAGAAAGGAAAGTTCTGATAATTATAGAAGGGCGAAGCCAACTTATTGAAATTCACAGCACTTTTGAAGTGAGCTTCGCATAATATCCGTCTACGGGTATTGCAACTGTAGTGGATAGAAATGGAATATAAATAATTTTATTTATTTATTCGAAATACAATTATTGATGGATTGCAGTGACTCATGAATTGATGACAAGAAGCATTGCAACCGCTGATTCATCTATATTTCATTATCGGGAGTTGGTTGAAATGTATCCATTGTCCGTATGTGTGTGTGTGGGTGGGTGTGGGAGATCTAAGAGAGAGAGAGAGAGAGTGAGTACGTGAGGTCAGGAAAGTGGAGGGGGGCACCGAAAGCCTATCATTCTCGTTCCATCAGCAGACTGTGACAACAGAAGTTGTGTACATCGAGTAAGCGCTCACGTATTTAAATCAATGTTATGTCTCTGCTACCCACACGAGTGATTAATTGAAGAAAAGCCTCCTTCAAAGCAAAACAAAATTAGGCCTTGAAAATACTTTCTAAAGGATGTTTGTACATCCACATCCACTTGACGTAGTCAACTAGTGAGCATGTGTGTGTGTGTAGGGTGTGTGTGTGTAGGGGGATGTGTGCGTCTGAGTATTGGTATGTGTGTGTGTGCGTAATGTGCGTGTATGGGGGTGAGTGAGTGAGTGTGTGTGTGTAGTGTGTGTAGTGTGCGTGTATGGGGTGAGTGAGTGTGTGTGGTGTGTGTGTGTGTGTGTGTGTGTGTGTGTGTGTGTGTGTGTGTGTGTGTGTGTGTAGGGTGTGTCAAGAATGGATGTAGAGGAAAGAGGGAAAGTGTTGAAGTTTTAGCTGCTTTTCTCTTCTTTCTCTTTTTCTTTACAATGTCATTTTATTATTTTTTTAATCCATTTATTTGCAAAAATATGACCAAGTATAGGAAGACAATTAAGAATAAAAACATAAATTGTATTTATTTATTGCAAATTAGTTTTGTCGGATATTTTTGAAAATTAGGGAACGTAGCCCTGTCACATTTATTCAATTTTGGATTCGGCCGCAGTTTTCATGAGTTTTGATGTTCATTCGCAGACCCAAGCTAAATTTAAACTTTTATTTAGTTTAATCCGGGGTTTCAAAGTTTGGGGTAGAACGAACCAAGTACGTCGATTAAATATATATATATATATGAACTAAATATTGTGTGAAATGGAAAGACATTTATTTTTCTTCGGATTGGACTTTCTAATTTGGAGAGAGAGAGAGAGAGAGAGAGAGAGAGAGAGAGAGAGAGAGAGAGAGAGAGAGAGAGAGAATGGAAAGGAAACAACAGGACAACACAGTTTTATTGCAGGCTAAACTGCTAAAGAACTTCTTTTCACCGTGTGATCCTGATGTCTTGCATGTCGGACAGCTGAGATCCAGAAAGCCCCATCATGGCCATAGGTCTCCGGACCTAGGCATTTAGCATTGGCTGGCAGGGTATGATGTACTACTACGGTTGTCGGGACAAGTACTATTTTGATTGTCGGGATCTGTTTTGACTGTCGGAATATGTTGTACTATTTTGATTATCGGGAAAGTTATTTCTTTTAAACGCGTTTTACTATTTCACTTTACTAAAACATCGCAATGATTTAGCTTTTTCAACAAAGAAAAATCCTGATGTACATAAACTACTGTTATTTTAGTTATTATTTACTGTAGGTTCTGCTATAAAACTTGAAAATAATTCTGTTTAGTGCTCGTGATTTTGCAACTGACATCAGCTTGTGAGAGTTATTTCCCTTGCTGAATAACTTACAAGTGCAAAGTGTTAAGTTTCAACACTCAACAGTTATACGTAATGAGGAAAGTTAGGCCTACCGAGAACGCTTGACTGATGTAAAAAGTTGCCGATGGAAGAACAGCGCTCTCGTATTTATAAAGTTTTTAGTTGTGTTTGTCTGTGTGTTTATGCGTCTGTTTGTGTGTTTCGTGTTTGTTAATGTGTGTTTTTTTAATGTATGTATGTGTATTTGAATGTGTGTAGGTTCTTTGTGTATGTCAATGTCTGTTTTATTTTAATTTTACTGTAAACATTTTTATTTTTTTCTTTGCGTGTCTAACTTTCAATTTTACTATTATTCTGTGTATGTTTTTGCTTGTGTATTTATTACTTTTATTGTTTTAACACAGTTGCATACGACATTAACATCAACAATAAAACGAGCCAAAAGAAAATGACAAGTTTTGTTTGTGATGGCAGTAATTAGACTATGTTCGTAAGAACGGAAATACGGTTTGTACTAAATTAACAAATGAAGTGACAGATGGGGTTGTAGTTTGATGGTGGGTATTAAGTGAAAGTTAGAGTCTGGAGAAGTAAAAATTTCTATAATGTAAATATATTTTATGTGTTCTTTGAAAGCTGGTTACTTAGTAAGAAAAAGAAAGAAGTTACAGTCTGGAGAAGTAAAAGTTTCTATATTGTAAATATATTTTAGGTGCTTTTTTTTTTTAAGCTGGTTATTTAATAAGAAACAGAAGGAGATAGAGGGGGGGGGGTTCAATGAATGTACAGAGTTTTCTTTGCTGATAAATGATGCTTTGAAAGACATTCTGCATTAATGTGTTGTTGCATCCCATGCTAAGAAGAGCAAACAGAAATAGCACGAGCGATAACTTATGTTCCACCTAAAATTAACCTACCGATACCGGAAACTGGTTGTCAGGTCATCAACGGTGCCCCAACGTTCGACAAGACTAACGGATAGATAGATAGATAGATAGATAGATAGATAGATAGCAAGAGCATCGACTGAAAGATGACCACAATCTTTCGTATGTGCAATTTCAACTAATTTTCTCTGTGTGTATGTGTGTGTGTGTGGCGATTGGTGCACGCGACTATACTTAACTCAGAGAAGTGTGTGAATGAAGTGGTAAGAGGAGATATAGGGCAGGAGTGTGGGGGAGGGATGAAGTGTAGATGGGGGAGGGACAAAGTTGATGATGAAATCAGACATCTCCTCAGATTGCTCAGCTGCCGACAGTCTGCGACCGGTATTCGGTTTTCGGTCGCACGACTAATGTACCGACTGACACGTCCAACGTGCTCGTGGCTCGTCCCGACACGCTTGGATGGGCGAGGTCCAACTTCACCTAGTAACACTGCAAGGACAGAATCGTGTGGGGGTGGTGGTAATGGGCATTGGTATAATATCTTCTATTTAAGAAATAGTCTTGAAAGTTAACCATCTTCTGTGATTTTCTTGTAGTACCCTCGTACAGGTTATCTGTTTTCAGAGATAATGACTTTCGATTGCCTCCTTGTAAGTTATCTATTTTCTACAATGATTTCGTTTAGTACACAGTCGTAAGTTATCTATCATCTGTAATAAGTACGTTTTAGTACACTCTTGCAGTTTATTTATCTTCTGTAATACTTATTATCTATTTTTTTAAAATATATATTTGCACTAAAAGTAGACGTGCATTTTATGAGGAAATGTTTCGATTATTATCATCAAGCTTTCTTTGTCTGTTTAGCCCTTTTAAAATTATTATTCTAACACCGCATAAACATACAAAGCAGTCAAAACAACAAACAAACAAAAGAAAACATACGGCGACCCACTCGCGCACGCACACTCGGCGCAGAGGGAGGGGAAATCACTTTCCGTTCTCTGCTGGGTTACACAATAAGGTACTGTGCCCAACCTGCCGTTTTCCTCGCCAAAGTGCGAAGTTTAACTGCAGTCATGTTCCCCGCTGCATACTTCATCACGTGGTCCGGAATTGCTAACATGGTGACCTTGATTCTGAAGCATCTGCTATACGCACAACAAGCGCTCGAAAATGTTTTAACTATACACTAAATGTTTTGTTGTATTTTTCAGCTGAACACTTTGTATAGGTAAAGACGTTTAATATTTTGTGTCCCAGCGTTCTTACCAGAGGGCCAGCAAGAGTTACATGATGCCGTACCTTTTTTAGTGTTGTGTGCAGCCCATCGCAGCTTAAAGGACTCTGAAAAAATGACGTAATTTCGGAACTATTTATTGCTTCTTGTTACGTATTGTTGTTTTGGTGGCCTTAACTAAAAGAGAGATAATTATCTTGGTTGGCGTAGAAGTATCTTAGCTAAGACAACACATAACTTAATAACCATTCCTGCTTTCCAGCTGGAATTTTAAGGGGTTGCTGATCAATCGGATTTTTTTTTTTGGGGGGGGGGGGCACGGACATTACGATCATACACCCTTTCTGTCCGTCACCAACGTGGCTTGACAACTGTCACTCTCTTTATCTTCATGTCTATAGTTTCTAGCAGTGTTAAAAGTATAGTTATGCGGCAGATGAAGAAGTTGTTAAGGTTTTTTGATACTTTTCTTTTGATGACTGTCATACAGAAACGTTTGGAAAGAAATGGGTGTGAAGAACGTCACTCTCGTAAGGATATTTTCGGTTGAAAGATGGATAAATGTGTTGTCTAAATCCCGAGTGCGTGCGTATACATATCATTACTTTTGGACTAAGATATTTCTATTTATAGTTCGACAAAGGGAGACAATTGTAAAACCAGTTCGTTTTGGTGCTTAGAGCAAACAAAGAAAAACGAAGAAGAAGGAAAAGAAAATCAAATCAAACAAAATAACAAATAACAAAGTGGCAGGAAAGTCAAAGGTTGGTGTAGTTCAAATTCGCAATGAGTGCCAACGTCCATTGCCAATAATCTTTCATACACACACAGCGCACACACACACACACACACACGCACACACACACATACACACACAACACACACACACACACACACAATCAGAATATAATTATAACAATGTGCTCTTCTGTCCCTCTCACTCTCAAACACGCAAACACACACATAAGCACACACACACGTATACGCGCGCGCGCGAGCACACACACACACACACACACACACACACCACATACAAACAGAATCAATAATGTCACTCTTTCTCTTATACCTACATACTCGCGTGCACACACACACACACACAAACACATCGACAGTCAGCAATGATGACACTCTTATTCTTATTCTCTCACTCACTTTATCAGTCACTCGCTCACTCTCTCTTTATTCACTCATATTCAAGTTTGTTTGTTTTTTTTATACCCACGACAAAATCTTTTCCCAGCACTGACCACGTGATCACTTGGCGATGACTATATTGTTGAAAGCCATTGGATTTCAAAATGAAATTAGCAGTGACTACCCTCGCACTTGCTTTTCGAAAGTTTAATCTGACCACAAACAGGACAGTTCAAAGTCATTTAAATAAAAAACGAAATACAAGATTTAAATATATAAAAGTGTTCAATTTTTTCACCCAAATCTAGTTTATACACGTATCGAACATGCTGACCAACGCTCTAGAATATACAAGAAAAAAAGTATACGATCGGCTGTGCAGCTGTTAGAACATGAGTATAAAGGAGTGGGGAGGGGTTGGCGGGGGTGGAAGAAGAATGACGGATAATAAATGCCCATTATCAGGATCAAAATGTCAGCTCATGGTCCTTTTCCTCTCATGATTGGTGTCTGATTCATTCCGACAACTCCACCCCACCCCACCCATCCACCCCACGTCTGCGATTTGAATATGCATTTTGTATTTTGTAGATTATTTTTTATTTTTGTCAGAGAAAATGTCCTTACCTAACTGTGGGGGAGAAGGAGAGAGAAGGCTTTGTGTATTTTCCTTCTCGTGCACTGGTTTACCTACCAAAGCGATAACCTCCCCTTGAATGTTGTATATGCTTACGTCTGGCCAACGAGGTGTTGCGTTTTGACCCTGATTTTCGAGTGCATGTAGTGCAACGTCCTCCAGTGTGGAAGGTCGTCAATTGTCTGCAATTCTGTAATCTGATAAATTACTGACACTCTTTACGAGACAGTAACCAGGAGGGCTGTAAACGCTAATCCCACTTCATGGACACTCTTTGTCCTGGACTGATATGTCATCTGTGGTAAGTCAGTTCTTATACTTCAACTCTGATCGGTCCAGTTTTATCCATCAGCTACGATTCTAACACGTCAGTTTTGATAGGTCGCTTGTGACAATTCCGTTACGATAGGTCACTTCTAACAAGTCAACTATGATAGTTCACTTCTGACAAGTCAACTATGTTTTGTCAATTCTGACAAGTCAACAAGATGGGCTCATTCTGACACGTCAAATAATGGTCAGTTCTGACACGTCAAATAATATAGGTTAACTAAGATAAGTCAATTCCGACACGTCGAGGCCGTCTATCATGCGGAGAGCATTGTGGAAGTCATTGACAACAAACAGATCTGCTTAGGGAAGGTAACTCCAAAAGTCAGCTACGCCAACGCAGTCATTCAGCCGTGTCAATGCATTTTATTCCGCTGTGTCATTAAACTGTCAGTCAGAAATCCAGTCAGTCATCAACAATGTCAATTACATGTATGTCACAGAATTCAACATAATTTCATCCCATATCCGTCATCATCTTTAACATAATTATAATCACAGTCATTTATCAACCAACTGACGGAAAAGTCCCAACAGGCGTTATTTACCAGAACTGCTGTGCAGCACTTCGCTCTTAGACCGGTAATCTACAAGGATTTCTTTCTCATTTCTTGTCCTAGGCAGGCAGTTGTCTGCCTTTGCTTCCCGTAATGCAGGATGTATGCTTTGCTATAACATTAATATGTGCGATGTTGCTTTTTTCCTAAATCAGAAATTGGTATGATATCGCACTTTCCTAAAACAGGAATTGGTGTGGTATTGTTCTTTCCTAAAACACGAATTGGTGTGGTATTGCTCTTTCCTAAAACACGAATTGGTATGGTATTGCTCTTTCCTAAAACACGAATTGGTATGGTATTGCTCTTTCCTAAAACACGAATTGGTATGGTATTGCTTTATTCCTAAAACGGGAATTCGTGTGATATTGCTTTTTTCCCTAAAACAGGAATTCGTATGATTTTGCTTTTTTCTTAAACAGGAATTAGTCCTTCATTACCTTTTACTAAAGTGGAATTGGTCTGTCATTCCTGGAACTATAACAGGAATTGGTCTGTCATCCCTTGACTATAACAGGAATTGGCCTGCCATTCATTGAACTATAACATGAATTGGTCTGTCATTCCTGGAACTATAATAGGAATTGGCCTGCCATTCATTGAACTATAACATGAATTGGTCTGTCATTCCTGGAACTATAATAGGAATTGGTCTGTCATTCCTTGAACTATAACATGAATTGGTCTGTCATTCCTTCACTATAACAGGAATTGGTCTGTCATTCCTTGAACTATAACAGGAATTGGTCTGTCATTCCTTGAACTATAACAGGAATCGGTCTGTCATTTCTTCACTATAACAGGAATTTGTCTGTCATTCCTTGAACTATAACAGGAATTGGTCTAGGCTAGGCGATGTCGTGAATTAGTGAGCAAAATCATTTGACGAAATAAGGCTTTATTCAAGGTAGACTGACAGTTGAAAACAAAGTATTCATAAGTGAAGGTAAGATTTCATTATTGTTAAGTATTGGGAAAGAGGGCGGCTGGTGAGAAAGAGAGTTTTCCTTAATGTGAGATTAATGATAACTGGCAAAATAGATTCCTTTCAAATGGCAAACAGAGTTGTTGGGTGACTGCTGCTTATGTCCATTATTGGTGAGTGAAGGGGATTGAAGACTGGAATGTAGATTGGTAAATGATTGCATTTTTATTGCTGGCAAATAGAGACATTATTTGTAATTAGTAGGTGAAAACATTAGTATGAAAGGAAATTGGTTTGTCAAAATATATATAAAGAAATATAACTGGAGAGTAGATACTTTATTTATTACTGATAACCGGAGGCATTAATTATAATTGGTAAGTGGTAACATTATTTATATTTAGTGAAGATATTAATTATATTTGATAAGTTGGTGAATGCATTGCTTATGATTGGTGAATGGAGATATTCTGCAGAAATTGAGAGTAGAGGTATTCTTTATAATTGGTGAATGGGGGTATTCTTTATAATTGGTGAATGAAGGTATTCTTTATTATTGGTGAATGGAGGTATTCTTTATAATTGGTGAATGGAGGTATTCTTTATAACTTTCTTGTGGATAAAAGTAAAGGTCAATCAAATGTCCTCGTCTCTCATACGTTAACAAACCAATCAGAACGTAATGTCGAGAAACATGGAACCGATCCACACGTCATCAGAATTTCCATAATTTAAGTAATAGTATTTTTCCGAGCGAGTCCAGGCTACATCGTGAATTCGAAAACTCTTGGCAACATTAGCGTCTGCTATTGACCTTTGCGGCACGCTTCTTCACATTAGGAAACGAAGAATATAAGGTATAGTCCAAAATACGTCAGCTACACACAGTTGGAAAGTACTCAGAAAAATACAATTAGAAATTAAGACAACTACACACAGTTGGAGAGTACCTCAGACACACACATTTGGAAAGTGCCTCGGATAAACACAACTGGAAAGTTAGTTCGTCGCATAAGAACAGCTTGAAAGTCTTTAAGATAAACAGATTTGGACAGTACGTCAGAGAAACACAGTTGAACAGTACGTCGGATAATCATGGACAATACGTCAGATAAATACATTTGGGCAGTAGGTCAGACAATTGAACAGTACGTCAGATAAACACAGTTGGAAAGTACGTCAGATACTCGCAGTTAGACAGTAAGTCACATAAAACTTAGCTGGAAAGAACATCAGATGCGCCACATCTCTTGGCATTTACAACAGATTTAGCTTCCTAGGCATTTTGCATTATAAGGGATTTAATTCCCTTACCAAATCATATTGCGTGGACGATAAGTACTGACCATTGAGCCAAAGCCCGCAGAGTTTTCATTGATTTGTGGCTGACACTTTGTCCAACAGATTAATTTAACATTTTACTTTCACCTGAAACCCTTGCTTATTTATTGGTTAGTTTATTTTTGCTTATTAATTTAAAGTTTTAAGCTCTACTCATTAAGAGACAATTGATAGGAAACACTAATTCATCGATTAATAGCAGGTCTAACGGTGAGGAGATGTTGCAATTTAGTGATACGTGTCTCTTTCAGTGAGGCAATTTCAGAACATCATGCGGTAATATTGAAAGTACCTCATCGTTTTGCATTGCTTTAAATGCAGATACAATCAGATAGTGCTTTTACTCTGATGTATTAATACTGTTACTGTTTATTACTGACCTATCACTGGCCTATTACTGTTTATTACTGACCGATCACTGGCCTATTACTGTTTATTACTGACCTATCACTGGCCTATTACTGTTTATTACTGACCTATCACTGGCCTATTACTGTTTATTACTGACCTATCACTGGCCTATTACTGTTTATTACTGACCTATCACTGGCCTATTACTGACATACCAATCCAAAAGAATCTGAAATGGCCACGATTGTTATCTTCGTGATCCATTATAATAATTATAATTATTTAATACATGTACAAATACATTGTTTCATATATACATACATACGGGTACTGTGGTAAGCTATATACATTCATACGGGCACTGTGGTAAGCTTTATACATTCATACGAGGACTGTAGTAAACTATATACATTCATAAAGTACAGTGGTAAGCTATATACAGTCATACGGGTACTGTGGTAAGCTATATACATTCAAATGGGTACTGTAGTAAGGTATAAATTCTGCGGGTACTGTAGTAAGGTATACATTCATGCGGGTACTGTAGTAGGTGTACATTCATGCGGGTACTGTGGTAAGGTTTACATTTATGGCTCAGAGACTGTAAAGATACTATTTATAGCTCTGTTACTGGCAAGCAATTCTTCTCAGCTGTGTGGCTGTAAAAGCCATCTATCGTTTTGCGCAGCAAATACTCCCACCCCGCATCGCTTACACTTACAGGCTTACACCATCCAGTCACCCCCTTCCCTGTGGGACTCCACACGACAATCTGATCTAACCAGCCTCTCGCGACAACCCCCACCCCCCCACTTCACCCACACTCCCTTCCGTTGAGCTCTCTGGCAGCCACGTTAAGAGATGACATAGATCAGAAACTTACTTCCTCTCTCTCCCCATCACACGGTCGTTTGGCTGCCTGCCAAACAAGTCCAACAATCGACCATTGTGTGTCGCACTGGTGAAATGGAAACTCGACACGGCGTTCATTTCACGTGTATTTCCGTGTGCAGGCCAAAGAGCTCAATTGCAAAATACCAATTGCACAAGTTTGCAAGGAAAGCATTCTGGGCCACAGAAAGCCTTTGGCAGAGGTTCGCCCCCAACCACCACCTCCAATCCTTAACCCTCCACCGCTCTCTAAGAGAGCATATAACTGTTCTGGGCATTTCTTTCTTTCTTTCTTTTGAATTACTAAAATAATGTACCATTTGATGATTGGAAATTCGATTGGTGAACACAAAGAGTTTTGTTTGCAATGGTCACCCAGAATTTGACGTGACTGTCAGATGGTTAGAAATAAACGATCATTGTAGAAGGTAGAAGCTCTAGCCTTTCTTCCAGTGGGGGGTTCGATCATCGCTTTTGCAGGGATGAAAACTTTTAAATTAAAGGTGGCCCTTCACCATCTCTAGCTTAATGTGTACTCCAGGGTTTCCCAAGCGGGGTTCCGCGAGAAGTTGTTAAGGGTTCCCCTGAAGAGATTTGTGGTTAAAAGGAAATTTGCATCATAATTATAGTAATTTTATGGAGCGGTTCTCTGAAGTGTTCCCTGAGACATAAACATTATTTTAAGGGTTCTTTCAGAGTAAAATAGTTGAGAAAGGCTAGTGTAGTCCTTTTGATGGAACGATAAATGGCGTTGAGCGTGTGCCACAGGCCTCACATCACAGCCTAAAGATCACTTGTTAGTTCAAAATCGATTGAAAGGGGGGAGGGTGTGAGAGAAAAAAAGTTCAAGCAAAATTGCACCCAGAATCCACCCAAACATCTATCTATTCTATGCTATATGCTCTCCACTCCCATCCACCCAAATTTTATTACATCTCTCTCTCTCTCTCTCTCTCTCTCTCTCTCTCTCTCTTTCTCCGCTTGCACTCGTTTGCAAAATCAGCGAAAATTTAGAAGGAGCCTTGGAGCCCAGATAAAGAAAGAGAGGTCCGTGCAGAGGCACAATTCAGTAAATGCGTTTAGTTATGAAATCTCCTTTATTTTATTTCTGTCTTTAAGTAGCAGGAGAAGCCAATAGTTTCTCTTTGTTGCTGTTGTTGCTGTTGTTCGTATTCTGACGGTGATGTTACTATCATTCCCAAAAAGTTTTTATTCGTTTGTAGGCTCGTGCCAAATTTTTTTTCTGGGGTGGGTGGGTGGTGGTTGTTTGTTTATTTATTTGTGTGTAAACTTTCCTGCGTTGCCAAATGATACTGACACTTGAAATTAATTTTAATATTAAGTCTGAAAGACTTCTTTTGTGTCCTTATTGTTTGAAGTGTGGTTTCTGTAGCCCTTAACATAATGAAAACAATATTGGCCATTATTAAGAAAAATTTGTCAGAAAATAGGACTAGTGATTAATAAAAACGTATCAGAAAACAGTATTGCTGTTAAGTAAAACATGTCGGAAAACAGTATTGCTGTTAAGTAAAACGTGTCAGAAAATAGTATTGCTGTTAAGTAAAACGTGTCGGAAAACGGTATTTAAAAGAAAATTGCGGGTAAGAAAAATGTGTCAGAAAACAGTATTTTGGTTAAGAAAAACATTTAATGCAAAGTCTCGCTGGATATCTTGTAACCATTTGATCTGACATAGGTCACAGTGACAAGCATCAAGATTTCTTTTACTGACCTTCACGGCAGTTTCCAACTTCCTCTGATTTCAAAGATGTGTGAGTGGCAAGTGTGCAAGAGAAAAATACAGGGTGGATGGGAGGGTGTGCGTGTGAAGATTTTGACTTGATTTTAACAGTATAAATGCAAAATGTTTTCTACCCATTTTGGTCAGCAACCCTAGTTTTGCTTATATTCTACTCGTGTTCTGGTACATTTTCTACTTACACTGCCAAGCAACCTTGGCTGCAACAGTCCTTCAGCACTTTAGTAACAATATCACAAGTTAATTGTTCACAATAGAATAGTCAATCTTCCACATGCTCTGCTGAGCACATTGTAGAATGTTCCAACACGTTCGCCATATTAGCTTCTTGAGTAGACAGTCGCTACAACGAACTTTGAGCACCCCTTATGCTAAAACGTTCTACAGTGGAGTAGGACACATTTGCCAATGCACACAAACAGGGTGCAGTGAATCATCACAACTGCCATGCTCTAGGATGGAAACTTCTCGAATCCACCACAAGCATGCAAAGAAGAAAACGCAAAAAATATAAAATGGCTTGCTCTTTTCATGAAGTTAGCGATCCTCATTTCATGGACCAGACTTCAGTTACATCAAAATCAAAGTGATTAGAATATAGAATATCCTTCAACATATAAGTTTCAGTATCTAATTGGCTAATTCATTACTTATAAACCTTAAACTATTGGATAGCAAAAATTACTCATCCACTCTGGACTTGCATGGATTATATCAGCAAGTTCTAACATATTCTTTACCTGAGTTGTTATAATAACTCTGGCACTTAAACAAACACACAAATATCATCATGCGCAGTACCCGAAGGTCATGTCACATTGACAGTTAATAACTATGTAATAATTAAGTTTAAAAATAGGGACAAGCAAATTTACTCCACTAACCATTAATACATTAATAAGCAAAAGAAGAGCCACCATTAATATACAAAAACCCCCAGATTAAATGGAGTCAAGTCAGAACAAGTCCTGGTTAAGAAATGTTTTGCAGCTTGTGAGGCACTATATCTTTCCATCTCTAGGAGAAATGTTTATTTTCACAATTACAGTTTTAGTCTGGGAAAAGACAGAAATCGAAATGTGAGTGGGGAAAGTGTATGTCATACTCATTCAGAATTTATTTTCTTGCTGTTTTAATACAGAAATGTCTCTTCTACATTCTTAACAAATATCTTTGTACTCTGTCTATACTCTATATGTTTGGCTCTTATGGCCTTAGAGTGAAAATATATCAAGGATTTTATAAACCAATTTCTCTTGTAATCTTTAATCGAAATATTTGAGAAAAGTGCTTTTTAATCCCTCTGCGTAAAACCTTTCTTAATGGAGAGATATGGGTTTTTGTCTATGAGAGAATTTTTTCTTTTGTCTGGGAGATATGTCTCCTATGCCTTTGAGAAATAAATATTTCTTTTGTTTGTGAGAGAAACGTCTTCTTTGCCTTTGAGAAATAAATATTTCTTTTGTCTCCGAGAAATATGTCGCCTATGCCTTTGAGAAGTAAATAATTCTTTTATCTCTGAGAGAAATGTCACTCTTATCGTCGAAAAATATATATATTTTTTTTTTAATCTGTGAAAGAGTTCTGTTTTGTTTTTGAAATAAGAGTCTCTCCTTCTCATTAAAAATAAGACGATATGGTTGGCATTTAAGAGTCTCTAATGGATTTCTTTCTTCGTTTTTTCTTAAATGTAGATTTTCTTATTCCGAATTGCAGCTGTTATTTCTCCTGCCTCAATATTATTTTAACTTCGTCATTACATAACATAAATAAGAAATCAATGGCTTCGTTCAAAGGATTCGTGTGTCTTCTGATCTTGCCAGCACGCAGTTCTGTTTACAGCCTTGAAGCCTACCGCTGAGGGCTGCATGAAAACTGAACGACACCACAAGACTTTAGAAATCTAGATAAGCGATTTTTTTATTTATTTTTTTTTCTTTTTTTTTTGTCAGTAGAGTTCGGATTTAGTTCGCAAAAAATATCAACGACGGAGCGCCACATAAAATTGCTGAACGAAACTTGGAGTTGAGATATGCGGATTGCGAGCAAGCATTAAATGAAATTACTGCTTTCATTTGCTATCGGGGATCTTGGCTTTCTTGAGGTGGCAGATTATGCGAGGTCTAAATATTACTGCGAGAAATCTGATGAACTCCAAAAAGGAAATCTGCCAATTACAAATTTATTCTGTTTGGGTTTATAGAAAGCACATTCGAAACATTCGGAACAGAGTTACTGCGCTTGTGTGTTTGTTTAAAGACAACAATCAAGGCTAAAATAGGAGGCTGGAAATGGATGGGTGGGGTGGGGGATAAATGTTAAATAGGTAGTACCTTTGGTAATAATCTTTTCTTTTCCCAAAACTTCACTTTTAAAAATAAAATTTCATTGTCATGTAGAAAGATTGACATATACATTTTAGTGTTGAAGTTTCTTGACGTTCATTTCATTGAAACTTTACAAGCTTTACAGACAATAGTCTAATGAAGGTACACGCGGTGTTCTCAGTAAAACATTGAGACAGACAATAGTCTACTGAAGGTACACGCGGTGTTCTCAGTAAAACATTGAGACAGACAATAGTCTACTGAAGGTACACGCGGTATTCTCAGTAAAACATTGAGACAGACAATAGTCTACTGAAGGTACACGCGGTGTTCTCAGTAAGACATTGAGACAGACACACACCCGCACAAGCATACATATCGCATACAGAACAGGCCAACGAGCACACAATCATGCATATACTAAAATAAAAACAACAACAAAAAAGTTCTCTTCGCATTCAACCATATATCAAGTGATTCACTGACAGCCAATGAAACGCCGGGACACCAAACCTTATACAGGCTCACGATCAGTAAGAGCAGTTAACTCAAGTATACTGAATGATTGTTTCTTTCCGTAGAGTCGAGGCTCGCTTCCTGTTGTCTTTGTTGGTGAGCCTTTTCTCGTAACAAACATCCCTTGCTTGCATGTTGTCCTAGTGCACTTCGTGAATTTGCTTCGAGTTTTATACGAAATTTCTTTTTTTATAAAGAAAACAAATGTACATATGTACCATATGTATGTAAAGAACAGGGGTGGGGGGTGCCCTGATTCTTTGATAGAAGATGGTACATCAAAACTGATCAGGGATAAAATATAATTATTTTTTATTTTAATCTACACTTTACCCTCTAAAATAAAAATAGTGTTGCTTTTTAAGTAAATCGAGAAACAGATCTAGAAGAAAGGATTAGAGAAGAAGTTAGACGGAGGGAGGGAGGTAGGATGGGTGGATGGTTGATCGGACACAGATAGATAGATAGATAGTCAGACAGGCAGATAGATAGATAGATAGATAGTCAGACAGACAGATAGATAGATAGATAGATAGATAGATAGATAGATAGATAGATAGATAGATAGATAGATAGATAGATAGATAGATAGATAGATAGATAGATAGATAGATAGATAGATAGATAGATAGATAGATAGATAGATAGATAGATAGATCATTCAGTACAAATTTTCAGGAGAAACAGCTTTACGTAAGCAGGACCAAATCCTTAATTTCCAAACATGTATAGAAAAATATACCGCAATAAGAATGTCTTTGCATAATAGAACAAACTTCAAAGTTATACTTAAAAGTTTTATCTTTACGGATTCTATCTTCATAAATACGTCATAATGATCCGGAATAAAATATCATCTGACATGACTGCACATACAAGGACAAATTAATGTTTAATATAAAAAATACTTCTCCCAAGAAAACATAAACAAAGTATCTGTATAGTTCGTGTTTAATGTCTGCACAATAAAAGACAAAATTGAAACTTTTCAGAAATAAAAGCTTTAGGTAAACTATCTGTATATAGCAGGACAAATGTTCAAACACGCGTAAAAACTGTCTGTCTGTCTGTCGGATAACTTTCTCCCTTTCATTTCTCTACTCTCTCTTCTTTTGTTCTTTTAGTCTTCTTTTGTTCTTTTAGTCTTCTCTCTTTTGTTTACTCTTCCATTTCGACTTTTCTTTCTCTCCTTCACTCTCTCTTCTTTTCTACTCTTTTATCATTTTAAAAATGTTCTCCTCATTTCTTTGTCCGTCCCTCGTTCACTCTCCCAATGTAATTTTTAATGAGGTTAATTACTATCACTCCATTTGGCGGACGACATTGGAGTGGATACATAGTAATTAGATTTGTATCAATTTTAATGTGTACCTTCTGTAGAAAATTTCTTTCTGTAAGACTTGTCTTATAGTGAATTTTTAATTCAATTGCATTTTTAAAATTCTTGGTTTTCACTGCCAAGAAATGTACTGAACATGCGCAGCCATCAAACCAAGGTCATCGCTCACATATTAAGCCCTAATCACCACCACCCACAAACTCCCCTGACTAAACTTATGAGGAGTGTGCTTCCACCATTAGCTAGTGAGCTATAAATAGTCTACCAAAGAGATAATTGAATCAAAGTGATGTGGTGTTTTTATTTTTGATGTATTCCATTCGGGTATCACGTCTGCACGACCTGCTGGACGAAGGTCAAGGAGAAATGCTCTACAAAACAAAGCACAACAACAAAGTAAATAAAAATAATAAATAAATGGGATTAAATACCTTTATGTTGCATAGTCTTTGCAATCATGCAGTAACTCTTTCGCGGGAGGGGAGGGACTGGCACGTGACCTCTCACTACTATTTTCTTTGATCATTAAATTTTCTCGAAAATAATTATTCTATGAAAACAACACAGTGACATACCGTGTGCGATACTACCACACAATGACGTACGGTGTGCGATACTACCACACAATGACGTACGGTGTGAGATACTACCACATAATGACGTACGGTGTGAGATACTACCACACAATGACGTGCCGTGTGCGATACTACCACACAATGACGTGCCGTGTGCGATACTACCACACAATGACGTACGGTGTGAGATACTACCACACAATGACGTACGGTGTGCGATACTACCACACAATGACGTACGGTGTGAGATACTACCACATAATGACGTACGGTGTGAGATACTACCACACAATGACGTGCCGTGTGCGATACTACCACACAATGACATAATGTGTGCGATACTACTACACAATGACGTGCCGTGTGCGATACTACTACACAATGACGTGCCGTGTGCGATACTACAACATGAAAGCTCTGTGATGACAGTCAAAACTGAAAGCTAGAAATGACCTTGTAAGAAATGTTCATATTTTTTTTTCCCACTCACTTTGTTGCACACGACACTTAATCGCGAGCCATAAAGTGGCTCCTTCCTTAGCGCTTACTCGCAGGTCGCGCTTAGTGACTGAAAGAGCCACACGCGACTACACCAAGCCTGCCACTTCCAAAGGTGGTCGACCGTCAGTAAAATCATACTGTAACAACAAACTGAGTACGTTAGGAAATTTTTGTTGTAAACTCATTCAACTCTGAGAGTGTCTATTTCATAGAGAGTCATGAAAATAATTCGTATGATAATTCTAATAACGGAATATACAAGTCTGCCATTTATGACTAATAATATGAAAATTATATCGTCTTCTTTTTCTGTTTTTTTAAAAGTTTTAGATTTGCAAATAAAGCATACTTTATATGTAGTTTATAGAACTTAATTTCGAATCAAGTAGTGCTATTAACCAATGAAATCGAAAATAAAGTTACAATGTCTCTGAAAAACAATCAGGTCAATTTTATAACCACTAAAGTCTAACATAAAGTAGCAATGTGGAATGAGCAGGGTTAATAGACTAATAATTCGCCTAATTGATCCTTATAACCTCCAAATGTAAAAGACTTTATAAACTGCAGATAAGAAACTTGGTCCAAACGTCAGTGCCTCAATTTATGTTAAATATAACATTCAGTAACTACAGTGAGTGTTATTGGTTGAAAATCACGTTGTCAATTTTTGTACTTTTACACTACATTTTTGCCCATATGATATTGGATATATCTCCTTATACTGATGGGACATATCTCCTTATACTGTTGGGACATATCTCCTTATACTGATGGGACATATCTCCTTATACTGATGGGACATATCTCCTTATACTGATGGGACATATCTCCTTATACTGTTGGGACATATCTCCTTATACTGATGGGACACTCTCTAAAGATGTGCTATTGTGTGACTTATGAACAAAGATTAACCTCCACTTACCAAGTTACATACAAGACTTTCCTTATTAAATGAAAAGCAATAGTATTCACAGTATATAAAGAATTTATTTAACAAATGAAAATGAAAAGATTAAAAAACTGAATAAAAAGAAGTTGGTTTTCTAATAGTGTAAATTCAAGTAGTGTGCAAATACGTATAACTGTAGTCACAAAAGTTATCAGAAAGGCAAAATTACATTTTATTATTACATATTAATATATGCCATTCCCTCACTGACAATAATCCTGTTAGTGAAATTAATTATAAAATTTTAAGTAATTCACTTCAACAGTTTCATGTGCATTTGTACCAAGCAAAACTAATCATTTCCACAGTATATATTTTTAGTTCCAAACACCCCTAAATTCGCAGTCAGTTTGCTTTCACAATTCAGTTTGATTTTTATAAAATACTTTAACTTCGCGGTTCAGTTTGTTTCTTCAAACGGTACTACTTTTCCGCACAAGGGAGAGGGGATGGGGGGGGGGGTCATAACAGAGGTTAAAATTGGAATATTTTACCTCCTATGAATTTTTTAAAGTGACATGATGAGCTGAATTTTTTCAATCTTCAATAATGAGAAGGTCGACTTGGTAGATTTCTGTCATCAGTCCAGAGTACAGTTTATGAGTGGCCAGTCAAATTTTGCCCAGAGAAGCACCTTTTTCCTGACAGACAGCAATGGTGCCGTTTTGTCTCCTGACCAAAATTGTGACACTCACATGGTGAGGCACTCAGAAGAAAGTTGGAAGCAGAAAGTAATGAAGAAAAGGCTTTGAAGCAGGGATTAAGAAAATATATAGTACGTGTGAATATTTCCATAAATGTATCTATTTAAGTCCATCCATCTTCCCTCTCTCTCAGACATGTACATTTCATAAATGCTACACCACTTTGTTTTACCTCACATTGATTCAATCAAGATGAAATACAATTTAAAAAAATATAAATAAAGAATATTTCTTAGTACGAATTTCACTCTACTTAAACTGTTCCAAAACATACCTTTATATATATCCATACCCACAGACCTAAGCAGACCAAACATACTTACAAGCCAACCGTATGTCAATCCACAGCATTAGGCAGACAAATATTTGGTCTACCAACGTCTTGTACTATTTATTTGTATAATTAAACCTCATTTTGCCATTTTTCTCTCTTACTGTTATCTTTATTGTAAATATCTTTGACATATTTCAATAGTTTCTCCTGTATGGTTTTGAAGGTTGTATATATATACACTGAGGTCCGTCCACCTAACGCTGGCTTTTAAAGCATTGTCTACCTAAAGCTGCTTGCTTGCTAATGTAGGGGGCGCTTTCGGCTTCCGCCGCTTTCGAGCTAAATATGTCTACCTAAAGCTGGAAGTAGTGTTTTATATATATGCCTTTGACCATCTCAAAATGCCTTTAGAAAGGACTGGACTCATCAAGACAACAAGTAGTGGGCAATAAGTCTGCCCACATACATACTTACTCCCATTGTTTTCCTTGACACCTAAGCCGGGTGTCAGCGACCTGACACACACTATGGCCTCAAGTCAATATTTTCACTGTGTTCAGTCTAACTTTAGGAACGTGCTTCCCATTACAAGAGAGACTTATTTTAGCTAATGGCACTTAAAATTTCTCACTTGGAGACTTGATCACTCTACAGTATCTCAGGTGCAATGCTTTCAACATTCACTACAAATTTCCTTTAGAAATTTGGACAATTGGGTAGATTGCACAGGCGGAGGTTAGATAATGAAATATGTTGGCAAAGTGTGCCTACCCATGCGTATCCTAATGCTATAGAAATAATTCTGACCAACTACATGTACGCTAGGTAGATTTGACCACAAAACGGGCTGATTGATCCAAGACACTTGCCTAAAAAAAAATTTTTTTAAATCGCATTCTAATACGTTTGCCGGCACTTTACTCCAGAAAATGAAGAATAAAAGGTATATCATACACAAATAAAGGCATATTAATTATAAAAATTAATTAATTAAGAAATAATTACGTCATTTGCAGTTTCACTTTGTTACGCGATGTTTCTTAAAACAATCAGGTCAGTGCTATAACCACTGAATTCTAAATTAAAGTTACAATGTTTGATGACCTCTTAAACTGACATAAGACACCTTTTAAAAATTGGAATAACATTGCAATACAGACATGATTACACAGATTAACTGCTACTTTGCTAGTAATAAAATTGCAAAGATTTATTGATACAGAAAAGTTTTTTCATTTATCTATTGATTAACGAGTCACTTACAGATTAACCAAAAATATTGATTAAAATAAATAATCTATTGAAAGACGTTCACATACTAATTAATAAATACATTGCCAGCATCTGATTTTTTTTTCAAACAAAAGAATAATAGAATAAAATAAAACTTACCAAATACATACAATAAAACTTTAATGTGGTGATATAAAAACTATTTTTCAAGTCGTGGGGGAGAAAGAGAAAATAAAAGTACGCAAACACAAATGAAAACAAAAACAGGATGTTATAAAATGAGTATCAATGAGCTTCGTTAAACATTCAAGTCACCACTTGAATATAAACGGCAGTATTACACCCTGCCCAGATAAAATCTCTTCCCCTTCTCTCGCCATCTTTGTCTCTCACACAAACACACACGCACACACGCACGCACGCACATCACACATTCACACAGCAACATACGCACCCCTTGACTTCCTCAGAAAGTGTATGACATCAAATAACAAAGGACACAAAGTTTCACTGAATATTCGGAGAACTGGGGAGAAAAAATTTTCTCAGAATAATTTAAATTCGGGTTTATTAAAAATAATAATAATAATAATACGATAGTGAGTTTAAAGCAAATGTTGGAAAATCTGCGACAATTTCAAGCTCGGAATAACAGTTTTGACGTTGACTAAAAGTGTATGATCTTTTGTTTCTTTGCTTGAATACCTGCTTGTGGTGTTTGTGGTTATTAAATTTTGGTGGTTTTTGGTCTTTTGCTTCTTTGCTTGAATACCTGCTTGTGGTGTTTGTGGTTATTAAATTTTTATGGGTTTTATGGTGTTTTGGATCTTTGCTGGAATACTTGCTTGTGGTGTTTGTGGTTATTAAATTTTAATGATTTTTATGGTGTATTGGATCTTTGCTGGAACTTGTTGGTACTTGTTTGTGGTTTTTTAGTATTTATTTCTGACGTTTTTAGTACTTGTTTGTGGCGTTTTGGGTAATTGTTTGTGGCGTTTTTAGTACTTGTTTGTGGAGTTTTTTAGAACTTGTGCTGGTTTTGGAACTTATTTGTGGCGTTTCTGATGCTTGCTTTTGGCGTTTTTGGTGCTTGTAGTGTTTTGCTTGTAACATTGTGGTATATTTGTTTCTGATGTGGCATTGGCGATCTTTTCTTTTTGCTTGCTTTTTTCTGGTGCTTGCTTTTGAGGTTCTGGGTTGTTTGTTTGCTTGCTTTTGACGTTTATGTGTTTTAGATACTTGTAGTGTTTGTGATGCGCGTGAACGTGTGGTGGTGTTAGTGTGGTTTATGTGCTTGTGATACTTTTAGTGTGTAGTATTTACAGTGGTGTAGTATTTACAGTGTTGTAGTATTTACAGTGTTGTTCCGTTTGTGGCTTTGGAGGACAGAAAGCAAACTAACAATAAATGGACTGCGTTTGAGCATTCCGATTTTTTGCGATTGTGACAACGTCACAGTATTACGTCTATTCAAGAGTTCCAAATATTTTTTTTAATAGAAATTTTCTCTTGCCAAAAATAACATTAAAATAAAAATTATTTATTCAAGAGTATCCTCAACGTTTCAGAAAACGAGCGATAGTAAAATATTTCTCCAGACAACTTTTGCTTCCACGTACAACAGAGTTGTCTCTCTTTGGGCATCATGCTCTTTTTCTCTGTCATAGACACTGCAATCTACGATGCATACTATACCTATGTAAGAAGTCCAATTCCAGATCGGGGTGAAAAATTGATTGAATGTAAGGGACGCTTCCGGCTTCCGCCGCTTTCGCGCTAAGGGGTGAAAAAGGAAAAGAAAAAATCTTAAGAGCGAGCCTTAACCGCTCTCCATGTCAATGAGGCATGTTTAGTTTCTAGTCCAGGTGTCAGTAACCCTTCATGAGCGCTCTGCCAAAGAAATACTATGAAGTAGCCCTCAGTGCCAATCCTCGCTTTTCACATTCAGCAGCGAAAGGATTAAACACACCTGTTTTATATAGAGTAGGCTTGTTTTAAAGAAAAATAATATGATGCTAAATGGTAAATATTGCCTGGAAAATATTATGATTAATTGCTATCATTTATTTTTTTGTTGTTGCTTTTTTCTATGAGTCTGGAACTTGCCCGCGCTCCATTATAATAGCTCTTCATGCCAGTGACGTCATGCGTGCTGTAAAGTCTGCGACTCTTGGACTGAGACGACGAAACGCGTTCCATGTCTTGAGGTCCAGCAAAATCCCTTGGTGCCTGGACAAAATTACACCCAGAAAATTCATCCTCCCCCAACCCCCACTCCAACCTTCACTTTTCTAATCCTGAGCGAGCGCCTTCACTTTTCCTATGGTTGATATGTCTCTTGGAGCTTACGTCCGACTGCGAAATCAGCGAATGTTGAAAGCAGCAAAGAAACCTGAAACAAACAAAAAAAATTTTGAAGCAGCTGCGTACACGGCCACCACGTCCCCCCACCCCTACCTCCTACCTCCCTTTCCCTTTGCATTTATTTCCTCTCATCATGTCTCTTTGCTTTGAGCAAACGCTTGACGCTAAATCTTTACTTCTTTTTTTCTCTCCTTTTTATAAATAATTTATTAAAAATTTTAGAACTATTTTGAGCTGTTCTTTTGTTATTGATGTTTGAACCTCGTTACGTAGTGTTACATGGACCAAGTATAATGGATAAACACACACAAACACTCATACACACACTCGCATACATACATGCATACATACATATGCACACACACACACACACACACATACACATACTCAATTTCACAGGTTAAAGCAATGTGACGTATTTATTTTATGCATATAGTTGTACTTGTGTTGTTTGTTTGTTTTTCAGTACGCTTGGAGCACTAACTCGATGAAAACAACGACGACTCTTTTCAAAGAACATCATAGTGGAAAGTCCCTCAAAATCATCACTTCATTTTGATGCCCAAGGACTTTGACTGTGAAGTAGCATTCTTGTATTTATTTCTAATCTCGTTCAGTATTCGATTCTCGTTTTTATTCTCCCCCCCCCCCCTCCACCACCCAACACACTTCGGAACGTGTGAGATATTTTCAGCGCACACGTTACGGAGATAGATAGGCTGTACGCTGCACGAGTCTAGATTAGCACCCAAACACTTCTTCTCTTGTAAGAAGTCCTCCTATCGGCTCCGAAAGCCTGCCCTCTTCTATCAGGTCGTCGTCGTTCGCACAGAGTGTCATCTCTTCTGTAACTTGCGGAAGGTTTACGTTGGAAGATAGCGGCCTGCTCTGCGTATTTCTGCCATGTCTTTCCTGCTCCGGGTGGGATCTATTGGCACAAAAACAAGGCCGATAACACGGGACATTGCCGACCCATGGAATTGAAGCGGGATTGTCTTGGGATGAGATTTACCGCTAAGCAAGCTGCGAGGGAATGCTATCAGCGATAATAACGTGGCGTTAACAACGTATACACCATTTTTTAAAATTTCTGTCTCTCACCCCTACACACGCGCGCACACACACACACACACAACACACACACACACACACACACACACACACACACACACACACACACGCACACACACACCCTCTGCCTCTCCAGCAACTGAGAAATGAGCAGCGTCTAAGTCGTGATCTAACCAGCGACTCTACAGACAGGTGTTGAGGCGAGGGAGTGGATGGGAGGGTGAGATGATGGTGATGGTGGTGATAACGGTCTGTGCAAAGAGTTATGTTGAATAAACATAATCAGTTTATCTCGTTCGTTCGAATTACTCATGAAAGCATAGTTCGTTGTTTTCTTGACTCGGGGGGGTGGGGGTGGGGGGGAATGAGTGGGGATAGAGTGGAGATGTAAAGAGAGGAGGGTGTCGATTAGGGTGGAAATCTACAAGAAGTGCGAGTTGAGAAGGGGGATGGGGCACAGAGTACGTGGTCGCATTCACAGACACCAGGAAAGCCGAATGAGCATTTCTCAAAGACTTCTAAACGCCACGGAAACCTCTGAGACTGATTCATCAGCATAGACTCAGGCACACCGATGCATACAGGTGGCATTGTCATAAACACAGACACACAGAATGCCTTGTCTCGTGACTCTGTATATAGACTAAGATCGAAGAAGTCAAGAGACAAAGGAAGTATAGACCAGCACTAGAATGGAAGGAAGGAAGGAAGGAAGGAAGGAAGGAAGGAAGGAAGGAAGATAGATATGACGTCGTGGTCAACTAGACATCCTAATGACTTGCACAGAGGTAAATTAGTCTTCGTGATGTAAAGAAAAACACAACAATAGGGCCAACTACTTAAGGACGATTAGAGATGTAAATTAGTCCACGTGACCTACAGAAAGACAGGGGGTACTATCTAATGACATTTAGAGATGTAAATTAGTCCCCGTGAAGTAGAAAAAGACATAGAGAATTATCTAATGACTATACTGATTTAAATTAGTCCACATGACGTACATAAAGATATAGAGAAGTACCTAAAAACTTCAGAGATGTATATTAGTACCCGTGACGTATAGAAAGACATGGAGATTTACATAGTGACTTTACATATGTAAATTAGTACCCGTGACACAATACAGGAAGACATGGAGAATTAACAATTGATTTCAGAACTTAGTCCTCGTAACTTACAAAAACAGAGATCCTGCACATATAGTGTTGGTTCTATGACTTCTGGGCGGGCGACATTTTACAAACGACACTTAGTAGGCGACAACTGGCTAACGTTAACTAGCTACTGATACATGCCTAGTAACAACTGGCTAACGTCAACTAGCCACTGACACATGCCTAGCGACAACTGGCTAACGTCAACTAGCCACTGACACATGCCTAGCAACAACTGGCTAACGTCAACTAGCTACTGACACAACTGTACATTTAGGACAGACATAGACAGCTAGATGTACATTAGGACAAAACACAAACATAGCGACGTTTGGAAAAGTAGGGGTCATGATGTGTAAAATAAATAGGATCGTGAAGTGTAGAAAAGAAGGGGTCGTGATGTGTAAAGAAAAGTAGAGATTGTGATGTGTAAAAAAGTAAGGATAATGACGTGTAAAAAAAAAAGTAGGGATTATGATATGTAAAAAATAGGGATCGAGATGTGTGGAAAAGTAGGGATTCATGGTAAATTGTAGATGTACTATAATCATCAGCTATCTGGACACTGTACCAACCAGGCTATGTTCATCCCCATGGAGGGATAAGAGAGGTGCAGGAGGTGTACATAAAAGACAGTCACTCTTTTGCTTCACAGGAATTGCGTGAGAAGTTTTAAAAGTGAATTCTGGGTAAACGTCATCATCAATTGAGCAAAGATAGATAGATAGATAGATAGATAGATAGATAGATAGATAGAGGAAGGAGGGAGGGATAGATAGATAACATTAAAAACTGATTGCCAAGTACGTCTCAATCTCTTTATGTGGACGGTTAACTTAAAAAAAAAAAAAATTCTAAATACTAAAGCACATTCTTCATCGTTCAAAACCCCGCATTCTTCATCGTTCAAAAACCCACATTCCTCACCGTTCAAAAACCCACATTCTTCATCGTTCAAAAACCCCACATTCTTACCAATAACTCTAACTCCGGCACTTCCGCAATTAACTACTCTCTCGTAAACAGAATTCCGATGGATAGTTGCACTGACTTACTCAGGCATTTGCACTGACTCACACTTTGCGGTCCAGCGATCGAGCCAGATCAATGTTTACCATCGATGCGAATCCGGTTCCCCCACCCCCACCCCTTATCAATTGTCTGACGCATGGTTAAAGTGATGCATCTAATCGAGCTTCCTTAAGTTTGCTGATTTCAAACAGGCCTGAAGCAGCAACTGCGCGCGTCACGTGATTTCACAGATTGAGCCTGGGGCGAATGTGCTTTCCATGAACCGTAAGCAGAGTAAAGAAAAATTTAAGAAAAAAAAAAAAGCTGATTTGCGCAGGTGTGCCTCTTTGAATACAAATCAGGTCTTATGGGAAGCCATTAACAATCCTTTGTTTAAATGTCGTGCTTTTGTCACGTGTTGACTGGAGGCGGAAGATTGATCGTTGTTTATGTGGATCAATTGAGATGTAACGACAGGCTGGGAGCGACTGAATTCGGCGAAATAAAACGCAGCGTCAGAAGTGCTGAACCCACGTTTAGCGGAAACCAGTCACTATGTGACACGTGACTGCGGTCACTAAGTTCTGGCTGGCCGCGAGGAGATAAGGCTGTTAGCCTTTGTGCTCAACAGGGTTTATGGTTCTGTGACGCTAACGCCACCTAATGGTTATAATTATTATTATAAATTATTAATCCATAACTAATTACAAGTGATGAAATCTTAATTTATGTCATTAATAATTCTCCAGAAGACACTACTCGTCTCTCTCACTTGGCGGATATGCAGCCGCTGTAAACGTTTTCTCTCTTCCACAACATTAAAGACAAACATTTACCGTCACACAATAATTTTTGTAGGCGGAACAATTCTTATTAAAGTAGAAGATAAATCCATCTTGAATCTTTAGTGACCACCTTCTTTCCATCATATGCGTGTGCATGTATACAAATTGTGTGTGTGTGAGTTTTGGCTCATATCTTCCACTCATTCAATCTCTTTAGACATGTTCCAAGCTAGAATGGCCAAAATAAGACAGTCATTGTGTAAACTGGAAATCCCACTCGCCATCTTGTCACGAAAACAAATCTTTATGCTAGTTACGCAAGAACATGTATGAAGATAATTCCTCTTGTAATATGATTTTATGTGTGTGTGTGTTGCATGTACACTAACCACATTTCATTCTTCTGTATCAATTAATGTGTCCGATAGTCTAAGTATTGTGCAGTTGTCCACTTGTCTAGTATACTTTTCGATCACAACTATAGGGATCAGAGAGCGTTGCTCACCATTGTGCATAAAAAACAAAAAGTGCAAAACAGAAACGAAACAGAAACGAAACAGAAACTAGGATAGTGATTGATGACATCCGAAACCCAATAAATAAACTTGAGATCACATAAGGATTATACTTACGCACACAAACATATAGATACGCAAAGACCCAGAAACATGCGCGCGCGCACACACACACACATATATATATATATATAACACATCCACAAATAAACATTGACACATATTCACATAGAATTACCACACATAACTATAATCAGACATATATAGATATACATATATGCACCCACCATACATAAGCCTACATATGCAGTAACATGTTCAAACGCACTCACATACACATACACGCAGCAAAATGCAGACACCAATACGTGCACACTCTCTCTCTATCGCGCGCGCATGCGCACACACACATACACACACACACACACACACACACACACACACACACACACACACACACACATACACATACATACATATGCATGATGTTAAGCACAAGTACACGCACGGCTGAGCACATGGTAATCAGGTCCCATAGAAATACTGAACAGATGATGAACTGGAGAATGGCCGAGTGTATGGTAAGTAGTGTCAATTACCTGGTAGATGGTGAGTAGTGTCAATGACCTGGTAGATGGTAAGTAGTGTCAATGACCTGGTAGATGGTAAGTAGTGTCAATGACCTGGTAGATGGTAAATAGTGTCAATGACCTGGTAGATGGTGAATAGTGTCAATGACCTGGTAGATGGTGAGTAGTGTCAATGACCTGGTAGATGGTGAGTAAACTCCATGAGTGGTTACAGCAAGCCATAACATATGGATGTATATAATGAAAAGGTAATGTTCTTGTTCCTTTGATCAAATGAACTGCCTCTTGGAAGGAACGGGGTATGCGACGTAACAAAAGTCTGTTGCTGAACAACTCTAAACGCTAATTTGCACTGTGACAGTTTTACCCTACTGTATCATAGTGTTAATTTTCACTTTTACAGTGGTACCCTACTGTATCATAGTACTAATGTACACTTTTACAGTGGTACCCTACTTTATCATAACGCTAATTTACACATTTAAAGTGGTATCCTACTGTATCATAGTGCTAATTTGCACTTTTACAGTGGTACCCTATTGTGTCATAGTGCTAATTTACACTGTTCCTATTGGTACCCTACTGTATCATAGTGATAATTTGCAGTGTGACAGTGGTACCCTGCTGTATCATAGTGATAATTTACCGTGTGACAGTGATACCCTACTGTATCATAGTGCTAATTTACACTGTTCCTATTGGTACCCTACTGTATCATAGTGATAATTTGCAGTGTGACAGTGGTACCCTGCTGTATCATAGTGATAATTTACACTGTTACAGTGGTACCCTACTGTATCATAACGCTATCCTACGTTATCATAGTGCTAATTTACACTCTGATAGTGGTACCCTCTTGTATCATAGTGCTAATTTACACTGTTCCTAGTGGTACCCTATTGTGTCATAGTGCTAATTTACACTGTTCCTATTGGTACCCTACTGTATCATAGTGATAATTTGCAGTGTGACAGTGGTACCCTGCTGTATCATAGTGATAATTTACCGTGTGACAGTGATACCCTACTGTATCATAGTGCTAATTTACACTGTTACAGTGGTACCCTACTGTATCATAACGCTAATTTACAGTGTGACAGTGTACCCTACTGTATCACAATCCTATTTACAGTGTGACAGTAGCGTTGGCATTCAAGAGTAAGCCAATAGACTAACATTTAGAAAACGAATGAACGAAGTGACAACATACAAATCAATATTTTTTTCATTTGTTAAATGAACAAGAGAATCGTATCCAGTACATCTGATTGCCATCTTAAAAACTGAAAACTCATCTAATTTACAAAGACCTCGCTTCATACTCTGCCTATACCCAAGCTCAGCTTCATTAAATTTGTAATCTTCCTTGTTGTTGTTACGAGAGAAGAAAGCTGATGGAGGCAATTGTGTGTGTGTGTGTGTGTGTGTGTGTGTGTGTGTGTGTGTGTGTGTGTGTGTGTGTGTGTGTGTGTGTGTGTGTGTGTGTGTGTGTGTGTGTGTGTGTTTAGGGATGGGAAGGGATGGGAAAGCAAAGAAGAGAAATAATATGTCATGCTTGAAACTCATTTCCTAGAGATCTGATCGAAAGTGACGTCACTCAGCATCACCTGACCATGACGTCATGAAGACATTACGAGCTTTGGAAGGCCGTCGCCACACCTGTATATACACAGGTCCACTATAAACAAATTCTTGCCCTATGGAGACGCAACGACAACATACCGATATAAAATTAAAACGGATAGACGTGTGCGAGGGAAACTCCGGACGATGAAACTTAAAGAGGTTGACATTTGTTACAGAAATTCACTTGACAGACTTACCTGTAACGTCATAGTTTTTTTTAAAAAATGCTTCGAGAGATCCGCATCAGATATTCTGGAAAAATTTGAAGCAAATGTTTATTGCGGTAGACAAATATCTTGATAATGTATCGAAGAAAAAGAGGATTTGTGGGAACCGCATCTATGGATTTACAGTTACAAGACAGCAACAACAAGACCAACAATAAAACAGAGTACTTTGAGAGACTCGTATTTTAGAACTTTGACCGTAGAACATAGGTATTTTAGAACACTGACCGTAGAACATAGGTATTTTAGAACATTGACCGTAGAACATAGGTATTTTTAAGAGAGCCACGTTTACAAAATTATCGTACAGAGAGCAAGCAGTTCACTCGGCCGGTTATAAACTAATCAAAAGATGGCAAGAGTTTTTAGACAAACGTATTGAGAAATCCGTCGATAAAACACGCGTTTTAATTATCTGTCCCTTTTGAAACCTTTTATCTCATACATATATGGTGGATGTATCTTTTGCGTCCTCATATTTTGTTGTTTTTCGTTTTTGTTTTATTGTCATGTTTATATCCTTAGTGAAAAAACACATTATTATCACGCCAGACAGACGACTTTAATGTTTTGCCCGTTTCGCGCCAGTTGGAAATGTTTTGTTATTTTTATTTTATTTTGTACCTTGAACATTCAGATCTCCTTCCATTCCTGTCCATTTCTTATCGCCGTTATTTAGTGTGACCAGGAGTTTTATGATTAGTCCTTAAAGTGTTCTTAATGTGGTCTTACATATCATCTTAAAAGTCGTCTTCCAACTCACTTTCAAATAAACTTCCGAGTCGACTGAAAAATAACCTTCCAAGTCGTCTTCCTCCTAGTCAACTTAAAAATAATCTTACAAGTCACCTTAAGAGTGGTCTTACTAACAATCCTACAAATAGTCTTGCATATGTTCTAAAAGTAGTCTTACAAGTAGACTAATAAAAAGTCTTAAAGTAGTCTTAACGAAGTCTTGAAAGTAGTCGAATAATTAGTTTTAAAGTAGTCTAATAATTAGTTTTAAAGTAGTCTAATAATTAGTTTTAAAGTAGTCGAATAATTAGTTTTAAAGTAGTCGAATAATTAGTTTTAAAGTAGTCGAATAATTAGTTTAAAAGTAGTCTAATAATTAGTTTTAAAGTAGTCTAATAATTAGTTTTAAAGTAGTCTAATAATTAGTCTAAAAGCAGTCTAATAATTAGTCTAAAAGTAGTCTAATTAATAGTCTAAAAGTAAATTAAAATTATCTAAAAGTAGTCTAATAATTAGTCTAAAAGTAGTCTAATAATTAGTCTAAAAGTAGTCTAATTAATAATCTAAAAGTAGTCTAATAATTAGTCTAAAAGTAGTCTAATAATTAGTCTAAAAGTAGTCAATTAAAATTATCTAAAAGTCGTCTAATAATTAGTCTAAAAGTAGTCTAATAATTAGTCCAAACTTAGTCTTATAATGACGTTGTACAAGTCACATTAAAAGTGGACTTATATGCAGCCTTAAAAGTGGTCTTAGTCTTAGAAGTTATCTAACAAGTAGTCTTAAAAAGTTATCTAAGAAGTAATCTTAAAACGTTATCTAAGAAGTAAACTTAAAAAGACGTTTTAAAAGTACATTTAAATTAGTTTTATAAGAGTTATAAATATATTCTCCTAAAAAGCATCCTTAATATCGTCAGGAGTCTTTTCTGCATTTGAAGAAAATGTGTGAGAACTTTTCGATCTTGCTTTAAGTCCTCTGCCATCATTTGTTGATTTCGCGAGCGGAAGGAATCACTTCTCTTGAAACCAGTTAGCTTCCTTGTTTGTCCCAACCGACACGTTAGAATTTCTTTTTTAATGTAGGTCGAAACTAGTGGTGAGTTGGTGTTTGGGAAATCAGTTGCATGTAAATTGTTCGTTAATTTTTCATATCTTCAAAGCACGTGTATTTATTTATTTGGTTGGTTGGTCGTTCGTTCGTTCCGTTAAAATACATACTAATACACACACACACACACACACACACACACACACACACACACACACACACACACACACACACACACACACACACGTACACCCAGAACACATCTTGTTTACAGAAGTGAGTAGGGTTAGTCTTGAAAAGAAGGATAGTTGCAGTGTAATTTTTATCCACCCAATAAAAGTTTTTTTATTAATGTGGTATACGTTTATAATCAGACTAGGAATCTTATTAATGTGGTTTACGTCCATAATCAGTCTTACTGTTATTGAGGTTTACGTCTATAATCAGACTAGGAGTCTTATTCTTAAAGTTTAAATTTATATTCAAACAAGGAGTCTTATTATTAATGGGGTTTACATTTATAAAGATATTATTGGTTATATTATCAATGTGACTTACATATCATAACCATATTAAGGATTTTATTATTTATTTGGCTTATTTTTATAATCATATTAGGGATCTCATTGTAAACCAGTTTTGTTTATTATTAACGTACTAAATACCTTTGGGTTTTTTGTTGTGCTTTTGTTTGAGTTGGTGGGGTGTCCTTTGGGGGGTTTCTTGAAGGCTGTTTATTTAATTTATTTTAATTCTATTTTAAAGTGGTCCGTAAATCGATAACAGACAGTGAGTTTTAATGTGTCCTTGGTTTATAAATAGCATTCAACTAAGCACGTGCACAATATTATGTTTTTGTTGACTGCGTTGTTGTGGAGTTCTCCCGGCAGACGTGCGTTTCTGGTTCTCTGACCTTACCTCTACTTCTAAAGCTACTTCAATCACCCTTCCGCCTCTTCCTCTTCATATCTCTACACACGCACCCACTCCCTTAATCTAAGCAACCCTTTCGGCAGTTGCGGGTTCACAAGACTTCGAATCTCACAGATCGAAAACAAACGAACCGCGCTCAAAACAAAAAACAAACAAACAAACAAACAAAAAGACAGAAAAATCATTATCACTAAATCCTCTACTCACACACCCCCCCCCCCATCCCCTATTTTCCTTCTCAGGCTACTACAGCCTCCTCTACCGCCTCTCCCCTCCACACTTTTGGCACGACCTGGCCACTGTCACCTTTAGTCACGTAATCAATTCGACACGTAAGTGATGGGCGTGTCTATGCCCCATTTGGCGCTCGTGAAAAGAAGAGAACGCCAGCAAAGGTCGATAAACAAGTAACCCTGTTTTGTTCTGTTCGAATTTTGCCAATTACCCGCCACCATCACCACCCATTCTTTACCCCCACAGCTCACCACAACTGCGCAAATATACCCTCAAAACAAAAAAATCTCAATTAAAGACAAAGCGCGAATAAAGGGTGAAACTGAATGACAGTCATTATAAATAAGTTAAAATTTATATTAGTAAAAGATGACAGATGTTATTGCTGCTAAGAGTCGAAAGGAAAGGATGCTCTGTCGGCAGATGAAAATGAGAATTATTATATGTCGATAACATCTGAAAGTAAAGGGATGGTGTTAAAACGTCGATAACAGATGAAAGCGATGAAATGGTGTTATACGAGCCATATATTGCTTGACCATATAGCTTACTGCAGATATTTGTTAGTGATAGGAAGGGAGATAATGTATAGTGGGTTACATGGCGCGAGGAACGCGCACTTAATATTTATCTGGAGGAAGAATGTAGATACAAGACATTTACTGCGGTCATAAAGAGACTAAATGGAAAACGTGGCCTTAAAATAGTCTATATGGTAAGTAGTAGCTAGTAGCGTAAGACAGCTGGATGAAAGATGTGGTTCCATAACTGTGATGCCGGGACGTGGGATGTGGGGGTGGGTTGAACTGAGGTGAATGAAACTACAATATATATGTGTGTGTGTATGTGTGCGTGTGAGTGAATGTATGTGTGTGTGTGAGTGTGTGCGTGCGTGCGTGTTTGAGGAATAGATGTATTCGTGGCTACATCGGTCTGTGTCAGTTTTTTTTTAATGCTGTTTTTGGTTACGAACGAAACCCTTCTGCAGAGTTCCAGAAGAAAACGCACACAATGAATAAAGCATTTTAGGAAGTTCATGTCACAGTGACTTTCATTGTCGGGAAAAAAAGTCACAGGAAAAAAGTCACGGGGGAAAATAGTTACAAGTTTTGCTAGGAAAAAAGTTACAGGAAAGAGAGTGACAGGGGGGAAAAAAGTCATAAAGAAAAGAAGTCACAGAGAAAGTGTGTATAAATCTGACGTGTTATCACTAAACAAGTACGCATTTACACATCTAAGCAAGTATGAGTATCACATAAACAAATTAAATTTAAAAAAAATAAATTTGTGTTCTTTTCGTATCACGAGAAAAATCACATCATAAACTCAAATTAGTTTAAATGTTTAATACAAGCAATAATTTTACGCACTAAACAAAACATAAAATAAGACACCAATGCAATCATATGGTTATAGCAGTCAATGTAATATAAACATTTGTCTTTAGCTGTATGGTAGGTGAGTATTGCACGCCACTTATAGTTTATTAGAGCTTACAAAATGCCGACCGTCTTGATCAATTAATACCATATTTAAACTTGATAATCGCAGACTAATACAAGAACAATAGAACACTATTAATATTACATCTAATACAGTTCAAAGTTTTAATATCGATCGGGAAATAATTTCCAGAAGTGAAAAGAAACTAGCGTATTGACATAAAATGAAACTAATTAAAAGTCATCAATTAAATCATGTTTCAAGCAGTCACATCACACGAAACATTTGTTGGTAATGTATGTTAGGTGATTTTTTAAGAACATTTTATTTTACAGTTACCAGCCGTGGGTATTAAACAAGAAACGAGTTGTGGAACAATGCACGTCAGACATAAGTTTCTAAAATTATAAAACATAGACCAAGGAAACAACGCTGCTGGTCTGCAACGGCTATTGTAATTGACCGCATTGATCCCATTGATGCTTTGTCTGACTAGTGTTATCACCAAACTAGTACCACAAGGCAATGCGCCTTGCTTTCCTTTGATTCAAAATTATTTTAGCGTAGTTCTTTGGCGTTCCTTTGAATTACACTTGTAGCATTGGGTCACACTAGCTATAGTTTAAATCTTATTTACAATGTGAGTTGTGTCGGAGAGATAAGAGGGAAATTCTTTTAAATTACAATCACACACACACACACACACACACACACACACACACACACACACACAAATAAAAAAAAAAACATCTTTTACTCTGAGCGAGAATCAGACCACGATCCTCGTGGGCGAAAGGTTAACCACTGCACGATCAATTACTTCCCTTTACTGTTATTCAATCTATAATATACGTGTTTATGGACACAAGCATAACAACATAAATAACTATGAATAAATCATATAATTAAATGTGTGAATTATAATATGAAATATAATGTGTAACACACACACACACACACACACACACACACACACACAAATGTAACCCCGAGCAAGAATCGAACCACGATCCTAATGAGCTGTCTCTTACTTCCACTTAACATATATTGTGACTTTTTTCCTGTGACGTTTTTTCTTGTGACGTTATTTCCTATGACTTTTGTCTATGACTTTTTCCCCCATGACTTTTTTCCTGTGACTTTTTTCTATGACTTTTTCCCTGTGACTTTTTTCCCCATGACTTTTTTCCTGTGACTTTTTTCTATGACTTTCTCTCTGTGACTTTTTTCCCGCTCATAGTGACTTTGTTGGTAAGGAAACCGCTTGTTTGGTGGCGTTTGGCGGCTCTTGGTGCTGTTTTGTTTTTGTTTAGTGTACAACTCTTCATCTGCGTCTTTGCGTCTCACTGTCGCATTCGATTAACGAGACATTAACTTACGACTATAACAATGAAGAGTCTGCCCTCGTTACTTTTTGTCTGTACCAGTATTGTATGACACCTGCAGAAATAAATAAAGAAAGAAAGAAAGAATCTTTAGTATAAAATGGGAGGTGGGGGGTTGAAAATCAAGTTAACTAATGCCGATTCCGAGATTAACTTACGTCAATGAAAAGATTTTTAAAAAAAATAGTTTAGGCCTTGAGGGTGAACGTAAGGTTGGGGTGAGAGATACGTAGGTAGGGACTCATGTCACCTCACCCCACTTCCCACTCCCCAAGTGTCCTGTCCTTTAATGTGTTCGTTATGTGTGAGAAAGATGAGGTCAGGTTTCTGTTTAGTGAGATCAGAGAGATAACCTCGGCTTTGTAACCCGGATGTTGATTCAGCATGAGCCTTGTTGATCTTTAAATTTTGATTTTGTTTTTTTGGTAATTCAGTTATTCAGAAGTAGAAGTATTCTATGCATGCTTCATTTTATTTTAAATTTATTTGTATTATCCTCTTCACATGGTGGATAAACACAACATATTGGTTTCATGTGGACTCTGTTAATTAAGTCGGAGATATTTACTTAATACAACATATATTTGTAAGCTTAATACTAATTTACCGAGCGAACGGGTTAAAAGGACAGCCAGTTTCGTAAACGTCATCAGCAATTCCAACTAGCGTTGTTGTTTCTTGCTAATCATGAAAGAAAAAGACGTCAAGACTGAAAAAGAGTTAATTTAGAACTTACAATTTAAAGTTAATTCACCATAATTACATATGCGTCAGTGTGTTTTGTTTCTCCTTTACACTAACAATTTAAAGTTAATTCAACATAATTACATAAGCGTCAGTGTGTTTTTGTTTCTCCTTAAAACTAACCATTTGTGTACCATCCCACCACCCAAATCTGACTTAACAAATTTCCCTTTGGTATGCAGCAAATTTCTCTTTGGTACGCAGCAAATTTCCCTTTGGTACGCATCAAATTTCCCTTTGGTACGCATCAAATTTCCCTTTGGTACGCAGCAAATTTCTCTTTGGTACGCAGCGAATTTCACTTTGGTACGCAGCGAATTCAAAGGATTAACATCATAGAAATTATAACATTATGGGATTAACTTATTAGAAAGGATCGACAATTACTTAGTCCCTGTGTCTAGTTAGGTCGGAGTTAAGCCAACAAAGTCATAACTTACACTTATTTCTGTGACGAACTTCATATAAAGTAAACTATAAACTATATTAATATAAAATAAAAGTCCCTAATGAATGCTGACAGTCTCCGTCTGTGGACATCGATGACATCATAATTGGAGTGACTATATAAGTTAACATTATCTATAAAGTTATTTTAAAAAATAACATGGTGACGTCATTTATGACGCCAGCAAATAAAAATTAAAGTGTAAATAAAGGGATGGCGTCTTAGACGGATCATATCACGTAATGAAATTAACATTAATTAATTAATTTAAGAGGATTACTTTATATCTCGTTTTCACAATTTTACAGTACCACTCAAAAAGTATTTTGTGACAAAGAACTGGTCTTCAATTTTATTATTTATTTAAGGTAGAGTTTGTATTCAGTATTTTCTTTGTGCCTTAATTATATATTTTTCATTGTTTTTATTCGTTAATTAAATTCTAATCCCCCCTCCCCCGCCCCCGGTAAAGTTGCTGAACACTTAATAAGTGCAATTCGCCGATTTCCTTAATTCTAGTCTAGATATAATTGTCAGTAATTGCTGTCTGTAAAAATGGCGTCTGTTGATTGCAATGCCACACGTACGTACACTCATGCACAGCTCGCACACACACTCACATACGCATGCACATACGCGGCACCACCAACTAAGAAACTAACGTCCTTGACCCGGACTTGCAGTGGGTAGGGAAAGAAAGTGGAGAGCAGTGGGGCTTTTTTGGTTTGTTTGGACCTACTTCTGTCAATAATTCTTTCGTCAGCCTGGCAAAACGTGTCTGGCTCTTCCTAGTCCTGGACGCGCTCAGATCTCGATCCTTAACTAGGGGTTCGCCATCAATTAGATTGTCAACTGGTTCGCCACTTTTAACATACAAACTCTTTTCTTTCTTTTTTAACATGTTTAGCTTACCGAGGTGGTCGAAAAGTGGGATGAAGTCTCCTTTGCCGCTGGTCTGGGTTCCATTCCACCGAAAGATGGTACAGTGATGACGAAGATGACGGTGAAAAAGATTTTGATGACGACCATATTGGCGATGATGACATCCACGACTGAGATATTATAGAAACAGTGTACATTAAGATGAATACTGAGAAACGAGAGAGAGAGAGAGAGAGAGAGAGAGAGAGAGAGAGAGAGAGAGAGAGAGAGAATACGTAAAGAAGATACGAAAAAGGAACAGAACAAAATTTAACGCGTACAGAGGGAGTAATGTGTGTGGGGGGGGGGGGGGGAGGGTTTTAGGTAAATAGAAAAAGTTACTAATTTTAAAAGGCAGTTCATACCAAGTTGCTGGGTGCCATCTAAGAAGGAACCACGGCCGTTGGTCTGTGTCAATAATTAAGTATATTCCACGGTTAGGACAACAGGCACGAACAATTTCAGATTGACTTTAAACTTATAACAAAGCAAACGAAAAAGAAGTGAAAGAGTACGCTGTTAGGGATAAAGAAATAATCTTAACGGAATTTCTCCTAACTGAGGATGATGGACAGGTCGAAGCGTAACTGCTCTAAACGGCTTCTTTTGTAATTTGTTCCAAGTTAGGAAAAGGTAAGGAAATTGAATCTTTACCTCGCATTCGATTCACACACACACACACACACACACACACACACACACACACACACACACACACATACACACATACATACATACACATATATACACACATACATACACATATGCACACATATATACATACATACACACATACATACACACATATACAAACACGACGCGCACACAGAAGTGATGGGCACGAATAATTGACCAGTATCCTCCTCGTTCACCATACACTACTCGGCACACCACCCTCAGGCCATGGTCTCCTGACACGTTTGACTGACTTCAAGGTATGCTTGAATTAATTAAATGGAAACCTGTTGTTTCCGCAATCACGAGACGAGCAAGCCCACAGGTGCCAGACTCGGTCCATTACCTCGGTCTCTCCTGACTTTTATCATGCTGACTTTCAACCTTAACTTCATCCATATTTTTTTTTATCCTCTCTTCTTCCTCATTTATTTTTATAATTTAATTTTTATCGCCATCTCTTGTGAGTATCAGGTTTGTGTTTTCTTACCTTAGCATTACGCGCGGGCAGGCTAAGGTGTAAATATTTACGGCAAATACCCGTACACATGAGCATCATAAATAAACCGCCTCACAGGACATGCACTGAAAGCAGCCGATACACTCTAATTTTCGAATTGATAATTGCCTAGCTGGAGAAATTCCAAAATAACAAAATAAAAATAAAAAGCGTCATCGCTGGCGTGCGAAGTAACATTAACACGTAAGCTCTGCAGGCTAGAGTCTCAGAGATGATTTAGGAATCACCATCTTGAGAAACGATGGGCTCTTCTGCATGCATTCTTTCAATGGTGCTAACTGCCCTACCCAAATTAAGATGGTTCACGAAAACGGTGAGTGAGTGTGTACGTGTGTGTTGTGTGTGTGTGTGTGCGTGCGTGCGTGCGTGTGTGTGAGGTGAGTGAGTAAAAGATATTAAGTGTACGCGTATACAATCTAGATTGTTTGAGAAATGTAGATACTCAGACATATATGTATCTGTCAGGCAATCAAGCATCTTGAATGTTAACCTCGCATAAACATAAATTCATGCACCGTGCACACCAACAGCAATTTACACAACCTAACACACGCGCACGCACGCACGCACACACACACACACACACACACACACACACACACACACACACACTCATATAGTCATCTACATTGTCAAATAAGAACCACATATAGGTAATCACACACAAACGCACAAACAGAGCGCGCTCATTTTCGTCGCCACATAAACTGGCAATTACACAAATGTTCAAGTATGTATGTGTGTGTGTTAATGTGTGCTGAGCAGAGGTGTAGTGGGGCGGGGACGGAGGGGGGGGGACGGCGTCCCCTTACTTTTTTGTATGAAGTGGACGTACCCCCCAGTACTTTTGTTCCAAAATTCCACGTTCACAGAGTTTGCGTAAAATAAATGTTTATGAATTTCATTTGGATCTTTCTTTTATTCGAGTTTCTGGCGTCCCCCTACTTCTTCTCTTTTTTTCTGGCGTCACCCCATTTTTTATTTGTAGGACTACACCTCTGGTGATGGCGTACGTTTGTCATGATCATTACACGTCACATGATCATTACACGTCACATGAACAAGGTCTTGAAGCAAGCTGTTTAAACATTTAAGATATCTGAAGATGACAGCAAACTGACAATATATAACAAATAACTGTATTTACAACAGGGAAACTAAATTTACAAAATTCTAGCTGCACGTATGGATCATGATAAACAAATTCCTTCTGGCCATAAGATTGAAACACCATGGTTTGTGGAATGTTGAAAGTGTTTGTCTAATGGTTTTAAATAATGAATAGTATAGTAAGCACTAAGTGTTTGTCCAATGGTTTTAAATAATGAATAGTATAGTAAGCACTAAGTGTTTGTCTAATGGTATTAAATAATGAATAGTATAGTAAGCACTAAGTGTTTGTCTAATGGTATTAAATAATGAATAGTATAGTAAGCACTAAGTGTTTGTCTAATGGTTTTGAATAATGAATAGTATAGTAGTCTACTAAGCACTAAGTGTTTGTCTAAGGATATTAAATAATGAATTTAATAGTGGTCTATTAAGCACTATGTAATTTATTCACTTGTTTATGAAATACTGTATAATTAACACACCTGACCAATGCTCAAGAAATGAAACAGTTCTGATATAGTGAGTTTTTAAAATGCATGTTTCTCATTGTACCTGTGATAATATGGAACCACACACGACTTAATTATCTCTTTATTACTTATTTTTTCTAATTAATTAAATATAATATTAACTTTGCAGACACTATTTCTATATTTGTGTCCCCCTTGCTAAGACAGAAGTGTGAAAAACATGTTAGGGTATTGTTTACCAAGTGCTTTGCCACAGTCTGCTGGCTGTAATTAGACATTTAAGAAAGGGGCGGGGTGGTGGTAATTACACATAGGGTAGGTGGTCAGAGTCAAATTGTAAAGCACAAGGACACACGTGGTTAGTTACGTTTTTTCCCAAGGACTTGTGTCACTTTCAAAGTCACACCTGCACAAACTCAGGTCGTTAACATTTCTGAAAGTAAACTTGTAGTGAATAGCAAACGCCATTCCACTTCTGGAAATGGAGACTGATTGCCACGAAATGAGAAATTCTGAGTGTCGGTTAGCGAAATGTGTGTCTCGTAGAATGGGGAACGTGTGGAAATGGAGACTGACTTCCACGAAGTGAGAAATTCTGAGTGTTGGTTAGCGAAATGCGTGTCTCGTAGAATGCCTAGATCGAACACAGTAAAACATGACAGAGGAGATGCCCTGTGATTGGCATTTACACCCAGCCTTCATATTTTAAGTAGAACAATAAGAGCATATATACATACATAAATATATACATACATACATATATAGATACATACATATATAAATACATACATACATACATATATAGATACATACATATATAAATACATACATACATACATATATAGATACATACATATATAAATACATACATATATACATATATAGACACATACATATATAAATACATACATACATACATATATACATACATACATATATAAATACATACATATATAGATACATACATACATATATAAATACATACATATATAAATACATACATACATATATATATAAATACATACATACATACATACAAGAGATGACATTCCCATACAACATAAATTCTGCTAATTAAATTAATTATGAAAATACTATCGAGTTCACGTCAACAATTTCTTAAACATGCGACAGGAATCATTTCGTGATGAAGTCCTGCCCTATTCTGAAGGCATGGTGAGAGGGTCACTGTTGCAATATCAAGTATGTTTGCAACTGTTGGAAAGAGAGAGAGATTCGTTCTTAGACACACTTTTTAGTGTAATTTCTAGATATTCATAAGAACAAATATTTTCGATTGCACTTTTTAAAAAATATGGTTATTCCAGACTGAGTCAATGTGTTGTTGAGTTAGTTTCACAGGTTAGCAAATAAAGGGTATGTGAACATGTCTGAGAGAGAAAGGGTATGTGAACATGTCTGAGAGAGAAGGGGTATGTGAACATGTCTGAGAGAGAAAGGGTATGTGAACATGTCTGAGAGAGAAAGGGTATATGAACATGTCTGAGAGAGAAAGGGTATGTGAACATGTCTGAGAGAGAAAGGGTATGTGAACATGTCTGAGAGAGAAAGGGTATGTGAACATGTCTGAGAGAGAAAGGGTATGTGAACATGTCTGAGAGAGAAAGAGGCTGAATTAGGCACTTCTATGGAATATTCACCGTACCTCATATTTTCTCCAGTGCTTCATAACCTTTTTTTCAGCTACATTCTGTATCTGCTAGCCTGACTGCACTTGATAAGCTTCAGGCTGTGCGTCCAAGTCAACTGACGCATTAGTCAAAGTCTGAAAGGGTTCATCTTTTGTGTCAACTTTAAAAATTCATCAGGCGAAATATTCCAGTTAAAACTCTTAAAACTGTCTCTGTGATGAAAATTACCATTTCCTGTTCACTTGTTCATATCTGTGTGTCCAGTTAGCATGTTCATTAGACAACCAAACAGAAATGAGAATAGTACTCTATATTCTGGAGCAAACAAGGTGAACTGTGAATGCTAATATTTTAGTTAGAAGATTATATAAACTATGATCTTTCACATTCTTGAAGCCAAACAGGACTTTGAAGAGATTCCTGTCGCATGTTAAGAAATTGTTGGCGTGAACTTCATAGTATTTTCAATAATTAATTAATGAGCAGGATTTATATTGTCTGTTAATGACATCGGTTGTACATGTGAATATTGCCTTTGTGACTACTGTGCGATATGATTGTAACTATTTGCACACTTTCAAAATTTATAGTAAGAAAAAATCAACTTCCTATGTTAAATTTCCATTTCTTTCAGTTAACAACTCTCACACTTTCTAGTGAATAAAGGAAAGTCTGATAAGTTACTTGGCAGGTGGGGGCCGGCCTTGTTTAATTATAAATCAGACAATTAGCATATCTTAAGGTGAGTGTCCTGCCAAAGTATGGGGTGTGTGAAGGCCAAAATCTTATGGGCAGTCGTACAGCATAACAGTGCACGAGTTGCCATAGTGACGATGTACTGACATATTCAGTTGGTAAAACCAGAACGTGGATATGCTGAAAATCATATGTATCTGACTTCAACAGAAAGATCACGGCGAGGCTACACGCACGCACACACGGACACACAGACAAAAAACAACAATACTTCCTTTCATTCTACGGGTATTAATTGAAATCAAAGATAGTCAGTCATTTTCTTTAGCTGTGTGATACCAAGATCAGTCGCCTACTCATTTTTACGGTGTTGATATACAAAGATCAGTAGCCTACACATTTTTACGGTGTTGATATACAAAGATCAGTAGCCTACACATTTTTACTGTGTTGAAACAAAGATCCGTAGCCTACTCATTTTTACGGTGTTGATACAAAGATCAGTAGCCTACACATTTTTACGGTGTTGAAACAAAGATCAGTAGCCTACACACGTCACTACGGTAAGCATTCGATAACCGTGCCTACTGAATAAATTATAAATCTGTGCGTGCACACGTTCCTCCTGTGTTGTGAGGCTGTGCTCTACTTCTGCATTCTACCGAACTGCACACCCCCTAACCTTTCATCCTCAAGTCCGAAAATTCCACTAATTTACGTTGTTAAGCTTAGTAAATATACAGAGCACTGCTAATATCAAAAAAATGATGACAAGTGTTCACACGTGTTCGGGATCTTCTTGATGCTACACGTGTTTTACAGAGATGTTGATGTGCACGAACGTGTTTACAATATTACGGCTGTTGACTACACCTATTTAGTGTGCTGTTGATGCTCTACAGTACTATTGCTGGTGCTCCACCTGTTTAGAGCTCTATTGAATGTTATACAATATTGTTGATGCTCCACCTGCTTAGAGCTTTGTTGAATATTATACAATATTGTTGAAGCTCCACCTGTTTAGAGCTCTGTTGAATGTTATACAATATTGTTGAAGCTCCACCTGTTTAGAGCTCTGTTGAATGTTATACAATATTGTTGTTGCTCCACCTGTTTAGAACTCTATTGAATGTTATACAATATTGTTGTTGCTCCACCTGTTTAGAACTCTGTTGAATGTTATACAATATTGTTGAAGCTCCACCTGTTTAGAGTGCTGTAGGTGCTCTACAATACTGTTGATGTTGTTAAGAGTGCTGCTGATGTTACATCTGTTCTGAGTGCTGTTGATGTCAAATCTGTTTGGAGTGCTGTTGATGTCAAATATGTTCGGAACGCTGTTGATGTCAAATCTGTTCAGATTAATGTTGATGTCAAATCTGTTTGGAGTGCTGTTGATGTCAAATATGTTCGGAATGCTGTTGATGTCAAATCTGTTCAGATTAATGTTGATGTCAAATCTGTTTAAAGTGCTATTGCTATTACATCTGTCCAGGTGTTGTTGATATTATATGTGCTCAGAGTGTTGATACTACTAAAAATAAACTCAGAAATAAATTAGCGTATACCCTGACCCTGACCCTGAAAAGCTTCAATTTGAATATTCATACACAGAGAGAGAGAGAGAGAGAGAGAGAGAGGAATGAAAAGCTATTTAATTACCAATCGCCTGATTTTTTAATATAGGTTTTCCACTGGTTTGATTTGAGATATTTTTCATATTCATATTTTTATATCAGTTAGAAACAGCTTGCTCTAAATTGTATCATGACTAAAAATATCGTTCGTCAGCGGTAATAATTACGCCTCAGTTGACATTGCTGCTAAGACGGGGACCAGAACATAAACAACAAGGGAAGCGTGAAAACTATACAGACGAAACACATGTGAAAACATGCGTGTACAATCGAAGCAAACATGCGTGCATAAAATCAAAACAGGAAAGCGGACATGCAAAAAATTCGAGAGAAAACAACATGCGTACAAAAGGCAGACAACATGCAAGAGAAAAAAAATGCGTATGCAAAAGAAGGCAGACAACATGTTGCAAAAAATAAAACCGAGAAAGACAATACGCGTGCAAAAGAGAGGAAACGCGTGCAATACAAGAAAGAACATTGCATGCAAAGGACAGAAAGCAACAAGCGTGCAGTAGAAGCAAACAACAATGCATGCAAAAGAGAGGATGTGCAAAAGGAAAAACATGGGCGAAAAATGGAAGGGAGGTAACAACATGTGTGCTAGGGAAAAGTAAACAAAGGTAGGAAAACCGGAACGCCATACATCCCGCCACTACTAGAACGGTTTAGATTCCAGTTTTTAGTCCAAAGCAGGCCACAGACTTAGACCTGGTTGATCTTGTATGTATGTTGATTGTCCCCCAAGTTATTGTTGAATAAATATTTGTGTTTTATTTTTAAATCAAAGAAAGAAAAAACAAAAAGAAGCGGAAGTTATGGAGAGAAACCTCTTGCTCGAATGTATGCATTTGGGACAACGATTTGATCACAATAATATTGTAGAAATTTGATCTAAACTAGTACTAATCACGCCATTCCGTGTCTTCTCAATACAGACTTGGACAGATAACACAAAGAGCGGAAGAAATGTTTACATTAAACTTTTTTCACGTCATGACGTCACTAGTCTTTGAAGACTGCTAGGCAAATCTTTTGTAGTTTGCCTCTGTGATGTGTGTGTGTGTGTATGTGTGTGTGTGTGTGTGTGTGTGGTTTTGTGGCTGCTAAATAAAATAATCGATTTATTTATAAATACTTGTTTACAGTTTTGATAAGGAACAGTATTTATTGTTTGTTTTGCCTTTAAATTTTCTTTTCTCTAAGTATCAGTAGGTGAGACAGGAAAAGTGCGGGCACATGGTGGTGTGGGGCTAATATCCTACTCAATGGGTGAAGGAAAGTGAGCAAGAAAGAAAACATCAATTAATGGATAGGATATAATTGGTAACTAGTTACATTACTTGCTAGGTATATCCAGGTACATTAGAATATAAATACCACACAAATAAATTTCTTAAATGCTTTGCGTCAGATATCAGATCCATCAAATTCATTATTCGTTTTATATTTGTGTATTTACACACACACACACACACACACAAACACACACCTCTTCTGCTCCCTTAGTTTGTCGTCACAAAGAAACCCGACGATTTCGTTCAGAATGTTGCAAAGTTTTATCAACATTGTTGCAAAGAATGACGTTTCCAGCGGCAGCTTTAAACAAAACAAAAACACTGTAACAATCAGACTGTCGCAAAGTTGAGCTTTAGCAAACCCATTCCAGTTTTTCGCCAGCTCTCGAGAGCCAGCTCTGATGTTGCTATTGATTCTAGATCAAATCAAAAAGTATGTTTGTTTGCTTGCTTGCTTCATTAATTAACACATATTAAGTTCACTTTCGTCCCTTCTTGTGTTTATTAGTGCTTTTACTCTTCTACTTTGAAAATGAGGCAAAACGTGCGTTTTTTGTTTCAGGCGATGAGAAGTAGGTTAACCTTGGTTTTGTTATTTGTCTAGTTAACTACACAGCTTGTTTATACTACATTTTCTGTCTGCCTATCCCACTAACTGCCTAACTAGCCATATCTTTCACCTTCGTGCACATCAAGTTTTATATTTTTTTTTATGACCTTCCACCTATGCACCAAATCGACTTAACTGCCAATTCACCGAGGCTTTTTACAAACAAAACAAAACAAAAGAGCTTTCGTTGTATTTGTCCCTAAAGCCGAGTCGCTAGGTAGAGCAGACGATTATTGCCATCGGATGCTAAATTAACTTAGTAATCTCATTTCAGCTTTGTTTTGGGGCTAATCTAAGGACCTGGGGACTATGCGGGACTGAAATTAAACTGAGTTCGGGGTGGGGGTGGGGGGCGGGGAGCTGAAGGAAGTCGTTGTTTGACCGTTTAATAATCGCATAATGAAGCAGTTCTGTATGTTTGTGAGCGTGTGTGTGTGTGCGCGTGTTTCTGTGTTTTGGACTTTCTAATATGTATATATTATATTTTAAATAAGTAGTCGTAATATTGTTATTTTAATAATTATTCATTTACTATTCTATATATTTGTAATGTTGTCAAATCTACAATTATTATTGCTACTCTCTGTTATACATCAATCACTCATTTCCTCGCATAAGCTCATCATGATTTTTAATTAATTCTCGTGTGATTTCTGCCATTGAGAGGTTATAATCTATGTCAATAAAATATTCAAAAATTATCTCTCTCTATTCATTCGCTCTCTCTCTTCACTTGGTCTCACAGTCTCGGGGGGGGGGGGGGGAGGCGTTGCCTCGTACCCGACGACAACTCCAGTGACGTAAAATTAAAGTATTTGAGCAGATTCAACTTTGTCTCCACCTGACGTTCCAGTCCAGAGAGTCGGCAAAATAGGAGTTCGAACGAAGAAACTGCCAAGGAGGGGAGGGGGGGAGCAGCTCTAAAAGGGTTACGATTTTACTCAATGTGTTTACACAACCAGCGCCAGGTTGGTACATATTTACCTTAAATCTAGGAAGATAATGGTTTCCAAAGACTACGCAGTTTAAGTCAAAAGCTCTCAACCAGTGTCAATGATTGACTATCTCTCTGGACAGCTGGCATAATCTCCCCTGACAACAGGTGGTATAGAGCCCCTTGAGGGAGAGCCATAGTATCAAGTGATGACAGAAGAAAATCACCACATTAACATGTTCAGGTGTTTATGTGTGTGTGTGTGTGTGTGTGTGTGTGTGTGTGTGTGTGTGTCTGTGCGTGTATGTCTATGCGTGTGTCTGTGTATATGCGAGAGAGCTAAGTGATGCGTATTGTGTATGTTCTGTGGGTGTGTCCATAAGTATTCAGATGACAAAGCTAAGATATACAAATTATTAAATAACTACACTATTCTTATCATTTATTTAATATCTACTAAATGGCGCCTCAATTTTTCAAATGTCATCACCTCAGTAATGTCACATTAATTTCTCTCCCACACACCATCCTTAGCTGAATAGCACTTAGTGAAGACGAACTAATCGCCATTACATGTGCAAGGGAGACAAGCAAACACGACGCACGGACCTTTCCGACTGAAACATTACTCGCGATCAACTCGGCTTGGAGACCACAAGTCTCTGGAAGTCAAAGGCGTTCTACGGAGACTGAAGAAGGCACTGGAGAGGCTGAAATGTTCGTATCAACTTCAAGGAGTCAAGTTACTGAGGCATCACACATTTGACAAACAGCTCGTGAAACAGGATTTTTTTTTTTTGATCTAAGGAAAGATCTCCATTTCGCAATGTTTCATAGAACTGCAAGACTAAACTATTAGCCAGTGAGGGACAAAAGGTTAGTGACTATTCTAAGGACTTATTTGGTTCACAGATGTAAAGATCGACTGTTCACTGTCATTTTGCCAGCTAATACAGAGAAGAATTGCACACGTTGATGCGGTAGATAAGAGACAGAAGAAAACCACCTCTAACAGGCTGCCAGTCGTCCTTTGGCGTGCTCAGCTGACGTTCTGCAGATGTGTAATGGTTTCTGTCCATTTCTCTAGATTCGGCATCAGGAAGACATTTTACTGGCGCCTTAGCGATGTACCGCTAGTAGACTATAATGGTTCCAATTTCATTCAAATATTCCAGATAATATAAAAGCTATTCTAGGAAATGTAAGGCATTTCTTGATTTTCGAACACCGTCTGTATCACTCAGCTCAGTGTGTGTGTGGTGTGTGTACGTGTTGATGTGTGCATGTGCGTATTCCAATATCTATGTTTAGAACTGTATATGAGTGTATAGCTGTGGCTGTTCGCATATATAAATGACTGTAAGTGCGTATGTTTTGTGAATGTTTATATATGTCTTCATTATGTGTACACGGATATGTATATGATTTGCATATATAATATGTTATGTGTTTGTGCATATTGCTGTGTATGATTGCATGTGTATATTTGTGTTTGTGTGTATATGCATAAATGTGTATTAACATGTTGAGTTGTGCTTGACTTTGACATTAAATAAGACTGTGTGGGTTTGGTAGTGCCTGACATACCCAGTTTAGTGACTTTGACGTCACTAGCAAAGAAGGAAATATCCATCATATCACGCTGTTGTTTCAAACCAAACCGAACAAAAAAATTACAGCAACTTTTTTTTTTTTTTTAAAGAAAAACAAACTAAAACCGCCTCCTGACGAACAGAAACATTTTTTGTTTGACAGAAGAAAAGCAAGGAAAATAAAAGCACAATTATTTGGACCATTTTAGAAATTTAATTTAAATAATTAAACAGCACCACGAATAAGGTGTAGCCTCGTCAGTTTCTAGCGGTCCATGAACTGACCGGTTTTAAGTGGTCGGGACCCTAACGGGAGTTTCTTAATAGGATTGTCTATGCCATGCTCTCGTTTCAGTTTGATACCCGAGTGGGGTTCAAGCCTCTAAGTCAGCACTTGTTACTTATTTACGCCTCGCATTCAGCTCGGCCCTGCGGCAAACAGCACAGGTCGGATAACATTTCACTTGCGAATTGCGTCCCTTTTGGGAGTTCTCAACAGCGAGAAGGATCTTTCTTGCTGGTGTATAGTAGAGTGCCCTTGATGCATGTCTGCAGTACAGCAATAAAGTTAGATAACTCATCTATATTACTGTAATCACTGCGTTTGTATTTTACTTTTTTTGAGAGATGAAGGTTCGAGTGTGTTGGTGTAAGAGAGAAAAAGACTTCCCCACCACTCTCCCCGCACCTACCCCGTACTCACCGGCACGTGAAACACAAGAAATATCCAGCTAGCTTTGTGGGATCATGTTGCAGAGTAGGGCAGCAATGCATTGAACAGTACCCTATGTTCGGTAACCTATTTCTGATCTCTAAGAAAGAACATGACAACATACATGCTACATGGGGGGTTGGCTGGGGGTACTGGAGAAGAGAGAGATGTTGGTGAAGTCATACAACCTCGAAAACAAAAATACAATTTTGTACTGAACAAGGCACGACACACTTAGTAATTTATTTATTTTTTTTAATTCAGAAAAAATAATGAAAAAGATGTATAGTTGGTTGTATATTTATTTTTCTCACACACACGCGGCGGGGGGGGGGGGGGCCGAGACGACAAATCTCGAAGAGAGATGTGGGGGCGAATAAAAAGGCTTTTTGTAAACTATCTCATTTTAATTATTAATTTTTGAACACGAAGTTAACTGTATATCCTTCCCTGCAAATACCAAGGTCACTCATAGAGGTCATATAGAATCCCTGAAATATATTCAACGGTAAAGGGGGGGGGGGGAGTGGCACTAAGATTCATACATAACTGTTGTAACGCACTCAGTGGTGAAGTGGAATGTTGCAGTAGACAATTCTTCTTTAGTAGCATAGACAGTTCTTCTTGGTAGCGTAGACATAGCTCGTTACAAACTTTAGTAACAAAAACATCCCTAAACTGATCCATGCAAGAATCACACAAATACATACTGAAAATATATTTTTTTAAATGATACTAAAAATAGAAGAAAAAGAATCACCACACAAAGCGACCAATAGAAATAATCATCACACAATCCGACTAATAGAAATAATCATCACACAATCCGACCAATAGAAATAATCATCACACAATCCAACCAATAGAAAAATCACTAAAGAGACTAACCAATAAAAGAAATAAATCATAAAATGACCAGTAACGGAAATAAATAATAAATTGACCAACAACAGAAATAAATCATAAATTGACCAACAACAGAAATAAATCATAAATTGACCAGTAACAGAAATAAATCATAAATTGACCAACAACAGAAATTAATCATAAATTGACCAGTAACAGAAATAAATCATAAATTGACCAACAAAAGAAATTAATCATAAATTGACCAGTAATAGAAATAAATCATAAATTGACCAACAACAGAAATAAATCATAAAATGACCAGTAACAGAAATAAATCATGAATTGACCAATAACAGAAATAAATCATAAATTGACCAGTAACAGAAATAAATCATAAATTTACCAATAACTGAACTAAATCATAAATTGACCAATGAAAGAAATAAAACACAAACCGACCAATAAAGGAAATAAGTCACAAACTTGACCAATAAAGGAAATAAGTCACAAACTTGACCAATAAAGGAAATAAGTCACAAACTTGACCAATAAAGGAAATAAGTCACAAACTTGACCAATAAAGGAAATAAGTCACAAACTTGACCAATAAAGGAAATAAGTCACAAACTTGACCAATAAAGGAAATAAGTCACAAACTTGACTAATAAAGGAAATAAGTCACAAACTTGACCAATAAAGGAAATAAGTCACAAACTTGACCAATAAAGGAAATAAGTCACAAACTTGACCAATAAAAGAATCACAGGTATGAACAGATCCACAAAATTCATCACGCACAAACAGACCGATCGAAGAAGTGTACAAATTGATCGATAACAGAATCACCAACCAAACTGACCAAAGAAGGAAACCCAATCACAAACTGTTCCATGAAAGAAGAGCACCCAAACTGACCAAAGAAGGAAACCCAATCACAGACTGTTCCATGCGAGAAGAGCACCCAAACTGACTAAAGAAGGAAACCCCCAATCACTAACTGTTCCATGAGAGAACCCAAACTGACCGATGATTGATTCACCCACCCACCCCAATCTAATCAATAAAAAATACCACACTGTTGATAAAGGAGAACATTCTAGACCTTGTCAGCTGACGGAAATATAAAGCATGAATATATGTAAACCTTATTGATGACATGTCCGACATGCAATGGATTCCAGCATTTCTTTCTTGGCAGGTTTGACGACATGCTTGCTCGGCTAAAAGTAAATGAATAATTAATTTCATAATAATATACAATAATAAAAAATAGTAGTAGTAATATATAAATACTGTAGCCTTAATTTATTAATTCATATTAATTTCTCAAAGCCTGGCTTTCATCGTCCCGTAAACGTTTCAATCGCGGCTTACTTCGGCACTGGTTAGAGTTATGTCATCTTGACTCATGACGTCAAACAAGCCAAACAGAAAAAAATGAGGAGCGCTGTGAAATCGCTGTAAAGGTGAAATATAAATTATATTAATATTAAAAATGGAAGTCGAGTCTTCGTCACATTGACCATTACTTTTAACATTTCCTCATTTCTTTTTCACAAATTGGAGCTGGCATCTCAATTAGAACAAAAAATAGAAGAGTTTAATTAATTATGCAATAATTAGAGAGTACTCATTTCTGACAAATCTGCCCAGATCAAAATTGGCTTAATCTCTGTTCAAACGTCTTGTATTATGGTTGCTATAATATTTTTTTTTAAAAATATTTCTCTGTGAAATTACAATTTACAAACGTCTGATAGTTATTCCGTCAGTAGTAAAGACATGCTTCACCATAACTTTCACTAACTTCACTAAAAGAAATTCTGCATATGAATCTTGACCTGTTAAATGTAGCACAGGTCAGCTGTTAACATATCCACAACTGTCCGTTTTCCCACATCCGTAAGGCAAAAAAGTTCCCTATCACAGCCTTGATAGTATCGCTTTAGGTTCTGCTTAAATCATGCTAATAAGATGTTATCCGCATTATTTAGCATACATATTTATTTAAATCGCTAACTATCTCTTTTAGAGCGAGGAGTAAAGACGGAAATCTTAGTTAGACTCTTACTCAGCACTAATTTCCCTGTTGGGCACACACTCTTATTCTGCACTTATCTGCCTGTTGGGCACACACTCTTACTCAGCGCTAATCTGCCTGTTGGGCACACACTCTTACTCAGCGCTAATCTGCCTGTTGGGCACACACTCTTACTCAGCGCTAATCTGCCTGTTGGGCACTTCGATTCATACTTAGCATTCATCTGCCTGATGGCGCACGGCCTTTCTGATGTTACTATGCTGGTCAAAGCTGGCTCCAAACAAAAGGACGTAATGTATTGCTCAAAGTCGGACACTGACAACATACTTTATATATTTCGGTTTTAACAGTCTAGATTGCTTATAAAATAACAATAAATTAATTCGGAGCATTAAAGGGTTTTGATCTGAAACGTAGGAAAGAACGATAACCCATAACATATGCCAGAGCTGTGAAGGTTAACTCTTCAATTCTTTCAATGGTTTCGTCTATAGGATGACGTCATTAAGGGGAACTAGGCCTCGGTCTTCACTGATCCCTGGCTCACACTTTTAGGGGTAAGTCACTCAGGATTCTTATGGATGACGTCATTAAGCTCTTTATATGCCCGGCGTACTGTGCAGCCAATGTTAAAATCGTTTAGTTAACGACTTTTTTTCTGGTCAGAAAACCTGGAAGCAGTACATACTTAGCAGACACGGTTGGTTTTAAAAAAAACAAAAAACAAAGAAAGTCACTTATATCCTCAATGTGACCACCATATTGACACTCGTGCAGACACACCATTACACTCTAAAAGGTTACACCACCACTACTCGCACATAAAGTATCTTTCTTGCACAGACTCACGATTAACTATTCTACCCTTCACCACATCTACCACACACACACACGTACACAATCAATACACAAAACCAAAAGATACATTTATCGATACACACACACACACACACACACACACACACACATAAATTCCAATATTTATTTACGTACAACATGGTGCTATTTCATTCCAATATTTACAATAATTACTCTTCAGTACACCATGCCCAGACAACGCACTATAGTTGTCATAACAACACTGCTATTTCATTCCAATATTTACAATAATTACTCTTCAGTACACCATGCCCAAACAACGCACTATAGTTGTCATAACAACACTGCTATTTCATTAAATTAAATATCAATCTGTGGGTTTTTTTATGAGAGCGAGAGAGAGAATAAGCACATAAATGTATACGACTAGTATAGGCGTTATTTGCTTGTGTTTCTAATGTTATTATGACCAACACATAAATGACTCACACGTCAAGTAGAGATTGGGGAAATAAAGCCAAAGAGACTTATACTTGTTGTATTTTAACACTCAAACGAGGGGTAATGAATCAGTTTTGAGAGATAAAGCAAAAGAGACTTGTAGTACCTGTATTTTAACACTCAAAAGAGGGGTAATGAATCAGTTTTGAGAGATAAAGCAAAAGAGACTTGTAGTACCTGTGTTTGACTAAAAGTATTCCCTAACGCCAGCTCTTTATCTCTGAGAGGGAATCGGATATTTGCTTCAACGTTTTTCAAACGATTAAAACTTTCAAAACAAACAAAATAGAAGAAGCAAAAGTTAACTTCAACTAATATTCATATTCTCTATATTATATATGATCTAATTCTCAGAGTGCTTTTAGCTCGTAAATATATTTTCTCTGTCGAAATGCGTACATGTCCCATTTCTATTTTCTCTGTCGAAATACGTACATGTCCCATTTCTATCATCTCTGTCGAAATACGTACATGTTCCATTTCTATCATCTCTGTCGAAATACGTACATGTCCCATTTCTATTTTCTCTGTCGAAAAACGTACATGTCCCATTTCTATTTTCTACGCTTGTTTTGTATCCTAACAAATCTTTGTTTTTGTAGCGCCCTGACACGAAGGACTCAGAAATAACATTAGAGTCCAATCTTTACGTACGTAATCTATGTCTGTCTTTTGAAAGAAAAAAACCCACAATAACAATCAATCTCCCCATTATTTAATCCTTGAGACCCAATGGAGCTCGTTAGCCGAAGTTATTCCCTTATTCACTCACATTTTGTTGAATATAATACCGAAATAATATAATACTGAAATAACATATAATACTGAAATAACACATATATTCTGGAAAAAATGATTATTTGCGAATGCTATAAAATACATTTGACTACTCATCTCCATTTCATCCCAACGTTGATTAGTGTGAACGCCGCGTTAGGAATTTTACATATTTGCTGCTGCGTTGCTCCGGGTTGGGGGTTGGGGGAGAGAACTCGAACCACGCTCTAAGATGGGCGCGAGCGGTTTGTGTAACTCACTGTAGTTGAGAGTAATAGACCAAAGTTTCTAATGCTCATGGTTTCGATTTATCTGAAGTTGTACTTACGAATTAAGAGCAACCCCCCCCCCCCTTCTTAATTGTTATTAACAAATCGCTATTACAAATAAACTCTCTCTCTCTTTTCCCCTCTAAGCAGTTGAGTGCAGAATTAGATTTAGTACTATGTGCGAGACTGGTTTTCAAACTGATGAATCTATTTCAAATTGTTCCTATCAGGCATACGCAAGGTACTCTTTTGTTAAGGAATATTGGTTGTTAGAGTCTTGAGCAAAAACCGCATAGAATTGCTTACAACAGACGACTTGCTGTTGAAAGGCGAATAAAATTATGTGAAAAACATAAAAATGAATTGTTCAATGAAGAAAGATTAATGGTGATAGAAAAGCATTTGCTGGATTAAAAAACAAACAAACAAAACAGAAGTAAACAAACAACAAAGCCTCTCGATTTCTTGAAACGATATATTATATTTTGTGTCACAATACAGCTTATTCTTTTCATAATTCTTTTGGTAAAATAAAAAAGAACTCACTCAGAAGTTGATGCTACATGTTCGCTTTAGAAAAAGAACTCACAAATTTACTGCCATTCTTAAAGAGTATTATTAAGTACAGAAGTTTACCAGAACAGTGTAAAGGCATCCAGAAGAGTGATAACGATAATAAGTGATAATAATGTTACCAGAACCACTTTGGTTGACTTGTTTACTTTTGAAGTCACTTAACTTCTTTTTCTTCTTACGACGATGGCAGCTTCTGGCCTCAGCCGATTTCGCTGCATGGCGCAAGGTGCGCCGGTGGAGGGAGGTTTCCGATGTGGATATGCAGAGTGGAATGGAACGTGGTTGACAGAAAGTTGATTGGTGATGACGGGGGGGGGGGGGCGGGAGTGGAGGTAAATCGACCCAGCTTCTTGTTGTTTTATTTTTGTGACATGCCACCGTAAGTGGGTGTTTTTCGTTTTTCGGGTTTTGTGGTAATTGTTGGAACCTACTTTCTATCTGTTTTCTTCCTCTCCTTATTTGCATTGAACCGTATTATATTATTTCTAACAGTTATAAGTTTGGGGAATTCTAGGTTAACATTCGTCTTTGCTGTACCATTGCTGTTAATGTTATTTTATTTGGTTAGTTTGAGTATTTAAATGGACCTCCCATTCGTTACTTTATGTGACTTGGGGAAGGAAGCCCTGGACCTGGTGGGGTTGTAGGGGCATCACAGGGGGCACGGCATGTAAAAAAAAACAGATCTCGGTGAAATAGTGTAGGGGTGAAAAATATTTATATACATCACAGTAGTTCACTCTCTACTTAATCTTCGGATTCATAACTTGGATACGCACTTTCACATATACAAGTACACACACACACACACACACACACACACACACACACACACACACACAGACACACAAAAGAAAGGTTATGACATACAGATCTCATGCAAGGAAAATCTTTGGTTTATAACCCGATACTAGCTCTCAATTCATACCCGGTGAGTGGCTGGGTGGTGGCAGACTGTCAGCACCGGTTTAGGTCGGGTGGGGACAGAGGGATAAAATAAAGGGCTTGGGTTGTCCTGTGTGTGGGTTTTGCACTGGAACCCCCACATGCCTTGGATTCATTGCGAGTTGTATCACGATGTCCAATGGAAAGTAGCAAGGTATAATAAGCTAAAGGTTATTACTTCTGAAAACTATGCCTCATGAAGGCTTCTATTATCGGAGAACTATACCTCACGAAGGCTTCTATTATCTGAGAACCTCCTCGTAATACCTCAGGTAGTTTAAGTACGAGAAGAAAAGGTTATGATTTTGTTTGGGTTTTGGCTAGTAGGGGAGTGGGAAAGGGAATGGGGAGTCCTGCCAATCATATTTGCCATATTGGGTGGTATGATGGGGTGCTTCAAATCCGTAACTTTTAGTATTTTGTTTGGGGCTATTTTTTCTTCCACCACTCAGTCTTTCTCCCAGGATGGTTTTCTTTTTTTCTTTCTTTCTTTTCTTTTTCTTGGGGTTTGGGTGAGGTTGTCTCATGTCAGGTTTACTCACAGCTTTCTGAAAGACAAAAGTAGCAAACGGCTAAGGTAAAAATAAAATTTCTAGAATATTAAATTATAAAATATAGACATTTGTTTGGCCCTGGATGTGATACTGTTATACACATGGTGAGGGAATACTGTTCTATTGGAGGTTTTCTTGGAATGTAACTATAGGAATTTATTTTTGTTGAAAATCTATTTTTACTCTTGGGTATTTCCTCTTGGTTCTTCATTTGTTTTGAAAAATTGTAGCTTGAGTTTTTGTTGCATCTATTTTCCATGCGTTGTTTTTAAGCCATTTCTAATTTTATAAATTTATAATTTATATCATTTTGTATTTGTTCTATTCCTGAAATCCTGCTTCTGTTATTGACTTCTATGTGTGAGTGACTTTCTCTTATTGCCCTCTCTGAGTGACTTTCTCTTATTGACCTCTCTGAGTGACTTTCTCTTATTGAAGTCTCTGTGTGACTTTCTCTTATTGACTTCTCTGTGTGAATTTCTCTTACTGACCTCTCTGGAGTAACTTTCACTTATTGACCTGTGAGTGAATATTCCCCATAGTGAGGTGTCATCCGCAAATTGTCCTAGAGTGTTTTGGTCACTAACGGATTTGTTAAGGTTGGCGACCATTATTATGTAAAGTAGGGGGCTGCTGACATTGCCCTGTGGGACGCCATTATCAAATATGTGATAACCAGAGGTTTCGCATTCGAATTTGATAGCTATTTCCATATTTTCTCAAAAGGATTTGATTATGTATATATTCCCTGTTATTCCTGTTTGTTTTAGTTTCACTTAACTTCAGAGATTTATATTAACTATATAAAGAGAAATGACGCATATTAGTCGTTACACTTTGGGGAGTTACATATGAAGAGAAAGTTTTAAATGTGACACACTCCAGACCAAGACTGAGAACATCGTGAAGATGAAAGGTCTATTGCGGCTTCTGGGGTGAGTGTAAGCGAAACACACACACAGGATACTGAGGGTAGTCTTTACTTGGCTTCCAACGCAAACTAGGTCAACTCCCTTCACGGGTGAAGATTAGAGCGCTGCTGGTGAGGTACTCAAACAGAGCCGTGGACGGTCCTCGCTGACATGGAAGTTCCTGATGGAATCGGACTTGACAGTCTTTGTCGGTACCCACTCACAGGGGTGACGTAATGCTAAATCGGGACTTGGCTCTGTGCCTCTGGCTGGGCGAAAGCTTGTACTGCGTTAGCTGCTCCTTGCTGGCAGAGAGACACGTAAGAAAGCGTCGGACTCTTTAAAACAACGCGCCTCTTTCTTTCAACCGGACTAATTGTAGTAAGCTGGCGGGTGTTCAGGGAAAGATTAGAGGGGTGGAGGTTGTCAAAGGAAGTGTGAACAGTCAGTCTTTCACAAGGGGTATTAACAATCACTCGTAATGAGGTTCGTGGCACTGTTGACCTATAGTTTCGCGCGTCAGTCTTTCGCAAGGACAACTGAAAGTTGGATGAAACGTTAGTAAAGGTCAGTGAAATAACCCACAAGGCCAGGAAAGTTGTGGATACGTTCAATTCTGTTTTCCTTAGGGATCCAGTCACACAAGGTGAAGTGAAAATGCTATACTTATTGCTTTTTTTCCATTGTCACGTGACTGGAAAAAAAGGCGTAAGCACGGACATCTCCCGGAAACTGACAGGACGAGTGATATGGAAACTTGATTCTTTTTAGCCCAAGGTTAAAACTGAAGTTGCGTGCAATTCTAACTATTAGTCAAGAAAACACAAGTGTTGAAGTGTAAGCACGCCGTGTTTTGTTTTGTTCTTTTAAAATGAACAAGTGAGGTTACTAAACATCCTATCATCGTAAAAAAAAAAAAAAAAAAAAAAAAATTAAACTTGATCTGGAGTAGTACTTTTATAATAATAGTTCAGCAAATCGGATTAATTCAATAAATCATATTTTTGCACTTTTCGATTTTTCACTTTAAACAAGTCTTAAGAAGGGCCATGCACGTGAACTTAATACGACTATGTACGTTTAACTAATTGTTTGTTTTTCACCATTTTTTTCCTGTGAATCTCAGAGGGAGTCGGATTTTTATTTATTTCTTCGGTTGCTTGTGATTTTCTATTAGTAACACATGCACACACAGGACTTGCTGGAGTATTAAAATACAGAGAGAGAGAGAGAAGAAGAAGAAGAAAGGAGTAGGCATGAACAAAAAGAAAAGAAAACACTTCCACCCCCGCCCCCCGGAACTTTCCACTGCATCATTACAACACGCATGCTAAAATTATAGCAACTTCCGTTTTGGTCCGTAACCTACTTTCGAAACGCCGACTCTCCTGACTGACAACAATGTCGCGCTTTGTGTAGCGAAAGTGACACTTTGTGTCTACATTGTAACTTAGCTGTACCAGTCTAAAAAAAAAAAAACTTTTATACTAAAGTTTCTGATAATTGGAAGTGTACTCTCCGAAAAAAAAAAATGTGTTGTTTGTTTATATTATTTTGTTATTAAAACTTTGCACCAATTATCCTTATTTCCTTTATTAAGCGCACTGATGCAGTGTCACGAATCTAGTTATTTAATAAAATCGATTGTTTCACAGAGTTCTTGCATCAGAACCACCACCTAGAAGTCTGTATTTTAGTTGGTTTGGGTCACCCCCACCCCCTTACTTTCAGATCTGTTTTCAGTTCTGCTTGTGCGGTACATGATTTGCCTTTGATCGAGAATATGCTGTCTCATCTACGGTACATGAATACAGTCAAAATTATTATTGTATGAAGACAAAGAAAGGTCTTTGCCCCATGAACGGGATGAAGCTACCAAATCTATGGTACATGAATACAATCAAAATTTGTTTAAATGAATACAAAGAAAGGTATATATATACACCGAAAGTGATTAAGCTATCAGATCTATGATGCATGAATACTGTCAAAACTATAGTTGAAACAGTACAAAGAAATTAATTTAACTAGCCTGGCGAAGGATTTTTCAAACTAAACATTTTTTAGAAAAGTAAAACGATCCTTCACTTTGTATCGAATGCCATCGGAGCCAGACCTGAAGACATGATAAAATTAAACGTTAGAATATGATTCAAAATAAGACAGATTTAATGCCTCTTCATTCTCGCTAAGTTGTAAGCACATACGCATTGCATTCTAGTTATACAGCAATAAATTAAAATAAAAGCAGGCGATACGTTGTAAGATTATATGAGCAATGAAAACCGGAAGTGGACCACAAAGATTTATTGTTAGCTGTAATGGCAGCACATGCTATTTGACCTAGTCATGGTATAATGTAACTTAGGCCTCAAGAAACAAAAGGAAAATAATGCTGCCTGGGTCATAAAGAATAGGTATCACGATTTAAGAAACACAAAACAAAACAATGCCTTGGTCATAATTAATTAATAGGAGCAGTGCTTGTTGGCATGGCTTCGGCCTAAGCGGGGATTGCTTTTCCTGACTATAAGATTCTGGGGATCAAATCCCAAAACAGGAATTTTCAGTGACTGTCTTTCTATAAGCAGGCAGCTCTAAGAATAAATCATCTGCAGAAATCAAGACCCATATTAAAAATTTTAAAAATGCAATGGGTAAGCCAGATATGGAGTGGCAAAAACACGTTCTAATAGATTCTTAAAATGTTTATCCGCAAGCGTTGCCAAGTGATCATTTGTACAGGTCACTCGGTGCACTTTGTGATTGTGGCCAGAAAGACGTGAATTATAATTACGGCCGCAGTGTTTGAATCCTGTTCTTGAATGAAAGATTACAAATGACCTATTCTGTGCTAAAGCTAGCGTTACCTGACAGCGAGTTATTTCGATTCACACTTTCAAACTACTCTTACAAAATCCTGGTCCACCTTTACTCAGTCCATCGGCTTATTTTATTTCTTGCTTTGTTTGTTCCACTTATGTAAGGACCTTTGCAAGCTCAAGCTGGGACGTATCTAATTCGTCGACCGACAAACATGATTTTGCCACGTGAGAAAGATGTTTGCAATACGAGTTTGCCAATGATTCGTTGTCCTACAATTACACCATAAGGGAGGCGACAACGCATTTAATTAATTTTTCCCCGCCGACCCAATGTAGCCTATGTAAACATGTAGAAATGTTAATCGATTACTAACTGACATTTGTTTCAACAAAATAAAAACAACAAAACCCCACTAAAATTATGCTCCCACAATTTGTTGAAAATAACAGCCATAAAATCAATACAAATGGCTGCGATCATCTGTGCGCATTGTATAGAATACATGTGCTGCTTATCTGCCCCTTTCATCAGTCGCGGCATGCGCACTAGTTTTCTAAATCCATTGCTTTGCTTGCATCGATAATTCAGAATTTACACGTACTTCCTTCCTGTCACTAAATGTGGAAGCAGCATTGTCTTTCAATTGAATTTCCGTTCTTCTCTGGCTTACTCATGCACTTACACTGGAGAGGACCGACTAATTGGGTTTAATTTAACGTTATGTATTTCACGGTAGAAGTAATCCACACACGAGAACCACTGAGCTATCTGGGAAACGAAACCTCGCGCAGGTAAATTTTGCTGACCTCTTTCGCAGTGTAAGCTAGCAAAGCAAACACCTCTCACCACCCACCCAAGGCCGCGCTAAAATTAGGACACCGCGCATGGTTACGCTAGTTCGTTGTTTTAAAAATGGTTAAAGCAAACCGAGTTTTCCATCAGCGTAATAAACAAAGGCTGGATATCAAGCAGAAATACAGTTTCCTCGACAGCTGATTAACGAAGCTGCTGCTGGGTCCGTGAACTTCGCTTTACTACGTTTTAATTGATGGGTGTATTTCTTTATCATTTTGACACCGACGGGTCAGCATTACTGTCCGACCCACCCATCCACTTCTAATGATTCTTGTTACCGCCAAGCCTATACAAATACGCCTTAGAAGTGTGTGAGAGTAATTTAGTCTGGAGAAACTTTAAAACTACTTCAAGATGGCTGTGTAATGGAGATGTATGCAAACCTACCCACTCTTTTAAGTGTCTTCTTTGTCGCACAATCGAGAATACGAAGAGCGAATAAAAGGATAGTACACACGAATGACACGATAATCAATGTTATCATACAACCTCGGCGTAAAATAAAATATACGCTTTAAAGTCTACCCATCGTGCACACGAATACAAAGATGTGTCCATATAACCTCATGCCTACACAAGTATGCGGAATTAAAAAAAAAACACAAGCTGGCCGATCCTTATTTTGTATCTGACCAGTACGACTATCATTAACCAGTGCTTGTCGGCACATCACGGTTAAGTTAAATATAATTTAACAAAATTCACAGCATGAAGGAAACGACCTATCCTGCATTGTATATTTTTTAAATTAAAACCTTTTTTTTTTAAATTGAGAACAGCGGAATGCAATAAAGTAAAAGCTTTGCGTGCCTGCTTAACTTTACTGCCAATCTAGATGAACTATATAAGTGAAGTATGTGTTTGAGTTGCCTGCGCAAATAGATCCACTTCTGCACGCAGCATACAAGGAACTTGACACACCACTATTACTGCCAGTCGGCACTTTCACACGAACCACGTGTAGCTCGCACACAAATTGATTGTCACCAAGACGACCTGTGCCAGACTTTGACAGTCAAACATCACCATAACTGTTGTTAACAATAGAAAATAAATGTATGTATGTATGCCGAAACAAAGTGAACAGCGAAACGATAGCACAACACATAAACTGCGTGTAAAACAGCCAAGCACAACAGTCAAAAATCATGTTCACAATAGATGAACACAAACATTGAAAAAAAAATCTGAACAAAAGTTAAAAGGTCACTTTTTTTTTTTATTGGTCTCAAGTTTTACTTACTCAAAAGTATTAAATACAGCCATGATTTATTTATACACATGAAACCTTTATAAAGCACACAAAATAATGAAAAATTGAAATGATTACTTGAAAATGGTGTCTCTCGCACACAGTAGTAATCAAAATAAAAATTATTATTAGAACACTTTTTGTGCCAGAAACACTGCTGGCCATAATTCCAATTTTAAAAAATAAATTAAAAAAAATTGCTTACTTAGTGCAGACTGCAACAAAAACTGAAACAGGTATTAAGTTAAGAGTAAACAATATTATAAAATTCAAACTCTCTAACAGCCTTTCAAACCTGAATTAAAATAAATTAATGATATCTACACCTACTACTTACTTTAAAAAAATAATAAATAAAACACACACAACAAAAAAAAAAGTACATTGAAACTGCTGACTTCAGGGGATTTTTTAAAAAATCAGTCCAGCTTAAGCTCTACCAACAGTTTCTTTAACCTGAAAACCACCATTCATAAATTAATGATTGCTGCTCATTGAGAGGTATTAAATTAAAGTAACACATTCATTTGAACACTTGGCTTATCTTGCCTAAGATGCATAGAAACCCTACCTCTCCCCCCACCCACTCGCATTTCAAAGATCCTAAGGCACCAACAGTAATATGTATAAATAAACACGTCAAAAGAATTTTTGTTTTGGGGTTAATTTTGTTTTGTTCTGAGAAAATAGCAAATTAATTAATACTTCACATAGCAGTCCTGGGGACCTTCCCAGGTCAAACAGAATGCACAAATAAATTATTAGAACACATTTGTGATACAGTGACACACACCACCACACAACCCATCTCTACATTCACACTGTCCAGTCATTAATCTCCTATACAAATGTGTACACCCAAACAAGGACACACAGTCCGGTCTCTTTCTTTGTTTACTCGGAACAAGAGACTGATCCAATATCGATTTAAAAAAAGAAATGTCTAAATTGAAAATATAAATCATACACTCAAAAACCCTAAATGATAATACAATTAATCGGTATTGGTTTAGTCTATACGATTAAGCAAAGGCAAAAAACCAGGGTGGGCACCCCATGGGTTCTGTGCTGGTCATTGCATCACTGTATGGTTTGGTCCTCATGGTCCAGTCACGGGTGGCCGGGTGAAAGAGTTATGGGTAAAACGTACAAAATAAATATCCAGGAATGAAATTTTTTGTACATATGAAAATAAATAACGTCTTTAATTGAATATTTAAAATACAAATAAAATGCGTTGTTTCACACAAGTGTCAAATGTTAGTTATGCTTGCCCCAAACTCCCACCCCCCACCCCCAACAAATCTCACTGTAGCTGCTAGTGAAACAATTTGGTTGAAACCTTGCATACTCTCCCATTTTTTCGGAGTCAACACCTTTGCATGCTCTGATGTCACTCAGATCAGACTAACAAACGAGAAAAATGGCAGGAGATCCTCCAAGATGGGTTAAAGAAAACAGTCAACAGTTAAAAATAGTAACCAACCTTCTATACACATCGCTGCTGAATAAAGTTCATAATAAATCGCAACAGAACGAAGGCAGTGATAGATAAATGTACTTTTTTCTGTTAAACTTCAGACAATACTGGAGATTAACAAGTAGAATAAAATATAATGTCAACAGTCAAACTTTAGCCTATGTAGAACTTTTCAAAATATCTTTCAAACTTGAATACAACAAGAGCAGCGTTTGTGTGTACACGATAATTAGGCGGACCCCCCCCCAACCCAACACAGCGACCCATGTCCTCTTGTGATAATCATCCTGCCATTATCAGGCAGTAGAAATACGAAATGATGAAAAACAGCACCCGCACTTCAAGGTCAACAACCAAAAGTCAAGGAACAAAACAAGTCAATACTGCGAAAAAGTGTCACAGGTCGGCAGAGATCTTGTTGAAAATGGGGAGACGAAGGGATTTAGCTCCCAATTCCAGAGGCGAGTCGCACAATGCTGCCGAGGCTGGAGGATTATCCAAGGCACTCCCAGAAGAAGCTAGACTTCCAGTACTCCCCATGCTGTCGTCGGATAGCGAAATCGGCGAAGAGGGTGCTGGCGGAAAGGACACTCCCATGTCGGGCGCCTCGTCCCCCATCCACATGTCGCAAACACCTGTATCAACATCCAGCACAGCCTGGGCACCCCTAGCCGCTCTGGCAATGTTGGCAGTGACGTTCAAGACGTTGGAGGTGCTGCAGTTGTTACGGTGGTTCTGCGAGAAGTTGAGAATGGCAGAGAACTGCAAGGCAGCCATGTCTACCATGTTGTTGTAAAACTGCTGAGTCTGAATGTTCAAGGGGGTCATAAGGGACGTGACACCGGTGGCATCAGAGGCCGGGAAGTTGAAGACGGGGCTCGACCTAGGAGATCCAGAATCTTGCGAATGCGTCGAGGAAGGCGGGGACGAGGACATGGACGGCAAAAGATCTTCGGTCAAAAACGTCGGCGATAAATTTCCAGGAGAAGATGACGGGGGGGACACAGATTCAAAACTAGACCCCAAGGAGGCCAGGCCACTCAAGTTGGTCGGCCTGGAGACGCCAGCGGTCGAAGACGCGGTCAGCGCCCTCTGCTGCTGCTGACTGGAGTAATTTTTGTTGAGCATTCGTTCGTCTTCGTTGTGAATAAAATGACACCGGGGCCCGTAAGGGCAGAAACCGATCGTGTGGTACGTGCGGCAACGCTCTGTCTTGTACTTCGGGTGGCGCGCCAAATTTCGCAGTTCGTGCATGCCATGGGCGAACTGACACTTATCGCCATATTTGCAGTGACCGCTTTCTTCAAACGGCCTGCACAGCTCGGTTTTGTAGCGGGAAGAGTTGACCCCGCGGCCGCTGCTGTGGTTCCCATTCAACCTGTCATGGTCACTCTCGCTTAGACTTTTGTCCAATTTACGACTACGAGTGTCTTGATTGTTGCTGCTGCCATTATGCGACGAATCTCTCGAGTTGGTGTTAGCACCACCAGAAATATTTCCACTCACACCAGAGATACTTCCACTCTTGCTTTGATGGTAAGCATTATCTCCGGACAAAATGCCCCCCGTAGAACAGTATCCAGAATACACCGTCTCGCGGGAACTGCTGCTGGCACTAGGGACACCCGGAGGGGGAGTTGCCAAAGTACGGTTGTCCAATGGCCGAGTCGACGATCCACCCTGGCTGTTGTAAGAGGAGCTTGTGGTGGTAGGGCCGGACAGGTTGCGGTGGCGGTTGGATGCGCACGCCATAATCTGTCTTCGAACAAGGCCAGTCTGCGCCCGACAAGGGTTATTGCTATTGCGTCGATTCTGAAATCACAAGTAGAGAAACAAAAATTAAAATCACTCAATAGAAATGGCACACTAAACACATCAAATTATGAATCTAAAAGAACCCTTAACGAAGAGTAATTAATGACAAAACACTAGTGAATTAATCAGCTGTATGTAGGATGAATATAATAAAACGGGGAGGGGGGCTATATTAAGTCACACATCACACTGTACTCGCACAAAATACAATCAACTACACGTAAAGTAAAACATCTGCACTTTAATTACAAACCTACAAATGAAAGGATATGCCTATGTTAAAGACATCGCGCGAACTCGCGATAAAAGTAACAAGCAAAAGGCAAACCAAGGAGAAAAGAAAACCCGTGCTTGTACTAATCCAATTAGCCGTACTGACAGCGCGCGCAACAGGTAAAATGGGAGGAAAACCTCACGTGCGTGCAAAACATGCTGTGGCGACAGCAGGTGGTTGAATAAATGTGCGTACACGTGCGTGCCTGTTATATTTTACTGGCAAGATCAGGCACTATTTTCAAGGACATGGAAAACAAAGTTTGAAACATTTAAACTTGGGCGAAAACCAAGCACGCCTATCGATATATATCGATGCCAGCTCTGCCTAATTTATAAACACAAATTTGAAACACACGATTAAATAATTAGGAAATATGAGTAAAATAATCTCAACAGAAAACATTTAAGCTACTGTAGAAGGAAGGGGGGAGAGACCCTAAAAAGATCAAAAAGAAAAGATTCTATTATAATCTCCCTCGCCGACCTGTGCTAAATTTCCAAATGGCGCCAGCGTGTGCTTAGTATCTCAGTCTTGCAAAAAGACTCTATCCATGGAAAAAAATAGTGACAACTTACTTGATTAAGAGCTTCACCAAAATCCAACTGTGACGGCATAGTTGCGGCAGTCATAATCAAACGCTAGTTAGAAACTTTTCATGAAAAAAAATCCAATTGCACACTCAAGGTCTTACTCCGAGCACACCACGTTTCCTTCTGTCAAAGCGCGCACAATCTCGCTATTATAAACAAAAGAGGGCGGAGCTTTCTTTGTCAATCAGCTGCCCCGCGCTTAGGAAAAGTTGGGGTAAAATTGCGATTGTGGCTGTGATTGGCTAAAAGCCTGAGAACAAGCTGTTTGCCTTGGTGCACTTGTTGCCGCGTGCGGTGGCGCGCGGAGCAAGAGTTGTTTACGAAATCTAAGTCTCAGGATTGGCTACCATCTTTTTTTTTTTTTGTATCCCCCCCCTAGATGAGTTCATCTGTGACATGAAGGGCCCGTAAGTGGGGGACAGCGGTTTTACACAGTATAGTGTGAGTGGAAATATTTGTACCTGGTTCAGTCCCTGGCTATGAACGAATTTGTTGACTGTAAGCATTCCACAACAGTCTGGATAGAAACCAGTTGCTGACCCAAAGCTTGTTTTCTCCGCTTTTCATAATGACTGAATCCTTTGTTTATATTTTACAGTTTGTGTACAGTCAGCCTAAATCGCACTCTTTCGCATTCACGCTTATACTGATATTTACCATTCGCTGAGATGTGTATATATACGCATTGCAAATGTAATGATTTGTATATGAAGGTCTTGTGCGTTTTTACTAACAGCGAGCGACCGTTCTTATTTTTCCCCACCCCACCCCTCTATCAACCACTCTTTCATAAGTAAATGTCTTGTATTTGTTTTAAGTCTATGAAAAAATAAAAATAAAAATACATATGTTGTATGATTCAAACTGTAATTTATAAACAGGAACTACTTTTCTTAGCAGTAGTTTCTCGAAATAAGACTGCCTATTGAACCGAGACTGATTTAATCGGATTTACGCAGTAAGACATTGCGAAAGTAGGGCACAGGTTGTGGTACACACCAGTCGGTGTAGTCAGATTTTTAAAACATCACCTGTCACTCATATCAGCTATTATCTACAGTCAGTAAGATAAATCATAGTAAGAATAGCTGATAGTGCAGTTGTTTGGGTTAAATATACTTCACATTATCATTTTCTTGTTTTCTTTCTTGACACAAGCTAAAATTTTCATGTTTCCAAGCTTATCCGCAGTCGCGTCAGCCCACAAGAAGAGCTGCCGACGCAAGGGACAGCAATCGCAGTTCGAGGCATCGCGTTTTGTGCTGTATGCATTAACTCCCCTACCCTGGCTTCTTTTATTATTTACATTTCGGCTGACACTCAGCTCAGTCTAGCGATATTTTTAGTGTAAGTTCAATTATTTTAGTTTTATTTTAATATTTGTCTGCTGATGATGTATTTAAAACTTGTAAAAGATTTACCTACAAACCGAGTTATATTCCAAATATAAATGATTTAGTATGACAGTGATATCCGTTCAACGTTCATTGTCTACTTTCGTTGATATTCGCGGTCCGAACCTAAAGTAGGCTGAATAGTTTCAATAACTGACAGCAAACTTTTGACCAGTGACATATATGATAAACACAGTAGTCCTTTCACTTCGATATATTAAAGAAAAAAAACCCACAAAGGTATGCAGGAAATGATACAGTTAGAGGTTTGCTTATCAGAACGAATTAGAACATAAATATTTTGATTGGTACGGGTCACGTGATTTCAATTGATAGATGGCATGTGTGTGTGTGTGTGTGTGAGAGAGAGAGAGAGAGAGAGAGAGAAAGAGAGAGAGTTGTAGAGCCATGTTTACAATAACAACAACCCAATGACAATAGTAAAATAATTTAGATCGTAACTGTATCGAGATTATTCATGTGTTCTTTGGCTTTTTACAAACTTAATTTTCTGTTACAAGTGTGAGAAAGAACCTAGCATAGATGCTGCATTCTTTGAATTTAGATGTCAGTATGACCTTAAATTTGTGATTTCGTGGATTTTTTTTATTTTTGCTTGTCAGTGTGTGTGTGTGTGTGTGTGTGCTTGCAAATTTCAGAAACTCCCGAAAGAAAATCACTAATGGATATTAAGTACTGTCGTAAGCTAAGAACAAAAAAGTAAAAACCAAGACACAACACTGAACAAACTCAAATGGCAAGCAAGAAAGGCATTTTTGAAATTTGCTGAGGCCGTGTCCCTTAACCGTGTGTTATTTATAAAATTAAATCAGCCACAATGTTGTATTCGGATTCACTGAGTCAAGTATCACAACTCTTGTATTATGAAATGTTGAGGCACGTGTTACTTACTCTCGCGATTCTACAAGACTGAGCTCCCTTTAGCCCATGTGTGCGTTACTAGCACTGAGGACGCTTTAAACATGAATGAATTAAGATCGAATCACGTTTACAAAACATAATGCATGATTACGTCTGACTTATACTTACAGCACAGCATGAACGTGCTTAACATATTTCTACAACATGAAGCATGAATATGTCTGACACATCGACACAACATAAAGCTTGAACATGCCTGACACTTTTAGGGCTTACTGTCCCAGTTAAACAACATAAAGCATGAATAAATCTGACACGTAACAATAAATGACTACGTCACACTCTTAAATCTACAAGCCAAAATATAAGCAAACATTCCAATTTTTGAAAGCACTACTGGACACTTGTTCATTTCGAAATCTACAATGATAAACATGAAAAAAGAATGATATAATTTGCAAACCAACCATTGAACTGTAGGTTGACCTATCAATTTCACCATATCCACCTCCACCTGGACTCATGACGCAAAATCAAGCAATGCTTGCAACGTCCAATGGATTGCACGTGACCATACAACATTCGACATCAGTGAGTAGGGTCCGACAGGTCAATATAGCATTATAGCACAAAAAGCACAAATGAGGGGATAAGAATGTTCCACACGCACACGCACGTACGCACGCCTAGACAGCGTACTCTGACGGGGTTGGTAAGCACTAGACACAGCGCTACTCTGACGGGGTCAGTAAGCACTAGACACAGCGCTACTCTGACGATCAGTAAGCACTTGACACAGCGCTACTCTGACGATCAGTAAGCACTTGACACAGCGCTACTCTGACGATCAGTAAGCACTTGACACAGCGCTACTCTGACGATCAGTAAGCACTAGACACAGCGCTACTCTGACGGGGTTGGTAAGCACTAGACACAGCGCTACTCTGACGATCAGTAAGCACTAGACACAGCGCTACTCTGACGGGGTTGGTAAGCACTAGACACAGCGCTACTCTGACGGGGTTGGTAAGCACTAGACACAGCGCTACTCTGACGATCAGTAAGCACTAGACACAGCGCTACTCTGACGATCAGTAAGCACTAGACACAGCGCTACTCTGACGGGGTTGGTAAGCACTAGACACAGGCAAGTCATTGTGAAGTTGAAGTCTGCTGACATTTGTCAACTGCTGCTTCCTTCTCTCCCCCCCCCCCCAACTCCATTCTCAACCTACTCCCCATCTCCGCCACAGGGCACGCGAGCATCGCCACCACACCCCAAAGTGTGTAACCGATCATCCAAATCCCTCCACCACCCACCACCTCCAGTCTTAGAGTACGTGACTCGGTCCTGCGAAAAGAGGAGTGCCTGAATTGTGAAATGCTTACTGAGCAGTGTCACAAATGCATAGGATACAAAACACAAACTCACACAGGTAAGGAATTAAACAGTTAAAAAAAAATAAGGCAGGCGATCTGAACACGACTGTCATGCTTAAAATAACAATGGGGTCTTTATATGTCAAATCGAACAACAAGAGTTAAATGTACGTGCAAAGTGTTGTTTGATGCTATTTTTACTGCCATATTAACACACAAAAATTAGCAGAAACAAAAACTAAATGAAGAATGTAAAAGTTAACTCTGTATAAAAACAAATTTAGTTGATGGATTTCTTTTCGGTTTTTATTTGCTGCTAAATCCTAACCCTAAACCTAAATCCTAACCCTAAACCTAAATCCCAACCCTAAACTTAAATCCTAAATCCTAACCCTAAACCTAAATCCTACCCTAAACCTAAATCCCAACCCTAAACTTAAATCCTAAATCCTAACCCTAAACCTAAATCCTAACCCTTCTCTCTAAAAAAAAACCAAAACAAACAAACAAAGCGACACGTGAACGGAGACCCCTCCAAAAAATAAAATAAAATGTGTATGCTAGCAAATCAACACGCATATGAGGCGTATGTGTGTGTGTGTGTGTGACTTGAGAGAGTGTATGTGTTGCACAAGTATGTATGAATGAATGCATATACATATGTATGTGTGTGTGTGTGTATGTGTGTGTGTGTGTGTGTGTGTGTGTGTGTGTGTGTGTGTGCTTGTGTTTGAAGGAGAGAGAGAACATTTCAATATACCAGAGAATAAGAGCTTGTGTATGCTTGAATGTAAGAGCAAGCGAGAACTGAATAGTTTCTTATGTTAGTTTACACCACTTAACAAGGCTGGCAAACAGAAAACAAGTGACTGTAAACATTTATAGTAGACTAAAATAAAGTATGTAAGACATTACTGTAAACATTTACAATAGACTAAAATAAAGTATGTAAGACATTACTGTAAACATTTACAATAGACTAAAATAAAGTATGTAAGACATTACTGTAAACATTTACAATAGACTAAAATAAGTTTGTAAGACATTACTGTAAATATTTACAATAGACTGAAATAAATTATGTCATACAGGATTGCAAACTAATAAAAACAAATAAATCACCAATGTAAACTATTATTTGAAAAACCGCATGCGTGTGAGCAAGAGAGAGAGAGTGTGTGTATGTGTACGTGTGTGTTGGACAAACAGACAGACACAGAGAGAGAAAGAGAAAGAATTTTTGTTGTTGTTGAAAAGTCACTCAGTAGGTTGTGAACATAAGTGTAATACATCATATCAGTATAAAAATGCATACAAATATACGGGGTTCGAATTCTATTAAGTAGCATCATTCCGTGTTACGTAATTACATACTTGTTTTATCATAAATTATAGCAGGTATGCCTACTTATCAGACCTGACCAACAAACAACTTATAAACGTCTCTCCATCAGTTTAACCATGGTATCCCTAAGACGCCATTTTAAGTATGTGATGTTTATTTTTAGACATGTAAAGTTAGTCTAAACCACGACCAATGTTTAAAATATTTTAGAAATATATATGTAGCTTGAAGATCAAGTAACACTGTGTATTTAAACATGAAATTTATATGCGTTTCATATTCAGTACCACAGAGCGAGCCCATTAAATGGAAAGAGAGATAGAAGAGAGAGAGAGAGGGGGGAAGGGATGACACTAGCAACGGAGTGTGTTATGTGAATAAAACGAGCGTTCGAGATGAAGAAGGAAAAAAACCACTGAGTGACAGGGTGTCTCTATATTCTTTGTTGTTAGAGTTTTAGAGAGATTTCCATTACAAAAATTGCAACGAAAATCATTATAAAGTACATTATACTAACTTTATAAAATGTATTTGCGATTTACTACAACCTAATTATGAAGAATCCTCACATTTGTTAAACTGATTTTTCAAGGGATGATTGCAGCAGAAATATGGAGATTCCTCATATTAGTTGATTTGACATTTCAGTTTAAATTATTTTATTGTTGTTGTTATTTGTTAGTGTTAGCAGAACTTAAAAACTATTATTAGCCACTGATATATATGTAAATAATTACCGTAGCAACGGCTGAAGCTTGACACGCTTACTTACCGTTCATTTGACACACTAACATATCAATGACTTGACACACTAACAATTGAGTCACAGGACACACTAAGTTACCAGCCACTTGACACACTAACTTACCAGCCACTTGACACACTAACTTACCAGCCATTTGACACTCTAACTTACCAGTCACTTAACACTAACTTAGCAGCCATTTGACACACTAACATATCAATGACTTGACACACTAACAATTGAGTCACAGGACACACTAAGTTACCAGCCACTTGACACACTAACTTACCAGCCACTTGACACACTAACTTACCAGCCATTTGACACTCTAACTTACCAGTCACTTAACACTAACTTAGCAGCCATTTGACACACTAACATATCAATGACTTGACACACTAACTTACCGCTCACTTGACAACACTAACATACCAACACTTGACACACTAACCTACCAGCCACTTGACACACTAACATACCAGCATTTGACACACTAACATACCAGTCACTTAACACTAACTCACCAGCCATTTGACACACTAACGTTTTGTTTTGGAAACGATTAACACTTAATCTCGTGTGCATAAAAGTACTTGCTAGTTATTAATGTACGGAATATTTAATTTGCTAAATTATTTACCTTTCTGTATCTTGCATTAATGAGACATATGTTATTTATGTCGCAACACACAAAAATTTGGTTGAGATTGTGATGTTTTGCTGGAAGTTGGGAAAGATGTTAATTCTCCATCACCTGGGCTGCCCGTAATCCCCAAAATACTACTTCTGGCTGGCCACACGTGTTAGAAAGATGAATAAGAGATAATGTAGAATAGAAGAGTGGATAGTTCAAGAATATAGCTGAAGCCCCCTGATGCATACAGACAGGAGAGTAAGAAATACAGGTGACAGACTACAACATGTAACATGTAAACAAGTCACACTAACACCAGTGACTTATGTATCAACAAGAAATAACATAAGACAGCATGGTTACATGTATCAAATAGTTGAACAGTTACAATTAGACTTAATATATTATAATCATGAACATGTGGTCTTATAAGAGAAAGTTCATTTTCAATCCTATAGTAATGTAGTAGTTATTTGGTTTATTCTTATGAGCGAACAATAAATGAGATTATAAGAGAACACTGAATGTTCCTGAGTGAACTTTAAAAATACTTTGTTAGAGTTTGTCTACAACTTGACTGAAGCTGTTGAGCATGTTGATCTTATAGTCACTTAGCTTAACTATATATGTATATGGTCACACAAGAGGTCCATGGAAATTTGTCTCTGGCCCATGGATCATGCCTTTCTGGTGCTGTTTCATAGCTCAGTGCTCATTAAAACCACATCCAGAATAAAGTGACAACCAAGATAAAGTGTCAGAAAGAGTTTTAGACAAGATGTCAAAACATCTTGACATGGTCATGTGTCCTCTGACAGAACACTCTTACTTATATGACCATCATATATTTAAATATCATAAGCGAAATACAACAATATAAAATGTAGTTAATGTCAAGACATAAACATTAATATAATACTATTATACTGCTTGGATAAGGTTATTAATATGAATATACTTATATTAACACCCAGAGCCAAAATACGTGTTATCTTGGTGGTCAGCTGCATTGGACTAACAATTTGGTTCACGTGGCTTGAGCTGCGTTTTGATTGGTTTAGTGAGTTATCTGGAACATTCAGGTATGTTTCCAGCTTGGGGATAAGCGTCAACCTTTCTAGAAGGTACGTTTACGTTTAGTCTATTTTTAAACTAAAAGTTATGTGACAGAGATAATAAAAGAATACAGATGAGTTATTAACGTTGTAAAAAAAAAAAAGTAATATAGTCTAAACTAATGAGTTTAACATATATATAGAGACGTATGTAACTGCATATAAACATATGTATGTACATATATTACACACATATATAATACTACAAACATGCACATACACATAATATACACAATAATTTGACCGATGTACAAAAAAATGCATCAGATAGCAAGGAATAGTACTGGGTACTGTACAGAACAAAAGGTTTGAGGTAGTTTTACATATTCATACTGTATGTATAAACAGAAACTCACAGTAACATTTATTTCAATGCCAATTTGTAAAATGTGTTCAATAATTCTTGTTGGATTCTTGTTTTCTTTTTTAAATATCAAAATCATTTTAAACCATATAAATATCATTTACTTGTTTCCATTTTTTAAACAATCATTTAAATGTAAGTGGGGTATTTTCTCCGCATTATTATTTTTTTTTTAAAAAAGAATAATTAATACAATATATTTATTGCAGTGAGAGAGTCAAGATCATGAAATCAAAACCAAGGACTTGCGCCATGTCTCAAGTCGAACCTATGCAGCCCGACCGTCAAGAGATTAAGCAAAACCTCTAGTTCACCCTCTGCGCAACAGTGTTTGTGTCACGTGACAGTCGACTGGTCTCATGACTGCTCATGTTATCGAGAATCTCACGTAATGGAAACTGCACGAGTGCCAACTATGTGCTGTGACGTCATTCTGAGAGTTTTAGCAGATCTCGGTAGAACACTGTAAAGAACATTACTCGGATGTCCTGTTCTCTCCCCACCCCCATCCGCTCCACAGACTACTAAGTTGCGAGTTCTGGATCAAGAAGGTTTAAGCGAACCTGTTTCGGGTGTACAGAGATTAAAGATGAGGGGAAGAATGTAGATTTGATACGTTCTTGTAAAGATTATGAGATTAATAATTTCTAGAGAAACATGTGTGTGTGTGTGTGTGTGTGTGTGTGTGTGCGTGCGCGCGCGCGTTTTGTGTATGTGAAATTCCAGCCTCTCTTGTGTATGGCCTCTCTTTGCTTTTATATGCAATTAGAATAAATATACATATTGGTCATCCATATGTGTACTGCATAGACATTGATTTGTTTATTTAATATTATAATTTCAAGTGTGTATGCTTGTGTGCATGTGTGCGTGCGTGTGGAAGGGGAACGACCACTTTCGCTCTCGACATCATTAAGAATCTCCTCTACCCACAAGGCTTTGGGGCTGTGAATACTGCTGACATTGTGCAACAATTTCTTTCATTTGCTGATATTCAAATGCCTCTTCTGACAGTGAAGCGTGAAATTAGCTAATCATTTTCCGAACACCTCACACTAACTGAATCAGTACATTCTCTCACACACACACACACGCACACACACGCCCCTCATCCCTTTTGGCTGACCTAGAACCCTCTTGGTCTTAAACTCCAGAAAGTACCCATGTGTCTGGCAGACTTCTCTCGCCTCCTGGCACAATTTGGACTTAAAAAAAAAAAAATTAAAAAAATCTGGAAGTATGACGACGTCCCCAGAAATTTTCTGCAACTTGACCGACTTTTCATGCATGCATCGGTGAACGCAATGTGAAAGAAAACAATAATGATATAATCGTCGAGTGCTCTAGTTTTCTTTCTTTTTTTCTTTTTTTAAAGACAAAAAACAAAACAAAACAATGTCAGCAGAAAGAAAGAGTCGGCGTGTGTGGGGTCTTGCAACGTGTATCCATCCTGTCTCTTGTCACGAGTGAAAGGTAATGGTCATGCGTGGGTGGTGTTGGTGTTGGAGGTAGTGGAGAGAAAAAGTGTAGATGTATACATTTGTAGTGTGTGCGTGTGTGTGTGTGTGTGTGTGTGTGTGTGTGTGTGTGTGTGTGTGTGTGTGTGTGATACCAGTTGAACTATAATAAATATATTCACTTCTCACCTACTTCCATATTAACAGAGTTGTCTTTGTTTTATCCTGGTGCAAAATAAAATAAGCATGCTCTCCCTTTCTCACGCACACGCACACACACACACACACACACACATTCACACAATAAGCACTTTCATATATACATTTACACACGCATTCATACGTATACAGTCATTCGCATTCATACACATATTACCTAGATAAAATGCTCTCGAAGTAACTACTACAATAAATAATAATCGCCTAACTGCCACAACCAGAATCACAACAGCTAATAATAATAATGATATTAATGATGATGAACGAACATTGCTAATGATTTTATGATGACAATTACAATTATAGCTGTTCGATGTTTTCTGAAGTTGCATCCCCTGTCAGCGCTGCACGCGGATCTGTTAGCTTGCGCAAATCTCTCGGGTTCTGAAGATGGAAAAGATAAAAATAACTCATGTCCAGGTCAAGGTCCGGATACGTCCTGGTCTCCTGCTGTCTTTACTCCCGTAGAGCCCCAATGACGTCACAGACCCGTGTTAAATCACAGTCTATCTTCACAGTCTTGGAAAGGGACCAAACTCTGCGTGGTACCACTTCAATGACAACGGCTTACTTAGCTGCAGAGGGGGGTGGGGGTGGGGCAGAGCCTCGTCAGGCGGCGGTTTCTTTTGAAGCCTGGGGCGATCACATCACAAAATGGTTTAACGAAGGCCTCGTTAGAGGCTGGAATCAAATTTACAGCTGAACGACAACAAATTAAACGGTAGGTGCCGCAACGGGATGGCTGGTGGAAAAGGGTTTGCTCTCTTTATTGCTATGGTGAAAAGGGCAGGGAGCACTTTATATACGTACTTTAGTCAATTTTATTTCACAGGCGATTTTAAATTGTTTTGTTGTTGTCTGACAGTATTTTTCTTGTTGTTGCTATGTTGTATTTATTATTTGCTGAATATCCATTTAAAGATTAAAAAATTGTCTTGCTCGATCATCTTATATGGCTTATTGTGTGGATCTGTCCTGAGTAACTCATTAGTGTGAGTCTGTCCTGAGTAACTCATTAGTGTGGGTCAATCCTGGGTAGCTCTTTAGTGCGTCTGGCCTGTGTATTTCTTCAGTTTGGATATGCCCTGTGAAACTCTCTAGTGTGGATCTGCCCTAACTCTCTAGTGTGAGTCTGTCCTGTGTAACTCTCTAGTGTGAGTCTGTCCTTTGTAAAACTCTAGTGTGTCTGTCCTTTGTAACTCTCTAGTGTGAGTCTGTCCTGTGTAACTCTACCGTGTGAGTTTGTTCTTTGTAACTCATTAGTGTGGGTCAATCCTGGGTAGCTCTTTAGTGTGTCTGACCTGTGTATTTCTTCAGTTTGGATCTGTCCTGTGTATCTCTTTAGTGTGGAACTGTCCGGTGTTACACTTTAGTGTGGTTCTGTCCGGTGTTACTCTTTAGTGTGTCTGTCCTGTAAGAAGTTTTGTTGATGAGTCAAATGACTTCATATAGAGCTATGACTCCATTTATTGATTTTTTTAGAAGTTTTATTAATTGCACAATTAATTTATGTATATTGACTTACTTTAACTTCAAAAAATACTATTAGCATATATTTACTTACTTTAATATAAAAAATAGTACTTGTATATATTTACTTACTGTAACTCCAACGTAGTTTTTGTATATAATCACTTAATTTAACTTCAAAAATAGTATTTGTGTATATTTACTTAATTTACCTTTAAAATAGTATTTGTGTAAATTTATTTACTTTAACTTCAAAACTATTATTTGTATAATATATATACTTTAACTTCAAAAATACTCTGTCATATCTTTCCTTACTGTAATTTCAAAAATAGTATTTGCTTATACTTAATTAATATAACTTCAAAAGTACTATTTGTATATATTTAATTACTTTAACTTCAACAAAACTATTTGCATATATTTCTTTATGTTAACTTTAAAAATAGTATTATAGTATATTTTAACTTTAAAATACCAATTGTATATATTTAATTGAATTTCAAAATTCCCATTTGTATATATTTACTTACCTTAGCTTCAAAAAGTGTTAAATTAAAATGTACTATTTATATATTTACTTACCTTAGCTTCAAAAAGTGTTAAATTAAAATGTACTATTTATATATTTACTTACCTTAGCTTCAAAAAGTGTTAAATTAAAATGTACTATTTATATATTTACTTATTTTAATGTCAAAAATAGCTTTTAAAAATTTTATATATATTTTTAATATTCCTTTTATTACTAAACACTACTAGATACTGTGTCAAACTATTTAAAAGAAAAAGAGGATACGAGCTTCAGTCAGTTTATTGTTGCGATCCTTTTCTCTGTATAACACCAACAGTTACTACTACAGCCTTGAAGAAAATTACTACAAAGAAAAGAAAAACATCACTACAACTGAATAGACTACTGAACAAGAATAAACATGTATATAAGTACAAATTAAATTAAATTACAATAAAATACATTACAATATGTAGTACAAATCATCCAGCTCACAATTCTCCAAATTACACGCTCACTTTGAATTATCAAGAAAAGAAAAAAAAAGGAAAGACACTTCTAATCATTTCAGTAACTATGGACAGTCATGGATCGTTGCACTCGGTTGCACCTCAGGCAAGAAAAGTGTCGAACTTCAAGATTTTAACATAACTATACATTTCGAATTATAGTGGTTAAATAATAATGTTTTGCATATTTACAAAGTAAAGCCTTAAAAAATTTTTTTGGGTTCCCGCCACGCTTTTTTGAAAACGTGAATGTGCTCTTGGCCACAAAACGGTCAGGAAACACTGACCTACACTATCTTCGCTCTTCGCGATTCGGGTTCACTCCCCTGATAGCGAGGTGAATAAAAATAATTCCCCATCTCAAGGTGGTGGGTTTGGAAAGTCCAGTCCAGTTCGAAGTGAGGATAAACCGGGGTCCCATTTATCACACGTCAGGCAAGTTACCCACCACCCCAAGTGAAATTACCTGGAGCAAATGTACCCCCGTTCCCCCCAAAAAATCCACCACCCGCCCTCTCTTACCTCTCAATCTAGGTTGCGTATCTATCCTTCCAAAACATAATTCTCTCTCTTGGTGCATGCACTGTACACTCAAAATTCGAAGCAGACATCAAGCTAAAATCAAACGAAATTGAAACCGACATTAACTGTAAGAATTGTTGAATACTGTGTGTGTGTGTGTGTGTGTGTGTGTGTGTGTGTGTGTGTGTGTGTGTGTGTGTGTGTGTGTGTGTGTGTGTGTGTGTGTGTGTGTGCCTGCCCATTTCCTTTTGGTTCCTTTTTATTTTAGTTTTGTTTTATTTTATTCATTCTGAGTACCAGTGACGGGGAGTTTAAAATTAGGCAACGCTTTACGTTGGGAAATATACCCATTACTTGCGAAGTAAACGTAAATATTTTGTCGGTAGCACAAGGATGAAATATGTAATAGGTTGATAATTAATAGTTGCCTTTAACTACTGACATATTTTTTTCTTTTACTTTTTTGTCTATTAACGTCATGGCTCAGAAATCCCACACCCACACTCTCACCTAGTAATAGATGATATCCGGTAGTCAAAAATATCTTGCCAACAGAGTTACATTCCATAAATATCGGCAGTAGCTACTAACTTCATTCTTAAACGTAAGAGTTCTTACCCAGTGACACGAAAGCCATGTTAGATCGCGTTTTAGCCAACGAAATTGGCCGTCGTTATGGATCTGGAATTTTGTTTCAAGGGGTCGAGTGTTATAGTTTTAGAGACAAGCTCGTGGACAACCTTCACTACCAGACCTAAACCTCTAACTAGGCCTATAACAGGATCGTTAAAATTTATTTTTTGCCAACTGTGTCGTATCTAGATATGTTGACATTTCAGTTAGAGAACAATGTCAGTCATATTTGATCGAACTTGGCCATGTTAAAATGTTGGCACAGACAACTGGGTAGTATACTGTCAGCTGATCGGGATGGATGTGGTAGGTAGACCGCATAAAGTCCTGATTCTACAAACATAAATTGACATTTCCTAAGTATCAAGTGGATAATGGGGTGGCGTCAACACACCAACGCATTCCACTCATACGTGGAAAAATAGGAAATGATAGATGACAAGGGATACAGATGAAAAATAGAAAAGAATGAGTTAAAATAACGAACATACATACTCTATATGTGTGACGCCAACGCCACCTAGTTAATGGTTATGTTTATTATTATTTAATTAATCACCTATAACTAATTACAAATGATGAGAATCTTAATTTATGTTATTAATAATTCTCCAGCCGACCACTCATCTCTCCCACTCGGCGGATGTGCTGGCGCTGTAAACGTTTTCTCTCTTCCACAACATTAAAGACAAACATTTACCACCAAACAATATTTCCACAGGTGGAAAACTTCTTACTAAAAAAGACAAATCCGTCTTTAATCTATATTTAGCGAGCCGCCATCCACCCACTTTCTTCTCCAACATATGGTTATCAACATGTGTAATGTGGAAGTGTGTGTAAAGGCTTATAGTTTTGTTGCACTTTAGAGACAAAATTAGGCCACCACTCACTTTGTTTTAAATCACACAGCACTGTAATGAGTGAACTGTTTTAAATCACACAGCACTGTAATGAGTGAACTGTTTTAAATCACATAGCACTGTAATGAGTGAACTGTTTTAAATCACACAGCACTGTAATGAGTGAACTGTTTTAAATCACACAGCACTGTAATGAGTGAACTTGTCCTTCCTAATGCAGTATGCTGTGTTTAAGAGTACATGCTTTGTCCTTGTACAATGTTTTAGGGAGTTATTAACTAAAGTTGATATTTATGTATTTCAATAGAAAATGGTTTCTAGTTTGTATTTATATATTTTTGTATGTTAGTTTATATTATTTTCTTTGTGTATCTTAGGAATTATTCATTTGAAAATGGTTTTTACCTGGCACACAAATATAGTTATTTAATTTATTGTGTACTTTACCTTGTAAATTACATGTTAGGAAAGAGTTGTATATAAAGAGTAATTAATATAGATTTTTTAAAAAGTTACTATAAATGTTATATAACTATTCTTATATAATAAGCAGTGCAGGAGTAAATTATATATTAACAGTAATAAGAAAGGACAGAAGAGTCAATTAGCACCAGTTTTAGTTGTCCGAGTCTGTGTTGTCTACTGTGGCTCTCTTTGTGTCCAGGGCTTTCAGAAATATAGATGGACTAGAATCCAGGGGTCACCAACACGGTGCCCGCGGGCACCAGGTCACCCGCAAAAACCACATGAGTCACCCGCAGGCCTTTTCTAAGTCTTCACATTATTAATAATGTATAAAGGCAAACTAGAAGAGTGTATCAAACTGGTAGCCCTTCGTATGACTCAGTACCCATGAAGTAGCCCTCAGTATCAAAAAGGTTGGTGACCCCTGGACTAGAGAGTGTCAAAATGCATATAGCTATAGCTAGAGAGAGAGAGAGAGGGGGGGGGAGTTTGGTGGTGTGCCACCATTAATGAAAACCTCATGTAAGCTGTAAACATGGTGTTGCATGTTGTCATCTCTTGCTGTGGTTGTTGTCAAGCATGTGACATATTGTCCTTCATCATCATCGATGCTTTTCATCTCACATTGTGTGGTGACCCTAAAACACTACACATCAGACACCCCATCACAAATTGGAGCTGCAAGCAGGATGGGTTCAGAGGGATGTGAGAAACAGCCGAACAACATTTTCTGGCTCAACTGATGAGAGAGATGACAGAGGCAGCTGACATGGCAGCTCCCGCAACACACAGCATTGCTGTGGCAGTTAGCAGACGACCATTGTGGCAATGAGGGATGTCAGCCATCAACAACAACAATGAGGTTGGGCAGGGACAGCCAAACATGTACGGCTGTTATCCACATGACAGATGACCAACAACTAGCCTACAACTTGGATGAATGAAAAAATAACCTTTATGTCTTGTGAAACAGTTATGGATATTGACAGTATATTTGAAAAATGCAACAGAAAAAATGTTTCAAAAACACTTGCGCTTCTGTCTGCATGATATTATTTTATAAACATGTGCAAGACAAGATGTGACAAGATGTGACAAGACGTGACAAGATGTGACAAGACGTGACAAGACGTGACAAGATGTGACAAGATGTGACAAGACGTGACAAGGCGTGACAGGACGTGACAAGATGTGACAAGATGTGACATTTTAGTACTAGACGCATTTGTGTATTTGATTCTAATTTCATTTGATATTTTGATTAGGATAATTTTAGTTGCCGTTCTGAGAGAGGTTGACAGAAAGTTCTGCTATGACGGCCTGCTTGCGCGATCTTGGCAGTAGATTTGAACCACTATGGTCCAATAATTATAATGAATGAAAGTTAGGCGGTCGGGTCTCGTCCCGTGACAAGTATACACTATGTTACAAGGTATATTCTGTGCAACAGGGTATGATCTATGCTGCAAGGTATATTTTGTGTTAATTAATACACTGTAGATTGCACGTACTGAGCTGTCAGTATCATAGAAAAGAATTAAGATACAATATCGTGTATAAAATTAAAAATTATATTAAATTGTTCTACTAAAACTATTTTATTATTTATTATATAGAACTCAAGATAAAAATTGACCTCCGAATAAAATATTTCATATTTTTATATATTGATATATCAATTAGACTCTTTAGCAAATTATACTGAGCATTAAATATTAACTGACAATTGACACATGTCCTTTTTTATAACCCCCCACCCCAACAATTAGTTTAACTTAGTGATAGCGTTAATCACATGCTGAATTTACTGATTGGCCACACTGATAAATCATGTAAACATCTATTAGCAAATTATATGGTGCATTAAAAATTAAAATATTAAATAATAAACATTGGTGTACCTGGCAACACTTTATGTGGTAAAAAGATAAAGTCATTTAATAGCAATGGGGTAAATTCGTATAAGTATCCATTAATTAGTAATAATTTCGAACATAAACAATGAACACTACTTTCAAATCTCAAAATACATTTATACTGCATACTTTACTACACAATCCATGTTCGTGTGTTATTTTATTTTTTTTTTTTTTAGTTAACAGAAGGATATGGTGGTGGTGGTGGTGGTGTGTGTGTGTGGGGGGAAGTAGAGTAGTCATAGTAGAAAACGATAAACTGATTTTTAAAAAAAAGAATTTCACTTATATTTAAAAATAAAAATCGAGAAATTTAAACAACATAAATTTTTGTTGTAAGTAAAAGTCCCCTTTTGTAATGTTGTACCCTAAACTGAACTTGTCAAAATGAACGTCCACACCTTTCCTTCGGACAAAGGCTAGTTGCTATTTCGATGGCTTCCCTTGGTACACGTTTCATGATGCCTGCCATTCCAGCATCGTGCTTTTTCATTATTCTCGGTTAAGAAGTGGGTAACATCAACGACACAAACAGCACAGCAAGCATTCAATTCACTTCAATTAATTCCAGAATAATCCGATATTCAGGAAAGATAACTTTTCCGAAGCAAGAGTTAATTCCCTTAGTATCAGTTCCTAGTATCATCTATTAAGGGACTAGATGGCGGCCGCCTGCGAAATTAAAGGGCAGGGTGTGTTGATTCGTTTGTAGAAGACACGAAGGAGAAAAGGTGAAGGTGTGCAGATGACATGCAGAGAAATGCACGTCTTCTACTGCTAAGATAATTACGCCATCCTTGACAGGTCGCGCAGTGGCGAGATCGCATCTGACCAAGAAAGCTGAAAATTGAAATCACAAAGGCATTTATGGTGCGTCTGTTTATTGTCCACCGCTCCCTTTAGGGAGTTTAGGCGGACCTGCTTTGGCGGGTGAGAGAGAGAGAGGGGGGGGGGAGAGTGTGTTTGTGTGTGTGTTTGTGTGTGTGTGTGTGTTTGTGTGTGTGTGTGTGTGTTTGTTTGTTTGTTTGTTTGTGTGTGTGTGTGTTACCTGGTTACAGATATAAACTCATCCTACTCAAATTTACCTGCAGCAAAACACCCTTTTCTACTGGCAGTGTTAAGACGGTGTTTCAGACATAAACCGATCTCTTAGTCACTGAGCAGGTGAAGGGCTGCATTCTCAGTCCAGTAATAGCCACTGTGGCCAGATATTAATTCCACTAATTTTGTTTGTATCTGACATTACAGTTTCTCTTCCTTTCTCCCTCTCTTTCTCCACTCTACTCTTTCTCTCACTCTCTCACATTTCTTCCCTACATCCTTATTCTCCATCTATAGTGAAAGTATAACCAATGAAATGAAGCCTGTAATATTCTTATTAATTCATAATATATTCAGTTCATCTATCCATTTGTTCCCCCGTCTGTCCGTCTGTCTATCTATCTATCTATCTATCTATCTATCTATCTATCTATCTATCTATCTATCTATCTATCTATCTTGCAGTACAGAGAATGTCAATATGTTCAGAAGTCGTTAACTGAATTGATATAGCTTAACATTTCTTAAATATATTTCTTCTTCAAAATCCACATTGAAATTAAATTACAGTTCATCATCACCACCATCAACAGCAACATCCACTTAGCTCCCACGCTCTGCACTGTCTTTTTCTTGACTGTAGAAAGAGAAACGTTTAAATTATCAGTTTTCATGTTCACTATTCCCCTTTTCCCCGTTGTGACAAAACAGACAGCTTATCTCTGATTCTGGTTTTGTTTACTGTCTTTTTCTAACTCCCCCCATCCATCCCCTTCTCTTCTTCCCGTTTGCTTATTTCCGGAAAGTTTTCTCACGTTCCGATTCCAGAACAGAAGTCTGTGAGCACTTCCAGAGAGTTCACCCCATCCTGTCAACATTACTTTTCTTTCAACGCTCACTAACGGGTGACGTATTCAAAAAATGTTCTCGCGAAACTCTCGTCTCTGGAGGGCGCTCATTTACTGAATTACCTGCCCTTGTGTGTCGAATTCCATTTTGCTGTGTTTACCCTATTTCCCTGAGCAATGTGATAAACACACTTTTCTTTAGTAACCGTTGTAGTAAGCAGAATAGCAAAGGGAAATAGGGGAAAACAAAGAAAATTAATAAACAATTAAAATATAATCTCCCCCCCCAAAAAAAAAAAAAAAAGAAAAGGAAAAAAGTAATAAAAAAATGTAAAATAAAAATAACCTATTTACATTTTGTCAATGTAAAATTATTTAATTCTGTGAGTATTATTTGGAAGAAGTTCACACTGTTACCACTATGACCCCACCATCACCCCATCCATGATTAGTGACTACATTCTGGCCTGTGACTGTCTCGTGACTGCATATAGCGTGGCAATAGTCTTTGACTATCTCCGGTGTGCATGTAATGGTCGTTGCAGTGATCTGTGATTGGTTTTTGATTACATTATCGCAAGTACTCAGTGCCTAGTTTATTTGGGCACGTCTTGTCCCAGTGTTGTCCTTCGTTCTTAACCCTCTTTTAGTCGTTCAGTGTTCTTCGTAATTAACTATCTTTTAGTCGTACAGCGTTCTTCGTTCTTAGCCATCTTTCAGTCGTTCAGTGTTCTTCTTTCTTAATTCTTCGTTCTTGACCCTCTTTCAATCATTCAATGTGTTCTTCATTCTTAACCCTCCTTCATTAGTTTAGTGTTCTGCGTTCTTAACCTCTTTCAGTAGTTCAGTGTTCTTCGTTCTTAACTCTCCTTCATTAGTTTAGTGTTCTTCGTTCTTAACCTCCTTTCAGTCGTACAGTGTTCTTCGTTCTTAACCCTCTTTCAGTCGTACAGTGTTCTTCGTTCTTAACCCTCTTTCAGTCGTACAGTGTTCTTCGTTCTTAACTCTCCTTCATTAGTTTAGTGTTCTTCGTTCTTAACCTCTTTCAGTAGTTCAGTGTTCTTCGTTCTTAACCCTCTTTCAGTCGTACAGTGTTCTTCGTTCTTAACCCTCTTTCAGTAGTTCAGTGTTCTTCGTTCTTAACCCTCTTTCAGTCGTACAGTGTTCTTCGTTCTTAATCCTCCTTCATTAGTTCAGTGTTCTTAACCCTCTTTCAATCATTCAATGTGTTCTTCATTCTTCACCCTCCTTAAGAACGCAGAACACTAAACTAATGAAGGAGTAGTTTCAGTAGTTCAGTGTTCTTCTTTCTTCAGCACTTCATGATGCTCAGTTACTCGGGTGTCATTATTTCTTATTTCTATCGTATTATTTTGTAAAAGTAAATATTATTGGTCGTGTTTTTCAGTCCAACGTTTGAAGATGGCCAGCGTGTTTCCGTGACTGTCTGAGATTCTCCAGGTTGGAGTGGGGATACGATGATGCAGTTGAGACCACATAACGCTAAGGCATAAACTTATTTCACGTATCCACAAACAGGCTGACAATCATTTCTCAAACTCCCCTTTATTATTCAGCTTCCTACACCCACGCACCCCGCGACTTCCGTTGACTGTCGTTTGTGGACCAAGGTCTCGGAGTCTTACCAAGATTCACTGAGAACCAAGGTTCTAAGGGGAATGTACGCACTTCTGAGTAGCGCTATTTTTAGCTCTGGGACAAGTAATAATGATAATAATAATAACTTGTTTATTATTCACATTTTCGTGTATATAGTGTGTTTGTAAAGTGTACATAGCATATTCTTCAAGTAAAAATGTTATTATATTTCTTTGTTTAACTAGGTGTCATGGTCATTGATTGAATACTGATATTTATTTCGAAAGGTTTGCAGTGTATACCTTTGCTTTGTTCATATAATATTCATAGTTTCTCTTCTGTTGAATCCGAAAACGTAACCAGACCGCCATTTGTCCTCTTATCTAAGAGGTAAGCAATTTCCTGTAGTCGTTCCTGCAATAAATGTTGGCTAAAAATTTTCTGAAAGAAACAAGAGAGAGAGAGAAAAGTTAAGAGGACAAGTGCTTGAGATTTCTGGCAGACTCGCAGACCACAATACCCTGACTTCTGGCATCCCTACCACGTGACTCTCACACCCACCGCATTCCGTTGCCAAAAACTGCAGGCCCTTCTGGCAATTGCGGATTCTTGCAGAGAAATCGGTGTCGAAAAGCGCGCGAAAACGTACTCACACGCGGGGGAAAGGTCAAGGCGCCCCCGAGGGCAGGGGATCCTGAGAAAGGTCATACTTTTGGCACGCCAGGACAAAACAAGCCACCATCACCAGAAGCCGAGCTGCAGTCTAATACGTCACCTTATGTGCGTGCGTGTATGCGTGCGTGTGTGTGCTGTGTATTACATGTAGAGTGTCGACTATGGGAAGGAAAGCAAAAGTTTCATCTTTCTCCTAGCAAACATTTTTTTTTAAAATTTCCACGTAGAAGATTACAAGTACAACCAGTCGGTAATTGGGGAAAATCTTCACTTATGCGTCTTCGTAATGGAAAGGGTCGCTGACTCACTGAAGCCAATTGACTCAGCGTAAGGTATGGGTTCCATTCCTGTCCTAAGTTCCCCAAAGCGAGCTAGTTATGTCCCTTCTTGTCGACAAAATCCTCTGTTGGGGAACATCAGCCTTCGAAAAGGGCGGAAAGGGACGTCATGGCCACAAAACTGAATCAACTGACCCCTAATTGTTAGGATTTGTGAAGGCATCTTTTTCAGATTGTGACGTGTGTTGTATTCTTAGAAGTATCTGAACAGATGTATTTGGACACGTATCGTATATAGGTGTATAAAACATTGTCTGTATGCAAAATTGTATGTACAATTATTGTTTAACAAAAAAAGATGATTGTTGTTTCTAACTTTAGTAATTTAAGATGCGAAAATGTCTTATACCCAAGGGAAAATATTTTTAAGTTATTTTTATTGCATCCATTACATCTACACATTTTCTTCTTTTTCGTTTTGTTACTAATACTCTCTCTCTCTCTCTCTCTCTCTCTCTCTCTCTCTCTCTCTCTCTCTCTCTCTCTCTCTCTCTCCCCCTTGTCTTCCTGCAGCTTATGGTTATCTTCAGAGTATCGTGTGATTTGTCTTTTTACCATTCTCACTGACCACTAGTGGTCATCAAAATCTACTTCTATTACCATGTGGTCATCACGTTCACTCATAAAATCGCATTCATTACATTGTATTGCAATTAAACGGCTACTGTTCACTTTATCTATTCATGAATGTGAGCCCTGTAGTTCCTCAGTCACTCAACTCCCGTACGTGTTTCGAAATTGTCCTGAGTGAAATGATGTACTGTTATATTTAATGCGTTCGTTAGCGATTGCGCAATTTTCTTTTGTCTTCGTGCGTCATCATAAATGTTGCCATCTGAAGAAATAAAACAATCATTATTTTAGTCAATTGTTTGTTCTCGCCGGACCATGAAATCCGTTATCTTGTCAAAAATCGACCAGTATTGCGGTCCGCTCACTACAGATGTCCCCAAAGTATTCATCCGATCAATCAATCAACCAATCAACCAATCAACCAATCAGTTCATTGTCATACATTAGGATAAATAACACACAATCATATGCATACATACACAGACATAAACACAAACACATACTCAGTATACAGCACATGCATACACAAATGCGTACACACATACATGAAAACACATAAAACATACCCACACTCAAATACACATACATAAACGGCACACACACACACACACACATACTAGCATGCGAGTTTATTGCTTTCTTAATGACGTCATCTGAGATCCGCCCAGTATATAATATCCAATATCCAGTGAGCTCTTATTTTGGAGCCCGTCTCTCGACAGATTGTCAAAACTAGCACTTGGTTGGGCCAACATTGTGAAATGACTGGCTTGCAATGGCAAGTATTAGGAATGGCACAATCATATTGGACCAGCCTTTAGCCAACACTTGTTGTCTTTGAACAGCTAAGACAATAATTGAGGCTCGTAGTCCAACGCTAGTCCTTGTAGGATGCCTAACAAATCCCCAAACTACATGTGGAGGACTATTTTATTTCTCATTTAATTTAAATTTATGTGTAGTCTCATAAGTGAATACATCTCATGTGCAAAGACTATATATGTTCACAAAAATTGTATATATATATATGTTGTAACAAGGCTATTCTTAACGTTGGGGTTAGGTTTGCTAAATATTATTTATTAACCAGCCCATAGTACCTTCTTAATCCAGGGGAACCATATTCCCTTTCACAGCACCTATTCTACTCTGTTTCCTGGCTCGAACCCCCATCCCCTCTGACAGGCTGCTGTTCATCATGCTGGGGAAGGGGGAGGCAATGACATGAGAAGTCAACGCTACACACAAACTCACACACTACTCTGACATCACAACCACAGCCACACTTATAGTGTGATATTAAAGCAGTCCCAAGACTCTACCATTGATGCAGAGCACAGCCTTAAAATAAGAAAAAGAATTTAATGAAATTTTGAAATGAAAAGTCAGTTACAAAATACTTGCAGTAACCACAAAAACAAAACGTAAATTCAAATAATATTTTCAAGCAAAATCCAGAGAGAAAATATCAAAAAACAAAACACATTTAAAGCTTATTCATTGATATAGCAATGCTAAATATCCTGTAATAAATGTAACCCTCTATTAATCAATAATATTTAAACTAATGGCAGATGTAATGAGTACACATGGCTGTAATGACACAGGACAAACAGATGAGACAGTTATAAGCAACACACAACTCCTGACTCTCAGTTCTCCACTGACTTACCACATATGACTGCAGTGACAAAGGACAATACAGGCAAGACAGTTACAAGCAACACACAACTGCTGACTCACAGATCACCACAAACTAACCTCCCAATTCAGAAATCAGGATGGCAGGCACTCTGTACACAATGGTTGTGCATGGAAGACCCCCTCATAGTCTAGACTCTAAATACAGAAAACCAAAGACTGCAAAGTTACTATTACAGGCAACACTCAGAACTCTCTAGATTAATATTGTGTTATAAAAATAAAAATTTCACACAGTATCTTACAACTCTCAGTTCTCCACAGCTGACCACTCTGGTTTGAAATAATCTGTAACATGACTGCACTACAATTACTTCATAACAAGCAATCCACAAACATCTGATACCAAAGATCAGGAATTTTTACTCTAAAAACCACAAACATCTGATGCCAAAGATCAGGAATGTTTACTCTAAAAAACACAAACATCTGATAACAAAGATTTGGAATTTTTATTCTAAATCCACAAACATCTGATACCAAAGATCAGGAATTTTTACTCTAAAAACCACAAACATCTGATACCAAAGATCAGGAATTTTTTAATCTAAAAACCACAAACATCTGATACCAAAGATCAGGAATTTTCATTCTAACAATCACAAACATCTGATACCAAAGATCAGGAATTTTCAACTCTTGAGTTTGAGTGACACTGCAATCCATTCTTAGGTAATTCAAACATAAACCATTAGATGGACTACAGGTTTGCTGGCCACTGGGATATATATGCCCTGATCGACCACCCGTCTAGTTCCAGCCCTAGTTCAGACACTAATAAATGTTGTCTTGTACAGACCACTGCATGGCTATCCTTCCTCCCTCCAACATCTTGATTAATGAGCTGCTGGCAGACAGTGGGTTGTAAACCCATTCATGCCAAGCCTCTCAGTGTATGGAAGCAAAAGTCTACACAGACAGTACATGTACAGAGGTCAGCTTAAAACTAAGAGTGTATTCAATATCTTCAACTCACTCACATGCACAATAGCGGAAAAGCAAGTTTTGAAGTTTATAAAAGTACACAAATATTTAAAACTGTGATATTCTCTGTTGATTATTATAAATGTTGACAATGTCAACTTAATGATTCTATTAGAAAAAAAATATAGCAAGGAGGAATAACTTTGAACATATATATGAATATATTACTTTTAAATTTAGAATATAAAACGCTACTTTTTAATTCTTCTACTATGCAAAGTTACAACAGCCATGCTTTATAACAGTGCTACCATTGTCTTTTATCTGAATAAGTGACAATGTATGAGGAGAGGTTTGTAATTGCACCTCAGATTTTTGCCGAATGAGAGTGGTGTACAGGATTTTGTATGTGTGTGTGTGTGTGTGTGTGTGTGTGTGTGTGTGTGTGTGTGTGTGTGTGTGTGTGAGAGAGAGAGAGAGAGAAAGAGAGAGAGAGAGAGAGAGAGAGAGAGATTACTTTGAATCCACAGGTTTAGAAAGTGAATAAAATGTCTGTAAACAAAACAAAATGATGTCGAATGATAGATAGTATTGTTTGTTGTGTTGTGTACCTTGTGCTTGCCACAAGAGATCTTATTTCCTGCTGTGCTGTGTGTCTTTATCTTGTAGCATGCTGACTGAAGTACATACTGTGATATTTTGTCATTCCATTATTAATATGACTTTAGCATGACAGCTGGAATTCCTGGAGCACCAGCGTCATCAGTGATGTTTGTATGAAGCGACATGACGACTCCTAGAAAGGATGGTCGCGTCGGACAGGTAGACAGCAAGATTTGTCGTAGAGATATATTTTTTTGTTGTTTTTTGTATTTTGCTTTTTGTTTGTTGTTCTCAGGAATTCGGGCAACTGGAGTAGGGGTGGCTGGGGGAAGAGAGGAGGAACAGGAAAGAAAAAAAACCCTCTAGTATGTCAGATAGCAATCAGGGAACTTGCACTGTCTTTGCAGCAAACCAATGCAAGTACATTTTTGTCATCCCCACCTCCCCCAATTCACTGAGAGCACGCACGTACTTATAATACCCACATCCCTATTCAGGTTTTCTTTTCCTTCTTTGCTTATTTTCTTTTTCAGAACTAGGAAAATATCAGTGGAGTTGTACGGCCATCCTATGCGGTTTAAGTTCAATGCCCGAACCTGGCCAGTCGAGGAGGGTTCGGTACCAGAATGCAGATATTAAATTCTTTTTCTCATCTGCTTCCTCGTTTTCCAAGGATTGCCATTTGTATTAGGTTACACGAGTCTTCTTGACCTTGTGGGAAGCCAGCAGCTTGATATTTATAGCACCTATTTACACGGTATCATGACGCGATCCGTTTTAAACTCTGGTGTGCCTGTGAGTGACACAAGCAATAAATGTGGACCTGTTAATTCTGATTTGACTCATAGAATGATTGTAATAAATAATAATCAACATTCACCCAGCTACCCCCCCCCTCCCCCGCTCTAAATATAATAGGAAAATCGTCTTGTCTAAAAAAAAAAAAAAAAGTTTAAAACACAGTATCCAAATGCACACCGACAAGCATGTACGTATATATTTCACATTTCAATACACACACACAGACATAAATAATTATGTATTTACACGGAGACAAACATGCATGCGCAGACACACACAATCACATACTCGATCAAATGCATACATAACATACTCGTACGCATACACACACACACACACACACACACACACACACACACACACACATATATATAAGCAAGACACCTTTATGACATAAAACATGCGTTAGTTTGGTGTTAACAGATGTTTTTGTTAAGATTTTTATTTTAGGTGTTTTGCTTGCTTTTTCGTTTGTTTGTTCGGGTTTTCGTTTTGTCTCTGTCCTTATTTTGTTGTTTTCTTTTTCCTTTGTTTGGGGGTTTCATTTTGTTTATTTTCTGTTATTATATATTTTTTTGCTTTGGCAACGGTATTGGGACACTGAATCTTATGAAATATAACTTGGCATCTGGTGAGGGAAGCGTATTAAGAACGAAATCACCCACCCACCCCCCTTTCAAACAAATACCATGATTGGAGCTAAAAGCTTGGAACAACTGCAGCTGACGAAGCAAACGACAAATACACACATACGCACACACACACACACACACACACACACACACACACACACACACACACACACACACACACACACACACCAATATCCTCAGCGTTTGAAATGATGCATCACAAACATTTCAAAGACCACCCACACCCGCATGCAGACAAGTACAGGCAGAAGGGAAAAATAAAATACTAACAGTGGCAATAACTCACGTCGCGAACAACGCACAGAATAAGCTCCCGTTGCGTGTTTGCTTGTGCCAAATGATAGACCAAGGGAGGTAAGTCTTCGTATGTGACGGACGACCTCGTTCCAAGGAGTTGGTCTTATCAACCCACCAGTCCTAAATAATTAGGTCGAAATAATTAGGTCATTCATAATCGCTCATGTGATGTCTATGAAAGGTATCAAATAGCAGACGACACGGCAATATGTCGGGTTTTTTCTTTTACTCTTGCAGTTGTATTATATCCTTCAAGTTGCTTAAAAAAATTGGAGGTAGAATCCATTTTAAATGGTAATGTATCAATAAGTATATTTGTAAGTATCAATAAATGCCTACATGGCCCATTATCAATAAGTTTCAATATGTCCCAGTATCAATAAGTAAGAATCTGGCCCAGTATCAGTAAGTATGCATTTGACCCAGTATCAATAAGTTTCAATATGTCCCAGTATCAATAAGTAAGAATCTGGCCCAGTATCAGTAAGTATGCATTTGACCCAGTATCAATAAGCATCAATTTGGTTCAATATCAATAAATATATGTATAACCCAATATCAGCAAGGATCCAGAGTCTTTCCAGTATAAACTGTTTTCTTTAATTTTGTGCAGAACTACCTGTGCGGAGATTGTTTTTAGTCAAGCTTCTGCTTTGCTGTTCTTTCCACCTGTTTGATGTAAGGAAGACTGCTTTGAATTTTAACACTTTAAGACAAAGATTCTCTGTTGAAATGATGTACATAAGTTGTTAAATCTTTTCTAGTTTCTCACACATTTTATTTGATGTAAAGATTTCTTTTCAATGTTGTTAGTGGTGAGTACTGACTTATTTGTAGGCAGCAATTTGAATTGTATGTATTGTATAGTTTGTGCTTGATAATTTATCACGTCAATCACTGGTCTATATATATATTGTTGGGTGAATGTGCATACAAATGATGACGTCATGTTCATCGCTCACTTCCATGCTTAAGTTTAGGCACGATGACACTCCACAAGTCAATGTGACTGGTCATATACCAAGCAGATCAATTGACAGATACATGGCTCACCCCCAGTCTTACAAAATCACACCTGGACATGTGTTAATAGTTCATAGCCTAAAAATAGGAGTCTGATGAATGATTTCTTTACTTTTTCTATATGACAAACGAGTGAATTAAAACCATTGACTGTTTTAAGTAATGAGAGGATGATTCTAGAACAGCGGTAGTCTTGCAGAGAATGTTTGCTGGGTAGGTTGAAGACTGAAAATGAATGACTGACAGTTTGATATAAAGATCATAGCCAATATGGAAGCATTGTCTGAAGTAGTAACACAAAACCCTGAAACAGAACTGACCTTACAGAAGTCAAGCAGCCAAAATTTCTGTTAGATTCATGTTCCAGTATATCTTCTCCAGCATAAAACTGTTGCAAATCATATACAAAATATAACTTTAAGTGATTCATTTTCCTAGTTGCCTAAGAAGATGCCTTCTCACAAGATCACTGCTGTTGCAGAAACCACTTTATGGAAAAAGTATTGCAAGTCTGTAATGATATTTATATTGGAGAGTATGGATGACATGCAGATTACCTCCCATGCGCTATACTCATTTTAAAATGAAATACATTTCATATAACTGTAGCATTCACTGTACTATTATTTGTATAGTACTGAAGTATCGTTTACCTGTTGTGGTAATTATAAATATAATTTTGTCTTTGTATTTAATTTTCAAACTCAGTGCTCTTGATCTGCTCTTTGGTAACTTATTTAAATAACTAGTTTGTTCAACAGATTCTCTATTCTGTTAACAGTTTACACATCCTATGCATGACATTGTAACTTTGGGGCAAACGATTTACTTGTATATTGATCTGTAAGTTTGCAGTTTGGTGCGTGGTTCGTACATACACTCAGGGTAGTGAGATAAGTGATTGTGGCACATGACACCATCATCTGTCATGGTATTCAACCCTCTGTTAGCCACTTAGTTATATCTGTACAGGCATTAACATTTGAAATTCATTTCATAATTTATTGCTATCAAAAAGTGGTTATATATTGTTAATTTTTAATCCAAATTCAAATTTGTATAGTCATACGATAAAAACCTGTAGCTAAAATACATACCTGTCTTTAACTGTAAACTTTGAATATCAAACAGGTGTGTATCCTTTTGAGATATCCTTATATATCTGTGTGTATACGTGAATGCGTGCTTGTGTGTATGTACATATATACATCTATGTGCATGAAGAGAGACACACAGGGGGGGGGGGGGGAATGAGGAAAAGAAATGAGAACGAGAGAGAGAGGGGGAAGGAAAGATTGTAGAGGAAGTTAAAGCATGAAGACTCAGTCAAGGAAAATAATCTGCAGTTTTGCAAGAAACCCAAAGCTGCTTCCAATACTCACTGCATCCTCTCCACGTGAGTGTTGGCTTGTTTAAATTTCCTATACTGTTTTCTCGCTGCCCTTGATTTATTTGCAGACGATTACGATAACAGGCCGGGCACTAGCTGCCTTGGGTATATATTTTCACATTCGGATCTTTTATCCCAACGATAACGCACGCCCAACAAACGAGTCCTCTGTCTAATCTCGGACCCAGAAAATAAAATAAAAATAAATAAATAAAATCCTAATAACAAAACTGCCGACTAGAGTAACACACGCAGTCATTCAAACAGATGGGAAAATAAGCACTCCGCAATTATGCCCTCATAGTGTCAAGTCACCTACAACTGACATGCCATCAGGCCAAGATGGGCGCTGTAGATCTTTCCTTTCGAGGCACTGAGGACCTGTCCTATATACTGCACATGAAATAATTATGTGAAGCTGCTGTGTTATCAGCACTGCTCAAATGGACCACTGACAAGACAGCATCGTGTGGTAATAATGTCGAGTTCACCTTTGACGTCTGTCTGAAACAGCTATTATTCAGTAGTAGGATCGTATGTAACGCTCTGTCACGTATACTAGTAAGATCGTATGTAACTGTTACTAAGAGTAGTAGGATCGTATGTAACGCTCTGTCACGTATACTAGTAAGATCGTATGTAACTGTTACTAAGAGTAGTAGGATCGTATGTAACGCTCTGTCACGTATAGTAGTAAGATAGTATGTAACTGTTACTAAGAGTACTAAGATCGTATGTAACTGTTACTAAGATAGTAACGCTCTGTCACTTATAGTAGTAAGATCGTATGTAACTGTTACTAAGATAGTAACGCTCTGTCACTTATAGTAGTAAGATCGTATGTAACTTTTACTAAGAGTATTAAGATCATATTTAACTGTTACTAAGTGTAGTAAGATTGTATGTAACGTTCTGTCACGTAGAGTAGAAGGATCATAATTATTAATGCTCTGTCGTGTAAACACTAGAAGGATCGTCGTATGTAACGCTCTGTCACGTACAGTAGAAGGATCGTCGTATGTAACGCTCTGTCACGTACAGTAGAAGGATCGTCGTATATAACGCTCTGTCACATACAGAAGAAGGATCGTATATAATGACCTATCACATACAGTAGTAGGATAGTGTGTAACGATGTCACCAACAGTAGAAAGCTCATATGTAACGCTTTTTCACTAACAGTAGCATATGTAGCGCTCTGTCAATAGTAGAAGGCGCGTATGTAACCCTCTGTCACATACAGTGCAAGGATCTTCCGTAATACTTTGGTCATGTAGAGTAAATTGTTTGGACCTCGTTTTATTAAAAAATTATTTCGTGTGTATGAAATGTAGATTCAGCAATGAAGTATAGTATTAACCTACTTCTAATACTTCGTCATGCTGCGTGTCATTATATAGTGACATGTTTCCATACTTCTAGATGATATTAAGATCTTGGTTTTATAGTGACCTCTCGGGATAGTGAGGGTGGCTATTAACCTTATTCAAGAAACACCTCTGTGGCATACTCACCTAGTTCCTAAGAATATTGACCTAGGAACTTAGGTGGCCTACTGGCCTAGTTCCTTGCAAAAATCTCTGTGGCATTCTGACGCTTCCTTGCAATCCACAGGAGACACCGAACTGCATATTTTAAACTGGGATTTTGTCATCTGCAGCTGTGTGATTTTTTAAAATTTTGTTTCGTACTTTAATAGCACAGTTGCTTAGCACTTGTATACCTCGGACTGGTTCTTACAGTCTCTCAGTAGATTTCTTACACCGTCTTTGGATCTCTTACAGCCCCTCATTAGACTTTTTACACCTTCAGTGGACTTCTAATAGATCCTCGGTACATTTTTGACACCTTCAGTAGCTGTCTTACAGTCCATCAGTAGATTTGTACAGTTTCGGTGGATTTCTTAAAGCTTCGGTAGATTTCGTACAGTTTGATAAATTAATTCTATAATTGCTGCATTGGCTGTGCAAATATGGGTGAATGACCCGATTAAATGTGTTATTAATAGCGCTGCAAATGAGTTGAGGATGGCACGTAAGTTTAGTGATAAAACTATCAGTAAGCAGAACTCTAAAATTGGTTAAAATATGACGCCGTTAATGCTAATTAACTCAGTAAGAGAAAAGTAAAGGCAATCCGGATACGCCCACCCTGCCGACTGCGCCTTTAATGTTCAAAGGACCGAAACGTTATGCAGCCTATATTAGGACTTAGATGATGTCGCCAATCTTAAGAAAAGTAACTATTTGAGATACGATAAAACTACACCCCTCAATGAAGAGATGACAAAGATAAAATAACACTAATCCATGATGATGCGACGAAACTAAACCACGCGGTGATTTGATAAATATAGACCAATCAATAATGATGTTACAAAACTCAACCACCCAGTTTATGATAATACTAGACTATACCACGATGGGATGATACATCTAGACCTATTCCATGACGTATGATAAAATTATACTATTGATTTATGGTACTTACAACTGTCACAAGTCTGATAAAAATGCCCGACCTGATGACCCACTTAGCCTTGTTTACTTCAAATTCAAATATTTGAAACCCTTGACTCCTTTGTTCAAAGCTTCCTTTTTCTAGGCGCTTCTAGAACAGGTCAAGATGTTATGTAACTTTAGGACCATTGTCCAGTTCTCGAACCAACTACATGCTTCGCGAACAGTCACGTGATACGCAATATACCTTTCTATATATGTACCCACACGCTTCCGCTCCCTCACTTCGAGCACATTTTAGCTAATTCCATCAGCTTACTCGGGTCGTGAGAGGCAGCCGACGCCATAGAGAATCAAGGTACCCTTCGACTTCTCTCAAAAGGTATCATTTATTTAATAGTATTTGCCTATGTATTGTTAAGTATGTATTTGTGCTATGTATTATATGATTTCCATATACACTTGAGCATGGTTCAGAGAAATAGCTGAAAACCTATATGTTACGGAATATAAATTTATTGTAACCATTTTTCCATTTCTGTACTTTAATTTATATTATTTTAATTCACTAAGAGCCAGAATGCTGCGCTCGATATGAATTCTTCATGTAATTCAATTATTGCGTGTAATTTTAATTGTAAATTGTGAAGCGCTCTGTCGGTTTGAATTACCTCTTTGTATGAACATTAATTTAACGTTGTATCTATTTTATTGCTTCATACGTCATGATTGTTAAATGGAACACATGTGAGACGATTATATTTTTTCTAAATCTAATTGTAAGCGACGCGAGGTCGAAAACTCTTTGATTCAGCGCATTTAACTGAGCCATGCCTAGTAGGACGTGTTAGGTTGAGAATTATATCCAAGCACGTTGCATCCACAGGTCGGTTCATGTTCACCCATGCCTCACCTGCATTAGCTTATTGGTATAAGCTGGTTGAATTCCACTCTGAGGGCCATGCCGCTAAAATTCCAGTTCCTAGCCACTAACAGGAGGACACCATTCCTTATGCACCACGTGCGTCGCTAAAGGGGGACTGAGGGAACGGACCGGCATGACTGAGTGTTGAGACCAAATTGATACAAGAATAGAGCTAAGTGCAAACCAAGTGTACAGATCTCAAAGGAACACTTTTTCTGGCAATTTAGATTGACAAAAATCAGGCATATGCGCGTAAAGATAGAGTGAAAGACTATTCACGTTCGCATTCGATTTATTGTTAATTTGTTAACTTTATTAAATCTTATTTTCTTTGTTAATACCTCTTAGTAGTTGATTTCTATGCACAATAGACCAATCAGATTAATTCTTAGATTTGAATGGGGGCGAATGAGCAGAAAGATTGATAACGAGTGCATATTAATTTAGAGGGATTTAACTGTTTTCAAATCTAGCTAAAAGTTCGCAGTTTATTAGTTTGTAAAATTGTCGTCTGAACTACAAGACACACTTTTAATTAGTCAAATAATAAATTGAGCAACCAGTCTGCATAGAATATGAGAGAAAGAATTAATTATATTTAAAGTCTTTAATTATTCTAAGCAGGGTCTTTAAATAAATACTGGAAACGTAACAACAACTCAAGACTATAGCATGATGGTTTGATAAAAGACTATTTCCACAATGATGTGACAAAACTAGACTATTCCCAGGTTGTACGATAAGATTAGACTATTCCCCGATGCTATGATACAACTAGACTATTCTCTGATGATACGATAAAACTACACCTTCATTGTTTGTATCTGATAAGATAAACTTCATTGTTTGTAACTGATACGATAAAACTTCATTGTTTGTATCTCATATGCTTGATTTGGATTAAAGTACACTAATAGCTTTGGATGATTTCGCAAATGGACGAAAATGAATGTTGATGAAAATGGCTTGTGATAGTATGGTGTAGACGAAAATGAATGTTGATGAAAATGGCTTGTGATAGTATGGTGTGTAGGTGGTGTCACCATGAGGCTCGAGCGCAACACAAACTCAGTCACTCCTATTGTTAGGGCTTAATGCGGGGATTATGCTAACCACTCAATTGTACAACCAGCTGAATGGGTCTCCAGAAATAACATGACGACATCGATCGTATACAATGGATTGGTCCTTGAAGTACTTTTTCAAAGACGGGACAGGCCGAAATTTACAAATGTACAGAAGGAAAGGTCAGATGTACAAGAAGGAAAGGTCGGGGATGGACAAGGAAAGGTCAGATGTACAAGCAGGAAAGGTCAGCTGTACAAGAAGGAAAGGTCAGATGTACAAAATGTACAGAAAGAAAGGTCACATGTACAAAATGTACAGAAGGAAAGGTCAAATGTACATGAAGGAAAGGTCAGGTGTACAAGAGAATGTCAGTTGTACAATGTGTACAAAAAGAAATGTCAGATGTATAAAATGTACAGAAAGAAATGTCAGATGTACAAAATTTATAGAAAGAAATGTCAGATGTACAAAATGTACAGAAAAAAGGTCAGATGTACAAGAAGGAAATGTCAGATGTACAAAATGTACAGAAAGAAAGGTCAGATGTACAAAATGTACAGAAAGAAAGGTCAGATGTACAGACGGAAAGATCAGATGTACAGACGGAAAGATCAAATGTACAGAAGAAAAGGTCAAAGGTATAGTCAGATATATTTGCTGTACAAAATTATTTCAACACTGTCCATAGTCCTCGAGGGAACACATTGCACTAGGGATTTTGGACGACTGATTAAAATGCATCACGTGACCCATAATAAAGCTGTTCCTCGACACTGTATATCAAGTAAAACTATAATTTGCTATCAAAACGCATGAGCTCACTCAGGACATAGCGGTCGCTTTAAGAAAAAGCAACAACCCAGAAATGTAGTACTTTGAATTGATTTGATGTCTGCATGGTGCGTAATAAATAGTTATTTGATTGGTCGGTGAGTATCAGCGCTATTTTCACACACTTCACACCCGTATAAAGATGTCACCCACAACGGCAGCACGACGCCGACAAGCAATTACGAAGACAACTGCGAAGCACCCAGCGACGAAGAAGCTGATCGAGCTGCAACCATGATGACGCCAGTAGCAACTGCAAGGACAAGAGTGAAGAAAGTCATGAACGAACATAAAGATAACGGTTGTGATGACGACCATCAACTCTTGACGATGACTGTCAGTGATACGATCTGAAATGGGCAGACTGATAATATGGCCACGCACGAAAGATGTGAAGAAAAATAATGCATCCACACCTTATTAATTATTGTCAGCTACCATTCAGTAACTCATCGTTATAATTCGTGAAATATTATGCTCATAGACAGTTCAAAGCAGGGAGAAAATGACGTCAGTTTAGAAAGTGTATGTGTGGGGGGAAATAACTCTCACTAAGTGCCCGAAGACTGTTGACGCACGACACAGCTCGCAGGAAGACGAGATTCGCGTCTTTGGCGTGGCACCGAGTCAGAACCGTGTGAACGGCCAAAGTCTTTGCTTTTCCCAGGCGTGGGAAAATGACTGCTTCGTCTCAGATTTATTCCCCTCCCTCCTGCAAGACTTTTCTACCCCACCACCCCGTCTCGCTCATCTTCCCTTGCCATGTTTTTCAGTTCCACTGTAATCCTCTTGCTCCAATCTGGTACCTTCAGCCCCCTGTTCTCTTCTGACACTTTTTCGTGTTCTACTATCTTTCTCTCTCGCTCTCACTCTCTTTCACGCTCGCTCCCTCTCCCTCTTTCGCTCTCACTCACTTCGCATGTTTGTCTGGTTTTCATTTCGTGATCAGCAAGCTTTTAGGAGGGAGAGTACTCTGTGTGCTGACTCAATCCGAATCTGTTTTCCATTTCAATGCAGATTGCTGCAAGAGATAAGCAGCTAGGGATTTGGGGAAGGTTTTTTTTTTTAAAAAAAAAACACGTTATTTTTATTTATTTTCTTCCTAGCACACTGCTCAACAAATTATCATTTTTTTTTATCATTCTGGAACTGTTGTGAGAACTGAAGCATTGGACTGTCTTTACAGAAACACAAGGACATGTATTTGTTTACATTTTCGCATGAACTAGGTTCGAACATTTGCCCTTGGGGAAGGGGGTTGTTTTCGTTTATTGAATTAAAAAGAACAGAAAACCTGTGGCAAGTGAGTGAGGTGCACCCTTCCTTCTCCCTCCTTACTAATCCTCATAAAAGTGCCAGTTCAGGGTTATTACCTTTGAAGTACGTATTGCTGCGCAGAATAATTCCACGCATGCGCGAGAAGCTTTCTGTCGGACTGCACCTAGTAACGGAAGTGCTTGTTCTTTCCTTTTGTCAAACTGTTCGCGAAATACTTTCTTAGAAACTTGACGTAATTGCTAGGAAATACCTTTATACCCATCATTCCGGAACGGCAACACTTGTTTACTTGTTAATATTGACTATAGTTAGGTGTTTGTTGAGGTTTTCTATTTTTCATTTTTAAAAAATGAAAACTCAACACAATTTTGCTCAGTCACTCTGAGTCAGTGTGACTGTAGGAAACTTAAGGATGCAATTTGCTTCTTTCGGCATTATTTGTTTTTTAATTCACGCCATGTGTCAAGAGTAAAAGAGTATGTGACCTTTCCTCTTTCCAAACACTTTTTCCCCACTGGTTTGAAGATGACTTGTACGCTAGAGAATATCACAAAAGTATCTTTAAAATGAATCAGTCATTTATATTTCCTGTCCAGGTAGTGTCTGCGAAAAATTGAAAAACAAAATTAAAATGGAGTTATCTCCCTGCCAAGATGCAAAACATGCAGTTTGCATACAGAGTGCAGAATGACATTTCAATAGAAGTTTTGAAATGGAACGTTGAAAATTAAAATTTTACAAACTACTGTTTTAATAACGTAATCTCAAATTATTAACTGGAATGCATTTCCTTTTAACCGAAATTAATTATGATTTTCGTCATTTTTGACAAGTTGTGCACAACAATTGTTAAAAAAACAACTTAACGCATTCTCAATTTCAAAATAACTATTTAGATAGTATTCTTCCATCCTTTTACAACTTCCCTCCATATTTTTTATTTCTTCTTTTCTTATTTTTCTTTTAAATTTGTGCATTGCCAGTATCACCACTGGAGCGTCGTTGTAACTGACACAGACAAGCGAACTTTTCTTCCGCTCCTGTGGTTTGTAATCACGAACTGACATGCAATTATCCGTTTGAAAAATGTTATGTTTAGCGATCTGCTGTCTCAGACGATCAGCCAGACCGACTTCTGCTTCATTCTCTGAGAACCAAGGACATACACTTACTGGAGAGGATTGAGGAGAACAGTTATGCAGTGACGTAAGATCGATCAACCTTGAGGAAAGGGTTAAAGGGAGACGATTCCGAAGATATAATTATTCGCCTGGGAGAAACGGGTCCCCCGTGCACAATCGCGGACACCGAGAAATAACTAAGCTCCTACTTGTTGTTGATGATTATCAACATATGAAAGATATATGTGAGAGATATATATATAGAGAGAGAGAAACAACCCGGAAATGAGAGAGAAACAACCCGGAAATGAGAAAGCACAACGGTAATCAATTCAAGCTACATGTTTTATCTTAAATAAAAGCACAAATACGTCAGTTCAGAAAATAAATCTTAAACTCTTATTCTCTGGATTTAAACACTGCACGTAGAAAAAGAAGTTTGGACATTGAATACTAATGAGAGAGGTGGTGATGATTGTTGTTCCTGATGATGATTGTTGTTGTTGATGCTGCTGATGCTGCTGGTGCTAATGAAATTCAACATTGAATCCGTTCCCACTCTGCTTCCAGATTCTCTTTCCCGCCGTTGCAGGCTCTTTTACAGAAAGCAGGCGCTGTGGCGTGTTGAGTTGAGTACGAGCTGTCACTTGCAGAACTTCCACGTCAATTTATTGGGTGTCTTGTGAGCAGGTGTGCCGTGCGAAAGCGGGCCTAAGCGAAACCGGCACGGAGGTTGTGACCCATATGAAGGGAGAGAAAGTTTTATAATTACATTGTAGTTGTCTTCCCATAAACTAGTCGCGGTGGTAGCAACTGTCTTGTCAGATTTGAGTTCTATTAACAGAAATTGTTGTCACATCTAACCGCAAAAATTCTATACATGGAGAAATAAACTCACAATAGTTGTCCCACGAAGCATGCAGGGTTAAGGGAGAAAACTCTAAATTACCATTAGCTTATATCCGCACACTTAGTTACTTGTAATTGATCGTAATAAATTATTACAGCAAAAAAGAAGTAGCAGACGACATTCGTGAATGACATTAGTATTTTCTGAACTTAGCTCGGATTTTTCCGTACCGATTTGGGTTCAAGGTTACTTCTGCTGTACATAGCTTTTGGAAAATTTACTGTTGCTTTGCTTGTTGATTTATTTTTAACACAACTATAGACATACCGATATTAGAGCTCATTCTATAAGTAAAAGAAATATTAGAACGCTTTTCGTTTAAATATAATTTTTTAACATATAAAACTGATTTGCAATATGGCCCTCTCCCATTCCTGATAGACTCTGTATTCGCTATCGATATAGTGTTTACTTTCTTCTGGGATAGACTGTTTATTTGCTATCGATATAGTGTTTATTTTCTCCTGGGATAGACTGTTTATTTGCTATCGATATAGTGTTTATTTTCTCCTGGAATAGACTGTTTATTTGCTATCGATATAGTGTTTATTTTCTCCTGGAATAGACTGTTTATTTGCTATCGATTTAATGTTTACTTTCTTCTGGGATAGACTGTTTATTTGCTATCGATTTAATGTCTTATTTCAGTTGCGCACTTTGCTCATGCACAGTACAGAACAGTGTACTGCAAACCTCTTAAGAACACATATAGTGTTGTGTATCATTTCACAACAGTACAGAACAGTGTATGTGTACTGCAAACCTCTTAAGAACACATGTAGTGTTGTGTATCATTTCACAACAGTACAGAACAGTGTATGTGTACTGCAAACCTCTTAAGAACACATGTAGTGTTGTGTATCATTTCACAACAGTACAGAACAGTGTATGTGTACTGCAAACCTCTTAAGAACACATGTAGTGTTGTGTGTCATTTCACAACAGTTCAACAATAGATCGTAATTTACTGTCAATATAATGTCCGTCAGGTGTATTTATATTGCAAATATAAATCGATCGTTAAATATTTTAAAACGGCACAGTGCATTTTTTTCAAAACTATACTGTTTATTTATATTTCAATATTTATATTTGATTCCATGCCTTTCGATGTTTTTCGTGCTTATTAATAACCAATCAACTCCTTTGGAAGTTTATTCCGATGAACGTGATTTTTTAAAATTTCGATCGACATTGTTTATTTTGCTATAAATAGCTCCAGCCTCTTTCTATGTTAGTTTTATATTTACAAAAGTTGCTCCAGCCTCTTTCTGAGATGTTAGTTTTATATTTACAAAAGTTGCTCCAGCCTCTTTCTGAGATTTTAGTTTTATATTTACAAAAGTTGCTCCAGCCTCTTTCTGAGATGTTAGTTTTATATTTACAAAAGTTGCTCCAGCCTCTTTCTGAGATGTTAGTTTTATATTTACAAAAGTTGCTCCAGCCCCTTTCTTGATGTTAGTTTTATATTTACAAAAAAATAATGTTGTTCTTTTATCATATTTACCTTGACAACCGCGTGATTAGTTTCTTTGCAGTTTGTTTCACATATCAGAAAGTGGACATTATTTTATGAGTGAAAAGGCATTCACTTAAAAAGTTTTAGTATAGAGTTCTATATTAATATATCAATTTCATCCATGTTATAGCAAGTACTAAACAATCGAGAGAACCGTTTGCCTTTAACTTTAATATCTATCTATCTATCTATCTATCTATCTATCTATCTATCTATCTATCTATCTATCTATCTATCTATCTATCTATCTATCTATCTATCTATCTATCTATCTATCTATCTATCTATCTATCTGTTTGTCTGTCTGTCTCAATCTAACGAAGAGCCGAAACTAACTTTAGTAAATTTCATACATATCCAACAATTCAGAAAACCAGTCGCTCTAATTAAATCAATATGTAACAACACTGTTGTTTGTTTGTTTTTCTAGCCCCCCCTCCCCCCCCACACACACATACACACTTTCACTCTTTCCATTTTTTTCCACGTGTGATGGTAGTGTTCCCTGACTTTTCCGCTTAAGCACTGGTCGTCTTTTATGTTCAGATGTCTTGATGCCCAATGAGATATTCAAATGTGCTGACGTCAGTTAGATGTTCAGAAGAGGCTGCACGCTATGTGATGGGTTATGGGTTAAAAACTCGGACGTCTGGCTTGTCACTGCGCGCTCCTTGTAATCTGAATGTGAACATTGTAAGATAATAGTTTCTCAAGTTTCAGGACAGGAGAGTAGAGCAAGTCTTAATGACAATTATAAATGGCACTTTTCTTGACAATAAACCACTAAGATACGAGGGGGCGGAGTAGGGGAGGTTAGGACCAAAAGAAATAAAATGTGAAATCCAGCCAAACAAACTGCAGAAAATAATGATTTGAAAACACTGCTCTTATCAATGACACATTTCATTTTGTGTTGAAAACAGGATCCGTGTGTATGTGGGATGCGAGCGCTAGTTTTGTGGGTGTGTTCTGCATGAAGACTGTTAAAATTACCAGCACAGTGATGGCCGTTTGATATCTCCCGATCCATTGTGACATCTGTTCGCGCTCAGATGTATTTCTCGGAACAGCAAAGGTAAATATAGTCTACTGTAAACAGGCTAAATCCCGTGTCATCGAACAGGTAAACAGGTTAAATCCTGTGTCATCAAACAGCGTAGGTAAATATAGTCTACTGTAAACAGGCTAAATCCTGTGTCATCAAACAGCATCGTTAAATATGGTCTACTGTAAACAGGCTAAATCATGTATCATCGAACAGTTTAGGTAAATATAGTCTATACACTACCTTACACTCTTTGTTTCCTAGGCCCGGTTAAGAAAGCTACCCAGTGATGGAAATAAATGGGTGTGGACACACAGATGGACTACATTGGTTCACCCATGATGTAATGGCTCTCCCGAGACTCCTCCCCCCCCCCCATGGTGTTACCACCAAAACAATTAACAAGACAATGACAATGCAAACATTACAGGATGGCAATACATAAATATGAAAAAAAAATTGAAAAGATGATTAAAATGAAAAGTACAAAACTTTACAAAAGAAAATTAAATAGAAAAAAAAGTGAAAATGATATTGTGGGACACAGCCCACAACAAAATAAGATCATTACAAACTATGTTCATGTTTCGTAATAGTGGTATTCATAAAGTTCAAATCATAATGTTCTACTTGAAAGTAGATACACTATTTATTTTTCTGTCATTCTAAGCCCAAAATTCTCAGAGTTGTTTTTGACATGAAGACTTAACTCTGATTTCTGGTGATGTCTTTTTGTTGCTGGGTTATCTCCCTTGAGACCCTTGTCCTTTTTTCCATTAAAGCACAATCATGTATCATAGCTTCCTTCAGCTCCAATCCAACCCCCAAAACCCTGCAATAGTTTTTATGCAGCTTTAAGTGTCTCATGTACATGTACATTTTAGTTGTGACTATTGAGACAGTAGTCAATCAAGTTTATGTAAAACTATTATCAGTTATCTCTAATAACTCCATTTCTGTTTTCTGATAATATTATCCTGTGATTTGTATTGACATATAGTTGAATTATATATTTTCTAGATAAGGACTGTGTAAACATAAAATTATCTGAATGTGGATTCGTGGAAATATTGATGTCAAGTTTTCTATTTCATTGTATTTCTTATTTGTTTTTTTTATTTTTTATTTAATAAATTTATTGTTAAATTTATTGATCTTACTGCACATATATTAAAACCTTATGTTGGAGGAATAGTAGGTGGATGGAGTGCTTGTTAAATATAAATGAAAGACGGATTTTTATTACTCCTATAGTAAGAAGTTTCCACCTGCAGAACATTATGCGACACTAAAACGTCTAACCTATTGTGTAAAGAGTATAGTTTTAGGACACCGTTATAATCCGCCGAAAGAGAGAGACGTGTTGGTCTTGTGGGAGAATTATGTGACGGTGTTGGCTAGTTCTTAAACAGTTTCAGATGCTATCCAAGAAACAAATATGCAAAGGGAAATTGTGTCCTGACATGCGGCTAATATTGAGTTCAAGAACTTAGACACTATGTCGAATTGTGAAATTAAGTAGATTTACAACTGCATATTACTTTTATTAATAGGGTGTACAGAACTTTGCATTTTATTGCTTTCAAATTGTTTTATTTCTCGACAGTTTTTCATTCTTGTCTTATGACAACGAACTAATGCAAAAGCATACAGCGTACACGCGTACATAAAATAATTTAATCATTTCCCAAGATGCATCAGTTGTGACATTGTACCCACACATCCTCTCTGTTGACCCAGACGATTACCTGGGTCATAACTGATGATTCCTTCTCGACTGGACACCAAACAAATCAACAGTTAAGTATCATCAATTTCAAAAGTGAGCAATTTGTAAATGGAAACAGCAAGTGAGGAATTTATAAAACTTGTATATTGTGATCAGTAAAGATACGAATTAATTAAAATTAAATTGTTCCAATATTTTCATTTTATTCTGAGACATGAAAATGTTTTGTTTGAAATGCACAGTCCTATGGCGTTTTAGGACAGAACTCAAAGAGGCAAGTACAATTTTATATATGTTTAATTAGTGAATTGTATTATTTATATGGAATATAATTTCTACAGAAGAATATCTTTAGGAAGGACATATAAATTTAGTTTAACTTAGATTATTTTCTTGGAAGAACTCCAGGTCGTTATTTCAGGAGCGAGACATGCGTACACGTTTAAGTAGCTTGGACTCGAAAGACAATAATTATCATCACCAGAGCAACTAAATAATCATCTTCATTCTCATTCATGCAAGTCATTACTACATTCACTTTCTATTCAAGGATAGGAATTAATTATTTGTATTTTTGTTTACAACAAGCTTGAATATGGGCCCGTCATCAAGCTATTAATGAATGGGGTCGATAATTCTGTCGTCGCTAGCAGGATATGGTCTCTCTTTAAAAAAAAATACTTTTGTGTATTTTGTTCCTAATTTGCAGCATTGTTTCTTATTCTTTCTTACCGCAAGTATTCTTCACACGGCAAATGCTCGCACGCCAACACACATTCACTCTCACTCTCACGCCAACACACATTCACTCTCACGCAAACACACGCACTTTCTTCATCTGCACGCGTATTCGGCCCACCCCGCTCAAAAATGTTCGCTCGTACACTCTCAAAACTCTACACACAAACACACACACACACACACACACACACACACACACACACACACACACACACACTCGCTTTGCCCTTCACCCCACCAACACTCCAATCGTTCGCACGCACAAGCACACAAACTCACTTCGGTTGCTGTAATCTGACTGTAACAGTCCTGATCTCTCTCTCTCTCTCTCTCTCTCTCTCTCTCTCTCTCTCTCTCTCTCTCTCTCTCTCTCTCTCGCTCTCGCACGAGAGTTCACGATGACAAGCGACCTTTCACCTTTGCTTATGGAAACGTCTTCCTTTCAGATTACACAGCATCTACGAGTCCTTTTTCTTAAACACTCCGCACACTCACCCAACACGCACTAACATATATCCACATGTTAAAGCAATATGTTCTAAGAGCAAGGTAGACATTTATTGTTTTAATGGGACTCCGCAATACCACCACCCCCCCCCCTCTGCCTCACAGTTTTATCCTCCCTTTTTCCGTCCCTGTCTCTTTCTCCACCCTCTCTCTCCGTATAATTTTGCACACTGACACACGCATGCATGCACAACATATTGGAAACGAAAGCAATTTGCGCAGAATTAAATAATTTTTTTTAAAAAGCTAAGCATTCTGCGCACGAGTTAGGTTTTTTTCAATACATATTTGTTTTAATGCAATACAAAGTGAACTTCGCTCTCCCATAGAGAAGATGAAAAGGTTTAAGTACGAAATTCGACCTCAAAGACGGAAGAGCGAAAAATTTATTGCAAATTCAATTCGCTGGCAAATGCATCTAACAGTCGCCGCGAAGCGAAACACAAATAAACAGTGAGTTGATGTAAAACAAAATGACGACTATCAGTTCTGAGGTCTATTTCCAGGTCTGTGTGGTCCGGCAACACGCGCTCCCCGACAGCACACGCTCAGAGGTAGAAAGTTAGAGGGAGAGAACTCTTAACGCAGGGAAATTCGATCTTCACTCTTGATTAGCACGTCGACTAAATATTTCTTCAGCTGATCTGTGAGTGTTTCCCCCCATGTGCTGTGCGTCTTCTAAAATTAGTTTTCTGTGTAGGAATCTGGAGATCGTAAAATTACCATGATGAAAAGATTATAATTATAGGTTTGTCGAATTTAGTGAAGAGTTGAACATTCTTTGTGCTCGCGGTTATTGTTGTCGCTTTGTTTTGAAATAACACGCTGATATTGTTTTATCTGATGCTCTTAAGTCGTCATTTATAGGTCGGAATCACAAGGATGAATTACACAATCTTAGTCGTTAAGGTATGCTAAGCAGTGTAAATTTTCAAACGGACATAAACGCACTGATCGAATCTTTTTGTGAGGAGTGTCTTTGAAGGAAAAATTTTCTATTTCTCGCGAAAAAAGTTTTTGTCAGGAGACGCAACTATATACATGGCTGCGATCAGAGCTAAGTCATCGGAACATCTGGTTAAAGCAAATAAATCAAGAACATTGGCATATAAAAATAACAATCTTGGAACTGTCTAGCCTTAACTTACTTTTAAATTCCAACTAACGGCATCAAAAACATGAAGGTCCATTAAATCATTTAGTCGTCTGCGCACTGGAGACACGTCCAGGCCTCTATTCCCAAAGCTCAGGATATACGCACTGACACTTGGGGTGGGTGGGGGACAATAATTCCTCTGTACAGGGGGCAAGTCTGCGTAAGCAAGAGCTCACTGAACTGCACAGCTTTAGAAACTTCAATTACTATTGCTACGTTGGTTTTTATGACTGACCTGTAACAGCTGTTCAAGCCCAAGAGAACTTCGCGGCCATGCTCCTGGGTTAGACCCACTGAAGGCGTGTCCATGTGCAAACTCTTGAACCCTTAGCGAAATGCACTGAACTGAAAACCAACTGGAAGCTGACAGTGTGCCCCTTATACAAAGCTGAAGCGTACCCCCCACACACCATTTTTTTTTTAGGACGCTGAAATGTACCCCTTGTTCAGGACGATAAAATGTAAACCTTTACTTTCATCAAAGTGACGTGTCCCGCTTTCTAGGACGCTGAAGTGTACCCCTCGTTAGGATGCTGTAGAGTACCCCTTTTTAAGGACGATGATGTATGCCCCATTTTAGGATGCTGAACCATTTTAGAACGCTGAAGTGTATTCCTATTGAGGGTGCTAACGTGTATCCTTTTTAGGATGCTAAAATATACCTGTTTTGGGATTCTAATGTGTAGAGAAGCTAAAGTGTACCCTTTTAAGGATGATGATGTGTTCCCTTTTTAGAATGCTGAAACTTTTTTCAGTAATGCTGAATTTTACCTCTGTGTAGGACGCTGTCGTGCACCCTCTCTTTTAGGAGGTGAAATGTGAAACATAGCATGGTGAAGTGTACCCTCTTTTAGGACGTGAAATGTGAAACATAGCGTGGTGAAGGGTACCCTCTTTTAGGACGTGAAATGTGAAACAAAGCAAGGTGAAGTGTACCCTCTTTTAGGACATGAAATGTGAAACAGCATGGTGAAGTGACCCTCTTTTAGGACGTGAAATGTGAAACATAGCATGGTGAAGTGTACCCTATTTTAGTACGTGAAATGTAAAAATTATAGCATGGTGAAGTGTACCCTATTTTAGTACGTGAAATGTAAAAATTATAGCATGGTGAAGTGTAACCTGTTTTAGTACGTGAAATGTAAAAATTATAGCATGGTGAAGTGTACCCTATTTTAGTACGTGAAATGTAAAAATCATAGCATGGTGAAGTGTACCCTCTTTTAGTACGTGAAATGTAAAAATTATAGCATGGTGAAGTGTACCCTCTTTTAGTACGTGAAATGTAAAAATCATAGCATGGTGAAGTGTACCCTCTTCTAGTACGTGAAATGTAAAAATTATAGCATGGTGAAGTGTACCCTATTTTAGTACGTGAAATGTGAAACATAGCATGGTGAAGTGTACCCTATTTTAGTACGTGAAATGTAAAAATTATAGCATGGTGAAGTGTAACCTGTTTTAGGAAATATCGGGACTATTTAGCATGAAGCGTATCCTGTTTTTGGATGCTGAAGCTTAAAACATCTTATCATGAAGTGTACCCTTTAAAGGATGCTGAAGTTTAAAGCATTTTAGCATGGAGGAGTGTACCCTCTTTTAGGAACCTGAATTGTGAAACATTTTAATATGGTGGGGCAAAGTAAATTTGCCTATCCCTATTTCTAAACTTAATTGCTATATAATTGTTAAATTGTCGAAGTGACCCAACCTTGGGCACTCCTTATGATGATATTTTTTCTCTAAGTGTCAGAGTTGAAATAAACACTGAAGTTGAGAATATGCTAGAAATTGCTGATGTAATGCAAAACAGTCCAACTTGATGTGTAGTTTTTTATTATCCAATGATTAATATTTATGAGAACAAGACCCGCCAATGGGTTGAGATCAAAATTTTACTTACTGTAGAGAGTTCTATTGTCTAATCATTTGACTTTGGTGTGGCAAGAAGTCCGAATGGCTGTGATTAGCTTGATGGTGAGTTAATTGACTGATTGAGAGAGAATGGACTTAAAAATATTTTGTGCTATTGATATGTTATACTTGTGTTTTGATAAGAGGTATATTATGAGAGTAGATTTAATTAACTTCTTTCTATTTCTTCTTTCACTCATCCATGATGTGTCCCCTCCTATTTCTATAGACGAATGATGTGCCTATGGTGTGTAGGTTATTATTTTAGTATCTACTGGAAATTTAGGGAAACAGCAGTTTAAGAATCAGCACTCTATTGGCACAATGTACACCAGGTACCTGCCGCTTCTTTGCACTTGTTGAGAGATGAACAGAACAGGTCACGGGTGACTGAGTCCTTCCACAATGCAAGACCCAATGGCTGCATAATGCCAGACTGTGGACAAGGCCTAGGGGAGAACCCACCAAGTCATCAGGATCAACTTAACAGCCAGCCTCAGCATGTCTAAAGAGATATACAGGCAAAAACTCTTTACTCTGTGTAATATAGTAGACACTATACTACAAATCAAACTATCAGAACACACTCGCATCATTTTAATTTTATAACAATCTTTCTGTCATCATTACTAGATGTTTCATCTGTCCCTAAGTTACAAGTATTTTCATTTTCTTTTGAACTGCTGTCATCATCTTTATATCAGATTGGGATTGGGGGTTCGAAGTCATTTTTGTGTTTATTAATAATATTTATGATACCATTAATCTTAAAATACTTGGTAACACCTGTCAATGCAGAAGTGTGATGGGACGTGGGGCTGGCCACGTTAGGGTTTAAATGTTAAATTAGTCAGTATCAATACATTTCAATACAATTAGTCAGTATCAATACATATATATATATATATATATATATATATGTATATATACCTATTGCGTACACCAACCAACCAACCAATAAATCCTAACGGCACAGAAATATTATTATTATGATGGTTTTCGAATGGAAGGACGTGGACTTGTATGTGTTGTGTGTCACGTGGACTTGGTACATTTTATGTGTTGTGTACTGTTGTGTGCTGTGTGCCACTTGGACTTGTGTACATTTTATGTGTTGTGTGCTGTGTGCCACTTGGACTTGTGTACATTTTATGTGTTGTGTGCTGTGTGCCACTTGGACTTGTGTACATTTTATGTGTTGTGTGCTGTGTGCCACTTGTATACATTTTATGTGCTGTGTGTTGAGTGCCACGATTACCCATGGCTTGGGTGAGCTGAATTTTCATTTACTGTTGCTGCCCGGATTCCGTCAGTATCGACGTCATTGATAATAAAATAAACGATTGCCATCAAAATGAACCTGTGAGCACGTTGCTGCTTGACTTCATTAAGAGTGCCAGACTCGTCCTTTACATTTGGTGCTGCGACCAGGATTTTGGATTTCAGGGTACGTACACCACCGATTTCTTGACATATATTTAAAATTACAAATAAAGGAATCATAAACGATGTTTCATATAATGAAAATTTTTTTAAAATTCTACATGTAGGAAAAAATAGCAACAATACCCTGGTGCCAAGTTGACCTACGAGAAATCAGCAGAGAACGGTTTACGGCTTTGTCGTATAACCCTTTGAGAGAGACGACGCTGTCGCACGACAATGTCAACGACGAGCAGCCTACCGCAGACCTTTATTTTACGTTACGGGCTTGTACATGGACCCACAGCCCCACTCACACAGGCACGCACCCACAGCCCCACTCACACAGGCACGCACCCACAGCCCCACTCACACAGGCACGCACCCACAGCCCCACTCACACAGGCACGCACCCACAGCCCCACTCACACAGGCACGCACACACAGCCCCACTCACACAGGCACGCACACACAGCCCCATTCACACAGGCACGCACATACAACCCCGCTCACACAGGCACGCACATACAACCCCGCTCACAGCCCCACTCACACAGACACGCACATACAGCCCCACTCACACAGGTACGCACATACAGCCCCGCTCACACAGGTACGCACATACAGCCCCGCTCACACAGGCACGCACATACAGTCCCGCTCACACACGCACGCACACACATACACGGAGACCACACCTATTGCTTGAAACCCCTTGAGACGCATAGAGAGAAAATGGCATAGAATCGTAAAAGCAATAATCCCAAATAAAATGGTAGGAAAAGAAAGATCGAGAAGAAAAAAATAGTATTGCATTTCAAGTTAAGCATGCGCTCTACATCTCTTTTTGTGAGCAACATAAACCTGTCGATGAAGTGCCAGGCCTGAAAAATGACGAAGGGTTCTCGCGTTTTCTTGGCACAGTCATCTGTCTTGTTGGCCGAGCAAGTGATGAAAAGACAGCAGAACGATGCAAATTAGAGTAAAATGAAACTTTAGGTTTTGAGACTTTTGCTCGCTGGCTGGCATTCCACCTTTGATATAGAATCGCGTCACACACACACACACACACACACACACACACACACACACACACACACACACACACACACACACACACACACACACACACTCTCTATGCCCACACAAAGAAGGGAGACAGAGACTGGGTGTGTGAATGTCAGAAAAGGGAGGAAAGAGGGTAGGAGAGGGTGGAGGGAGGTTAAATCCGGTAGTTCCACGCTTCACTGACAACTGGACCGATTAGATGCCAGACAAGTGCCAAGGATGCCAAGTCCATGGGTTTGTTCTCTGCTAGCCTTACCGACCATTAATCACGAACTATCAGGCTGAAAGGCCTCTTGCAGTTCCAGCACAAAAGTCTGTTGATGTTTTCCGGTGACTTAGTAACAGTGAACAGGAATCATGTTTTGGGTTGTTGGTTTCTTAAATCTTTTTTTCGGTTCCTTATACTGCTTTCCTGATACTTGTCACGATGTAAACGCTTTGTTTCCCTTTAAAGATATGTGCTTACTTTTTTATTTATATTTTCTTGGAACAAACAACAACAAAATCAATAAAAACTTCAACGAACATGTTGTAAATGGTTGGCAGATTTTCTCCAACCTGTCGAGTCTCGTCAAGATCACGACGACAGATGGTCAAACTTATTTTGGCGGTCTTGCAGCTCAGCTGTCTGATGGACAAAGATGTTTTGCCAATCGCGCCACAAGGTAGGCACGCTTAAATCGTACTTCTTGACTGGTTGATGTTAAACATCAGTCTTCGTGTTGGAATTGGAAACCAGCTTTCGTTTCCGGGGGGGAAAAAGTGCTCGCCGATGGAGTTTCTAGCTCAACGATCGGCATCATAGTCTGTTCCGGGTGTTTACACGTCACTTCCGGTTGATTGCTTCACTGACCAGTTTTTCAGTCTTTGTTTCACGTGGGCGACTTAGAGGGGGGGTCATGCAGCTGACAACATTTTTCTAACAGTTAGATTGATTACCTATCCTCCTTCACCACTTATTACTTCTGAAAAGAATTACAAGATTATTTATTTGTATTTATTAAAACGAAGCGAGAAAAGATCTTTGAATATTTTCTATTGAACAATTGTATTTTTAAAAATTGCTCATGCTTTAATATAAAATTATATAATAACGGATACAAATTTCTTTTTACATTCATATTTGTAAAATAAAATAAAAGTTATTTATCTATCTGTCTATCTATCCATCCATCTATCTATCTATCTATCTATCTATCTATCTATCTATCTATCTATCTATCTATCTATCTATAGCAGAGTAAACTTGTCTATCCTTATTTCTAGACCTAATTGTTATGTAAACTGTTAAATGTCAAAGTGACCTGACCTTGGGCACTGCTTACGCTGATAATTTTAAGTGTCAGAGTTGGAAGTAAACAATTCAGGAGGAGGATAGGCTAGGAATTCTGATGCAATTCAAACCAGTTCCAACTGGTGACTAGTTTTTCTGACTAATAGTCTCACACTGTTGTAACAACCTCAACCAATGAGGATGTACCGAACGTTTCTTTGTTGAAAAAGTACTCTATTCTAATCACTTTGAATTTGGATTGGAATTAATTCTACTCATGAAAAGAAGCCGTTAGCTTAAAGGTGAGTTAACTGAATGATTGAGGGGGAATGGACTTAGAAATATTTTGTGCATTTTGCTATTGATATGTTATACTTTGGTTATGTAGAGATGTAATATGTAGGTTGATTTTTATTTTTACAAATGTTTGAACTAACCTGCACACATATAGTGTGCTTACACTTGACATTGTTTGATATGCTGTATTTATTTTACCATGTGTATATCGGGCTAATAAATACTGTTGCAGGAAATTGTAAGTTGAAAATGGAATGTAAGATAGAATGGAGTTATATCGTGGTAAACTGGAAAATTAGGTTTGCTCCTTAATTAAAGGTGGCCTTTTGAGTTTTGAGTTGAGTTTGAGTTTCAACCCTCGAGTTCCAGTTACCCTTCACATGTTCACTGGTTAGAAACTTGAATGAACGGGAAGGCATGGGAACTTGAATTGCAGTGTACAAGGGTAAGAAGTACGCTATACACACTGATGTATATGTTGGATACATCGAGAAATTTCTGGTACATTGAGATTGCCAGAGTTGCTGTGGTCATGTTCTGCTTGAAGGAACTGATACGGTGAGGAGAACGCTCAAGTTTGTCCGAGAATATACTAGTGCATCAGTGATTTCCATGCATGTGGCGGGAGACACATGCTAATGGACATTGTGACATTGTTGCAAAGCCAGTGAAAGACTGTCGAAGCAGTTTTAGTCCAGGTTACATAAAAGATTAGAAATACCTACCTCTAATAACTCCATTTCTATTCTCTAACTTGTGATTTGTATTGATTCTCTTGTTGAATTGTAATTATACTTTTATTTTATACACACATGCACACACACACACACACACACACACACACACACACACACACACACACTTTGTAGCCATAAAATTATCCAAATGTGAGTTCATGGAATACTGATGTCAGATGAATGTTGATATAAGCAAATCCTAACACGCTACAGTGAACAGGAAGGCTAAGATAAAAATTTCCTTTACTGCTCTAGATATAACTTGTGAAAATTAATTAGTTTTAATTGTATTTGGTTCGAGTTTGACTTTAAGGGGGTGAATGTATGGGTATATTGGAAAGAGACAGATAATGACTGGCTTTCGAGTGACAAAACAGACTGTGACTGGTCATCAAATCACAAAACAGATTGTGACTGGTCATTCAGTACCAAAAACAGATTTTTTTTGTGATTGATCATCAAGTAACAAATCAGAATGTGACTGGTCATCAAATGACAGATTTTGAATGGTCATCAATTAACAAAACAGATTGTGATTGGTCATCAAGTAAAGTAACAAAACACATTATTAACTGGTCATCAAGTGACAAAACAGATTGTGACTGGTTATTCAATACCAAAACATTATAACTGGTCATTCAATACCAAAAAACAGACTGATTGGTCATCACACACACAAAAAATCAGATTGTAACATGCAATCAAATGACAAACAGATTGTGACTGGTCATCAAGTAACAAAACAGAATGGGACTGGTTATTCAATAACAAAATAGATCGTTTTAATGTTTCGAATAAGGTGAATTGGTGGAGGAAATAAAGAAAGGCAATCAGCTCTTAGGACTGATTTTCAACAAATCCCGGTTTAAAAACTTCATCTATCAGCACTATGCGATTCAGTGGAACGCCATTACTGTTAATTATCTCTCATTTCTCTCTCAACGGTTAAGTACAGCTGAATGCTTGCACGGACTCTGCTACAGATGAAAATAATCCAGATCGTTAGTGCAACCACAAACATAGCAACTCTTAATTCAGTAATACCCTACCAGTCGAATCCCATCGGCACTCTAATCTAAATGTGTCTCTGATTGTATTTATCAGATAGGATCTTGCCGATCAAAGTGTCAGATCGACGCCACACGCCGGCAACTAAACATCACTATGCCACCTCACCTGCCTGTGACGCAGCTTGACAGCAAACGGTAACTGAAAGTCAGAGTTGCTGACAGAATGAAGTGAAGAACGAGTGAAAGGAGGGAGTGAGGTGGCGGTGTGTGTGTGGGGTGGGGAGCGATGAACTGGACATTAATTTTAAGTAGCATTAAGCATTACGTTTCAGGATCCTGGAGGTGGATGGGGCAACTCGAACGCCCCGTGAGAATGTTTGTACAGGGACGACGTCTGCAGATTGATCCGTCTGAACACGACTGTGTAGTCTTGGACAAGTGCTTCTGGAGTAAGTGGTGCTGAAAGCGCTTTACCACACGCCGTGAACGGGTACGGGAGGTGTGGTGAGGTGGAATGGGAATGAATATGGGGCTCAGAGTTTACGGATCGAGCACTGTGGGCTTAGAGTTTAGACGATGCCCGCTAAAGATCCGTTGTGAGTTTAAATTCTGAAGGAGTGAGCAACCTTTGCCCTGATGCTCAAGCCAAATTACCCCCCCAAAAAAAAAAAAATAAATAAAAAATAAAAAATGCACCTCATGCCAAGGCGCTATTATCTCCCTTTTCCAGAATAAATCACTGTCATGACAGCAGTAAAGAGTTAAAAGTTAAAACGTGACAACAAAGAGCACATGCCTGGCTACACAAAAGAAAGGTAGAAACAGATATAACCATGACAAATAATGTGTATACCATTCATTATTCATACTGCACTGTTGGCCTTATCCTTGGAATGAGTCGAAGTTTATTCTCTCCATCATCACCATCACCACTACCCACCACCATCGCCATCCTTGAATTCTTATTTCGAAGCTCTAGGCCTACATATTTTACCTGCACTAATTCCAATTAACCTTATGCTGAACAGTGGCATGTGTCGATATCACCCCCACCACCCACCACCCCCTGAATTCTTTATAGATCATGTGGATCATCCATATCAGGTGCAGTGAAGATAAAACCGTTTGGTCCGCTATAGAAGCGTAACGTATGTTACTGACTTTAATTTTGAGTTTGAGGCAGAGTAAATTTGCCTATCCCTATTTTAAAACTTAATTGTTATATAAATTGTTTAATGTCAAAGTGTCCCAACCTTGGGCACTGCTTCTACTGGTATTTTTAATTGTCAAAAGTTGGAAGTAAGCAACTTTAGGTAAAGAATGTGCTGGCTTTGCAGAGTGCATTTGGAATCATATGAGATTTTCATGATATTCGTTTAATGCGATTTCATATTCAATGCTTGCTCTTGGGCAGCTGTTATGAGTGTTTCTGTTTCTGCTTTCAATCCTGCCTTTTTCAACTATTTGTACGTTGATTGTTTTGTTGACATTTCATCGGTGTGTCTTGTATACTGGCCATGGAGAGGTTTTTGGCTCCACGTATGTGCTAATGCTTGTTTCGTTGTTTTCTTCCATGTTTCTTTTTCTGTTTCTGGGGTGGGTGGGGTTTGGAATAGTCCACTCATCTTTACTGCTTCTATCAGTGGATTATCTTTGTCGTTATTCCAGATATAGTCCACAAGACCAATGACTTCTCCTTCAATGACATGTTTGATTTTCTTGAGACCTGGGCCTACCATTTTTCGAGATACATAGAGCCTGTCCTGTCTACGTCAGCTTTGGATGAAAGGCTTTAAGTATTGTGAGCAGTTTTCTTGTTTTTCTGTCCAGTTCATTTATTTCATTTAGTGTCCAATCTATGATACCTCCAGTGTAGCAGACTACAGGTATTGCGTATGCGTTAAGGGCTTGTATTTTGTTCGCCCCATTTAGCTTGGACTTCAGGACTTGTCTAACAAGCTTTTCATACTTTCTCTTAACTTTAGACTTCAATTCTTTCTGCATATTTTGTTGATGCTTGTATCCCAAGGTATTTATATCCCCTTTCCAATGAAACATCGTTGATTTTTCCTATGTTGAATTGTAGAATCTCTGTTGTTTTGACCTTACCATTCTGGATGATAATTCTTCCACATTTCTCAAGGCCGAATGTCATCATGTTAATGTCCTCACTGCAGATCTTGACACTATTGATCAGCGATGTGACGTCACACTGAGAATGAATTTATCTTTAAAGACAGTGGCTCTCCCTGGAAGCATCTGGTTTTCATTTTAAAAAACACTGCATTAATTGATAAAACAATTCTCTAAATTACATTTAGGTTATGTATGTCCGCGCTCTCATATTTAATTATTTATAATTTATCGAAGTCGTTTCTTGTAGCAAAAGAGCTTGCAGGTGACATTTGTGATTGATATTAATTTTTTCCGAAAGCCAGCTCTGACTTTTTCGTGAACTATGGAATGGAAGGACGATTAGATATAAGGTTATTCCACCGTACACAGCTCGTATAATGTGACTAGCAATAGCCGTTTAAAAATTCAACAGTGAATCAGCAGCATTCAAGTTGTGATTTTTTCCTCTTACTTTTGCCAGAATCCAGTCTTATCCTTGGCTTTATTCTTTTTGAACATTCCTTTCACTTCTTTTATTTATTTCTATTTATGTAGAGAATGTGTGTGAGTGGTGTGTGTGTGTGTGTGTGTGTGTGTGTGTGTGTGTGTGTGTGTGTGTGTGTGTGTGTGTGTGTGCGTATGTGTGTGTGTGTGTGCGCCGACTCCGTGAGAAGATTCTTTCTACAGCACGCTTCTTTGTTTCATAATTTCGGTCTAGATTGTCGATAGTGCTATAAATAGCTTCAGGCTTTTTTCTGAGTTTGTAATGTCATTCTAACGAAAATTAATGTTCTTCTGTCCAGGTATTTATGGTGGAATTTATTTCTCTGCATTTTGTGTCACATCTCAGAAAATGGTCATTATTTTATGAGCAATTACTTTGTGGGCAATTATTTTATGGGTAATTTCTTTCAGGACAATTATTTTATGAGCAATTACTTTGTGGGCAATTATTTTATGGGTAATTTCTTTCAGGACAATTATTTTATGAGCATTTGCTTTGTAGGCAATTATTTTATGGGTAATTTCTTTCAGGACAATTATTTTATGAGCAATTACTTTGTGGGCAATTATTTTGTGGGTAATTTCTTTCAGGTCAATTATTTTATGAGCATTTGCTTTGTAGGCAATTATTTTATGGGTAATTTCTTTCAGGACAATTATTGTATGGGTAATTACTTAATGGGCAATTATTTTACAGTTAATTATTTTACGGGCAAATGGTGTTCAGTATATTGTTTCCATCATCATCCCGTCAATTTAGTCCATCGTATCGCACAATGTGAACCAAGGGGAGAGCAGTTGAGCCTTTCAACGTTAATTCAAACTTGGCTCACTAAAGCCATATTTTATTTCGAATAGTCCAGGACACAAGTGGAATCACAAGACACAAGTGGGATCACCAAGACACAAGTGGAATCACCAAGACACAATCTAACTTCGAATATACTTTTGGGACATTTATTTACCACCTCTGCGGCTCGCTCGCTCTCGCTTTCACTTGTTCTTCTTTTTTTTCTTTCTCGCTCACTCACTCGTTCACTGTAAGGTGGACAACAAAGAAAGGGAACCGTAATGGGCGGTAGCGCTGACATAGTTTCGTCATTACCTCTCTGCTCAAGAGTCTGAGGTTTGAACCACCACTACTCGGGGTGAAAAAAAACTTTCGGGTAAAGCAGCTCAATTACCTCCCCTTTTCCTGCAGGTGGCGTACGATGTAGATCCTTTGGCAGCTCAGAAAACTTTACGGAAAAATGTAAGGCGCCGTCTGGGTATTATTGTTCCCTCATCTAGACTCTATGCGATACACCCCTCTTCCACGCATCCAGCATCATCGTCGGCGCTTGCGCCTGTCTGCGAAATCAGTGGAAGTGTGAAGTGGGCGTAATACTCAAATCAAACGACAACAGTGGTATCTGCATTCCAGTCTTCAAGAGTTTGTTATGGAAAAACACGACCTGGATTCTGTCATGGAAACACTCTCTTTAATTGTAGGAGGCGGAAGATAAGCGAAAGCCGGCCATGTTATTTTCGTTTATGTTGTATGTTCAAGTGATTACATTTATCATCGGACTAATTAAAATCAAATGGTTGCATTCAACCCCCCCCCTCACCCTCCACCATCACCTACTATTACCATCCATTCTCTCACGCACGTCATTGTCGGTTATCTGTTGTGCCTTGACGTACAGTTATCTAAAGATTATAAACGAATGTTGTTTTAGAGATAAGTTAAATTTCATTCTGTTTTGATAAAACGCCCTTGTTCCTCTACTTCTTAATCATTGTTTTGGTATCATTTCCTCCTCATCCATTTGTTGTTGTTGACATTATCCGATGCGATTCTAGGTTATCAGATGCAATTCTAGGCTATCAGATATAACTTTCACTGTTAATAGACTTATTTCTCTCTCTGGTCTGCCTGTCTCTCCCTCTCTCTCTCTCTCTCTCTCGCTGTTTTTTTCCTATCTCTTCATTCCCTCTCACCCTCTTTCACTTATATGGCAAAAATAATGTCTTGATTGCTTACAAATTGGGAGAGTTTATGTCTGCATCAAACCATATCGAAATTTAGCCTGCCGTCGAGTTTAGAAAGAAAAATAAACTTTTCTAATTAATCTGCTCTAATGGTTGGTTGCAATGTTGTTTTTCTTTAAAATCTAATTTTCAAACTGCACCCTTCTAACAAATGGATTTCATCTGTCATCCACCCGACATTGAATTATAGACTGTTTGTCGAACTGATTCTTAGCACGTAGAACTGGGTGACTGAGTGAGTGAATTATGAGTAAAATGTGAGTGGGTGGGTATTTTGTGTTTCGCATCTCCTTTCATCGTTCAGTGATTTCTAGAACAGTCCCAGTGAATGACAGCGTCCAGTGATTTCTAGAACAGTCCCAGTGAATGACAGCGTTCAGTAATTTCTAGAACAGTCCCAGTGAATGACAGCGTTCAGTGATTTCTAGAACAGTCCCAGTGAATAACAGCGTTGAGTGATTTCTAGAACAGTCCCAGTGAAACACAACGTTCAGTAATTTCTAGAACAGTGCCAGTGAATGACAGCGTTCAGTGATTTCTAGAACAGTCCCAGTGAATGACAGCGTTCAGTGATTTCTAGAACAGTCCCAGTGAATGACAGCGTTCAGTAATTTCTAGAACAGTCCCAGTGGATGACATCGTTCTAACTGCATGTTGATGAGCAGTTAGAAATTTACTTTTTTGGTGGTGCTGGTACAATTTTATAAACAAAGAGAAAATCTCACAAACTACCAATTAGCAGTATTTAAGCCCAGACTAACCATTCACCGTGGACTTGACCAATGAATGCATGTTACAAACAACAACGAAATAAACTAGATCGAGTTATGTCCCCATTTCCATTTGGCTGCCGAAGGGCATCCGTTGAGTCACGCGACTCTCTCCGCAGGGCTTCCTAAACAAATCCTCCCTCTCCCGCGCGTTCGGAGGGGTGGGGGAAGACCTTGTATGTGGGCTAAAGTTTAGTCATTTGATACTGGGACACGATGCTCGTTGTTTTGCAAACAATAAAGTCTCGACGTCATCGAGTTGCAGCGATCTATAAATACACGAGTTCGGTGATCTATAAATACACGAGTTCGGTGATCTATAAATACACGAGTTCGGTGATCTATAAATACACGAGTTCGGTGATCTATAAATACACGAGTTCGGTGATCTATAAATACACGAGTTCGGTGATCTATAAATACACGAGTTCGGTGATCTATAAATACACGAGTTCGGCGATCTATAAATACACGAGTTCGGCGATCTATAAATACACGAGTTCGGTGATCTATAAATACACGAGTTCGGTGATCTATAAATACACGAGTTCGGTGATCTATAAATACACGAGTTCGGCGATCTATAAATACACGAGTTCGGCGATCTATAAATACACGAGTTCGGCGATCTATAAATACACGAGTTCGGCGATCTATAAATACACGAGTTCGGCGATCTATAAATACACGAGTTCGGTGATCTATAAATACACGAGTTCGGTGATCTATAAATACACGAGTTCGGTGATCTATAAATACACGAGTTCGGTGATCTATAAATACACGAGTTCGGTGATCTATAAATACACGAGTTCGGTGATCTATAAATACACGAGTTCGGTGATCTATAAATACACGAGTTCGGTGATCTATAAATACACGAGTTCGGTGATCTATAAATACACGAGTTCGGTGATCGCATACAGCTCGCGGTCAGGACGCGATGGACTGCCTTAAGACTCAAGGAATCTGGAAGGTGGTGGTGGGTGGGGGAATGAGAGTTAAGGTTAGGGAAGGAGAGGGCATGTTTGTTTCGAAGTCGGTGAAAATGCTTTTGCCAGCATTGGGATTCGAACCTACACCATGGGATACTCTGCTAGAAAGAAATGTGTGTGTGTGTGTGTGTGTGTGTGTGTGTGTGTGTGTGTGTGTTTGTAGGGGGGGGGGGAGGATATAGCACTGAAAAAGAGAAGACAAACTACCTGATGAACCTATTTTTTCTTTCTTTACTTCTGGGGAGATAGTGAAAAAAGCGAACGATGTGTATGGTCACAAGTTGGACAGGATGAAAGATGGGAAACCGGACTCACTGTCAAAATTAACACACACATACATACACACACGCAAATAACCCCAACAACTTACAGAGGAGACAAGACATATATCAAACTGCAGGAAATAAAATAATCAGCACTCAGATTTAATGAACCTAGATATGCGGCTTTAAAAAAAAAATATTATTAATCCCATCACTGCAGAACCTTGAGCAGACTGAACAAACGGCAAAACACGCTGAGTTTAGCATTTAAAAGGTCAATTATCTGCCTTATTCTTCAAAAAGCGGACATTCAAAATGCATTTTAAATTATTTATTTAGAATTTTTAAAAGTTGTACATGTGCACAACATAACAGATTCGGGACACTGTAACATGGGAAAAGCTAATTATTACAAAGCAATATTCTTTGTGTGTAAATTTAATAACAAGCAGGCAAGGGACTGAACTAGGAAAAGGAAGCAGGTGGTGACATTCCTTTTGAAACTGTACAACTTTCACTCAGACAACCCCCCCCCCAAAAAAAAAAAAAATAAATAAATAAATAAATTTTAAAAAATTAAATTAAGAAATGGAGCCAGTTCTCACCGCTGCCAAACGACAAAGCATGCGGCTGGCCGCTAATAACACCAGCTAGTGATAACCAACACGAGCCGCGAACTAAACAAAACACCAACCAGCAGCCAACTCAACCCCAATTTATCAAGTTACAGATGACAGGGGACACTACTCTATCCACAGTATTTGTAACCCCAATTTTAGGGCAAGGTGAAAGATCAACTTGTCAAGGTCAAGACTGACGGCTGATTATAACTTCCGGTTCAGTTATGAGTCTGTACAAAACAGCCGAAACCTGTCCTGCGAATAATTATTTTTTAACCATGTCCATATAGGAACATTGTAGAGAATTTTAAAAGAGAAGATTTTGTAAATTAAGTCATCCGTCACTGATTCCAGCATGTAAAAATTGTAAATGAATCGATGACCTGAAAATGTGGCCACCAAGTTACCATCGATGCCATATTTTCAGTTTTCCAGTAACATATTAATGTATTATCTACCTGATATAAAGTTTGCACACAGTTTTCCAGTAACATATTAATGTATTATCTATCTGATATAAAGTTGCAGATCTTTCATTCTGTATATATATTTTATATGAACCTATCAGTTCTCCAAGAACAATTTCACAGTGAGCAAAAAATACAACAGAAAATATAATATTATTTTTTTTTATAATCTTCAGGTATACTAAATGTACAAGTGAAATAATTTTCCCCATTCTATCAGACTAATGAACATCAATATACCAATTTTTTTTTCTTATCTCCCTTGGACAACAGTAGTTATTGCAACTGCTTGTTTCTGGTAAAAATAAAATGTACTCATTAAAAATAGTTTGTTTGCTTTGATTTCTTTATTACTTAATTAATTTGCAATAATTGGAATAAATCATACAAGTCAAAACTTATTATTCACTTCATACTATACAATCATCTGGACTATTTAGTTTGTTACATATACTCCTATATTTCTCAAATAACTTGGACTGAAAAACATCCATACATAAAACTAACACTGAAATTGCTCACATACATATAAAACCTGTAAATCCAGACTGTATTGGGGTGGGTGGTTTCCAGATTATGAAGAAATGGAATTTAGAGTTGACAAGTCTACATGCATTAGATGTCATTATTCAAACATTTATTAGAGACAAGAAAATTAATTATTCAAGGCTAAATTATTGACAGTGATATGCATGATGCTGTGACGCTAACGCCACCTGTATTAAACTCACCTTCCTTAGACTCAAGTTCCGATTGAAACGTGACAGATGAAGTGGAAGCCGAAATGAACGTTGAACTACTGTGATATAATGCAGGCAAGGGGTTTTCCATTGCAGGCTTCTTGTCAATGAAATAAAATGAACAAACATATATATTTTTTTTATTAAGGTGGGTATTTCAGTCTGAGTGCCGCAAGCCTTTGTCTTTTCAAGTCTGGATCGTTCCGGCATTCTGTAAAAGAGTGAATGGAGATTCCATTTTCCTAAGTGGAAAATGATCAAAGCAGAGCATAAGTCATCATTCCTTCAGTTTCTTTCTATGTGCATCCATGTACTGCACAATGATGACCATTACTTTTAAACTCATTAATACAGATACTGAACAACGATGACCATTACTTTAAAACTCATTAAAACAGATACTGAACAACGATGACCATTACTTTTATAACTCATTAAAACAGATAAGCACTGCACAATGATGACCATTACTTTTATAACTCATTAAAACAGATAAGCACTGCACAATGATGACCATTACTTTTATAACTCATTAAAACAGATAAGCACTGCACAATGATGACTATTACTTTTATAACTCATTAAAACAGATAATTTGAATCGCAGACTGAGTTCGAACGTGAACTTCTGAACGTTTTGGAACAATTAAGCCGGAAGTTAGAAATATCCTAGCTAGTTTTCACGAAGTAATGGCATAGCGCTTGATTTTTGGCGTGCGCCAAGAACAATAATTGTTCTTTCTTGTGAATAAACATGAGATTTAGTACTGGTGCTGAATGTTCTTGTTGTGAATAAACTTGAGATTTAGTACTGGTGTTGAATGTTCTTGTTGTAAATAAAGATGAGATTTAGTACTGTGTAGAATTTTCTTGTTTTGAATTAGATTTAGTACTGGTGTAGCATTTTCTTGTTGTGAATAAAGGTGAGATTTAGTACTGGTGTAGAATTTTCTTGTTTTGAATGAGATTTAGTACTGGTGTATAATTTTCTTGTTTTGAATAAAGGTGAGATTTAGTATTGGTGTAGGTTTTTTTTTTTTGAATAAAGATGAGATTTAGCATTTCTAGCTGTGAATAAACATGAGATTTAGTACTGGCGTAGCGTTTTCTTGTTTTGAATGAGATTTAGTACTGGCGTAGCGTTTTCTTGTTTTGAATGAGATTTAGTACTGGTGTAGCATTTTCTAGCTGTGAATAAACGTGAGATTTAGTTCTGGTGTAGAATTTTCTTGTTTTGAATAAAGATGAGATTTAGTACTGGTGTAACAAACATGAGATTTAGTACTGGGGTAGCAGTTACTAGTTGTGAATAAACACAAGTGTGACGGGTTGCACCGCTTGAGGTCAAATTGCGCTCCTTGCTATTTTAATTTTACCGCCTAGTTCAGGGACAGAGGGGTGTGCGCCAAACAGGTGCGACTTTTTTTTTCACTCCCTTCCGCCAGCCCTCCCGCCCTCCACCTCGAACACAAGTGTGAGGCTGTGGGGTCCCACTGGGCCACTCCAGATCAGAGAACGTCTTATAACGAAATGATCAACCCAAGATCCAGTGGTGACGTAAAACTCCTATCGATCCCCCACCCCCCACCCCGTTCAGCGAATCTCAAAGGATGTGCTGCGAAATTGCGTTGCTGTGTTGCGAGAAAAAAAAAACAAACAAACAACAAAAAGTATTTTTATTAAAACGGGAAAATAAGCGGTATTAAATGTTTTCAACAACATTATTTATTACTTTATCCAACTATGATTCGCCTAATTGACCTTGGTGGGGGTGATTTGTAGAGATGGGTGAAGTTAACTGGATGCACTGTAACCATGTGTGGACGTTTGAGTGCCTCTCATGACGTACGCAAAACTGGTCAAATCTAGAAAGGTACCCACCGTCTAAAACCCACTCGAATTTGGCTCACTTCTGGTGAAACACACTCCTACACAAGTGTATACACAATTTTGCTCAGTTCTGGAAGAACACTTCTACACAAGTGTATACAGAATTCGGCTCAGTTCTGGCAGAAAACTACTTGCTACATCCATACATATACTTTTATTATTGGCTACCAGTCCATCTCATCCTAGACCTAGCTATCGGTCACTCCTCTTCAGCCAGCAAACCTGCCTGAAAGACATTCTGTATTGGGCCACAGTGGGTTCAGTATTTACCAAGATGGAGATAACAATAACATACTGCAGAATTCCTCCCCCCCCCCCCCCAAAAAAAAAACAAAAAAAAAAAAACAAGAGAAGAGATAGCACACTACAAAGTTATATTTGGAGAGTGTTACCTTATTGACACTCATCAACCTGTACTCACTTAATAGGGTGAACTCTAATAATACTACATTCAAGTTATGTTATTATTTCCATAGATTTCGAATGCCCCTTGTTTCAATGAATCTTATTTTGACTGTGTTAAGCACCCAGTGGTTTCCATCTACATTCTACACAGTCAATGTCAATAGTTCATTTAGGACACCGTGTGGTTATCACCCTTTAGGTTTGTGATGCCAATGCCACATGGGTAATGGTTATTATTATTATTTATTAATCATCTATAATTAATTACAAGTGATGAGAATCTTACTTTATGTTTTTAATACTTCTCCAGCAGACACCACTCGTCTCTCTCATATGGCAGATATGCAGGCACTCTAATCGTTTTCTCTTTGATAACATAAAAGACAAACATTTACCGTCACACAATATTTCCACACTTCGGAAAACATCTTACTAAAGGATAAGATAAATATGTCTGTTAATCTCTATTTAGTGAGCCCCATTCCCACAATTTCTTTTCCAACATAAGGTTATCAATATGTGTAAGAAGGACAATAAATTTAAGAATACATTTATTGTAATTACAACCAAATATACATAAAACAAATACAATGAGAAAGATTACTTGACATCAATATTTCCACGAAACCGTGTTCAAATAATGTTAATACCTATACAGTCTTATATCCTAAAATGCAGTTCAACAGATTTATGTACTGGAGTAATTAATTGATTTGCAGTCAATACAAATCACAAGATAGTCTTTATCAGAGAAAAGAAATGGAGTTATTAGGGATAATTATTAATAGTTTTCTAGGTAACCTTAACTAATCAATGCCGCACTAGTCCTTGCGTGAGCCTTTCATAACAAAGACACAAATTTATTGTTCTCATTATTACTGTCAATTCCACGTTTTCCTTCTCACGTTGTCTAGCACTGATTAGCTGCTACTCTCTGAGGCTAACCTGTCTGTGTGAAAGGAGGTGAACCCGTGCCTGTCTATCAGGCTGTCTGATGGATGACCACTGACGTGACCTTGTGACTCTGTACATATATAAATGTAGCACACGCATGTAACATGTATAGTTACATTTACCAACAAATACAACACAATTGTGAAGAATTATTTCCCTTTGCATTCTTCAGAAATTCGCCACCTCCTTCATCCACCCGCACACACATCTCCCCGCTCATTAACCACTGCGATATGTATGTTGTCACGATGAAAAGCGACATCTAAAGGTAAATCAAGGGAAGCAACTTCTTATTACTATAGCCCATTATGCAGATATGAAATCGATAAATCCATTGAACAAAAATACAGTGATCACAGCAAGCAAGAGTTATGATTTTAAAAAATATTACCTGTTTTCTTTTACCCTTTCTTACCAAATTTGTAATTAATAGTAGGCGTTTTTCTAGTTAAAAATAAATAAATAAGTAAAACGTCGACATAGATGACGCTATTTGACCGTAAGACAGACCAAGCCAGGTGTGTTCTGTGCAGAGATGACTTTTCGGCCGCGAAAGGGTCACCGTAACATTTTGTACACGAGCCGCACGTGCGAAGAAAGAAAAGCGTGGCCAGATGTGCGCGCAACTGTGGGAAACAACTGATTTTTTTTTTCTTTGAGGGAGAAACGCGCGCGTTTTTCAGCCTGTGACGTAGTAGATCACCGACTCATCCCAACGAATCCCTGTGATCCTCCCCCGCGTTCCGTTCCCACGCCTCCCGACCCTGGGTCGGCACAAAGCCGGATCCCCCACCCTCCCACCCACCCACCATCCATTCTTCTCAAGGTCAGGATAATAAAGGCTGCAGTTCTCAGGCTCTCCTGGAGTGTCTGCAGGAGTTTTTCATCATCGCGTTCGTCGCCAGTCCCGTCAACATTGACTCCATATACAGAAAGCAGCAGGCCCAGTAAAGCGTCCCTGCCGGAAGTAAGAAAGGGAGACAAATCAACTGTTACGGAAAAGAAAGTGACGTTGATAACTGCCACGCCGTAATGCGGAGTAAAGGAAACTGGTGCTTTTAAAAAAGAATATATATATATATTTTTAAAATTATTGTCACGTGACACGTGACAGTAAAAGATGTCTTGTCTTGAATCCAGTTGCTGGCATATCCTGTCTTACAAATTGTTTCTTCCCCCCCCCCCAACCCACTCCTCACCTCCTCTCTTTCAAAACAGTAAAGCTTAAGAAAGAAAAACGTCACCAGAAAGTTCATTATGTTTTCCTGAAACACAATTAATGACGACACGTACGCCTTATCAATCAGGAGAAGTAGGGCGTGTACTGGGGGGGGGGGGAGGGGAGTGACTGGTTGTGTAGAAAATTTTGCAAGCGTATTTTTATACAGACCTCTGAGCACGGGCTCTGGGGTCACTGGCTCAAAGTGGACGTGTATTGATGGACATTTCACCATTCTCTTACCGATTGTTCACGTGTGACTTACTGGCCACTGAAACATTTTAGTGACTTACTGGCCACTGAAACATTTTAGCGACTATAGCGTCAGTCGATCATAGCTCATTGACAAATAAACATTTTCTCTACAGTCTAGCCCGGCCAATTGATAATGTGCGATTTCATGAGACAAATAAACATTTTCTCTAAGTCTAGCCCGGCCAATTGATAATGTGCGATTTCATGAGACAAAAATGCACTGAAATATGTTCATGGATTAATTAAAATTTATTATCAGACGAATGTGTTATACATTGTCTTTCACGGTTTACTGCAAAATTATATTTTCTATGATTGTATCTTCTTTATTACTTCATGGTTTATTGGTAGATGAATATTTCGCAGACTATCTTCTCCATTTGTCGTGCAAGATTATATCGGCAAAGGAATATTTCATTGATTGTATTTCCCAGTGTTCAATTAATGATTTCCTAGTAAATACATTTGAAAGAGATTGTCTGATTCACATTAATTCAAGATTCACTGAGCAATGATTGGTCTTGTTCACTGATTATTATTCACTGGACAACGATTGGTCTTGTTCACTGATTATCATTCACTGGACAACGATTGGTCTTGTTCACTGATTATCATTCACTGGACAACGATTGGTCTTGTTCACTGATTATCATTCACTGGACAACGATTGGTTTTGTTCACTGATTATCATTCACTGGACAACGATTGGTCTTGTTCACTGATTATCATTCACTGGACAACGATTGGTCTTGTTCACTGATTATCATTCACTGGACAATGATTGGTAAAACGTCGACTGTGTTGTTCTTCTTGTGTGTTGGTCTTGTTCACTGAATATCATTGCTTAGGCAATTATTGGTCTTGTTCACTGATTATCATTACTTGGGCAATTATTGGTCTTTGTTCACTGATTATCATTCCTTGGTCTTGTTCACTGATTATCATTCCTTGGTCTTGTTCACTGATTATCATTCCTTGGGCAATTATTGGTCTTTGTTCACTGATTATCATTCCTTGGGCAATTATTGGTCTTTGTTCACTGATTATCATTCCTTGGTCTTATTCACTGATTATCATTCCTTGGGCAATTATTGGTCTTTGTTCACTGATTATCATTCCTTGGTCTTGTTCACTGATTATCATTACTTGGGCAATTATTGGTCTTTGTTCACTGATTATCATTGCTTAGGCAATTAATTATCATTCCTTGGGCAATTATTGGTCTTGCTCACTAATCATACTTTACTAGAGAATGACTATTTCATGGATTGTCTCATTCGTTGTCAACTCACGGATGTTTTGAGAGAGATATAGAGTTTCTGAACTGAATTGCCCATCGAAAGAATTCATGATTCACTGACGGATGAACACGTCTCTGCTACATTATCGTTTTCTTTATTTTTACAGTTTTCTTAATTGTCTTGCTCGTTGAATATCACGATGTTTCGACAGATGAACAAACATGTCTTCAATTAACCTGTTCCATCATCTCGTGATACATCAGGGCTCGAGAAATAAATCAGTAAACCAACAGACATTTTTCTGTGTGCTGAAATTAGCAGTAAGGAATACTTTCAACTGATAATCAAAACTAATTTTGCTCTGAAATCAGCAGGAAAGAATTATCTAAAGTTCTAAACTGAGGCATTTTGATGTCAACTTAAATTAGCAGTAAGGAATTGACAAATTTTTTTTTAAATTGCCTCGTAGCCGATTTTTATATGCAATGTTGTTATAGATCTTCAGAAGTTTTAAAATTTAATTGCAAATCAAATTTGTTAGCTTTAGACATACAAGACACGAGTAAATTAAAAAAAAAGAACAACAAAGATTGCTTTTTCCTTAAAAGCCTATTACATCTTAATAACTTAATCTATCTACTAAAAAGAAAATCTATTATATTCAGGCTTCTTCTCCTAAAGCCAACGGAGATAAAGACAAAAAAAAAAAACAAAAAAAACCCACCGACTGATATCTGTCTCATATAAAGCTTAACTGTTTTGCTCAACTCTGTTTCATATAATCAAACCATTGTTTGAGACTATTTTATTTTAAAACTGATATATCTGAATCCAATAAAATTGTTACATTTAATCTTATATCATAAAAAAAAGATTCCGCATGTGTGGCGTTTCAAAAATGGCTGTTCTTTATTCACTCTAATTTGTGTTGCATATAAGGGTTTTCTTTTTCATAAGTGACTGTTAGACAAATATAATTTATTTTAGGAAAATCTGCCAAGCTTAATTCCGTTTCGATAACGGTAAAAGAAGACAAAACAAGTATATTGAAATTAAATATTTTGTTAGCGATAGAACAAAGTAGATTAGACACTTGTCTCATTCTTATAGGAATAACCTGTTAGCCGGGGAATTTTTGTGGCAACGGGAGTTAAGTAGCGATATAATTTCAATTAAGATTATTAACTCCCTTTACCTTTTATTTGTTACTATCCCCCGCCCCGATATTTACTACTGTCCTTGCTTGAAATATATTGAGATGAGAATGCCGCGAATGTACTTATTTATTGGCATTGCATAATAAGATTGACAGATTAAAATATCACAGACTAACTATTATCTTAATGTTATTTTGTACGCAAACATTGATTGTGGAGTATAATGATTATATAAATGGCATTTTTTTATGCAAGCATTGTTTTTGGCGCATAATGATTATGTGGATGTTATTTTAAGCAAATCATTTGTTTTTGGCTCATACTTATTATGCTAATGTTATTTTTTAAATGCAAGTACTGGTTTTGGCGAATGATTATGCTAATGATATTTTTTAAATGCAAATATTGGTTTTGGCGAATAATGATTATGCTAATGATATTTTTATGCAAATATTGGTTTTGGCGCATCATGAATAACTTTAAATAACGTCATCGGCGTTCTCGTCGCAAAATATTTCATTTGAATTTGCACGGTGACTGTGAACATGATTATAATAATTAAATGAAAATATCATTTTTGCGAGGTCTTGTCCCTGTAGGTGTGCTGGCGAAGCAATGTCACGCATGGTCTTGTCCGTGTAGGTGTGCTGGCGAAGCAATGTCACGCTTGGTCTTGTCCGTGTAGGTGTGCGAGCGAAGCAATGTCACGCATGGTCTTGTCCGTGTAGGTGTGCTGGCGAAGCAATGTCACACATGGTCTTGTCCGTGTAGGTGTGCGAGCGAAGCAATGTCACGCATGGTCTTGTCCGTGTAGGTGTGCGAGCGAAGCAATGTCACGCATGGTCTTGTCCCTGTAGGTGTGCGGTCAACGTGTGTCGTGGTTAAAGAGTTTGGGGTCCATCGTTACTCAACTTTTCGAGAAAGTAGGGAAGACCTTCCGTTTCAGAGAAAATAGAACAGGAGGTGAACAGACTAAGCAGAAGGTGTAACAGCCTATAAAGTATAATTGCACATAAACTAACTCCACATGGCGACCCTTCCAGCTTTAAGCCACTCTCACCACCACCACCACCACCACCTCTACAACAGCAACAAAACATATCAGTGAATGATTTCCGTTTAAAATTGCGAGCAGTAGGTTTTCAGGCACCACTCGCCTAAGGATTCACCACCATACCAGGCAGAACTTCGTAAACCCCCTTCCCTCCAACCATACTCAGTTTTTCTCCCCTACATAAGTGATTGAAGCTTTATATAGAAGATAAAGCAAGCCCGCTTTAGCGCACGTGTGCATTGTCTCACCGTGGGGTGAAAGGTAAGTAGAATGAAAATAAACCATTCCGATCTTATCACCACGTCGGTACGGGCAGTTATGCAGATAAGGGGAAACCAGCAGCGCAGCCAGTGAAAATTTTAAAAGGAGCGGGAGGAGAGGAAAAAAAGAGGGAGACCATTTATTTTTGGTCTGAGAGAGAAAACAACATCAACCCAACAGCTCGGCTTCATAAAGGGGAGACAATTACAAAGTGATCTGGAGTGCAGATCCGCCCGGAAGGGCAAGGGGGGTGCTTAAATGTCGCCGTGGTTAATCTCTTATACACAACGATGTATTATGAGATCGATATGGTCTTGCTACATCTGAGCATGAGAAGTGGAGAGAACATAGAGGTGTCCCGGGATTTGCGTTCAGACGGTAAACACGCTTTTTTGCGATGCCGTGGAAGAAAGATCGGCAATGTAATATATAATGGCTTATGTAGACCACAACCATTAGCAGCCCTCCTCTAAAAATAGGCATACTACATACGAGCATTTTAGTTATAAAAAAATTTGAAGAAATAATAGTCTATTCACATAATACATCAATACATAAAACACAAGTTTAACACAGCAATAGCAAAATGCATGAAATATTTCTAACTCCATTTTCTTGCAATCAGACAGTTAACTCACCATTAAGCTAATGGCCGCCTTTCATGACCAGATTTGATATGAATTACTCCTAAACTACTTAGAGTTATATTATGCACTTACTATCTAAGGAAATAATCATTAAATACAACTCTTAAATAATGGATAATTTAACAGATAAGTACAAAATAAAGTAAATATCTATTTCAGCATGCTATGTGAAAACAGTTCTCACATGAATAAATCTTTAATAAACACAAAGAAAATAATACAATCTAGCACACAAAAAATACGTAAATAAAAACTATTTCATATCTAAACATACAATCATCTACTGTAATTAATAAATGCATAAAATAGTAAAGAATTATTAAAATATGTATACTAACACAGCTCTATCATTAGCACTGACACATTTACTCATACAGAGCGCGCGATTTGAAACAAAGCAGCACATCTTGACCCCATTTGTCAAGGCCCTCCATGCAGACAATATGTGCCCGCTAACATAGCACTCACAGATGCAAGTGAAAAAAGGCTATACAGAGATACAGAGATGGGCGGCAAACACTATGCATACGTGCTCACCTCTTCCTGTGATAGGGTGGGTAGCTGTTAAGTGTTAGTGTCTGACCTTTCACACGACGGAACAGAGTTCAAGAAGACGTGAACCACAGCCATATTAGTGAGTAAAAATGTTGTTACATAATGATCCTAATGATGTGATATTTAATTAATTTTGCTTTAAAGCCTCACCAGCTATCTACAGATGAAACGTCTAGCTTAAGAACAAAATAATAATAATAATAATAACATGCTGAAAAGTAATAAAAATTATCTGAATCAGATATATATATATAATTTAATAGGTGAGATATTGGTTGAATGTAGGTTAAATTTCTCACTCCTAACTGGACAAGGAAGCCTGACAGTCTAAGACTGCGTGCGTCAAACAAATAAATTAGGTAAATAATTTATAGTCGCCATACTTTTTGTGTCAGTCAGCTAAATGATTATTACTTTCACACGCTAAAGATTCCACTAGAAAAAATTATAATTATCAGGAATGCCGACTAGTGGCTAGATTTGAAATAGAAAATAAAAATTAAATTTTAATTAAAAAATATATGACCCAAGGCAATGCAGGCAGCTGCAGTTTGACTAATGGTTACTAGAGAGAAACATGAAACATTTACTCAACAAATCAGCATAAAAAGTTCTTTCAAAATTCCACTAAAATAAAATCAGTTTATCAGAAGCACGCTAAACCAGGACACGCTTGAATGGTCACCAGACAGAAGGTGGTTCAAATCAGCATGTAAGTTCTGTCATGATTCCACTGAAATAAAGTCTGTTTATCAGATGCACGCTAAGCCAGGACACGCTTGAATGGTCACTGCTGTTTCCGGTAAAACAATGAGGAGTTTGGCCTCCTGTTGAATTTAGATCACCCGCACACGTATCATGTAGCTAGCTCGACTAAATTCAAAGGTCCAGGAAACAAAGGATCAGGGCGGAACACGGAAGGAACCAGTCTTATCACACTGACATAAAATGTTAACAGCTGCTAATATTCGTCCAACTAATTTCATATCTCACACATTTTGCTAGTATGCAAATGACATTTACAAATGTTATCATCAACATCCTTTGCAAACTTATACAAGACAGCATATTGTTTAACAAATAAAAAATATTTTCAAGAGTCTGATAAATAGAAAAAAAAAAACATCATTATTTCCAGTCGTTCCACCAATTTACATATCTGTCGCGCATGGTGTCCGTGATTCTTTTTTGCATGGTTAACACACGCACACACACACACACACACGCACACACACGTGCACACGCACGCACACACACACACGCGCACACCCCCCTTATGTTAGTTATTCGTGATGGTGACGAACGCACAGACTTCAATGGCTGCTAACATCATGAAAAATTTATGAGCGTCCAACCCCCCCCCCACACACACACACAGAGTGTTATCACCAACAATTAACAGAACAAAGACATCACACATATTACAAAGTGAGAATACATAAAGATGAGAAGATAAAGGTTCAACAACGAGACGAGATGAATAAAAAGTAAGAAGAAATTCATATTAACAACAAGAGAAAGATGAAGAATGAATTTTAGATGTGGGATGAAGACCGTTTTACTTTATTACACATGAAGAAGCTTTCCTAAGATACTAACTACGCATAGTTCAATATACAATAGAATTTGATTAATATGCAAATGACGGTACCAGTAGAACTCACCACAAATATTTAATAATTCTGTACATTGAGTCAATGTCTTCAGTATGATTGTAACTGAGTGATCTTGAAATGCTTTAAGATCCTGACTGATTTTTGTAAAGTTTATACAGTCTCTGACTTGCACGTCACTAAAGTTCCAACAACCATTAAACAACATTCATAAAACGATATAGATTTAAAAATAGGTCATACGGTCTGAAACTGATAGAAATCTGATACCATACAACTTCTACACAGAAAACAGATTCCACATCTAAGACACTCTAGATTCTAGAATCTAGATCTAGATCTAGGCGGATCACAACCTACACGTCGTGATTTTACATCTTGATTTAGATCCCTTTGAGGCAACTTAGCTCCTTGATGCGTGTATAGCATAGGTTGTCTCCCTTCTTTCAAAGTGACATCAGCAGATGTAATTAAGACTTGTGGTACAGCTTACATCTTACTTAATCAAAGCTAAAAAGCCATGCAAACAGTTTAATGCAGCTTTAAGAAAGTGATTAAAAGAACAAAATATAACTTTTGAAACTCAGGTCTGTTCCTGTGTTCACAATTTTATGTTATCGAACAATCTATATATATTAAATATAAGCATTCTCTTTTGCAATGGATAAAAGACACACACACACCTTCTCCTTAAAAGGGTTTTGGCTCGAACACACAAAATTGAATACAATCTTTTCCCTCTTTCTTGATCAAATTGTTTGACGTTTTACAAATTCAAAACTGTTTCCAAGTTTTTATGGACCTCTCTTCGTCTCTCTAGGTCAGCAGGATCAGTGCTATTTACTTGATCTTTCATTTTACGATTTCAAACTTTGGTCACGTGACAACTGTTACTCCTCCCCACTAATGTACCAAAAGTGATAACTGGTACCGCCCGTTCATAAAATCTACATACACAGCGCCGTGCAGTCCCGTCGTACGGTTTTTGTCCTCGGGCAACTAGGTTGTCAACAGTTGTGATATTTGCCTTTACTTCGGCTCTAGCTTGAGTTTTTCTTTGCTGCTGGTGCTCAGTGGTGAACATCAAACGGTAAGCTTTTCCGCTCCCATGTCCGTACAGTTGAATACCGGAAGTGGCCGAATGGTGTTCTCAGGAACAAAGTAAATGTTTAGCAAAGAGGTTTTTAAAAGGAACAAGGTTTGAAAGTTTAGAGTCAAAAAGGCACAAAGAGAACAATGTTCAAACGAACATATTAGATCTTAGTCAAAGAAGGTATGATTATTAATTTACAATTAATAAAACTTAATAATAATAACGATAACAACAGCAACTACAACGATGACGACAATACTACTACTAATATCTTAGTAGTAAGTAGTAGTAGTTGTTCATTTATTTCGTAACATCATCCATAATGTTTTGAATTTAAAAAGCCTTCAGTGTACACCCACACCCGCACATACAGAGGCAACAAGCACACACATACAGAGGCAACAAGCACACACATACAGAGGCAACAAGCACACACATACAGAGGCAACAAGCACACACATACAGAGGCAACAAGCACACACATACAGAGGCAACAAGCACACACATATAGACAGAATAAAGTGACTCGATAAGACCTTCTGGTCAGTGTCGTAGGAACTTTTCCAATTGTGATGATAATTACGATAATAACGACACCGAAGCTTTTAAAGTCCACTTATAAGTTATAGCAACTGTTGATTTTTTCATATGAAAAAAAGATTTGTTTCTCTGGTCAAGTCTTTCTCACTGGTGTGAGTTTTAGTGGCACAACCAGACTATTAGCAAGAAGGGTTGAGAGCAAGTTGATTTATTTTATTAATCATAACAAAACAAACAATGCTGCTTCATTATGATTTCTTTTCTTTTTTTTTTTTTTTTTTTTTTTTTTTTTTGCATTTTACTGGTTAGAAAACGTACATGATCCCATGATTGTCTTTGAGCTTTGGTATACGTCACCATCGACAAAGTACAAGAATAAAGTGAGTTTTTAGAACCCTAGAGGGCTGCGGTATTACGCCATAAACTGAATCAAGACAAAAACACAATAGGCAAAAGTTGCAGAACATGAGATGGTTGTGATTTACGTCATAATAGACGGAAACAAAATGAAGCAAGAGTGGGAACATGAGATGGCTTAGGTATACGTCATCATAGAACAAAACCAAAGTAAAGTATTACAACATGAGATGACTTAGGTATACGTCATCACAGAACAAAACCAAAATAAAGTGTTACAACATGAGATGACTTAGGTATACGTCATCACAGAACAAAACCAAAATAAAATGTTAGAACATGACATGACTGTGGTATCCATCATCATTGAATAGAAGCAAAAGAAATGTACCAGAACACGAAATAATTACTGTATAAACGTCATAATAAACGGAAACAATAAATAGAACGTTAAAATATGAGATGTCATCATAGAAAACAAATAAAATAAATGCTAGTATGTGAGACTGCTGGATATTTGACATATTTTAAACTAAAAATGAAACCCGCGACAGACAGCAGCATGAGCCAAGAAAGATTTTCATCTTTAAAGAATACAATAAATATTTTTTTTAAATGAATAAATCTCTAAGAAAAACCAGCAGTTAAAAAAGAGAAATACAGGATATTATGCCGATTTATATTTTTAAATCAGAAAATGTAATCTGACATTTAATGATTAATGTACTTCTGAAGTAATGTTTGAGGCTTATCGTATACATACCAACGTTGGCAACAGGCCAGGATCTCTGGGTTTGAAGCAAACTTAACCGGTGATTATTTTTTCCTATCTCCCCCTGTAAATTGTGAAAGCTCTCTCACGTACCACACAGCAGTCAGCGCTATTAAAATGGTAATGAAAATATTTTTATCTGCTCGAAATCTTGGAGGGCTGTGTCACCACGACTCAAGACTGTTTAAAATGAATAGGAATATGCTTGTGTTCACGTCATCAAAAGATTGTTTAAAAGATTCTGTATCTCTAGATTTATACTTCCACGGGTGTTATGAATCGAAGTTGCTTGTTTTCTTTCTTTCTATCTGTAATATTTTTCTACTTAATATTATCATATCTATAATACGCGTATTTTTCAAAATTAAAATATCCTTGATTTTCACCGTCTTGTGATAGTTTGGAAACTGTCTTTAACCTCGATTTGGACTGTTATTTCTGGACTGCCTTTCAGTTACATCTGATATACGTTAAGTTATACGTGGACAGCCATTAAATTAATTTAGGAATGCCATTCAGTTACATTTCCATTACATTAAGTTATATCTAGACAGTAAGTTCCGTTAGGACCGCCATGCAGTCACATCTGCATTACGCAAGTTACATGTGGCAGTCATTATATTCCATTAAGTCCGCCATTCAGTTACAGTTGCATTACGTAAGTTACATGTGGTAGTCATTATATTCCATTAAGTCCGCCATTCAGTTACAGTTGCATTACGTAAGTTACATGTGGTAGTCATTATATTCCATTAAGACCGCCATTCAGTTACAGTTGTATTACGTAAGTTACATGTGGTAGTCATTATATTCCATTAAGACCGCCATTCAGTTACAGTTGTATTACGTAAGTTACATGTGGTAGTCATTATATTCCATTAAGACCGCCATTCAGTTACAGTTGTATTACGTAAGTTACATGTGGTAGTCATTATATTCCATTAAGACCGCCATTCAGTTACAGTTGTATTACGTAAGTTACATGTGGTAGTCATTATATTCCATTAAGACCGCCATTCAGTTACAGTTGTATTACGTAAGTTACATGTGGTAGTCATTATATTCCATTACGACCGCCATTCAGTTACAGTTGTATTGCCATTACTTATTGCATATCTCAATTTTCCAGATTCATAGTTTGTAATTGATCGAAATCAGCATCCAAACACATCAACGTGTTCGTAGGATTTTAGACTGCGTATCTTACTAGAGAAGCCTAGTTTCCAAATTTAGAGAGCTTGCGAGTGTTGTAGTTATCTGTGCGCATTTCGCATCAAAATAAAGACGTCACTCCATAATGATTTATACGCTGTTTTCACGTAAAACTGTTCATCTGATGACATGTTATTCTTTCCTTGATATTTTAAAACTTTTTAAAGAACAGTCCTGATATTTGCACCAATAATTCTGAATTATGTACGTAACTGATCTCGGTTTGTCATAAATCTTACATAAAATGGCGCCTCAGAAGTCACGTGACTTAAGTTGTACCGCACCAACCAAAATCTTGGAAGCAAATCACTTCACATCACGCAGACATGAGAAACAAGTCACATCACATCATATCGCAGTCATCTGACGAAAATTATCATCACACATGCTATGTACAATGTGTCCGAAGGAAATACAAATATTTCCCATATTTCTTTATATCTAATGATAATACAGTCAATTTTCAATCCTGTTAAGTCTAATGGAAATACATCCATTTTCCCATGAAAGCCCTTTATGGTTAATGGAGACAGAGTCAATTTTCCATGAAAACATTTTATGTCAAATGGAAATACAGTCACGTTCCCAAGAAAACCCTTTATGTCTAATGGAATTATCACTTTTCTATAAAACATTTTAAGTCTAATGGAAATACAGCACTTTCCTATGAAAACCATTTTGTCTAATGGAAATACTGCCACTTTCCCATTAAAATTCGTTATGGCTAATGGAAATATAGTAATTTTTAAAAAATCCTTTATGGCTAATAAAAAACAACAATCTTCCCATGAAAGTTTAATAGAAGACACTTTCAAATGAAAATCATTTATGTCTAATAGAAATACAGCCATTTCCCCACGAAAACTCTTTATGTCTAATGGAAATATAGCCATTTCCCCATGAAAACTCTTTATGTCTAATGGAAATATAGCCTTTTCCCCTGGAAACCTTTATGGCTGTGACGACAACGCCACCAGTTAATGGATATTATTAATTAATTTATCTTCCATAACTAATTACAAGTGATGAGAATCTTATTTTATTTTATTCGTAATTCTCCAGCAGACACCACTCGTCTCTCTCACTTGGCGGATATGCAGGCACCATAAACGTTTTCTCTCTCCTACAACATTAAAGACAAACATTTACTTTTTACAAAATATTTCTACAAGCTATATTTCTGTGGGTGGAAATCTTCTTACTAAAGAAGACAAATCCATCTTTAATCTATATTTAGCAAGCTTTTATCCACCCACTTTCTTCTCTAACACAAGGTTATCAATATGCTTAAGAAGATCACTAAATTTATTAAATCAACAATCAAATATACATATAACAAACAGAATGAAAATGATTACTTGACATCAATATTTCCATAAAACCTTGTTTGAATAATTTTATTATCTATACAGCCTTATATCCTAACACAATTCAATAGATTAGTGTCAATACAAATCAAATGATAGTTCTTATCAGAGAACAGAAATAGAGTTATTAAAGATAAGCAATAATAGTTTGTATATAAATAGATTTAGGTACCATCTTGATAGTCCATCGAGCGCTTTTATAATTTGTTCAGTTATTACTGTCAATTCCATTTGATTCCCTCCTCATACTGTAGAACACAGATTTGCTGCTATTATCTCAAGGCTAACCTGGGTGCTCTTTAACCATATTAGCTTCCTCAAGCAGAACAACAATTGTAGCACTTTCCAATAACTTCCTTGTACCAGAAATTGCTCGATGTAGTCAGCATACCTTACCAACATACATCAACAGAGATTAGTGTATTCATTATACTTACACACTGTAGTAGAGACTCTGTATATCTAACATGGTCAAAGTGGTTTATAATCAGTAAACCAGGAGATTAAGATAATACAATGAAAGGCTGCTTTTCCTGCTAAAATATAATCAAGGAACTGACACTAAGTTTCTAGATTAATCCTTTTTTAATATTCTGAGTAAATTTACCTCTCCCTATTTTAAATTTAAATTGTTATATACATTGCTAAATTGTCAGATCTTGAGCACTCCTTATGGTGCTATTTCTGAAATTGTCTGAGTTGATGTAAACAGCTCCAAGCAAGAACATTCTAAATTGCTGACATAATGCAATCTGAGTGAGAAGTTTTCTATTATCCAATGATCATAATTTATGAGAACGAGACTAGCCAATGGGCTGAGTTTAAGGGGTTTTCATACTGTAGAAAATTCTGCTCTCTAATCACTTTTGAATTTGGTATGGAAGAAAGTCTGGCTTTGAAAGACAGTCATTAGCTTGATGTGAACAAGTGCCTTTTGACTTTAGGTTTCAAGCTTTGAGTTTGAGTTCTAAGTTTCAAATTTAAAGTTCCCACTTACCCTTCAGTCATAAACCTGTATGACCAGGAAGGCATGGGAATGTCTGTTGTGGTGTGTGTAAACGTGAGGAAGTACACTACTCACTCTTGATATATATGTTGGACACATCAGGAACACTCTAGTACATTGAAGTTACCAGAATTACTGTAATCATCGCGTTCTGCTTGAAGGAACTGACACAGTGAGGAGAGTGCTCAAGTTCATTGAGAATAGAACAGAACATCAGTGTTTCCAGGCTTGTGTCAGGAGAAATGTGTTAACAGACATTGTGATATTATTGCAAAGGCCAGTGAAAGATTTTATGAAGCAGTGCTTAATCCAGATTATGTAAAAGATCAATCACAATAACCTCCCTCTAATAACTCCATTTCTATTCTATGATAGGATTAACCTGTGATTTTTATTGACTCTATTTTTGAACTGTAATTACATATATAAGAGAGAGAGAGAGAGAGAGAGAGAGAGAGAGAGAGAGAGAGAGAGAGAGAGAGAGAGAGACTGTATAAAAATTATCTGAACATGAGTTCGTGGAATATTGATGTCAAGTAATCTATTTAACTGTATTTGTCATATACATATTTGATTGTTGATTTAATAAATTTATTGTTAAATTTATTGACTTCTTAATCATTTTGATAATCTTATGTTGGAGAAGAAAGTGGATGGAAGAGGGCTCACTAATTATAGATTAAAAGTTGGATTTGTCTTATCATTTATAAAAGGTTTTTCACCGATGGAAAGATTTTGTGACAGTTAATATTTATTTTAATATTATGGAAGAGAGAAAACGTTTACAGCGCCAAAAATTCCGCCAAGTGAGGGACGAGTGGTGTATGTTGGAGAATTATTAACAAAATAGATTAAGATTCTCATCACTTGTAATTAGTTATGAAAGATTAATTAAAAAATAATAATCAGTTTCATTAACTAGTGGCATGCCTGTCACAAACACTATTCGTTCTATCATTCAAGTCTTAACTTACAGTTTCTTGCTACAGTATCTATTAGCCCGATACATGCACACAGCACAATAGTTTATGAACAAATTCACTAAAACAATGTCATATGTTTAGTATATTACATATACGCATTACATTTCACAATTTGTAAAAATAATGGTCCACTCCACATAATACATCTCTAAGTAAAACCAAGTTTAACATATCAATAGCAAAATGCACGAAATATTTCTAAGTCCATTCTTTCTCAATAAGTCATTTAACTCACCATTAAGCTAATGGACGCCTTTCATGACCGGACGTCTTGTCACACCAATTTCAAAGTGATTAAACAATACATTTCTCTACAGCGGATACACTTTTGATCTCATCCCATTGGCTGGTCTAGTTCTGGTAAATCTTTACCATTGGATAATAAAATCTACTAATCAAGTTGCAACTGGTTTGCATTGCATCAGCAATTTCTAGCTTATTCTCAACTTGAGCGTTTACTTAAACTCTGATACTTACAAAAATACCATCATAAGGAGTACCCAAGGTCGGGTCACTTCGACAATTTAAGAATTTATGTAATAATTAAATCTAGAAATAGGGATAGGCAAATTTACTCCGCCACAAATCCAAGGAGATGAGAACAAGTGTTTGATAATGGAGATAAACATGGCCGTAACTTCTATCTCGTTTCAATGTTTCAAGTTCTGAATTCAGTGTTATCTTTTAAAATGAATCTCTATTTGAAAGAAGCGATCACCGAATGTTTAAATTTGTGCAAACAGTTTTAATGGCATCCGCCATCTTTCATCTTTCATTTGAAAGAGACGATTTCTGATTGGTCAAGTTGCAAAGGGTATTTTTTATAGCTCTTCGCCCTCTTTGAAGTTTTAATTTATGAAATCTGATCGCTGAATGGCCAAGTCGCACAGATAGAATTACATGATTCAAAGGGTTTCACACCAAGCAATTGTCATAATTTGGCAGAAGGTCACACACACACACACACATGCACACCGAACTCCCCACCCACTTAAAAATGCAATAAATAAGTTACTTTTTCCCAAAATAATATCTATAATAGAGTTCTAAATGGCTTCTGTTGAAGAAATATGGCATTCCAATAAAATTATTTTTTATTTGTGTTTAAGTACTTTACAATTGCATTCTCGCGGGGGTGGGGGGGGGGTGGGGAATCCAAATTCTGTTTGTCAGAAATGCTTCCATGACAAAGAAGTATAACCATATTTTATTTTCTACTTTAATAAAGCAATTTGTCTGGGTTTGAAACAAGAACTGAAAAGATTCCATATATTCTTCACAACAGACCTAAGTTTGAATTAATGCATTTTTTTTTATATTCACAAATTGTCTCCTCCCCACTCACAAAATTTTAAAGAGTTATCTACCCCTATTGACTCTTAAAGAAAAAAAAAACCTTAATCATTTTTTTCTTCTCTTTAATAAGTGATGCTTCGAGAAGTTCGACTCCCTACAATCCCGTGAGTGGAGCCAACTCCCTCAAAGCCCAACCCATAACTGATGACGTGAACAAAAAGAAAAGTATTACAGATCCTGGAGATGGACCGCCGATCAATGATTTATTAGAACCAAACTATTCCTTCTTTCAAAATAAACCCCACCATATCAAAAGCCTCACCCAAGGATCGGTGAATTTTCTTGCAGAATGTTTGATTCAAACAATCGCCGACCTGTGTTGAGTCTGCGCGCCCATTCGCGTGTGAAACAGCGTGTCACGTGATAGGGCCAATTAACATCAGGAGTTTTAATGCTGGGGGGCTGGTAGACCAGGCGGGAACGGGACTGCTCTACTGCAGCGCGCGCAGCCTCATGAAGACAAATGGCAAATGAAATCAAACTTACGACCCCAGGCAGTCCCCTAATTAAGGGCTCGGAAGAAAGAGGGCATCGCAAACTGTGCAGGTGTTTTTACTTTAATTCTATGTAAAACACAAAACCGACAGAAAGAATGAGACAGTTAGACTAAAGATAATAATACACTTAGGCTACGTGTGTATCCTGGGCACATAAACGAATGTATGCTCATATTTATTTCTCTTTATTTTTCATACACGCGCCCGCGCACACGTCATACTAATTATTTGACTGATTCGGGTTTCATGCTCGCTTTCAACATTCGCTGATCTTGCAGGCGAGCGCAAGCACCAACTGAGAACTTTATATCCAAGAAAAGAAGACAAACAAAGCCATTGGTGGGAAGGGTGAAGAAATTTTAAGAAGTTTTGGTTGGATTGTCTGGGTAAATTTCAGACAATTTTCAGACGGGTCCATGTATCGTCCCACCCGCCTGAGATGAGGCACTAAGGCCAGCCGTCTTGAAGTAGGGATCGATTTCATTGTCCCCTTATCTTTCCCGCAGTCAGGAGCGTGAGGTGTGGCCTGTCAGTCACTCTCATGCACACACACAATCACGCACATACACACGTACACACTCTCTAACACACACACACACACACACACACACACACACACACAAATAAGCAGGAACTGAACCCGGAACACTGGAGTGAGGGTTCGTGTGCTACCTTCTACGTTGTCGATCGCTCCCCAGCCCCTCTTTGTCCCTCACACACGTGTACAAAAAGTGGGGATCGAACCTGGGCTACTCGAGCAAAAAGGTGTCCTACCTTCATCGAGAATGGCCACTCCTCTGTCCCAATCGCGCGCGCACACACACATACACACGTTCCCTCACACATATTTCCACAGACAGACACATGCGTATCACAGTAAGGAACGTACTTTTACTGAAGTGCACCGCCTCTCAGTATATTCCTTTCATAAATTTATTTTTGAAAAAAATACGTTTTAAATTCCTGAGAAAAGCTGATTGATACCATCCAAGTCGTCTAAGAGAACGTAACGTTAACTGGACTATATTGACACTCAACGTCAAAGTGAACTTTATCAACGTGCTTATTTCGGCCACACACACATGCACCTATAACACACACATACAAACACATATGTGTGTGTGTGCACAAGACAAAATTAATGTTCAAGCTAAATTTTATTGGGTTTATTTCAATTTTATTTTTTTGTATTTATTTGTTTGTTCGTGAGTTTAATTCCTTTGGATACTTTTATCAAAGTTTAGCTTCATTTATTTCTGTAAAATGAAGTTTTGATGCTGCATGCCTGCTGTTATGGGAGATGCTGTAATTACTCTAAATTCCTTTCATTTTGCGATAAATATTACAGGACAGCAGATATCACGTGATGCTAGCAAGAAGTATAACTCTCCCATAGTGCCGGCACAGTAAAAGCAACTCCTGCAGGACGTCAGCTGTTTCAAAGACCATCATCCCAACATATATCGCGAGAAAATATCTAAATTAAAAAAAAATAATTATGCAATAGGAATGTTCTCCCAGGACTGAGGTTTATCTCTTGTAACGATTTAAAGCACCTTAAAAAATTATAAATGACACAACACTCCCAAGCATGCGCACACACAAACAAATGCACATAACAAATTTTTTTTTAAAAACACTATTGCACACAAACAAAATGTACGAGTGATGATCGTTCTGTTAAGATAAGCCGGGTGAAGTTGTGAACCGACATTTTCCATCACGACTGTGACATGATCCTATTTCGAAAACAGAAGTTCTCTGTTAGGATTTCATTTGATCGTGCACGACCTCACGTGCAGGCCTCGCGCGAATTTATATACGGTAACACATGTATGCCCAGATTAAATCCCGATTTCTCTCCGTCGGACTTTCGGGAGAAGGGTATGGATGAATTATGGGGGCTGGGGTGGTGGTGGTGGAAGAAAAGGCGCAAAGGGGAGAGAGAAAGAGAACAATATCTGGAAATGAGGACCTAGTTGAAGGATAGTAACGAAAACTAAAGTGTTTCTTACAGAAAGGGCAGTGGGGGTGAAGGGGAGTGAAAAGGGCGGCGGAGGGAAATATCTTACAATTATGGCATAAGACGAAGCGACTTTTCAGAAGTTATCGGAACAACAAGAGCAACAACAATCTAAATGTCACTACAGTCGTGAGCTAGAGGTGGTGGGTGGTGGTGGAGGGGGACTGAATTTCTCTTGTCTGACGTACCTGCGGACATCCAGGAACTGCGTCGCGATTTAAAATACAAGACGGCAGCGAAACAGTGGCGAAGCCTGGTGAAGTCGTTCGAAAACCATCATCATTGTGCAAGGGGAAAGCATTCTGCAGACTTTTTAAGGTCTGACAAAGCAGTTACGGACAAGCGCAAGGGGTCTGTCTGCGCTGCGATGAGAGATAGCAGGCCTGACGGTTTTGTACTCGTCGTCTGAAGAGCTCCAAAAGCGTGGGAGGAGAAAAGGAGAGCTGCTCTCACAAACTCGCGTGAACCTGTTTTATGAACACGCCGCGTGTTTTCGCGAGGGGAGGAGTTTTTCTTGATTGTTTCCAAATGCAGATGACTACGGCAATCATCATTTTTTTGTTGTTGTTGTTGCTGTTGCAACGTTAGGTGGCAGCAGCAATGTAGAATGTGACCGAGTAACAGTTGGCGAGAGTTTAAATGAGCGAAGACGTCATAGAGTTTGATGAGTGAAGACGTCATAGAGTTTGATGAGTGAAGACGTCACTGAGTTGGCAGGTAAAGGCGTCAGAAGGTTTGATGAGTGAAGACGTCATAGAGTCATTGAATGAAGACGTCATAGAGTTTGGTGTGTAAAGACGTCAGAAGGTTTGATGAGTGAAGACGTCATAGAGTCAGTGAGTGAAGTCGTCATAGACTTTGGTGAGTGAAGACGTCATAGAGGTTGCTGAGTGAAGACGTAATTTTTCGGTGAGTAAAGATGTCATATAATTTGGTGAGTGAAGAGGCATAGAGTTTGGTGAGTCTTGACGTCATAGCGTTTGATGAGACAAGACATCATAGATTTGGGGAGAGAAAAACCTCATAGAGATTGGTGAGTCAAAACTTAAATTTGTTGAAGGAAGACGTCATAGGGTTTGTTGGGTGAAGACAGCATAGTGTTTTTGAATCAAGTCGTCAGATTTTGGTGAGTTTAGACATTATAGTATTTGGTGAGAAGACATTATAATCTAGTGATGGAAACTTTGTAATTAGGAGAGAGGAGACATAATTTAGTGAGAAAAGACGTTATAGGGTTTGGTGATCTAGACATCATTTAGGTGAGAGAAAACGTCATAGTATTTGGTGAGTCTAAACATAAATTTGTTGAAGGAAGACGTCATAGGGTTTGGTGAGTCTAGACATCATTTAGGTGAGAGAAAACGTCATAGTATTTGGTGAGTCTAAACATAAATTTGTTGAAGAAAGACGTCATAGGGTTTGGTGAGTCTAGACATCATTTAGGTGAGAGAAAACGTCATAGAATTTTGTGAGTCTAAACATAAATTTGTTGAAGGAAGACGTCATAGGGTTTGGTGAGTCTAAACATCATAGAGTTTGGTGAGAGAACATATCATTGGGGAGAGGAAAGGTCATAGAATTTGGTGAGTTAGGACACTAAAATTGTAAATGAGTAATGTCAACTGATAGATAGAGTGATACCAACGCCATAGAGTTAATGATTATTATTAATAGTAATAATTAATCATCCATAACTAATTGCAAGATATGAAATCTTAATTTATATTATTAATAATTCTCCAGCAGACACCACTCGTTTCTCTCACTTGGCGGACATGCGGATGCTGTAAATGTTTTCTCTTCCTTCCACAACATTAAAGACAAATATTTACCATCACACAATATTTCCGAGGTGGAAAACTTCTTATTAAAGGAGAAGATAAATCTTGTCTTTTAATCTATATTTAGCGAGTCCCCATCAATCAATTTTCTTCACCAATATAAAGTTATCAATATTTAGTAAGAAAGGTCAATAAGTTTACATTTACAATACATTCATTAAATCATCAATCATATATGCATATAACAAATACCAAGAAAAAGATTACTTGACATCAATATTTCCATGAAAACGTGTTCGAATAATTTTAATACCTATACAGTTTTTGTGGCGGAGTAAATTTGCCTTTCTCGATAGATTTTTTTCTCTATATTTCATATGCAGTGATTTTTTTTCCTTGCTTAAAATATATTTATTAAAATGACCCAATCGGTTTTGGATTTGGTAGTTTATTCCAAGGCTTGCTGGGACTTATCATCAAGTTATGGGTTGACCCTTCCAAGGTCTGCAGGGACTTATCATCAAGTTATGGGTTGACCCACGAGGGATTAGGCTCCTTCTCTGTGAGCCAACCGCCTGAAGTGGACCACTTAACGTAGATCTCCACTAAAGAGGAAGTGTGGTGGGTGAATATCAGATATTTTGTACCGCCAGAATTGCTCACCTCTGAGATCTTAAAGAACTTTGCCTCAATTTGACAATTCCAAACTTCATTTCAAACTTCGTTGCTTCCTTCCAAACTTCATTCCTTCCAGACTTCCAAATTTCCTTCCTTCTTCCAGTCTTCCTCTCTTTCTTCTTTCCTTCCTTCCTTCCTTCCTTAATTTAGATAATATTAATACATTTAGCATACATTTATGGAAATTCTGTTACGGTATAGTATGCCAAGAATTTGTAATATGGAATTAGTATTAAATTTAATATCTAAACTGTTAGAATGATAATGCAATAAATATTTCTATTTGAAAGATTTGCATCCTTATACAATTACAGGGTATATTTATTATGTGTATATTTAATTTATACAAATCAACATAGTTTTTTTCATCCTTAAAAACGGAGCCAAAAGTTATTCTTTTAAAAATAAAACAAATCGCATACTTTTGTATAAAGAAAACAGGCTGCTTATAAAAACTAATGTTATCGCCCTTGCATTTGCTGCTTCTCGACGTTGTTATAGCTTTAGGGTGTTTTATTAATTTCGTGCATTGGTTTGGCTGTGTCCGACTCACAGCCCATTACAGCATGTGTAAAATCAATTACATTTATCACGCACTTACAGGGCCGATTACAAAAATTTAAATTATATCAATTATGCACTCGCGTGCCGCTTCTCGCACATTCGCCTGAGCAGCGTGCCAGGGCGCACTGCTGTTGTAGACATTCCGAGCTTAGTTTACTCAGCGCACTAATGAACCGTGAAGAAAAACTGGCAGAGACTTTCATGGGAAGATGAACACACGCACGTGTGTTGCCTTGTTGTTCAGGCCATGATGATACCAGTGGGACCTTTCCGGACTTTTCCATTCTTGGAGTTTTTTTTGCCATCAATCCATCTGTCCTGTCTGTCTGTCTATCTATCTGTCTATCTGTCTGTCTTTCTCTCTCTCTCTCTCTCTCTCTCCATCCATCCATCTATCTATCTATATGTAACAAACGAAATACAAATGACATAAATAATGTTTTTATTAATTAATTGATCTTCTGAATTTAATTAAATGACTGTCACATTTGTTTTTTGACATTTCTTTCTGACCCGTTTGCTAGGATAAGTTACAAAATACCAGGTAAAGTGCTAATTGTTAGTTGGACAATCCAGTCTGGTGATGTCTATTCGATTACGTAATTGACACTATGTAGTGTGGTCATCAGATGTAAATTCTATAGGTCTTCAGTCATGCATGAAGCAATACCAATATGCAGCCATTTCTCTTGGCCATCGTTACACCTGTACAAACTGAAGTCACCCTTCATAATTAACAGAAGTATGAAAATGCTGGCCCTGAGTTGATCAACATTATCAACATTGTGGACAAGGAATTTTAAGAGCTGTCAGGCCAATCACATGTTCTTCAAGTGAGCACGTGTCTCCACTCAAGAAATGAAATGAATGAGAGTTTAAGCCAGGTACTTGAAAGTAATCCTTTTCCCCAGTTAGAACAATGCAGAGCAAGTACATGCGCGAGCACGCACGCACGCACGCACACAAACACACACACACACACACACACACACACACACACACACACACACACACACACACACACACACACACACACATGACATTCATATCTTGCATGCTTGGGGATGGGGAGGTCACAATTTTGATCATTCCTAAAAGTCAGACAATAATATATCTTGGGAAGTGACCCTCCAAGCTGAGAGAGTGTGGGGGGCAGAATTTTTATATGATGAAGATCATTCAAGGTTACAAATGGGGCTAGGAATTCTGAACAGATAATGCTCAGAGACAAGGTGGAAATAATATTAATTAATAGACAGTGTCTCTGAGGTCTGACAATCACAGAGACCAGTACTGGCAAGATTAAGCAGATTAGGGTTTGAGTAGGATACTGGTAAACTGCCCACTTATCTATCTATCTATCTATCTATCTATCTATCTATCTATCTATCTATCTATCTATCTATCTATCTATCTATCTATCCATCTATCTATCTGCAACTGGTTATTTGAAATGATGAGAGGGTCTCTAAAGCTATGAGAATATTATTATATGTCCATTAAGATAAATACACACCTCTTAATTTGCGGACCTGGGAGAAGGAGGAACTCCCGTACTCCGTCCAGCAGTAACCCTCGAGTTACAAGTAGACACAATAGATCAGTGCTGACCTGTCATGTCCAATAACCATCGAGTTACAAGTAGACACAATAGATCAGTGCTGGCCTGTCATGTCCCATTAACCCTCGAGTTACAAGTAGACACAATAGATCAGTGCTGACCTGTCATGTCCAATAACCATCGAGTTACAAGTAGACACAATAGATCAGTGCTGGCCTGTCATGTCCCATTAACCCTCGAGTTACAAGTAGACACAATAGATCAGTGCTGACCTGTCATGTCCCATTAACCATCGAGTTACAAGTAGACACAATAGATCAGTGCTGACCTGGCATGTCCCAATAACGTAAATTTTATTAAGAAGACAAGTTAACCATACACTACGATATAGTTTAAGCTTAAAATGTCTCTTGGTAATTGTGATTATTCTTCCGAATTATCTCCAGCCTTTCCTAGAGGCAACAGGAATGGACAATATTCTCCAACACTTTTATCTCAGTCAAATGACATTGAGACAACACAAATAATACATATCATGAGAGAATAACAACAGTTCAAAGTTTGTTTACAAACAAATGGGTACATTTGTATACTCTTCACTGGTGTGTGTGTGTGTGTGTGTGTGTGTGTGACATCAGAGGTGAAGGTCACACAATGAGTTCATAGTAGGCAAGTTAAAACAAACTTCAAATCAAGAGACCTCAACAGATCACAGATGAAAAAAACCTCACAGACTCATTCACAGGAGATGCCAGGGCACCAAACATCGAGGAGATCAGAGAACCAAAAAGCCTGGAAAACAGTTTTATGTGTGTATGAGTGCTTTGACGAGCTTTTCATCTCTCCATATATTTTTCTTAACTCTCATCAGAATTAATTTAGTAATTATAAAATTAAATTATTTTATTTTCTACCTTAACTGAGTGTCTTTGCTTCTTTTATTGCATCTTTAAATTAATACAAAATCATACTGCACGTTTTTCTTATCAATTATGTGCATATTAATACAGACCAAAATAACTGAACAAAATGATGTTTCATCATGCTTCAAGAAATCCCTAAATCAGTAGAAGGACAGTTTCACAGGGATCTAGGATACCTTGTTAATTGCTACGAGTTTTGATCTATGGTTTACACAAGTTAGCTATCAATAAATCAGCGAAAATTATATCACATTGTGTTTTCCTCTGAATGTAATGAGTATAACGATATCTCAGAATTACAGAACAGCACACAACCAGAATTGGGAATGATTTCATGTCTTAGAACAGGGACATTTATGAAACACCGGTTATGTCTGTGCCGTTTCTTTCAAAAAAAAAAAAATAATGACAAGCATTTGTGGGATGCGTCTTGCATGGAAAAGAGAAAATAATTACTTGTGCACTGTAATGTGCTTTTCGTCTCGTCAGAATCGCATTATTGCACAGTTATGTCCCCGTTTACTCAGCTCTGAGAACTCTAGAGCTAGTACTTTTGTTTCCTTGGTTACATACTCGGAAGTGCATGAACGAGACATTAATACGTCACAGACTCATGTGGAAATAACGGGATATTAACATCAAAGCTTCACTAATGGATTCACATTTTTATTTATGTTAAAGACTGCTTTATGTCGGGCCCTTAGATTCGGAAGTCCATATGTTTAACTAAAATAATCAGAACTTACCTCGTTATTTATTTAGCTAAATAGTTCAACCGATGTAGCTAAATTTAGCAAAACAGTAAAGAGGATATTAGCAAACTATTATAATTATATGTTGTCTTTTTTAACACCTTTCCCATTTTGTCACACCATGAGGCACTTTCCTTAGTAAGCAGACCAGGCGAAGGTGTCACAAGTTACCTCTCCTTTACAGCCAGTCAGGATAAGGGTATCTCACAATGAAGATTTCCTTTCCTATACAGTCAGTCAGAACGAGGGCATCTTTTATCAAGGAAACGACTGTTATTTACAGTCTATAAGATCGAAGACCTCAAGGCGATAAGCTCTCTTTTACAGACAATCAGGTTGAATGTTTTTTTATAATCATGACGATTATCTCTCCTTTATAGCCAATCAGGGTGAATGTCTTTTATAATCAAGGCGATTAACTTTCCTTTATAGCCAATCAGGGTGAATGTCTTTTATAATCAAGGCGACTAACTCTCCTTTATAGCCAATCAAGGTGAATGTCTTTTATAATCAAGGCGACTAACTCTCCTTTATAGCCAATCAGGACGAAAGTATCATACACGATATGATAGGTCACCAAAATGACGTTCGAGCATTGGCGTCAACACTCTCTGAAAAGGGTTTTGGACGAAAGTAAAATATATTCTGCAAAGATTATGTATCGACAAGAAAGAATTTTATTTTAAAATCTATTTAATTATGAGGCATTGCTGTATGTCTTAACGTTCGCCATTTAGCTGGGCTCCCAGTGTACAATTTTGTAACAAGTCAGATGAGAAAGGTGCAAAAACCTTTACTTAATTAACCTTCTTACTGAGCTAATTTTGTAATTATTTCGTTAAATACAAATTGTACAACCTAAGACACACTTTTAAACTATAAAATGGATTTGTCTCGTAAAACAACATTGGGACCTATGAAGATCTAGGTTGTCTGCTTGATTGCTAATCAAACACTTGTATAATATCATAATTTTATATTCTCCTCAGTTACCGTTTTCAAAATACATCCAGAATCTATCAGGTATCCTTCCTTCCAAACTTCCTCCATTCCTTCCTGTCTTCCTTCCAAACTGCTTTCCTTCCTTCCTTTCTTTCTTCTTTCCTTCCTTCCTTTCTTTCTTACTAACTTCCAAACTACCTTCCAAACTTCCTCCATTCCTTCCTTCCAAACTTTATTCCTTCCTCCAAACTTCCGCCCATCCTTCCAAACTTCCTTTCTTCCTTCCAAACTTTATTCCTTCCTTCCTTCCAATCTTCCTCCCATCTTTCCGAACTTCCTTCCTTCCTTCAAAACTTCCTTTCTTCCAAACTTTCTTCCTTCCTTTCAAACTTCCTTGCTTTCTTCCCTCCTTCCAAACTTCATTCCTTCCTTCCAAACTTCATTTCTTTATTCCCATCCTTTCTTTCTTCCTTCCGAACTTCATTCCTTCCTTCCCTTTTTACTTCTTTCCTTCTCTTTTTCCTTCCTTCCTTTCAAATTTCCTACTTTCTTTCCTTCCAAACTTCCTTCTACCCTTTCTTTCTTTCTTTAATTTTGAGATCCGTCATTAAAGTACTCTTTCTTTGAGTCCACAATTCCATAGAACTCTTCAGAACATACACCCATGGAATACTTTCCATGCCAGAAATCGCCGGCAGACAAGTAGAGATCAAATCCGAGACGGTGGGTTATAAGTCTGCCCCTCAGACCCATTCAGCTTGTTTTCCTCTTGTGGCTGTCTGACATCCAGCACTTTTATGAGCGTCAACTCGGCTCTTGGACGAGCTGTCAAACGCCCCACACCCCTACTTCACGCTTGACTGCTCAGTCCACAGGAGTCGAAGAATCCGCCTACTTGAAGAATGTGGACGACGTTGGAGAACTGTAGTCTTGGGTGTAGTTGGAAGAATGCAGAATTCCACTTGTCGTCTTGCTTCCAGCCCAGGTTTCTTTTGCCTTTCAATCTCAGAATTTTTTCTGAACATTGTGTTTTTTGAAACTTTTTCTTTCTGTTTTTACGACTGTTTGACATTTGCAAATAACACTTTTGCGAATATATTCAATTCTCCATCCAAATACACACACGAGCACACATACACATGCTTATACGCATACATAGACGTAGACATGCGATCTGGTACGTTTACGCACATAAAATCAGTGGACGTAATCCACACTGTATGCTAACTGCTACGAAATGAAAACTATTTCGCAAAAGACTGTATTATTGTCGCACTGATATTCGCGTAACTAACTATCCTCTTCGAAAGCGCAAGATAAGAATTTTATTTTCTAGATCTAGTTTAACTCTACAGTGTTTCGTTTGCTTGCTTGTGTTAAAGGGAACTAATAAACATAACTACTTATCAAAAAATATTATTGAGACGTTACAATGCTAAAGAGAAGTGTCAATGTCACTATTTACACGCCAATAGCGTGAGAATTGTGCTAGAATTCAATACTCTGTCAGATGTAAAGAGTTATCTCCCCTGGCGAGTAGAATTAGTTCTAATTTTCTGAGACCAATCTACGGGAGTGTTTACATGATTTGCATCAACCAATCATGTTTATCCTATTATGCATTCCATTCACACTATTGCTTTCACCTCGTTGTACACGTGACCTCTTCATGGTTTGTTTGTAAACTTTGAAAAAGGAGAAGTGAAAATGTGAGGACAAAAGAAACATGAAAGATTACCTTCTCATATTAGTCAGTGGGATATTTTCAACGCTTGAGCTGCTTAGCTGGCCTAACCTTTACAGACGTCTAGTCTGGTACAGACTCCTAATTTTTTTCTTAAGATGTTCCAGAAGTCTGAAACAGATTCCTCTTTTTTTGTTTTTTCTTACGTGCTCCAGGCATTATGCGTTGTCATTTAATTGTGATTATCTCACACTCAACATACACAAATATATGAACAGTGATTTTCATCAGAAGAAATGAACAGTGGCGACAAAAAAAAATGCACTATCGCCACATCAAATTGTAGCATGTCGAACAGATTCCCAAACCAAAATGAATAAATGCAAGCAGTTGCAAAATCAAAAAAGTTGAAATGGTGAACAGACTCCCAACCAAATTGAATAACTTCAAAAAGTCGCAACATGAAATCATATGATTGCAAAATGTCGTTACCTCGAAAGACAATCAATCGCTAAACGAGACCTTGATTTTAGAATCTCTTTCCCCCTTTTCTCTTCAGATATAATAATTATTCCTAATGAACTTGATGATCTCAGTTGACCGATACTGACCCCCGCGGTCCAAAATTGACCGTAGTTGGAGCCACCCAAATTAAAGACACAGGTGACGTCGAAAACTAAAGGAATGAAGACAAACATGCGAGAGAAAAATATAAGAATGATTTTAAAAGTGGGTATTAATTGGAAAAGCGATATAATATTGTGGGGAAGCATAGAACAAACTTGTCGGCAGAAAACTATACAACAGAGGACCGATGTCGGTAGAAATTCAGAGGAATGGAGACAAAATGGCGATGGGAAAACAAAGGGATAAAAAAAAATTGTGGAAAGCCCTTGAGAAGAGGAAAAAAGATAAACATATTGAATCAAACCGTGTGGAAAAACGATAAACATTTCGATTAAAAGCACGTGAGAAGAAAAATAAACATTTCGATTAAAACTGTGTGGAAAAAGATAAACATAACGATAAAACTCGTGGAAAGGGGGGGGGGGAGATATAAACACTACGATTAAAATCGTGTGGAATAAAGATAAACAAATCAATTAAAACAATGGCGGGGGGTGGGGGAGATAAATATCTCGATTTAAACCGGGGGGGGGGAGATAAACATGTCGATTAAAACGGGAGGGGGGGGGATAAGATAAGCATATCGATTAAAATCGTGTGGAAAAAAAGATAAACATGTTGGTGAAAAACTGCAGTGGAATGATGGGAGTTTGAAAGTTGTCAAAATACGCCAGGACCGGAGGTGAAGAAAGGTTATGAAACCCAACGAGGACCGCAAGTTAGGGGAGGGAGCCAGAGAGTTTGAGTAAATACACTGCAAAGTAAGAATACATAAATATATATACAAGAGAGAAAGGAAAAGATGGATAACGAGAAAGAAGAGAAAGAAGAGACGAACCAGCTTTATTAACGCAGTTAAATGAGTTTGATGTGAGGGAAAGAGGATATTTATCTAGACTCTAGACCTACAAACAACTCACTCGCTGCCCTACGTAAGTAGTGACTACTACAACACGCCATAACTTTCATGAAGTGTTAATGACAGCTACGCACACACGCACACACACACACACACACACACACACACACACACACACACACACACACACACACACACACACACACACACACACACACACTTAACCTTCATAAAATATTAAAATCAGTTACACATCCCATAACTTTGGGAAAATTTACTTTGTCACAATTACTAACACCATAATGCACACAAAGTGTTAATGATAGCAGCACACATACCATAATACTCATACCATTTTAACATCTGCAAACTTATCATAAGACTCATAACATTTTAACAACTACAAACACATCATAACCCACATAAAATGGTATCAAGAACTACAAATATTCATTAAGTGTTAATGAGAACTATAAACACACCATCATAATCATAAGTGCTAACAACAACTACAAACACCATATTTCCCATATAGTGCTAATGTGAATTATAAACACAACCCCAGTGTTAACAACAACTACAAACACCACCATACTGATTATAACCCTCGAAACGCAAATGGCATAAATAATAATTAAATTTTATTCTTTTCTTAAATATATTTAATTTCTTGAATTTAATTAATTTCCTGTTATTCTTGTTTTTGAGATTTCTTTTAAGTAAGAATTCAAAATAACCATTAGAGTATTAATCAAGGATTGGACAGTCCAGTCACGTGACATCTGTGCGAGTGTGTAATCACATTATTTAGCAGACCACCAGATGTGTGCCTTAGTCATGCATGAGCAGACACTAATCGCCTTCAGCCATGTCTCTTAGCTTTCATAAATAGAAATAAATTCTCTTAAGTAAATGAAACTCAAAAATCACAGGCCAGAGCCAGCTGGCATTGTCCACACGAAGCTCTATGACTGTCAATCTGAAAGATTATCCTTTTAAAAGAACAGTTATCTCCCCACTTAAGAATTTGAAATAATAGAAATATGTCTCGAGGCCTTTACATCGACCAGTCGATTTAATTAACTTTTTTCTTTTTTCTTGGTTTAACAATGGGAGTTAAGTATGCATGTATATAAACTAGTTCAAAATTGTGAACAGACACCACATCACATACTCCATCAATCAACTTGCATGCACGTTTCGCGTGCTTGCTCGTGGTGAGTTTTTCTATGTTACGGTCTTCCGACGATGGCAGCAAGCTTTGGGCGAATAGAGACGAACACCTCCAGGAATCAACAAACAAGAAAATGCAGACTTCAATTCTACACGCCACTGCTCCATGGGCGCAAATGTCGGTTTGGTCTGAAACCGCTGGCCTAATGCCTGTGAAGCAAAGAAAATCTACAACAACCTTCAACAACATCAGTTCATCATGCGCCAACAAACTACAGACACAAGACTCCATCTCACAACAGCAACTTCATCAACCTTACATCTCAACGCAAGATTCAGCGTGCATCCATCACGTGAACACAACTCACACGCATGTTTCGCACCAACTTTCCACGCTTCAATACAGACTGCAATTTGCCAGATCAGTTTCTCATGTTGCCTGCATTGTGACTACTATTATTATATTCAATTTACTACTTATTTAAATTTTATTCACTGCATTGAATAAAGTTTGTTATTTGTTAATTACACTTCCACTTCCATATTTAAACAAGGAATGAGATATGCATGCTTAGGGGGTGGGGACTAAATTTTATTTGTATTAAGTCAGACAACAGCATATCTTGGGAAGTGTCCCCTAAGTTGAAGGAGAGTGTGTGTAGGCCAGAATTCCTATTCTATCTAGAAGTGTTCGAACTTGCAAGAAGTGATTAAAAGTTCTGAACTGGTAACACTCAGGGGCAGATAGAATAAAGTATTTAAAGAAAAAGGTCTCTGATGTTTGACTGAGTTTTCTCCTTCTGCAAAATTTACAAGACCTGTACAGAATTAAATAAATTAGGAGTTGGGAAGATAATCGTTTAAACCACCCATCACACTCAAATACGAGAAGTAACACAACACTCATAAAGTGCTAACAACAACCACAAACAAAAACACAAACCCTCATAAAGTGTCAACAACAACTACAAAAATATACAACACTCATAAAGTGTCAACATCAACTAAAATACATTACAACCTTCACACCTTATTAACAACTAACAAACAAATCACAAGCCTCGTAAAGTGCTAACGAGGACTACAAACAAATCACAAGCCTCGTAAAATGCTATGGAAAACTAAAAACACTACAACCTTCATAAAATATTAACATAAAATAATAACAACTACAAACATATTATAACAGCCATAAAGTGCTTAAAACTTTAGCAAACATACTATAACGCTAGCAATATTGTTAAGACAGCTTGTTTTGAAAGCAGGTAGCATCCAACTAATTATATACACCTCACCTCACCTCACCTCACCTTACCTCACCTCACCTTACTGAAGATTTACACTTTGGACACGTTTTCTGTCATTTGCATTTCAGCGGAGATTTTGATATGATTTTTCAAGATGTTCATATTTGAGGTGATATGTTTAACACATCAGTGCAAGACCAACAACATTAAAAAATTTTTTAAATTACAAGTGAGTTTGCTCGTGTGCACATTATTAGGTGGTTTCAGGTTCCACAATCTCCTCACTCTTAACTCCCTTTCCGGCACACACACATTGCGCATGCATATTTTACTTCTTTCAAAAGAAGAATCGTTACGCCTCATTTGGAAAAGCGGCGAAGTGTGAAAAATAGAGTTGCTCAATGCGACCTTTAATCCCCCGAATACCTCCACACACCCTCCAAACCCGTTTCCAGCTAGCAATTTTAATGACGTTTTCATTTGCCTTGTCTTTCTTGTCAACATATCGCCTCCCCACAAAATTTCAACTACTGCTCTACCACCAGCACCAGCAGCACCACCACCACAAATAATCTGACGTCATCATATGTGTTTCCAGCTAGAAAATACTTCAAGTACGACGGTAAGATGGCAATTCTACGTGTGTTTGTCTCCCCTCACCTTTTCTCCACAATAACACATCCCCCCCACCACAAATATCTTCAGAAAACATTAAGATTCATTTCTTTAAAGACCACGTGAAGATGGAATCTAGATCAGCCACAGATAAGAATAAATCATTATGAAATGAGTAATTCCCATTCTTAAAATCAAGACTGCAAACTTGAAATTTTCAGAGATAATGCATTTTTTGGTATTGAAAGTCAATATTTCTTAAAGAAATCAGAGCTTTCGTTCATTTACGAGACTGACTTTTCAGACTACAGTGACTACTATACTTTACCAGATCAAGTTGGTTGTGAATCCAGCACTGTTGTCGAACTTATTTAGCTGTAAGTTGATTCCTGTGAATTCTGTTTGAGAGCCAATATGGTGAAAATGGAGTTTTGAGTTTGGTCTTGAGAATTCATGAAGATTATTTTGAACATTCCTCTTGGTGTGCTGAGTAATGCATATGAAAATTCTAGAACATTCCATGTGATGTCTTTTGATAATGCAAGCGAAGTTCTAGACGATTCTCCATGGTGTGCTTTGTGAGTGCATCAAAGGTTCTAGAACAGTTGTGTAATATAACTAGAAGGGGTACTTTGGACAGTCACCTAATAAAAGAGAAACTGACTTGTTGCAAACCACATGTGCCAGCGACAGCTGCCATCATTGGAAAAGGTTATGTACATTGATTATAATTATCTCTCTGAAATTCCACTCTCATGTCTATAACTTGATTATATGTATATATGCTAAATTGACTGCTGGTGTCTATGTTAGGATAAACTGAACGAATGTCTAGCATTAATCAAACATTGTTGTGAAGGAATGTAAATATCAATGTTCTTTTTATTATATTCATATTATATACTCACCATACATATGTCTGTACTCACCATAGATATGTACATGTGTCTGTACTCACTATACATATAGGTCTGCACTCACCATAGATATATACATGTGTCTGTACTCACAATAGATATGTATGTTTCTGCACTCACCCATATATATAGACACATGCATCTGACTCACCATATGTATGTACACGCGTCTGTACTCACCATACATATATGTGTCTACACTCACCATGTATATGTACATGTGTCTGCATTCAGATGTGTACATTTGTCTGTACTCATCATAGATGTGATTATATCGCAATAGATATGTGTCTGTACGCTCCATAAATATGTACATGTGTCTGAACTCACCATACATACATGTGTCTGCACTCAACATAGATGTGTACATGTGTCTGTACTCATCATAGATGTTTACATTTCACCATAGATATGCACTAGTCTCTATACTCACCATAGATGTGTACATGCAATTGTTTTATAGTTCATCACCACAAACGTGAAATGAGAATTGATGAATACTAGGACAGGCTGTTGAAAGTTAACTATAGAATACTAGGACAGGTTGTTGAAAGTTAACTATAGAATACTAGGACAGGCTGTTGAAAGTTAACTATAGTAATTTGAAAGTGAACTTTAAGAGCGAAGAATCTCGTTACTAGTCACATCTCGCCAAGGGCTACTTCTGTGTTGTGTCACAAGTGTGCTCAGTGTGAAAATGAGCCCTAGGCTGCTGTCTAGAACCACATACACATCTTTTATTAAATTTATCTGAACATCAGGAATGAGATCAACTTAAATATGAGCCCTAGTTGCAGTTTAGATTCCAGACTCTTAAAAAAATATAAATCTGAACATCAGCACTGAGCCGAACGGGAATACGAGCTCTTGGGTGCAGTCCAGATGACTTGCCGTACTCTCGCACGCAAGTCACTAAAGCTCCTGCATGGAAGCTTAAAACTAAATTAATATTTACCTCTCACGATTTGTGTGTGTGCGTGCGGCGTGCGTGTGTGCATCTTGTTCTGTCATGGTTCATACAGTAATATATTAAGAAATTAAAAACTCTTTGAAGCGTTTAACCTCTTTACTGACATTATTGCGTCATAAAAACGGCTAAGAAAGAGTTCTTTTGATGATTAATAAAATTTTTTAAAATGTATATGCATAAGGACACCCTGTGAAAAAAAAAAAACAACCCCACAGCACAACGTCTCTGCTTTACAATCAAAGGACCTCTTGATGAGACTGCGAGTGATGAAGATTGGAAGTGCGTAAAGATGGTGAAATTAAAATTTAAAATATCGACAGACACGCTCTCCAGCAAAGAAAGCAACATTTTTATTTTTTATTTTTTGTTGAGTGGATTGGCAAGAAGGAACACTGAACTCTACCTAAGAGGGAAAAAAAAACCACAACAAAAACATCACAAAGAAACGAGATCTAAGTAGTAGAAATGCAAGCTCTTCTGTGTCAAAATTATGTCAGCGGTTACTGTAGATCCAAGGAGATAACTATGATAATATAAAGGTGGTCATTTATTATACATTTAATATGGCCAGTCTTCTGTACTGTCAAGATGTTCACTTATGCAGCGCTATCAGTAACTGGACATTCAAAATAATCAGTTATTGTGTACACAGGCTGGCCAGGTACTGAACATTCAAACTGGTCACTTAATTAACGTACAAGCTGGTTAACTGCTGTCTACTGAAATCATTCATTCAATGGATATTAATATGGTCAATTAATGTACACTCAAGATTGTCAGCTCTTTTAGAGAGGTCAATTATTGGACATTAAAGCTGGTTGGTTACTGCATTAGTTCAGTTACCGTAAATGCATGCTGGTCAGTTCCTGGATATAAAACCTAGTCCATTACTGGACATTAAAGTTGGTAGTGTGTGCTGGTACGAGGAGTGGAGGCCGAACTTCCATTTATCTTCTAGTTTCACAGGGCGTCAACCTACTGTCACTCGAGACAGCAGGCCTGGGTTTAGATCTCGCGTTTTCACATCTAACTGTTAGCTCCTTTCTTGCACAAGGCACTGGCGACCTCTTGCGATATTATTCAATCTTGGCGGATCTAGTAGGCCAATTTGTAATAATTCTCCAGATATTTAGCCCTACCGACCACGTAACCAGCACGGTCTGTCTTTGATCACGTCGAAATCGACCCCCCCCAGATATCAGTCAATCTTGCTGCTGCCCGAGTAAATGGTAGCACTGGTAAAATGGTCTTTATATACTGAGAAAGAATTGGCACATTATCTACACTGTCTGCTGTATTGGCATGCTAGTACCTGCACCTCTTGTGCCTCAACGAAGAACTGAACTGATCAGGCTATGGCCGGCAAAGGTCCCTCAGCAGATGCAAAGAGACAAAAGCCCACAGCCTGCACTATGTCTAACTGACCAGGTAGACGCATAAATTGCCTCAGCGCCAGTCTACATAGTCGCCGTCAGGCAAGTTTAAAGAAATAAAATATACCAAATCTCTAACTCTTGTGTACAGTAGACACTAAGGAAATATCAAACTGTCTGAACACATTTACACCAAGTTGATTTTATAATTCTTTCTGCCACCATTACTCATTTCTATAAAGTTTTCATCTATCCCTAAGTTTATAAGTATTAGCGTTTTTCTTTTATATTCGTCGTCGTCATTATGTAAGGTCGTGATAGGGGATGTCGTAGCCGTTTTTGTGATCGTTAATATTAAAAAAAACACCCTTTAATTGTCAAATACTTGTAACACCTGACACTACTGAAATATGAATGGACAGGTGGTCAGCCATAATTATTAGGGTTTTAAGTCTTTATATAACATCTTTCTAATACAAAATATAACCCCATGTTTCATACTATTCACAGTCTGGTTAAGTAAATGCATATACAAGCTGGCCACAGTACAGACAAGATGGTCAGTCAGATTGATTAGTCACCGTATAGACAAGTTGGTCAATTACTGTACATACAAGCTGGTCAATCTCTGTACAGACAGGATCATTCACTGTACAAACAAGATGATCGATCGCTGTACATATCAGATGTCACTGTACACACAAGATGTTAGTCAGTGTACAGACGAGATGATCAGTCACTCTACACACAAGATGGTTGTTAGTGACTGTACAGACGAGATGATCAGTCACTCTACACACAAGATGGTTGTTTAGTCACTGTACAGACGAGATGGTCAGTCACTCTACACACAAGATGGTTAGTCACTCTACAGACAAGATGATCAGTCACTGCACACTTAGGATGGGCAGTTACTGCACAGACAAGATAAAAGTTATTATACGTACAAGAAAAATAATGTGGAGGACCAATCCAAATGTCTGTGCACTCCAAGCAAGTTGTGGTGATGCAATTAGATCCAGAAAGTTACTTGCTTGTCAACCGCTCGCCGATTTCTCTGATGAGCGCAAATGGATATGGAGAGATATATAAACGCTCGAAAAGGAGAACTAGTAGTTACTGTCTGCAGGGGTGAAGTTGTGAAGTGAAATGTGACTTTGGAATTTTGGACTTTGGACAGCGACATTATTCCCGATCCTTGAGCGTTCATGGGTCTTGCAGCAAGCAAGTGTGCCATTCCATCCGACAGGCCCAAACGAAGTCATCCGCCTCGATGAAGCAAGTGATTAAGTCATCAGTAAGTTTTACCATGATTTAGACTCGAACGCCAAGCCTTTTGAACGAGGGGCTAGTGCCGTACTTACAAAGCATTGACAGAAGTTTGTGTGTTATGAATGGTATTATTTCCATTTTAGCGACTTTCTGTTTCTGCTAATTTGTTTGCCTGACGCCAACTACATATAAGCAATCAAACTTTTCTGACAATTATATTTATCAGTAGAAGAAAGCATACAGCATATAGGAGTAAAACGTATGTTAATTTTATCACTGATGCAAAACACAATAGCATTAGGTTAGACTGGGTTCAGACTATTTACAGGTGACTTTAAACATTGACCTATTTACAATGCAGGCATTAGAGGCGTTCATTTCATCAGACATGGGGCCTTAACAATTCTTGACATAAGCTTTCATTTACAACGTATGTTTTGCCTATTGACATAATCCTGTATATCTACAGCCTATTTACACAAGCCTATATATCTATAGCCTATTTACACAAGCCTATATATCTACAGCCTATTTACACAAGCCTATATATCTACAGCCTATTTACACAAGCCTATATATCTACAGCCTATTTACACAAGCCTATATATCTACAGCCTATTTACACAAGCCTATATATCTATAGCCTAATTACACAAGCCTATATATCTACAGCCTATTTACAGAACTTTTTATCAAAGATTCTTCACTTTCCCTCCCCCCTAACCCTGGTAATCAATGTTAAAATCTCGCAATTTCTAACATTCTGGCCCAGACTTTGCCAAAAGAAGAAATTTTTACTGAGTTCCCCCCTCCCCTCATCCCGAAGGAGGGATGCAAAATTAGAATGCAATTACTTGTGTTGGACAAACCAGGCTAAACATGAATAAATAAGAACGAGAATGAAAGACAAAAAGAAAAAAAATGAAAATGCGTGGATTTCATCACGTCACGCTTCGTGAAACTCGATGTGGTCACCACGAACAACTGAACCGGGGTGAAAAAAATGTGAAAACATTGTGATGGAGGGAGTGGGAGTGGGGGCCTGCCTGTAGGTGGGAGTGGCATGGTGGTGGGAACATGGTTGACAGTGGGATCATGAACGTCTGCTGACATGTATTCGCTTTACAAGTTCAGTTAAAGGTTGTAAACAAGAATTATGTCACTGGGTTGCAACACACACACACGCACGCACATACACACATTGTAGTATTTTTTTGTTTGTTTATGTTTCTCGTCCGTTACTAACTTTCGACAGTTATTCGTAAATGTGAAAAGCGTAAATACAGATCTAGGAGCTGGGTGAAATATTAATAATCTTTTGGACTTTCATTAATTCGTCAAATCCAAATAATCTTATGATTCTCATTAACTATTCATATACTAATAATCTTATGGACTTTCATTAACTGTTCATATCTTAATAATCTTGGCGACTTTCACTAACTCTTCATAACCTCTTAAACTCTCACAGCCAAGGCGTTAAGCTCCACAAGCCTCACTTAGGAAGGTGTGTCGATTAGGTACCCCAAAAATTCCCTAACCAGGTTAGACACTGTAGCACGATATAGTGTCAAAAGTAAGAAAGTAAAGGTATGCACAAAACAACTGAAGTTGATTTTTCTTCTTCTGTGCACGGCGATGTTTGATAGCTCTTCGTTCTTCTATCGTCACTTCTCGGAATCTCTAGCGTGCACTGCAAGTAATATACGCGACCTGTCTTAATGTCACGTCTGATATGTCTAAAATGTGCACTTAACGGTCGCCCCCCCGTAAGCTTTCCATTCCAGGCAAGAGTACTGTCCGTCCGTGTCAGACTAAACGGAATAGGAGAGCTGGTACGTCTCAGTTCAAGGGAAACAACTCTGATGAGTATTTGTAGTGTGCGGTTTATTTCGCTTTACGCCCCCTTTTTACCGTAATATTTTTGTTATTCCCCCCACCCCACTCTCAGTGAAGATTGGCACGAAGAGTTATATCGACATTTTTCAATATTGTTCATAAAAAAAAATGCAATGGCTCATTTAAAACTAACAAACAAGCAAAAACACAAAACGCACACTTTTCGCATTGAGCTGCACGTGAGAGATGTGAAATGCAATTTGTTGCCGCGGTGGAAAGATGTGACCTGTCACGAGTTGCAAGAGACAACGTGTGTTAATGTCGCTGGTTTGAAAGACGTTCTATTGCCTGAGATAGGCGACATGAGCACTGCTGATGTGAAAGATATTTCATTGCAAGTGAGACAAACACACCGGCTTGAATGGTAGAGGAAGTGATTTACTGAAGTGTAAAATATGTTTAGCTGCATGAGACACATGGAATGTGTGTTAATTGCATGAGACATACGGAATGTGTGTTAATTGCATGAGACATACGAAATGTGTTAATTGCATGAGACATACGGAATGTTTGTTAATTGCATGCGACATGCCGAATGTGTTTTAAATGCATGAGATATACAGAATGTGTTAATTGCATGAGACATACGGAATTTAAATTAATTGCATGAGATATGCAGGTGTGTTAATTGCATGAGACATGCCGAATGTGTTTTAAATGCATGAGACATACAGAATGTGTGTTAATTGCACGAGACATAAAGACTGTGGTGTTAATTGCATGGACATATGAGACGTGCGGAATGTGTTTAACTGCCTGAGATACATGGGATGTGTTTTCATGTATGAAGGCAGTTTTGAATTGGCAGGAAGTGTGCACATACATGCGGAAACAGGAATGTATTGTTACAACATACATTAATTACAGAATGTCTGCGAGAGAAGGGTTGTGGAGTGGTAATCTGCTGCTTTACGAAATATTGCACCTTGACATGTATATGAATGTGTACATTTGTTTAACATCAGGGGGCGCATTTCGCCTGAACGAACTCACACGCACATTCGCTACAACAAATGACAAAGAAACCCAAAGGTTATAAAAATTCTTCTTTTTTTTTCTTTCAGAAACCAGTTATATTATTTGAATAAATGCTATTAACAAATGATTATTACAGGAGAAAAACAACATGCATTAACACAGTCGTTTTACTTGTGAGTACATGGTACGTCACTAGACGTAATACAAATACTATACACAGATAAGATAAACGTATTTCGGCAAACTCGGCATTAAACAATTTCTAAAAAAAAAACAAAAAAACAAACAAACAACGCATATATGAATCCTCTACACTCATTGCAACCGTTACTATACACTTTCCCCCGGGTTTCATAGTTACGTTATCGGATCAAGTAACGCACACATTTCAAGATTTCAATATTGACGGTATTTCACACGTCGCAAGAAAGATAACCCTTTCAGCAATAATTCTTATTCATTCGGATAATGTGCTTTCTTTGGCTGGTATTTTCAGATAAATAATTACTATTTACTAGAGACTTTTTAAAAAGCCAACTGCATAACATATTATTCCACTTAGTGTCATAGTGACCCAAACAACAACTTTGCACTCTGCGTACCGAATTTCAGGTGAGGCAAAATCTGCGTACCGAACTTCGGATGAGTCTTAATTTGCGTAGCGAATTTCGGGTGAGACAAAATCTGCGTAGCGAACTTCGGATGAGTCTTAATCATTGTGGCGCATTCAGGCGAGGCAAAATTTGCGTACCGAACTTTAGGCGAGGCTTAAATCTGTACCAAATTTCATGCGAGGTAAAACTGACGTAAAGCTGTCATGGAACTAAACTAATCAAGAGTTTACAGTCTCGAGAACAAGCACAGACTCGAACGGAATAGAAATAAGAATACAAATCACATTTACACAACTTAAAAGAAATAATTTGTACATCTCCAAACTGCAAATAATATCTGAAGTGAGTGATACTCGAGGTGACTTCCGGTTGACACATATACTATTAATAGGTATTACTTCGCGTCATGCGCGCGCCGTCCTTGTCGCGGTATATGGCGCACATTGCCGGAATCTGACACACTGGCACTAAAAGCACCAGTGCCAGCTATAAACAATTATTTAAAGAAAAAGAAAAACGCACAAACAAAACACGATTCTTTTCCAAGACACAAACAGCTAGGCCGTAGTTATTTAAGTACATGCTGACACACCTTTATTAAAGGTAAAACATAAAACAAGTCAAAGTGCTCTTTCAACAGTTGTCGAATACGTGTGTGCACGTACACACAAATTCACTCACAAACATGCATGCAAGCAAACACACACACACACACGCACACACTAACTTGCAGAACATACATATACAGTGAACAAACGAACAAAAGAAAAGTCACCTCGTCTATAATTTTTTCTTTGGAAAAAAAAAGAATCACGCGACATATCTCAATATAATTTAGATACAGGCCTATACTTGCATTAGCGTGATTTCTTTCTATGAGCTATTTTTAAGAAAAAAAGAAAATAAAAGTAAAATGAAATTAATGAAACAAAGGAAGAATGATTAAACACAAGTTTACAAATGTTACGAATATCAGAACAGATAAGAACTTAACCTGATTACGATGTACAACATTTAAGTATATGTTTTTTTAAATGTCACAGGAAAAATATAATTACATTCAAAGCAGGATACGGGGGAAAGAGAGAGAGGGGCATAAAGGCTCATATATTATATAAACTGTTTGAATGGAAAAGGTGGTCGTACGGTACAAGTGAGGAGCAGCAATAGAAATCTACTCTTTGTGGAATACAATTTGTGTTTCGTGGCTAATGCACTTTGTTTCTTGCAGACCTGCACACCAGCATACGTAGGATCTATAGAAATATTTAGTTCTTCTGTTTCCGACAAACTGAGAAGAAAAAAAAACTGCTATTGTTTCTCTTGCATTGCCCTTCCAACGTTTGTAGGAAGAGTTAGTCTCGTCAATAATAATAATAATAATGTCGGCTCATTATTTCCCTATGTAGAAACTCATCACCAGCCGTGCTAAATTGTGAATGTATATATAGTTTACTTCCGATAAACATTTTGAGACAAAACAGACAAACAATGAGTTTAATTTGTTTTGTTCCGTCGGGCTGCAGATGCACACAAGGACTGGCGAGATGAAACTGCCTTAAAATTTCAAGGTCAGAAACGATCTTTGGTTTCATTCGACTACAACTTCTTAACGACCGACCGTAAGTGAGTCGTCGCGTGTCATTTTTACAAAGAAACATTTGCGCGTACACACACACACACACACAGAGGAATTCAACGTATAAAAGTAAACACACAAATAGCTTAGACCGAATTTTATCCGGACAGTTTAAACCTACTGTTGCAGAATTTTATTGGCACTATAAAAAGTCATTCAATTAAGGGAAATGGGTTTATTAGCCAGGCGCGTAAACGGAAACAGCCGTGTTCGGCACACGACGGGTATAAAATGGCTAAACACCGCATAATTTCATTGGTCAATGAAAAAGTTTTACGATTCTGTTTGCCTAGCAACAAGAGGGAGTTAAGCTTCACAGCCCCGTTTCTTCAGTCACAGAGTCCAACGATTTTTTTTTTCACTTTTGTTTTTATTTCTCCCTTTTGACAGTAAACGTTACGACCCCTCCAGTGACAAATCCAGGCAGGTGCTCAGACTTATGTCCCTATAGGTTCACGAATTTTTTGGTTTCTTTTTGCCGCTTCATTGCTCGTGCCTGTATTTCGGGCACTAACACTGCTGCGCTTCAGTGAACAGTAACGTAAATAGTACATGCGCCTCTTGCTAATCATTTGCGATCTGACATGGCGGCGACGGAGTTTTTATATTTTTTTAATTTTTTAAATGTAAAATTAAACATTGGCTTTGCCATATATTCCTCAAAGCCAGCAGCTAAGCGTTAAGCTTGAGACCATTATAATTATTTCACACCCAGACACACACACTTTCATCTCAAATGTTAAAAGCATCCCCTGTCGGCTTATCATTTTGCTTATGTTTCAAAGCTACAAAGCTATTTATATATCCATTTTCTTTACGTAGATCTTTTAAATCTAAACTAGGAACATCTAAATATCCATTTTCAGTTTTAAGAAATTTCTTTGAAACTTTATTTTTGTTCAGAAATTTCTTGGGTTTCCCTCTTGTCGGTTATCGTCCGACTTCCACAGAGTCAATTTTACTTTTTTTTTCTTGTGTGCACAGGAGTGCCAGAACACGCTTCGTGACCGAAAATACCAAAAATGTTATTGCCTACTCTACAAGAACTGCCGAAGGTAGTGGTTATTTATATGGGTATATTATGATTCTACGTCCGCTCCCAAACTTTCGCTGATTTTGCAGATGGGCGCAAAGGTCGTGCGGGGGTGGAGGTGGGGGTAAGGGTGGCGGAGACGATGTACGTTACGACAGGGAGAGATATCGTAGTGTGAGTAAGAAGACTGCAGGCTCTGAATGAATCTTCTGGTGGATTTCTTGAGAGTAATTCTGTCTGCATACCGGCCTACTCTTTTCGACTTGAACTGTCAAAGCGATCTTTAAGGAGAGCGGTTAGTAGCACACGAGGAGGGTGGTGGTGGAGGGAGGGGTGATCCACAGACAGTTGGGACTTTAGCGTATTGGAATCGGATCGTTTGTCCGTACGATAAAACAGTGTGTTCATGATGGGACCACACAATGCATGTTAATGTTTATGGGAACAGGCAAGAGGAGGTGGGAGTAGCGTGTGAATAATGGCTGTATGGTCTAATGGCTGTATGGTCTACAAGTGCATAAACATTCTCAACGAACTCAGCAATCATAGAACAGTTTCTAAATTCTTTTGCACACGACACTGATGTCAAATGCAGATCCACAGTGGAGAAGACTACTGGAGGTGAGAGAAGAAATACAGAAAGGAAAAAAGCATACTTCAAATGAAATAAAAACAAATTTTGAAAAAAAAGAACACAACACACGGACGCGTCAAAGCACACAGCATTTTAACCATGACCAGCCATATATCACTGACCAGCCAGACATCAATGACCCGAGAAAGGTGCATGACCCCCCAACTAAAAATATTTTGAATGCTGAGGGGGTGGGGGTAGGGTGAGGAACCCAACAAATATAAATAAACTTGCATTCTGAATACACAGCTGGCGATGGATGAGGTTCGAACACAAAACAAATCATGGGACGTACGTATTCGTTCGCCGTGTTGAGTTTAGTTAATGTAATGAGGAAATCTGTTCACCTGATTGTTGAGTTTAGTTAATGTAATGAGGAAATCTGTTCACAAAAGCGGGTAATGTTCACTTGATTGTTGAGTTTAGGTAAAGTAATGAGGAAATCTGTTCACAAAAGCGGGTAATGTTCACTTGATTGTTGAGTTTAGGTAAAGTAATGAGGAAATCTGTTCACAAAAGCGGGTAATGTTCACTTGATTGTTGAGTTTAGGTAAAGTAATGAAAAAATCTGTTCATAAAAAATGGGTACTTTCACTTGATTGTTGAGTTTAAGTAAAGTATTGAAGAAATCTGTTCACAAAGATGGTTATTATCATCTACATCTAGCACAACCGGAAGTATCCTCCCCCCCAAAAAAAAAAAAAGAAAAAGAAAATTAAACAAAAATATAGAGGACTCAGAGGAAACCCGCGCGGCGACAAGAGCGACAACACTTGCCAGCGAACATCCGGTGTCCACAAAGACGTCCTGTAACGATCAAGCGGCACTTCATCGGCTCCATGGCGTCCGAGCACTGCCCATCGCGATGGTCTGCAAAGTGAGACACATCAGTAAACCAATTGATCAGTCTTTTAAATCCTCAGTTATTATTATTATTATTATTAAAGTAAATGTCACTCCAAAGTAAGGGGACCTTTAATCAGGTAATTTTAAATAAATAAAACTGGACTGGTACTGGTTTTCACTCTGTATAATCACAGCTTTAAATGTGAAAAGGTTATATTCTGGAGTTACACTTCCTGATAATCGCAGGTGGCCCATAGTCCGACTAAAATTTTTACCCATCCACCCTTAAATTTCCCACCCTCGAAAAAAAAAATGTCTATTTATGCCCCACTTTAACCAGCAAACACCTGGAAAGAATGTAACAAAATGTTATCATCCCGTTCGCTTATTTAATAACCCCAGTCCCCATCACCATAAAAAGCAAGACAATCTTACTAAGCAACTAGTAAATAGTTATAATTATTTTAAAAATTAATCTCTGCCCTGTTTTAACCTCGCTCGCTCTTCGAATTAGCTCATCTTCCCACTAGCTGATACGTAAGGGGAGGTAAAAGAGCCGCGACGTACTCTGCAGCTTGACTTGCAAAGTGGTGGCGTCCCTTGCTCTGCCTGTCTTGCTGGTAGCTACGCAGGCGTACAGACCCGTGTCCTCAATGGAGACTCTCGTAATGTACAGCTTGTTGCCCTGGGCATACATCTTGCTCGAATCAGTAACCTCAACTCCGTCCTTCTCCCAGAACATGGATGGAGGTGGGTAACCATTGACGACGCACTCCAGTTGTGCCGTTCCCCCCTCCGTCACGTGTGTCGAGTGAGGAAGGATCTTTGCTGTTATGGATTCTGTGGGGTGGGGTTGGGGAGAGAAGAAGTGAAAAAAATCAGCATTAACCGTTGTTATACAGCATTAACCGTTATTATATACAGCTCTGACAATATTTATCGAAGAGATGATTTATTTTTGTTTTTTTTAAAAAGAGACTGGGTGCGAAACAACAACAAAATTTTAAATGGAAGGAAAATAAGCACAAATGTAAAATGTCGTTAGATAAGTTGGTGTCAAGCTGGGACAGTGAATAAATTATAAATCTCTTGAATTACGAAAAGACAATCATTTACGTCATAACTAATCCAACCAAATAACCGGTTATCTCTCAAAACTGCAAATGTTTCAGCACGTAACAACTGTGGAATGTTAAATTCAAAGGATGGTGTAACGCCAGGAATTCAGAGCCTGTGTTATTATTAACCTTTTTCTTTAATTATTCAAGTGTGGATTTTCTATATTTTGGCTTCATTATAACTTTGTTGTTTTTTCGTGTTAGCCTCTATAATTATGTCACTTTGGTGACCTACAGTTTGATACGGGAACTTTTTTCTTTTTTTTTTTTTTTAGAGATTATTCGCAAATGTTACAGGTTTAACGCACCGTTAAAAGTGCGACATGAAATGTTGCATAAGTGGTCATGCGCAAAGTGTGGATGAGTGACTCTGTCAGGGGAGGCCATCTGATTCAGAAGCAACAAAATGAAGAGTTGAGTCATAGCTGGTCATTGATGGCAAAAATGTACTTAGAGTTAACAAGACATCAGGTGGTAAATTAGGAACAATTAGGGGTGGGTGGGAGGTGGACAGTCACGTGATGAGACGGGATAAACTATCTAAGCTGAAATAGTATGAATGAGTTGGTAACTTTGTGGAGTACATACTCCATTTGTATATTCAATGCTAATTACTAATTAGTTAGCTATCCTACCATAATTAGTTAGTTGCCTACAAATTGACTTATCACAGTAATTTCAGACATTCTTATGTCTGTTTTGAGACCAATCTTGGTAAATTTTTCTGAGCAATGCAAGAGTGAGAGAATTGTATTAAGAATAATTTGACACTTATAGTAAGATTTGTAGTTAAAATGGTGTTAAACACCTGGTGAAGAGGAATCTAGGTCAGTCTAGGTGTTCTGATAATTATCATAATATATAATAAAATTTCAAAGTCATAGTCCCAATGGGACATTGCAAAACGCGCGATCAAAAATAACTCCAAAGTGAGCAACTAAGAAATTTTCGATGTTAACCATGCAAAAAAGGACTAGGGTGAGAGAGAGAGAGAGAGAGAGAGAGAGAGAGAGAGAGAGAGAGAGAGAGAGAGAGAGAGAGAGAGAGAGAGAGAGAGAGAGTTTACGGCGACATGAAACAAAAGCAGAAACCATCCACAATAAAATTTAAAAGACGACACACGGAAATATGTCTGACTGCGTACTATCAAGTTAGTTCTTCAAGCGCATTCAACCATGAAAACAGCACCTACCCAGAATGATCATCTCCGTCTGTCTACTGACCGGAGTGTCCACCCCGTTGTCCGCAGTGCACTCGTACACACCCGTGTCACGCTGGGTAACTGACGTCACAACCAGCGTGCCATTGTTGAAGATAATGATGCGGTCTCCACTGCGGACAGGTGACCTTTGGAACGACCATGAAACGCGCGGTGATGGAGTTCCCATGGCCTGACAATGCAGGTAAGCGTTCTCACCGAGTACCACCCGGATTCTGGGAGGTGTTTGGAGGATACTGAGAGGTACTGAGAACGACAATAAAATTTAAAAAATTAAAAAGTGAAAAACTTTAGTCGCCTAAAAATAGCGTTACATACGCTTGGAGACACTATTACGCCTAAAGTTATCGTTAAATTTAATGTGAAATATCATGATATACGTTTGAACGTGTTATTAATTATTAATATGTAGTTTGGATTTTTTTGTTTAAAAGAAATTAGATACAAAGAATCCTACATATACAGCCAGCATTTGATACGTGGTTGGACAGTTGATAAGTGACTGGACATTTAAGAGTGGACAGAAATGCAAGGCAGAGTGTTAACGGCGCAAATATTCATACAGTCATAAAACTTACGCACGCTCGATAACATGCATACAAATACACAATAAGGTAAATAATCTATCTATCTATCTATCTATCTATCTATCTATCTGTGTGCCTGTCTGCCTGCCTAATGATATGTACTTTAAGTTAGTGTAATTATTGATGTAGTATGGTTTTGTGTGGTTCCTTTTAAATTAAACCATCAATATGGAGTATGTGAAAACGCACATATAAAATTAAACATTATCAAAGTAACACACACACACACACACACACACACACACGCACGCACGCACGCACACACACACACACACACAAATATTATACATACGTACCCACACAATATTATATATATAACGCACACACACACACACACTCACACGTGTGCACCATCATTTCTGTTTTTGTTTTTTTTTGTTTTTTTTTTGCATATAAAGGACACATATAAAATGTTCTGTTTAGAATCACCACATTTGGCGTTAACAGAATAATGTCCTACATTCAACAACATTCAACCAATAAAATCGTTTCTGCCTATGCGGTGATTTTAGGGTGAATAGGCAAAACAATGTAGCGTATGATTATCTGTAACACATTCTACAGGTTTGTCAGAGTGACTACAATTTGTATGTTTGTGAGCGTGACCACAACTGCGTATGCTGACGAATAGTTGCACCACAGACCTCAAGGTAGCGTATACGTCACTGGTAAACAATGTAGGGAGTTAGTGACGTCGTGCACGGTTTAGTGTAGCGCTTTTGTAAGGGACACAACTCGTGCAAGTGTGTGTGACGTGGTGCGGTCTGTATGTATGTCGACGTGTGTGCATACAGATTCTGACATGTGGAAATTTTATTTTGCAAAAAATAAAAACAAAAAAGTTCATAAAAGATAAAAGACAATACTGCATGCAAAGCCAAAAATGCAAAAGACGTGATTTAAAAAAAAAATGTTGCATGCGTTCAAGCCAAGCATTGCGCCCCCTCCCTCCCTCCCAGTTCCTGATTAAAAACAAAACAAAATCAAAATCAAACACACACAAACACACACGCGCATAAAACGCCAGTCATGGTCAATCACTGAACATGGATAATGCTACACCCTTCTGTATTGTTAGATAATTGCAAACCTGATCAATGATCATAGGCAATGTTGCACCTGTTGTATTGTTAGTTAACTGCAAGCCAGAGTCAATGATCATGGGCAAAATGTTGCACCTGCTTTTAGTTAATTGCAGGCCAGAGTCAATGATCACAGACAATGTTGCATCTGCTTTTAGTTAATTCAAGCCAGACTCAATGATTCATAGGCAATGTTGTACCTTTTGTATTGTTAGTTAACTGCAAGCTAGAGTCAATGATCATGGACCCAATGTTGCACCTTCTGTTAGTTAATTGCGAGCCAGACCCACCATAGCTATAGACAAAAGAGGCATTTTTACCTTGCCATGACGGCTATGCTATTTGAAGCTCTTTACCTTCATGGTGATAGAAACGACTCCCCTGTGCACAACAGCTCAGCAGTTGAAGCAAAGTTGACTTGCTTCTTTCTGCCACCTTTATTCCATTCCATTAAATATTAAAACCATTCCCAAGCTTATCAGTACTTGCGTTTTCCTTTTGACTGTTGTCGTTGTTTTTATTTTGAGGTTCGGATTGTGGGTATCGTAGCCGTTTTTGTGATTATAGATATTTAAATTACCCTTTAATTGTTAAATACTTTGTAACACGTGACACTACGGAAGTGTGAGTGGACGTGTAGTTGGCCACGTTAGGCTTAAATCTTTTCAAACGTCTTTCTTAAAACCCACGCCACATAGTGAATGTGTGCATTTTGCACTTATTTTATGTACTTAATGTGTGCGTAGTGATACTTATTCTATGTACTTAATGTGTGCGTAGTGATATTTATTCTATGTACTTAATGTGTGCGTAGTGATACTTATTCTATGTACTTAATGTGTGCGTAGTGGTACTTATTTTATGTACTTAATGTGTGCGTAGTGGCACTTATTTTATGTACTTAATGTGTGCGTAGTGGCACTTATTTTATGTACTTAATGTGTGCGTAGTGGCACTTATTTTATGTACTTAATGTGTGCGTAGTGGTACTTATTTTATGTACTTAATGTGTGCGTAGTGGCACTTATTTTATGTACTGAATGAGAGCTGGTGAACGCATATTCTGTGTACTAAATAAGTTGATAAATGCATTGTTTGGGGTGTACTGAGTGTGTACACAGAGAGCGCATATTCAATTTGCTCAGTAAAGACACACTGCATGCTGAGTCATCTGTAGAGAATTCAAAAGTAGTCAAAAGTACACAAAGAGTTTGCAACGTTCAACATCAGTTTACAAACTCTGTGCATAGCAATGCGCGTGTGCATATTGTGTGGTCAATCAACGTGAGAGTGTACAACACGAACGAAAGCGCACAAGTCTGAATAATACACCCCAGGCAAAAAATGGAGTGGATGGGCAAAAAATGGAGTGGATGAGTTTCTGCCCCACAAGATCGTACCACTCAATCGTGCCCTCTATCGATGTCCTAAAGTTATTTTCGACAACAATGTCAATTTAGGCAGTCATTACAATACTGTCATGTGTGCAGTCATAATAACATTGTCATTTCATGCAGTTCTAATTGTATGCACATAATGCGCTAACATGCAGTCGTGGGGTTAAATTAAACTTTCTGACACTATATGAGCGACCTGGTTGTACTTCACCAATACACGTGTTCCTGAAGCGACCATGGATTCAAATTTGAGCGCGATGGATTCTGGCCCCTGTATACGTGAAGCTTGGAGTGACGTCATTCTTTGTACAGTTCTGGAAATGCGTTCTATCAATGGACTTTACGGAGAACCATTTTTGAATTTTTTTTTTAAATTTTAAGAAAAACATTTTAAATCTTAAAATTATTGTAATTGCCTTCTTGGCATTGGCACTAGCTCTTTAACATGCAAACGGACAGCACAGAATTCGCAGGAAAAAACACTAAAATATAATATTTTAAAACGAAAATTGACTGCAGACGTTTGTTACTGAAATAAGCTCAAGCTGCAGCACAAACACAGAAAATATTTTTGTTTAAAAAAAACACAACGTGCAGTTAGAATGACATCTTGTTTATGGAGGTGACAATTACATGACATTAAACAAAAAGTATATAAGGAGATCAAACAATACGTTTATGTGAAACTGAAATGAGGTACGTGACAATGATATGAAACACGTGACAACGCTATGAAATACGTGACAATGATATGAAGTACGTGACAATGATATGAAACACGTGACAATGATATGAAGTACGTGACAATGATATGAAACACGTGACAACGCTATGAAATACGTGACAATGATATGAAGTACGTGACAATGATATGAAACACGTGACAATGATATGAAATACGTGACAATGATATGAAGTACGTGACAATGATATGAAATACGTGACAATGATATGAAGTACGTGACAATTGAAATGAAGTACGTGACAAACGAAAACAAAAGGGTCGGGGCTGCATGCAAACACGTTCATTTACCTCTCACACCAGTGGACGCCCGTGCTGAAAGAATGACGTCATTGTCAACAATATCCTCCACCATAGAGAGCATTTAAAGCAAAGCTAACCTCTACCGACAGTCATTAAAATAATAATATAAATACATATTTATTTTAAAGAAAGTATAGATACTCATGACCTAATTTAATTTTTTTTTAATGCAAATATATTATTAATTACTTCTACTACCGCAACTAGTACAGCCAGTACTTTTATTTTTTCAAAATCAGATTTTCCAAATAATCAGTTAAAGTCAGAGCTTTCGATAATTCGGAAAACATATTTAAGATCTTGACCGTATATATTTGACGACTAGAGAAATGTGACTGCTTCCTCAAGTTGACGACCTTTGACCAGTAGTGTTTCCATACAAGTTGCTTCCCTTTTGCAACTATGTGCTAAGTCAGCCAATAGTAAAAAAAAAATATAATCAATATAAACTAGAAGTTCTGTAAACATTTTCAGATTCTTTTCGTTTGGCTCTAAAACTTCTTTACAGTGACTTATATTCATGATAATTTATATCATATCATGAAAGTCCTTTAGGATGCCATAACATTTTAAGAGTAAAAATATGATACTTTTTATGTAAATTAGCAAATGATACTCATTATATGCATAAAATGGCTCATTTTAAAAAAATAAAATCTTTCTATTTACATTTTGTGTACTCTTGGCACCTCGTATAGTTGAAAGAAAACATAGCTTTATGTAAATTGTTTTTTAAAAAAAACGACAATTTATTATGGTAGTAAGATCACTAAAATGGCTAGGTTTACCTTGTTTTGCTTAAACAACAACAATTGTTTCAATTGCAAAGGCAAATTTAACTGGCAAAAATACTGCAATATATGAACAAGATGGCTATTTTGCACAGCATATACGTGCGCATAAAATATAAAGAATATTTCTCTAAACTTGCACACTACCTGAATAAAAATAGTTTAAAAAAATAATTCACTAATTTAGTAAAGGCAGATAAAACATTCACTTTGATATAAAAAGCATTGAATTTAAATAGAAACATCTAAACATAAATTCATGCTAATGAACATGAATGAACATATCTCTATTGAAGCAATATAGGTTTCTCTAACAAATGACAGCGAATACATAAAGAAAATTATTTTTTAAAGCTGAAATTGTAGGAATCACAACAGAAATAATGTATAATATGAAGCGAATCTGATTGGATGTTAGTTATTTGTGCGGTAGTTCAATCGAAAGCATGACAGGGCTGAAGTAGCATCTAGTGTTAACCAGGTCAGTAGGCCAGTAGGTTGGCAGGGCACTTGTGAAGCATGCTACAGAATAAAAGCTAACTTTACACACTAAACCCCCCCTTCCCTAGTATAAATGGGGTATTGATTCATCCAAGCTAAATTAATAAAATGAAGCCGAAGATTCATAGGTTAAACAGTTATCATTTTATCAATCGATAATTCCTTAATTTCACACAAGATACTTACACGTTTGAACTCTTTTTTATTTTTATTTTTCATTAAAGACTCTAATCTGTATAGTAAATGCAACTACTTTGACTGTAAATAATCTAATCTTCTTATACAACACTTTAATCTTACCAGCAGAGGGTAATCCTTCATTAAACATTTTTTTTACCTCTATTAAACTCACTCAGCTTTCCATTAATTTTTTCACATGAAACAATAACACTTTTAATGTTAGTTCTAGTTTTCTCTCTCTCTCTCTTAAACATGAAAAACTTGCACAATTTTGTGACATTTCTGTATATTCTCGTTCATCACTATGTTTTAGCATTTTACTGTTGAGATTACACTCTTGCCCAGGATTCTATCCCTTCTATAAATATATACTGCATTAAACACCCTGTTCTTTCCGTAAACATTTACTGCATTAAACACCCTGTTCTTTCCATAAACATATACTGCATTAAACACCCTGTTCTTTCTGTAAACATTTACTGCATTAAACACCCTGTTCTTTCCATATACATATACTGCATTAAACACCCTGTTCTTGCCATAAACATATACTACATTAAACACACTGTACTTTCCATAAACATACACTGCATTAAACATCCTGTTCTTGCCATAAACATTGTGCTGTAATAAACATTCTGTCTTTTCCATAAACATATACAGCTTTAAAGAATTTGTACTTCCTATAGAAATAACCTGTGCTGAAATGAGTGTCATTTCCATAAACATATGTTGTACTAAACAATTTGTTCTTTTTATAATCATATGTTGTACTAAATAATTTGTCCCTTCTATAAACATATGTTGTACTAAATAATTTGTCCTTTCTATAAACATATGTTGTACTAAATAATTTGTCACTTCTATAAACATATGTTGTACTAAATAATTTGTCCCTTCTATAAACATATGCTGCACTCTCAGTATGTCGTTTCCATTACACATACACTCCGCCACTCTATCACATCCATTAAAAAGATATTCCATCAAACGTACTTTCTTTAACAATGAACATATTCTATTATTTCTGTTAAACATATACTCGACCCAACTTTCTTTCCTTTCCTTTAAACACGATATTCCACCCATACTTCTATCTTCTTTGTTCAACACAAAACTCCAACCAACTTTCTATCCCCTCCGTTCAACACAAAACTCCAACCAACTTTCTATCCCCTCCGTTCAACACAAAACTCCAACCAACTTTCTATACCCTCCGTTCAACACAAAACTCCAACCAACTTTCTATCCCCTCCGTTCAACACAATACTCCAACCAACTTTCTATCCCCTCCGTTCAACACAATACTCCAACCAACTTTCTATCTCTCCGTTCACAATACTCCAACCAGCTTTCTATACCCTCCGTTCACAATACTCCAACCAACTTTCTATCTCTCCGTTCACAATACTCCAACCCACTTTCTATCCCGTCGTTCAACACAATACTCCAACCCACTTTCTATCTCTCCGTTCAACACAATACTCCATGCCACTTTTTATCTTCTCCGTTGAAGACAATATTCCACTCAACTTTCTAACCTTTTCGTTAAACACTTTACTCTTTCGCTAGCCTATCCTTATAAGCACTTCTGTCATTGTTATCAAGAATGTTCTTTAAACACACAGTATTGTGCCCTTTCCCAACTAGTCCCTCACATCAGATTTTTAGTTTTACATCAGATGACTGCACATTTATTTCTTTTTCTGACAAGTCAGTTTTCATCAGTTCGTATCTCTTTGTTTGAACACTTTATTTCTTTTTCTGACAAGTCAGTTTTCATCAGGTCGTATCTCTTTGTTTGAACACTTTATTTCTTTTTCTGACAAATCAGTTTTCATCAGGTCGTTTGAACACTTTATTTCTTTTTCTGACAAGTCAGTTTTCATCAGGTCGTTTGAACACTTTATTTCTTTTTCTGACAAGTCAGTTTTCATCAGGTCGTTTGAACACTTTATTTCTTTTTCTAGTGTTTGTCGTTTAATTCTCGCATGAAACTATTCATCACTTACTATTTCCATTTCATGAAAGGCAAATTCCCATGAATTAAATAAAACACATTTTCCCACGCCTGAAATAGGCATTTTTGCCATTTTATCAAAGCCTCGTTTCCTTAACAAATATATTACTTTTTAAAAATTTCATAGGTATGTTTTCCATTTCAAGAAAATGTTCTTTCCTTTAATAATATATGTTTCTTTTTAAGCCTTTCATTGGCTTCATTTTCCCATTTCACAAAATCATTGTTTCCTTTAAGAAAGCATATTATTTCTTTCAAGCTTTTGAGAGGTATTTTTTTCTATGTCATCAAACTTTATTACAGAATCTCTTATTCTTTTTCTCGAAGCTTTCCCCCTTTAAATCTGATTCCCTATCATAAAATTTTTTCAATCAGATTTAGAAATCGTTTCATCTGTTTGCAGTGTCTACCAATCAAGAGAACGTCTTGTACAATTTTCATATCAGCTCTTGCCTTTGGAAAAAAAAAACCTCTTTATTTTATTTGGATCAGCACTGAATCTGGACAGAATGCCACATTCTCTTTCATCAAGCTATGTCCTTGAATATATAGCACTATATTTCCTTTCATTAAGTTTTGCGTCCAAGAGAATCGTTATTATCTTTTTTTTCATTACGGTTAGTGTATCTTTTCTAAAACATCGTTCCTATCTTATGACTATAATACTGTTACCGTTATTTTTTTAAATTTTAATTAGAATTGTTACAAGGAGACCTGACCTACTGGCCTACTTACCAATTCTCACAAATGAAAAGCATCACCTTCTTTCAAAATGTAATTACAGAGCATAAATATCTCTCCGACCCATCCCGGGATTCGCTTCCAAAGCAAGACATACCCTAATTAAGAAATACCCTGACTGAAAAGAACCTAAGACGTGATATAAAAGAGAATAGTGAACAAGTAGTACGACGAACAAGTGTGATAAACTTTTAAAGGTTTCAAAAGTTCTCAAGGTTCACAGTTATGCAATAAAATGGCCTCATGTAAATGAATTTAAATTTATTACTTAAAAACATGAAACAAATCAGAAGAGAGAAAACTTGCATATTGAAGTGAAAATGTAAAATTAATAAGATAAATGTATATATTTTTTGTTTTAAGAGAAACAAATAAAACGGGTTTTGTTTAATATTTTCTATTCCTAGGTAATCAACTATTATTTCAGTATAAACCTAAATGCATTTCTAAGCCCAAGTTCTAATGAATGCTGATAGAGACAACAACAGAAAACTGTCCTCACTACTTCAGTAAACGGTCTACAGTGCATGCGCATGCGCGGATCTGCCAGTATTGATATTGGAACAAAAATCAAGAGCAGCCAACTTTTATCAAACCCACTCCATAACCGCCAAATGCCATTTTTAATTGGGTTACAAAATATAAAAAACAACTGAATATAAACAGTGTTTTGCAAAAGTTTCTTATTCTTGACAAGTCAAACACATTCTCATTTCATAACCAATGGCTACATTCCAAGAAATCCCACTGCAGTACTAAAGGCACATTCACACGTTTGAGCATGGCTTGAGAAAATGGACACGTGACTTACTTCTGAGTTGTAGATCGTATCGTTTGACCTGAGGAATGTTGTTTCCATCACTTATGCGACAAGCGTAGTTGCCTGTAACGTCATCAGCAATGTTTCGAACGACAAGTGTGCCGTTATTGTAAATGATGAACCGGCTGTCAGAGGTCAAGTAGTACCTTAAACAAAAGAACAGAAATTATATGCCAACACACAAAATCGCGCGCGCGCATACTGATTACATATTTCTATTACGAATTTAAGTATTAAGTATCTTTACTCAATGACCTACAGAAACTCATGTACCATGCTACAATGATACATACATCTCAAGCACCATACTTTATGACCTATACACAATCAAGAAACATACTTCAATGACATGTACAAACTCACGCACATTATTTCAATGACATAGATAAAAATCACAAATAAATACTCTTAACCAACTTATACTCTCTCTCTCTCTCTCTCACCCCCACCCCCGAAACCAACTAACCTACACTCATGTATACAGCTGAAATAAATAGAAGTGTGAAACACTCATTTATCACGAAGTACTATGTGGGTAAAACTCGATTCGTACATGCATTTAAAAAAAAAGTAGAAGAACTGAACAAGGAATCAAAGAACGAGGGAAAGAAATGCCTAAACAGTCCCTGTACGACTCATAGAAGAGGAATACCGAAGAATCCTTCACTGCAAGCAGTGAAACCTGGGACTGCTAGAACGAGTGTGGGGTGAGGATGAATGGGAACAACATACAGACAGAACAAGGTTTAAAACAAGGTCTAGTGACGATTAGAGCGAGTGTACGGTGGAGGAGGGAGTGGGGGAAGAAACATACAGACAGAGAAAAGTTTAAAATAAGGACTACTGACATTTAGGGCAAATGTACAATAGGTGTGTGTATGTGGGGTGGGGTGGGGTGAGTGAGTGGGAAGAAAGAGATAGACAAAACAAGTTCTGGAGCCATAGTTCTATGAATTTGGAAACGCTGGGAAAGTCCGGGAGTCCAATGGCACTTCAGGTGTCATTTACAGATATAGAGACAGGCTTAGATTTGCTGTAAGAACGTGGAACATAAAGTCATAGAGAAAGATTGGTAGATGTGGAGACAGGCTTGGATGTGTTGTGAGAGGCTAGAAAACACGACACAGAGAAAGACTTGTGGGTACAAGTACAACGTATAAAAAGAAATTCAAGGAGAAGCCTGGGGAATAATGTGATGGTAAAGTCAGAGAAAAAACACTTTATAAACAAATAAGTTCACATAAAAAAGTAAAAGTAAAAAAAGACCGGAAGACATACGAATGCTTTAATGTAATTGGCGAGTCTCTGTGCATAAGTGGTAAGATTAGAAACATATCTGTTAGCCTGAGATATACAAAGCATTTCGAAACCAAAGTCAGATCAGACGACAGGAAAAGAGGGTTGAACGTGGATTTGGATAAATGGAAGGAGAGGTTGGACATGGATTTGGAGATATGGAAAGAGGGTTGAAAGGGGAATTGGAGACATGGAAAGAGCGTTTAAGAGGGATTTGGAGATATGGAAAGAGGGTTGAACATTAAGAGATATTTTTCAAGGTATTTGTAATGGCCTTGAGAGGATTAAAAACAAATTTTAAGAAATGTGCAGAAGGTGCCATAACATACACGAGTGACACAAAATGACAACAACGGGAAACAGAGGTCACCTGACACCAAGCCGAAACTTTTTCAGGAACCGTAGATCATTTAGTCCAGCACACAGCACACAGCTGTTACTGACGAATAAAATAGTACAGGTGAAATTGTCATATATACGAAGTTAATGATAATTAGATTAATTACTGCAACAAACTACCGATATGTACCTGTATAGATACTTACCCATCCCTGTACCACGTGACTGCACGGCCCGGGAAAAAGCAGTCGAAGACAGCTCTGCTTCCTCGAGTGGCCAGAACAACGGTTCCATCATCGCCAGACTTAACGGCATCCGTGTCAACGGTTGCTGCACGCAGACGAACAAACTGTCTAACAAATCTGTCTATCCACAAGCCAGTGCACTTGCACACTTGAACCTCATACCAAAGGCATGAGCATGGGACAGACCAAGAGACAGACTAACTACTATTACGTTTATTTTTAGACAATCCAACATTTCATCGCTTAAATGCATGAGTACCTCGCGACGTCACGTGATACGCATACACAACACAAAATATGATCACCCACTAGTCTACTAATAACAATCTAAGTGTGCAAGTTACAACTAAAATATCAACGACACGTATAAATCAAATTAGGATTTTTTTAAAAGCACATAATAATGTTTGAAACAGTTCGATCCTTTCTTGAGTAAATTAAAAACAATTCTAAAATTTTTTTAATTAGGTTTCGCAGCCCTCCAAACCAAATGGAGATAGAAAATGATGTCTTGAAAGAAAATAGTCTTCATATTGCACGTATTCACATTCTGTAGAAACCGCTCTCGTGTATATATAGAAGGCCCGTCGAATGGAATGTTTCTAACATAAATACTTCACTTCAGTTATGTTAAATTATTAATATAAAGCAGGTTATTGAGTTCCAAGGTTAGATAGTAAGTTAGTAAGGGAGACTACACCATACTGAGTTGCATGCAAGGACAGTCGCAGGGCGAGTACAGTGGTTGTGAACCTCTGAAGAAGAAAGAAGTTCATAGTTTTGTGCCCCCCTCGGGTTGTAGGGATATTTGTTTTTTTGTATCGATTTTCACACTCTCCTTAGTTCATTAATGTTGAGCTAAGCGGCCATGGCTGTTAGCGCTTAGATCTATTTGAATAGATGTGAAAGATAAATACCTAGTAGTATTTATTATTATACAACTACTTACTGTTCTATACACTGCTCATTGTTACACAACTACCCACTTTTGTGTACCCTGTTTATTATTATACAACTACTTACTGTTGTACAACTTTTCACTGGTATACATCTACGTTAAAGTCGACATTATAATCACGCCATCATGCAAGCGATGTGCAATATTCTGTAGAAATAAATAACGAGCATTAGTGAACATGGAAAACACAACACAGTTATCACACATTCCGTCTTCCTACCAAGGCAATTGCTGCCAACGGAATCAGCTTTAGGAATAATGTTGTCCTCACAGCAGCCGAACCTACTGTAGGAGCATCCGCGTCTAGGCACAGATGTAGTAGTTGTGGTTGAGGCAGTGGTGACGATTTCTGTTTCAGATAAAGCAGAAGTTGAAACCAGGCAACAAGGATAGCGAACTGCCACGCACATTAAACATTTAATTGAGGCGTTTCAAGTAATTTCAAAACCAGTGTACTAAATCGAATCCATTCACAGCCACTGATAGGAGCAAGCCCCGTAACTTTTCAGTGTATACTTTGTGGGGTCATAATTTTCTTTTGCTGGTTGGATTGGGTGAATGTAAATATTCCGAATGAAGCCTTTCTATGAAAATATACATAATTTATTTTTATTTATTTCATGCCTTTTGAGTCGTCATACTTTTTTTTTTTTGACAGGACCCGATGTGTATCTCATTTCAAGGCAAGACTTCTATTCATTCGTAAAGTGCTGTTCGTGCTCCTAATTTCTATGGCGTAACAAGCTTTTCCGTGATAATCTCAAGATATATAGACAGAAATAACACTGTTATAATTAAAGCAAAATGTAAAATTAATATATTCATAAGTTATTATTTCAAGAAAAATTGTGTTAATAGTGATATTCACTGATATATTTGAACATCACATACATAGATTAATAGGCTAATCAATTGATAATATACACGAATAATAATATTAAATATTGTTATATTATTATAATTATGTATAATTAAATATATATATATACCATAACCAAAATATATAAAATATATATATATATGTATGCTTAACTGTGGCGGAGTAAATTTGCCTATCCCTATTTCTAATAATTAATTAATAATAATCATAATCATTAACTAGGTGGCGTTGATGTCACACTAACATTTGCTTTCACTATAATGCATTAATAAAAATAAACATAGAACAACCTTCAGAGGTAGTGGCATGAGAAACCACGTGGTCTCTGTAAAATTGACACTATTTGACAGGAAAGTAGTAACACTTCTTTACCATAGACTTACATAGGAGCGTGATGGAATAGAATAGAGAACATTTTTTTCTTTTTCTTCTCCCTCGCATTTTGCACGCGTGTGTCATGAATCATATATTTTTTATTAAAATTAAATATTTCTTTTTTTTCATACACCTCTCACACCAAACCAGTCCTTTGGTTTCTGTAGGGAGGCCAGCGAATGACATTACTCTGGAATATAAAGAAAAAAACATAATTTTGCTTTCTTTATTTTGCAGTGGGTTCGCCCCCTCCCTCTGTCTACCTGTCTGCTGTCTGACACAGCGTTGTTCACAAGCATCTTGGGTCGTGAAGCGGTTCGCGTTCCCTCCGCACCCTCCGTAATAGAAACGGGTGCAGACATCTCTCTCCGCATCGTAGAACCACCAAATGTTGTAGTTCGAACACGGGCCGCGCTCACGCGGAAGAGAGCAAACATCTGCAGGGAGTTCGGGGTTCAATTTTTGTGCAGCTAGTCCCGGAGAACGTTAAGGACGAACAATCAAAGCACATGTAATAACAACAATATTAATAATAATAACACTATTACTACTACTACTAATAATATACTGATGTTAAAAGTTAACTTTTTTGTTAGGTATTGAAAGTGTTAACCCACTGCCCGATATTAGTAAATACAAACGAACCACACCTGGTTCCCAACATTTTAGCTTTCATTAACTGTTTTACAAAACCAACTCCCATCATATTAGTTTCATTAATTGCTCTATAAAACCAGCTCCCACTAAGTTAGCTTTCATTAACTGTTTTACAAAACCAACTCCCATCATATTAGTTACATTAAATGCTCTGGAAAACCAGCTCCCACCAAGTTAGCTTTCATTAACTGTTTTACAAAACCAGCTCCCCCAACATGAGCCAAGCACTAATGAAGGTGAGAAACTGGTATGAATGTTAACAACAATAACAAAACTCTGATTAAAAACTAGACACACCTTGCACGGATGCGGTGGTAGCCGGCAGTGGGGTTACCCGATCTCTGGTGGAACAGCGGTTGACGCATTCTTGCTCAGAACTGAAGCGATTTCCGTTGCCGGAGCAACCGGTGTATACAAAGCGCTGACATCGCTTGAAGGCGTTGTCATAATACCAGACAATGTTGTAGCCCTGGCAGTTTCCACCATCCGGATCTAAGTTGCACACCTTGTCCGAAAAAACAGAAATAATCGCAAACTATAGGTAAATGACACTGTCATTGCCCAAGACAAAAGTAACTGTTAAAGTACACGTAATTATTGCATGTCCAAACTATAGGTAAATGACACTGTCATTGCCCAAGACAAAAGTAACTGTTAAAGTACACGTAATTATTGCATGTCCAAACTATAGGTAAATGACACTGTCATTGTCCAAGACAAAAGTAACTGTTAAAGTATACGTAATTATTGCATGACCGAACTACAGGTAAATGACACTGTCATTGTCCAAAACAAAAGTAACTGTTAAAGTACACGTAATTATTGCATGTCCAAAATAGGCCGTGCATCAGCGTTACGCAGATTGCAGAAGATTCTTTTAAAAGAAGTGATCTAAGGCTAGAATAAGAGAATCTTTCAAAACTGAAACGTTTATTTTTCACAACACCACCATCAACCAACATCTAGAAAAAAGTATAACTGGTCTAAATGTTGCCTGTTAAATTACTTGGCGGCTTTTGGGGGAAGAAAGTATAGTTCTGATCTGTACCTACGGATTGCGCAACTTAAGTGAACTTGTAATTCATATTTTGTGTGTGTGTGTGTGTGTGTGTGTGTGTGTGTGTGTGTGAGAGAGAGAGAGAGAGAGAGAGTGAGAGTGTGTGTACCAAAGGTTAAAGTGCGAGGCAAAGAGGTACGCCAATGCTAGAATTTACAAGCAAATTAACACTGAAAAATTTCGATTTTGAAAATCACTACAAACTGAAGATGTACATTTACTAAAAGTTGATTTGAAAAAATTCCTTAAAACACCATTACAAGCTGTAAATTAACAGTAAGAGGAACTTTTAAAAAATAAATTTGCAGTTAATTAAAAATTGACAGTTACATTTCGATGGTAAAATTTACCCTAAGTTCTAAATTAACAACTAGAGAAACATTCACAACAAACTGTCGATTAACATAGAAATGCTTATAACATTCATTATAACAGTTTACATTAATTAATGAACAGAGAAAATTACTTAACATGCATTACAAAGCGAAAATGAACAGTTTGAGAAGCGTCGATAACATTCATTACAAGCTGTAAATTAACGGTTGAAGAAACATTGACACAGCAATCAAGCTGTCAATCAACAATTCTTAGTATGGCAGTAAAAAGTTGTAATGTGCTGTAACCAGCGTCCACAAAACACCTCCCATCCCATTTCGGAAAGCGCTCATCAACAACACACAACTTGACGTCAAGGATTGAGGACAAGGCCGATCCATTCAGGCAATGCGAATGAACGGACGCAAGTTTATATCAACATGTATACATTAAGTAATAAACGAGTCTTTGAATACCTCTCTACCCGCAGGAGGCAAAGGTGGTTGAACTCTCCGTTCCTGGTAGCATTTGCGCTGACAGGCCTCCATGGAAGCAAAGTTATTCAAATTCCCATCACATCCGCCATAAACAAAGACTCGGCACTCGCCTAAAGCTGAATCGTAGTAATAGCGAGTGAAAGACGCTAAACAGATGCCCACGGTCTGGGGCTGTTTGCAGATGTCTGTAAAGAAGGCAGAAAGAATGGCCATTATTGCTTGTTTTTCTTTCATGTTACTAATTACCAGGTTTGAAGTACAATTTCTGCAAATGCAGATGAAAAGATATATATACTTATTTTCGTTTTCACGACTAAATACATGAATTACATGACACAAGAATAACTGTTCTCTTGCTTTCTTTAGCAACTAGAAGAACAATCAGTTTAGTAAGAAATTATTTCCCTTAGTTATCTTTATCTTTAGTGTAATGAATGTACAATTTCTGGAAAGAAATTAGTTCTCCAAGTTATCTTTAGCAATTTGAGAATTGTACAATTTCACTAAGAAATTATTTCCCCTTGTTTTCTTAAAGCAATGTAATGAATGTGTAATTTCGCTAAGAAATTATTTCCCCTTGTTTTCTTAAAGCAATGTAATGAATATCCAAAATTTCGCGTACAAGTTAATTTCGCTTGTTACGTGTAACTCTGTCTGAACTTATCTTGCACTACAAACAGTGAACGTTTACACAAATAATCAAACATTATGCAGACCAGTCTTATTATATGATGACCTTGAGTTATAATACTTCTCTGTTCCGAAGTGGAAAATAACCGCCAAGGAAAAGGCTGTTTCCTTGGTTACGCGTGCCGTTAAAGAGAGCAATAGCACGTGATGTTCGTGTCGTATCTTCAGTACAAACGTGGCCGTGACCCTCTATGTCAAACTAGCTTGTATGCGTTGGAAATACGAAAATCTCGCAGTAACACGTTCTATCAATTGCTTATAGTATGGTATCCACCTGGACTCTTTGAGTTCGAAATTTTATTTATTCAATCCAAACACTTAGCTCTACTGACTTTTGCTGATTTCACTTATTTGCACAAATGACCTGGTTTCTTGTTTAAGTGGTCTTGGAAGCCTACCTCATTCTAAGAGTAAACTAGTGGAATAACTCTAAGCAAAACATATACTTCATGCTTGTGCGTGCATGCACACACACAAGCACACCATCTCTCTCACTCACACACCAGCTAACCCAAGTTTCCACTTCTGAATCTACCGTAAGACCAATTTCCCAGAACAATCATATTGTCATCTGCATAAATTAAGTAATAACTACTGTTTTAGCAAATAAATAATTAACAATTACGAAATGAAGGTTTACAAAATTTACAAACTGTCAAGGACTTTGAGAAGTGTGGTTCATTTGCAACATGTATGCTCATCCATTTACGTTGACCCATTACGTTGATTGCCTCTTCGTTCACTGTATACTAACGCATGCTTAAACACTTAAACATGTAAAACCAACGTATAAGCTTCCACGTATGATTAATGACGAATGTACAGTCATTCAGATAATACCAATACTTCTAGCCATTTATAATAATTATACGCTGATTCCTTCAATACTAATGTATGTTGACCATAATCTTAGTTCTTTACAATTCCCTTCTGCTAGCCAATTTATAATTAAAGTATGCTTATCTGCATTGACTAATGTATAATGACTAATCCGTTTATAACTAACATCTGTAAATCTGTTCGACTATTTTCAACTAAATATCTGCAGATCGGCTTATGATTAATCAATGTTCATCCAACTGTGATCAAAGCTTTCAAAGTCCGTCAGGATTAAATTATCCTCATTATAAATTCTAAACCAGGAAAACAATTCACTACAGACCACCAAGTTATACGATCAGCCTGTACTATACTGGGCAAAGTTATCGCATAGGTTTGTCATAAAACCTTTCGGCATACATTTATCTCAGTGTAATTCGTTCATATTAGGAAAATGATTTAATTTACATTCTTCTTAAATTAGATATCTAATTTTAACATGGCCTAGATATCATCATGAATGAAGGAAACTTTAATGCCTCTGTATATTCAAACAGATCTCAGTACATATCAGGTGGCGATTTTCCTTCACTGAAGGACTTTACATACACTCTAAGTGATCTCCCTTTGTTGAAGGACTTTACATACACTCTAAGAAATCTCCCTTTGTTGAAGGTCTTTACACCCATTCAACGTTATTTCCTTTTGTTGAAAGGCTTTACATACACTCTAAGTGATCTCCCTTCTTGAAGGACTTTACATCCACTCCAGACTGATATTGGATTAGTGACGTTTTGTTGCCACGTGACTGTATGAATAATGTCAGTACACGTGATTTACATTCTGTTGACAGTTTAAAGTTCTGCATCATTAAAAGGGTGTTTCGGGGATTGTAAACTGGTACTTATTTTCTCATGGACTGAAAACTGGCAATTTATTTTCTCACGGAATGTAAACTGGTACTAATTTTCTCATGCACTGAAAACTGGCAATTTATTTTCTCATGGACTGTAAACTGGCAATTTATTTTCTCATGGACTGAAAACTAGCAATTTATTTTCTCATGGACTGTAAACTGGTACTTATTTTCTCATGGACTGAAAACTAGCAATTTTTTTTCTCAAAGACTGTAAATTAGTATTTATTTTCTCATAGACTGTAAACTGGTAATTTTTTTCTAATGAACTGTAAATTGGTATTTATTTTCTCATGGACTGCTGTCGCGAAAGGTAGCCATAGGAAGTGTCGCTGACGTCACGTGTAGCTAACCGTTGTCCTACGTACTGTAGTCATTTAATACGTAGCGTATGCTAATGCTACATATGTTAACCCTTTCCGGAGCAAGTCTTGGGTATTCATTTCGGCCCCTAAACTGAGACCAGCACCCTGCCTTTGTCTGAACTCTGCCGAGAAGTGTGAAGTCGAAGTGTTTACATAACAAAGGTGTTATCGAGATAAAGCGTAAAGGATCTGACAACATGTTTTACCCTTTGTTGATAAACAGCATCAAAGTGCTTCTCTTTGCTTCCTGTTAGTCTCTGTGTGGCTCACAGTCCCTGTGAGTTGTCGGTGCCAACTAGACGTTATGTTTCTTTTATTTTGGTTTCTGTACACTATTATGTATAGTTTCTTAACACGTGTTATGTCTCGCTTCCTTCTCGTCTTGGCGACTCACTGTTAATGTAATCTGTGTGTGATTTTTTTTTATCTACTCTTATACGTATATAACCATAATGATACAATCTTTTGATGCAATGGATTGGTTGATAAACATGCAATAACATGCTTAACTGTTTCTAAATCTTACCTTAGGGCGAGGTATTCGTGCTACTGTTTATGAACATACAATAAAAGAATCATACACTAATAAAATAATTTAAATATGAATATTAATTTAGCCATTAAGGTTATTTATAAATTTTACTCAATAATAATTTCGACATGATAACCTCCTCGTTTTCAATGAATTCATTTCACCTTTCAATACAGTGTTTAGGTACTAGTGAGTTGCGACTCAAGACTTCCAATGTGTCCAGAAACAGCCGTAAAACCTATATACTGGTCGATTTAAGGAAATTCATTACACTCTGCCTTAGTTAATTAAAACACAAAGAGTACCAAACACACAAACTAGTATCTGAACCGGTTAGTCTATAGCGATGTGTATTTTTCAAGTGATTCAACCAATTATTACAACCTACACGAGTTCATTAAGAAGGATCAGCTGCTCTGGGTCGCCATTCAGACTTCAGACCTACATAGCAACGGAAATTTAGCGATAAATCCGCAGACAGATATGTGCATTATAACATTATTTTGTCTCTTCCTTTAACCGGACTGAATTTGGTGTTATATCTAAACCAACCAGGACAACTATAATACAATCAGGACAACTATAATACAATCAGGACAATTATAATACAATCAGGACAATTATAATACAATCAGGACAACTATAATACAATCAGGACAAATATAACAATATCAAGACAACTATAATACAACCAGGACAACTATAATACAGTCACGACAACTATAATACAACCAGGACAACTATAATACACTCAGGACAACTATAATACACTCAGGACAACTATAATACAGGCGTTTCAGTTTCCAATCTATGTCTGTGACAGGGGCTCATTTAAATGTAAATAGCCATTTAAAGAGTACCCTACAGTCATAATTGTCGTCCCAATTCATAAGATTTAGAATGACTTTAAATGTAAATTACACAAATACATTATTCGCTGAACGAAGTCACTAACCTTCAGCTCTACAGTAGTTGTTGCAAGCTTCCTCGGACATGAAGTTGTTGCTGTTGCCACTACAACCACCATAGTCGAAACGGCGACAGAGACCTTGCAGAGAATCGTAATACCATCGTGGCAGCAAGGAGCGACAATTTCCAACTTTGGCCGGTAGCTGACAAACCACTACAACACAAAAATCACAAGTCTCACTTACCGACTCAGCACACAAAGATATATTACAAATTACAGTTCTACCTAGTAAAGAAGGATTTACACGACCCAGATTTACAGTTACAATTAGCACACAGGGATATAAATGATTCCAACGACAGTTCCTGCTACTACACGGGCATACTCGTGACCCAAATCTTAGCTCCAGTTAGTATAAGGGACACACGTGACCCAAATCTCAGCTCCAGTTAGTACAAGGGACACACGTGACCCAAATCCCAGCTCCAGTTAGTACAAGGGACACACGTGACCCAAATCTCAGCTCCATTTAGTACAAAGGGACACACGTGACCCAAATCTCAACTCCAGTTAACAAACATGACCCAAATCACAGTTCCAGATAACACACGGGGACACACATGTCTCAGTTCCAATTAATAAATGGGACACACGTGACCCAAATCTCAATTCAACACACGGGGACACATACGGTCCAATTCTCAGTTCCAGTTAGTACACGGGGCACACATAACCCAACTTTCAGTTCCAGTTAACAAACGGGGACACACATGACCCAAATGTCAGCTCCAGATAATTCTCGGGCATACACTTGATCCAAATCTCAGTTCCAGTTAACACACGGGAATATATATTCCGAACTGCATTATAGTTACCGTACAGGATATATACGCCTCAAGTTACTCTTTCAGTTAACATATGGATATACATTCCCTGACTACACATCTAGTTAGCACTCAGTGACATGCATGCCACAGGTTTAAAGCCTCGTTTGAACACTGGATCGCGAATGTTCCTGAAACAAGTTTTACTCCGAAAATTCCACTTAACTAACTCACAATACAAAACAAAGAATGACACCCCCCGCCCCCCAAAAATAATAATTATAATAGTTATTTTAATTTACATAAATGTGGGTTCCTCGAATAAACTAATAATAAATATAATATGGAAACACGATTAGCAAGACGCTGCTATATAGTAGTCATGCTGGGATTTAGTGAACAGCAAGTCGAAACCCCATTAGGACTATGTTCGAACAAATTACAGTATTTTACTAGTAATGCTTAAAAAGCTACGTTTTAAAATGCTGTGCAGAAACAATAAACCTTAACAAGATGGTTAAATGACAGCCATGACACCTCAAGACATAGTGACACACATAGAACACTGATGCGATGCAGAAGCTTTGGCAAAGCAAAGCTTCTGACCAAAAAGATTTAACATCTCATCCGACAGGAAATAACATCTCAACCTACAGAAACAATTATTTTTTTTATTTTACTGCACGTAAGGCTATACTACGTCACACACGTAAGTATAGTTATATTCTTCGGGTCTTACCATTCGGGTCATTGGAATCGGCGCCAGGTTGTGATTCTGAAAAAAGATTTAATAAATATACATTTAATATACATATAAATATAATTTAATATACATACAAATATGTTCTGACCATTGGTGCTTTGAAATTATCAACGTTAAATGATTACCATTCTGAATGTTCGACAGATAAGACTAAATTGCTAAATTGCGACTATTTAGATTTTATAATGTATGAGTGACGCTAATGCCAACTAGTTATTGTTATGATGATTATTATTAATCAAACATCCATAATTAATTACAAGTGAAGAGAACCTTAATTTCTAATACTAATAATTCTCCAGAAGACACCACTCATCTCTCTCACTTGGCGGATATGCGGGCGCTGTAAACGTTTTCTCTCTTCCACAACATTAAGGACAAACATTTATCATCACAATATTTCCAAAGGTGGAAAACAGCTTTCTAAAGGAGAGGACAAACGTGTCTTTTAATTTATATTAAGCGAGACCCCCATTCACCCACTATCTTTCCAACATAACATTATCAATATGTGAAAGAATGTCAATAAATTTATTAAATCAACAATTATATAACATATGAATATAATCAAAGTGCATGGACACTGACATCACTTTAACAGCAATGTTTGATTAATGCTGGACAATCATTCAGTTTATCCTAGCATAGTCATTAGCAGTCAATTAACATAAATATAAAATTAAGTTCATGGATATAATTTATATAAATGCAGAATTTCAGAGAAATAATTAAAGTCAATACACATAACCTTTCAAAGATGGCGGATCTTGCCGGCACATGTTCACAATCACATGGCTTGTAACAAATCACTGTCTTTCTTATCTAGGCATATTACACAACTGTTCCAGAATCTTTGATGAGCTCACCAAGCAAACCATAGAGAATAGTCCTGAATTTCATATGCGCTATCAAGCACATCAGGAGGTATCTTCTTGAATTTTCATGTGCATTTACTCAACACAAATTAGCAAGTATAATGTATAACGTAACGAATTTAGTGAACATAGAAATAATGGTTCAATTACATAAAGCATTTACCAATTCATATATGAATAGCAAACATGTATGAAATATTCTAAATCCATTCACATAACAATTGCCTTTATGACTGGACTCGAGTTAAGTTCAAATTCAAAGTGGTTAGAATAGACTACTTCTTTAACAAAAAAATAACTTTCGGTCCATGCCCATTGGTTGAATTTGTTATGAACAAGTGTGAGACTATTAGTCAGAAAAACTACTCATCCTGTTGGGACTGGTTTGGATTGCATCAGCAATTTCTAACCTATTCCTCCATCTGATTTGTTTACTTCCAACTCTGACACTTAGAAAGATCAGCATAAGCAGTGCCCAAAGTCAGGTCACTTTGATATAACAATCAAGTCTAGAAATAGGGATAGGCAAGTTTACTCTGCCACAGTATGAATTTAATTTAGCACACTGAGACTCGCAACAATTTTTGTTTATCTCCCTTGCGTTTGTGACCTATTTTGCAAAGCATTACAACAATAGTAAATATTTCAAATAGAGAAAGAACAATATTAATTAAAATTAAATATTGTCACAAAGAAACATAGTTTACTTTTGAATCAGCTTGATGCAGAAAAAGTAAATAAGTATTTTCAAAACACATTTTAAATAAATTTATAAGACTGAACATATATCGCACACATACACCAATGGCTGATGCTGGTGTCACTTTGTGCAAGTCAGTACATAGCAAAGTGTCTGTGGATTTTACGATAAGTAAAACAATTTTGCTCAAAATCCGTTTATTTGTAAGTTATTCGAATTTACTTTTACAAATAGGAATAAAGACATATTTTTGAACAAATGAGAATTTCGAGACTATTTTTAAATCTACACGTCTTTTTATTATTAGAAATAAGAAAATGATATAAATTGGTTTTAAAAATTTCAATAATTTTCTTTTTTAATGAGACAAATTGTTTCGCTTTTCCATTGTTTATGAACAACATGAAAAATTATGCCAACTCATAATACAACTAAAAAATATGAACAAAGAACGCAATACAAACTATTATAGAAAGTACTTAGCTGACCTTCAACCCTGCAGAAGGCCTGGCAAGCTTCCATGCTCTCAAAGTTGTTGCTGTTGCCGTCACAACCCCCATATGTAAATTGACGACATTTCTGGTCAGCGTCATCAAAGAACCACCGAGTGATATACCCTTTACACTTGCCGCGATCCTGGGGCATTTTGCACACGACTGAAACCAAAAACCACTGATGCGTCATAAACAGGATTTGACTTACACGCACTAGAGATACTGTACAGTTAATTTATTTTCGGGTCTTGATTTCACAAAGCTGAGGGCAAGGTATACGCTTCACACGCTAGTCTAGATTCACATAATTTAGAGGTTCAGAGGATGGAACATGTTTCACCCTCTCGCTCTCACGCACACAAACACACCAGAGCGAGAGACAGGAGGTGGGGGAGGAATTCAGTGTGAATACTCCGGTTTGATTTATACATGCAGGGAACATACAATTATGCACGTGTTGACTCGCACAATTATGGTTTATATGGGTTTCGATTTATACGAGCGGGAGTTGTTCATTGGATAAACAGGTCTTGATTCACATGAGCAAGAGCATTTGTTACAAATGGACACACGGGTCTTGTCGCACTAAAATTAAAGATGTGTTGTATGCAAATGAGAGATGCCGTACCCAAGATAAGAAACGGTGTTTCACAAATTTATACGCAGGCAATGTTTCCACTTGTATTAGGAAGTCCTGATACATTTCACACAATGATATACTGATGGGATGTGTTGGAGACCGCACACGCACACGCAAACACAACACAACACACACATTTTTTTTTAAAGAAACAAACAGGAAATATAAGAGTGGTCTTTCAACAAGATTAGTTTTAATAATCGACTAGCACCAACCACCCTTTCTCTCCACACAACCCGCACACACACATCTTTTAAAAAAAAACCACAGGAAGTATAAGAAGAGTGGTCTTTCAACAAGATTATTTTTAATAAATGAGTAGCATCAACCACCCCGCCCTCAGCTGTTGATCTAGATCGTTCGTCGTCTGCCTGTGCAGGTGTCATATTTGAAGTTTTTGACTGATACAGATAGGCAGGCAGGCAAACAAACAAACAGACAGATAAACAGATAGGCAAATACTTCCAAAATTGACTTATATTATTTTGAATTTGACCTACAAATACTTTGTGCTAGAAATCAAAAGTCAAATTTATCGTAAATATGCAATTTATCTTTATCCCCAAAACAATTTTGAAGTGTTGATATTTATTCAATTTATCCGCTGATTTTGAAAAGAAAAGTTGAACGATTATATTGAACTTGTTTCGTGTTAAAAATTTCGGAGACTAGCAACAGTTTTGAATAATTACCGACAGAAAGTTATGATTCACATGTAACACCTACTTTTCGGATCGCTGGATTCCTTTTCTTGCGGGCGCTGCGTCGGTGGAATTGGTGTGAAGGGGCGTTGCGTCGGTGGAATTGGTGTGAAGGGGCGCTGTGTGGGCGCGACTGTAATGACTGTAAAAAAAAATCATAATAGTGAGCGTTGTTCCGTTTCAGCGTACTAGCGCCCAATACAGAAAAAAGATAGGGACTTACGTCACTTAGGAGGGAGAAAGAAACACAATATTTCACCAGGAGATATCAAAGTTAGCTCCCTTTGACCTATCATTTATTTTGTTTAATACCTTTATATATCTCCAAATATTTGAAGAAAGAAAGAGAAGAAGAAAGTATTATGGAAAATATCGAGAAAAAAGTACAATTAATAAAAGTATCACGATAAATTAAAAGGCAATGGAAATATTAAATTAGAAATGCAATTCTGTATACAGTTTGTGTGTTTGCTGATACGCTTGCATTTTATTTAAGCAATGCCGCCATGCCAGCTACTTTCATTTCATTTCCGATATTGCAACTAGGAGCGCCGAACTGGGCAAGAGCCAAACGATGAAAGAAAAATTCTAAGAGTTTGCCATACGTTCATCTGCTTCAAATTAGTGGTGAAGGAAAAGAAAAATTATTACAGTAGGTCGAAAATACAAAGTGCAAGACTTGTACTAAGTAAGGATAAATTATAGAAACAAACAACCAAATAGCTTCATCGCAAGTTTCATTTTTGGATTACTCCTTTCGTTTCTGTTTGCTTACTTTAGTGCTACACATTTGCTTATTTTAGTGATATACATTTACCTAGTTTAGTGATATACATTTGCTTATATTAGTGCTAAACATTTGCTTACTTTAGTGCTACACATTTGCTTATTTTAGTGATATACATTTATCTAGTTTAGTGATATACAGTTCTTTATTTTAGTAATACACAATTGCTCACTTTAGTGAACTATATTTGCTCACTTTAGTGATCTATATTTGCTCCCTTTAGTGAACTATATTTGCTCACTTTAGTGATCTATATTTGCTCACTTTAGTGATCTATATTTGCTCACTTTAGTGATCTATATTTGCTTATTTTAGTGCTATACATTTCTAGCTGCTCAAGCAGTTCACATCTTTATTTGTTGACATATATTTAAATTTGTTTTCCTCGGCTACCCAAAACTTTATAACTTGGAAAAAGATAAATACTTTGGCTATCCTAATACATGTACTTCGTTATTTAGCAAAAGATTAATAGTATGGTTACCCTAATATTTCATAATTTAGCTTTAATACTATGGTAACCCAACTACTTCATATTGCGATACTCTAATATTTCCTAATTGGAATTTTCCATCTATTCATAATATGTTTAACAGATCATAATTTAGCTAAGATTTTAAATCTAGCAATAAAAGTTCATCTATGAAAATAGATTATAGCCGTGCAGTTCAAATAGTTCATAACTTATTTAATATAACTGTTCATAATTTGGTTACTATAATAATTCGTACTTTGTTTATTCTGAATAAGCAATGAAGTTAAATGATGGGGATGGAATACAGTAAAACCTATATATATATAAAACAAATCCATTACCTGGCGCTGCACATAAACTTCGCTATCTTGCCATATTTTCTCACAGGGGACATCCCCGACAATCACACCCCACTCTCTCTCTCTCTCTCTCTCTCTCTCTCTCTCTCACACACACACACACACACACACAATTACACACATATGGAATATTTTCCTCGAGAGGAAGCCAGGTAACACTAGCTGAAGTCTACCTGACAAGTTCAAAGGCAATAAAATCGTTGCTAAGCGAATAAGGTCAATGACCTGTCTTTGAAAGCAACAGCTTAACCCGGGTTATAAAAACAGATTTATTTATAGAAAATTCGCGAAAGACGATATGTTAACAACTCAGTTTCTTTTCTTCTTCTTTTGTGAGGAAAGCCTAACACGCAATGTTTACTGACATTCAACTTCAAATACACATATTTTTTTTAAAAAATAAAAATAAGGTGGAAACAATTCTCGGCAGAAAGAGAAACGCGTGCCTAAATCATTCAACATGTGTTAAGTCTCAGAAATATTATCACACAGATCCTGGCATATTTAATAAAAACACTCGTTTTCCATAATCAGCATATTATTATTACTACTATTAAACTTTCACTGTGTAATAAACTGAAATTTATTTTTAATTTATCGAAAAAATAGTTTTTTTTAATTTACTTATTTTTTCTTTTCCTCTAGCTTGGGCAGAATGTAACTGAAACACGGCTTTGACCAAAAGGGCAAAGTAAAATCTAGGTTAAAACTGTGAAAGGAAAGACACTACATTATATTTTTATGTTTGTGTGTCGTCATTTTAGTTTGTAAGCTCGTAGTTTTGTAATCTGGTAATTTGTGAGCTCGTAGTTTGTGAGTTCATAGTTTATAATTTTGTAATTTGTGAGCTCGAAATTTGTAAGCTCGTAGGTTGTGACTTCATAAGTTGTAATCTTGCAATATGTGAGCTAATACATTATAATTTTGCAAATTGTGAGCTCGTAATTTATAATCTTGTAATTTGTGAGCTCGTAGATTATAATCTTGCAATTTGTGAGCTCGTACATTGTTATTTCGTAGTTTGTAATCTTGCAAATCGTGAGCTAGGAATTTGTAAGCTCGTATATTCTGAGCTCGTTAACTTCACCAAAAATAAAGGCGCAGGCAAATTACACAAGACATCAAGAGGGGAATACATGCTTTGGTTTGGACAGAAATACACCTAAAGACAAAAGTACACGTGTGTGGGTCTTTTTCTTCTCGAGATGAGTAACTGTAAAAACACACGACAGAGTGCAGACGTTAAGGTCATACCTCCCAAGAAAATTTTAAAAATAATAATACATGAAAGTGTGTTTGTCCCATCAATACCATTGGTATTGTCATCATCCCTGGTTGCCCATAAGGGCTTTAAGGATTGTGTGCTTTGTTCGCCATGAAACAACCAGAAACGGTCTGTTTCAGTTGTTCGTATATAACTAAGACATTCTTTTCAGTCTGGCGAGTGTACGTTTAGCTACACTTAATAAGAGCACTTAAAACTTTTTTTTTCCATTTATTTCCATGCTCGGGTCAAGTAAGATTCCATTTCATGAGATTTTTAAGATTTTCCTTTTTTCCCCTTACACTGTTACTTCACCGTCAGTCTGAGCTAAACATCAGACGTATTCTAGTTTGTGCTATAGGCACACAGCTTTTCGACGTCACGGACCACGTCACAATTGTGCGCGCGTGTGTTCTTGGCAAGCACAAAGCAAGTTAACATCACACATCAGTGTCATGAAGTAGCAACCAAAACAAAAGCTAACTTCATATAGAAGCAAATATCTAAATTTAGAAGACAAGTACAAGGTGCTAAATTCAGATCAAAACGACAAAAACCAAAATTCGGAAGAAAACAACAAGATGGGAGGAAACTATCTAAATTCAGCTGAAAACAAAAATCTAAATTCAGATGAAAAAAAAATCTAAATTCAGATGAAAACAGCAACACTCTAAAGAACAATAAACTGAATTTAGATGCAACCCCCATCTCCCCCCAAAAAATAATAATCTAAATTTAGATGAAAACAATAAAAATCTGAAACAAAAATTTCGACGCAGCATTGAGTTTAGATGAAAGCAACAAGCATCTACATAAAGGCATTAAGAGTGGTAAACAAACACACTGCCCAGTTTAAATTAAAAGAAAAACACACACACACACACACACACACACACACACACACACACACACAAAACAACTTACATTGCGAGTATACCACAACGCTCTTTTTATCCAGAGTACCATAAGGTATGCTGCGACAGTAGTAGGTTGCTGAGTTGTTGGCTTGGCTTCGAGTAACGATGAGTTCGCTGGTGAAACGGTGTTCACTGGGTGTGGCGTACGACCTTATGGTGAGGTCCTCTTGCTGTCGTCCGATTCGCTTGCCATTAATAAACCACTCGATATCTTGTGGCGTCTGAGGCCCCTCGGCATGACACGTCAGGCGCAATTCTTCTCCTGTTTTCAATCGGTCACTTCCGGTCATGGCAACTGTGGGGGGGAAAAATGTGACCCCATTGGGACGAGCGTAAGTGTAGGTTGATAAAATGCAGAGAGCTTTCTCTCTTCACTGCGCCCCCCTCCCCCACCTACCAACAATTTCACGGAAAGTCCTAGCCACAATAAGGACGCTGACACGTTAAAGGGTCATAAACTATATATTAAAGGGTCACCAATTAAAAAATATATATATTAAAGGGACATATCTTAAACAAAAGAGAGATTACTTTTCAATCAATAATTCGTTGAATAATTTCCCAAACGGAAAAGTAATTCAAATTCGTAATAATAATTCAGTCGAATGAACATAATTGTTGGAAGTAATTCAAGAAGGGAATGTTAAGCATTGTCAAAATTAATCAAAGTTAATCAAAATTATGAACAATATTTAAATCTTGATAAAATAATTTTATTTCCATTTCATATCACCTGACATTATTTAACATCGTCAAAACAGTACACTCCCTACTAGGAGTGGACAGCAAAGTGACACTCTACTAGCTGGAGAGTAAAGTGTCATTCTACTAGAACTGGAGAAGTGACATACCCTATTAGAACTGGAGAGCAAAGTGACACACCCTACTAGATCTGGAGAGCAAAGTGGCACACCCTACTAGAACCGGAAAGTGACACATCTACTACACCTGACAAAATCCACATTCAATTAATTATAAAATGTAGCAGAACTGAAAAATCGGATAGTGGCAAAACGTACAAGAAGTTGGGGAAAAGAAAGTCCATGAATAAGAGAATTGGAAAATGATGGAAAGTGATACAACACTCTAGAACTGGAAATTGGATGGAAAGATATAAGACGTATTTAAACTAGAAAATGATGAAAAGTACAAGAAGTGGAAAATGATGGTAATAAATAAAACATACTATAACTGGAAAATGATGAGGAAAAAGACAAACGTACTAGAATTGGAAAATGATGAAAAAAAAGACAAACGTACTATAACTGGAAAATGATGAGGAAAAAGACAAACGTACTAGAAATGGAAAATGATGAACAAAAGACAAACGTACTTGAACTGGAAAGAGGTGGTGCAATCGTGTACGGTGCAGCGGTGGTGGTGGTTGTGACGAGTGAAGGAGCGGCTGTTGGAATCGCACCTATGCATGTTTGCTGACAGACCTGCAGCGAAATGAAGTTGTTCTCGTTGCCTTGGCAACCCCCGTATATGAACATACGACACTGGCGATCCAGAGGGTTGTAGAACCAGCGGGTCAAAAGTCCTCGACAAGGACCTGGCTCTTGAGGCATATCACAGATACTAACAAAGTCTGAAAAAATTAAAATATCAAAAATCAAAACCAACTGTAAAGGAACACATACCTCTGCATGCACACATACACACAAGCACTGCATACACAAACGCATACATACACCCAAGCACTGCATACACAAAAAAGCATACATACACACAAGCACTGCATACACAAATGCATACATACACACAAGCACTGCATACACAAACGCATACATACACACAAGCACTGCATAAACAAACGCATACATACACACAAGCACTGCATACACAAACGCATACATACACACAGGCACTGCATACATAAACGCATACATACATACATACAAGCAGTGCATTCACAAACGCACACATATACACAAGCACTGCATACACAAACGCATACATACACATTACGTGCTCATAAGTGCAGGTTAAAGGGCATATCTAATGGCAAAGCATTATTAAAACAAAGAATGAATATGCAAAGTCAAAATAAAAATACCCAGTTTGGAGGATTTATTTATGGTTTCTTTAATGAAAGATAATAACATTTCACTCTTAAGTTCGCTCTTTAAACTGTTTGCAGTTGTGATTTCCAGTTTAAAGAAAAAATACTAGATTCCATCGGACACCCACCGCATTTTGCCTCCTCTGTGGTGGTCATCGGCTACTTACAACTTAGAACAACCAAGCAACCAGTCAACCAAACCGTCTACCGAACATTCACCAACCAGTGTGGACCCTGTATGCTGCCCGATGTCATAAACTACTTAAAAGTGTGCACATTATATATAACTCGTAAAGACAAGAAAAACTTCTACCGGAAACCCTACCTGGATCCTCTGTGCTGGTCGCAGTCTCACTGGAGATACACTCAGCTTCGCAGTCGTCACGTGATTCAAAACGATTGTCGTTGCCGTGGCAACCTCCGTACCAAAACTGCGCGCACTCTTGCCGGTCTTTGTCGTAATACCATTTGACGGCATACTCGGTGCACGTGCCGCGGTCCGATGGCTGCAGGCATTTATTTTTATCTGAAAGATAAATGTTCAGTGGTATTGAAATGGTTTCCACCTACAGGCACTTCCCGGTCTGCATTTTGAACACCTGAGGACTTCGAGAGTCAATTAAAATATATCTGAGCCTGTCACCCACGTCAACACTCTAGTCAAGTCTTCACTCTGAGCCATCCACGTCTACAATCTGGTCACGTCTCTAGTATGATCCAGCCAGTCACGTTTTCACTCTGATCCATCCACATCTACAATCTGGTCACGTCTCTAGTATGATCCAGCCAGTCACGTTTTCACTCTGGTAAGATATTTACTCCAGTATTATGTGTGGGAGAATATAATTTTAAAACCATTTTGTGTGTCTGATATGACTATTGTAAATTGTAATAATGTTAGAATGTTATGTACATTTTATTCTACAATTCCTTAGTGAACTCTGTCACTCAGAGTCTGCCTCTGGTACAGGTTCACATCCAATTCATTGTTTTAAAATACTTAATACTGCATTGTTGTTTGCAGGGTTCTTTGTTTTTTCCTTTGTTCTTTATTGTTGTTTACTCAATTTAAGTTTCTGGGTCTGCTTTGGTCTGTACCTGACATACTAGATTTGGTCTCCAGCCTAAAGCATCTTCCTGGTTGGGCTGTGGGGGGGGGGGGAGATGTGTCTTTGAGATGATATTTATGTGGCTTGATGAGCAGATGACAGAGGGTGTGTGTGAAAGATACATGGAACCATGTGATTGACTGCATCAGCTGAGTGGTGTAAACATAAGTGATACCTCAAACTTTAGTGTCACAGAGTATATGTTCTATTGATATTAATACTCCAAGAAACAGTCGTGTTAAGAGAATAAAAACTATAGTTGAGTGATAAACGTTTTGGGAGAATTTGCAGTTAGAGAAACAGACTTGTATGGCAGGTAGATCCCTCTGAAATAGATTGAATAATGATTTTTTTAATTTGTAAATTGATGTATATATATATGACTTGATATCTATTTTATAAATTCTGTTATTAATTTTTCACTCATCTTTGTGTCATTCTTTATCACCTTGACTATATGTAAAAATGCATCATGTAACATACATATTGTCTCTGTTTTGTTCTATGTTAGTGAGGATACTCAATTCTGGGCTCATGTGAGTCACAGAGAGGTGTGTCACTCAAAATTTGTGTTGCCCTAGATTTTAATTAATTTATGGGCAACCAATACAGACAACACTAAACGTTTTGCCATATCAAAATGACAGGCCACATAATACACTTATTGCAATTTTAGATACACACACACTCATATATATTTTCTAACACACCCAGATACATGTTCAAAACAAAAGACACATACTAAACAAACCCTGATACATATCCTAAACAGACCATTAAGACACCGCCTAGAGCCCTAGACACTTCTTGATACATACATAAAATACCATGAGACACCTCCTAGACGCACCCCAAACACACACCGGCACACATCCCAAACACTATAAAAATATACAGCAATACATTATTATCTAAAACAAAACCCTCAGATGCTTCCTCGACACGCCTGTACAGTTTTCGATATTCATTTGTTTCTAGGCTACACTATCATACTGCTTACGTACCTGTTTTCTTGACATCCTTGTCATCTGTGTCTGGTTTAGCAGTGACACACCCCTTTCCATGTGGTCCTGAGGCTGCCGTTACCTTGTCAGGGCAGCAACCGAATTTGGAAGTCTTGCAGTCTCCGAACCCAGATCCTTCGTCCTCACACCCCTCCTTGTTACGACCTGCAAAGTAACATTCCAAAAGTCAGTATGTAATCAAACAATGGTTCAATGGCATAACAATCGCACTGACAAGTAACAGAAAGTGACAGGTGAGAATTTATTTTTAAAAGCAACAATGATGACGTCAGTGAAATCTCTTGTTCTCGGATACAGGAAGAGCAAGCAAATATAATGGACACAATAATTAACAATTCACAGTTAGATCAATTTATCCATTTTTAGGTGTATTGCATGACACAAGTTTAAAACTCGCAGACTAAGAATACATGCACACAAGGACAACGCATACACAGTCACACACACATACACACACACATACACACACACTTAAACACACACACTTACACACACTCATACATACTCATAAACAAAGCAATCACATACACAAACATGCATGAGCTAATATTATGAACACATTATATTTGAATTCACAGGTATGAATAAAATCTCTGGTTCTGTCCTGAACACACCTCTTTCTTTTCTCACTTTTCTCCCTTTAAAAATAATAAATGCTAAATTTACCACTGCTAACCCCCCTCCCCCCCAGGAAATGAAAGGAGGGAGACAAGTTCTGAGATTACAATCAACACACAACTGTACTCAGGCAGACAGAAATTTTACCTTGGGCGAATGTCACCCCGTCTTCACAGCACCCGTACTGGCTCGACTAAAGAAGACAAATTAACAAGATTATATCAGAACTGGCAGAGATAAAAGCAGAGAATATACTGCCGTGCATCGTAGAACATTAAGAGCATGTGATTAAGTGAATTCATTTTTTAAAAATAGAAATGTGAATGCACTTCACCACACACACAAAAAAATCAATAAATAAACCGTTGGCATCTACGTTCGGAATAGTGTAAACATGGTGGAATATGTGTAGACATGGTGGACTATGCTGTATGTAACGGCTGTAGACATGGTGGACTATGCTGTAAGTAACGGCTGTAGACATGGTGGACTATGCTGTATGTAACGGCTGTAGACATGGTGGACTATGCTGTATGTAACGGCTGTAGACATGGAATCTATTGAAAGGTGTCATTAAATACTATGCACGTGTTGCTATAATGACGTCATTCTATGGTCGACATCGTGCACTCACTGTGTAGCGTGACGTCCAATTCCGTGGTGTAGATCTGAGTACAATCCTGTATTATCAATGATGAGTTGAGTTACAATAATAATGCTATAATACTGAGCTACAGTATTGTATTTTTCTATCATCATGATGAGTTGAGTTAAAACAATGCTACATTATTCAGCTACAGTGCTGTATTTTACTATCACATCATGAAGCTGCATGTATAGTGTCCATCAGTACTATTGTGATATGGTTTATGATCAGGGTAGTGTAACTTCAGGGTGATATTTTACGCATTAATATATATATTTATGATTACAATAGCGTAGCTATGGGGTGAAACGGTTTTGCTTTATTATATTTACTGGTGTCAAAGTGGTGTAAGAAAAAAGGTACTATGCGACTGCACTACTTTCTTAACCCATGGTCATAAGAGTTTAACACAAGGGGCTATTGAAGTTATCTTCAGACACAATAATGTAACGTAATGAAATATCGCAAAATGATTATCTTCAGACACAATAATGTAACATATTGAAATATCGCAAAATGATTATCTTCAGACACAATAATGTAACATAAAGAAATCACTACAATATAATATTTATCTGCAGTCACAATAGTGTAACATCAGGACGTCTCATAATATTATCAATGGTTAATCAAATTATTATCACATTATTATCTATACATATAATAAAAATGTTATGGTTGTGGGTGTGTGTAAGCTGAAGTAAAAAAAGAAGGTATTGGATAGATTTTGATCGGACTGCTGTACACCATAATGCCCTAGAATCAAGATAGGCTAAATAAATCATACTGTTCCTTAAGGGAGCTCGTCAGTAGCCCTAAAATCTCCGTAAATAGTATAATACATAAGGGAGCTAACCATTGAAAAGTAAAGCTCAAGTGCTCAGACTATGGTTTATATATTGCTGTGACCTCTATGACATCGCATGCAGTGGACAATTTCTATTTCATTGCAACTATGTTTCTCATTCTGGTTATTAGATTTTATAGGCTGTAGTAAATACATTTTGTATTTTGGACTCTTTTTTGTGGGGTTGTGGTAGTGGTGTTTGGGTGAATAATGCTATGCTGTCAGTTTTTATTTTTGCAATGCCTCCCCAAAAGAGATGAAACTTCATTTTCTTTCTATAATTCTCTCTCTATCTTCTTTTATCTCTTTCTCATTCTGAAATTCTCTCAACATGTTCTCTCTTGCTCTCCCTCCCTCCCTCTCTCTCTCTCTCTCTCCCACCCACTATCATATTTTCTCTCTGCCACTGTTCTATATCAATCATTTATTCCATTCTCTTCTTTCATTTATTTTTTCTCTCCCACTCTCCTATCTCTCTCAGCTTTTTCATTTTCCTTTCCCTCTATCTATTTATTCTGTAGGTCCTTTCCTTATGCGATTTATGTGTGTTTGTGTGTGTGTGTATGTCAGTCTAGGTTATTGTATCCTTCACTCTTTCTCTCCTCATAGCCTCCCTTTTCATTACCCTCTTTCTCTCACTCTTTCTTTCATAATTCCTATCTCTTTTATTTCATTTTCTCGTTTTCATTTTTCATTCTTTTTCCCCATTTTTTTTCTATTACCTCTCTTTTCTACTCTCTTTCTTTCTCTCGTGCTCTCCTTTGTCTCTCTCTATTCTCTAACTCTTTCTCTCTTTTTCTTTCTCTATCATCCTTTCTTAATCTATCTCTTTCTCTCTTTATTGTCTGCTTCTCTCTCTTTACACCAAACACGCCAACTCCCAGGGTGATAGGTCTGTTGGCCTTATGCCAATACATTTTTTAAAAAATACTATGGTACTGGATCACAACGGAAGTCGGCAAGGGTGACTCAGAAGAAAGCCGGATAACGCACACATCAAATTCGAAGCCAAATTTCAATCTATATTTAAAATGAAATTTGGCATAGTAACATTTCAAGATTTCCATGACAGATATTAAAACAAAACCCCCACGTTTTGGCATGCTGTATTATGGTTCTTACCTGTTGACGAAAAGAAATACTATAAAATAAATTTACTTTAAGCAGCACATTCTGAATACCGACATCTTGCGAGTGAATCCGCAGGTAAACATCTTGTACTTATCTATGGTCACAACATTTGTATTATTATAAATATGTAAAGCTATATAGTGTAAACAAACTAAAATGGTTGAATCATAATAAAAACAAGTTAGGAAGCACTAACTCAACGTAAATTTTATGGTAGTTTATAGTGTTTATACAATGGACGCTAACGTATGTGTATGCGTTTGTATTTGTGTGTGCGCGCGTGCGTACTGGTGAGTAACTATAGTGTATTAGGTGGGATGTGCAGTTGTTTGTGCATGTGACTTTTCTATAAACGACTGCATTCGTGTGTGTGTGTGTGTGTGTGTGCGTGCGTGCGAGCGCGCTAATGATTGCAAGTGGACGAAAGCAGATTGACCATGTTAAATACTTCGGGTGGGAGAATAGCATACCTCACACGGTTCACCACACCCCTTATTGTCCGGTCCGGTTGCTGTGGTTCTTCCATCAGGACAACACCCGTACCTGGTCGCGGTGCAGAGTTTCACAGACGTTGAAGTGTCACCAACATTTCCTGCAGAATCAAATGAATTGACATAAGCACACTTTAGACGCGAGTGACGTTTTGAGACAATTTGTGCTTTTTCGTGACTGATGAAACAACAGTCACACGCAAACGTACACGAAGTATTGCAAGCCAGTTCAAACCAAAGGGACATAAGCTGATGACAATGATGCCGATGATGGTGTGATTGACAAAGAGAAATGTATGACGTACAAATGGTGATGACTGACAATTGATGGTGATCGAAAATGGCGACTGGTGTATGATGATTACGTCTAGTCGTGTTTGGTGATGATTAATGAAACTGATGATAATTAACAATAATGGACGGTGATAAATGCTTAGCAATGGATGACTAAATGTGCGTGGATGAGGATAATGAAAACGATGATTGTCATTAATTGGTACAGAGGTTTTGCCTGTAAAGAATTTTAAACGCTTTACAGCACAAAATACATAGAGGGAACGCTGTCACTGCGCAACACATATGCTTTTGGGAGCACACCAGAAACAAGCAAATAAATAAACAGAACGATAAAATGCGGTAGTCAAAGAATCAAAGATACGATGGGATAAAGAGGTGTTTGAAAGCTCTTGTGAATCTGGTAATATCCTCCCTCTCTCTCTCTCTCTCTCTCTCTCTCTCTCTCTCTCTCTCTCTCATTTACACATACACGCACCCACAAGCACTTACGCATGCACACAAACCCACACAAGATCAAGTAGCTATTCATGTCAAGTGGCTCATGCTCAAAAGATGGAAGGTGGGTGGGTGGTGAAGTCAAGACAGCAGTAAACAAAACTCTAGAGAAATAACTGTTAGATCATGAAAGCAAAAAGCAAAACTGGAATCCAGTCAACGTTTGAACAGTGCCAGTATTCACTCTGCCACACTCTCACAGAAGAGATTTGCAGGCGTGAGGGCACAAGCAGAATGTTATACATTTTGCCAATGAGACACACAAATGGCAATTCCACCAACGAACAAGCGTCACTTCTGAAAAGTGGCAAGTCCACACAATCGAGCATCACTTATGCAGAGTGGCAAATCCACCAACGAACAACCGTCATTTATGCAAAGTGGCGAATCCACCAATAAACTAGCGATCATCACTTGTGTAAAGCGGCGAGTCCAGCAATCAATAACCGTTAATTCTCAAAGTATCTAGACCACCAACAGACAACCTTCACTTCTGTAAAGTGGCAAGTCCACAACGAACATTATCATTTTGAAGTTGCTGTTTACTGTATGATATCTAAAGAAAAATTCTGGTTAATTGCTGTTTACTGGATGATATCTAAAGAAAAATTCTGCTTAATTGCTGTTATTCTCAATATTGTGGTGTATGTGTGGGTGATTGTAGCTATAGATGGCGGTTTCATGTGCTACATTCACTCTATTCGTATCCGAAGCTTAGGTAAGCATACAATCAAAAAATATCGGAATGATTGATCACTCATCAGACAGATTGATGACTGTTATTGGCTCGCCCCGTCATTCTCACTCACATTTAGACAGGTGTAGACAACTGATAACATAAACAAAGGAACCTGAGGAATAAGCTGGTGACTTTAATATGTAACAAAAGGATCGACTGAAACCACTAGATCGTAAAGATCTTATAGCAAAGACTAAACATGTTACACTTTGCACTGCAGAAATGCACAGGTAATGTAAATAATACAATTAATTACTGATAGTATATGAGAGTCCACAATATTAAGTGAGCACGGGTCAATGAGAATGGATAGTCATGCATTCTACAAATATACGTGGCACTGTTTATCTTCCCTTGAAATAATGACTCTGCAATGCATGCATGTGTGTGTGTGTGTGTGTGTGTGTGTGTGTGTGTGTGTGTGTGTGTGTGTGTGTGTGTGTGTGTGTGTGTGTGTGTGTAAAATACTTATAAACACACTCTGGTCTAATGGAAGATGTCTCCCCTGAGAAGACTGCTGACTGAGGAAAGGAGTCTGACAGATAGATCTAGGATGCGGTAAACTGGTGGCCAGAATCACATTATAAATCTGGAGTGCAGCAGGCAGTTGTTCACTAGAAGTAGGCAATGTAAGCTCTGTATACACTCGTATAAAAGAGTTTCAGTAGAAAGACCCCCAATTCAGATTAAACAGTTCATATTTTACTAATCAATAAAGAGCAGTCATCAGTCTCTATTAACAAGAGGCAGCCTCTTAAAAACTTAACCAAGTCAGGATTTCCCATACTGTTGCGGGCACCCACCTGCCTTGGATATATTCTGAGAAAATGTCAGGATTATCCGCCAGATGTGGGAATCAAGATTTGGCACTTAAGAGTGTAATGGCATTAGACATCTTAAGCTTTTATGTAAAAGTCAAATTTAAAAATACATGCAAGTTTTATTTTTACTTTAACACTCGGAACAATGAGTGCACGTTTTTCAAGACATTTCTAGACGGGTACTAATACGGATATAACCCATGTTTTAGAGCGACGGGTACTAATACGGATATAACCCATGTTTTAGAGCGACGGGTACTAATACGGTTATAACCCATGTTTTAGAGCGACGGGTACTAATATGGTTATAAACCATGTTTTAGAGCGACGGGTACTAATATGGTTATAACCCATGTTTTAGAGCGACGGGTACTAATACGGATATAACCCATGTTTTAGAGCGACGGGTACTAATATGGTTATAACCCATGTTTTAGAGCGACGGGTACTAATATGGTTATAACCCATGTTTTAGAGCGACGGGTACTAATATGGATATAACCCATGTTTTAGAGCGACGGGTACTAATATGGTTATAACCCATGTTTAAGAGCGACGGGTACTAATATGGTTATAACCCATGTTTTAGAGCGAAATATAGGATTCACTCAGAGAGTAATATATGTCTGTGGTCTTTTACAAATTTTTCAAGAGCTGATATGTTTGATGACTTTGGAGGCATGTTTGATACTTCGTAGACATGTCTATGACTCTTTGAGTAAGTTTGTTGACTTCGTGCTTACGGCTAACACGTGACACTGAAAGAAACCACAATGTAACAGGCAGAAAAAAAATATCGGCAGCTTTGGCGCAACTTTGGAAATAGCAGATTTGCTCAATCTACATAAACATTTTCTTTGGGTCTCTGTATTTCCAAAACAAACACAACCCAAAACATTGCAGATGGAGCACTGATATATGCACAGTTTTGAGCTACTTAAGACGGTAGCGTAACGTGTTCGACGCAGAGACTGTTCCACTTGTGACGTAACAACATACATTATTAGAAAGGTCCAGTCAACAGAGATCAATCGCACTGATGCCAAACCCATTTCGGCTTTTTTTTTTTTTAATATTCAAAATGTCCAGAACTCAAGAAAGAAATGTTTTAAAATATACAGGTACATAGGTAAAAATAAAAAAAAAGAAAAACTTATTTCAGTCTGTTGGTGTCATTGTTGTTCGCTCAATACGAAGGCCACTCAAGATGCCCTAAAATGCCAGATTATAAGTTTAGTGTAATAACATCTGAGGGAGACAGTTTGATGGAAGAGCCATATGAAAAAGAGTCCGGAAACTGGGATTATGAGAATGGAACAGATAAAATATCAATACGTGAGTGAAGATTTGCAAATGGGATTGTTTCACCCAAAAGTTGCTGATTATCATCGAGAACATAGACTCGACATGTGGAATTATAATTATAATTAGAGCTAGCACGGTACACGTACATCTACCAAGTAACTGTACGTAGCTAGAGTCCCCAATGTGCTATTTTAATCAGCCACAGCCACGTGACATTATAACTTGAGCCCACAGTGTGCAATTATATAATCAAACACAGCCACGTGACATTATAACTTGAGCCCACAGTGTGCAATTATATAATCAAACACAGCCATGTGACATTGTAACTTGAGCCCACAGTGTGCAATTATATAATCAAACACAGCCATGTGACATTGTAACTTGAGCCCACAGTGTGTAATTATAATCAAACACAGCCACGTGACATTATAACTTGAGCCCACAGTGTGCAATTATATAATCAAACACAGCCATGTGACATTGTAACTTGAACCACAGTGTGTAATTATATAATCAAACAGCCACGTGACATTATAACTTGAGCCCACAGTGTGCAATTATATAATCAAACACAACCATGTGACATTATAACTTGAGCCCACATTGTGCAATTATATAATCAAACACAGCCACGTGACATTATAACTTGAGCCCACAGTGTGCAATTATATAATCAAACACAGCCATGTGACATTGTAACTTGAGCCCACAGTGTGCAATTATATAATCAAACACAGCCATGTGACATTATCATTATAACTTCTCATCAATCTGAAAGTACGACTACAGTTAATGATGCAAAATAATAATATATATATGAAATAATGATTACAGAAGCCACCTGTGCAACATTATAATTAAAGCAAATGGTGTGAAATGTAACAAGAGAGAGTTGTGTTACATTATAATTACACCAGCTAAGCAAAGAGATAGCCGTGTAAAAATATAATTTTTGCTACTACTGAAACAAAATAAGATTACATTGAAACAATAAAACCCATATGAAATTATGACTAGAAACAGCTGTAAAAAAATTGTAATTATAATCAGTGAACGTGTACAAAGTCATCAGGGACTTAAGGTCTTCTTCACTCTATGAACGACACTCATGGCACACAAGTAAACAAGAAAAGTATAAACTAACCTTCCGCTAACTAGTTTAAATTTACTTCAGTAGTCTGAGTTTAATCAAGTGTAAAGCGCTATCAATACTTCAACACAATTGCTTCAATGACGTCTTCTTCCTGTTACATATGCATGAAATCTTTGTTGTGTCGACTGTTTCAATGACGTCTTCTTCCTGTTACATATGCATGATATCTCTTTGTTGTGTCTTGACTGTTTCAATGACGTCCTTTTCCTGTCACATATGCATGATATCTCTTTGTTGTGTCTTGACTGTTTCAATGACGTTCTTTTCCTGTCACGTATGCATGATATCTTTGTTTGACTGTTTCAATGTTTTCATATTTTTTAATATTTCAATGTTGTCTTGGAGGTGTTTTCATACGGCCGATTACAGAGTTTTGCATTTAAATAACTGTTCCTGAATATTGTTTTCCGAAAAGATATAACTAAAACACAGATTTTTTCTCTCACGTCTGTGACACAATCACAAGAATACGAATAAGGCAAAAAAACAAAATGTCATTTTTTTTTTTACTTTACCATCAATCCTAAAACGCGCGCGCGCACACACACATACACACACACACACACACACACACACACACACACACACACACACACACACAGAGTTTTCTCTACTCATAACACTCTTCCAACAATCTTTCCTGCCACCTTTCTCTTTCCTCTCTTTCCAACCAGTCCTATTAAACTTGAGCCCCCTTCAGACACGCCAGCTTAAGAAATATCTAGTCCTGTTTTATGAAAAAAAAAACAAGAAAAACAAATGTTCGGTGGATGGAAAGAAATGCTGCCTGAGAGAGTGAAAAGATAAAATGTAAACAAAAATATATTGTTTTCCTCCTCGCTTTCCAACATAGGCTTCCCTGCAGCCGTTCTCATTACTCCCTGATGACTGCAAGAAATATGTTAAATACGAAAGAAAAAAAAGTCAAGGGCGACAATTCTGGTTCCAAGCCAAACTTTCCAAGATGCTGATTCGGATTCAGGACGTGAATCGACACTTCAAGCTGATGTGTAAAGTGAAATAAACCGTGAGTTGCAAAAAAAGGAGGTCTTGCTTTACGTGAGATCTTGCGATGGTGCCAATGCTTCGTTGGACTAGAAAGGTATTCTGTATACTGACCCTCAGGCAAGATTCTTTCTAATAAGCACATACTTCTCTCTTGTGGAAATATTTTGACTGCAATAACATTTTGAACCTATGAAAACTTAAAAACATTACAGTCAATATTTATAATAAGTGGCCAAATGTGTATTTTAAAAAACCAGCATCAACTTAAAATATAATATTTTAAAACAAATGGCCAAGTTTTTCAAAGTGTGATGCTAACTCCACAGTAAACTCTTGTGATTATTATTTATTAATTATCCATAACTAATTACAAATGATGAGAATCTTAATTTATTTTATTAATATTTCTCCAGAAGACACCACTCGTCTCTCTCACTTGGGGAAATGCATGCGCTGTAAACGTTTTCTCTCTTCCGCAACATTAAAGACAAACATTTACCGTCACACATTTCCATAGGTGGAAACTTCTTACCAAATGAGAAGATAAATCCGTCTTTTAATCTATATTTAGCATGCCACCATCCATCCACTTTCATTTCCAGCATATAGTATCAACATGTGTAAGAATAAATTTCATATAGCAAATACAATGAAAAAGATCACATGACATCAACATTTCCACAAAGCCATGTTTGAATAATTTTAATATCTATACAGTCTTATATCTTACCACACAATTCAATAGATTAGTATCAATACAAATCACAGGATAGTTCTTATCAGATATCAGAAATGGAGTTATTAGAGATAAGTGATAACAGTTTGTATGCAATCTTGTCTGGACGAAGTCACAACAATCTTTCACATGCTTTTCATAATAAAGTCACAAGTTTATTATTCACGTTATTATTGTCAGTTCCACGTGTTTCCCTCACACAATGTAGAACACTGATGAGCTGCTATTCTCTCGAGGCTAATCTGGAACTCTGCCATATTAGCTCCCTCAAGCAGAACAACAATTATAACAATTTCCAGTAACTTCCTTGTACCAGAAATTGCTCGATGTAGTCAGACACTTTGCCACCAAATTTCAACAGAGTGCAGTGCATTCCTTACATTTACACACCGGGGGTGGGGGGGTGGGGAGGGGTAGATACTTCTCGCGTCTACATGGTCATAGTGGTTTATAAACCAGTAAACCAGGAAATTCAGGTAAAACAAGAAAAGGCTTCTTATTCCCTGTAAAAAGTAATCAGGTAACAAACACCAAGTTTCCAGTTTATTCATCTTTAACTCCATTCTCTCTTACATTCAAGTTCATCTTAACAGTTCCCTGCAACAGTATTTATTAGCCCGATACACATGCATAGCATAATAACTACAGTATAATATAATAGTTTATGAACAGTTTCACTAGAAATAATGTCAAGTATTTAGCATACTACATATAACATCTTAGTTCACAATTTGTAGAAATAAGAGTCTACTCACATAGAACATCTCTACATAAAATGCCAGTATAACAAATCAATAGCAAAATGCACGAAATATTTTTAAGTCCATTTCTCTCAATCAGTCACTTAAGCTAATGGCCACGTTTCATAACCAGACTTCTTGCCACACCAAATTCAAGTGATTAGACAATATAATTCTTTACAGCAGGTAAACCTTTGATCTCAGCCCATTGGCTGGTCTTGTTCTTGTAAAACTTAACCATTTAATAATAAAAACTACTCATCTACTTGGAAATGGTTTCGATTGCACATAGCCTATTCTCCACATGAGTTGCTTTTTTTACTTCCAGCACTGACACTTAAAATTATCAGCATAAACAATGCCCAAGGTCTGATCACTTTGACATTTAACAATTTATATAACAATCAAGTCTAGAAATAGGGATAGGCTAATTTACTCTGCACACACAATTTAATACTGGGGAAAATACCAAAAATTTCCCAAAATAATTCTATAATGTAATACTTGAATCAAGCTTAAAACTGTGAAAGAAGCGCCTACAAATGAGATAATATTAAAATGCAATTCTTGCACCAAAGTATACGAAAAAAAGAAGTGATTAAGACAACTGAACAGAGTCAAATTAACAGATGAAAATAATGACGGCAAAGAATTACTTTAATAATGAGCCAAAATTGAAGTCTAAAGTTGTATGACTCAATCTACTGATGAAACCAAGTGTTCAGTTTGAATAATAGTTTTTTACAGTGTTAATAATAAACTCAAAGCGTACGGGTATTGGACAAATCCTTTTGTGAAAACTTGACCCCAAGCATATATTTCAAAAGAACAAGCTTGAAATGAAAACCTCAAATAAAACTTTTGACGATGAGTCAAGTTGAATTGAAAACCTCAAATAAAAACCTTTGACTAGCTATTTGAGTCACATTATACTGAAAACGTCAAATAAAAAATTGACTATTTGAGTCGAGATGTACTGAAAATGTCAAATAGAAACTTTGACTATTTGAGTCATATAATACTGAAAACCTCAAATAAAAACCTTTGACGATTTGAGTTAATATGTACTGAAGACGTAAACAAAAAAGTTCATGATTATTGAGAAAGCCTTGCTCATTCAAAAATAACATTCTTTGACTATAAGAAAAATTTCCTGAAAAAGTTCATAGCTGCTGAGAAGGCTATGCTGAAAATCTTAAAAAAAAATACAGGCTCGTGGGACATATTTTAATAATAAAAATGCAATTTTAAATAAAAACGCAGTTAATGGGCAATATTTGCCAGAGACGTGACCCACTGCAGTAAACAGGGGAGATAAGTATGGACGACTCTATTTATTTAAACAGCATGGGCTACATTCGCTTCCATTTCAAATTAATTCAAATAATAAATATATGATGGTGAAATAATATTTAAGAAAAATATTTAGTATGTATTTATTTGTTTGCTTGCTTTTGTAAATAAGAAAATTCTTTTCATATCGATTTTACTAAGCTCACCGACCGGTATATGTTTTAGTAAAATCAATATCAATGAGAAATGGGGAGAGAAAAAAAGCACACTGCTAAGTGTGACAGACAGACAAACACACACACACGCACACACACACATACATACACACACACATGTATATATACACAAACCAAATCTTTGTATCTGGAAGCACTGCACAACAGACAAAAATTAGTGTACACCTGTACTCATTGTCGAAGAGAAAAAAAGTAACCGAGACAAGTGTGGCAATATTTTTTTGTTTAATTCGTAAAACTTCGCAATTGGCAGCAGTGGTAGTAATCGTGTTATAAATGATAATTAAACCAGTGCCGAAGACAGCTGTTATCTCAGACTGTCGGCCGCAAAAATAAAAGAAATAAAAATAAGAAGGGGATCTAGTGTACATGAATAAACAAAAATTTCCTTGGGCCTTAACACTTGTGCACTACAGGTGCACGAGTAAACAAGACTTACGTGGGTAATAACGTTAACCACAATGCTGAATCATGAATGGAAAAAAAGGTGTAACATATAATATTTACTCATTTCAGAGTATACGAATAAATGAAAACATACTCTGGATATATAAAATTTACTCATTTCTGAGACCACAAATAAAAGGCTACGCTCCGGATCTGTAACTTTAACACACATCTAGGCACATAAAACCCTTACCAGAGCCAGTAACTATAACGAACATCTGGGTAACAGAGCAAAACTGTACTTACATGGACCAACAACGTCAACGCACTCCTCGGTACAGGATCAAAAGAACACTTACCAATGACGCTAACGCACACCTTGGTGATCAAAATAACACTTACCAGTGACGTCAACGCACACCTCGGTACAGGATCAAAAGAATACTTACCAATAACATTGACGCATTTCATGGTACACTCCTCTTCAGTAGCAAAGCGGTTGTTGTTACCCCCACAACCCCCGTACCAAAAGCGGCGGCACGATGACGTCACGACGTCGAAACGCCACTGTACCACGTAGTTTGAGCAGGATCCGCGATCCTCAGGACTACTGCACTGGGCTGCAGAAAATCAGTAACGCACAGGATTCTGAATAAAAGAATATTTAGTTTTGCAGCTATAGAACTTGTAGTTTATACAAACGTGTTACATTGAAAAGATTGTCCGAATACAGTTTATGAAAATCCGCTAAATGATTACAATGTATGCCTGGGTATCATACTGTAAAACAACACTTTAAAAATAGTCACTAATAATATTTTTACTAAGCCTATTATAATTAAACACTGATCCGGGAGAATAGACTAGGTTTTCAGTCAAAGAAAACGCTAACATTTTTCAACTCAGGCTTTAGCTCTTCAGGAAATATTAAGGGTTAATACACCAGGCATATGTGCTAAGGAGTTCAAGACTGACAGATCAGGCCTAAGTAATCATAAAATGGTAAGGGTTAATACACCAGGCATATGTGCTAAGGAGTTCAAGATTGACAAATCAGGCCTAAGTAATCATAAAAAAGTAAGGATTGACAGATCTTGGGTAACTTGGGTAAGGATTAACAGTCTTGATCAAATACAATAAATGCATGGACTTAACTGGCGAAGTCCGTATATATAGGAAGAAAAATGAATACTTGAAATTTTAAGATTGCCTGGCTACGTCTAATCACTGAAGAATGTCAGAGTTTACGTCTAAAGCCTAAGTTCTGTCACTGAGAAAAATGTCAGAGTTTACGTCATAACAAACTTACTAACGAAGGCAACCAAGGTTGCAGTGAAGATCTACGAACGAAAATACAAAGACTTCAGGAATCAAGCCCAAAGATTTAAAGATTCACTAAGGACCGGTAGAAAGGCCCGTGAAATAGTCTGTTTTGGACAATAACTACACATACACACACATACAAACACACAAACACACACACACACACGCAATACACAAACATGCAAACACACATACAATACAAACATATAGACACATGCACACACACGCGTGCACGTGACGTACACACAGGTTAAGTGCTAAGAAACTGATTATGGTATATATATATCAAAACAATCTATATTTTAAATAATAATAATAATAATAGTTAATAGACTAGATTTTCAAGTACTTAATAAACGCACATCAATGACGAAAAGACAACACAGAGACTAACAAAGCCAATTTCTGTACAAGAAATCACACTCACAAGCGCAGTTGTGTATTTGTGCGTAACGTGTGTGTGTGTACATGTGTGTGTATATGTGGGTATTGTATGTGTGCGCGTGTGTGTATGTTTGTGTATTGTGTATGTATATGTATGTGAGTGTATGTGTGTATCACTTTCATAAGGAAAGTGAGACTTCATAAACACACTTCTAGAACGTAAAGGGAATTAATTCGGTGGAAGCATAGCAAAAGATCCCGGTCATAAAGTCACTTTCACGGAGAATAAAGTAGAATAGTCTAATATCATATATATGCTTTTGGGTTTCTTTTGGGTTTCTTTTGGGTTTCTAAGATAAATAAATTGTCTCGGAGTATACAGAGATTTTACTGACTTCTCAAGAACTTTATCAAGGGACAAAACTGTTGCATTTGTAAGAGTAGCACCATTGCAAATCATGAACAAACAAGCTCTTGTTTTAAGAAAATGTAGGTGCTTGGCAGATTTTAGGGTCAAGTACGTCAGTTTGAAAGAGAAATTCATTTTTTTTTTTTTTATAAAAGAGATGGTTTGCTCCGAATGTAGGCCATTGCAAAAGAGAAATTAGCTTCTCTCAGGCAGTGTTTATCAATGAATGTAGACCTCTGTTTAAACAAAAAGATGAGAAAACAAAGGATAAGAATAGACTGGGCAAAAGGTTATGGTGTAAAAGAAAGTACAGTTTTCTTACAAAGAAAAAAGGAGCAAATATTGATGTTATAATTAAATACATTGCATGTGTTCGTCGGAACGTATATTTATATATGTGTGTTTGTGTGCGCGTGTGTGTGTGTGCGTATGTGTGTGTGTGTGTGTGTGTGTGTGTGTGTATGTGTGTGTATGTGTATACATATGTGTGTGTATTTGTCTGTCTAACAAAGATATCAACAGTCTGTGTAATAATGATGACTGATAAGGAATGCGTAAGAAGGGCGACAACACACATACAGATCCTCATACACAATACCTCTTCTCCTGTCTCATGTAGATACCTTCAGAACCTCAGTAAGATGAGAAAATAGATTTTAGAAACATTAATGTTACCATGAATAATCTATGAACTACAGTGCCAGTGCAAATTAACATTGTCAAATGTTTTCAAGAGCCAGGTCAAAAGCCTTCAAGAGCGACAGATACACGCTGGATAAAATTACTGGCTCCAAAATCCAAACATTCTGTAAACTACATTTCAGATACATTAACCAAGCCATATCAATCAGTTCTGAGGTGACACCCTACAAACACATGGGAACTGTATCCCATCAAACGAATAATTCGCAACTTACCCGACCCACCCCCTCCATTTACCGTTTTCATACAAGAATATTTCTTTCACAACCAGTTGAACTCCTAACCTCTATCGCCACTTCATTCAGACTTAAAGAAATGATCGACACTTTATTTTATGTAGTTTTTTTTTTAAAAAGGTCTTGAATAGCGTTAAAGGATTTTAAATTATTTTGTATTTTTGAATTTTTAAAATATACTGCAGCTTTGGATGCTTATTTAATATACATCCAACCGTGATGGTTGTGAATCGCTAAATCAAATTGCCCTCAAATATTTAAATTGCTATTATCAGTGAATGTAAGCAATCACACGCTAATATACAGTCCCTCTCTACTTGCCGACTAAAATCGTACAAGTGTGGCAGTTTCATACCACGTTTTGGCGGAACAATTCTAGCATAACCATCTACTCTGGGACAGTTTGGGAATGGTGGAGAAAACACACATCTGAACATAGTGCTGAGGGCATCTGTAGGCAATTATGGGTGTTGGGGAGGAAGGGGATGGGAGGAACAACTCTGAACAGTCATGTTACGGAGAGAGTAAGCATATCTGCTTTGCAATCGTTAAATGATTTGCTAACGTGTAATGTTCCGTAAATAATAGTGACTGCGGACATTTTTTCACTTAGGTCATAATTATTGGTACCCGAGAAAATTGACGATAGCTACAAAGAAAGCAAACCCACACAATGTTCAAGGAAAAAGTGATCGGACATTTTTCACACTTCGATAAGCAGCACTTCGGTCATAATTATTGATACAAGAAAAAATGGCGACAGACACAAATAAATCAAACCCACACAATTTCCCAGGAAAACACAATCGGAGACAATCACTTTGAAGACAAGAAGAAGAATGGCGCTGTAAAATACCTGTTATCCCCAATGTGTCAGCCTAACTCACCTGCCTGACATCTTTACATGTTCTTCACAATAGAATTCAAAGCCACGCGTGACTTTATGCCTGAGTTTACCCGATCACACGGAGACCGTTTCTATTTTCTTGCAAACTATCGCCATGTAGCGAGGAAACACGATATCCCGGGGATTTTTCTCTACACCAATTTTTCACTGAAACACGAAACTTATCTTTTGTAAGTTGTGTATTCAGTGTGCCTTCTGTCCGGCAAAAACTGACTGTTGTGACGTGAGTTTCATGAACATTGTCCGCTTGAAGACAGGTGAATGTTGACCAGTTTGCCGTTGACCAGTTTATCGAGGGGTTTTCTTTTTCATGTGGGTCCTTCACAGGTCAGAGTTTATAGGATGCAAGGAAGTCTATGGAGGAACGTAGCTTAAAGGATTATATGAACACGGATGGGCAGGGAAACATTCGTGTTTTCAAACGTGACTAGTCTAATACCAGATGAGAGACAAATGACCCGTTTTTGTTGATTTTTTCACCATTTTAAAAAGGAAATAGGTTTAGATGAATCTCAAATACATTTTGAACTACAGCTACGTAAACTGAGAGCAGGGTGGGGTGGGTGGGTGGAGTGGTGAAGAAGTATGAACATGCGTAGTGATCCTGCCACAACAAAGCTTGTCAACAACGGAAACATTAACTAAACATTAACATTAACATTAAGAAAACATGAGCGCACGTTAATTGTAAGTTCAAAGTGCCGCTCTCGCAGTTAATAAACTTCTCTCCACGAAAGACCTTAAGTCATTAGAAGCAACCACTCAACACATAAACAAAAACAAAACTCTTAAGTCCCCGGTAAGTTATCTTTCTACAACTAGCGATAGTGTAATGGTTTCGTTTCATTGTTTGCTCTAATTCACCCCGAATAAAGTCTTCTGCGGGCAGACAAGTATCCGACTGAACATCTAGGACGGGGTGGGGACATAGACACCTCCTCCACTCTACTGAACCTACTGCTTCTTTAAATTAAAAAGATTAGTAATGCTTCCAAGCATTCTTTTCGTAAAATTTTAAAATAAAAATTACTATTTCGATAAAGCCTAGTCGTTTTGTTGTGAATGACAATAAATGCACTTTGTGAATTAAAATATATTTTCCGTAACCGACTTTGCCGAACACAAGGCTTCGGGCGTCTTCGGAAACGCACAAGCTCGTGACGTCAACTGAGCGGCTGGAAAGTTGCGACGAACAGCATATGTGAAGGTGTAAGCGATAAAGAGGAGATAAAGATATTTATATATCTTCAGTTGTTAATTAAAACGCAACAATAAAATCATAATAATTTACTGGTGAAGAAGAAAAACTCTTCTTATAACAGATATTACAACTTCTTGAAGTAAACAACAACAAAAATAATAATCCTATGACGTCACGAGCTCAATTTGCTTAAATTCGTCCAAGTGACGTTCTAAATCAAACGTTTACGTTTTTACTCAAATTTTAAATCACTAAAAAATATCCTTACAAGAGCAATCCTAGTGAGGTGTAACTATTATTTTAACATTTCAACTGAGCCGAAGTGACTAAGCCGAAATATTTAACCCGATAATAACTAATTTCGAATCGATCTGGCGTTCAAAACCCCTGCCACAGAATTTAAAAAGAATTCAGCAAAGTCATATTTGCTAAATTCATGACGTCCTACAGTCATCATGACTGATGCAAGCATTCTAATTCATCTAGAAACTGTTACGACAGATATGTGAAGAAAAGGAGTTAGAGAGAGAGTTAAAGGATTACGGAAAGCATTAATTCATTAGTACCTAGTTAAGTAAGGCTGGCTGAACGGGCAGAGGGATAGACACCGAGAGAGAAATGAACGGATAGATAGATAAACGGAAGGACGGACAGATAGATAGATAGATAGATAGATAGATAGATAGATAGATAGATAGATAGATAGATAGATAGATAGATAGATATTATTCTCTAACGATTTCTTTGCTGTTTTATATTCTACAACTCAAACATCGCCAAAAAAACGGCGCTACTCACAAATCAGCAATCTACAAACAAGGCTGCTGTTACAACGGTCCATGATGCTGACAGGGAAAGAGTGTTTATCTGATAATTGAAGAGACAGTGGAGAGCTGGATACTTTTATTTCCTTTTTGTGTCTTGGGTTTCGTTTTAGTTGTTTTTATCTGGGCACGCACCGATATCGTAAATGCAACAGGTACAGCGTTCAACTAGATACGGAGCAAGAGTCTTGTGTCTGGAAAACAACCCGTCTTTCAGTCGGATGACTGCACGGTGCCCTGTGAGTGAAATTGAGCGTTAGATCACAGAGATCGGGTACGGGTGTTGAACATTCGCAGTCGGCGGAACATACACAGACAGGTGCTCTTTCAAAGAAAAAAAAATATGATTCACTTTAATTTAATTTTATTGGATATGTGTATTTTTGCAACACAGGGAGTCTTTCAAATAATTAAATTCTTATATTTCCAGTTCAGTGAAACATACAGAGGTGAGATTTGTTGTGCGGGATTGTCTCTGGTATAACAGGTTTAGGCTGTTATTTCTTGAGAGCAAACTTAGTACTAAAGTGATTTAACTACAGGGGAGGTAACTTTTCCGTGTGCACTGTAAATAACCAATAACGTTTCTTTCACTGCTCACTCAAAACGCCAGGCAAAAACAATAATAGATAAAAAGGGAAGTAACTTCTATTAACGCAAAACAATTTCCGTACGCTACTACACCACTTAAAAGTTCCAAAATAATATTTGTATTTATCCAGACTGGGTCAAACTTCATGTGCAATATAGTAATAGATGGTTTACTACACTTAAGACGTCATGCAGTTATTCACTTTGGCATAGAGGTTTTTTTTCCAACATGTATTCCTGATCCCGTTTCAAAGTAAATAGTTCTTGCCTTTTGAAGGAAATGTCTTCATTTCTTGAAACAAGAATGCTACACAATAAATGGCTCCTGAAGTTAAATGGATATTTATTATACTTGTTATTAACTGTTGCTCTTTAATATAGTATGTATAATGATGGAGCCCATCTACATTTCATTGAATCTAGATAAATAAATATACTTTACTTTTAAGAGCACGTGTGGTGCTAAATAAAATAAATGTAAGGGTCAATAACAATTTTTTTAAAAACTTGAGTAATCTTAAAACCTATTTTTAAAATGTTGGTTGTGCATCTGTAGCCAGAATAATCATCCTCTGCTTAGCTTTTAAGATAATTGCAATGTCGATGTTAGTTGAGTTGGTACTGTTTGAAGTTTGTGACTGATTTTATTGAACAAGATACAAGTTTTCCTACAGCAATGTACAGGTCGATAATGGTATTACAGTGCATTGGTAAGATATAGCAAACTCTGTGTGAGTGAGAGAGAGAGAGAGAGAGAGAAAGAGAGAGTGTGTGTGTGTGTGTGTGTGTGTGTGTGTGTGCGTGCATGCGTGTGCGTGTGCGTATGCGAGTGCAGGTATAAGTGTATGTGTATATTGGGCAAAACTCCTTCTCAAAGATACTTAAGACTCAATTCAAGACGTGAAAAGCCAAAGTAGATCTAAATTAGGAACCATATTAGTACAAAATAGAGATGATCCTTGCTAGAGAGCCAAAGAAGACCAAGCTAGGAACCAGTACGTGTAAATTATTTTACATGCCATTGAGTATTCCAACGTATATTTTGCCTGCCGGAATTCATCCATAAAACAAACCTTACCTGGATCGAAGTCACCTGTCGTGCAGCCTTCAAAATTCGGTCCTGATGCCGCCACAGCGCTGTTCGGACAACATCCGTAGTACGACTGTTCACAGAGCTTCTGGAGTCGCACGTCCGTCTTGCAGCCTTCCTGATTTTGTCCTCTCGCCGCCGTCACTCCGTCTGGACAGCAGCCGTAGCGAGTTTGTCTACATCCACCCCGGACGTCTGGACGTATTACCAAGTTGCCATCGGTGCCGCTGCAGCCTTGCTGGTTCGGACCGATGGCCGCTGTCACGCCATCCTGACAACACCCGTAACTGGATCTTCTGCACAAGTTTGTCGTCGAGTTCCTCTCTGTGACGCCATCGCAGCCTTCCTGGTTAGCTCCTCTGGCTGGTGTGACGCCATCAGGGCAACAACCATAAACGCGCAGTGTGCAGTCGCCTATGGGTTCGTTCTTGGCAGTTACATCTGAATATTAAAATATATAAAATAATTCTAAAACTTTTTATAACAGCGCATGCTCTGAAAATAAAGGGACTTAAAAAAGTGATAAAAGAAAAATGCATTGAATAACTTGATAATCGCAGAATTAGTGCACATACGTGAGATAAATTAAAGACATTATGTGCTGAGTAGACGCCTCTGTCCGTCCTTAACACAGCCTCATTACAGTGCTGTGTGATTCCTCTGTCCGTCCGTAACACAGCCTGATTACAGTGCCGTGTGACTCCTATGTCCGTCCGTAACACAGCCTTATTACAGTGCCGTGTGACTCCTATGTCCGTCCGTAACACAGCCTCATTTCAGTGCCGTGTGACTCCTATGTCCGTCCGTAACACAGCCTCATTACAGTGCCGTGTGTCAAATCTACATACGTTATATCATTAAAATACAGTCAAGATATAAAGTAGACCGAGAAGGTCCCTAAATTCTACATAAAGGGCACCATAGTCATGACGCAAAGCAAAAGAAACCCCCCTAAAACTATGTAGAGAGAGAAAAGCACTTCTAGCACGCGAAATCATTAAGGACGTTTTTATTAATTCTATGCGTAAAGAAACATAATTACTACTTATGGACAGCCAAATAACTTTTATATACCACTGTATATTTGTCAGTATCAGAGTACATATATATATATTGCTATGTGCAATATGTGTATGTGTGTGTGTGTGTGTGTGTGTGTGTGTGTGTGTGTGTGTGTGTGTGTGTGTGTGTGTGTGTGTGTGTGAATCTTAAGATATTCAAAGAATGTAAATGCGTGTTTGTGAATCATCATATGAGATTATATTTCAAAATTTTAATTAAATAATACATTAATATTTCTTTAAATTGCAAACAAGTTTCAAGTTTTGGTGCATTTAATTCCTTATTTACAAAATATTACCCTGAACTTATTTTAAGGTTCAACAGTTAGAGGAATAAATATACTGAAGATCTAAGCAAACACAAAAATGCACGCGCACCCACAAAAAAAAAAAAAAGAAGCTAGAGCAGTCTTTAAAAATAAATGTACAAGAAAAAAATTTGCACTAAACTGAAAGAGTAAACTTTTAAAAAATCCCAAGTTTTAAACAAATGCTTAACCATTCTGAAATAAATCTGCAACATGACCTAAAACAACTCGAGAAAAATGTTACATATTTTAACTTCAACTTTAACTTCTGTAATTTTAACAAGATTGATCACGTTACAATTAAGCAGACATTATGTTATGTTATTAGACATCGTTACTATTATACTGTACACACAATGCGTTACATTAGTAGACAGTTAATATTAAAGAATTCTTAATTGTATTACTATATATTTATGTTGTTATTATAAACATATTAAATTTTCACCAGACATTGTTACTATTAAATTGTTCACACAATGCATTACATTAGCAGACAGTTAATATTAAAGTAATCTTAATTGTATTTCTAGATATGTTCTTATTAAAAATACAAAATTTCACCAAGCATTGCTACTAATATACTGTACACACAATTCATTGCATTAGCAGAGAGATAATATGAAAGCAATTTTAATTGTATTACTAGATAAATTCTTTTATTAAAAACACTTTAAGATTTCATCAGGCATTGCTACTATTATACAGTATACACAATTTGTTTCATTAGTAGACAGTTAATATTAAAGTAATTTTACTTTTATTACTAGATATGTTATTATTAAAACACATTAAGATTTCACCAGTCATTATTACTATTATACTGTACACACAATTCGTTGCATTAGTAGTCAGTTAATATTAAAGCAATCTGCTCCTATGAAATACATAATCTTCTGTTAAATAATATAAAGCTACACTAGTAGACATTGTTGCTATTAATCAAGCTGAACTACTAGACATTGTAACTATTAATCGAGCTGAACTACTAGACATTGTAACTATTAATTACGCTGCACTACTAGACATTGTAACTATTAATCGAGCTGAACTACTAGACATTGTAACTATTAATTACGCTGCACTACTAGACATTGTAACTATTAATTAATTAAGCTACGCTACTAGACATTGTAACTATTAATCGAGCTGCACTAGTAGACTTTGTAACTACTACTCGAGCTGCACTACTAGACATTGTAACTATTAATTACGCTGCACTACTAGACATTGTAACTATTAATTAATTAAGCTACGCTACTAGACATTGTAACTATTAATCGAGCTGAACTACTAGACATTGTAACTATTAATTACGCTGCACTAGTAGACTTTGTAACTATTAATTACGCTGCACTACTAGACATTGTAACTATTAATCGAGCTGCACTAGTAGACTTTGTAACTATTTGTGAAGAATAAAATCTGGCTATGCTAATTATTTTCTATATTCTGCTGCATGTATTATTTTCTGTAGCTATTAATATGCATTATTCTGGTGTAGATTCAATTAATCGATATTTTCTTTGCTGTATTATTACTATATACACACATCTATGTGATATTTTGTTTGATCTTAGTTCTGTGTTTGTTGAAGACAGTGTGTGTATGCATGTGTGATAATGAAGAATAACTGCATGGACAGCAGATTAACGTGGGAAGACCAATGCTAGAAATCACCGTGGACCGTGGACTGCTCAAATTCGGACAGTGGAATAAAGTCCAACGAACTCGAGAGACTGTAGAACTATAACCGGCATTTATCAAACTGTATAATCTCTTTTAAGTACTTAAAAATTTAGTTAGTATATTAAATAGTTTTTTCTTGAATGAATGCAATGAAAAGTGTAAACAATGCACAGTTGATAATTTACTGATTTCCTATTTACACTCTTTGGGATTATGGTAACACATTTTGGTGTATCTAATTTTCTTCTATGATAAACGTTTTTGTTAACTCCCTTTGTGTTTATCTTCCAAAGTTATTTCCTATTTCTAACATGAATGTCAGGGATGGGGGCAGAGCCATTATTTTCAGACAGCAGTTAGGCTAATCGGTAAGCCCGAAAGTCGTAATAGATTCTATTCAATCATAATTCCTTAACACCGAAAATCTCAAGCTTGGGCTAGCACCCAGTATTGTTTTCTTGGCCTCTGACCCAGGTAAGGGTCACCGTTAATCGAGTTGTACTTCTAGAAAATGTTATTTTTAATCAAAGTGCACTCTTAAGACAATGGTGCTTTTAATCAACTTGCATTACTAAATAATGTTATTGTTAAATAAGCTGCACTTCTAGACAATGCTATTAATTAAATTGCATTACTAGAAAAAAATTACTATTAATCAAGTTACGTTACTAGAATATGTTACTACTAATCAAGTTGCATTACTAGAAAATTACTATTAATCAAGTTGCATTACTAGAATATGTTACCGTTAATCAAGTTGCATCACTAGAAAATGTTACTATTAATCAAGTTGCATTACTAGAATATGTATTTATTAATTAAGTTGCTTTACTAGAAAAGGTTACTATAAATCAAGTTCCATTACTAGACTGTTATTATTATCAAGTTATGTTACTAGCTAGACAATGTTGCTATTAAACAAAGTGCAATTCTAGACAATGCTACTAATCAAGTTGCATTAGTAGCCAAAGTTGCTATTAATCAACCTGTATTACTAGATATGCTACCAAAGGCAGGAGAATGCACATTTTGCGTATCTCTATCAGCGTTCTATTTTTAAACATTTTATTTATTCAGGGGAGCTGCGGTAATCTAGGCTATGGACCTAGAATATCGCAATACCATTTTGGGATATCACCTCAGTCAGCAGTCCTGATGAGTGTAGCATATAGGCACTTTGTTTATTAACAGCTGCAATTTTATAACTATAAAAGCATTTTTCACAAAGAAAGAACTGAAATCAGTTGAAATGACAAGAAGCAAGCCTTGCCGGGCACAAGAGTTCAGAGCTATCAAGCGCCGGTCACGTGGAAAAGCAGTTTCAGGCAAAGAACACTGGAGCTGGTTGACCTTCGCCCTGTGACTAAATCTTGTCTGTTCAAGTCTCGGGTTCGTCTTTTGAACGACAAAACTTAACCTCGATACCCCGTCACTCGACACAAAAAGAACTGTGGTAGTGGTTGTTTGATGGTGGAAGGGTTATAGAAGGTGCAGTGGTGGGGCAGACAGAGAGACAGTCTAAGGATTTCTTGTGAATGAAAACAATTTAGAAGATGGTTAAAATTTAAAAAAAAACAAGGAATAAATTCTACTCATGGTGGGAGGGGTAATTTATTTCACTCCGATATCCCTATGCTAGCATACAAATGTCCCTTTTAAAGTTTTCAACAACAGGAAAACAGAGTAAGCTGGTATTGTGCAAAGCGAAAAAAAATAGCAGTTTTTCAATTGCAAAACTCCTTGTCGATTAGAAATACTATATTCTTTCACACATTACGTTTAACATATAATAAATCTTTATCACGCTATAATGTATATTTTGTTACCAGACTTATTTCACTAAAGAAAAAAGTTTCAATACGCTGAATTAAATAATCTTCTAAAATAATTTTTAATTGATTTTTTTCATTCACGATTATGTACATTATTAACAGTTTGTAACACTTGAAATTTAAAGATCACACACACACACACCACTCACTCACACACACACACACACACACACACACACACACACACACACACACACACAGGCAACAGGAAGGGAGATAGAAAGAGAGCACAAATACCGTTTATTATATTCACTGTTTTTATCTACTGGTTTCTCTTAGAAATGAGGATGGCCTATCTGCAATCTAGTAAAAACATCGATGGCTCAGCCAAAGAAAGCAAGTTAGGATTGTGTGGGTGTGGTGTGGGTGTATCAGGTGTATAAGACAATAATTGGACTCTTTGTTTCTCAACAGGTTAACACATACAATTTTTTAAATAGACGCAAACCGCAAAAACTGCCGGCAAACGTGAACGCCGGACACTGATGTCGACTAAAAGTGCGCTCTAATTAAAGTCCTAGGTTATCAGAGAACTGAGAAAAGCGTCTTTTTGTCTGGTTGTAAGCATGTTTTCGGAGACACGGGATTCCCTGATTCAGCACTGTTTGGAGACATGGGACTCCCTGACTAAGCACTGTTTGGAGACATGGGACTCCATGGACTCTGCACTGTTTGGAGATTTGGAATTCCCTGTCTCAGCACTGTTTGGAGACATTGGACTCCCTGACTAAGCACTGTTTGGAGACATGGGACTCCCAGGACTCTGCACTGTTTGGAGATTTGGGATTCCCTGTCTCAGCACTGCTTGGAGACATGGGACTCCCTGACTCAGCACTGTTTGGAGACATGGGACTCCCTGACAGCACTGTTTGGAGACATGGGACTCCCTGATTCAGCACTGTTTGGAGACATGGACTCCCTGACAGCACTGTTTGGAGACATGGGACTCCCTGGACTCTGCACTGTTTGGAGACATGGACTCCCTGACTCAGCACTGTTTGGAGACATGGGACTCCCTGACTCAGCACTGTTTGGAGACATGGGACTCCCTGACTCAGCACTGTTTGGAGACACGGGATTCCTTGAGTCAACACTGTTCCGGGACGATCCTATTGCAAGCAGTATACCATGATGCTACTGTAAGGGACTCACTAAGTGAGCAAAAATTTCATACACTGGAAACAGATTTACTTTGTTAGTAACAAGTTTCAAACACAGTGAAATTAATCTGGGAATGACCAACGTGTTTCACGTTTTGGCAAATTACATTTCCTGAATGAGCGACGGACAATAGTACACGAAATGGGAGTGGCAAACGGGGCTCTCTACGCAGGCAGAAGATATAAATTACTGCCAAAGGTGGATTTATTTTATTTGCTGTAAAAGAAACAGATATAAATTAACTGGCGTACGAAAATAAGGCACATAGGGCATAAGTGGATTCCCGTTAGGTGCAAAAGAAGTTAAGAATAAAATATATCTGCTGGCCGTATTTGTTATATAAGCAGAAATTGTTGTGTCACGGCAAAGCGGATTTGCTTAATAAGCAATAGCAGGCTTCAAACTCTGGCAAAATACAATAACAAGTTTGATTCCCTTTAAAAGCAGCGAGTAAAGCATAATTGGATCCCTGATACTAGCGGCGGACGTTGCGTGAAGTGCGAACAAGATTCCTATTCGAGCGTGGAATATTACGTCATTGCAAAGTGAAATATTACGTCATTGCAAAGTGGAATATTACGTAATTGCAAAGTGGAATATTACGTCATTGCAAAGTGGAATATCGCGTAATTGCAAAGTGGAATATTACGTCATTGCAAAGTGGAATATCGCGTAATTGCAAAGTGGAATCTCTGATTCATCAACTACTATTTAATGACAATGGATTCCTTGTTTGAGCTACAACTGATAATATTAGTAAAAGGAGAAAAATAGTTTACAATGGCGTCATAAGCAACAAAAATAACGAAATGGCATATTGAATTTCCTTACGTATATACAAACATAACATACAAGCATATACAAATACAAACAAAAAACAGACATCCAAACACTCACATAAATACAGAAGCACACACACACACAAGAAACGCACACACGTTAATCTAAAATACATAAAACACTCATATAATCACGTTTTGATAAATGAATTTCAGGTATTACCTTACTGATTATTAAAAATCAGAAAAGAATAAAGAAACGTTTATCATTACAAACACTGTGTTTGAATTAAGCAAATAATTTCTAATTAATCGGGTCGTTGCCATGGAAAATAAGTACTACAAATCGCCCCTGGCACTATTTCATCTTTAGTTTAGGAAAGGGTACGAAACAAATTATGTGGTAAGTTGGTAACCCCATATTTCTTGAGAGGTTTTAAATATTTTCTATATTAAGCCAGCTGCGTCTCTATCTGAACAATGAGTTATCTGTCAGCAGGTAATCCACCCCGCCACCACCACCCTAACTCCCGCGCCGAGACGGGGATATATAGTGATCTAATTGTTAAGCAACAGATATGTCACGTGAGGGTGAGGTGGGCGGGTGCACTCTTTCACAGTAACACCCCAATTCACTCTCTCCTACGCACGTCCTAACATTGAAATAATAAAATAAATTGTACCGTTTAAGGTTTACAATCAAACTTGAAGATACAATATTTCAGAGCAGGTGCAAGCATTCGAAATAATAAAAAGACCTTTCCCGAGGTTGGCAGTTGTGAAACTCTTCGATACGATTGGTCCTTTCTCACACGTGACGTCATGGAAGTATCAAACCTTATTCAGGGCTTTTGCTGGTGTATCGGTCTGAATCTACCGTACACGTTTGCTTAAGGCAAAGTTATCTTCTTGTACTCCAAGTGGTTTTAATACCTTTTCATTAACTTTTTTTCTAAAACAACCACGCACATTCTCTATAATCTCTACCAACAGAATACTTGCAGTTAAACGAAAGAACTGTATGCTCCGAGATATTCATTCAGTAGCCCTTTAAGTAATACTGCATTGTTTAATACCGTATATCCTATATTATATAAACAAAGGAGGTTCTTTGACGTCTCTTGTACATACCCAATCTTAAGACGAAATTTTAAAAAGTATTTTTCGAAATACCATTTGACAAGAAACACTGCTTATTATATACACTACAAGTCAGCCCTTTCCATAAGAATCACTATTGGGTAAATACCATTTACTTATTTAAACACTAGTGAGTTGCTGTTAGATTTTGTTTAGTTCAGTTGCTTGCTTCTGAGCCCATGAAAACGAGATGTTATGTATCTTATTCTTATTGCAGGCTTTTGTGCAAAGAATATGGGTTACAAGTTATTTTAGCAGGAAGCAAGGATTGTTCTATACTTATAATGAGAAGCTACGATTGTCACAATAATTACTTGCACCGCATGCTCATATCTGTTCTCACACACTTCTTGTACCGCATCTCATATTTCTTGCGTCCGACTCGTTTCTTGTATCACGTACTCATATTTGTTGCGTCACTCATTTATGCTGTTGCGCTACACACACACACACACACACACACACACACACACACACACACACACACACACACACACACACACACACACACACACACACACACTCATATCTGTATTCGCACATGATTTCTGTTGTTGTTTTTATTACACACTCAGATTCGTTGCGTCGCACAATTACATTGGATGCGTCATACACTCATATTTATTACATTCTCTTATGGGGTGCGTCATACACTCATATTTATTACATACTCTTTCTTATGGGGTGCGTCATACCTCCATGCTTTTATTATTACTAACAAAATCTTACTCTTCTATAACTAACAGTAATGGCACTCTTCTGCAAATGAACACTAGTTATAAAGGACACTCTTATATAATGAACACTAATGGAAAATTACGTTGTTGTTTTTTTTGCATTTAACACCATCTGAAAGGACACTCTTCTGCAATGAACACTAATGTAAAATGAAACTTCTCTTCACTGAACACTATATGAAAAGGATGCACTTCTACTATGAACACTAGCTGACGAGAATATTCTTGTAGAATGTTCCTGCCAGAATACCTACCATTCCGAAATGATCATTAACCAAAGCTGACAATCTAACACAACAATCTTCTCACTAGAAGAAAGATGAGAAACATCTGAAAGCGATAGGCGCGTTATAAAGGCAGTCTGCTGATAGGCGCGAGAACGTATCAGGTGGGTGAATGGAAATAAGATGCATATTAGAGGGTAAAGTAAAGAAGGCAAGTTAAGGGAAGACAGACAAAGACTACTAAAGGGAAATCACTGATAAATGAAGCAGGCACATAATTGCCAAGCTATTAGCGTGTGTGAGTCAGGACTAAAAGTGACTAACAAAAGCAAACAACCACAGCGAAATATTGCAAAATATCAACAAGAACAAATGAAACACCAGGCTTTAATAATAGATTCTCACTGGTGGTGACTTATTGCATTGCATGCATCTTGCGGTAAATATGGCACATAAAACAAACTCTCTCACACGCGCGCGCGCGCACACACACACACACGCACGCACGCACGCACGCACACACACACACACACACACACAATCTATATTCTATTTCTTCTTCTCAGTAGGTCGGTTTCAGTTCGCCCCCCCCCCCCTTTCGTTCATTCAGTCTGTCCTCTTTCTTGATGAAAGATGTTTCGTCTTTGAAAAGTTGTACCCATTCAGGTAACATAATATGTTTTCATTTTCTATAGAGCCCGCATTCAAACTACGCCAGAGAAAAGTACTCGTAACTATTCATAGTTTACGTTTGCATTCAAAAAGAAAACTGCTCTCAGACTACTACAGTGATAATAGGCAGCACAACTGTTCATAGTATTTGAAGTTTGCATAAAGCAGGAACTGCGTTCAAAATACTCCACTTTGGTGCCAGCATGCCTACTAGAAGGTAAGCATTGAGAAAACGTTAGAGAACAGCGGAAAGAAAAGCTCTTCCGAAAGTGAACATCTCCATTCTAGCAAGTAATGAATCTTTCTTAATCTCTGAGGATTATGAACAGTGACGTCAAAATAGAAAACGGGTATCACAGAAACATAAAAGTGTTTTGTGACTGTACATTCTTTCAATTATTTGTTCTTCGATATAGAAATAATAAGATTTTGCTTTCAATTGTAAGAAAAATTATCAAACGCCAATCACAATATTGGAAACGTGTATGTGTGTGTATGTCTTGCATTCGAAGATATAACCTATTTGTACTCGGTAATCTCTGTTACTAAAAGAGTAATAATTTGTGTATATGCATGATTACATATTGTTTTATCTGTGTACGTCATGTTGATAACAAGTATATGTGTTTTGTGTGTGCGTGCGTGCGTGTGTACGTACTCTTGCGCTTGTATGTGTACAAGACAGAGATGAGATCTAAAAAGGAATCTGAGGCAGTATTCTTCCTTTCAAAGATTAAAAATAATTAACTCATCCACAGAGGACGCCGCCTAACATCGTGACGTGCGTGACGGGTAACCAAACATGCACCGTGACGACTCATTAACGATCGGCGGGGCGGAGTCATCGGTACCAGCGTTGAAGAAGGATCCGCGTGATGATAAACACAAATGGCAAATGATGCACCCTGATTAAAGACAAGAACGGGTTGCGCACACGTAAATACGCAGGCAGAAAAGTCACACTGCTAGTCGAACCGCTTCGTTTCAAACACACAACAGACATCGTGCGGAGGAACCAGTTCGCCCACATCCACTGCTGACCCTGACCTCCACCCACTGCTGCCTCGATCCCCGCCCACAGGCGACCCTGACCCCAGCGCCACGTAGATACAAGAAAAACTAATTAGTAAACTCAGTGATAAGGCCAACATTGATGTGCCAACTTAGATGTGTAAAAAAAATAATATTAAAAAATGCTACAAAAGCTACAGGGTGCTTAAATGTGCCTACACAGTCTTTGTTAACATACAAATCTCAATTCCTGCACTCAGACGTCTTGTCTTCAAGAGTTTATTTCGCTTTTAAAATGCTACCCGACCGTTCATATACAGAGCAAACAATCTTAATATTACTTTAAATGGTTTCACCCTCTTACCTCTCTAAAGGTTCACCAGCAATAACGATAACTCACATGCCCTTTAAGTCCACTCAGGGTCCATCACCGCAGACCTGTTAAGTACACTTAAAATTCTACGAACTGCAGCGTAAAACTCTCCTCTTGATTTTGATTGATTGTAGGGGGCGCTTCCGGCTTCCGCCGCCAACATTTTAAAAATAGGTTTTAAGATTCCTCACACCTCTCGACGTAAAATAAAGCAGTCTAACATTAACCTTTTACAACCACGTGACAGTATACGCAAACCGTACACCGCATCAACGTCCCGCAACATTTTCTTCAATGAACACTCATCATGCGAGACAATCAATCAGTGAGTGGAGAAGGGAGGACAATATAATGACACCACCACCACCCCAATATTAAAGCTTATTCCCACTATCATACAACTGTTTTAGGAAACACTTTGGGGCAAATGCCGTCCAATAACACAAGTTTTGGAATTGTTTTGTACAAAACAGAGCAACATAATCAAAACAAATTCTCCAAAACAGAAATGATCAACCCTGAACCTTTTGCCCTCTTAAAGGTAAAAGTCATTGATGCATAAAAATGGCCGCTCATGCAAATTTTTTCAGGGTTACAGAAACACACAGATATATAATACTATAACATTCAAAAGAGGTCAATTAATGTCATAATGCTCTTGTTCATGTTCAGCATGTAGGGAGAACGAAAACAACTTATTCTATAGTTGGCTAACGAGCAGAAGGAAGATGTACAAAGCCTGCGATGATCTTGACACACTGAGAAAGTTTTCAGTTACACACTGATTGACCCTAATCTGTCGTAAAGTAGTACACCTGGTTGTACTATAATGAAACCAAGTCTAAATCACACCAGTGTTTGAACATTTATTCATGATTAAAGTATTTTTTCAAGTATTTTCTTGAATGTTAGAAATAGTAATAATATGCAGAAATAACAGTAGATTTTAAAAGCAATAGTAACATTTAGAAATAACAGTTACATTTGAAAGCAACAATAACATTTAGAAATAACAGTAACATTTAGAAACAACAGTAACATTTAGAAATAACAGTAACCTTTAGAAATAACAGTAACATTTAGAAATAACAGTAACATTTAAAAACAACAGTAACATTTACATATAAAAAACAACAGTAACCTTTAGAAATAACAGTAACATTTAGAAATAACAGTAACATTTAAAAACAACAGTAACCTTTAGAAATAACAGTAACATTTAAAAACAACAGTAACCTTTAGAAATAACAGTAACATTTAAAAACAACAGTAACCTTTAGAAATAACAGTAACATTTAAAAACAACAGTAACCTTTAGAAATAACAGTAACATTTAAAAACAACAGTAACCTTTAGAAATAACAGTAACATTTAAAAACAACAGTAACCTTTAGAAATAACAGTAACATTTAAAAACAACAGTAACCTTTAGAAATAACAGTAATATTTAAAAACAACAGTAACCTTTAGAAATAACAGTAACATTTAAAAACAACAGTAACCTTTAGAAATAACAGTAATATTTGGAAACAACAGTAACGTTGCGCATGATAATACTCAGTGTGTATATCCATGCCACGTACGACTGACCTAGCTTTCAAAGCATAATTTCAGTTTGAACAAATTAGCACCTCAAGCTGTAAAAAATAAGCAATACGTATCGGCATTCCTGTCTTGGTTCAAATAATCTAAACAAAATGGTTTTGAAACCTTTTTATCCCTATATAGAGAACACAAACGTTTCAGAAACTGAAGTATGATGTGTAAGCACAATTCCTAACTTCTCATGAGGTCATGTGATCTGATGAAAGTACGTCAATAGGGTGAGGACTTCACTGTATACTTGCCGGTCTAAAAAATACGTTGGTATTTTGGTGAGGGGGTTGTTGGGCACGCATATATTTATCATCATGGGCGGAGGCTTGTACTTTAGCAGAAACGACGTTTACCTGTCTCAGTCTGGTTCAGACACAATCAATCCTGTACTAGAGAGGTGTTCACCTGTCTCAGTCTGACTCAGACACAATCACTCCTGTACTAGAAAGGTGTACACCTGTCTTAGAATGGCAAATACTATCGCACCTGTACTTAATGTCACAAAGATACCTTAGCTTAGGCAATCATGGCGTGCTTCAGTGCACAGACGACAGAGCATATAAACTCCACATCAAAGCCCCAAGGCAGTTTTAAGATCGTAGGCCTATAACGGATAACGTGTGGATTTTTTTTAAAAGGGGAAAGGGGATATGAGAGGGTGGCCATGATGCTTCACAAGCACAATTAAGTAGTCCGGTTTGAAAGGTGATCTCTCACGGAATTAAACGGTAAATTACAGGGCTTAGTGTAACGTTCTTTATTTATAACCGGATAGTTTTGGAATAAAACCTCTATCCAATTTACGTAACAAAATGTTATGTCCCTTTAACTGTGGTTAAATATGTATACAGTAAGGCCATATCACCGGCTATGACATTTTGGAATGACATCTCTAAACATTACTTGTAGTAGTAGGGTCAAGGTTTCGCTTTAGCAAATCATAACCCATTTCCAAGTCCGCAATATGTACTCAAAGTAAAAGAGCAAATTATAACTCAGTTCAAGCAATTAAAGTAATCAAATCCTTGTAATTAAGTAAAAAAGTAAATTATAATCCGGTTGAAACAATTCAAACGATCAAAAATAAGAATTCAAGTAACAAGAGTAAACTTCAGTCTTGCAAGACTTTTATCTCTAAGCCTATCTCATCATCTTTAGCGTTCTAAAAAAAAAAGGTTTTTCTTTTTCTCCAGTGTATCACTGAAATTAGTTTATCTTTTAAAAAGGATGCTTAAAACTGTGGTCTTTTATTTTGTGACATTTTTAATTCATGACTTTTATGAATTGCATATGAACGTCCGTAGGGTTCATTAAAAATACTAGAAACCATTCTGTGTTTTTTAAAATTTATTCTGTATTTATTCCAGGTTTTTATTCTGTAGTGTTCATTAAAAATACTAGGAACTTCTCGAGGTGGGAGGGGGAGGGAGTGCAAGAGGCACTCTTCCAGTCCGTCACCTGAGGGGTGCAAATTATCATAGATGTAAGAGGTAATAATTTTCTCGTAATTAAAGAAGTTCTCTCGTATTAGATAGATAGATAGATAAAATGCCATTTAATCACTAGCAAATGGTTGTTTTTAAATAAAGGACCAGAGAGACCTATAGGCAAGACGTCTTGGGATAAGATTCACATTACAGCATAGGAACGGCACTTCTATGAGGTCAAGGTTACAGTTTTAGCGTCATGGCGGATATACACTCGTTGTTGTTGGTAGTGGTGCTTTAAATATAGAACGATGGGCCATTTGTCTCATATATCAGAACTCCATTTGCGCTCTTTGCTATAAGTGCTCTACCTTGGAACTCTTTTGCGCTCTTACGAAGTGCTCTACCTTGGAACTCTTTTGCGCTCTTACTAAGTGCTCTACCTTGGAACTCTTTTGCGCTCTTTGCTATAAGTGCTCTACCTTGGAACTCTTTTGCGCTCTTACTAAGTGGACAGAAGTGTTCCGTTGGGAAACGTGTTGCATCTTCATTTCTCCGGAAGTGGCAAACGTTAGAACTACTTTGCCATTCATTGCCAGATAATCGCCGAATAAACCTGGTGATGCAATGACCTCTATTGCCAAAAATTACACGTGCTTAAAGGAAATTATCTTTGTAACATTGGTCTTTCATGGGAATAGCAAGCATAAGGAAATTACAAGGATATACTTTAAGAGACGTGGTGAATTCCTAACTGTTAATCGTCAAGTCTTGTTTATGAACTACCCACACAGACGAACTCATTTTTTAACTGGATTAAGGTTGTAGGGTGGTGGTGGGGGAATAAGAAGTAGCTTAAACGAAGATGAAGTTGAAAAGAACGAAATATGTTTTCACATATCGATATATTTAATCCACTTCTATAAAAGAAATGCTGTCACGACAGCAAGAAATCTAGAAATGCTTTTAGTTTCCCTGACGAAACAACAAACCACTCTTCAATACGGTGCTCCATGTCAAACCTGTAACCACCCTGGCGCACTGGTTGGGCGTGAAGTGGGAAACTTGCTTTGCGCGCAAGGTAGGGAGGACGTTGACACAGGTGAACTGCTTACGGCTAGTGGTGCGAAAGCCAGTGGAAAACGCCTAGCATCAGGCGCGGGTTTGGCCTTAGCCAGCAGTTTCACCTCTACTTCCCCCATTACCCTTTTTTCTTCTCCCACCCGCCTAGTTGTCTTCCCAACAAAACAGAACAAAGAAACAAACTCTGACGCGTAGAGCCCTGGCTAATCGCTGCCTTTTTAATTCCAGACCCCACCATCCCTCGCTGCTGTACACAGGTCTGCTGGATCAGAAAACGGTAGGAGAACTGGAACGTAAACAAACGCTTCATAGACTGCTTGTTATGCACTATTCTACTAGCGAGCACAAGTCGCCCAAAGCTTGGTACAGCAAGGCCATGCTGTTTAAACTAAGTCAATATGCCAACCAGATGACGAGATTTAAGACCGGGCAGATGGCAAACTTTCTTCCTTTTCGGAAATAGGACGTGGGGAGGGGGGCAATTTATTCGAAGATACGTTTACTCTATTTGTAATTTTAATTTTAAATTTCATATTTAAAGGTAAGAGGTAAATTTGGCCAGAAGTTAACTCACAGAGGAAGACAAGTCAGCTGAAGTGTCTTCCAGTCTGGCATTAAATCTAACGGACGGCGAAAACTCTTAGAAAAATATCTCACAGCCATCGGTGAACAACCCCACTACATCAGTGAGCGAAATCATCGGATCAGTGAGCAAACACTTGAGAACGGCGAGCGAACCTACCAGAACAGTGGACGAACGTATTAGGTCAGTGAGCAAATCTGTTAAATTAGTGAGTACAGCCAGGTTTCTTCAGTGAGTGGAACATGCAAATTAACTGGCAAGAAAAAAAATTATCTCAGAAGGAAATATACAAGTACGTAGCTACTAAAATGTCAACCAAATAAACGTTATAAGACAACATGCTTGTTGTAGGTGGAGAACGGCTTTGCGGATGCAATAACAGAAAAAGAATAAAACACAAATATCAAAACAGATAAATGCGATGTAGAGGGCGATAAAAACGCAATCAGCAATCTTAGCCATCAAGACGAAATAGTCTCGCACTGTAAAATCATGATGTATATCTCCAAAAAGAAATGGCAAAACTGCTTTGCATTAATATTTTTTTAAAACTGATACGTGAAATTTCAAAAACGGAGAATAACGGAATAACGGACAGACTTGTTTGTTTCAGTCTAGTACATCTCTATAAATAGTTTGGAAATTTCGTGTTCTGTTGATACATTATTACTATCCTCAATGGGGGAGGAGGGAGATATGCAATATGTGTACTGCTGTTTAAATATATATATATGCCATTCTTTTAATTACTTGCATTTATTAAACCACTGATTTTTTTTCTTAATGTAAAGTATTGTTTAGTTACACATTATACTGAATTTTAATTACACGTAAGACAAAATATTCGACCTGAATGGAAAGGCCTAACACTTACGTCACAGAATGCATCATTTCCTGCCATAGATAGATAGATAGATAGATAGATAGACGTGAACCTTGCTCCCTCTGCCGTTCATGAATGTTGAGCTGAGTGGCCATGACTGAGCTTTGAGCTCTGTTGAAAATTAGTGCAAAAATAGTTACATTCTAGCCCTAACAAATTTTAAAAATACATAACAGAGTAATCCCTCAGCCTGCCATCACCGTTCTGATGCTTAATTTGAATATACGACAACAAAAACAGTTTTGTATTTCAATTACAGTCTTCTTATTTCAACTGTTATCTCTCTTTTCACGTCAATGAAAGACGCGAATTAACAGGCGACCGAATGATAAACTGTCTACTCTAAAAATAAATAAATTATAAAATTTTAAATGTGCTTAACCCAATGAATAACAAATCTGCGTTATACAAGGGAGACAACTTTCATAAATTTCACACAAGGATCATTTTAGACGACTTGCCAAGAGAAGCTTGATGTCAAGTTTTAAAGGTGTCAGAGGTCACGGTCACACATTGTGCGCACACCTTAGGAAGTGTTTGCACGCTATGCCAGAGTAGAACGAGTTTAATTTGTGCACTTGAATAAAGGTTTCAGTCATGAGACAAGCCCGCCAGTGTGACTGGAATAAATTAGTAGTTATTTCAAATAAAGAGTAATTGAATAGCAAACTAAAAGCGAATCAAATTGGTGAGCGGTACCAAAGAGAATATGTATTTTGTTGTTGCTGTAGGCGTCATAGTAATAACTAGAACAGTAGTAGTAGAATAGTAGTAAGAGCACCAATAGTTGTAGAAGTAGTATTAGCAGAGGCAGTTGCAGTAATAGCAATAGTAAAAGTACAGGTAATAGTAGTCGTATAGCAGAACCAATAACACATGAGTTAATAGTAGTAGTAGTAGCAGCAATAGCCATACTAGTTGTGGTAATAGTAGTAGTACTAGCAATAGCCATACTAGTTGTGGTAATAGTAGCAATAGTACTAGTAATTGTAAGAATAGTGAGAAAGTAGTATTACTAGTATTGGAAGTAATAAGTGAGTAGTACTAGCAGGAGAGTTAATAGTAGTAGTGGTAGTAGTAGTAAAATTAATAGTTGGGAAGTAGCACTAGTACCAGAAGTGTGTGGTAGTAGCAGTAATAGTAGGGGTAGTAGCGGAACTAGTCCCAGAAGTAATACAAGGGCAGCAGTAATTACAGTTGCAGAGACAGCAATAGTAGTTGAGGTAGTAGTACTACTAGTGCCAAAAAGTAATAAGTGAATAGTAGTAACAATTAAGGTAATAGTAAAAGTAAAGTTGACGTAGTAGTAGAAGTTCTAGCAGCAGTATGCCTTAGGCCAAGATTATAATAATAAGTATGCCTTAGGCCAAGATTCAGTCAATAATTATTATGATTGATTTGTGAGATTTTTCTTACCGCACCATGAAACATTTTTGATACTGAAAGAGCATCAGAGTGAGCATTAAAACCAGTCACGATTTTAGAAATAAAGTGGGTATACAGCCCTGTACAGGATCACCTTGTCATCATCGTCATCATTATTAATCATAATCATGATTAAAACTAAAAAAAAGTAGCACCTTTAATATAGTAGTAGTGCTGGAAGTGTAGTAGTAGTAGTAGTGCTAGTGTAGCAGCAGTAGTTCTGGTAGTAGAGTAGCAGTAGTTCTGGTAGTGTAGTGGCAGTAGTGCTGGTAGTGTAGTAGCAGTAGTGCTAGTGTAGTAGAAATAGTACTGGTAGTGCAGTAGCAGTAGTGCTCGTACTAAATATATTGACCTTCTTACAACTATTGATAACCATATGTTGGAGAGATAGTGGGTGGATGGGGGCTTGCTAAATATAGAATAAAGCCGGGTTTATCTTCTCCTTTGGTAAGAAGTTTTCCACCTGCGGAAATATTGTTTGACAGTGAATGTTTGTCTTCAGTGTTGTAGAAGAGAGAAAAGAGTAGCAGGGTAAATTGGCCTATCCCTATTTTAAATTTAATTGTTATATAAATTGTTAAATTGTCAAAGTGACCCGACATTGGGCACTCCTTGTGATGATATTTTTGAGTTGGAAGTAAATAACACAGAATATGCTAGAATATTGCTGATGCAATCCAAACCAGTTCCATCTGGATGAGTAGTTTTTATGACTAATTGTCTCACACTTGTTCATAACAAAATCATCCAATGGGGATGGACTGGAAGTTTCCTTGTTGAGGAAATTCTCTATTTTAAGCACTTTGAATTTGAAAATAACTTGAGTCTTGTCATAAAAGTAATTGTTACCTTAAGGCAAGTTAACTGAATAATAAAGAAGGAATAGGATATTTAGTACATGTTTGTTATTTATCTATTCTATGATTTGAACTGGAGAATGCTTTATGTAACCGAACCATTATTTCTATGTTCACTAATTTGATTATGTTATATATTATACTTGTTAATATTGATCCTTGATATGTTTCATATGCTGTGTGTGTATTGGGCTAACAAAATTGTTGCGTGATTTTTAAGTTGAGAATGTTTGTAAGTGAGAAAGGAGTTTAGAGATGAAATATGCCTGAAATTTAGTACTGTTTTAATTTGACTTTTGCAGAGAAGCAGGCATTTTTGTTTTAGTACTGTCACGTCATGCTACTACGCCTACTGTGCTCTACTAGATCACATTGGTGTGTGAATCTGGCGTTGTCGCCAACATATCAGTAAAAGATGCTGAAGTGCGTAGCTTCTGGTGAAATCCATTTAAGTACCAATATGGCAGAAACTGTGGCTTGAGTTTGGTCTTGAGAATTCACGAATATTATTTTGAATGTTCGTTGTGGTGTTTTGAGAAACGCGCATGAAAAATCAAGAACATTGCTCCTGATGTGCTTGATAGCGCATGTGAAATTCAGGACAATTCTCTACGGCATGCTTGGAGAGTGCATTGAAGATTCTGGAACAATTCTTTAATGTGCCTCTAGAAGGGACAAATGGCGCCTCGCCTAAATATGAAAGGCAGAGAAAGAAAGAATTCATCTTCAGACAAATTAGCAGAAGGACTTTAAAACACAGCTTGTCTTAATTGGGTGGATATGATTATTAATGTACTAATTCAGTTTTAAATCTCCTCCACCACAAACAAATTAATGAATTAAGTATAAAATTAAACTCTTGTGTCTACTTGTTGATTTGTTGAATGACGTAAAACCGACGTCACAATGCCGGGATCTGGCCGACTAAGATGTTAAATATAACAGGCTGGTTCAACAAAGTGACTGGGCAGATTAAACAAAGTGATTGCAGGGTTAAAGCGTATAATTATACAAACAGAAATTTCGGGACAGGTTCATCTAAGTGATTACAGGATTATAGTATAATTATACAAACAGAAATTTCGGGACAGGTTAAACAAAGTGCCTGCAGCATTATAGCGTATAATTATACAAACAGAAATTTCGGGGCAGGTTAAACAAAGTGACTACAGGATATACAAACAGAAATTTCGGGACAGGTTAAACAAAGTGACTGCAGGATTATAGTGTATAATTATACAAACAGAAATTTCGGGACTGGTTAAACAAAGCAGGGAGAGCTCGTCCGACCTCAGCCTCGTTTTCGAAAGACAATGCGAGAACTGTGTCTCTTTGACATTCATGCCTTTCCGAAGTTTTCCCGGGCAATCTTGTCATTAAGAGCCACATTACACCTGAATCCCTGACCTTATGCCCTCATCCACCCACATAACACACACGCACGTGCGCGCGCGTATCCATGACACTAGACACCACCCCGTACGTGTAAATATATTTTTTGCTAGACTTGCATATCTATATTGTAACATTTTTCTTTGCCTTCTTTTGCCCAATAGTTCGGGGGGGGGGGGGAGGGAGGGAACCAAGTGCTTTCGAAGTCGCTGTGAATGAAACTTTTCATTTTTCTGATGTCTTGTTTCTCTTTCTTTTTGTACTTAAAATCTGTTTTGGTTTCTTATAAGTTATATGCAAACAATCTTGACAAAACAGTGATCATTAATCAGTTAGTTGCATTTATAAGTTTTAACACAGAAGAATATTTCCTGTTATATAATTAAACAGTGAAAAAACAGTAGTGATTGCACTGACGAGCATCGCCAGAAGGGGTTAGTGATTGGCACAACGGTAGACAACTAGTCAGACTCCAAATTCAGCCTAAATTGGCACAACGGTAGACAACTAGTCAGACTCCAAGTTCAGCCTAAATTGGTACAACGGTAGACAACTAGTCAGGCTCCAAATTCAGCCTAAATTGGCACAACGGAAGACAACTAGTCAGGCTCCAAGTTCACCATAAATTGGAGATGGAAGTTTAGGAAGGAGGAACCCTCCTCAACCTACCCTCCCTGAATACAAGTAAAGGGAGGAAGGCTCCATGGGAATCATTCAAAAACTGAGAACATCTAGAAGATGAGAAGTTTTCACGCAATTCCTGTGGAGCAAAGAAGTTATCGAAACAACAACAACAAATAGGAAGGAGGAAAGTAATCAATCATATCTTCAGTACGTGTGTGTGTGTGTGTGGGTGGGTGGGAGTAATGGTGCGCAGGATACGGAAATCATCATCTCCACGCTCACAACGCTCGAAGCAAGATTTGGATCAAAAGCGGTAGCGGGAGTGGAAACTGGGGATGGGGCTAATATTCGCCTTTCTCACGCTCCAGAGATCTCTGCACCGTCCGTGAAATCAGCCAGCTCTGGAAGTGGACGTTATGCCCATTGTTAATCAATCAATTCCCAGAGTTAATCAAAATACCCGAATTTTCAATACCCAAATTAATCAATCAGTACCAGAATCCTTAATCAATCAATGCCGAAATTAATCAATCAACACCCAAAAGTAATCCAATAATTTACCCAATCCAATCAATCAATCCACTCCATCAGGTCCGTAAATTTAATCTCAGTCAAGTGAAAACTCTTCACCCCTACGTAGCTCAAGGCATTGGGTCTACTGGATCCGTTGGCTCTATTGGGTCGTTTGGGTAGTTTGGGTCGTTTGACTCCATTTGGTCAAGTTAGTCGATTTGTCTACTCCCTCATTGAAGTGACGGTTAAGTCGATAATGTGTGCAGTAGGGTGCAAACAAACAAAAAAGTCCTTTTGGCAGAAGAAAACTGGAAAACGGAAAATCTCCACTACTGCTTGTATGAATACAAAAAATGTTTTTAAAAATAAATCCCTCAAAATCTCTCTCTTTTGTCTTTCCAGAACTTTAATTTTTCTCTCTATCTCTAGGTGTTTACGCACGTTGCAAATTCATGAAAAGTTAGAAAAGCGCACTTAACACTTAAATCAGAGCAACTAAAAGTCATTTCAATAAAATCACTTGAAATCACGTTGCAAATTCATGAAAAGTTAGAAAAGCGCACTTAACACTTAAATCAGAGCAACTAAAAGTCATTTCAATAATCACTTGAAATCAAGACGGCAAATTAGGTTTACCCTTCTATTCGAATAAGGTTTACGGATTGCATTAGAGTTTGATAGTAATTCAATTATAAAGGTCTTGACTAGTGTGTAATTTTGCCTAGTTGATTTCATTATTTTTTGTTTGTTTGTTTGTTTTTTCGGGGTGGGTGGGTAATTTTTGTCTTGCACATGTAGCGAGGATTGGTTTTGATTACTCTGAGCATATGTGAGGTTATTATTTAGATGTTTTCTTTTCTCCCCCCCCCCCCCATTAAGTTGTTTCCCAGTAAAGCGACTCTACAATCTAGCCTGTAGGAATATTTACATTTATTCCGTTACTCAGCTATCACATCTCAGTGTCTAGACCTAGGCAAAATGGGCAATATTGCTACAAAGTTATTCCCCTTATTTTCTTTAGATTTTATGTTCCTTTTTTAAACAAACGGATTGACCTGTATTTTTTTTTAAAAGTTAATTTTGCTGCGAGGTGCTGCTAAATATAGTAATAATTGCTAAATAGACATAAGGAGAATAATTTCTAGGCAATAAAATCCTGTGTATTTTGTTTGTTCAGCTATCTGATTATTTTACTAGGCGTAGAAGATTTGTTTCCCCCTTTATTCCACTGTACCGGAGCACTTCAGAGATAATGCTCCGGTGAAGGGTGAGATTGTTACTGTTTTGATCTATCAGTCTTGGCTTATTGATTGTATAGTGACCTAACTTGAAATTTCGTTTAGCAAGTTCTGTGAGTGTGTGTTTCGGACGAGCTTACTCAATAGATTCAATTCAGCTGTTCAAAGTATTAGTACACTTGCACCGATAGGGCAATTTAACTACTGAGCTAATTCGATTCACTCATCAGTACAATTCGTCGCAAACTTTAAAAAGATAAATAAATTAGCAAATATTTAGAAATTACAAGATTAAAATACGTTTATTACAATCATAATACCTTAAATTTTTTAATGTTTGTGTGTGGAAGTTTTCGTACTATGAACTAACACTTAATAAAAACCGACGGCAAGATAATTTCTTGTCAACAGGGCAGGCAGTAATGCTGTCTCTTCATAACTCGTACAACACCTGTTTTATGTATTGAAAGAGTGACAGGATAATTTCCATGAGTTAATCGGAAACGCGTGGCATTCTCCTTTTGCTAAAAGAACGATCGCTCGCAGAAAAAGAAAAGAAACGACCATTCTCAGCCCCTACCCCCTACTCCCGCTTCTCACTTCAACATGGACACTGATTTGCTTCACACGATATTTCACGTTATGTTGCCAGACAAAAAGGCCCCAACTTTTAACGCATCCTGTTCCCTTTTTTTTTCACACGAATAATTATGTCTAATCAGGTCGCGTTCTGCAAGCGCAGTGCAAAGTGCTGAATCAAGACGCTTGCATGAAAAAAACAAAAACAACCGCCAGGGAAGGTAACTCTCAGGGGCTGAGGCTAGACATTGTTAACTGCTTTACTTCTTAACATATACCTACTTTGCCGATCACACAATGAATTCTTTTATATATGCTTGCGTTCTGGATTATTTTGTTTTATTATAGGGCTGCCCCATTTCACATTTAAATAAGAAATAAATGAAAACAATAGTTGAATTATTTATCGTATAATTATAATGTCATTTACAAACCGTTGTTTTGCTTGTCCTGATGATCTGTCTGATTTACTTCAACTTAAGTTTAAATGAAAGGTTGTATTTTTATTCTTCAATGGTTCAATTAAACTGAAAACACAAAATGGGTAAAGCAAAATTAATTAAAAATATGAATGTTCCAGTAACTTCAAAAATACTAATTACCCTGGCAATACTCTTTTTTTTTTTTTTGTGAGTCACGTGTTGCATAACAATTATTTGTTCTGGTTATTTATTTATTTTTAAAAAATTAATGTTTGTGTAACCCACTCCCAGGTCTGATCTCCGATTGCATATAGAGGGGTGCTAATACACACTAGACCATTTCGCGTGTAGGGGATATATAATATTGAAAACAAAAGTTTAATTTATTAATGTGCCCTAGGGTTAGGATTAGTCTGACTACGTTTTGGGGACATCTTTCTAGAAATGTCGAAGCCCCATTAATATCCTCATTCTACAATTGTCGCAGCCCCATTAATATCCTCACTAGTCTAGGCCCCCTTCTCTCCCAAAAGAACCCCCAAATACCCATCTATGACATGCACCTCAATAATGCAAGATGGGGAGAGATTAATAATTAACAGATTGTTTAGCAAAGTCATCATTAAATATTTTATACAAGAAAACCAATGAAATATTCGAATGCATACAAAGTTAGCACTTTTATAATCTTAAAAACCAAAACTTGAAAATACAGGCCCAGAGTAGCCATCATAATCTACAAGAATTCCTAGGACTGTAAGTCCGAAAGAATACCCTTTCAAAAAAAAAAACACGTCTCCCTACTTAAGAATTGGAAAATATAGAAATTAGTCTCAAGGTCCTTAAACTGGCCAGTCAAGTTAAGTGGTTCTTTTCTTCCTCTTATAACAATGGAACTCAGGTGTGTGCATTTATATAAACTAGCCCAAAATTTGAAAACAGACACTGTGTAAAAACACGTCCCGATTTTGTTGTTTGATTCAGTAAACAGTACATTTGGGTGTGTTTTGGAATAGTTAATATTTTTATGTACTTAGAAAATACAGATCGAAAACTCTTCTTACTAAAGTTGCACTGTGATGTTATAAGGATGTTGTTGTAACAAGAATTTTCAAGTTAATGTTGTATAATTCTATTTTCCATTTTCAGGCAATCCTCTAAACTAAAACTTGAAAAAGTTGTGTATTTATTATGTATAGATATCTTAATTTCAGCTCCATGTGAAAGATTATAATTGTATTTTTTCTTCATTTAGGACAATCTAGCAATTATATTTCTGCCTATTTGTTGTGGTAAAAAAAATGTATTGGTTTACAGATACAATGTGTGCATGAATATATCAGAGAGAAATAAGGGTTGGGAGTCTAATTTATTTCTTATACCAATGGCTCACACCTGTGTCAAGCTGAAATATTTACGCAAACATGACGTAGACTCATTTAAATCAAGCTGAAATATCTACGCAGTCGGGCGTAGGTCCACTGAAATCAAGCTGATTTTGTGTGTGTCTTTAGACTTAAGAGACTGAAATATACACTACAAATAGGCTGTTGCATTGCATGCGTAAATTAAGCTAAGCGTCTCACGGGTAGGCTATCAGCTATCGGACATACAAGATGTCATACAGTTTTCACGATCTGAGATCTCTCAGCTGACCTCCCCCCCCCCCCGCCCAATGGCCGATCCGGAAAGGAAGACTAAGCGCGAGAATCAGAGGAAAGAAAAAACGTGTGTGTGTGTGTGTGTGTGTGTGAAGGTAGTGGAGGTTGGGGAGGAACCAGTCGAGAATTATTTATACTCTAATACAAATAGCGACGACAGAAAAGTGCTGAGAAAATAACACTGTTGTCATATATGGTTTGGGAACGACAACAGAGAATTATAATGCAATATATAATATAGGCCTAATGCAATGCACCCTAAAACGTTTTTTTAAAAATTAAACAGAAAACTACCTGTGTATTTTAAAGGTAAATTTAGAAGGCTATGTTTCTATTTTTATATTGTTTATTTTTTTATTTCCTCAAAGTCATCCAGCTTTTTCTTGGCTGCTGCGTTAAGTTTTATTTATGAACGACTCTTTTTAACAGGCGTCCTTTTGGCGCAGTATGTAAACATTTTGGAATATTTGTACATTTTGCAAAAAAGATCACAAATTCTTATCATGCAAAATACACGCTTTAAACAGATTTAAAATAGTCTAGAGCTGTTATAAGCGACTTATTCAACAAAATTGCAGGTAGGCCTATATCGACCCCTTAAGCTACAGGCTTTGGGCACATTCAAGCGTAGACATACAATCCAATTGCAACTCGATATGTCATAAACGTAGACCAAATGTCCAAATGCAGCCAGGTACGTCACAAGTGTAGACATATCTTGTTATATGTCCAGCTGCAGCCAGGTACGTCACAAGTGTAGACATATCTTGTTAACGTCCAATTGTAGCTAGGTATGCCAGAACTCAGGCAGATCCTTTAAACGTCCACTTGCAGTCAGGTACGCTAGAACGTAGACAGAACATATTACGTCCAATTGCAGCTAGGTACGCCAGAACGCAGGAAGATCCTCTTAAGGTCCACCTGCTGTCATGTACGCCAGAACGTAGATGGATTTTCTTAACGTATATTTGCATGCAAAGGAGTCCATGTCACGACTCTTTTAATGCGATTTTGAATTGAAGTCATCTGGATAGATGAAGGTACAATGTGATTTTAATGTGAAATGTTCGTATACTTAATTGAGAAATCTCTGATGCCGCATCAGCGTTTATATTTTATGGCCAATATGATAAATATTCTAATATTCTCTCCAAATATAAAAATAAATAAAGCATGACTGTAAGCAGAAATATACAGAGACGTCATACTTCAGAAGGGGGGCCAAACAGGGTGGAATTATATACATAGCCGTTTATGTGGTTCTTGCTGCCCGTACAACCCAAATCACAACTAACCCTCTCCCAATTTTGTTCATTTTCTCGTGTGTGTTTTTCTTCCAGCAGGATATCCCCATTTGGCTTCTAATCCCGAAGAGAAGTGTCAGCAAATTTTGCTGGGGTGTCAGAGTAATTTGTAGGGGTCCTGAGCATGCAGCCAGATTGTTGTCACCTTGACAGCTGCCCCCCTCGGGTCAAGTGTCATTGTCTACACCGTCGTGTAAGTTTAGCATCGCGCCTGTCTTCTCTGAAGCTGTAAATAAACATTGGTGTTGAGAAATGGCACTTGAACAGGTTGACAAAACAAACAACAAAAAAGGCTTCCGATGGGTTAAGCCGGATACTTGTCAGGAATAAATCGCCAGGTATGTGAAGTGTACAAGCTAAGACGACTAAATGGCGACGAGCTTCAAATCTCCGATCAGCAAGTGACATGTTAAAAGAGGATAGGAGACAGAGAAAGAGCCAGACAAAGTGCAAGCTAATAAATAAGGCACATCTCTCTCACTCCTGTTACTCACCACCCACCCCAAAGTGAAAAGCCACCGGACAGGTCAGCCTCTCCTTATTGGAGACCCGCTGATCGTCAACGATGCGGAAACAAATCTTCGTCTACTAAGAAACAAAAAAAATAAAATAAACAACCACCCAAACAAATGAACGACGGCAAAATGCATTTTTCAGTCTAAGCCACCCGCACGAGACGATAAATTCAAAAATACATCTTGACAAACGGCCTATAGTCTTATACTCTTAGGGGGCGGTGGTGGATGGATGGGTGATCAGTCTGTCAAGGTCTCACTGAGTTTGTACGATACTTACTAAACTGAGCTGGGGGTAGAGAGATAAACAGAGAGAGGGACACACATATACACACAGAGTTTTTAAAATACTCTCCCCCCCCCCTCTCTCTCTCTCTCTCCCTCGCTCTCTCTTCAATGAACGGCGACACACGTTGTCCTGTTCTACCGTTTCACCCTTAAGATGGGAGAGAAGCAAAATGTAAATTCACTCTGATGAGCTTCTCGCATAACCTTAAAAGGAACCCGGAGCAATTCATTTACAAGAAAGCCAGCCATGCGCCCTACATTTAAGCGTGTCTGAGCATCTAACGCACACAGTTATTAACCACTTAAAGTTGTATCTCTCGTCCCACTTAACCAACTCGGCAAATCCCTTAATGCTTGTATAGTTTTGTTCTAGCTTAGGTTTCGAAGCAAGAGCTGTAAATTGTGTGTCTCATTCAATAAACGTTAGGCTTCTTGTTTAAATTACAGTGGGACTTTTTCGTGGATTTAGTCAAACTGAAAATCGAGCGGTGAAACGCCGACGTAAGAGAAAGGTCTGACTATTCCGATTCCCCGATGCTTCAGTGGTAGTGCAGATGACATTCAGCTGCAATAAAATGTATTGACACACACACATACACAAACACACATAAATACAAGCATGCATGCACACAAATAGACACAGGAACACAGACATAAACAAACACAAACATAAAATACACTCAAATATTCATACGTATAGGCACACAAAAACATATATGCACACACGTTTATGCCTATAGATTGAAATATATATACTCGCACGCACATGCATATGTAAATAAAATCAACACATCCACATGTAAATACTGAAATATGCTTAAAGTTCATCAATGTTGCCTAAATTAATTCCACGTCATACCTTCTGCTCTGAACAATCAACATACACACACATACACATACACACACACACACACACAGACATGCTTGCACCCCATGCTGTCCACCCCATGCTGCCTGCTCTTGACAATCACACCCATCTCCCACCCCCAACACACTCCTGAACTCCGTCATTAATCGTAGCAATGGGTGGCTCTAAATTGAATCAGCATTTCGGCTTTATTCTAGATTGAGGTAATATGAATATATTGTTAACAATTTAATTTAATATTTAGTTCCATGAAATCTGTCACTTGATAATGCTGTACGTGAGAAAAAAGTTGTGCATGCGAAGTAAACATCTCAAATGTTGTAGTCCATTCAGTCATAGGGTGTACCAAATACTCACGCACATGCACAAACACATGCACACATGTTACATTTTCGCATATCACAAGTACAAAAGTACGTACACATATAACAAATGTACGCACCTGCACCCACCGTCAAGATATAAACAGACACACATATACGCATATAAACTCATGCATACATGATTATACAGATGTACGTACCTCAAGTACATGCCCATATTACTTATATATATACGCACGCACGCATACACAAAGTACAAATGTACGCACAACGGGGAGAGAACTTTTAGGATTAACAGCTCTTAACGACACTGAGAATGCAAAATGAAAAGTTTGTTAATTTACATAGCAATGATTTAAGGGTTGAACATCACCTATATACTACTGTGACGGAGGAAATTTACCTCCCCTTATTTCTAAACTTAATTGTTATATAAATTGTTAAATGTCAAAATGGCCCGACCTTGGGGACTGCTTGTGCTATTTTTTCAGTGTAAAAGTTGGAAGTAGACAACTCTGGTAAAGAATGTGCTAGAATTGCTGAAGTAAATTAAACTGTTTTTAGGGTGGATTAGTAGTTGTTATTATCCAATGGTTAAGTTTTACAAGAACGAGACCAGCCAATGGGATGAGATCAAAGTTTACCTGTTGAAAAGAATTTATTTTCTAATCACATTGAATTTGGAATGACAGAGTCTTGTCGTGAATGGTGGCTGTTAGCTTAATATTTTAGTTAACTGACTGAGAGAGGATGGACTTAGAATATTTATTTGGAGAATGCTTTATGTAAATGAACCACTATTTCTATTTTCACTAAGTGGATTATGTTGCATATTATAATTGTAAACTATGATGCTTGTATGTAATACTTGACATTGTTCTAGTGAACCTGTTCATTAACTATTATGTGTATTTATTAAGCTGTGTGCGTGAATCAGGCTAATAAATACTGTTGCAGGAAACTAAGTTGAGACTTGAATATAAGAAAGAAGGGAGTTAGAGATGAATAAACTGGAAACTTAGCATTTGTTCCCTGATTATATTTTAAAGGAAAGAAGCAGCTTTGTTTGTTTTCACCAGAATCTCTTGGTTTACTGATTTATAAACTGCTACAACTATGGTAGATTCGAAAAGTATCTAACCCAAGTGTGTAAATGTAACGATACACTGCACTCTGTTGATGTATTGAGCAAAGTATGCTGGACTAAATCATAGAATTTCTGGTACAAGGAAGCTGGAGATTGCTACACTGTTGTTTTATTTGAGGAAATTAATACAGTGAAGGAGTGCCAGATTAGCCTAGAGAGAATAGTGGCTCATCAGTGTTCAAAAACGTGCAAGCAAAAGACTTGAAGAACTGACGATTGTATTGTGACAATGAACTTATGACTTTGTTATGAAAGCGCACAAAAGACTATTGCAGCAATAGTCTAGGCAATGTTATGTACAAACTACTGTCAGTATAATCTCCATTTCTGTTCTCTGATAAGAATCACCCTGTGATTTATATGGACGCTAATTGCTGAAAGACTATAGGTATTGAAAATATTCAATTGCAGTTCGTGGAAATATTGATGTCATTTTATTTTTTCATTGTAGGCTACATGTATTTGAATAAATTTATTGTTAAATTTATTGACCTTCTTACACATATTGATGACCTTATGCTGGAAAGATAGACAGTGGATTCTCCTTAGGTAAGAAGTTTTCCACCGACAGAAATATTGTGCAACGGTAAATGTTTGACTTTAATGCTGTGGAAGAGAGAAAATGTTTACAGCACCCGCATATCCGCCAAGTGAGAGAGACTAGTGGTGTCTGCTGGAGAATTATTAAGATTCTCATCACTTGTAAATAGTTATGGGTGATTAAATAATTAAAATAATCATAACCAAATAACTCAGGTAGCGTTAGCGTCACAACTACTATACACTGAATTTATATACACTGAAAGAACAAAGTGAACAGTCCTACAAAGTCCAGTTTGGAAGAGTTGTTCCCCCTTAAATACTATCAACAATTGTACAGAGTTACGTTAAAGGCAGAGAAAGGGTTAAGAAGGGAAGAAGAAAGGATAGCAGCAACATTTGAAAATAAAAGACAGTTTGAATTTCTTACCTTTTTGCAGACACCTTGCTTCGCAGCTCTCCTCGGTGTCAAACCGGTTCTCGTTGCCTTGACAACCTCCGTACCAGAAGCGCCGGCACTTGGTCTCCTGGGGAACGAAGTGCCACTTGATGGAGTAGTCCGAGCAAGGGCCACGTTCAGGCTCCAGGCGGCACACATCTGCACGAGAAGACCTAGAATCAGCAACCCATCGCCTGGCCTCCCGCCCCCCACCCGATTCTTTCTTAACGAAGCAAATCTTCGAACAGTCCTCCATGGTATTGAACCTGTTTGCGGTACCGCCGCAGCCCCCGTACCAGAACTGCCGACAATGGCCAGCGTTATGGTCGTAAAAATATTTCTTCTGCCACTGACCACACGGCCCGGAATCCGAAGGCAGCCGGCACAACGAAAGAGCCACGGCCACGGGTAACACTACGTCTGTCATTTTTGCCACAAAAGTTGTCTTCTCTCTCAAGCAAAACTGAAAACAAAATTGTAGATAATTTATTTGGGCTCCTGCTAAAATTAGGTACGAAATATACTCCAAGGCCGGCCTTTAAGACAAACTAAAACAAGTGCACGATTCCATCACACTCGTCTGAAGTATATCTACTCCCATGAGGTGTGAGACTATGATGCAATGATTCAAGACTTAGTATAAAACTCAAACGTCAGGTGTCAATTTGAGAAAAGGCTAAACGCAAGAGCAGACAATTTGATTGGGCGAGAGAGAGTTACCGCCACTTTTGTAATATTCCAAGCGTGTGGCTTTCGGTGCAAAAGTTTCATTTTCCCCTCCCTCTTCATCGAGAATCAAAAATTACGCAAATTTTTTTTAATATCCTTAGATATACGTTTCTCGACCCGAAAGGCTAGCACGAAAGAAATCGACGTACTTTTGTGGGAAAAAAACCACCAATTACATCCTCGGCGTACTTTTGTGGGGAAAAAACCATCAATTACATCCTCGGCGTACGCAAGTTCACAAAGCTTCGTTGTTACTTAGTAATCTGTTTATTAAACAACCGCACTGCAGTTTTGATTTTGATTTGTTCTTTTTTTTTTTCCCCAAAGAGAATTTGCAACGTTTCCTTTTCCTTCTATCGGTCTTTTTCCTTCATTCCTCTGGTTCTTGCCCGCTTTCCGTGCTTTACACTCCCGACATTTAACGTCTCGCGATTGCGTCTTTAATCGTAAGCGAAGATTTTCATTAGTTACTTCCTACACCATCTCGAGGTGGCGGGGGTGGGGGAAAACTGCCGGCAACAATAACTTCTCGTGTGAGGCGAAAGCGCTCCACGGTCCTCGCAGTAATGTTGTGAGCGGGCAGCATTCTTCTTACTGAACTCTCGCTATACCTGGTCGCTTTACGGAAGGGAGGGGGAGGGGTTAGTTGCCCACACTAGGCGCTGTAGCGCTCTCTAAAGAGCCGGCGACCCCCTCTCCAACCCCTCACTTCTTCCCACCCTCTTCACTCTCATTCTCCTCCCACCCATCCTCCTTCACCTGAATCGTTTACCTGGCGCGCGACTTTTTAATTCACTGTGTTCCACTTTTCACCAACCTGCCCAGCCCCGATTTTCCCTACTTAGCGGTCTCTGGCCTGGTTTTGTGTCCGAGCACGGCCTCTGGGAATAAGTACTGTTCTAGGAGTATTATGCGATCACTCGCATATCAGACAACGATGACATACATTGTGCAAGGTACCAAATCGAAATCGGCCTAGGCCGGAAGCGCTTCACTAATCTAGACTCGCCTGTGAGCGGACGTAAACACAACACAAATATACGTAATCCAAAGTGAAATTGACTCACCTGTGAGGAAGACTTGGCCCATTTAACTTAACCCCAAATCAACCACAGTAACAATGTGCAATGACAACTGACTCGCCCCGGAGTATATTTAAAATAGCAATAAAATACACAGTTCTGAACCAGTCAGATATGTGACGCGAAATGTAAACATTCGCACATATCCAAATCAGCCAATTCAACGATGTAAAATGTGATTCGCTCTCTGGTAGATGCACTTTACACAGCACAATGTATACAGTTCCACATCAGCTAGATCAGCGATGCATAACGGAATTGGCTCACCCGTAGGTGGACCTCACACAACACAGTATGCATTACTCCAAATCAACCAACACAGTGACGCTAAAATCATATTAGCCCAAATAGTAAAAACGTGGGAGATTGAGCGCAGAAGGAACTAAATATTTCAGCGTTCAGTTAGGAAACAAACACGAGTATAGCAGCTGGAATTAAATAAGTCTACTTGTTTTCTTACGCCAGTGATTATAATCTAGTAGGGCCCTTTCAAAACTGGTTGGGGTTTATTTTTTAAAGTGCCTTGACCTGGTTGCGTACGTACGCTTGTGCCTATCGTGAAATTGGAATGACATCTTTACTGACACAAGAAAGTCTTTGGTGGGATTGGTAGCGCCAGGAAGCACTTTAAATGTTATCTTTTGCTTAACTGCTGTTTAGTCCTTTCGTTAAACGTTATCTATTGCTTAACTGCTGTTTAGTCCTTTCGTTAAACGTTATCTATTGCTTAACTGCTGTTTAGTCCTTTCGTTAAACGTTATCTATTGCTTAACTGCTGTTTAGTCCTTTCGTTAATTGTCTCTATATTGTAGTGCAGATGTCCACGTGTATTATTAATTGTTTTGTCTTTAACTGTCGGTGGTTAATTTCATCTTGCGAATTCCAAACGTACCACAGGAGGGAAAATGGGACCAAAGGGTTAATGATTACCAAGAAACGTACGCGAGAGGATAGTCAAGCAGGGAGATACGTACACCAGCCGTAAATGGTTCTGACATAACGGAATTTATTAGTGAAGTAAATATATAACCTCTATAGCAATCTAAACACATTTTTCACTACACCGTTCGTCTGTGCAGAAACAAAAACGAATACGAATGGTAGACTACAGATTGCACTTAATAGCTTCAGCAAATATATAATTAAAGGCAGTAAGCGGTTTCAGCACGCACAGCAGGTTTACTTTACAGGCCACGTGACAACCACGTGAAAAAGCCCCGGATGGAAACGAAACAACAAGACACCGCGCGCACCTGTCTTCTGGATAGAGAAATCTCGAAACGAGTGAGGCCGACAGTATCGACAAAAGTCATTCCGTACAGACAATTATCACATACAGACAGTTATCAGATACAGACAATTATCACATACAGACAGTTATGGTTTGTAATGCTTGACGTATCATGTTAGCTTCGTGCCTTCGGCAAGACCAGCTTCAAACGCATTTTGTGATTTACACTTCTGTAACGCTTCTACTCTTTAGAACACATGATGCAACTATATCACACTTTGTTTTTAGCATCGGAGGACAATTAGCACACATATCTGAGTTACACACGCATGTTTATTCTTTGCACACCAAGGCTAAACCAGCACACGTAACAGACTTTACTGCCACACTCATCTCACCAGCCACACTTATCACATGGCAGCATTTAAAAAAAAAATCATCATTTTTATTTTATGATCGTCATCAAAGTTCTTTAACGACAAACGTCTTCCATAATACCACTTTATGCCTTTTACGACCGCGGGCAATGTGTGTTGCAAACACTTTCAGATGGCAAATATTATTCCATCTGCCACGGGAAATACTGTTGCTGATTATATTTGCAACCAATAGTTTCATCAGCTACTATTTTTAATTATTTGTAGTGGCTAAATGTATCGACCTTCGTGAACGTTTTTGATAATGTCCTTTGTAACTATATTTCCGGTAGCCAGATTATTTTGCTTAGAAGATACTGAATTAGATTATTTAAGGTGACCAAATTTGCTGGTTTAAAAATTACTTAAATAAATCGTTTCAGGTGACCAAATTAATTTGCTTAGACATTACTGATCGACATCGTTTTTAGAACTGATTCTCTATTCTTCCAGCGGACAAATTCCCAAATAAATTATTTGCCATACTTAATCGTTGTTTGTGTCTAAATGATCAGTTCCCAGTGTCTAAATTATCAGTTGCCAGCCAGTGTCTAAATTATCAGTTCCCAGTATCTAAATGATCAGTTCTAAATTATCAGTTGCCAGCCAGTGTCTAAATTATCAGTTCTAAATGATTAGTTACCAACGTCTAAATTATCGAATTGTCGAAAGAATCAGTTCCCAGCGACTAAATGATCAGTTTTCAGTAACTAAAATGACTAAGTTTCAAATGAATTAATCTCTGTTTTAAATTACTCCTGTCCAGTTACGGCATGGACTTCTTTTCCAGTAGTAAATCGCTGTCTTAAATTAATCCTGTCAGTTACTGCATGGACTTCCAGTAGTAAATCGCTGTCTTCATGTGACTAATTTACCTCTCTCAGTGACTAATTTACCTCTTTCAGTGACTTAATTGACACACTTTTCAAATGGATGGATCGTTTCTTCGTAGGTTATTTTTCAGTGACTCAACTGGCTTATTTTCCAAAACGCTGAATCGCTGTTTTCAAGGTTCCCATCCCACCCCTTTGTACCAATGTTGAAATACACAATTGGGAGTTTGTCTGCACAAGACAGAGCTTGCAGTCAGTAAGTGCTATGTTGTTTTTATTTTTTCCTCTCTTCAAAGCGTATTCATGTTTTACAACTGCCCCAATCACTCCCTTAGCTTCATCATTTAGCAGACTCTCATTACACCCATCCACCCACCCTTCCCGTCTCGTGTACACTATAGGAATGCAAGTTTCACTTTTCTATGCAGACAGCCCGATCTTGAAATTATTATTCACACGTCATATGTACCATATATCGATTTCAACGAGAAGCGTTACAGTCAGAAGGAGACAGCTTTTGTCTCCAAGCCTCTATCTATTCACGCCCCACCCCCACCCCACCATACCACACACACACACATACACAAATTAATTTACCGCATTGATTTATTGTAAGTTTTTTTCCCTAGCTCATATTTTCAGTTCGCTTAAAGCACGCAACCCTTACTCTCCAATTACACACTCACCTTAACTTCTTCAATTAATGTCAAATGATCTATGACGTTTAAGCGTCCCCGACGATCAAAGGGCGGCCGTGACACTTGTCTCCGCGTTATGGATAGACTGTCTTGACTGCAGACGGAGAAACGCGCGGACGACGATCTCTTGAACCGCACCCTCCTTCTCCCCGCCCGCCCCACCCACCCACATTTTCACTTAACGTACCCCTACCCTCGTCCCGTTTAGCGGCAACAGTTGAACTATCGGGAACGCGAGCTACAACATTAACATGCAATGCACTCTTGATGAAGGCCAACATACCAGAGACATTTGTACATCTAAACTGATGTGATACCAGACGGAAAACATATACACACCTTTAAAAGATTGTTTTCTCTCCATTGCTTTTATCACGCTCTGGTTGACTAGTGGTAATGGGTAAACCTTGATTCTTGTATTGAATGAAAATTAACGGCAGGGCCAGGTTACAAGGGAGGGGTTGTTCTAATCGAAGTCTGTGACCTAGACAAACCTTGGCCTGAGCTTCACTTGTGTTACTACAAGTTTATCGGAGTTATCTTACCTTCACTACACTAGGCGGCCGCTTGAGGTCAGTCCGTGCGAGTGAGCACCGGCACTCTTAAAGAAAGTGTTATAGACTAATTACGAGGAAAATGAAAATACTCGGTCGCGTACGTAATGTTATTGAAACCTGAATCTCCGTCTTCACTCGCGTCACGTATCCTGCGAAACAATGTACGTGATTACGTGTATGTTTCATGAAGACAAACAGCTTGTAAGATTTTACGTTATATATTGAAAGCGCCAATACTCAGCAAAGTATTATTGTCAAGTGTTTGCTTAGGGTTTTTATTTTGTTATGTTATTATTTGTATATGCAAACCAACAATACTGAACGATGTAGATGCATAAGCTGACCCGTCCCTCAGCTGTGGATCAACATCCTACCAGCACGGGGCATTAGTACATAATTACTGATAAACGGAAGTCTGTTTTCGGATAGTGACCCCTTCTGCATTAAAGCAGATGTGACTTGTGGTAAACATGCATTAAAGGACAGGCAACCATTAACTCTGTACCGTTTTTAGAAAACGGCAAACAGGCTTATATTAAAGGACATTACCTGATTAGGCCGACTGACACATATTAAAGGTACACATTCTTGCAAAGAACAACGACCGACTTGCAGTAAAGGTATAACTCCTTGAAAGAAAAAGAAAAACACGAAAAAGCATACTTTCTAGAAAGGGACAACATATGTAATTTAAATGTGCGCCACGTTTCATTTTAATTGTGTACAGTCGCACACATGCCTTGTAATTATTACTTTAAAATAATCTCCCTTTTTTTTTTGTTCTATTTATTTATTGAAATTAATAGAACTGTTATTTATAAGTGAGTAACACTCAAGGACGGATCTATTAGGATATTCATTAAGTGGCGTCCTTTGGGGCTTGACTTAGTTTCTGTGACTGCAAATGATGAAGACCCTGTCGGTGAGTGGGATTAAATAGATCAAGAATTACATAAATATCGTTAACTTCCGTTCCATTTTCATACTGTTATTGTTGCAAATTATTTAGTACTGATAGTAATGGTACATTTGTGAAAGGAACTTCAGACTGGAAGTCCTTATCAAAAAAATGTAAAGGCTCATGAATCCAGTCGTACTCATCAAGACTGTTTTATCATTTGGTGTGAACGTGCAATAAGGCAACGGACAGTTGGTGTGAACTACGACAGCGTCTGACGTGCAATAAGGCAACGGACAGTCAGATATTAAGGCAGATAGATAAAGAATCTTTGAAATGACAACAAGTTCGCTGTCGTATTTTGGATTGTGTTTTATTTTTGGCTGATAGGAATTTACCTTTTCGAGGTTCTACTGAACATCTCGGTGTTAAAGACAATGGCAATTTCTTAGGAATTATTGAACTTTTTGTAAAAGCAGATTTAAATTTATCCAGTCATATAGAACAAGTTAAAGAAGGCGCAAACGTGCACTACTTAAGTTTTGATATTCAAAATTAGTTTATCTCATTGCTTGGGCAAGCAGTCCAGCAAAAAAACTTGGCTGAGTGTAAAGCTGCAAAATATTATAGTGTTCTGTTAGATTCAACTTCCGATTCTTCACGCACTGAACAGTTGTTGCTTGTAGTCAGATATGTTTAACATGGCGAACAAAATAAAACAATAGCAGAACGTTTTTTGGAATTCATTCCAATAACTTTGGCTTCTACTGGAGAAGACATTAAAATTTTAAATTTTTAAAGATTTAATTTTTTCGTCTTGTCATTGAATAATTATCGTGGTCAGTACTAGGATAATGGTAGCAATATGAAAGGAAAACATAAAGGTGTCCAAAGTAGGACTTTAAATCCCAAAGCTCTTTATTTCTAGTGCTGCAACCAAAGCCTTAATTTGGTTGTCTGTGATTCAGTATACTGCTATTAAGCAGTAGGTCACTCAAAAAGGTGAAGAACATGGAGGGGTAAAGGTGGATGGCAGGATGGGGAACCGCTAGTTGGATACGACATGCCCATAGTTGGTCATTCATGTTCCGTGTCGTGATGTAGTAGAATCTGCTAGCTGACCTAGAGACCATTCATATATATAGGTAAAATTCATGTTCCGTGTCGTGATGTAGTAGAAATCTGCTAGCTGACCTAGAGACCATTCATATATATAGGTAAAATTCATGTTCCGTGTCGTGATGTAGTAGAAATCTGCTAGCTGACCTAGAGACCATTCATATATATAGGTAAAATTCATGTTCCGTGTCGTGATGTAGTAGAAATCTGCTAGCTGACCTAGAGACCATTCATATATACGTACTAATGACCTAAGATCGACAGACACACATGTCCACCACACCCACCTGTCCAAGGGCAAACTGCTTGCCTTCGTTGATACCACACACGGAATTACGAGAGTGCCGGTTCCGGGCCTAATCTATGCCAGATTTAGGAGCCTCTGATGACAATGGCTAACACACCTATCTGATGCCAATTTGGTCATACTTGGAAGACAACCGCAACATGAAAACACTAAAGGACACCATGAGCTATTGCAGATCTTCATGAGACTCTAGTTAGTGCTCTCTCCAAATGAACTGATCAGTCTAATAAACAATATATAATAATCCAGTAGGGTGGGATAGACGAACTCTTGAATTTTCAGCGATAATTGATGTCTTTTTACTACTATTATTGCTATTAAATTTTACTTTGTTATCTTCACTCATGTTACATAATTTGTTGTAATTGTCAATTAGAGCTGGTAAAGTAGTGGTATGGGGGCAAAGCCAGAGAAATAATATCATAATCATTAATAATAAAGGGAGAGATAACGTTACCAGCTTGGGCATGTCAGCTGATTTATCTGTTGGTGTGTCATTGAGTAATAGCCTGAATCTTTGGCATATTCGTGGAAGATAGGTCAGGCCCTCCGACTATCGCTAGTATTAGAAGAGAATCAATAACCTAATACTGATATTTGGGGAATCTGATATGGTGACAGGGTTGTTAAACATAACTGGACATGTGACACTTTTGCTCTGAATTCACCTGGCTGTAATTCTGAACATATATTTAGATTTGTGCGCATTTCATTTGATGACCTACAAATAATTGTCCAATGAAAGCTCAAAAGATAAAGTGAAGAATGTGAATAATGCAGGATTTTTCCATTACTAATTTAGTGATTGGTGAGACTAGTCATGTGACATCCGATGCCAAGTCTAAGTTGGTGAACTTAATGCCACTACACTCATGACAATAAGGATGGGATTGTAGTGAATACATTTATGCCAACCGTTGATTTAAGTATAAGTAAGTATTTAAGTATACCACGAAAATCAAGCTAATTATCAGTCTACAGGTTGATTTTTTTCTATTCTTTTCAGAAGATACCATTGATAAACCTTTATCTTCTGGTTTCTGCTGATGTCATTATTTCAACGTGTCCCCCAAAAATCAACTCATTTCTTTATTTTTCTTTTTTTGTTTGGTGCGCCACAATATTAAAAGAAAACCTTGGAACAGGATAACTGGCGTGCGTTAAACGTATACATACTTGAACCCGATCATTGAATCTCAAACACTGAAATATTTTTTACCTGTTGATAAAAGACGCTTGCAATCTCGGTCGGCACTCAAGAGTGCATTAAGCCAGAGCTGTTTATGCACCTGATGCTTACTTGCAGGCGCAAATGCTGCTGGGAGCAAAAGGAGCAACGTGGCTACTTTATGAGAGTGGCTCTCACGTCTGCGAAGTTTGATTTAAGCGGGCTACTCAGTTTTCTCTTAAATCTGCTTGACATTGTGCGTGCGGTCTAAAACGTAAATGGTTGTTTGTTTGTTTGTGTCTGTGTTTGCTTTAAACCTAGCGTGAATGTCGTTATTCACTAATGAGTAACCTGCAACAATTAAAAAAAAACTCTATAAAATAAGGAAAACGTGTTCATTTTAAATATGAATGATGAACCCTAAAGCAGAAACTAATTCATCGTCCATCCAATAAAAAATCTGGACAACATTAGCACAGAACATTATTTTATCTAAACTTCTTTTAGTAAGTGGTAAATAGACCAAATAAAAAAAAAAGACTAATTGCCCTTTTACCACGTGTAATCAACAAGATCAAACTATCTAGGTCGAGAAGCCAGATAGTTTGAGGGCAAGGTCAGTACGTCTGTTGGGATAAGGCAATAAAACATCTCAACCGACTCAAGGTGCCTGTGGTGTGTGTCTGTGTGTGGTGTGTGTTTGTATGTGTGTGGTGTGTGTGTATGTCTGGGGTGTGTGTGTGTATAAGTGTATTGGAGGGGAGGGTAGAACCCATGGTCATTTCTACAAGAGATAACTAGAGCGGCACGATCAAATTTCTATGAAGCCCGCCCGTGGAGCTCACTGTCCATCGCTTCTTTATTTTTTTTAATCGCCAACCCTCCCCACTCTCCTCCCAATTTCGCTCCTCCGATAGGCGGTGACACACCGAACTTGTTTTCACTGTAATGCAACAACCATCCATCACAGACGGGAACATAGGTGCTAAAGGGGCTGGGTGGGAGGGAGGATAACATTTTTTTTAAAACCCCGGTGTTCTTTCTGATCACTGCTGAATATGCTATTTCATTTTAATAACAGTATGTCTTTCAGAGCCACTGTTTATTTCATTAAAAATAAAAAATAAAATGCTCGTTTCTGGAATCGTAATTTCCACAGATGTAGCATGTAGCATGACGTGACAAAAGATAAAGGCTTGCTCTGCTCTGCAAAAGTCAAATTAAGGCAGCACTAAATTTCAGGCATATTTTTTATCTCTACACTCCCTTCTCTCTTACAAACATTCTCAATTTACAAATCCTGCAAAAATTTCGTTAGCCAGATACACACATAGTATAAGAAGCATAGCATCAGTCAAAATTCATAAGGATAATATGCAACATAATCAAATTAGTGAACATAGAAATAATGGTTCAATTAGATAAAGCATTTTTTCCAATTCAAATCAAAGATCAATAACAACATATACGAAATATTCTAAGTTCATTTTTTTCTTTATCGGTCAGTTAACATACCATAAGCTAATGATCGCCTTTATGACTGGACCTGAATTATGTTCAAATTCAAAGAAACCTCCAGGTCCATCCCCATTGGATAAAATTATTATGAACAAATGTGAGACTATTAGTCAGAAAAACTACTCATCCAGTTGGAACTGGTTTGGATTGCATCAGCAATTTTCTAGCATATTCTCCACTAGAGTTGTTTACTCCAACTCAAAAATATCATCACAAGCAGTGCCCCAGGTCGGGTCTCTTTGACAATTTAACAATTTATATAACATTTAAGTTTTAAAAAAGTGATAGGTATATTTACTCCGCCACACATACAAAAACAAGCATAGAGTTCCAGAGGAGAATAAGAAAGATACGTCTGGGGTGGAGGGGGGATGGAAGGAGCGAAAAGTCTTCTTACAACAATCAACTAAGGCATGGAAGTTTTTTAAAAACTGCTCGATACGTCAAAAAGTACCTCCGACGTAGAACAGACGATACGGTCAAACGTTTTTGCGCGCCTGGCGTCAATATAGAAATTTAATGACGTAATTAGGCGACATTTCAGGGACAACAGATATGTTTTCTTTGGAACAGAGACCAGTTCAGCTTTTGACTACAGATAAATATGTAGGCCTATATTACAAGTCCCCTCCCATCCCCCCTCATAGAATTAAATGGTGGGGAAAGTCTTTCCGCCGTTTTTGATCAAATGTAGTTAACATTTAATTATATGTAGATGTAGGTTTTGATGAAATGTAATTAATATTTAATTAGATGAAGTGAAGAGCAAATGCATATGTTTACTGTCTACATATCGTCGATCTCCAACTCAAACACCGAGTCAGATGAATTGGGCATTGATAAATTGTTTGCAATTTGTGTAACCAGAACATACATTATTTAAAAAAGAAAAATATCTTTCTCGAAGACCTACAATACTGAGGGCGTGACATTATTCTGTCTGACAAACGTTTTATTTTCAGAAGGCAAAGCAATTTCTAGGACATAAAAAAATAGTACCGTTCACTGATAACCACCTACAAGAACCAAATAATAAAAAATGAAAACGGCTACATCCTTAGCCCGCGACGAGTCCTTGTCCCACCCCCACCCCCCACTCGAGCTGTTATGCCTAGATGTATCGCCCATTCAAAAGACGTGATTTACACCGTGCTTATCAAGTGAACAGCAAAATGGGGACACAACTCGCCGGGTTTCCATTTAGTACTAACTGGCTCATTTCACGGCTTTGAATACTAGCGTAAAATCTAGACGAAAATAACACATTTTAAAAAAATTAAAAAAAACACCAAACAAACCCATTCATATATTATAAAAAAAACAACCAAAAATGATCAGGTTAGATTGGTTCATTTATTTGTGGCCAGTGGTTCAGAGAGTCTGTTTGGCGGGATTAGGCACAAACAGAACTATTTGATAGAAATAGAACTGTTTGACAGGAATAGAACGCAGAGGATTAAGTAGCAGGAATGGTCAACGTTCTCGAAGACCTGTGCACACCTGACTTTGACTGTGTCTTACAATCGTACTTTAGTATCGTAATCATAACTTTCCATATTTTGTCTTATATCCGCTTCCCATCCGTTGAATTTCGAGAGCTGAATATCCCCAGTCTATGTAAACCTATGTAATGCAGTCCCGAGTCTTTGAACATTTACCGGTTTGCACATACCCGCATACCCGACTTTATAGCCCATCTTGTACAAATGTACTTTTAACATTACTGTTCGCGATAAGTCTTACACATGCATCTCCTCTTAACTTTTGTTAATATATATATTATATGTAAATATTGTAATTAAGTACGCTCTACAAATATATCCACTTCCCTTGTAAGCTATTAAAAAAAAAAAGCACCCCGCAGCCTTGTTCGAGCCTAATCTGGTACACACATCTCAAAGATACTCCAAATGACACTTCTACCCGGCAGAAAGTATATACCCTGGGTGTTTTACACGGAGCGAGCGTTTGGTAGTTCTACCTCTTATAAACGCGGTTACAATTACATTTGCTTTGAATTAATATTGGAAGTTGTTAATTGCACGAACTGATTAAATAAATTGAAGTTTAATCAACAGTACATACAACTATTTTTTACTAATCTTAATCGTTGTTTACGTTGATTTTATATCAGTTTTTCTTCTTCTTCGTCCATTGGTACTTTAAACGACAGTGGTGAGTCTGTGGTTTAGAGTGGGAATAGCCGTCAAGATTAACTGATGCTAACGTCTGAAAGAGGAGTCCTTGCAATTGGGACAGTCTGGCCTGACTTGTTCTAATTCCGGACAGAAATGAGCGAGACAAGTGTTCTAAATCCAGACAGAAATGAGCGAGACAAGTGTTCTAATTCCAGACAGAAATTAGCAAGACAAGTGTTCTAATTCCTGACAGAAATGAGCGAGACAAGTGTTCTAATTCCTGACAGAAATGAGTGAGACAAGTGTTCTAATTCCTGACAGAAATGAGCGAGACAAGTGTTCTAATTCCTGACAATAATGAGCGAGACAAGTGTTCTAATTCCAGACAGTAATGAGCGAGACAAGTGTTCTAATTCCAGACAGAAATGAGCGAGACAAGTGTTCTAATTCCTGACAGAAATTAACAAGAAAGTGTTCTAATTCCTGACAGAAATGAGCGAGACAAGTGTTCTAATTCCTGACAGAAATGAGCGAGACAAGTGTTCTAATTCCTGACAATAATGAGCGAGACAAGTGTTCTAATTCCAGACAGAAATGAGCGAGACAAGTATTCTAATTCCAGACAGAAATGAGTGAGACAAGTGTTCTAAATCCGGACAGAAATGAGCGAGACCAGTATTCTAAATCCAGACAGAAATGAGTGAGAAGTGTTCTAAATCCAGACAGAAATGAGCGAGACCAGTATTCTAAATCCAGACAAAAATGAGCGAAACGAGTGTTCTAATTTCTGACAAAAGTGAGCGAGGCAAGTGTTCACTTTGAACAATATTAGCAGCTACTCATCAAGAACTTTGATGGAACAAACCCAGAGCCTCTTAGAACTTTAGAAAAGATTGCAGTATAACGGTGTCTTCTCTTATTAGTGACTCAAAACGGGACTATATTCAATTTTATAAAGTATAAGTATTATTTATATTAATTTAGTAAATATTTTTAACCGTTACTTTAGACATTCAACGTTATTTAATTAGGATTGGTCGGAGTGGGGTGTAGGGGATGGCGTCATGGTGACTGTCGGAAAATTCTAAAAATAATTCATTTTAAATCACGTAGGTACTTACATTCTACAGATCGATATGGTTAATGGAATCTAACTATACCGTTACACTAATATCATACAGTGTATGGCAAAAGTTTGGATAACAAAATGATGTGTTGAAAGAGGAAAGTGTAAACTTAGAAACTGAGGCTTTTACCCTGACTCAAACTATCGCCTGGGCTTGTGCTAGGTAAGGAGGGCAAGCGCGATCACTGTGCGGAACACCTTATCTCTTCAAAACTGAAAATTAAGCAAATAACTGATTGCATCTGTAGAGCTTGTGGCCTATGGTATTATAAGTAACTTTCAGTTTAAAAACAGGACAGTGTTGGCCTGTATATTATTTTTTCTTCTGGTTTTTGAACCACTTCTTGAATGGTGTTTAAACCACAATTTCTTTCTCTTAAATAAAATTTACATTACACACTAAATATTTTTGTTTAATCTTATGTGAATATTCTTTTGTAAGTTTAATTGAACATCTAACTGGCGGGGGGGGGGGGAGAGATGTTGAGGAAAAGGAAAGATGATTTAGCTACAAACAACTTAGTACTTGTATTAGTAAAATCCCAGAACTTGGATTTTTTTAAATAAAGTCCATCTCTTTCCACCTGTTCGAAGTTAGTCACTGATAGGTGTGTTAAGACCTAAGAGGTGAAAAAGTGGGGAGCTGTACATTCATGTTTGGAATGTAACTGAAGTCTATTATCTTCACTATGTTATGAGGTGTAAAGTCTATTATCTTCACTATGTTATGAGGTGTAAAGTCTATTCTTCACTATGTTATGAGGTGTAAAGTCTATTATCTTCACTATGTTATGAGGTGTAAAGTCTATTATCTTCACTATGTTATGAGGTGTAAAGTCTATTATCTTCACTATGTTATGAGGTGTAAAGTCTATTATCTTCACTATGTTATGAGGTGTAAAGTCTATTATCTTCACTATGTTATGAGGTGTAAAGTCTATTATCTTCACTATGTTATGAGGTGTAAAGTCTATTATCTTCACTATGTTATGAGGTGTAAAGTCTATTATCTTCACTATGTTATGAGGTGTAAGTGGAATATGTTAACCCCCACTATCGTCAACGTTGGTGAGGGGGGGAACATAATTGGCAAATGAAAGGAGAAAATAACATTTTATTTTGTTCATTACTTATTTTAAAACCTCTCCATTTCTTTTAAAAGCACACTGTAAATGGAAATCTTTTTTTCATTGTATTTGTTATATGCATATTTAATTGTTGATTTAATAAATTTATTGTTACATTTATTGACATTCTTACACATATTGATAACCGTATGTTGGAGAAGAAAGTGGGTGGATGGGGGCCCGCTAAATATAAATTAAAAACGGATTTGTCATCTCCTTTAGTAAGAATTTATCCACCTACGGAAATATTATGTGACGGTAAATGTTTGTCTTTAATGTTGTGAAATTGAGAAAACGTTTACAGCGCCCTCATATCCGCCAAGTCAGAGAGACGAGTGGTGTCTGCTGGAGAATTATTAATAACATAAGTTAAGATTCTCATCACTTGTAATTAGCTATGTGTGATTAATTAATAAATAATAATAATAATAACGATTAACTAGGTGGCGTTAGCGTCACAGTTATAAATGTGTAACCAACAGAGTCTTTAATTCCTAAATTTTTTTACTGCATGAAAAATATGAAGGGTTGATTGAAAATATGACGGATACAGACTGATGATTACTGTATTTTTTAAAATTTGTTTTAGAACAATGTGTACTTAAAAGTCTGAAAGCTGCGGCAGAAAACACGGTGTCTTTCAAAACAAATATATTTTATTTGAGTGAATGGTGAAACATTGAACATTTACAGCGCTTCTTTATAAAACTGCAATTGTCAATATTTTCAGCATTTTTACGAAAATATAGTCAGTTTTTGTTTGTTTAGTTTATTCCCTTGATTTCGTACAAAATGAAATATCTGTTTTGGTCGTTGTTTCTCATTGTGCATGTAATTTCCTTTCGGCGAAAGAATATAGTAAAAAGAATATAGTTGAACTCTCTACTTGTAACTCTCCCCACCCCCACCCACCTTACCATCCTGCCAACACAACAGCTGGAAGCAACATATGAACTCAACTATAAAACTACTGCGGCTTAAATCATTTCTGCTCACAAAACATTCACGCAAAAGCAAAACAAAAAAACAGAGAGTAAAATTAATGTATAACATAACCTTTTCTAGCCTATCTAAGTTATTTCTTCTCTCTTTCGTTATTATTCCCCAGGTACTCCTCCACCCTTCCCCTTGCTCCCCCCCCCCAAGGGAAAAAAAAAACAAAAAACAAATACCCCCCCACCACCACTAAATACCAATCTTACCTAGATTAAAACACGTTTGCTTTCATGCTCTGGAGTTTTTATAGTATACAATGGCCTCACTTCGTGCTTTGGTTTGGCTCTTGTCCTTTCCCCGAGTTAAGGCGTGAAATTAAACAGGGTGCACTTCTTCCACCCACCTAGCCCGGCACCTGACAGTCGAGTAATTGAGGAATTATTATTTAGCGGTCTGGTGTTTCTGGCAGCCATAATTTCAACCATAAGCCCTAAACTGAGAAATTGACTTCAGATATAGTGGTGTTACACCCCGACTCACCCCCCACCCCCACCCCGGTAATATATTTTGTAACACAACGAGAAATCTACCAGCTTTTTCAGATATGCGAAACTAATATATTTATCTAGAAGGTAGTGATATGCACACACATATTAGTAGGTTTTTACTATCACTACGGATTGCTGTAACAGAAACACATGTCCCCTAGCTCGGGGCTCTTAACTGCGAAGCGCATCAAAACAGGCAAGTATGAATTATTATTCTTGATTCTTCTCTTGACCTTTGTTGTCTGTTGGTTTCCTGGATTCTGGGAGATCCAAGGCTGCTCGCAGGATGTGGGGCTCTTTCGGGGTGTGGGCTGCGTTAATGATGGGGCAAGTCTGTGGTTCTCTGGAGGTTTATTCAGATTTCAAGTTAAAATGTTATGTTCGTTCCCCCCCCCCCACACTTTTATTACATCTGTTATCACCTCTGTTCTTACATTCCATATCATTGAATCTTGCATATGAGATCTTGATATTTTTCAATCTTTTCCTCTCTGTTATTCTGATATTTATTTCAGTTGAACTTGCGACAACAACGACTGTCTTGCTGAACTCATGACAACTACAATTACTGCCTTGGTTTACTTTAGATAACGACAATTTTTTGTCTTGCTGAACTCATGACAACTACAAAGAACTCTTGACAACTATAATTACTGTATTGGTGGACTTTTGACAACAAAATGCCTATCGTGCTGAACTCATGACAACTACAATTACTGTCTTGCTGAACTCATGGCAACTACAATTACTGTCTTTGGTGGACTTTAGATAACGACAATTTTTTGTCTTGCTGAACTCATGACAACTACAAAGAACTCTTGACAACTATAATTACTGTATTGGTGGACTTTTGACAACTACAAAGAACTCTTGACAACTATAATTACTGTATTGGTGGACTTTTGACAACAAAATGCCTATCGTGCTGAACTCATGACAACTACAATTACTGTCTTGCTGAACTCATGGCAACTACAATTACTGTCTTGCTGAACTCATGACAACTACAATTACTGTCTTGCTGAACTCATGACAACTACAATTACTGTCTTTGGTGGACTTAGACAACCCCAATGTCCCATCGTCGTGCAGGTATCACCTGATCTGTTCTCATTTCGAAGTCCCACAGCAATATGTCTTCTTTTACAGTGCGTGCCTATTGTAATTTTGAATCCGTGGCTGTTGATGCGTTCTGTTACATCTAGTGAATGGTGTATCCGGATAGTATTTGTTCTCTTGTTTCATCCAGGTTCTTTTGTGAGTCAGCATTTTGATATTTTGCTTTGTGATATTTTGTGTTTAGTGCTTGGTCTTGAGCAGCGGTGATGAGTGTTGCTGATTCGACTTTTTTTTTTTTTTAATCCGTTTCTTCAAGTCACGAGATGTATGTTGATTGTCTTGATGTTTCTTGGAACTGTCTCCATGGAGTGTTTTCTGACTTGTTCGATGATGCCTGTTTTGTTATCTTCTTTCCGCGTCCCTTTGTTTTCTGTATTCTGCTATGGACGCATGAATTGTACTGCTTCTAACAGAAGCTCATTTTTGCTGTTACTTGAGGTGTATTCTGCAAGGCTGAGTTTTCTTCCGTTTTCCATTTTCCAAGACATAGAATTTGTAGGGCTTTTACATAGTGCAGAGTTTTCGGGAGTAGGACTTTATTCATCGTCAACGTTATGTAGTTTTTGTTTTTGATTTGATAAGCTTGTTGTTGTTGTTATTGTCTGGTTAGTAATTACGTTTGTTGTCCACTAACTGATGCCACCCAACCACACCTTTCTGTTGAGTGATTACAGGTAACTAATGGCTTGTATTTTGTTACACCATTTTGTTTGGACTTGAGGACTTGTCGGAATCGCTTTCTATATTTTCACTTTGATCTTTATTTCGGTGGCTTGCATATTTTCTTGGTGTTCAAGGGATACTAGTATTCTTTCTCCACTGAAACAAAGTTTACTGTCCAGTTTTCTGCCCTCCGTGGATGTGATTTTTCTTTTCTGGATACTACATCTTCGGGTCTTAATTTCAGGTACATGTCCTCAACTCCAACTCCTGACAATATTAGTAAGGGAATTTAGGCATTTATTTATATTTTTTACCGTACATTTTGATTTCGTCCAGAAGATAGCTAATTATAATTAATTCCCCTGATTTTTTTTGTATTTTAATCCCTTTTTCATGATGACTTGGCTCGGGGACTTAGGGCTCTACTGAGCACCAATGATGGCCAAGCGTGTCACCACCACTGATGACAGACCGTCACCACCACTGATGACAGACCGTCACCACCACTGATGGCAGATCGTCACCACCACTGATGGCAGATCGTCACCACCACTGATGACAGACCTTCACCACCATTGATGACAGATCGTCACCACCACTGATGGCAGATCGTCACCACCACTGATGACAGACCGTCACCACCACTGATGGCAGATCGTCACCACCACTGATGACAGACCTTCACCACCATTGATGACAGATCGTCACCACCACTGATGACATATCGTCGCCGTGAAAGGTGTCACGTTACCTGTGTGTCAGAAATTTGTTTTTCATCGCAATCGAATCGGAAATAGCTCGTATGATTTTGTAATCGGAAGTTTTACTGTTTGAAATATCCATAAATATGGAACAGAGTTTTAGGTCCTTGCCATTATTGAATTTGTTCTCCTGTTAGACCATCAGTGGGATATATAAAAATTGTGTGTGTGTGTGTGTGTGTGTGTGTGTGTGTGTGTGTGTGTGTGTGTGTGGGTGTGTGTATGGAGGGGGGGAATAGAGAAATGGCCTGTATCAATTGCATGATGGTTTTTGGTCTTCTGCTATCTGGCATAGCCCAATTTTGTTCATTGGTCAGCAGTCGATTTATTTTAAGGTTACTAATCGTCATTATCATCATCATCATCATCATCATCATCATCATAAGCATCATCATATTATTGTTGTTATTATTATTTCAAACTTATTTAGGTCGCCCCTGCAGACAAAGGGTATCCATGATATGGCTGCTGGAAATTGTAAGGAAAAATAGCCAAACTACATCATATATGTTTCTTGTTCAATTACGACGATGCCCGAAAGAGCCTAAATAGCAAAAGGTCATAATTTTTAATTTTCTCCTATGTGTTCAATTACGCAATGAAAATGGTTTATTAAATTCATTTAGGTGTTTTTTCTCACCAAGTTAATTAATTGTATATGAAACTCCACTGATATCCACACATTAAGCATTTCACTGTTTTAAAAAAAAATTACAGTACAAACCAAAACATTTTAACATACAGACTGTTTTATAACAGGTGCATGCTGTCACACCAGGAAACCTTAGAAAGCTCACATTAGAATTGAGAAAAAGATGCAGATGCAGATTCAACAAACAGGTGGATTTGTAGAAATGTATAACTAAGTTTACACAACAGAAATTTACCTTATTATTTTTTTTTTGCATACCCATAAATGATTGATAAGTCGTGGCATTGCAGTTGGACGAGGGGGAGGGGTGGGGAAAGATTAAGAAAGGATGCAGGATGTCTTGACTAATAGACATTAGATAGAGTGAAAGAGAGATTGATAGAAAAATAAACAGATATTATATAAACTGTCAGACAAACAAACAGACACAAGACTGACACAAACAGATGAATAGACAGACGGACTGGAATAAGATGCACTGACAGAAAAAAAAGACTTAGCAGGCAGATTGACAAATAAGTATACATACTGAAACAGCATATAGATAAAACAGAGAGAACAAACGAAAACATATAAAAAGTCAGATTGACACAGAGAGTGATAGAGTAGCAAATACATAAATAAGTGGCGTCGTTATGAAATGTTAAATGGAATGAAGACATCTTAAGTTCTCTTCTAGTCAAACTGTCATTACGAAACTTAAAACCTAAGGAAAATAAATAAAATAAACCTTCAGAACTGACGTCTTATGAACTGACATCATTTACAAGACTCCTACTAAACTCAACAACCAAACCTTTCGTCACTAAACAGACATACCCACCAACTCCTCCCACACAATAGTCTGCATCTATATGGTTTTAGCTGATATCTAGAATTCTTTGGTCATTGCCACTATCAGAGAGGAAAGGCAAAGGAACTTAATCTTTCTGCTCCCCCCCCCCCACTTCCCTCCTGATGTGTGATTGATGGCTAAAAGTAAAGGAGCAGGCTAGTAATCCTAGTGTCAGTCAATCGACTTACTTAATAATTAAGGTAGCAGCGTAGCAGAATTAATGTGAGAGTGTGTGTGCGTTTTCGAAACGTATTTGGGTGGGTGCTTTTGTGGATGTATGGCGTGTAGGTGAGTGTATGTATGTGCGTCAGTGTGCGCTCGGTGCGTGCCAAAGATGGCGTCATCATTTTTATGGTGTCATCGCGAAATACCACCACTACCACCAATGTAACACCAACCCTTCACCAATGTGAAGAGGAAGTCCCCTCAGAAGCAACCCAAGACCGAGAACATCTCACGATGAAAAGTCTACTGCGGCCTCTGAGGAGAAATGTCAGCGAGGAAAAAAAAAAAAGAATTCACACCACCCTCGGAGGGCGGTTGAGGGTGTGCGCCAAACTGGTACCCCCATCTTTACCCCTTTCCGCCAGCCCTACCGCCCTCCACCTTGAATACAAACGTGAGGCAGTGGGTCCCACTGGGGCACTCCAGATCAGAGAATGTCTGATGACGAATGATCAACGCAAGCTCCAGTGGTGACGTAAAACGGCTATCGAAACACACCAAACACTATGGCCATAAGAATTATTTAGAAATAATTACACAAAAGTCATCGTATGTGTTGTGTTTGCTCGATCGCCATAAGAGGTTTTTTTCTAAACTGAAGTGGAAAATTCAATGTTAAATTTATGGATTTGTTTCCGTTTTTAACACACTCACCAGAACAAAATAATTTTGTGATAATTTTGTTTGCTTTTACAACTTAAGAGTCAGTGTTAATGTTAGAATTTGCAGTACGTTTTTTTTTTTTTAAATAGACAGTATTTACGTCTGGTTTTCGTTCAGGAATAGCTAGGGCCTGCATTTTCTTTCTCGATTAGATATGTTTATGACGTAATAGAATGGCTAACATGAAGAAGTGATGATCACATGAAGAAATAGTTAATATCATGATTCTTTTTAAAAATCTGCAGTGAAGAAATGAGAACTATCGCGATAAAAGGATGTAAAAGGAAGTGATGACTACCGTGATGAAGTGATGACTGAAATAATTAAATTATGTCTAACGTGATAAATGGATGACTGATGTGATGAATTTGTGACTAACCTAATAAGGTGAACACTATCGGGATGAAGTAGCGGCTGTTTCGTTGGAGTGATGAATAAAGTGACGAACTTGTGACAACCGTGACGAAATGGTAACTAACACGATTTAATGATGATTGCTGACGTGACGACGTGAACACTAAAGTGACGTAGTGGTGACTGGATAAATAGAATGATGACTAACATGATGAAGTGATGACTAACGACTTAGGAAATGAAATGGGACTAACGTTTTGAAGTGATGACTAATGAGGGTTTTGACATGAAATGGTGGACATTTAAAGTAACGTAACTCATCACGACAATCACAAATGTTAAAGAATGAAATGTTTAACAAAAGCCAGATAAGTTTTATTAGTTTTATGGTTATGTATTCACTTCTATAAACACGCTATTATCGGCGACATCATGTACTTTATCTAGCAAGCAAAAACTGTGGGTGGCACGCGGTTTGGGGGGGGGGGGGGATGTGAGCGACAGATTTGTCCTCCAATCTTGCACTCGAAAGGTGAGCAGACCCAGGATCTATTAGACCTCTCATTAATCACAACGCTAGAACTGCTCATCTCATTCAGCCAAACAACCAGCTCCGCCCTAAAGAAGAAACACAAGCGCACGTATACACGCACGCACAAAAACTGAAGAAAAAGATAAATCCCAGTCAGGTCTAGGAGGCTCCAAAGGGTACTCCCTTATATCAGTACAAAGATAAACAGAATAGTCCGTGTATAGTATATTTTAATGGAAACTCGAACGGGACGTCAGTACTCCCCTACAAAGATATGTTACTTGCGGGTTATAATAGTATCCGCAGGGAATAATCAGAATAAAAAATAAATAACTAGGTTCTTCTTGAGTAATTTAACTTTAATTTATCTTCAAGTACTCCTATTATTTATATATGCCAAACATTCCTTTTATAAGTACGCATCCTTATGGGACGTTAGTCCCATTTCATTTCTTTTGTATGAAACTATTTCCGGAAACGTATTATGTTTGGTAATAAACGTGTGACCAATAAATAATATCGAACTTGGTTGGTATGTATATTGTGCTACCTACTGTTTATATTAACTGCAGAGTAAACAGCTTGCTACCTACTGTTTATATTAACTGCAGAGTAAACAGCTTGCTACCTACTGTTTATATTAACTGCAGAGTAAACAGCTTGCTACCTACTGTTTATATTAACTGCAGAGTAAACAGCTTGCTACCGACTGTTTATATTAACTGCAGAGTAAACAGCCTTAAATAACTGGTCACTTTTTGCTTTCTCTGTTCCATGATTTATTATAGCTATTTCTATTTTTATACCCATACTCTGACAATCACATTCTGCGCTACTTCAAGAACACTTCTAATCGTTCTCGATTATTTTTTACCAACTTCAAAACCATTGCCTGTCTATCACGGCGATATTTTTACCAACTTCAAAACCATTGCCTGTCTATCACGGCGATATTTTTACAAACTTCAACACCATTGTCTGTCTATCACGGCTATATTTTTACAAACTTCAAAACCATTGTCTGCCTTTCACGGCTATATTTTTATTTCATGTTTTCTTGGAGAACAATTAGTTAAACTTAAACAACAAGATGATATTGATAACATTGAAGTCATATTTTATACTATGACTATTAAACTGCTACGGACAGTTTCTTTTGTCTTATACAGGTGTTTTAACAGGTGGGCGCATTTTTGTTGTTGCTTTCTTCAGCATGTTGAAAGCTATGTTTTTCACCACTGGACTGATTCAAACTATGATCTCTACCACTGCACTGAAATTTAAACCCACGCTCTTTACCACCGGACTGTTTATACCCACACTCTTTACCACCGGACTGTTTAAATCCACGCTCCTTAACACCGAACTGTTTAAACCCACTATCTTAACCAGCGGACTGTTTAAAGACTTTAAACCCACGCTCTTTACCACTGGATTTTTAAACCCACAATCTTTACCACTGAACTGTTTAAACCTACAATCTTTACCACTGAACTGTTTAAACCAACAATCTTTACCACTGAACTGTTTAAACCAACAATCTTTACCACTGAACTGTTTAAACCAACGATCTTTACCAGTGGACTGTTTAAACCAACTATCTTTACCAGTGGACTGTTTAAACCAACGATCTTTACCAGTGGACTGTTTAAACCAACGATCTTTACCAGTGGACTGTTTAAACCAACGATCTTTACCAGTGGACTGTTTAAACCAACGATCTTTACCAGTGGACTGTTTAAACCAACGATCTTTACCAGTGGACTGTTTAAACCAACGATCTTTACCAGTGAACTGTTTAAACCAACGATCTTTACCAGTGAACTGTTTAAACCAACGATCTTTACCAGTGGACTGTTTAAAGACTTTAAACCAACAATCTTTACCACTGAACTGTTTAAACCAACGATCTTTACCAGTGGACTGTTTAAAGCTACACTCTTTATCACTGAACTGTTTAATGATAAGCTCTTTTACTTTTAAACTTATTCTCTCTACCACTGAGCTCTTTATCACTTATCGGGTTGTAACTGTCTTCCGGGGAATAGTAACTGACGTATACATTATTGTAGTGTTTTTTCTACTTTATGTATATTTATTTATCTCGAGCAAAAATGTAGCGTATTAACTTTTAAAAACATCTCTCACATGCTCATTCCATTGTAGATTATTCTACAATTGTGTTAGATACTTATAGTGTGCTGTTTCTTGTGTGGTAGATCTAAATACATGTACAATGGAAGAGATAATTCATTAAGACAGTTAAACAAAGCTATTTGAATGAATTTTGCCTTTATAAAATTTTACTTTGTAAATTCTTGCAGTGTTATCTGGGTTGGGATTTAAAAAAAAAATCTCTGTATAGTATTTTGTGGTGTAACAAACGGGTTACTAAATGACAAATATTAATTAGCACGATTGGTCAAATACTCAATAGCAGAATAGTTGAATTGATTCACGTAATTTTGTCGATTGTATAGATTCCGAATAACAAAGGTCCCAAAGCATAACCTTGTTGGACGTCACGTGGGACATTACTATTAAAGCCTTGACACGGGGCGCTTTTATCAAAATTTGACTGCTGACGCTTTCGAAGGTGGCAGCACACTTTTGTAATAACGACTCTTTTGTTCGTGTCACTTACAGTTTCCTTAAAAGTCCTGTGTGCTGAACTCTGCCGAAAGCCTTAGTAATATCAAAGAATAAGAAAAGGTTGGGTACTTCATTGTCGCTAGGTTTACACAGGCAATTGTGAGAACGTATCATTATGGGCATAAAAATCAAGCTTGGTGCAGGAGTAGTGAATGGGTTATAATTTTTCTCTTAGTTTTAGCATGCAACTCTCTAGTACTTTACACATTTTCATCATAATATATCAGATATTACTGGTAATATGTTGCATGGGAGATAACTTTCATTTGAAATACTGACATGATTTTTATTCATTATTTGACAGATGTCTTCTACATGGAATTAGAGATTATTTATTAGGCGGTGAGTCAGATGAAAGTCGTCACAATGTCAAAGGCGTTAAAATACCTTAATCAGAAGTCAAAAGCAAAAGTGAAAGATGACTATAGTCTGAATCAGTTAAATTCAATTATAATCCCCCTTTCGTACGAAACAAGTACTAATGATTCTTTACATGTTTGCAGTTATCATAATGTATAATAAATAACCCACTTTGCGTTAAAGATCGGACACTAACAAAACGCATGCTGTACACGGCCGTTTTAAATGGAGTCATGAACTCAAAGTGATTATTAGTTCAGACAAGAGTGAGGCACACCTTGTAGGGCCCACTCTGTCATTCTCAAACGATGTAATACTAGCCACACTACGGCTTTAATACGCTCTACACAAGCGTCACGTCTACAAGACACCCAAGGTGTACGCCTTGCAAATGAAGGCCATTCAGCGGATTTTGTATTATTTACGGTGTCTACCTGGCGCCTTCCCAGTTTTTCGATGCAGTCTCATGAACATTTAGAATTATAAGCGTTTAAATATACTGTCCTTTGAGCTTTCTTGGCCGATCAGTTGTTGTAGCATAGACAACACACCGTTTCGTTGTACAGCAAAATATGTTTCCTGAGCAAACAGGTCTCTCTCTCTACTAAAGTGTGCACACCACCTCTTACCACTTTCGAATCTCATTCTCTCTCGCTCCCCTCCCCTCTTTCTCCCTTTCGATCTCTTCCCATCTCTCTCTCTCTCCCTTCTTTCCGTGTGAATATATATATGTGTGTGTGTGTGTGTGTGTGTGTGTGTGTGTGTGTGATGTGTGTGTGGTGTGTGTGTGTGTGATGTGTGTGTGTGTGATGTGTGCGCTTGTGTCCTACTCGTTCTTTAAGGTACATTCTAACGAAATCATCAATGAATTTATAATTTCCAAAATGTTTCTGACACATTAACAAATTGCTGCTTTAAGGGAAAAAAATTAATTAAAAAAAAAAGTCTGCACACAGCGCAGTGAGTTGTGAGCGTCTCACAATGAATATTCTTGCTATTAACTTGATACCTCGTACATTTCTACTAATCAAAATGTCAGACATGTCTAATTTCAATTCAAGTCGGACTATTTAATGATTCAAAGAGCTTTTGATATATAAAATATAAAATAGTAGTATATAAAATTTATGTTAAGAGTTTGAGATTTTCCACTGGGAAAAAAAACATCAGTAATACATTTCGCATCACCTTGACCATCATACTCACGTCGTTTTTGAAATACAAAATACCTCCTTGCACCCCCCCTCCCTTCCCTGAAAAGTTAACTGATAACTATATATTCAGCCGCGTAAGCCGACTTATAATAACTTTATAATGTTTAAACTGTCAGACTTAACGCAGCTATTGCATTAGCACAATCCATTGACAATTTCAAAGAGAATACACGCACACACAAACACACACTGACCGATGCAAACTTGATAATACTAATAGTGTCCACCTTATACCTGCACGTATTCTGACTTTCTGTCCATTCATCGGCATTAATTTTCACAATGTTGAACTCGCTCGGGATTGTACTAATGAACAAACAAAAACAACAAACGAACTTTAATTCAAACCTGATTTATTTCTCACCCACCCCCCAGCCCCCGCGATCGGAAGACAGGACAACACCTGGGCGGATCTACATTACTTATTCACAATGACACTACGCCAATGGATTCTAACAATTCAATAGAGCAAAACCAGTTCTTTGACATCATTCGAGTCCGTCAGCATACGGGGTCCACTGGTTACGGTTAGACATCAATGCCGCAGCAAACACCCACAACAAAATGGGTGAAGGTTAGCCGAAGACCAAGATTCAAGATCGGGCGACGGAAATGTACCTAGACCCCTTTGGATCAATCGACAGCATTGTACCGCCATCTCTGCGTCTCCCGTGGGAAGAAACCCGAGCTTCAAGGACGGCAGTATCTGGGTACCGGAAAACAGACAGACGCAGGAGTAAGGCCTCAAGGGCGTGAATGGTGGCCTCACGAACTAAATGGCAAAAGGTCCCGAAAATTACAAGGGTTGCTCGTGCGCTCCATCCACACCCCTTGGCCCCTATCGCTGCCCCTTTGCGTGCACTATCCCAACTTTGCAAACTATTCTAATGCCACCAGAAACCTAGACTAGTTTTCCCTTGTCTTTCCAGTTCGGAAACGTCAGTCCGACCAACAATTCTTGATACCGATAGAGCAAACTGATAACAATGCATCGCGGGGCTTTGTTAAAGGTGCATTCCGAGGCTATGTTAGAACTCAACATAGAGAAACAAATCACAGCCCTCCCTCCTCCCGCCCCAATAGAATACTGCTTGTCCATCCGATTTCCTTCACGTCTGAGAGGTGTCTGAAGTGTGTCCGGGCGGGCTTTAGGGATCTGAGAGTATAGTCGAGGGCTTCATGTTTTCTCGACATAAAAAAACGAAGTAATATGTTTTAAGTGTCGAAATAACTTCGTTAGTCACTCAACGTCGGTGGAGCATTTCAGAAGTACAAATTCCAGGAAATGGAAACATTTTACTCTGAATTGTACAGATGAATATCACACGTGAATGTTATCACCATCATCACTGCAGCATGGTAATAACAATTGACCCGGGAGTAACAAGTGCACACGTGACTTATCTCAGCGTTTTCTGTGCTTAAAATTCATTTATTAAAAACCTCGAGAATCTTACACTTGGCTTTGCTATGCAGTGAGCTGCAACTTCAGTAATAGTCATTAGTTACGCAAAATCGACCTAGGCCGGAAGTGCTCCCCATAAATTAAGAAAGCAAGTCATTAGTAACATGTATATCCTCCAAGTAAATCTCACTGTGAGGGGAGAGCCGAAATGAGATTCTGATGTCAATGCCAGCAGAAAACAATTTGAATGAGGTACGATTTCTTTACTTTTCCTAATTATAACTTCTTAAATAGAGTAGAGATATCCACAGTTAAGAAGACACTTTTTTTTTTTTTAATTCACCGCGTTTCCTATTTTAGTCAGAATTAAACTCACCACCCTTTCCAGATTATTCAAGACTACCCAAGACCACCCGAGAAGTAGGGGTGTTAAGAGAATGTATTACTGTGTGCTTATACGTCCTTTAACATTCTTTTCAAAAATATTTTTGTTTCTTTAAAACTTTGTTTTTTTTTACAAATATACTTTAAATTCAGATGCCACGGATAATTGAGTATGCGCGCATGCTTACAATTACTATTGTCGTCAGACTTTTCTTATTATTATATTTGTTTATTTGTTTGTAAAGCCCAACAAACTTCTTTATGTTAACCTGCCGACAAGCTGAAAATTTTACTAGTGATTAGTGAAAACCTTTACTGTTCAAACAAAATATGTGAGCGTATTAATATAGTTATTGACAAGCTAAGACAGACTAGAGGAAATCAGGTATTGTTTATGCAAACAAACACACACACACAAACACGTGCGCACACACACACACACACAAACACGTGTGCACACACACAAGCATCCCAAATGCGTGTTTACTTCAGATTAGGCACGGGACGCCATATATATATTTCCTGTCAAAATTAAAAGTCATTAAAATTAAAACTTCATTGCACTTAATGGTACACGCTGTGCACTGAAACCGGAAGTCATTAAAGTTACACAACTCTTTCAGACAAACGTCACGCATGCCAGCATGTGAAAACCAAAGCCCGAAGCCTTGCATTCTAGGACTGGTGATCAGACAAAGAGCAGGCTTCACATTCTATAACTTGTGATTGGACAAAGTTCAGGACTTGGCGCAATAAAAACTTGTGATTGGACAAAGTTCAATACTTCGCGCAATAAAAACTTGTAATTAGATAAAGGTCAGGCTTTGCATATCAGAACTTTTGATAGACAAAGCTCAGGCCTTGCGTACCAGAACCTGTGATTAGACAAAGCTCAGGCCTTGCGTACCAGAACCTGTGATTAGACAAAGCTCAGGCCTTGCGTACCGCAACTGGTGATTAGAGAAAGCTCGGGCCATGTATACCATAATCAGTGATTAGACAAAACTCAGGCCTTGCGTACCAGAACTATTCATTAGACATAGCTCAGGCCTCGCGTAGCAGAACTTGTGATTATTAGACAAAAGTCAAGCTGTGTACAAGTACTTATGATTATTAGATAAAAGTCAAGCTATGTGTACAGGTACTTGTGATTATTAGACAAATTTCAGGCCTCACATGCCAGAACTTGTGATTTGACATAGGTCGGGCTTTGCGTATCCGGAAGTTCTGTAGAGGTGAACTAAACAAAGCCTGGGCCACGCGTACCTAACGATATGAAAACAGACCGGGCTTCGCGTACCTACAATAGTTATCCAGATTCTGGGCTGGTACACCAACACTGTTGAGCTAAACAAATTCCGGGCCTGGCGTACCTGCAATAGTGAACCAAAAAAGGTCTAGGCCTGGTGTACCTGCAATAGTGAACCAAACAAAGTCTAGGCCTGGTGTACCTGTAATAGTGAACCAAACAAGGGGTAGGCCTGGCGTACCTGTAATGGCGAACCAAACGAAGTTTGGACCAGGTGTACCTGGAAAAGCAGAGCACACATATATACCTTACAACCACTTAAAAAAAGCCGATCGAAAAGCAATCCCAAAAGCTTCATCAACAGCCACTCTGGTCTCTGGTTGGCGTTTCTTGCCTAAAGCACATGCTTAGGAAAAAGCCAGTGCGCAAGTAATGAACACTTAGTCACCACTAAATTTTCAAAATACTTAATCAGTACGTATTGCACTACAGCGAATTATTCGGTACGTAATGTATGAAACGCTTAGTCACCACTTACTGCACAGAATGCTTAATTTTAGTCTGTCAAAATGAAACTTCTAGTCACCACTTAATGCACAGAACACTTAATTTAATCAGTGCACAATAAAAGAAACTATTAGTTACCATTTAATGTACAGGATATTTAATTTAGTCGATATGCAATGTACGAAACTCTTAGTCACCACTTAATGTACAGAACCCTTAGTACGAAGCTCTTAGTCACCACTTAATGCACAGAATGTTTAGTACGAAATGCCTATTCACAGTTAATGTACAGAACACTTAATTTTAGTCAGTGCACAATAAAAGAAACTCTTAGTCACCACTAAACACACAAAACACTTAGTTTTAGTCGATATGCTATGTACAAAACTCCCAGTCACCACTTAATGAAAAGAACACTTAATTTTAGTCGATCCTTTGTCACCACTTAATGTACAGAACACTTAGTATGAAATTCCTAGTCACCATTTAATGCACAGAACGTTTAGTACGAAATTCTTAGTCACCCATAATGCACAGAACGCTTAGTACGAAATACGAAATTCTTAGTCACCACTTAATGCACTGAACGCTAAGTACGAAATTCTTAGTCATCATTTAATGCACAGAACGCTTAGTACGAAATTCTGAATACGACATTCTTAGTCACCACTTAATGCACAGAACGCTGAGTACGAAATTCTTAGTCACCACTTAATGCACAGAACGCTAAGTACGAAATTCTTAGTCACCACTTAATGCACAGAACGCTAAGTACGAAATTCTTGGTCATCCGTTAATGCACAGAATGCTTATTATGAAGTTCTTAGTCACCACTTAATGCAGAAAACGCTTAATTTCAGTCGATACGCAATGCACGGACCACTCAGACACTATAAAATATACAACTGATATATAAGAGCTACTTGCGTTAATTGTACAGCATGTTGATTTCTGTTGAGTGTGCATATCTACATAGGCGCGTCTGTGTTTTGGGGGATGTGTTGGGGAGGGTTGGGGTGTGTGTGTAAAGAATCCTACAGAAGAGCCACACGGGTATTTTAATGCTAAAAAAAAGAAAGATGTATTCAGCTACAACAAGAATAGAATAGATTAGAAACAGAAGTGCTCAGGGTATACCAGCTTGATGTCGCTCAAAAAACATGCCAATGAATAAAACATTTCTCTGTTGAAACGTGTATTAACCCCTCGGCATCCGCTTCGTATAAATAACGTTAACTCAAGTGTACTTCTTTAATTTATAAAAGGTAAAAATGGTAAACTGGCACAGAAAACGTGCGTGCGTAAAATATGACTTATGTTGACTGGTACGAAGTCTATATTTTTAAAAATATTTAATTACTACGTCACAGAGGTGTCTGAGAAGGTTGCACTGAAATCAAACCTTAGAGCATGCAACAAGCGATGTGCAGATGGCAGGCACTATAAAATACCGGCTTGCTAGATAGAGATAGTAAGGACTAGATTTTCACCTTGAACTCAAAGGAAGGTGAGTGCTAGAATTTACTAGCGGGTACTGTAATGCTATCATTTAGATAATTAAGAGGTTAGTGTCATAATATTGCCTAGCACTATGTAGGTGATAGTATTGCCTTGAAATGTGTTTGTTGTACTGAGTATTGCCTTGAAATGTGTATGTTGTACTGAGTACTGCCTTGAAACGTGTACGTTGTACTGAGTATTGCCTTGAAATGTGTATGTTGTACTGAGTACTGCCTTGAAACGTGTACGTTGTACTGAGTATTGCCTTGAAATGTGTATGTCGTACTGAATATTACCTTGAAATGTGAATGCTGTGTTGAGTATTACCTTCAAATGTGTATGCTGTACTGAGTATTGCCTTGAAATGTGAATGTTTTACTATTACCTTGAAATGAGTATGTTGTACTGAGTATTACCTTAAATGTGTATGCTGTACTGAGTATTGCCTTGAAATGTGAATGTTGTACTATTACCTTGAAATGAGTATGTTATACTGAGTATTACCTTAAATGTGTTTGTTTTGCTGAGTATTACCTTGAAATATACGGGTGGTACTAAACATTATCTTAAAAAGTACGGTTGGTACTGACTATTACATTGAAGTTTGTGGGGTGGTACTATATTTACATTAAATACTTTGGGGGTTCTAAGTAATACTTAGAAGTATGTAAGTGGTACTGAGAGTATTAGGGTGGTGCTGAGTAACCTGAAGTGTACAGATGGTACTGAGTATTGTCTTGAAATATTTGGGTGGTGCTGAGTAACCTGAAGTGTACAGATGGTACTGAGTATTATCATGAAGTGTGCAGGTGGTACTGAAAGTATCACATTTGAAGTGAGTAGATGGAGCGGAGTTTTTTTAAAAAAAATGTATAGAATTGAGTGACGTGTAAATTACTATTTAAATTACCGGTGCAGCGTGTTGATAGGTGGTGTGTGTTGTGTGTTGTGTAGATGATATGTAAGGTGTATTATGTAGAGTGTAGTACCATGCACTAATTCGATGGTAAGTGTTAGAAACAATACCACTTTACATTGTGTAGATGTCGGGCACCAGCATACGACTTTAAAGATAAGGGGCCAGAGTAGTATTATATAGACGAGACAGTGGGGTAAGGTGGAGCTGAACAGATCATACCTACAGTGAAGAGCTGACAACAAACCCTCTACGACAGTAAAGGCGTAAAGTAAAGGCTATACGAATTTACAAGACAACAGAAACTACCACGCAACCTGTCTCGTCTATATAATACTACTCTGGCCCATCAACAGCAATCTTGCAAAGGTATGATACCTACAACAGCGACCGAATAGGAAATCAGAATACGTCCTGTTGTGTACCCTGTGAACGACTTCCCAAGCTGGGTAACACCTTCAGGTCGTTAATAATAAAACTACCTGGTATTAGTTCAAAGGCAACGATGCCAATAGCTTTTTGTACATTTTGTAAGTTGATACGGTCGCAAAATTCGACTTTCAAATGAACGCAGCACACATCCTTAACTGACATCCAATCTGAATAAAGGGAACCAGTTCTAAGCTGCGGGCGGTCGATGAAAAAAAAAACTAATATAATATCAGAGTGGGGAAAGGAGGGAGAGATACTAGTTTCGTGTGCTGTGGCATCTTCACCAATTAGCCACTGATTCAGTCGCATGATTTCAGGTGCCTCTCCACTGATCTGGACAAGCTCCTGGTAAGAAAATTGTATCTGAAACCGTTGTGTGCAAGACATAAGGTGCCAGATGATATTTGTGGATTAGAGGGCTCCTTCCATGTTCACCCACACCAACGTCCTGAGCAATATAAAAAAATAACAAAAAAAAAACCTCCCGAACCGTTTGCCGAATTTGGAGTCTGAACTAGCGCCTTATGGCAAAGAGAATTTTCGCATTTAAATGTCCACGTGTTTCCGACATTCTTCAGGCATTTTCTAAAAATGGTATCCCCAGGCGCTCAGAATAGAAACAAATAGCTGTGTTCCGCCCTAATTTGATTATTCTTTGTAGCTGTGTTCCGCCCTAATTCCATTGTTCTTTGTAGCTGTGTTCCGCCCTAATTCCATTGTTCTTTGTAGCTGTGTTCCGCCCTAATTCGATTGTTCTTTGTAGCTGTGTTCCGCCCTAATTCCATTGTTCTTTGTAGCTGTGTTCCGCCCTAATTCCATTGTTCTTTGTAGCTGTGTTCCGCCCTAATTCCATTGTTCTTTGTAGCTGTGTTCCGCCCTAATTCCATTGTTCTTTGTAGCTGTGTTCCACCCTAATTCCATTGTTCTTTGTAGCTGTGTTCCACCCTAATTCCATTGTTCTTTGTAGCTGTGTTCCGCCCTAATTCCATTGTTCTTTGTATCTGTTGTATGACGATCGATATATTTTATGGCAACGAGGAAAGGTCCTGGCTGAGGGTTGGAAGTGGACTTTTCTTCTTTCCTTTTTACGTTTAACCCCCCCCCCCCCACACACACACACACACACTTTTTTAATTTTTAGTGGTGGTAGGAAAGCAGAGATGGTAGAGAATTACTTCAGTAACTATGAGACAAATGAATGTGAAGAAGAAATGGAAAGAAAATCCAAGTGCCTAAAACAAACAAAACAAATGAAGGAAAGCTACTCCATTTTCTATTAGTAACACCTTACCTCCCTTTCCCCCTGATGGAAAGGTCATGCTGTCCCTGCCAGAGGGCAAAGAGTCATAAGTGGATCGGGGAGGAGGCATACGAGTAAGTTGGGAAGAGTCCCATAGAATTACTGAGTGTTAAAGTTAACATTTTTCTACAAAAAAAAACTAAATAAAATTAAGAAAGTAAAAATAAACACGTTAATATGTACCCCCAAAACACCAAAAGAAAAAGAAAAAAAGAAAAGAATTATTTCTTATAAAATGAAAACGAAAAATATGCAGCGAGGAGGGAATAGTGCACAGCGAGAATGGGAAAAGAAAAATATTTTACACTATGCTATGTACAAATCAAACTAAAACATACAGTTAAATTGGAAGAGTACAATATTTTACAATATGCTATGTACAAATCAAACTAAAATATACAGTTAAATTGGAAGAGTACAATATTTTACAATATGCTATGTACAAATCAAACTAAAATATACAGTTAAATTGGAAGAGTACAATATTTTACAATATGCTATGTACAAATCAAACTAAAATATACAGTTAAATTGGAAGAGTACAATATTTTACAAGATACTATCTACGAATCAAACTAAAATATACAGTTAAATGGTAAAAAAACAATTCAACAACTTTCAAAGTATATTAATGACAGCGTTAAAAACTGCAACGTTACTTCTTTCAATATGTAGACATATTGGAAAACTTCCAATGGCCTTGATACGAGAGGTGTGCGGGACCACAACACTCTACTCTCCTTCAGCACCAAACACAAATAAGGCGTAACTTTAGAATTCTAAATGTAGCTCAAAATGTCATAGACAGTTCCCTGGCAGCTTATTATGTTTCTCGTCAAAATTTCTCGTCAGCTGAAAGTTCGTATACATTCCTCAAAACCATGGAAGAGTGTGAAGGTTGTTAATAAGTTTTAGCAGCTAGTACAGCTTGTCTGTCGCCAGTCGCTCTACGGATTGGTCGATCAGTTGATCTATCGTTTACTCTCCTTCTCTGTTTAGTTTATCTTTTTAAATTCCCTTGATCATTAAAATGTTTCTTCTTTTACTCTTTCATGAAAAACATTAAAAAAGATGTTATTAAACTAACATTAAATCGATGGATGGTTGGATGGATGGTACAAGAAGGACAGGTGGAATGAACATACCTATATCTGGGCGTGGTGAAGAATTGCAACCCTCTCCTTTGAATCCTTCAGCCGGCGTGACCTGGTCAGGACAACACCCAAATCTAGAATCCAAGCAGCTTATTTCTTCTGATTCCTGGAACCATATTACACCCATAAATTCAGATAAGGAACTGTTGTACACATTCATACATGACTGCTGTTTAAAACGTAAAAGTAACATGATTTTCAATCAACTATCAAGCAAATGAGTTTTCAGCATAGCTTTTAAATTGCCGTAAAGTGCCTTTTACGACATAATGGAAATTTCTCTTTCACACACACACAGATAGATAGATAGATAGATAGATAGATAGATAGATAGATAGATAGATAGATAGATAGATAGATAGATAGATAGTCGACACTTCTACCAAAGATTTAGATCTGACTAACTTTTCAAAGAGAATCCTGTTTGTTTTCCATTTCACCCTTCTTTTTCTTACTATAGTGTCACCATATGTAAAGCGTGGGTCCTTCCTATAGTATACACACTCCCCTCTCTCCCTTTTGACTCTTCTCAGCTATCTCACAACAACATTCAACAAATGGAACCCCAACACGCACACGTTAGATTTACGACATTAGCATGTCTTCGTGACGCAATCAAATACGACAGCCACCATTCCTCAGTGCACACTAAAGATATTCGTCACTTCATTGGCTTAGAACAGTGGCTCACAAACTTGTTTTGCCCCATGCATTCTTTTCTGTCATTCCCCCCTTTTCACCATGTAAGAATGTCATTCCCCCTTTTCACCATATGTAAGAATGTCATTCCCCCTTTTCACCATATGTAAGAATATCATCCCCCCCTTTCAACCATATTTAAGAATGTCATTCCCCCTTTCCAAAATTTTCTGTCTCAAATGGTGCATTCCATATAATATTGAAAATCTTTTATTTATTCATTTACTTGGATTAATTTTATAGTTGAGTTTACATATTTAACAGCAATAGAAATGTTGATGGATTTTGAATAAAAGTAGGTTTTTTAATATTCATAACTAATTATTAACAAACTAAAGTTGCAAAGATAAAAAGTGAAAAAATTACTTTTACTTTAATCTGTGACATACAATATGTGATATTCTGTAGGTTAGGTACAATCTGCAGATTTGTAGTTTGTAGAAAGATCTATATTCCAACAGTTTGAGTCTGTAGTCCCAAACCCACCCCGCCTCCGAAACCCTTAAAGTCACCCCTCCCCCCCCCCCCCCGGTTGAGAATCCCTGGCTTAGAATATATGTCATCTTAGAACAGTAAATCAACAGACATAAATCTAACACTTTTGAGTTGTGTAGTTTCTTGTAACAATTTTCTAAGGTTCGTGTTTCCGTTTAAAAGATCGAATAGATTCGAATACATTGTGGGTTGGGAGGGTATCAGTTAAAATGGGCTTTATGGGTGGCTGATTTTATTCTAGTTGGTTTGGTTAGTATATGGTGCAGTTCACTGTAAGGGTTTTAGGTATTTTGGGTGGGGTGGGGACATAGTTCTGTTTGAATGAGATAATATACATTGGATGAAAGAAGGAAAATGCTATGACTGATGGATGTATAGATATTAACAAGAAATCAATCGACATTTTTTTTCTTATTAATCTACGATAATGATTTCAGAACGGTGTACTATTCTAAATTTTATACTATCTCTATGATTCTCGCTATTATACTATCTCTTCTATTCTCGCAGTTATAGTAACGCTACACTAAATCCACTCTTCTCCCTATTGTACTATCTCTATGATTCTCTATATTCTACTGTCTGCTATTCGAGATTTACTATCGCGAGCCATATTAGAACTCATTGTCAGTTTGTATGTCTATCCATATACCATTTATTATTGAATTCTCGACCTACCAGTCTGCTTGATACAAGCTGTTTCAGAAGCGTGAATTTACAATACACTTTAACCACCATTGTCGCTGTCAGTGATATAGCACAATTTCTGTTGAAATGCTTGAAACCTTCAAAGATACGTTTCTAGCATTGCTACGTCACTAATCTTACACTCTGAAAGTGCTATGATGTTCTGAGAAACAATCAGGCAGTGATATTATTGTGGGTGGCGGGTATACTTTGGTCGGACAGGTGAACTACATCCTAATCAGTCCGTGGTTTGATCGTTTCCACTTGTTCACCATTTGTAGATTATGTAGAAAAAAATATGGGAATACCAGATTAAGTTAAAGAAGACTGGAAAAGGTAGCAAAGGCAAAGCAGGACAACACTTGGCAAAGTAGAACAACTGAAGACAGCAAGATATCACGAGCAAGACAATTCAAGACAACACAAGACAATGCAATACTCAGTAAGACAACACAAAACTGAGTAAAAAACACAACACTAAGTAAGACAATACAACACCAAAGCAAGAAAAGACATCACAAGAATACAAGACAGCACATGACAAATCCAAAATAAGAAAATGCATGACAGCAAAAAAAAAACAACGAAAGGGCAAGACAGGGCATAACATAAAACAAACCAAGATAAGGCATCATAAAAAGAAAGATAAAATAATATAACTCAAGACAAATAAACAAATAAAAAGGCTCAAAAAAATCAATAGAAGACAAAACATATAAGAAAACAAAAGACTAAAATAAGGCAATACAACACAAACTAAGCGAAACAAGGCACACCGTGACAATGAAAAGTCAAAGCAAGACAAGACAACACTAAGACAAGACTATACAAACTAAAGAAAGAGAACACAAGACTGAGTAAGACAAGACAAAACAATACAAAGCAAATCACGACAACTAAACAACACAAGCCAATGTAAGACAACGCAGGACAAGACAACATTAAGGCAAAGCATGACCAGACAACACTAAGATAAAGCAAAACAACATTTACACAAAGCAAGATAAGACAAACTTAAACAAAACAAGAAAATACTTAAGAAGGAAGACAAGATAACACTTAGACAAAGCAAGACAAGACAACACCAAGGCAAAGCAAGACAAGACAACTCTAGTACAACGCAAGACAAGACAACACTTAGAGAAGGTAAGACAGATAAAATTAAGGCAAAGCAAGACGACACATAGACAAAGCAAGACAAGACAACACCAAGCACAACAAGACAACATTTAGACAAAGCAAGACAAGACAACATTTAGACAAAGCAAAACAAGACAATATTTAGACAAAGCAAGAAAACACTAAGGCAAATCAAAACAAGACAACATTAAGACAAAGCCAGACAAAAGAACACTAAGGCAAAGCAAGACAAGACAACACTTCGACAACGCAAGACAAGATAGCACTCAGACCAAAAAAGACAATACTAAAGCAAAGCAAGACAAGGTAACACTTAGACAAAGCAAGGCAACACTTGGAAAAAAGAAAGACAAGACAATACTTAGGCAAAGAAAGAGAAGACAACAGACAAAGCAAGGAAAAAACAAACACTAGCAAAAGGAGTAATAAGCCAATACAAGACAAAGACAGTCAAGAAAAGACACAGCAAGACAAGGGCAAAACAAGACAAAGGCAAAACAAGACAAGGACAAAACAAAAGTACAGACATGTCACTAAAAAAGCAACATAGGGCGAGAAAGACGAAGAAAACAAATCAAGAAAAACAAGACAATATATTTCACCAAATTCAATAAACAGTAAATAAAAACAGTCAGCTGGAAGGCAATAGATTTCTTCCAGATAAGCAAACAAATAAAATCTCTGGACGGGAGGTGAAAGAAAAAAGCAAGCTCTTGAACAAAACAAACACAATCGAGCAAAACTGTTGTCTTGCAGTTCACACAGAAAGCAGTTTTATTGACTAAATCTTCTCTAACTATATATATATATACAGAGAGAGAGAGAGAGAGAGAGAGAGAGAGAGAGAGAGAGAGAGAGAGAGAGAGAGAGAGAGAGAGAGAGAGAGAGAGAGAGAGAGAGAGAGAGAGGAACATTTTTGCATGTAACGTATACAGACTGCATTAAGGCAGACTAAACAAGAAGCGAATCTGAAAGGCATTTCTAGAGTTGGTTTTTAGCCAAATGTTGCGAGATGTATATGTGTCACAGTCTGATAAAATTGTCCGACTTCGTGACCCACTTGCCTTGTTTACTTCAAATTCGAATATTTGAAACCCTTGGCCCTTTGTTCAAAGCTTCCTTTTTCTAGGCGCTTCTAGAACAGGTCAAGATGTTATGTAACTTTAGGACCATTGTCCAGTTCTCGAACCAACCACATGCTTTGCGAACAGTCACGTGATACGCAATATACCTTTCTATATATGTACCCCCACGCTTCCGCTCCCTCACTTCGAGCACATTTTAGCTAATTCCATCAGCTTACTCGGGTCGTGAGAGGCAGCCGGCGCCATAGAGAATCAAGGTACCCTTCGACTTCTCTCAAAGGTATCATTTTATTTAATAGTATTTGTCTATGTATTGTTTAAGTATGTATTTGTGCTATGTATTATATGATTTCCATATACACTTGAGCATGGTTCAGAGAAATAGCTGAAAACCTATATGTTACGGAATATAAATTTATTGTAACCATTTTTCCATTTCTGTACTTTAATTTATATTGTTTTAATTCACTAAGAGCCAGAATGCTGCGCTCGATATGAATTCTTCATGTAATTCAATTATTGCGTGTAATTTTAATTGTAAATTGTGAAGCGCTCTGTCGGTTTGAATTACCTCTTGTATGAACATTAATTTAACGTTGTATCTATTTTATTGCTTCATACGTCATGACTGTTAAATGGAACACATGTGAGACGATTATATTTTTTCTAAAATTTAATTGTAAGCGACGCGAGGTCGAAACTCCTTGTTCAGCGCATTTAATTGAGCCATGCCTAGGTAGGACCTGTTAGGTTGAGAATTATATCCAAACACGTTGCATCCACAGGTCGGCTCATGGTTCATGTTCACCCATGCCTCACCTGCATTAGCTTATTGGTGTAAGCGTGTCGAAATCCACTCTGAGGGCCATGCTGCAAAAATTCCAGTTCCTAGCCACTAACAAAGGGACATCATTCCTTATGCACCACGTGTGTCGTTAAAGGGGGACTGAGGGAACGAATCAGCATGACTGAGTGTTGAGACCAAGGATACAAGAATAGAGCTAAGTGCAAAATCAAGTGTACAGATCTCAAAGGAACACTTTTCTGGCAATTTAGATTGACAAAAATCAGGCATAGGCGCGTAAAGACAGAGTGAAGACTATTCGCGTTGCATTCGATTTATTGTTAATTTGTTAAACTTTATTAAATCTTATTTTCTTTGTTAATACCTCTTAGTAGTTGATTTCTATGCACAATAGACCAATTAGATTAATTCTTAGATTTGAATGGGGGCGGATGAGCAGAAAGATTGATGACGAGTGCATATTAATTTAGAGGGATTTAACTGTTTTCAAATCTAGCTAAAAGTTCGCAGTTTATTAGTCTGTAAATTTGTCGTCTGAACTACAAGACGCACTTTTAATTAGTCAGATAATAAATTGAGCAACCAGTCTGCGTAGAATATGAGAGGAAGAATTAATTATATTTAAAGTCTTTTAATTATTCTAAGCAGGGTCTTTAAATAAATACTGGAAACGTAACAAGTGTGGGTCGTCGCGGGATTGATATGTATTAAATTGTAAATTGTAACATTTTTATACATAGGGCGCATCATAACCTAGAAACGAACGAACGAACAGAATTGCCAATTGTTCTTTTGATTTTTGTATCACTGATTTTCTTTGCTTTTGTTGTGACATGTGCATGTATTCTTTTGCAGAGTAGCGTGCATGTTAGTTAATGTTGATATATTTAAGCGTAGTTAAATATGTCATGTTAGCTATTGAATGATTTATTTAGTATTGTGTTACTGAGTACTTCATTGTGAGGAGTCGAAGGTTATACCGCCAGCTAGGAGAGTTATCGGTAGTAACAGACTTCGGACTATTATATTTAGGGTGCTAGATATAATGTGTAATGTTGTATGGTAGGAGCCGTGACATTACGAAAGTCTTGGAACAGCGGACACTGTGACAAGCAGGTGAAACGTGTAAAGAGTTAACGCGTAATTTATTTCGGAAGGTGTTCTGAGTAAATTAAATAATTTTTGTAAGGTTGTAGCCTAAAAGTTATTTTCGGGATAAGCGGAGTTATCGCCGACGGTTAAAACACACAATTCACGAGATACATTCTTATTGTAGCCAGCGCGCTAAGACAGTAAAATGGATCGCAAACAGGTTATCGAAGACCTGAAAGAAGCCGGTATCATGATAGGATATCAAGGTGACGAACTGACGAACTACATCAAAACTGAGTTAGCTCTAGAGAAAGAGAGAGCGGAGAAAGCGGAAAAGGAGAAAGAAAGAGAAAGGGAGGAGCGTGTAGCTGCTCGCGAGCTGAAAAGGTTAGAAACTGAAAAGTTAGCCGAAGCTAAAAAGTTAGAAGCCGAAACAGAAGCGAAAAAGCTAGAAACAGAAGCCAAACGCATCGCCGCAGACGCGGAAATAAAACGGTTAGAATGGGAAGTAAAGAAACTAGAAGTTACCAATCCAAACCGTGATCGCAGAAGCAGTGGTGATTCGCGTTCTAGCGATGGAAATAATCACAGTAGAATTGAAAATATCATTCCAAAGATAAATATGGTCCCATTTGATGAGAACAAAGATCAAATAGACGCGTATTTAAAAACGTTTGAAAAGTTAGCCAGAGCAACAAACATTCCAGCGGAACATTGGGCGATAAATTTATCGGGGTTATTGCAGGGCAGTGCGAAAAACGAGTTCAATAAGCTTAGCGATTCTGAGTCAGATAATTACGACACAGTCAAGGCCGCATTATTGAAACGTTACAAACTCACAGCAGATACATACCGACGTAAGTTTAAACAGGCCACTAAAGCCAGTTCAGAGACGCACGCACAGTACATACGACGTGTAACTGACTTGTTCCAAAGATGGATAGATCTAGCCGAAACTCCACAGACGTACGCAGGTCTTAGGGATGAAATGGTAAAAGACCATATTCTCGGGTCATACAAATCAGATCTACTGATTCACTTAGCAATAAGGGAAAAATCTACGCTAGAGGAGATAGGCAACGCCGCCGATCGCTTTGATGACGCACATTCTCAATTCTCGAACGCACACGCGAACAGCAAGTCTCGACCGAACGAACCGCAGACTCGAAAGGATAAGAAAAATGACGGGAAGGCACCTAATGAGCGTGATGATAAAACATCTAAACCCGACACTAAAAACAAGTCCGACAAACAGAAAGATAAAAAGAATCTTGCATGTTACACTTGTGGTGATAGTGGCCATTTTTCACGAACATGTCCTGAAAAGAAAACAGCTAAGGTTTACGCAGTAGAAAGTCATACACCTAAAACAGAAAAGTCGAATCGAACACCAGTACAGGCAAACGGTCACGATACAATCGCTTTGCTTGATACAGGGTGTGAGCTAGACGCTATTGTAAATGCATCATTAGTTAACCGTACCGACTACACAGGGGAGACAATCTCTGTCACCTTTGCAAACGGCGGACAAGACATTTTACCAGTAGCTGAAGTCTCGATTGTTTCAGACTTTGTAGAAGGAACAGTCAAAGCGGCAGTTATGGAAAACTCACCGCATGACGTGATCCTTGGTTGCAAGTATGTTTTGCCGTGCAAAAAACAAACTTCAACCGAACCACCACTGGTTAACGCTGTAACCAGAGCAGCGAGTAGTAAAGACAAATCTGTAACTGCACCGATGTCTGCCGCACCAGCCGTAGATAAAGCAACAGTTAGCGAGATTAAAATATTACAAGCTGAGGACGAAACACTATACAAGTTACGCAGACAAGCTGTACTTGTTAGTGACGTCAACACTGACGATTCGAATAAGAAAGCGTGCATTATTCTGAAAAAGGGTTTATTGTACCGCTATTCGAAAGTGGGAGACGAATTTCGGAAACAATTAGTCGTTCCACAAACCAAACGAAATGACGTATTACGATTAGGTCATGAGAGTCTTTTTGGTGCACACATGGGTGTACAAAAAACAACTAGTCGTATTACAAGTGAGTTTTATTGGCCGGACATCACTGCCGATATCCGTAGATTCGTGTTAAGTTGCGACATATGCCAGAGAACACAGTCTAAAAATTCAATCAGACCCGCACCGTTAGGAGAACCTGAACTGATCAGTGAACCCTACAAGCGCGTAGCATTGGATTTGATTGGGCCTATAATACCCACATCAACGAGAGGTAATCGATACGTGCTGACCACTATTGATTACGCAACAAGATTCGCCGACGCAGTACCATTGAAAAACATTGATACTGAAACTGTCGCCGAAGCCCTTTTCGGTCTTTGGAGTCGTGTTGGAATTCCTACTGAAATTTTGACGGATCAGGGGAGTCAATTCATAGGCAACGTAATGAAGGAAGTAAATCGTTTACTTTCCATCAAACATCTTACTTGCACACCATACCACCCCCAGGCAAATGGTCTGATTGAAAAATACAATGGGACATTAAAAACAGCACTTAAAAAGCTCGCCACAGATAAACCGAAAGACTGGGACAGATACATCCCTGCCCTACTATTTGCATATAGGGAGGTGCCACAATCTTCCACCGGGTTTTCACCATTTGAGCTACTTTACGGACGTACTGTACGCGGACCGATGATGATTTTGAAGGCACTTTGGACTGATGAAAAGACAGATGACGAAGTTAAGACAACTTATACATACGTCACTGACTTAAGAAACCGTCTTGAAACTATAGGCAAGATAGCACGGGAAAACTTGACGATAGCTCAGTCTAGACAGGCAGAATATTACAATAAGCACACCAAACCTAGAGAATTTGAAGTTAATGACAAAGTGTTACTGTTGCTTCCTGAAGCACATAACAAACTTCAGATGAAATGGAAGGGGCCCTTTGTAGTTACCGCCAAGCTAGGGGGACTGAACTATAAGGTGCAGACAGGAAAGAGAGAGAAAATCTTTCATGTTAACCTACTCAAAAAGTACATAAGCCGTGAGGATCAAACCACTCAAGCTGATTTTGTCGTAGCGACGATAGTTACAGAAGACGAGGGGGGTACTGATTGCGTCACTGGTACTTTACCAAACTGTCCTCTACAGACGGACGAAACTGTCAAAGACGTTAGGGTAAATGAAGCCTTGACAGAAAGACAGAAAAAAGAAGTGAATGAATTGCTTAATGAGTTCTCATCTACTCTGACAGACAAACCAGGGTTGACAGACTTAATAGAATTTTCACTGAAGCTGACTGACAACAAACCGATACGTTTGAAGCCGTATCCGTTGCCACACGCTAAGATAGATGACGTTAGACGTGAGATTAAGACTATGCTAGATCTAGGGGTCATAGAGAAGACTGACAGTGCCTACGGATCACCCATCGTGTTGATTAAAAAACGTGATAACTCGTTCCGTTTTTGCGTAGACTACCGCAAACTCAATCAAGTGACAGAGTTTTGTGCCGAACCTCTTCCTGATCCGGATCTCATCTCCACTAAGCTAGCTAACGCTCATTACTATACCAAAATAGATTTGTCACGCGGTTTTTGGCAAATCAAGGTCAAGGACACTGATCGACACATACTAGCTTTCACTACACCAGTAGGAAACTACACATGGAAAGTTATGCCTTTCGGAGTTTCAAACGCTCCAAGCATTTTTTCTAAAATGATGCGGTCATTGTTAGAACCACTGTACGGACGTGGAGTTGAGAACTTCATGGATGATTTAATTCTAGGCACCCAGACATGGGAGGAGCACTTAACACTCTTACGAGATGTGCTAGCCAGATTAAAGCAAGCCAACCTCACTGCCCGCCCTACGAAGTGTGAAATAGCACAATTCTCCTTAGACTTCTTGGGACACAAGTTGAGTCATGGAACTATGTCGCCAAGTGAAGCTAAGATAGCACAACTTAAGGACACTTCACAACCGCTAACAAAAACACAAGTTAGAAGTTTTCTTGGTCTTGCTAACTACTACAGAAAATTCGTACCAGATTTTAGTGCCATTGCATGTCCTCTGACTGACTTGACACGTAAGAATATGCCTACAAAAGTAGTGTGGACTGATGCATGCCAAAACGCTTTTGACACACTGAAATCTAGACTGACTTCAGATTTAGTTGTTAAACTGCCAGATCTGACAAAACCATTCTTGTTAAGGACTGATGCTAGCAACACAGGATTAGGAGCAGTGTTATTACAAGAACACAATGACACCAAACACCCAGTTGCATATGCAAGCCGTAAACTCACAACTACTGAACAGAAATATTCCACCAGTGAAAAGGAATGTCTTGCAATAGTTTGGGCCATAAAAAAGTTCGAAAACTATTTGTACGGAAAAACCTTTGTCATTGAGTGCGATCACCAGCCGTTGGCCTTTCTCGGACAGGCGCAATTTACAAACAGCCGTTTAATGCGTTGGTCTTTGTTTCTGACACAGTATGACGCAAATATTCATTACATCAAAGGGTCTTTGAATGTTGGCGCAGATTACATGAGTCGTGCTTGATGCCATCAAGTGCCGGTACTGATAGAATGTTGTTTAATCAATTAACTGAACCCTACGGATTCCTTCCTGTAAATATGAAATATAGTTGCACACTTATTTTCTAGGAATGTTGAAATTTTTTTTGTGTAAATTTTTCTTCATTGTGGACTTCTACATTTTATCATACATAATTTGTAGGAGGCATTTTATCTTTGGTAAGATAAACGCCTCAAAAGCAAGGGGGTGTCACAGTCTGATAAAATTGTCCGACTTCGTGACCCACTTGCCTTGTTTACTTCAAATTCGAATATTTGAAACCCTTGGCCCTTTGTTCAAAGCTTCCTTTTTCTAGGCGCTTCTAGAACAGGTCAAGATGTTATGTAACTTTAGGACCATTGTCCAGTTCTCGAACCAACCACATGCTTTGCGAACAGTCACGTGATACGCAATATACCTTTCTATATATGTACCCCCACGCTTCCGCTCCCTCACTTCGAGCACATTTTAGCTAATTCCATCAGCTTACTCGGGTCGTGAGAGGCAGCCGGCGCCATAGAGAATCAAGGTACCCTTCGACTTCTCTCAAAGGTATCATTTTATTTAATAGTATTTGTCTATGTATTGTTTAAGTATGTATTTGTGCTATGTATTATATGATTTCCATATACACTTGAGCATGGTTCAGAGAAATAGCTGAAAACCTATATGTTACGGAATATAAATTTATTGTAACCATTTTTCCATTTCTGTACTTTAATTTATATTGTTTTAATTCACTAAGAGCCAGAATGCTGCGCTCGATATGAATTCTTCATGTAATTCAATTATTGCGTGTAATTTTAATTGTAAATTGTGAAGCGCTCTGTCGGTTTGAATTACCTCTTGTATGAACATTAATTTAACGTTGTATCTATTTTATTGCTTCATACGTCATGACTGTTAAATGGAACACATGTGAGACGATTATATTTTTTCTAAAATTTAATTGTAAGCGACGCGAGGTCGAAACTCCTTGTTCAGCGCATTTAATTGAGCCATGCCTAGGTAGGACCTGTTAGGTTGAGAATTATATCCAAACACGTTGCATCCACAGGTCGGCTCATGGTTCATGTTCACCCATGCCTCACCTGCATTAGCTTATTGGTGTAAGCGTGTCGAAATCCACTCTGAGGGCCATGCTGCAAAAATTCCAGTTCCTAGCCACTAACAAAGGGACATCATTCCTTATGCACCACGTGTGTCGTTAAAGGGGGACTGAGGGAACGAATCAGCATGACTGAGTGTTGAGACCAAGGATACAAGAATAGAGCTAAGTGCAAAATCAAGTGTACAGATCTCAAAGGAACACTTTTCTGGCAATTTAGATTGACAAAAATCAGGCATAGGCGCGTAAAGACAGAGTGAAGACTATTCGCGTTGCATTCGATTTATTGTTAATTTGTTAAACTTTATTAAATCTTATTTTCTTTGTTAATACCTCTTAGTAGTTGATTTCTATGCACAATAGACCAATTAGATTAATTCTTAGATTTGAATGGGGGCGGATGAGCAGAAAGATTGATGACGAGTGCATATTAATTTAGAGGGATTTAACTGTTTTCAAATCTAGCTAAAAGTTCGCAGTTTATTAGTCTGTAAATTTGTCGTCTGAACTACAAGACGCACTTTTAATTAGTCAGATAATAAATTGAGCAACCAGTCTGCGTAGAATATGAGAGGAAGAATTAATTATATTTAAAGTCTTTTAATTATTCTAAGCAGGGTCTTTAAATAAATACTGGAAACGTAACAATATGCAATTAGGTATATCGACAGCCTCTTTTGCCGCTCCATAAAAACAAAACGAAACATGTACGTGTTGTATGTAAGTGTTGTATGTAAGTGTTCTATGTAAGTGTTGTATGTACGTGTTGTATGTAAGTCATCATAAAAATTTTTAATAGTACAGGAGCCGAATGGCAACAAAAGCCTCGTTATAGACTTTTCTGAGAGTTTTTTAGCTGTGTGAAAGTTTCTAATCTTTAATTTCGTTTTAGCACTCGTTAATCTAGCAAATTTAGCAGAAAATTCCTACTGGTCTTTCCTCTAGTTCGAATTTTGGTGTTGTTTGCTATGCTATTAAATGTCTCCACAATATAGTTAACGATTTCGTTTTTCGTTCCACAAGACCTCTGCCCACTGTTGTACGTTTGTCTCATCGAAATGTTGTAACGCATGTGTATCAGGGTGAGCAAGTAGGTGTACTGTGAATATGATTTCACAGAGCACGTGGTAAACATGTTCGGCCGATTGGATTAGAATGTATCCTATTTTCACCGTACAGTACGAGCGACGTCCTAACGTTGTAGCAAATAGTGTGCCTCCAGCAGGTCACATGACTTCGCCAGAAGCTAGAAAGGTACACGTTGTAGCAAATAGTGTGCCTCCAGCAGGTCACATGACTTCGCTAGAAGCTAGAAAGGTACACGTTGTAGCAAATAGTGTGCCTCCAGCAGGTCACATGACTTCGCTAGAAGCTAGAAAGGTACACGTTGTAGCAAATAGTGGGCCTCCAGCAGGTCACATGACTTCGCCAGAAGCTAGAAAGGTACACGTTGTAGCAAATAGTGTGCCTCCAGCAGGTCACATGACTTCGCCAGAAGCTAGAAAGGTACACGTTGTAGCAAATAGTGTGCCTCCAGCAGGTCACATGACTTCGCCAGAAGCTAGAAAGGTACACGTTGTAGCAAATAGTGTGCCTCCAGCAGGTCACATGACTTCGCTAGAAGCTAGAAAGGTACACGTTGTAGCAAATAGTGTGCCTCCAGCAGGTCACATGACTTCGCCAGAAGCTAGAAAAGTACACGTTGTAGCAAATAGTGGGCCTCCAACAGGTCACATGACTTCGCCAGAAGCTAGAAAGGTACACGTTTTATCACGAAATGGAAAACCAATTCTATGTGCTCTGTATACAGATTTTTTTTTTCAATATTGCGAAAATTGGATTGTTTAGATTATTGTAACAATGATAAGAATGGTGAGGTTTGTTGCTTATTCTGAAACATTGTCAGTTATTTATACGAATATATAATAAATATATATTATTTCTCGTGATGTTTGGTAACTCAATTCATGCAGGTTACTGTTATTATTCTCATAGCTTCGTGTATTTATTGGTCGAAGCACTATTCAATTTGATTGCTTTGTGGAAATAACTGTATGGAGGCTTACTGCTTATAGTTTGTCTTTTTATAACGAAATATATTTTAAATTTTAATGATCATTTAAAAAAAAGTAATTTTGAGAGATGGTAGATCAACCAGTTTCCCTCGTTTCTTTATGGGATTGTAGTAACTTTAATGCGGACAGTAAGGAAAGATAGTTATTCTGACAGTGAGGAAGACTTTAATTCCGACAGTGAGAAAAAAATGTATCATCTCACAAATGGGTTTTATGTGTTCGTAATTTTGAAGACGAGTGATCATAATCGGCTTTACGTGTTCGTAATTTTAAAGACGAGTGAACATAATCGGCTTTACGTGTTCGTAATTTTAAAGACGAGTGAACATAATCGGCTTTACGTGTTCGTAATTTTAAAGACGAGTGAACATAATCGGCTTTACATGTTCGTAATTTTAAAGACGAGTGAACATAATGGGCTTTACGTGTTCGTAATTTTGAATACGAGTGAATATAAGTGGGCTTTACGAGTGCGTAATTTTGAAGACGAGTGAACATAATCGGCTTTACGTGTTCGTAATTTTGAATACGAGTGAACATAAGTGTCTTTTTAATGATGCTTGTATTGTTGCAGCTGTAACACAAAAATCTCACTACATATTTTCCAGACCGGCAACCTGTAAAACGTGTCGCTGTTTCTGAGACCATCATAAATCATTACACGGTGAATTAATACTGTATAAATCTCTCGGGATTTGAGACTTACGCTAAACATTAACACGGCGAATCAACATTGTATAAATCTCTAGGGATTTGAGACTTACGCTAAGCATTAACACGGCGAATCAACATTGTATACATTTGTTCGCTTAAATCCGCTCCTTCACCTTGACTTGAGCTTTATGATCAAGTTGCAGCTGCTTAGATACGTAAAGAAATCTAGGTTGTTAAATGCTTGTAAAACACGTTACATTGAACGTTTGCGTTCACACAGACTGGAGAGCGTTATGGAGGCCTGATATGGAGTATTTTAAATCAAAAGTAGAAGTGCGGAGCAAAATCATTAAAGTGTTTGAATATAAATACATTTTATAGACATATAAGACCCCTAAAAAACGTCAGTTTGGTAAATTATTTAATAATGAATTCTTTACAATAAAAGTTTCTAAAATAAAATCTTTCTTCACTCAAAAAGTCAAACCAATCATTAATGTGATTATAAATATTTCAAGTTGATTCTTTGAACAGGTCTTAAAAGCCTGCTATAAGGATTTTGTATGGTTCGTATACAGACTTTAAGGATCATTTGTATTCTGACATTATATAGGTTCATAAGGGTGTGCTGAGTTTTTATATGGGTCATACGGGTTTTATATGCATATTTGGATATGAATTCCTATGCCTGTTTTATGTGGATATGAATTAAGTCTTACATGGGTCTTGTATCAATTTTAAATATGAGTCGTGTGATTGTGAGAACTTGTACAAGTTTAATATTGGTTTCTTATGAGCAATGAGATGGGGGGGGGGGCTTGTTTGGGAACCATGTTGGATTTAGATGAGTCATATATATATATGGATGTGAAATTTTATACAGTGTCTTAACAGTGTATGTTTTATACTAGTAATATGTGTTTGAGGTCTTAATTTGTATTTTTTTTAAACTACCGACATTGTAAACATTTACATGGACCTAATAGCAGTTTTGTGTGAGTAATATGGTCGTGAGGTCTTGTACTGACATTTTTTATACTAGAAGTCTTTTAAACTACTTGGATTTATACAAGTAATATGGGTCTCTTATGAGTCTTACGAGTCTTGGTAGACATAAGGTTTTTGACAAATCAACGTCACCTACAGAGGGTAATGTACAATATTCGACAGGGGGCCTTTAATAAAAATAGATAATTTTTCTTACACACACATGCATGCACGCACGCACGCACACACACACACACACACACACACACACACACACACACACACACACACACACACACACACACACACACACACAAAGGAAATTTTAGTAGCAGCTTTGGTGATCATCATTAAACAGAACAGTGATTTCAGCGAATGGACTAACATTTAAAGTTCTATAGACTGTATCAAAGAACTAAGTGTCATGACGTTAATTGCATCCTTGTGAAAGCGACAAAGCCACATTGACCACCCCTTTTGCTCCCTTATTTTTTTTATTTATTTTTTTTAGGAATGTTTGAGGAATACTAGGTTTCCATCCCACCCCTCCAGGGTGGTGCTCAGCGAAAACTCAGATGGCCGCTGAAGGCACGTGGCAAATCGAAACCATAAATTTCCCCTGTGGAAACCAGTTCTCCGGCAGCTAAATTTAGACTCTGACACACAGGCCTCACCAATTAAATGCTTTATGTGACTTAACGCTGAGGAAGCGTAGTGTGTTTGCCATTAGGAATTATTTTCTCACAATTTCCAATTATTTTTATAATACTATCAGAAAGAAATTTATTGTTCCAAAGGGACCAGCAGGGCCTGTCTTACCAGGTGCTCCAATAAAATGGAGAATGTGAGGACGTCGAGATTTGCAAGAGACCAGAAATACGATGTTGTCAGAATTCCTGTTACTGCCAGTGCTACGCCTGGAAGAGAACGGTAGGTCCCACTGGGAAATAATTTCTCACATTTTGAAATTAAATCTACATGTAAGTAGCTGTTGTCAAATGGAATTCATTATTTTAGGAATATGGAGATTTTGCATTAATCGGTCTACTTCACTCGATGTAAATCGCAAAAAAAAAAAAAGGCGAGATTGCGCGAGATCAACACAATTTTTGTGGTCTTTCCAATGAACGAGTTAATTTTAGAAAAGCTGTCTGCCGTTTACCATTTTAAACTTCGGTTCGCAAGAAATGTGCTATTTATTTCAATGTTTCTTAAATTAGATAAGCCATTGGAAATCAAAAATAGCTGCTGGAACATCCTATTAAAATGTACTTTAATCTGTATTCCTGTCAGGTCAGTTCAGATGTTTTACCTCTCTAAACTACCAAGCTTCCTGGCTTCTTATCAGAATTTATAGAAATACAAGGAGTTACCCATTTTTTCTTATGTGACCATATAGAGTTCTTCTACTGAGTATTACAAGCATTTACCCCTGTTTTTTCTATGAGCATATAGGGTTCTTGAAGTTAAATGTGACTGCCTCAGGGTTCTTTTACTGATCATCAAAAACAGTTAGCCCTGTTAATGGTTTATGACTTGTCAAAGGGTTCCGGTACCGCTTATTAAAAACGGTTAATTGGTTAATTGTCTGTGGTTAACATGGAGTTCTTGTAATGAATATTAACACACTTACCCCAGTTAAACGTCTACTATTGTCTCTGAGTTCTTGTACTTGGTATTAAAGCACTTACCTCAATTAAATATCTGTGACTGTCATGGAATTCTTGTACTGAGTATTAAAACACCTACCCCAATTAAATATCTGTGACTGTCGTGGAGTTCTTGTGGTGACTATTAAAACACTTACCCCAATTAAATATCTGTGACTGTCAAGGAGATCTTGTACTGAGTATTAAAATTTCTTTTCTATTTCACTGCCTACAACATAATTCACGTTTTAGTGCACTGGTGTGTACTAATCCATTAATATTCTACCTCTTGGCTATTTTCAAAATCTTCGATCTTTGCAACAAACTTCTGTAGCATTAGCATGCATTACTGGCTTTACTCGTTGCAGATATATGTTATAGTCACATGACCTTAATGTCCTATTGCTTATTTGATGACCTTAATGTCCTATTGCTTATTTGTGGCGAAATGTTTGCGTATTATGACCTTTCAACCTGTTTGTAACTGTCAAGCGAATGCCATTTCTTAAAATACATTTCTCCAGTAAATGTTCTCGAAGTGAGCAAACTTTAAATATAAATCGTTCAGTCAATATTGCCCGAAATAAATGTTTACGTCTGTCTAGCTATCATGAAGTTCTTATCCCTGAGAATGAACGCTCTGACCCAAGTGGATGCTTTAATCCATTAGTTTGAACACACGTGTACTTGTTCACTGGCGTCGTTGAATAAGCGTCAACCAGTCACTAACATTTTACCAACCCGCTCACTGCGAACGTAAGACAAGCTGCCTGTTTGCCGCCAACTTAATACAACCAGCTGCAGTTCAGCTTTTGATGTGCTATCATTTTCCAAATACGCAAGAAGACGTTAGTTTTTAGCAAAGTGTTTTATTTGCAGCCATTTGCTGAATTAAAGGATTCCCCCTTCAGGACGTCATGTGAGAGGCTTAGTCATATGCACTACAGTTATATGTCGCCCTACTTTGCTGTCTTTCAGGGATCGGTGTACATTTGACGTTGCAGTGACAAGTCGAGACAGAAGAGTGATAAGTCATGAGTGAACAGAGACAAGTTGTAACTGAACAGCGACACATTGTGACTGAAGACTGACAAGTTGTGACCGACGACTGACAAGCTGTGACTGAAGACTGACAAGTTGTGACCGACGACTGACAAGCTGTGACTGAAGACTGACAAGTTGTGACCGACGACTGACAAAGTTGTGACTGAAGACTGACAAGTTTTGACTGAAGACTTGACAAGTTTTGACTGAAGACTTGACAAGTTTTGACTGAAGACTTGACAAGTTGTGAGTGACGACTGAAAAGTTATGAGCGTCCACTGACAAGTTAGGACTAAACACTGTGTGACTCTGAAGAACGAGGACAACAAATCCCAAATGGGGTTTCCAGTGTTGTCGTTGTGAACGAAAGTGTACGAGAATATAAAAATGGACACAAGTACTTTTCTGCTCTTTCTGAACACAAATTCCAATTTTTCATGAACACAACCATTTCTCTACTCTTTCTGAACAACAGTTCCAATTTTTCATGTTGCCATTGTCACTAGGATATTGCTGTTGGATTAATGAGCACTTCCAGCCTTAGTCACTATTTCATTTTATTTTGGCGATTGCAGCAAATACTTTCTTGCTGAAATTTGGACTTGAATATTGAAACATATTGCAGCAAATACTTTCTTGCTGAAATTTGGACTTGAATATTGAAACATATTGCAGCAAATACTTTCTTGCTGAAATTTGGACTTGAATATTGAAACATATTGCAGCAAATACTTTCTTGCTGAAATTTGGACTTGAATATTGAAACATATTGCAGCAAATACTTTCTTGCTGAAATTTGGACTTAAATATTGAAACATATTGCTAAAAATCGCTTGCTCAGCATGCTTGAATTTAATTCTTCAAATTACACACGAAGACCGATTAGGTAAAATACCCAAGGCTGCTTTTTAAATACACGCCATAATATTATATTATTAGGAGTAAATATAACTCACATTATCGTGTACGCACTAAGGAACTCAGTAAGAAGGACGGGTTATGAGTGCGAATAGAGCAAGTACACTGATGAAAACTTAGTTTCCGCCTTTCGCCAGCTCACGTGTAAACAGACAGTTTTTTTCTTTCGCTTATTACCGTATATGCTCCCCTCAAATCTGGGCCACGTTTTGAGACTACGTGAAGGCGTAAAAGTGAGAGCTTAAGATAAAAAGACAGTTCTCAGCCAGCAAGGAAGGCTTATCACGGTTACGTAAGACTTAACAACCAGCATTTGCTCTTGCAGTTTCGCTGCGTCAGCTATTCGATACCAGACAGTCTGGCGACTCTCCTCAGAAACAATCGCAGAAATTATCCGAATAAAAAAAAAAATAAAGGTGTTTAATACATTCTAATGCGGGTTTTATTTGAAGGCGAAGACACTGAGTATGTGGTATATATTATTCTATTATTCTTCTACCCATCCATCCATTAATCCATTGATCCATCCAACCGTGAGACCCATCCACCCATTAATCCATTTTGATCCATCCCACCGTGAGACCCATCCACCCATTAATTCATTGATCCATCCAACCGTGAGACCCTTCACCCATTAATCCAGCCAAGTCTATATTTAACCTTCTACCTTCCATCCATTAAAATGATTAATGCATCCATTTAACCATGGTCTATATTAGACTATACACTTCTTCATAGCTGTCCACTAAACCATCCATCCAAACTTCCATTTAATTCAACCGCCCGTGTTTTTAACCATCTAACCACAACCTACCTTCTATCATACGTAGCAATTCAGTCAGCCAGCCAGCCAGCCAGCCATCGTCCACTCACTCAGCTACTATTCATAGAGCCACCTGAACCAATCTACACCCAGCCAACCGACCATCTACACATTACATTTATTCATCTACCGACCAACCAAACCGACTAACCGATTCAACCATCAACGTATCTATTCACCTATCATTCAAATTTCATCTTATCAATCCACCCAGACATTAGGCCCCTATCAATCTACCCAGTCATTAGGCCCCTATCAATCCACCCAGACATTAGGCCCCTATCAATCCACCCAGTCATTAGGCCCCTATCAATCCACCCAGACATTAGGCCCCTATCAATCCACCCAGACATTAGGCCCCTATCAATCCACCCAGTCATTAGGCCCCTATCAATCCACCCAGTCATTAGGCCCCTATCTGTCCATATCAACAAAATATACAAATATCCTCCCCATAGCATGCATACATTTAAATACTCGCCAATTAATTAAACAATTAATAAATACAGCCATTAATCAGTATTAATAGTTTTCTGCGTTAAAAATATAATTAAGAAGAAACACCTCAAGAACGATGAACAAAAGACGGCGTTAAATACGTTAAAAAAAAGTATGAGTTTTTAAAATCACTTTATGATGAAAATGGATATTAAGACACAGCAATTATTTGAACAACCATTCCACAATTCTCATGTGGTTCTCGAGTCAGTTTGAAATAGAACAGAAGAGTTCAGTCAGTATATTGGCTGATTTATACAGACTTAAAGACTGACTGATTAAGTGATTAATTAAATGATTGATTCCTTTCTGCTGTAGTGGCAAATGATTGTCGGCTTTTATGCGGGACGAAAAAGAGCGGTGAAATTAAAAATGACGTGTCTGTTTCAATGGGTCTCTTTCATGTGACAATACAAAGGCAACATGTTTCAAAGGGTGTCTTGTATATATCAATACCCAGGTCACATGCATGTTTAAATGGGTTCTTATACCCAGGTCACAGGCATGATTCAATGGGTCTCTTATACCCAGGTCACAGGCATGTTTCAATGGGTCTCTTATACCCAGGTCACAGGCATGTTTCAATGGGTCTCTTGCATATATGGAAATAAAAACTTGCATATATGGAAATAAAAATTAAGATGTCCGTAAATCGCAAGCTGACATTTACAACCTATAAATGTGCGACGTATCAACAGATTATTTCACCCAGTAAACAACTTTGTTAAAGTCACATGCGGAATCATTTCGGGGAAAATATAGTTTTCTGAAATAAATAACAGGTATTTGACAGGCGGAGCGAAGAACGTTTTCGGCAAATGCTAAATGTCGAAAGAGTGCCACCGAAGAAATGCAGGTTAAATAATTATTTTGTGTTTGTTGTAGCATATTTTAATGGATAATAAAACTAAGATAGGATAAATAAAATAAGATCCAATAGATCGGGAAAGATAATATCAGTCAGTTTACGTGTGCTAATATTAGTGAATGTTTACAGTGGAAGCTCCCCTGCACGTTTTATGTTTCTCTACAACGTCTGCCTGCAGATGAAAAGCACTTACCTTAAAGTTATTTTAAATTAATCTGTAAGTTAATTACTGAGCTTAGTTTTGTAAGATACAAGACCAATTAATAGAAGAAGCATTTCTCTAAAGTTTAGTCTACACTAGTCGTTAATGGATAGGATGTCTATACTTTTCTTGAAATGTCTGTGGCATTTGGGGTGGAAAGACGAATAGCGGACAATTAGAGTACGAGACAAAAGACAGACATTTGGGGTGGAAAGACAACTGACAAATTATTGGGTTGAGAGGAGTTAGAAGGATACGTTAAAGACCGTTAAGACGTCAGCAAATCTCTAACATATTCTCAAACTGAGTTGTTTACTTCTAACTCTGACCCAAAAAATGCTATCGTAAGAGTGACCAAGGTCGGGTTACTTTGACAATTTAATAATTTATATAACAATTAAGTTTTAAAAAAAAACAGATAGGCAAATTTCTTCCGGCACACACATTACTGTTGAGAAGGCTCCTTTATGAAATAACCTCTTACACGCAATGTTTAGTTCGATATACACTGTAGAAAAGATACATCTTAAAGGGACACTTGATAAGTCATACATCAAAGATTTTAAACAAAGACTGAAACAATATTGCATTTTAAAAGAACGCAAATACGTTAGATATCGGCAATTGTCAAACAAAAATTGACCAGTACGCTTGCTGACGTACCCGCACAATAGCACAGAAGAGTGGAATGTTGGACAAATAAAGACGACATCTCCCGAATGCAATGCTTTGTCGCTTTTCGCTTCCGTCACGACACGCTTCAATGAAGCACCTACTAATTTGCAAAGTTGCAAATTTCTTTTCTTTCTTCGAGAGACAGTCGTGTGAAGTACATTAAAATCTTCGGCAGCTCAAATTGTAACGACTCCTTGAAGTAAAATTCAAACGAGGGGATGAATTATGTTAGAACAGTTAGACGAACAAACGTTTCGCTCTGTGCTGTTCTACATGCTTAGCCATGTTTAGTCCACTAGCTGCAGTTTTGAGTACTACGTCACACTTTCAAAAAGTGCGCGAATTCAAGAGACCCCCATAACACAGCCACTCGTATCAAATTAAGAACTTTTGCGCAATACAATCGTGTCCTGTGGAATTGTCCTGGTTCAGTTTTAAAAAAACTAATAATAATTTCAAAGTAGGATTTGTCTACATTACCTTATCAACATTCAAACCGAGACCGCCTACGCAATACGAGTCAAATATGTGTGTCTCGAATGAACAACGTCTAACAATGGCGGCATTCTTTATTTTCAAAGTGGCTTGGCATCCTTTAACGTAAGTGAGAATGCCAGGCTCGAGTGAAGGTCAAAGGTTACCTGTTGATTCAACAACAACTCTTCTCTTGTTAAAGACTGTTAGCACCCAGGTCTTTACCAGTTCCACAACACAAGTAGAAAAAGGGAGAAAAAACAGTGGAAAGGTGAAGAGGGTGGGGTGAGCATTATTAGGAGAGATTTAGCATAGTTTGGACCAAGCAACGAATGCGAGACCACCAACGGAGTGTGGAACGACAAAGCAATGAATCGTTACTGTAGTTGCAGGCATCATTTAAGCCTTTTAAGGGATGCCTGAATACCCTGGGGAGCTCTGAATTCTACCCGACATTCAAAATCTCAAGATGAACGAGATCTGTAGCAAGAGCTTAATGGAATATATAAAAGCAAAAAGAGAAAAATCCTGTAGTAGTGTAGATTCATAAGTGATAATATATCTTCCAGCGAAATTTTAGATAGTTTCAGTTCATTGGTATTTTCATTCCTCCGTATTCCTCTTTCTATCTTTATTCTTTTACTTCTATAATTATTCTCCCCTTCCCATGCTCCCGATCTTAATAATAGAAAAGTATCCTTATGAAAATCTGTGTGTGTGTGTGTGTGTGTGTGTGTGTGTGTGTGTGTGTGTGTGTGTGTGTGTGTGTGTGTGTGTGTGTGTGTGTTTGTGTCCCTCCCTCTCTCTCCATCTCCCTCTCTCTCTCTCTCTGACTCTCTCTCATAGGCATATCACTACTTCACTACGCACAAATACAGACGCATAAGGTCAGATGACAGACAATAATTATAAATAGCTATCAAAAGAATATCCATGAGTTTGAAGTGAGTATTTTACTTATCTATTTATTAGGTAATTGATTTTCATTTTCCTCATTCATCTCTACCTGAGATTGACGAGATCTGGATGACCAACACGAATGTACATAAATAATACTCGCTGAGGTTTTCCACATCTACAAAATCAGAATTAAGTGAGCAAACTGAGAACTCGAGTATTTAATCATTATTACATTTTTGTCTAGAGAGTAAACAGAATCCATGTCTCTCTACTTCACTACCATTCAATGTCCTGTACTCAGGCACTCGTCATAGCTTTCTACTTCACTACCACTCCTGTACTCATACACTCGTCATGTCTCTCTACTTCACTACCCCCTCAATTATCCTGTACTCAGGCACTCGTCACAGCCCGAAAGGCAAGTTTGTTGTTTGTATGAATGGTTAGTTTGTTAATTAGTTCGGATGGAGAGATTTACTCGTTTATATATTTGTTCACGACTAACAGTCGGATAACACAAATGTCAAAATTAGTTCCAAAATCTCTCAAAGGTACCAACGCACTGCAGCATAAGTCTTCTCATTAGTTTACGTTAATCAAAGAATTCCGGCAAGAAATTTATTGCTGCACAAGGGAGGTGCAAATTTCAAGCTTCCTTGTGCAAACCAGTAATGTCATTACTACCATTTTTTCCCCATCTAAGTTTCAGAATGCCAGAAAAGCAATGGAAACATTCCAGCAGAACACAAACCAGGTTCATTAGTTAGCTAAAGGGAGATAACTGTGTTCTAAAAATCTTGGCTTAGACCATATAGCCCAAAGGGACTATGTCTACATTTGGTTCAACACAGTCTTTTGAAAAGGGTCACATGTTCCTACCAATTCTTGTTTCCATGGGTGAGGTCAATCACGCCGTGCGGCGAAATAAAGGATTTCTTTCTAAAGTGTATTATTTGTTTAAACTAAATTGTGTTTCTTATGTAGTATGCATTGAGCTCAAAATTTAATTATTTTGCTATATAATAATATGTGGATTTAACATTTTCTTACCATTTAATAAATTCAAAACTGAACATAAATTACACAGAAAAACAAGTTGCTTTTACATAAAGGGTCTGAATTCAAAACTTAAATGTTGAGGTGCACTTACACAAGTTAGATGAGGTGAATTACCTTTATATACGAAATGAACACAAAAGAAAGCACAGCTGAGGTAACACAGCACAAAGGTTTTAGTTCAAAGTTCACTTCCGCTGCCTTTATAGAACACTAATTATTGAGCTCAAAACTGAAACCTGATTTCTTTACAGAGCACGAGACGTGAAATAAAATTGGTCTACTGTCCTTATAGAAGACTAGACATTATATAAAACGGGGCTATTGTCGCTATAGACAATGTATTAAATCTAGTCTATAGTCGTTATAGAATAATAGACATTTTATAAAACTGAATCCTACAAGAGATACAGAGTACAATTTAAACCTGTTGCTTTTACAGAACGATATATGGGATACAATTGAATCCTGCTGCCTTTACAGAACACGATATATATATATAATACAACGGAAGGCTGCAGCTTGTAGAGAACACGAAATATGGAATAAATCTGAAAGCATATGCCTTTGCTCTAAGAAATTATTTAAAATTCGATCTAGGCAACTAAGTCGCCTCTCATTTAATAGATAATAAATAACCTCTCACATTTATTTATTTGTTTATTTAAAGAGGATTTCTATTACCGTATACTAAGGGACATAACCGTTGCTTTAATGTTTTTAAAAGTTAATAAATAGAGTTATTCCGCATTAAATAGGGTCCTCGTCTCGCAATGATAATGTCAAAAGCAGATCTTATTAAGAGCCATGCTGCTTGACTGTGAAGAAATTAAATCGTACTGGCTTGATTCTTATCAATCACTAAATCGGCAAACTTCAGATACTGAATGTGACACCTTAACAAGGAGAAACAAGAAAAGAAACAGTTCTGCAGTGATAATATACCACAACCCTTAATCTTATCCTACGCTTCAATAATAATCCTGTCTTGAGACCATGGGTTGACATTGGACAACTCTGTATAAGGCCATGACTTTATTAAATGATGAACGATTGAACGATTTCTCGTCTCTCCATGAGAAAGTCTAATTAGTACAACTCTGCACACAGTGTACCAAGAACATGTTTGTGGTTGTGTGTGTATTTGTTTTGTGAGTTTGTGGGGATTTTTTTTATTTAAGTGTGTTTGTGTGTGTGTTTGTGTGTGTGAGAGAGAGAGAGAGAGAGAGAGAGAGAGAGAGAGAGAGAGAGAGAGAGAGAGAGAGACTCATTGACGTAATGTTAATAATCTGGTAATTAGTCTACACACGCACATGAGATCAACTCGTCACTCTAGTCATTCAGCAGCTTGAGAAAACGTATTTCATTCATAACCTCTTGCCACCTCCTCCTTCTCATCTGGTCAAGCAGAAATTTTTTTCATCAGCCTTGACCTTTGGGGCTGCTTGCATTCTTTGGATCGACCGACACACACGAAAGAATACGAGACAAAATGATGAGAGAAAAAAACACCACCAGATCACACAGTGGTAAATGGTAATGAAATACATTCACCTCAACTTCTACGAGTATCTGATTATTGCTCCCGTCAGGACATGGGTCAAGTTTGCAAGTCATATGGGATTCAGGTGCCTCCTCAGTGCAGTGACTGTTGTCCACAGCCTCGGGGACACTTGTCGGATCGATCGGGTCCTGCTGGCAAAACACGTCCCGGGCCTGCGTGCCGTAGCCACAGGTAACACTACACTGTGAGACACAGGTCAGACTATATAATTATGTAACATTTCACATTCACTAGGTCATTTACTATGGGTATATATGTAGCTCAACACTGAGTAACATAGATGAAACACATCAGTAAGATTATTAAAAAAAATAGAGAAGAACAATTGTTCTTTTTAGCCCAATGACGTTAAATGAAAAGAAACAGTATATATGTAATACGTCGCTTTAAAAAAAATTCTTTGTACAATGCGAATTAAAACAAACTAGAGATATGCAACACTTCGTCATTAAATAAAGGTCTGAGTAAACAAGAAACAATCTTTGTTTAGACCAAGGTAGGTGTGCACAAGTAACGCTGGTTATTCAGACCAGGGTAATTGTAGATAAGCTGCATTAATTACATTAACTAAGCATGCATGAGTGACACTGCTGTTAATGAGAGCATACCGGACTCCTCAGCTGTAAGACAAAGGTAAGAAGAAATGGTTATTGTATGCAACACCACCACAAACACTACCACAAACACCACCACAATCAAGAAAATGCTCTTGCTTGGAGTCATTGGAGAAAGAAGATATTAAGTTTGGTATGTCAGTCAGGCATTATCCGGATATTGACGTGGAATTAATTAGGTGTTTCGAATTCATTTAACAGGTACGTTAAGTTTTAATTTAGAATTAATTCGGTGCTTGAATAGGGGACTGATTTGGAATTAATGCAATATTTAAGATAAGCGTAGTTAGATAATAATAAAGAATTCTGTAGCCGATGATACAATTAATAGAAATATTAATTTGGAATTATCTGGTAAATCAGTGTTGGTATTAATTCTTAGATATCAGTTTGGTTTACCAGTTGTTTATTGATGTATTAGGCAGGCATCAATGGCTGTATTTGGAATCTTAGTCTTGCTTAGGATCTATGTCGAAACAGTGGAAGCAGGTAGAAATGTGCAATGCTCGTTCTAACAAGGGAAATAACTCAAGATTCTAAAATGTCGGCAATATCTGAAATCGCTGGTTATAGATTTGAATGCCGCTACATTCAACACTTCCAACCTTTTATTAAATTTATCCTTTGAGCTTCTTCATATTTCTTATTTTATGAAGGCATACATCTCAAAAACATGCATTTCATTCTCTGACCATCGGCTCATAGTACACATGGAACATGTTTTGCAAGTGGGCGTTCACAAGTTAAATTTAAATAAATAATTAATTATTAAGTTAGAAATACACGAAGAAAAAGCTACATAGGCCATAATTATTTTTTGAAACGCTATGACAGACTGCTTTCCAGTTATCGTCAATTTAAAATCAAGGACCGTTGAAAGTGGGCACCACTTAGAAATAAATCGGTTAATAAATTCTTTCTGGTCCGGTTCTCTATATAAGAACTCAGTGAAAATTATTTAAAATTGCTATATACAACGCAAAAAGGGTCTGATTTATCATCCTTAAAATTTACATTTTCAAACAAATCTATTCTCAGACCACTTTTATTGGTGACGTGGGAATTGTGGCTTAACGTTTCTTTCAACGGAGGCTGATGTTGATGTTGGGAGCATTATTGCGAAGCTAAGCACAACACTGACACTACTACCACAGAAATGATTCCACAAGAGAATGACAGAATTTTTTTTATTATTATGACATTTAATATTTCGGCCTCTACCAGCAAGGGGACTTCTCAAACAGTAACAATAAAGACATCGCCGACGACACACTAAACGCACCCTATAACCCCACCCCACCCCCCACTCCGACTCACCTCTCCCCAAGGCGTTGTCGCCCAGTAAGGGCAATCGTCCGACTGGCCTTCGCACGCGCGCTTGTAAAGGGGGTGCTTCTCGGCGTAACGGTCACACAGATCCTCCTTCACGTACACGGTGTCCCCGTTGGCACCCGTTTCCACACAATACATCACCTGGCTCTGTTCGCCGATTCCACAGTCCACGGAGCATGGACCCCAATGGCCAGGCACCCATCTGAAACAGAAAGGCGGGTGGAGGATCAGCAGCTGATTCAAATTTAAGATGACCTGCCTAAGAGTACAAACGTCCAATTAAAAGTGATGCGAGACTTAAGAAATTATCTTAATTATAGGCCACACACACACACGCGCACACACACACACACACACACACACACACACACACACACACACACACACACACACACAGAGTTAAGACTTTTCGACCACTCAGCATTCCATAAACAGTTTTCAAAACTTTAAAAATTAGAATAATTCATGATCTACAAGAAAAACTTTTATATTTATATCATTTTAAAATTTATCATTATTTATTGACCATTTAGCTGTTGCGCTCTACCAAATATTTTTTTTTTTATTGCAGATAACTTTTCAGAATGTTCATACCATTATTTTATCTTCACAATACTTAGAGCATTGATAAAATATAAACAACAAAATGAAAATAATATTAAACCAGTTAATCAGCGCTATTTTTATCCACAACTTGCCTGTACCAATTGTCAGCTGTCCCACACTGCTTAACGCTGCAAGTCTTATTGCTCTCGGGTCGTTCCGTAATGTTACAGGACTTGTCAGGCACCGAACCACCGGAACTCCGATCAATGCAGGAGACCGCTCTCAGCTGAAATCCTGCAAAAGCGGAATTCTTCATTTGTATGACTGAAATCAGTTTCATACCCACCCGACACACACACATTTTCGCTTTCTATCTCTTTCTCCTCGGATAACAACTGAGTTATTGAAGGGGCAGTTAAGTCTTCAACAAACCTGTAAATACAACTAATTTATATCTAATTAAAATGTAAACAATTGCAAAACAAGAATATTTCTCCGTTATAGAGAAACACCTTTAACAGATATATCATCATCATCATCATCATCATCTGTCCCTTGATCTGTGGTCGTTGGGTTGCTGAGTTGTTGAACGGTTGACCAGCTCCCTCCACTTGTCTTGATCATGTGCCAAACCTTGTCTCTGAACAGATATCTAAACATCTAACTTACACATAATTCGGCACATTACAGGAAACCATGGCAACATTTACCTTCACCACATTCTGCCGAACAGCCTGTCCAGCTGCCGTGCATCCACACGAAACGTTGCTCTGGGTTGGCCTGGAGAACTCGCGAAATTGGTATGGAGAATTCATATTTTATTCCAGGGTTCTTGTCACGATACAACAGCTGCAATAATGCAACAAAAGACCAAGGTAATCAATAACTACTTCTATAAGTTAGATTTTAGGCTATGCTGCTTAACTACATGTATTAATGCTTCATCACCATAACAACACTCTCACACCTCCACCATGGGAGTGAGTGACGAAGTTTTGATGGGAGCTAGGTGAGCAGACAGAAATTTATTGTAACGAAGTGACAAAATGGCAAATGTCATAAAAGGATTATCATTAAAGCTAAAAGAAACATGAAATGTATATTTAAATCCATAAGTATCCCAGTAATAAATAATTCCAGTCAATACCAACATGGTTTCAGTTAATGTGAAAGGGTTAAATGCAAAGAAGGACTAAGTCACGACGAGCCATTTTCTTGTGCTAAATGGTAAATTTACAACAAACAATTAAAAATTGAATTTTATGAAGAAGAAGGAGATATTTGAAAGGTCCTATCACCCAAGAAATGGAGATAATTCTGATGTGTGGTGTCAGGTCTTTGGACAGCTCCAAAACGGTACAAACAACAACAACATTACAAAATGACTGGAGTAACTTTGATGATAACAGACGTGGCCACTGAACTTTCCAAACTTTAGATCTCAAGTTTTCACATATAACTGTTATCCCCATTCTGCGCAAAGGCTCTGGTGATATTATTCAATCTTGGCCGGTCTAGTAGGTCAAGTTGCAATATTTCGTCAGATATTTAGCCTGACTGACAACGTGATTGTCTCTGCTCCCAATGAAATGACTCCAAGCCATTAGAGACAGAGCTGCCACTGATGGAGCAGCAGTGTGTAGAAAACTCTCCCAGACACAACAGGTTAAAAGGTCTTTTTTGCCAAGAAAGGTCAGTCAGGTGGAACTTGTAATTTAAATCGTGTATGTCATGGGGGGTGGGCAGGAGGTAGACTCGCCTGAAATATTTTTTTTTATTATTATTTATTTCAGTTGTGCTATGTGAGTGTGAAAGATGATAATATCCTTCCTGCATCCTCTGGAGAGTGCCAACGAAAAAAAAAAGAGGTGTCGTCTCTGACCAGTACTGACGATCCAAGCTGAAAATTGGCGTGGTGCGGCGTTTGGCAAATTCCACACAGACAGCTTAACTCCACAACAAGAAGTGACAGTTCAAAATACAGTACTTTTTCTAAATGATTCCTAATTATCACAGAGTAAAACTCAAGACTATTTTTTAAAAGTGCTAATACGTTATAATAAATTAGGAATCACAGTTTAAAGTAAAAGCGAAAGAATAAATACCTTAAGATGAAGAGTATCATTTGTAGGCCCAAGCGAGGTTATTGACTCTTGAACTAAGTCACCGGACGTAGTTTTCAAATACTTGAACCTGGCGCCAGCTGCATTGAATACCGAATTGTCTGGAGCTGAGAGTTTGCCGTCGATGTGTGTCACTCCATCTCTTGATTTTAAAACTGTCAAGGTAAACGTAATTAAGACATTTGCTGGACTAGACGGTTGGATGGACAGACAGAATTGACAGAAACAAAAAGACTAAACATCAGTCAGAAACAGACTGCAAAGCGTTTTTATTTCCATCTACAGAAAAAGAATAGATCTAATCGCTAAGATCACATTGCATGTCCTTCATGCGTGGATAAATATCATACTAGAATATATATATATACATACAAATTTACAAATAAATTCTGCTTACGAATAGTGACCACTTTACATTAAAGCTTCAAATAAAAAAATGACTGCATTCCAAGTACTCAAAAGAATTGCACTCCATGAACTGGTTGATGTTATTTTAAACAAGTGTGAAACTTTTAGTCAGAAAAACTACTCATCCATTTGGAACTGGTTTGGATTGTGTCAGCATTTTTCTAGCATATTCTCAACTCGAGTTGTTTACTCCAACTCTGACACCAAAAAATACCATTATAAGGAGTGCCCAAGGTCGGGTCACTTTGACAATTTAACAATTTATATAACAATTAAGTTTTAAAATAGGGATAGGTAAGTTTACTCCGCCACACATGCATACACACATACATTATTACAATCATCCTTATTTACATATATGTATGCATTCTTCTTACTTCTATCCTTACATAATTACATTTGTACACAACATTACATTACTCAGATACAATCAGAGAGATGGAAACAACCCATACAACCGTTAGTATGAAAATAGTGCGCATTTTCAACGCTCTTTACGACCATCATTGATATCGTCAAACCATATACGGTAATTCTTTAGAACAGCTACTAAATGGCACACTTAACGGTAAATCATCTGATCTTTTCGTCAGTAGTAGCTGCTGGACGGACCGTACTTAAAACAATTTCATGATTAAATACTTTCGTGAAAAGACCAGTAATAGTACATTTTAAATAAAGCGTCCGCACACATACACATTTTAGTTTAAGTTTGTTACCTTGTTAATACATATTCATTAAAATATAGTCATTACACCCTTTGACTTACTGAGAGTACTCAAAGATGGGCTCATCTGTTTGATGTCAATGCTCGTAGTGCCGGCAGGGAAAGTTATTATATTGTGTTCGCCTGCAAAAACAAAAATAAAAACGGTTTTAAAAGATAAATAAAAATACAAATGAAAATTTTGAGGGAAACTGTGCACTCTTGGTTTTCACGAATATTTATACGCCAGTAATATGACGGGAAGCGAATGCTCATATGCCAGTAATATGACCGGAAGTGAATGTTCATATGCCAGTAATATGTCTTGGAAGGGAATGTTCATAGGCTAGTAATAAGACCGAAAAGGAATGTTCATATGTCAGTAACATGATTAGAAGGAAATGCTCATACGCCAGTAATATGACCTGAAGGGCATGTTCATACATCAGAGTTATGGCCGGAAGGGAATGCTCATATACCAGTCATGTGACCGGAAGGGAATTTGCTTGCTCGGTGGTCTAAGATGCGCGTTGGCATAATTAATTATCCAGGTACAAAGAGATCTACATCATGCTGGTAGTAACGCAACAAAGATCTATAGTTAAATCTACGTGAAGTGTAGTCATGATTAATTGCAATCATAAATTAAATCATAAATCAGGCAAAATAAAATATATCGATAAAGATACATAAATTAAATATGTGCAGAGGTGTCAGGGAATCAGATTTTTACTCGTACAAGAAAAAGAAAACAATACGGTCAAGGGCGAGAAACCTGGATTTAAACATCACCTACCTACAATGAGTTTCTGCGTATTGAAGACATCAGTCATCGTCTGGCATGCCTCACCGTTTCCTCCACATACCCGACATTTATCCTCACTCAGGGTGGATCCAATTCGACGGTCACATCCTACCTCCTGCAAAAGAAAAAAAATACACACTTGTCCGACATTTATCCTCATTTAACATCAAACCTCCAGCACAAAGCATTCACACCCCTTTGTAGATACCTAAATGTTTTATTGATTTTCATTACACCTATCTTTATAAAATGAAAAAAATATAAGGAAAGAAATATAAAATAAAGAAATAAGAAGATGTACAGAAATTAAATAAAATATTATTGCAAACAAAAAAAAATAATGAATGTATGTGAAATATTTAAAGCACTTTTGAAATGCAATACTGTTTATTACCATAGGATGAATATATTAATATGGGAAATAACCCGTCCAAACTTGTGAATAATTGTATCTTCATATTTGCTTCCCTTTATACACTATCTTGCTCCATCTCACGATTGTTCCCTGTACAAAATGCAATCGAATGTAGCTTCTGTATATATTTTATGTGAAACTGAATTAAAGCATACTTTACTTTTTATGAGTCTTCCATTTACATCATTTTCTTTTTGAATGATTATTTATTATTTTTAAATGCACTGTTGTCCAGTTAGTTGTGCGGGTAACAAACAAAACTGTCGGCATGGGTACCGTTCGTATTCGTACGATGAAATATCTTCTTTCTTAGAAATCACTAGTGTAAACGCTGCATTTAAAGTCAGAAGGCACACACCAATAAAAAAAAAAAAAAAAGCAACAACATAAATCAATAAAATTATACTAAGCAAATAAGTAGAAGTGTGAGTACATACTGGTCAAGCACAAGGGGAGAAAACTGTGCAAAACATATCTTACAACCTTTGTTCTGTTACTCCTGTTTCATCATTCCACTGGTTTAGAAAGACAGTATACCTTCTGTAATAAATTAGGTAGATAATAACATCTACTGCATTAAATTAGATAGATAATAGGCCTACTGTTAATGAATTGGGTAGATAAAAGGTCTATTTTTAATGGTTTGCGTAGATAACAGGTCTACTGTTAATTTGAGTAGATAATAGGCCTTTTGTTAATAAATTAGATACTTAATAGGCCTACTGCCAATGAACTAGGTAGATAATAGGCTTATTGATATTAATTAGGTAGGTAATAGGCCTACTGTTAATGAATTAGGTAGAGTTGGCTAACTGTTAATGAATGAAGCGGGTAGGTCTACTGCAGGGGCGGGCAAACTTTTGAGACCGCGGGCCAGATAAAACTGTTGGAACAGTTCGCGGGCCGGATAGACGACCAAATATCACAAGTCCAGCAAGTTCAGAATATAAAATGAGAACAAAAGTAATTTTAAAAAACTAACTCAGTTTCATGATTAATGAGATGGATGGTGTTGCTTACAATGAATAAGTGATTCAATGTCTGGCTTAACTGATGAGGTTGACAAGCGAAGAATGTCATTTAGATAATGGTCAGAGAGTTGAGAGCGAAGGCGATTCTTTGTATATTTCATCTTTGAGAACAGTTGTTCACAGCAAAATGTGCTTCTGAACATAGCTACAATGCGGGGAGCATGTTTAATAAAATGTGGAAACTTGCCTGATGGTAGGATGACATCACGAAAAAAAGAAAGAGAGAAGAAGTGCGGAACTTTGCTTTTAACTCATTCTTTGAGCAAGGAGTAGTGAAACTTCATAACTGGCAGTGTCACTTTTTCATGCACAGATGTTTGCTTATGAAACATCAAACTGCTTTTCTCTATATTGCCTGTGAGTTTAGCAATAGTATTCTTTTTCTCAGAGGCAGACATTAAACCGAATTTCGAAGTTAAGTGTACTGTTTCCCAGTGACAGCGCACATTAAACTCTTTGAAGACAGCAACAGTTTTCAAACAGATCAGACACTGAGCTTGTCCAAATCGTTCTATGAAAAAGTACTTCTCGACCACTCAGAGTTAAATGTCCGACTTTCCATATCCACTTTAAATTTTTTAGGATGCTGGGGTTGCAGACATGATTGTGGGGAGGGGGGAATAATGGCAAAGAAATAGCAGAAATGCAACAACCAGTTCGGTTGTGATGGCAGAAGACTGTGAGTTTCAAATTCACACACCTCTAGCCCTCCTTCCTCTCACCCAATTGTAACGGTGAAGGTCAGGTCACGACTGAGGCAGAGTACAGATGCTGACATACATTATTATTGTAGATCTATCCTAGGCCTAGGAGAGTTCAAAAGTCAACGAACTATAAAGAGATGCTAGTGTAATATATATAACCGCAGGCATAAATTGTACATGTGCACACGATACTTTGTAATTCAAACTGTTAAAATTACATGTAGTCTTTAGACTAGTTTAGCCTTGGCTGTTTGACAGCGTATAACAATGCCCAATTGTTTTAGTGACTTTTGTTTTGCGGGCCAAAAGCAATAAGTGTGAATGGCTTGGCGGGCCAAAAGCAATAACTGTGAATAGCTTGGCGGGCCAACAAAAAATGCTTCGCGTGCCAGGTTTGGCCCGCGGGCCAGAGTTTGCCCGCCCCTGGTCTACTGTTACCTTGAGAACCACGAGAGAACTTTCAGAAAAAAAATAGCATTAGCAACGCAAAGATAATTTCTACTTTGATGCAAATTTATGAGGCAACAGGCCTACTGTTAAAATAAATTTGGTGGATATCAGACTTACACTTTACTAAATTAGTTAGATAATAAGCCTACTGTTAATGAAGTGAGTAATAAAATAGGAATGAAAGACGACAACTAAATAATAGAAGCATTACAAGCACAAAAAAGAGCATTACGAGTACTGCTTTACGAGACAGTGAACTTACGAGATAAAAGTCACTGTTATTGCTTCTGTTGGTGCTGGTGTGTGTGTGTGTGGGGGGGGGGTAAGTGGTTCCTGACACGATTACTCACCTGACACACTCCCCCCAGACATATGCCGTATGTGTCAAACGTGTCACAGTCTGTCCCGTCCACGACTCGGTCCTGTAAAATCTTTACAGTGCCACTTTCTTTAGCTTTACACACCAGAGCGCACTGGTTTACTCCATCTGAGGAAGAAATTTAAAGAAAAGTCTATGAAAAGTCCCTTTTTCTCCCTAAACTGTAAACTGCAAAAGAAATAATTTTCAGTTTAATACGGCTTTGAGTCTGATGATTAAATAGCCAAAATTATCTAGTCAAAACATGGCAAAATCAATTAAAAATTATCTAGTCAAAACTTGACATAAATCAATTAAAAATTATCTAGTCAAAACGTGACATAAATCAGTTAAAAATTATCTAGCCAAAGCGTGACATAAATCAGTTAAAAAATTATCTAGTCAAAACGTGACATAAATCAATTAAAAATTATCTAGTCCCTTCTCATCCCTTCTCTCCCTCGCCCACCCACCACCACCACCAACAACAACAACAACACTAGCCTTGTAGAATTTTTCCTTTTCCTTTACAAAGGCAACCATTTACCTTTACCAAGCTAAAGGAAACCATCTACGTCCAAAAATTCACAAAATTAAAATTAAAATAAATATTTCTTAAAGTTTTGCCAGATTTAATAATTATGCATGAAGGACTGTTGCTTCTGTCTTCATATTCTAATGGAGGTCATTTGTTAGTAAAATGTATGACGAAATTATTTTCACCCCTAGGGTGGGCGTATTTACGGCTCGCCCTGTTGATTACAAGGGCAGTGAAACACTGTTTGCCACACAAACCTTCAGGAACTAATGCCAAGCAGATTCGACCAGATGTGAGCCGTTGACATCTAAGAGAGATTCTGTCGGTATAACCAGTGCAGTTTATAAACGTGCTACGAATCAAACCAGTCACTGGGGTGGAATATAATTTCTTACTGACATATGCTTTTATTTTCATTCTGTTGGTATGAAATGTACCGCACATTGCTGATTTATTTCAGATGTTTCTGCTTACTAAATATTTGTAATAGATGATATCCAGAATTCAGCCTGTCCTACAATTCAAGAAAAGGTAACTCCGATGTAGATGACTTTTTGCATGCGAGAGTTCCATCCCTAACACTAGATCTATGCCATTGACCTGCGCAGACCAGCATGAGATGTCTTCAGCTATGTAATGCAAGTGTTACACCGCAACTCTTTGTTACAGCGCAGATCTTTTTAACAGCGCAGATCATTGTTAAAGTGCAGATCATTGTTACAGTGCAGATCTTTGACTGTCATAATTTTTTTCTTCAAAAAATAACTTTCTAATGAATATTAAGAGAACACAACATTTGCGTGTGAATTTCACGCAGAGGTGAATGAATAAATACACCGTTTTGTAGCACACATCTGTGTTGGACTTGTATAAAAGTACAAACTTAAATGGATATTTCTCTATTGGAATTCTTTTTTTTTAAGTACAGGTGTTTTTAATGTAGTGTAATCGACCGCAATTGATTTCAGATGCTTTTACTTGTGTCACTGTGAGTTATTTCCCTTGTATGAAAGACCAAGCGTGTTTCATTTATTCTCTACTAGTCGGTTTACACTGCTCTTTCATTTAAGTGCAATAACCACGAACATAGAATACGTCAAATTAAATGTGACATCATGATTTTGTTTACAAGGGGACACTATAATATTCCTTAGGTTTATTCATGTAATGTCGAATTCCAGAAGAGACTGACCCAAATTCTAACTTATTAATGGATTCCATAAATGGTTGAACTAAAGCCTGCGTGTATGCAATACACAATTCTCATGTGACAAGTGCAAAACCGCAATCAACACACACACAAACACACGTACGAACACACATACGAGCACACAAACAAATACACTAACATACACATAATTAACTTTACATGCAACTTAGTAAAACACAACAAACATAGTTATTGCATAAGTACGTAAGAACAATCAACACTTGCGGTTGAATATAAAACTACAATATTTTTACAAAAAGACGCAACCAAAACAAACAAACAAACAAACACAAACTTACTAGCTCCCCAAACCACATCCACTACACATGTAGGAACAACTGGAGAAAAACTATCTAATATATAATTTTAGTTCAATCTGGAACGTTTCTCATTTATAGTATTTTAAAATTAATTTCTGTCGTTGAAATTACTGAATATCCCCTATAAAGTGACGTCATAATTATGCTTGTTATGAAAGGAAGGAAGGGAGGGAGAGGGAAGGGAGAAAGGAAGGAAGGAAGAAAGAAAGAAAGAAAGAAAGAAAGAAAGAAAGAAAGAAAGAAAGAAAGAGGGAAAGGGAAAGAAAAAGGGGAAGGGGAAGGAAGGAAGGAAAAGGAAAAGAAAGAAAGAAAGAAAGAAAGAAAGAAAGAAAGAGGGAAAGGGAAAGAAAAAAAAGGGGGAAGAGGAAGGAAGGAAGGAAGGAAAAAGAAAGAAAGAAAGAAATTTAGAAAGAAAGAAAGAAAGAAACGCTAATCCACCGAAGGTCTTTGAGTAATCCCGGTTATCATCCCTGACCTGAAGGTCGTGTAAGAAATGCTCGAGAATGGAAATAGCATGGCAAGAAGTAAAGCTCGAACACAAACATTCTCATGCAAGGCTGGCACCTTGACCCCAGCCATCGAGGAACTCGCCCTCCTCCACACAGATCTCTCAGTGCTGTCGTACAGCGGTCGACCGTGTGCGTTTTTACTGTAGATACTAAAGTCGAAAGGAGGCCGGAGGTGTGAACACTAAATACAAGCTACGGGTGCAAATTAAATTTCACAATCGTGTGCTGTAAACATCAAAAGTTTAATTCCCAAAGAAAATATTACTGTAGCTCAAGTAAGTAGACCTGAAATAAATTATTCTTTTCTTTTCTCACCAATTTACTCTTAAACACGTTATACACTCCAAAATCAAGCGCTGACGTCACAAATTATAAACAAAACACGCTGACGATTAACAGGATGAAGGGTGAAATAAATTATAATTACGTCACATGCATCTTTCTCTGTAACGATGAAGATCCAGTCAGAATTCGTAATTGACTGGCTTTAATCAGCCAACAAAAAGTCAAAAACCACATTTAGTAAAAATTAAAAAAAACTTAGCTCACCAACATAAGGCTCCCACGTGTAAAATGCAGCTTGACCCTTGACCTCCACTGGCTTGTCGTTGAAGCGCGAACACTGCACTGCGCGAAAACTTTCCAGACCACTGGTGCATGGCTATGAGAGCAAAATACACATTGCATGATACATGTGTTAAGCGGTATGAGACATTTGAAAAAACGGCACTTGGCAGATCCCCCCCCCCCACACTTCTCTCTCTCTCATAAACAAACAGTATCCACTGATTACTTGCAATCATCTACCATTCATTTTTGTTTGTTCGATTATGTATATAAACAGAAATATAACATTTCACTTGAAATAATTGCTAAACTATTCATAATGCAAAGAGGATCGTAAAAAAAAAAAAGTATATCTACACTATAAGTGAAATTGTACAAATTATCTGTTTTCAGTATATTGTTATTTGTAATATACAAAATACAAAACCCGCCAAAAAGAGTCTGTTTATAATATATTGTTATTTGTTTTATTTTACAAAATACAAAACCCGTCAAAAGAAGTCTGTTTTCAATATTTTGTTATTTGTAATATTCAATATATAAAACCCGTCAAAAGAAGTCTGTTTTCAGTATATTGTTATTTGTAATATTCAATATATAAAACCCGTCAAAAGAAGTCTGTTTTCAGTATATTGTTATTTGTAATATTCAATATATAAAACCCGTCAAAAGAAGTCTGGAAATGCACGTGAGTGAGAGAGGAATGTGTGTGTGTGTGTGTGTGTGTGTGTGTGTGTGTGTGTGTGTGTGTGTGTGTGTGTGTGTGTGTGTGTGTGTGTGAATCAAACTACGTCATATTGCGTGTATTTGCATTGTGTAATGAAATGTGCATTGCATACTGCGTCATGAAATATGTATTGCATACTGCGTCATGAAATGTATATTGCATACAGCTGCGTACATTGCATTACAGATGCGTATTTCACAGTGCGCTTGTATACTCGATTGTACAGGGGAGATCACCACTGGCATTATGTCGAATGCACTGGAAGTCATCAGTTAACGTTTTCCCTATCATTTCTTAGAGTTTCAATTAATGTACTCAGCTTGTTTGACTGATTACATCTTTTCCTTATTACGTAATTTGTGTTCTTTCTTTTCAGGTACGAGTGAAAAAATATTCCTCACCTGAGTATTGCAAGACTCGTACTTAATGTCTTTCCCTTGGCATCCTCTGCTCACACCTGGGCTGCAATAACGGAGGAAATCGATACCAGTATTAATAAGACTGTTCTTTCCAAATAGGCATGGATTTAATTGTGTCGAATGAGGCCATTAAGATAGAGTTTGAGCGCTTTATATGAAATTATTTAATATGTAACTTAAAGTGCACAGCTTCTAAATATATTCATAGAAGACATTGGCCGAGTACTTCCTTTAGACGCTAACACATCTGGTGGTGGTACCCACTGTACGCGCAACGGCGTTGATAATTTTCGTATATGTTTTTATAATAATATCGCTGCCGTTATTGTGAGACCGATAATAAGGTTTGCGTTATCTTTCTACTCAATGAGCCAGTGGATACAAAAGACTGAAAAACACGTCAGCAAAGTCATGTGTATCTATGCACAACCATAACAAGACCAAAAATGGAAAGTGAATTAAGACTAAAATAATATACACAAATCAAATTGTATGTCACTAAATGCGCAAAGGTCTGACTGAATATAATTTCATATCACACAAATATTGTTTTTAACCGCAAGGAAATCTGTTTGTAATTATATTGTTACTAGTGTTGAGTACTTGTAAAATAAAATAAACTGAAAATGGTACTCCATATAAACATTCATACGTTTTTGCATTTTAAACAAACGCCTGTTAAACACCAACTCTGTCAACAACTAAATGTTTGACAAAAATGTCCTTTTCATAGGCGCACTATCCGCCTGATTAAGAAAAATATAACCAATCAATGCTGACTTCGCCTTAATTAGGAGAAATTTTAGCGAGGTACTCTGCACATCCACAATGAATGTTCATATAATGCGCGCGCACACAACTTACACTCAGACAAACACACAAGCATTAATACACTAGCATATAAAATCGTCTTGCATACATTTTTATAACTCATGTGAAAATTAATAATTCATGAACAAATTATTTATAGCACATGATAAAATTTTGCTAACGTGGATAAAAAGAAAGAAATATAAGTACTTATACACTCCCATCTCACAAACACACGCGCATGCGCTGAAGTATGCAAGCAGATAGTAGCGCAGCCATGTCAAAGTAAGTAAAGATAATTAAAAATGCAAATTGAGATACGAATAATACATTATTCTAGCATAAGCATTGCGGTATTTACTGTTTACAATTATGCCATCGCTAATTATGTCCCCTACTGCTATCTCCAACATACAGAAAGAATTTTTTTCTGTACAGACGCTTGAGCTTGTGGGCAACGATGTCCCTACAAAAGACAGAATTTATGTTTATATATCTATAATGATCATGTAGCAAGTCATTCCTGTAAAACATGAAGCAAGGTGGAATTGTTGTTTTTTAAATAATTTTTTTTTAAAATAGCATCTCATTCGCAAGCAATCAGCCAATGATAAGTAATATTTTCACTTATTAGTAATCAAACTACTGACAGTAAACAAAACAATGTCAGAGCTGCCCACACAACACAAGCACTAAATTTCAACCCTCTACGTCACGTGACTAAAAATAGGATCAAGGGACGTAATTTGCGACCGGTACAATCGCACGGCAGGCAATCATGCAAGCATGCAGCAAAAGTCTGACGTAAGAAAATCACAGCAAAGTCTAGTCTAACATGCAAAGCAATAAAGTTTGTTAAAAATTCTTATGAAGCCAGAAACAATTAGCTATAAACTGCCTTGGGCCGGATTTTTTTTTAGGCAATAAAGACACCGCACCTAAACCTAGGATAAATAAAAATGTCTATGGATTTTTTTAAAATTTGAACATGACCCGTTAAAGATTATAATTAGAGAACAGAATGGAATAGAGGAAACTGGTTGTCAGGTCATCAGTGGTGCCCCAACGGTTGACAAGACTATGGGATAGATAGATAGGCGTATAAGTTAGTAGTGATTAAAATAGTGATTGCGATAAAAACGTGGTCGATGGAAATAACTGAAGATACGACGAATGATGACAAGAGCCACACCTAGAGATACATTTGTAAAGATGACAGGGGACGTAATTAGAGAATAAAGCTGCAAGAGTGACGAGAAGTAAAATGAGTAGTGCACCTGAAAAAAGGGAGATAAGATTGGTTCCAACAGTAAAGATGAAAAGGAAGATAAAGCGATTTTAAAGCTAACATAGACACGTGAAATACTTAGCTATAGAATAGAACACATGTTATGGCCGATAATTATAATTATCTACACTTGGAGTTACTATTCTTGGCTCATAAATTTTAGGGTGCACATAAATTATAAAGTTGAAACAGGACAGAAGGACAAGTTATGTTAAATCAGGTAAGTTATTTTCTAAAACAAAAGGGTCCATCACGATTGACTTAGTGACTAACAGCAGTATAATGTTTCTGTAGTTGTACCAGAGTATATTTCATAAGACTTCTAAATTAAAGCAGTGAATATAGTTTATTTAATGGCTTTTTGTTCCCTGCGCTGGCTACAGGGAAATTACTTCTGATTAAGTACGCACCTCTCTTATATAAAGGCATCATTATGAACTTTCTTATATAACGGCATCATTATGATTTCTATATTGTATTTTAATTCCACATGAGTATTTGCAAGTTTGCATTTTTTTAAAAGTATCAAAAACTCTTTAGATTAAAGAAAATGCAAGCTCTCTCTCTCTCTCTCTCTCTCTCTCTCTCTCTCTCTCTCTCTCTCTCTCTCACACACACACACACACACACACACACACACACACAGTAGTATTTAAAGACAAAAACAAGCAAAACACTTACACCCAATCACATACAACTACATATAAAACACAAAAACATACAATACACGACACCAATATCACTGAAAAACAGACAAACACAAAAATATACAAATTCAAACACACACAAAATATACACACATGAACACAGAAACAGGCAAAAATTTAAACTCACACCGAAGCATATTCATGCAAATGTACACATATAATCATTCTCCCAAATGACAAAGGATACAAACACACGTACAAACACGCTCCAAATACCCACAAAATCACTAACATACCCTAATACAAACACACGTACAAACACGCTCCAATACCCACAAAATCAATAACATACCCTAATACAAACACACGTACAAACACGCTCCAATACCCACAAAATCACTAACATACCCTAATACAAACACACGAGTAATACTCGCGCAACACACACACAAACACACTAAAACAAACATGATAAGATATACGTGTACTAATAACCACATATACACAGTTGTTTCTTCAGTCATTCTCTATCGTCATCTCTTCCCACGAGATGTCCTGCCATCCCGCTTTCTATGTGACTATGTCTTTCCTTTCTTCTCTCTTTCCCTTACTCTCGCCATTTATTCTTCTCTTTATTCCTTTTTCCTCTTTCAAACACTCTACATATTTCTTGTTATCTTTCGACACTTCTGTTTTTAATTTTCACATCTCGAACCGCTTATTTCTTTCTCATATTTTTCACTTTCTGGCCATTCCACTACTTACTCTGACCCGCCCACCCACCCCCACCCCCGCCAACCAACTGTCTTTCTCTGTATTTCTTTTCTTCCGTCTGCCTCTCCTTCTCTCTTTTTATTCATTTTTCTCCCGCCTGTTTCTTTCCCACTCTCTCATTCTCTACGTCTTTCTCAATTACTCAGACATACACACACACTTACCACACCACACACACACACACACACACACTCACCATGACACACACACGCACACCACACACACACACGCAAGAACATATTATATATATATCAGCTGTCGCACATTCTCTCTCCTTTCTCTTCCCTAAAGTCTTCTTAAATCGATTTGTGGTTATTTCTCCACCCCACCACTCTTTCTCTCTCTTTTCTCAGATGTCAAAATCAGCACATTTCCCCAGAGTCAATCAACGTTTCGAAATGAGACGAATGAGCTTAGAGCTCAGTATCCAGGAGAAAAGGAAGCGTATCGAAATGAGAATATCTGGTCAAATTAGACAGTTTGTTTTCTATTACATTTGGTACAACTGATACACTTTTCAGTAGTTATAAATTGGGTCATGTTAAGTCACTTCACTTTAATCATTGCTTTTACTAGCCGCCACCATCATCATCATCATCTTCATCCTTTTAAATATTTCATGTAAAAGTCAATCTTTGCCAATTATCACCTAACCATGTTTGTCTTGTCTTGGTGCACTGTGGAGCAATATGGAGCACTCTGGAGCACTGTGGAGCACTGTGGAGCACATCTATATTTCTGCAGCACGAGTTCGCGCTTGAACATATTTGGATTATGGATGGACAAGAGTGTTGAACACGTGCAAGTGAAGAGAGATGCTATTGAACTGTCTTGCGATTACACCAGCAGCTACAAGTGTGTGCCCCACCCCCCACCCCACACTATATCTCTTCAAGAGAGAAATCCGATTAGGGATGTAACGTATCGATCGTTAAGTGGTAGACGACGTGTGTTCGATATTTATTCAAAGCAGCCAATCATTAATTAACCGCACCAATTTTAATAAAAATAAAAATAAAAATCACACAGCACAAAAAATCTATAAATTCAAATTTTACATGAAAAGCTTTAAACCTAAATCCGAATTCTAAAGCCAACTAAATCCTAATCTCAAGAGTAACTTACTGTACCAAAATATCAATACATCGCATAGACATTCAAACATCTCTTAATCAAACTTTAAATCACAAATGATTCTCTATTCTATAACTAAACATTGAAAACTTGAAAACCATACCTTAAAACAAAATTCTTTTCATTTACCGCCTCTTTAAATAATTATCTCTAAACTAAAAACTAAATTCAATCCAAATCTCATTCTTCTTTCAAAATTCGACTCAAGAAATCGTTACTGAACAAAGACAAGCCATGTTGATTGTTACGAACTAAGTAAAACAAAAATACTGCCGCCGGTTAGTTGTGGTCTTCATGCTGGGCATGCCGTTAAAATAGGGATACATGTCTTTTTCTTTTATATTTAAATTAATACAAACAGTTTAAATTGGATTTTAAATAGTCGATACAAAAACATGCAAAAGCCACAAATAATGCTGGTTCTTTGTTTAAAAAAATATATATATTCTTTTCTTTTCGTGTAAATATTACTTTGAAATTAAAGAAAACGAAACATATTACAAATCATAACAATTACAGTTTTTTCAAAGGATGTATATATATTCTTATATATTACAATGAAATAGATGCTTATTTACACACTTGCCTTATATATGTAGCATTAAAACTTTGGATAAGTTATTTTCATTCTAAGCATTATGACTCTCTGTACACCAACACAGAAAATGTGTTGTGGTAATAAAAAAAATAAAATTAAAACATTTTATAAAGCTTTTTAGTTTTATTAGTCTGGAAAAATACAACTGTTTTACTGTTTTTAGAGAAGAAAACAAAGGAAGAAAGACGAGATTATACAAGATCGGGGTATGGGTGTTGAGAACAACAAGAGGAGAATATTACCTTCTGCCAATCCCAAGAGATACCAAAAGGAAACAAAAGAAAACATTTTAAAAGAAAACATACAAGCAATTTTAAAAAATAAATCAATTAAAAAAATGTTATGTTCATAAAGATTGTTTTAATGTAAATATAATTGTTATTCCTTCTGGTTATGCATATAAAAATAAATGCAAATTGAAAGAAACAAGCAAAAAAAGACAACGAACATAAAATTACGTCATAGATTATTTCCCTTGTTACGACGAAAGGGCTTGAAGCAAATCTATTTTTATAACTTAATTCTTCATGAAATGAGGAGTTCGCTATTCAGATCAATTCAATTCAGCAAAAGAAATTTTTGTGGAATATGAGAAATTTTATATTTTTCTTTGGAAACGGGTATACATATAATTATTCAAAAATTGCACAAATTCTTTATTGCACATCTCCCTCGCCCTATTTTCTTCTAAATAATAGCAGAATAAGTCTGAAGAAATTTTATAACAAAATACAAATTATACTATTCAGGTAAATAATTTATTTTAAGTTGTTGATCAGTGATATGTACTTTTCTTTCTCCCTGCACATATTAGAAGGATTACAAATGATGTAAGGTGTAACAGATTGGTACTAACTATACATAATATACGATTAACAGATTAGTGCTTGATACGCAAGATGTAGGATGGAACAGAAGAGTGTTAAATTTGTATAATGTAGAATGTAACAGATTAGTGCTAATTTGCATAATGTAGTATGTAACAGATTAGTGTTAAATTTGTACAATGTAATTTGTAACAGATTAGTGCTAAATTTGCATAATGTAGTATGTAACAGATTAGTGCTAAATTTGCATAATGTAGTATGTAACAGATTAGTGCTAAATTTGCATAATGTAATTTGTAACAGATTAGTGCTAGTTACATTTAATGCAGGATATAACTAAGTGCATGATAACATTTTGAAACTTTATGAAAACTGGTATATAAATACGATATAACTTTTGTAATGTTAAGGTTGGCGATACATTGCCGGAAAACATTTGTAAGCATTTGAAGGTTAGCGATAAAGTGTCTTACAACATTTGGAAGTATGTAAAAGGTAGGCGATAAGTGTCAGACAACATTTGGAAGTAAGCTAAAGGTTGGTGATAAAGTGCCAGACAACATTTGGAAGTAGCTGAAGGTTGGTGATAAAGTGTCAGACAACATTTGGAAGTAAGCTAAAGGTTGGTGATAAAGTGTCAGACAACATTTGGAAGTAGCTAAAGGTTAGCGATAAAGTGTCAGACAACATTTGGAAGTAAGCTAAAGGTTGGTGATAAAGTGCCAGACAACATTTGGAAGTAGCTGAAGATTGGTGATAAAGTGTCAGACAACATTTGGAAGTAAGCTAAAGGTTGGTGATAAAGTGCCAGACAACTTTTGGAAGTAGCTAAAGGTTGGTGATAAAGTGTCAGACAACATTTGGAAGTAGTTTGGAGGTTGTTGATAAAGTGTCTTGCAACATGAAGAAGTATGTTGGTGGTTGGCCATCAAATGCCAGATAAGAGTTGAACGGATATTAATGGGCACCAGATAACATTTGGAAATTTATTGACGGCTGGTGATTACGTTTTAGGTATCTTGGACATTTAGAGCGACTTTAATACAGTATGATAATACGACGCTCGATATCAGTTGGAAGTATGATGCAGATACGGTCGAGAGAGCAAGAAAGTTTGCAAGACTCGTGCAAGATGGAGACCAGATGCTTAATAACATTTGAAATAATTATCCTGTGCGGTGATAATTCTTAATAACATTTGGAAGCATGACGTACAGTGTGATCACAACCTTAACAGTTTTGGAATTGTGACGCATAGTGTGATCAGAAGCTTACAGTTTTGGAAGCGTGACGCCATAGTGTGATCAGAAGCTTAATAACATTTGTTAAGTGTGACGTAATTTGTGATCAGAAGCTTAATAACATTTGGAAGTTTGACGTACAGTGTGATCAGAACCATAATAACATTCGGAAGTGTGACGCACACTTTGATCAGAAGCTTAATAACAAATGTAAGTGTGATGTACAGTGTGATTAGTTTTGGAAGTGTGACGTACAGTGTGATCAGAAGCTTAAAACATTTGGAAGTTTAGTTTGCCGATCTACTGCCCTATTGCGGCATTATCGAAAGACATTCTTCAACCTTATCAGTAATGACAACAAAATACGCCAGCCAGCCAGATTTATACACGTGAGGATGGAGTGAAACGTGTATGTGCGTGTATGTATGCGTGTATTTGTGTGTGTGTTGAGAGAAATGGTGATTCGTAAGGGGGGGGGGCGTGATAATGGATATGCAGATCGATACACTGATGAGAAATGGGGTACTAGATACTGCTTCGGAGAGTATATTTGTCAATGAAATACAACTCGGTATGTGTATGTGTTTACGTGTGCGTGTGTATGTGTTCGCCCATCTGTTTCATTCTAATAATCACACGATGTTAACATGTTATACACCATGTGTATAATGGTGCCATTAGGCCGGGCAAATGATAAGGTGCAGGCTAAAAATAAACACGTGGGCGTATCTTACATGCCATGGTGACATTTCCGCGTGCGATGAGACACCCCACTTCCGCACGTGCGCGAGCACTCTGACCGCTCTCCCCACTCCCCCCACATGCCATAGTCCACGCTCTGCAGACAAAAAAAAAAAAAGAGAAGAGAGAAATCAGCAAGCTGAGCAGTTACAAACACTCCGTAGCATATAGGACTGTCAAGGACACACTCATAGGAAAGTATTATTACACACTCGATAACTTCAGCTCGTTTTTTATGTATGACGTGATTGGTGAGTGGGCGGTTGCTATTTCCTCTCTCCCCCGTTCTCATCTCTCCCATTCGATGACCTCTAAAAGAATGAGTCAGTTTGGTAACTATTACAAAACATATATGTACATTATGAATGAGTCAGTTTGGTAACTATTACAAAACATATATGTACATTATGAATGAGTCAGTTTGGTAACTATTACAAAACATATATGTACATTATGAATGAGTCAGTTTGGTAACTATTACAAAACATATATGTACATTATGAATGAGTCAGTTTGGTAACTATTACAAAACATATATGTACATTATGAATGAGTCAGTTTGGTAACTATTACAAAACATATATGTACATTATGAATGAGTTAGTTTGGTAACTATTACAAAACATATATGTACATTATGAATGAGTCAGTTTGGTAACTATTACAAAACATATATGTACATTATGAATGAGTCAGTGTGTTTAACTATTACAAAGCATATATACATTAAATATGGTGGGGTGGTGAGGACAACAAGAGAGACAACATCAACTTGTGCCTTAATATTGCAATGTTGTAGTAAGCACGATGTTCGTGTTAATCCGTGTTGCTTATATATACTTTTGTTGTGTGTGTATATGTATTATGCGTTGGTGCGTGTACTTCCTCTATAATTTGTGCTTCAACAAAGTTGCTTTAATGCACAGCAGCGGAACACAAACGCCTTCTAACTTTAACGCATGACTACGTGAACATCAGATAAAAGTGTGTGAAAACTTTTCGCAAGAATGCTTCATCTACAAGTGTCTGCTAGTTTTATGCATGACTACGTCACCTAAACGCATCTTCTAACTTTATGCATGACTACGTCACCTAAACGAGTAAGGACTTGACTGAGTCAAGTTTCTAAACAGTTTCAGGCCGCCATTAACATTTCTATTCGTTGAGGATTTGCACTAAGCTGTCTGTATTCAAAAGATATATAGCTTCTGTCAGAATAAAAGCACAACTACTTCAATGACGTAGGAGTCTTTTACAGACATATTTTGATCTCAAGATGGACGGCGCGACTAAACGAAACAAATATTAACGCTAATCTTTTATACGTATATAAATCGACGTCATTAAATTCGTCATTGTGTTTCTTAACTTTAAAGACCAGAATGGCTGCATCTTTCCATTTGTTTCCCTGATTTTACTAACTGGAAAACAAAAATGAGGGTGAGAGTGCATATAGAGCCATGTTTCTTCCTCTTAAAAGTATATTTTCACCTGTTAAAGGTACACTGACTATTTAAACAGTGACAGTGGGATAATACAGTAAAACGCATTATCAAGCAACCGACCATTTAAATACAATTCCAGTTTGAACATTTTGTATCTCGACTGCATTATTGTCCTAGTGTGCCACACTCATTCTTCTTCACAGCTATATGTACGAGCCAAGATTACGAGTAACATAAATGTCCATACACTACTCGACCGACAGGTGTCGCTCTCAGTCATACTCAAAGTACATGCACAATTAATAGTGACTCACACAATAACCGAATACGTCACAAGGGAAAGACACTTCGCAATAACAAATACATAACACGACATAACACTTAACAAAACCGAACACGTCACAAGAGAAAGACACTTCGCAATAACAAATACTTAACACGAACATGATACTTAACAATAACCGAACACGTCACAAGGGAGAGACACTTCGCAATAAAAAATACAGAACTTGAACACGATACTTAACAATAACCGAACATAATAAAAGCCAGACACATAATAATGACTGGTCAAATTAAAAGACACTCCATACACTGTACACATAACAATGACTAGATACGTGACATGATCAATTCAAAATGATGAACACATAACACTGACTGGACACATTATGAAAGTTTGCATTGCCATATACAGCATTTCGCAATGATGGACACATAACACTGACTGGACACATTATGATAGAGTATGTTGTCATATATAACACTTCACAATGATGGAGACATAACATTGGCTGGACACATTATGATAAAGTATATTGCCATATACAGCACTTCACAATGATGGACACATAACTGTTAGAAACTTCACATTACTGCATTAAATTGTTTGGCTCTTGTGTATAAGGGCAATGTGAAAACATGTTCTTGTGTATTCTTGTGATAAGGGCAATGTGAAAACATGTTGAGAGAATGGTATACATGTGTCATTTAATCATCTGAAAGGATGAAATATCCAGAATAAATTCAAGACACGATCTTTGTGCTGACCTATTTATACCTCACAGGTGTGGCTTTCTTTGAGAGTGGAAAATAAATTAGTCTGTTGACCACTGTAATTAAAAGGTGGATGATTTCATTTGTACGTGCAAACAATAAGGCACAAGACTTAGAAAACTTAAAATTGTTGAGCAATTCTTTGTTCTTAAAAAGGTGAAAATTCACTATAATTATATTCCAGGCTTGTTCCCTTTGTTTTGTGAGACACGAAAACGGTTTTGATAACAAGATCGCTCTTTGACAAGAAACGCGGAGATAAAGCACAAATGATTTACTCATGCCTCATTAAAGGCATTACGAATGTTTATATACTGTTCACTTATTAAAAGTATAATATTAATTTTGCTATCTTGGTCAGATTTGCACGTGTTTCATAGTCGTTGGAGAAGTTCTGGTCCAGGATTTCTCAACCGGGGTTCGTGGAGAAGTTTTTATGGAGCTCCTCGAGACGTCGGATTGAAAAAAGAAATTAAACACTGTAGATGTAGTCATTTTTATGCAGGGAGACCTGAAAATTATTTCAAGGGTTCCTCCAGGGTAAAATCTTGAGAAAGGCTGATCTAATTTCTACATTTGGTTATCTTTAAGAAAGATAAGTAGAACCGTAATTTTATAGTAGAAGATTTTTTTTTCAACCCCACGGGCTGTGTGAGCAAGTGCTAGACCATGTGAATATGTTCTGATAATTAGATCCCTACATCCCCTGAGACCTCAATTATAAGCTGAATAAATTCTATAGCTGCGAGACTGACATTCATTTCGTAGTCTATAAATAAACTGATGACGCCTGTGGAGATTGCAGTCTCGAATTTCACACAAACGGCCACGCCAAATCCAGACAGGTTCCACTTGCGCCGACCAATACTCTAATGCAACGACTGTGGAATGTACTCATGTTCATTTGATTTGACAACTGTTCTGTCATCTCTTCTGCACTCTGCATTTACTCATCGACAATTTCTTCAACAATGGCAGGCGCATCCGCATGCTGGTAGAAAACAAGGAGTCATCATCCTGATTGAACTTGAAAGTGTCAGTAACTTTTAACGGAAACACTGACAGCGGTGCCCTTCACGTTTTAGGGTGTGGTATTTGAACCTTTCTTATACCTGATTAGTGATTAAACCCCATTTTCCTGTTAAATCTGTTAAATACAAATTTTGATTAAATAAATTATTAAATGCATAACTGATTTTGTTTACTCTTTTGTGGAGATTTTTTTGTAAGTTTGATTGAACATTTAATTAAGGGATTTTCTGCCTGGAGGAAAAGGAACACTGGTCAGCCCACCTACCATCTGATTAATATTGTTATTTGTAAAAGTCTAGATCTTGGTTCTCTTTTTTCTTAAAAGACAGTTATTTGATAAGTTGGTTGTCAGCTGGGAAAAGTAGGTAATGTTACAATATCAATAACCTAACATTTTTGTGACTGTACACATTGCAAGATGTATGATTCTCCACAATAATGGAAAATAACAACGACTGGACATTTAACAGTGACTGGACACATTACAAGATGTACACGTGTTCACAATGATGGAAAATAACAATGCCCGGACAATGTAAATTAACATAAAATGTTACAAGAGATAACACTCGCCAAGACAGAGACACCGATGATCGTTGACACAAGCAGAAAAGAAGAAATCAGATTTTTAAAATATCAAATTTATACGTACTTCAGACACACTATTATAATGAAAATATTACTGTTGTATCTTCTACATTGTGTCCTAAAACTACAGGAAATATGAACAATACATTCCCAGAAACAACAAAATATGCGAAGTCAGTACAAAGTGATTATAACTACTCTTTTAAAATCTGCAATGAACTAAAAATATGGAAGAAGAATGAAGAGAATGTAAAAGAGATTTTTTAAAATTATTTCTTTTTATTTAAAACTTATTGATGGTTGAATATTCAAGCTTTATTTGAAACGAATCATTTTATATACTTCCATTTGTAAAGGAAAGTGTTTGTGATGATCGGATCATGGGGCAAATTATGCCCCTTGTTTTGCTATTGCTTCTTTTCCTTTAATAATTAGTAACTGATAGTTACTAGTTGTTGTGACCTCCGAGTGGCTGATTATGTAATGTGCCATACCCCCACCTACATTAAATGCAGTAAAAGATTTAGGTCAAGTAACTCTAGTTCATTGATCACGCGTGGGCAGTGGAGATGTATAGAGGGGAGAAGAGATGACAGTAAGAGTGGGTGAATGTTGACAGGATGCAGGACATCCTTATATGGACATTTTCATTCCGATCAATGATGCTAGAGAACTTGCAGTTTGACCGAGAATCATTCATATATATGTTGCTGATAAACCCACATATTCTCATGCACTGTTCCCTCGCCATTCATGAAGGACTGAAATCTGTGTAGACGAGAAAAGTTTTGCACTTTTTAGAGCAGGGGCGGGCAAACTCTGGCCCGCGGGCCAAACCTGGCACGGGAAGCATTTTTTTTTTGGCCCGCCAAGCTATTCCCAGTTAACATTGCTTTTGGCCCGCCAAGCTATTCACAGTTATTGCTTTTGGCCCGCAAAACAAAAGTCACTAAAACAATTGGGCATTGTTATACGCTGTCAAACAGCCAAGGCTAAACTAGTCTAAAGACTACATGTAATTTTAACAGTTTGAATTACTCACACAGAATCGTGTGCACATGTACAATTTATGCCTGCAGTTATATATATTACACTAGCATCTCTTTATAGTTCGTTGACTTTTGAACTCTCCCAGGCCTAGGACAGATCTAAAATAATACCTGTATGTCAGCATCTGTACTCTGACTCAATCGTGACCTGACCTTCACCGCAACTATTGGGCATGGGGAAGGAGGGTTGGAGGTGAACAGAGGTGCGTGCGAATTTGAAACTCAGTCTTCTGCCATCACAACCGAACTGGTCGTTGCATTTCTGCTATTTCTTTGCCATTATTCCCCCATCCCCACAATCATGTCTGCAACCCTGCATCCTAAAAAATTTAAAGTGGATATGGAAAGTCAGACATTTAACTCTGAGTGGACAGAGAAGTACTTTTTCATAGAACATTTGGACAAACTCAGTGTCTGATCTGTTTGAAAACTGTTGCTGTCTTCAAAGAGTTTAATGTGCGGTCACTGGGAAACAGTACACTTAACTTCGAAATTCGGTTTAATGTCTGCCTCTGAGAAAAAGAATACTATTGCTAAACTCACAAGCAATATAGAGAAAAGCAGTTTGATGTTTCATAAGCAAACATCTGTGCATGAAAAAGTGACACGCGCCAGTTATGAAGTTTCACTACTCCTTGCTCAAAGAATGAAGCCATTTTCTGATGGAGACTTTATCAAGGAATGTCTCATGACTGTGGTGAATTCTGTCTGTCCAGAGCAACGTTCTGTCTTGGAGAATATGAGTCTGTCATCCCGAACTATTTTTTATTCGTCGTCGCATTGAAGAGATGTCAGACAATGTGCAAGACTCTGTGAAGAGTGATTGCTCAACCTTTGTCGCCTACTCTCTTGCTCTTGATGAGAGCACTGACATGAAAGATACAGTCCAGCTAGCTATTTTCATACGAGGTGTCACTGCTGCCCTCAAAGTGCATGAAGAGTTCCTTCAGATTGTTCCACTACATGACACCACCACTGGGCAAGACATCTTCAAAGCCTTATTTCAGTCTGTGTAACGACTGATGGTGCACCGGCAATGATTGGAGAGAATAAGGGCGCAGCTTCTTTGCTCGTTCACCACTGTAACGCTCTTGGACACAACCAGACTATCCTTAAATTGCACTGCATCATTCACCAAGAATCCTTATGTGCCAAGTCTGCAAACCTCGTTGAGGTCATGTCAATTGTGGTAAAGGTTGTAAATTCCATACTTTCCCAAAGTCTCAAACATCGTCAATTTCAGGCACTGATGGATGAAGTGAATGCGCACTATGGTGACCTGCTCTACTTTTGTGAAGTCCGCTGGCTAAGTCGTGGAGCCATGCTTTCTCGTGTGTGGGACCTGCAACAAGAAATTTTCAACTTTCTTCACGAAAAGAACCTCCCATTTGCTGATAACTTCACTGACCTAAAATGGCTTTCTCGTCTGGCCTTTCCACACACCTCAACATCCTCAATGTTGCAAGGTAAGGATGTTCTCGTTCCTGAAATGTATTCACATATCACAGCATTTGAATGAAACTACGCTTGTGGGAATTCAAGTTGTCTAATGGTCAGTTTCAGCATTTTCCATGTCTTGCTGCTTGTTCCATAGCAGATGTCGATTTGGAGACTTGTGGTGCAGTCATTACCTCACTGAGGGAAGAATTTTCCTTACGTTTTGGGGGTATCAGACCACTCTCTGCAGATTTCAGGTTGTTAAGTGCCCCTTTTGAAATCACAGTGGATGACGCTTCAGCTTCCTTGCAGATGGGGTTGGTAGATATGCAAAGCAGCGATGAGTTAAAAGAAAAGTTCCGCACTTCTTATCCTCTTTCTTTTTTTCATGATGTCATCCTACCATCAGGCAAGTTTCCACATTTTATTAAACATGTTCAGCGCATTGTAGCTATTTTCGGAAGCAATTTTGCTGTGAACAACTGTTCTCAAAGATGAAATATACAAAGAGTCGCCTTCGCTCTCAACTCTCTGACCGTCATCTAAATGACATTCTTCGCTTGTCAACCTCATCAGTTCAGCCAGATATTGAATCACTTATTTATTGTAAGCAACACCATCCATCTCATTAATCTTTCATTGAAACAGAGTTAGTTTTTGAAAATTTACTTTTGTTCTCATTTTATATTCTGAACATGCTGGACTTGTGATATTTGGTCGTCTATCCGGCCCGCGAACTGTTCCAACAATTTTATCTGGCCCGCGGTCTTAAAAGTTTGCCCGCCCCTGTTTTAGAGAGTGGTAAATGAAATTGTTTTTATATATTATTGATTAAAATGTTGTGTAAAATGGTTGTATATTCTTATTAATAAGTGTTGTGTGAAACTAACGCATACCTCTTTCAGAAAGGCTTTCTGTGGTGTTAGCGATAATTCATAACAAAAATTGAGATAAGTGCATGCTGTGCACCACGCTTTATTTATTGTAAAACCATTTGTAGCGAGTGAAACTAAATGGGAAATTGAGATAATCATTCATTGTGAATTTAATGTAAATCGTTCATTGATTCTGGTTGTAACTATTGACATAATGTAAATATGGAAATGGAAATATTATTGTCACATTTGTTAATGTTTAACCATGATAAGAATTTTGTAAATTATGAGTTAGCGTGTAGCTAATGTGTAATGATGTAAAATTATTAGTTATCTATTGCTGTCACCACAAAGCCTTAACATTGTTTCGTAATTATCAGCTGCCACAAAAAGGGTACGATTATTATTGCAGCTGGTTTTTTTTCTATCATCACGTGATTTTCTGCTGAATTCAATTCCCGAAAACAGGTGTTCACTCGGGAACACACACTTCATTCCTGTCGGAAGCTGACGGTTGTCACATGGTCAGAAACGTCATCGACACAGTCAAGAGGTGTCACGCAGAGTGGTAATGACGCAGTAGATTCATCTCTATTGACACAGATTTAAGTTACCTCAAGCTGCACAATTCGTAATTTGACCAGATGAGCAATAATCAGATAAATGAATGTTAATTTTGGGACAGTAAAAAGAGAGTCGCAGTTGACCTATTTAGGGGGAATTGAATTTTATTGTTCTCCTCTGATTGTTATTATTAAACCTTCTTCGTTCTTGTTATCTCAAACCAACATTTTCGTTAATCTGTTAGTGTGACCAGAAATGTTTGCTGGGGGGGGGGGGGGTGAGCCGGAAATATGTGAATGTTATGTGGGTCGTAATTAATCAAAGGGAAAGATAACGTTGTCAACTCAAGGCACGTCAGCTAATTTGTCTGTCACTATGTTAGACGATTAAGGATCTCAACGAACATATCTGATATAGAGAGTAAAGGGTAAAATAGGCCGCAGGGCTGTTGTCAGTATCAGAGCTAATATAATAAATTCCCCGATTAATAATTCTGAGTCTTAATTAATACTGCAACAGGGACATTAAATAAGACCCCTGCACGCGACAACGTTTAAAAAGTTTTTTAAAAAAAAAAATTCCACACAATACCTGAAAATATGCAGGTACAAACAATAAAGCGACGATGATGAAGAAATGACCCACAGGTGTCAGGTTTTGTATAACTGCCATGGTTTTCTGAGCAGAATTCCACGAAGAAAGACTGTCACGTGATTACTGGAGTAAATGCATTCAGTGAAACAGAGATGTCAGTTCTCTTAGTCCGCCTGAAATATAATAAACACACAACAACATAACAATATTACAATTCTAGAAAATGTAGACTTTTTCATTTAATACATGTTTATCTTCTGTTGTGTGTGTGCGTGCGTGCGCGCGCTCGTGTTAGGTTGCTTAATATACATTTTATTCAATGTTTATTAATCTCTTATTTTTATTTACCTTTAATACCAGATGAAATATGCAAATATTAGTGTAATCTTTCAAAGTTTAAATAATCCATTCCAGTTTCAATAGGATGTAATAAGGAAAACAGGATGTACTTAATTATTCACTGTCTCATCGATGATGTTTACATCTTCATTGGCTGCCTCGAGAATGATAACATTATTTACATATCCATTTGCTGTCCCGACTGATAATATTTATATATCCATTCGCTGTTCCAACTGATAATTACTATAAATATTATAATATTTACATATCCATTCACTGTCTCAAATGAATTATATTTAAATATCCATTCGGTGTCCCAACTGATAATATGTGCATATCCATTCGGTGACCCAACTGATAATATTAACATATCAATTCGCTGTCCCAATTGATAATATTTACATATCCATTCGAATCAAAAGTATGATGACGTAATAATACTTGTGTTTTCTGTGTGAAGATAATGATAAAATGTGTGTATTAAAGCATGTATGTTTGTGGTGTATTGGTGTATGCGTGGGTGTATGTGTGTGTGTGTGTGTGTGTGTGTGTGTGTGTGTGTGTGTGTGTGCGCGCGAGAGAGAGAGAGAAGAAAGTTACTGGAATGACGAGGTAGTACGTTTTTCGTTTGTGTAATTTATTTCATACTAATGTTTTATTTCAACTACTGTTTTATTTCATACTACTGTTTTATTCCATAATGTTTTATTTCATACTGATGTTTTATTTCATAAAAATGTATAGGTCAATGCTGAAGAATTTGTGTTAATAAAAAAATATGATCCGCTCAATAAATCAGAATATTTCTTTAAGATTCTGTTCACTAATTTATTTTTGGTTTTTTTTTTAATGAAAAGTCTTTGTAGTATAATCTAAATAGTATTGTAATTCCAAATTCGTCATTGATATACTCAAGGCACCGTCTTGCGAAAAAAGAGCAAACTACCTGAAAAACACATCTTCATTAAAATTATATTCAACTCTCTTTTTCAATATCATCACTTAAAGCCGATCTGTCGCTAGTCAAAGTTTGCCTCATACACCGATGTACACAATTGACAAGGTTATTTAAAGACCTCAAGTGAGCTGCAACTGTTTACAGTCGAGGACTAGGAGGTTGTTGTATTGACGCGGGACGGAACTCTTCTCCAAAAGAACTTCAAAAAGAACTTTACAAAAAAATCTTCCAAAAGAACTCTCAATTACATTATCCACTTAGCAATACAAGGATAGTTGAAAATATAATTAAAAAATGTAAACATCAAATATACTTGCTAATGATAGCAAAAGGACACTTAACTATGAAATGTGGATTGTTTGACAAAGTAATTTATTTGAATATATTCTTTAAAGTTGTTTAATTTTGGTAAGAATTGAGACTTTAATCGATTGACCATTTTAATTAATCCTATGAAGGCGAAGTGCCAAATTGACAATCGAACGACACTGCCTGATCATAGCCGTATGTTGTTATCAGTATCGGCACTTATAGGTGAGTCACGGCAGTGCTAGTCAAAGAATGGATTTTAATCAGTACTGGCACTTATACATGAGTCACGGCAGTGCTAGTCAAGAAAGGGATTTTAATCAGTACTGGCACCTATACATGAGTCACGGCAGTGCTAGTCAAAGAATGGATTTTAATCAGTACTGGCACTTATACATGAGTGATGGCAGTGCTAGTCAAGAAATAAATCCGAAATAATTTGTAAATTCATCCCCGGTAGCACACACGACAAAAACGCCCAATTCTTGTCCAACAATGTCGCTAGCCAATACATATCTATATTTGAATAAATATGTTTTCTATTTCAGCCGGTAATAAACATTAAATAACCGGTTTTCTCTCAAAGTGATAATGAATATTCCTCTAAGCAGTCCATACTTGTGTCTTACAATAGGAACCATTAATAATTATTTCCTTCCTCAATATGATGCTAACTACATGGCCATAAGATTTTCTTTCCATTCTCAGAGGATTATAAACGTTTCCATGTATGCATATAATATACATTCCTTGTCTCACAGGGTAATAAACATGTCCAAGTAAGCGGGTCATGTCTATTACCTGCTTCAGAGGGCAATAAACATTTCCAAGTAAGCGGGTTATGTCCATTACCTGCTTCAGCGGGCAATAAACATTTCCAAGTAAGCGGGTCATGTCCATTACCTGCTTCAGAGGGCAATAAACATTTCCAAGTAAGCGGGTCATGTCCATTACCTGCTTCAGAGGGCAATAAACATTTCCAAGTAAGCGGGTCATGTCCATTACCTGCCTAAGAGGACAATAAACATTTCCAAGTAAGCGGGTCACGTCCATTCCCTGTCTCAGAAAGGTAATAAAGCCAGCTTATTCAGTTCTGTTCAAGAGTGATAATAATAATTATCCATCCAGTGCATAATTCTGTACAATACGTATTTATTGAGTTCTCATTTCCTGTCGCCAACTACTGGCAGACAATGTGTGTACGTATTGTCTCAGAGGTTAACGGTTTTTTGTATATTCTGTTCTCTGTAGACGTGTACAATTTAATATAAATGGCTGACGAATATCATTACCTTCAAAACTTTAAAGAACACGACGACCATACTTGAGATGCGAGTCGTTGTGCTGTTCAAGGACAGTTGAGACGTAATAAACGCCCTCAGAGCACTTACTCACCCGGGATGGGGTGGGGGTGCTGTCTGGGAACAATTAAGATACAAGATATCTATTACAAGATATTAGTATTTCTGTGTGAATTCTAAATTATGTTTGTGCTTGTCGCGCTAATCAGTCCGACAACAGAATTTTTCTAGTGCATCTATTTATTCCCACAATTCCCTGACCTAGGTCACGAAAGCTTACTCGTCTTTCTTGGTCTTTGGCCCACTATTTCTAAAATTACGTCATTTACAATATTTCTTGTTCCTAATTCCACAATTTCAAAAATGACATTTCATGATGATAAGTCTTGCATTTGGATTCCGCTATTCTCAAAATGGCGTCACATACTATTTTCTGTTATTGGTCTAGTATTTTCAGTTACGAACTGACGGAAACTTCTTACATTTATTAAGGAAGCTCCATCACTCATGACCTCATGATCGCAAAAGCGAATTCAAAATTCATTAAGCTAAAATAAAGTCTCCCATAGGTACATAATTTATTTTCCACGTCATAAGTAAGGAGCAAAAGTTCACATCAAGTTAAAATTTTATATAATTATAATTAAAACACATTCCACAGGTCAATGGTTACATCCTTAATGAACTCTACAATCTACTGCTTTTACTGTTACCAACACTCCCCAATCAGCGGTACTAACTTAACCACACTCCACAAACAACACTCCCCAATCAGTGGTATTACCTTAACCACACTCCACAAACAACACTCCCAATCAGTGGTTTGACCTTTAACTACACTCCGCAATCAGTGGTTTGACCTTTAACTACACTCCACAAAAAACACTCCCCAATCAGTGGTTTGACCTTTAACTACACTCCACAAAAACCACTTCCCAATCACTGGTTTGACCTTTAACTACACTCCACAAGCAACACTCCGCAATCAGTGGTTTGACCCTTAATACGCTCCACAAACAACACTCCCCAATCCAGTGGTCTGTCTTTAAACAACACTCTACAAATAAGTGCGTGCACTTTTAATAAATGCTCCCGAGTTCAGTGCTTTTACTTTCAATTGCACTGTACAACTCAGTGTTTGTACATTTTAAAGCATTCACAATACAGTGTGATTTTACATTTGACATCGTTTCAATATCCAATAGTTTTACATTGAACATTCTACAATCCATTAAATTTACATTTAAATTACATATCACATATCCAATGCTTTACTTTTAAAGAACTCCCAAATCCACTGGTTTCACCTAAACCTATAAAGGAACGATGGATTTTGCCAACAACACTCCCCAGTCTAGTGGTCTGATTTACAACATTCTAAAACCCAATGGTTTTATCTCATTTCTGTACTCAAATCAAGTGGTTTAACGTACAGAATCTTCACACTAAAGTCGCTTTACGTACCTCTCTCCACTTTCCGGGTATCCATAATCCAAGATTTTACTTCTATCAACGCTCCACAAACATGTGCGTGTACTTTTAAAATACTGTCTCCATTCCAGTAACTTAATGTTTAAACAACTCTCCACAAACCAGTGGTGTCTTTTACAAGTTACACTCCACAATGCATCGACTGTGTACATGACATCTAAAACACCAGTGGTTTTATTTGCAACTGCACTCAAACTCCAGTGGTTTTAATTGTAACAACACTTAAAATCAAGTTGTTTTACTTGCAACTGTACTCAAAATCCATTGGTTTTTGCTAGCAGCCGCACTCAAAATCCAGTGGTTTTAATTGTAACAAAACTTTCACAATATCCAGTGGTTTTGCTAGAAGCTACATTCAAAATCCAGTGGTTTTACTTGCAGCTACACTAAAAATCCAGCGATTTTACATAAAACTGCACTGCACAATTCAATATCCTACCTTCCTTCCTTCTATCCTTCCATCCTTCCTTCCTTCCTTCCTTTCTTTCTTTATTTCTGTCCTTCTTTCTTTCTTTTTTCTTTCTTTCTTGCTTTCTTGCTTTAATCAATAGCATTATATATTATATTAGCATGTGATGGACTGAATGATGTTGTCGTTTTTACGATTAGATAAGAATTTTGCTGTATTTTTATCTCTCTGAAGTCATCGAACTAGAAAGTTGTCATGGAAACAAAATGGTTACACGAGGACAGCAAATGTGGACAGTTATAGATCGGTAATTGTCATTTGGGAGCGAAGGGGGTTGCAGCAGCTATATATTGAGCAAACATGAAACCGGAAGAAACGGACATTTAAAATTGCCAACATTTGATACTGAAAATCGCAACTAGCCCACTCATACATAATCACTTACACTCACCATCAAAATATACACTGTTTACACGCACCAACAAAACAATATACACTATTTACACTCACCAACAAAATAAAGATGCAACACACACTCACATGTATATTAAAAACTTATGAAGACACAGACACACCAATAAATAGAATTAATTTTATTCCAAGTTTTGTCTTTCTTTCCTTCCTTTATTTTGTTTTAAAAAAACAATAATATCATTAGTCTTATATGGAACGTGTAAGTTTTCGAAAACCTTCACACGCTTGTAAGTACATATTAAAGATAATACTTTAAGTAATTATTATTTATCACTGTCGTACGCCAGTCAAAGTCGATGTCGCCTTCAAGTGAGTAATCTATCAACCAATAACCATTAATAAATACTTCAACAGTAAAATATAAGATTATTTTTTTTCTCATTTTACAAAATAGACGGTAAGATAAAGTGTTCACAAGTGCATTCAAAACTCTGACGTTTACTTGAAAAGTGAAATGTATGTTGACCTCCCTTCACACTAATTATTAACTGTAATTATTTTGACTAAAATACGCACGGACTGGGGTGAGGGTAGAGAATTGCGTTCAGGGGAGTGGAGCAGAAAAGAAAAAATAGCGCACACCTGTGCAGCAAATAAGCCTTCAGTGAAAAGAATGAAGTTTGTGTGCAACGTGTCTCTAAATCCTAAGTCGGTTCGTCATCCTTGAAAAAGAGGGGGGGAGAGAGAGAGGAAAGAAAAAGATATACATTTCTTCCTCGTTTCCATTATGAGTAGATGGGAGGTTAACGAGAAACGTCCTTGTAATGACAGATGGCGCTGACTACAGCTGTAGTAGAATGCATTAATTCCGTAATGCCGGCATTCTCGCGCGCTGTCGTCTGCTGTTGGGATTTGTGAAAGCATGACTAACTACCGTGTCACGTTAACCGTGCGGGGACTTTCCTACAGCTGCTTTCAATGTGTGACGTCATTTGCGTAGGAAGGGGTTTTGGAGAGTGGGGAAGGGGACAGCGGCGTAATTAATTACACTACTGTTCTCTAGTGTTAAGGTATTTCTGTTTAACCGTAACGCACTATGCCTATCTAATCGCGGTCTAGCTGACTCATGAGTCTCAAAGTCAGGTGTTTTCAATTTTTACTAAAAATATTAATTCGTACTTTTCAGCCGTTTCTGTCACCGCACACTTCTTGCATTTGAGATAACTACAAAATCTGACGTATTATTTTAGACAAGGCATGCATAAATACACACACACACACACACACACGTTCACTTACACGTAACGCCATGCACGCACACACCAGAGACTATTTACGAAAGACGTCATGACGAAGTTTTCATTAGAAAGCATCGATACACTTGTCCATCACAGTAAATTTAAATTGTTGCGTTTTAGTTTTAAGGCACCTGTTTACTGGTTTTTGCAATACGATGGGAACGAAGACTCTGTAAAAGAACAATATTGCAATGCCATCTGCACTTTTCTTGTTCCGAAAGTACAGCTCTCTAACAATGAAGACCTGTTATGGTGGCTTGTTAAAGCTGAATCCTAAGACGAAGCTTACATTTCCTTCTTTCTTTTTCAAGTTTACACTTTTAACTCTTAACATCTTTGAAGATATATACAGTGTACTGCTAGAATTAAGGACTCAAGGCAGTAATAACTAGTCATTTACATGTATTGATTAACTTACATAAAACGAATGACCAGATATAACTGATCGAACACACAGATAACACAAATTTTAAAAAAAGTTGTTGCAGCTAGTAATGACAACGATGTGAATATTTCAGGTTTTTTTTAAATGGATAAATTTGAAATTTGAAGTATGTAGTGTGTGTGTGTGTGTGTGTGTGTGTGTGTGTGTGTGTGTGTGTGTGTGTGTGTTTAATTAAATCTTTTGACAGGATCTAATAGCCGCAACCAGAGTAGATAATTAAAGATGCTATTTAGTTTTTGTCTGTCGTAAGAGATTTTGTTGTTGTTGTTGATTGGAAACTATTTAATAATTAAATGTAAGGACAGAGTAATTGCGAGCATTGTAAAGGGGAATAACTTAATTTGTAAGAGGAGACATGAATCCAACAGGACTACAAAACATAATATAACTGAAGACATTATTTATTTGTAAATGTGGAAATTAAATAAAATGATTTGTTGCATGATTCTATTTTTCACTTTATATAATAAAATTTTTGTTTAAAGCTCATTCTGTTAACAAGAGGCTCCTTGAAAGAGGTCAAGTTACAATGATTTACTCAATCCTACTTTTCATAGCATAACTGATCTTCACATAATGTTTGATATTAAATGCATTACCTGCTATCATTACCTTAGACTTGTGCTCGTTTGTACAGTGAGATCTAGCTCATATTTATTGTGAGATCTAGCTTGTGTTAGCTTACTCTGAGATCTTGCTTGTATTTATTGTGAGATCTAGCTTGTGTTAGCTTACTTTGAGATCGTGCTTGTGTAAACTTACTCTGAGATCTAGTTCGTTTTTACTGTGATATCTAATTGTATTAACTATAAAGATCTAGCTCGTGTTTACTCTATAGGTTGGAATTACAGAGGTGGAGTGGGGGTGGGGGCTCGTTAAATATAAATAAAATACGTATTTTATTACTTATTATTTTAGTAAAATGTTTCCCACCTGCAGAAACATTATGTGACAGTAAAACGTCTATCTTATTACTGTGTAAAGAGTAGGGTTTTACGACACCCTTTTAATCTGCCAAGTGAGAGGCATGTTGTGTGTTGTGGGGGAATTATTAATAACTATAAATGAAGATTCTCGATCACTTGTAATTAGTTAAGTGTTATTAATTCATAAATAATAACCATAACGAGAGAAGGGTGTCCAGAGGTGTCACACGATGTGCTACAAGTTACAAATTTATATTTTATACATGAAAAACACTTGAAATATTTTCTTGAAATTTTTTCCTGATATACTTGTCAGAAGTTACTTTAGATCCGTGTGCAAAATTGGTCATTGAATTAAGACGACAGGAAGTCAGCTATAAGTGGGAAATGGGCAATTTTGTTATCAATATTTTATTTAAAACTGTATGGGATTTTTTGGTGGGGTATCTATTTACAATTACACCGATTCGCTTGTGTTGTGTTTTCTAAAAGGTTTGTTATTGGTGTGTTAATCTTTACTATTAAGAATTTTGTAGGAATTGTATCTGGTATGACAAACCTTTACTAAGAAGCTTTGATAATAGCGTAATCTTTATTATTAAGAATTTTGTATTTGGTAAGTGCAGATTTTGCTCTTTAAAAACATTGGTATTAGTATGCAGACTTCACTATTAACAATTGTGGTTGGTATACAAATTTTACTATCAAGTATTTCTATTGGTACTTAGACTTTACTATTAACAATTGTGGTTGGTATATACAAATTTTACTACCAAGCATTTCTATTGGTACGTAGACTTTACTATTAACAATTGTGGTTGGTATGTACAAATTTTACTACCAAGCATTTCTATTGGTACGTAGACCTTACTATTAACAATTGTGGTTGGTATATACAAATTTTACTACCAAGTATTTCTATTGGTACGTAGACTTTACTATTAACAATTGTGGTTGGTATGTACAAATTTTACTAACAAGCGTATCTATTGGTGCGGTAGACTTTACTTTCAAAACTGTATTTGTACGAATAGATATACCTGACAAATTTTATTATTGCTAATGTAGACTTCACTATTAAGAATTATATTTGTTATGAACAGACTTCTTAACAAAAAAACCTTGTTAATTGTGCGTAGATCTTACTATTAAGAACTGTATTTGCTATAATAGACTTTTCTAACAAACGGTGTTGTTGGTGCATAGAATTTACTATTAAGAATTGTATTTGGTATGAAGAGATTATACTAACAAAAGATTTTTTATTATGACGTATTTTGTGTAGACAGAGTAGACATTTTTAAAAACGAAATGTTTTACAGTTGCCATGCAAACATGAAGTGGTCTATTCACAGTGTCCACACTCGTACAGTTTATTTTCGACGGCTTTCACACCTCCAGCAGTCAAATCTCCATATATATTATGTACAGATCATTCTTCCTCCACTTAAATCTAAACATTCAAAAAATCAAAAGCATCGAAAATTATCTGTATCAAGTTCTGATATTCTGAGTCATCCAAAAATCCTGCATCTCCAATTACGTTTTCTCCAGTAATTTTATATTCCTTTTCTTTCTGTTAATAATAAAAATACCTCGCATGCACTTGCCTCTCCTTGACCTTTCTGACAAGTCATTTCATGACCTGTCACTTTTCATGGGGAAGTACTGTTTATTACGATCACGTGTCTGCAGTGAGGGTAGACAACTAATGCGTGTTGAAATGGGGTCACTATATGTATCTGTCAACAACCCGTGTCAGCTCTGTAAATCTGCTATCTCAGCAAAATTATTTTCAATAGAAGGATGATTAAAATTAAAAATGGGTCCAGTGACCTTTCCAAAAATTCTGGTCCGCTAACTTTTTTTTTTTTTTTAGTCCATAAAAATATTTTAGCTACATCCCGGAAGACACAAATTGGTTAGCAAAAAAAGAAGAGTTGTTTCCGCTTCTTTGGTAATTCCTGTCAATGATACTCTGTTACATTGTAATATTCTCACTGGAATGTCCGACTGAAATTACCAAAAATGCCTTTTGTGTTCATAACGGCGTGGATAATTATGAACAAAAATAAAATAAACAAAAGCAATACACAAAACAAAAAATGAAGAAACAAATATTAGGACTACATAGTAATCGACATCTCTGTAATAATTTTTTTTCAGATTCAACAAACAATTGTTTATCGCCATTGCATTCATAAATCATCTTTTCACAATGAGGATGATTTGGTTAGTTGTTCATTATGCACACACACACACACACACACACACACACAGATGGACGGAAGATAGAACGGACAGATAGACAGATGGACAGACAGACAGACAGACAGACAGATAGTGAAGGCTAAATGGGTAGTTCGTATTCTGTTTCATATTTTGTCGTTTGTTTGAAAACATCCGCTTAAAACGACCCCTATTTTGAAAACTTTAGTTGAATAGTAAATTAGTAAGTTATGCAATAAATTAAATCACTGTAAACATGAAACGTCCTGACATTAATTAAAAACAATTCATTAGCAGACTTCATCACACACACACACACACACACACACACACACACACACACACACACACATACACTTTTTAATATGGGGAGGCATCCATTCTATACACACCCGTTTTACTACAGTTAAAAGTCAAATTTCGTTTAACCCTCTTACTCTGACGACGCTTGGGATCATGGGCCCATAAGCCCTTTGACACAATCTGCGGCCTTTGGACTCATAAATCTTTTGACAACCCGTGGCCTTTGGGCTTTGGGCTAATAAGTCTTTTGACACCATGTGCCGCCTTTGGACCCGTATGAGTTTAGACAGTGCTTCCCCCCCCCCCCTCCCCTTAAATGTGTCATATTCGGCTTTGTTTTGGAATTATCAAGGATTGGAACAAGCTGTAGTCAATCCTGCTTCAGTTACAAAGTGTGCAGTGGAACTGGGCATGAATGCTTTAAATTAGATCGTGCATTAACCTCACACACACACACACACACACACACACACACACACACACACACATCTTGGGACAACGAATTCTAGTAGTTGAAATCTATTTTAGTTTTAGAGATTCGTTAATAATTAGTTTTGGGATTTTTTTGCTTGGGTTGGGTTTTGTGTTGGGGGCGTTGGTGGTCATAGTAGGTAATCATATTATTGTGTTAATACTCCTAGACTAGCAATCCATTTATTAAGCCACTTGTTGATTTTGCTTCGTGGTGACCGACTGATAAAATATTACAAGAATAAATTTATCTTTTTTTTTTTTTAATAAAAACAGCCATTTTTTTTAAATATAATTTCAAGTGCGGTATTTGTAGCCTATATGCAACCCGCAAACAATCGACTTTTGTTTTCTGGAGAGAGATAAAGAAGCCATCAAGTTTTGAAATACTCTGCAGCTTTCTTTACCAGCAAAATGTGTTCTTTACCTCCATGCACTGTGCACTAACGATTAAAATCATATAAACAACCCCCATTCTAGTAAAAGCTAAATGTGGTCGTTTTAATTAAATGAATTATAGCATTGTCATCAGTTATCAAGTTACGCCTCGTGTGTTCGTCTGGGGGTGAGAGGGCATGGGAAATGAGGTTCGAGTTGGGGGAGGGGCCATCGACCCACTGCCGAATGTGGATATTTTTTTTTTCCTTTTCATTCGTATTGTTCATGAATATCAAAATGTAAACATTTATTTTTTTAAAAAGTAATCATGATAATCGGACTGTATTTAAGAACTAGGAATAAATGGCCCTACTTTTGCCAAATTAATTTAAAGCAATTCCGCCACTATGATTTGATATGAGTAAGAACTCAAACCTGCACGGCCTGGCCTAAAGCTCTAGTCGCACCCTGTAGAATTAGAGTTAGTACAAGTAACCCCCTCCATCCTTTTTAGACTCTTAGATCTCTTCGTATCGACAACACAACCAAGAAAATCGCAACTGACGAGCAATTTATACAACTGCTCCGTCATGTCACGTGTCCACGCCAATGCAAGCGGAAGTGTCGATTTTGCCCGGCGCCCCCATGCGGTACAAAACTCGAGTTGCGACCCTGTTTATCGGAGTTGCGTCAATTATATGTCTGGTGAAAATTGATGGTTCAAGGCTACAAAAAAGCGGCGCTGTGCGGCACTGAACAACAACAATCAAAACCACACCAACATCTAAAAACTTCGATACTGTGACCTGGAACTGCAAATTCAATCTGCCCGATGTGTCACGTGACACCAATCGTGATGTATGCAAACGAAAGCCAGTGTCACACATAACAGCAAGGTTTTTACGTTTGCATTGCTATCGTCACTTCAGGTCGAATATAAATTGTCCATGAGAGAAAGAGAGAGAAAGAGAGTTATAATTTCGGTCTGTGTGGTTACATCCGCCGCACCTGGACACCCGGATATAATAATTTGCAAGCACATTATTTCATTATTTGTGTTGTATTTTCTACTGAGCCATCCAGGTGGCGGCCCTCCACGCACTATCAATTGGAAATTTGGCCCTCTGGCCTAAAAAAAGTTTGTGCACCCCTGCTCTAAAAGTTGTGAGTAAACAGGCGTTGTGTTTACTCACTAGGACGGAGAAAACAAGGAACAGAACCAAGCTACAAGTTTCAATTTTCTACAGCTGGACAGTAATGCACTTTAGCCCCTTCAGGTTCGTTTTCCTTCAGTGGCTTGTCACTCTACAACTTTCCTTTCTACTACCTTCCACCATGTCTTTCATCATATCTAACTCTACCTACAGCGGCACACCTCGTGCCAGGAGGGCGAAATCGGCGGAAACCGGAAACCCCTATCACCCCACACACACACACACACACACAAACAACTAACTAACAGTGCCTTGCGGGCCTCTCGTGCCGTCAGTAGAATAAGATCACGTGCCGTACGTCATCAAGCAAGTCGCACAACTCATGCTTCAAGGCAAAACCACATTAGCACAGGAAAAACTTTCCTCCCGCTAACAGGCTGTCTTGCTAAGTCCCATCCTTCTTTTATGTAAGATAATGGAGAAGAAAAAGGGATAAATTGGCAATTTCGCGTGACAAGCACTAACAGGGAAAATGGGGACCAAGGTCAAAATTATTATTCAAAATACTCATAGCAACACAAGCAGGCTCGGATTTTACTGAATCGGTTAGGTGTGTATGTGCGTGTGTGTGTGTGTGCTTGCGTGTGCGCGCCTGCGTTCATAAGACATAGTAACGGTAACTGCAATACCACATGGACCCTACTAATTTAATCATTACTAAATCACTCAACTAGTAAACCTTATCTAAAGGTACAATTATATAAGAGATATTAGTGAATTGAACCTTGTGAGGAAATCGCAAATGTTAATAGAAGACGCATAACAAAACCTCTGACGAGAACTTCTACTTTATATGTGCACTATTAATAAATCATTACGAAAGAAAAACTTGAACAAAAACAGAATAATTCACTTGCATACCTTACTATTAAAATGCTACTTCAAAAGTCTACAATTCAATATACAGATCTCCAAAATTATTCATTTGCAAAAAGAAAATATAACAGGTATTAGTAAACTGTATGTAAGGACAGGTCGTGTAACAAACGAAGCACAAATGATGATTAACTATTATATTTTATTATTAATAATCTTTCAACTAAATAAGTGTTTGTCATTCGTTTTGTTTTTTTTTTAATTTCTTTCTGACCCGTTTGCTAACATAGGATACAAAAGACCTGTAAAAGCATTAATTGTTTAGTTAGGAGTTTGGACAATCTGGTCTGGCCTTGTTTACCCGGCCATGTAACCAACTCTACATAGCATGGTCGTCCAACGTAAATTCTATGGGTCCTCAGACATGCTTGTAGACACAAGTAGCCTGCAGCCATTTTCTCAGCCATCTCTGTGCAAACTAGAGTTTCTCTTCAAAACTAAATGAAGCACGAAAATGGTGGCCTCGTGTTGACCAATACTGTACACAAGAAATTTCAAGAGCTGTCAGACCAATGGCATTTCTTCAAGTGGGCAGCATGTTTCCACTCAAGAAATGAAAATAATGAGAGTATGACCCGAAGCCCTTACCTGGGCCAGGTACTTGAAAATTATCTTTATTCTAGCTAGAACAATACAACAAACACACACACATATAAATGTCAGGGTCTGACCAGATTTGTCACTGTCGAGAAACCAGTCCCGTTTTTCAGGCTTTGAACGGAGAGCAGTGCATTGGGTATGTTTGCAATGGTTAAGCAGTGCATTGGGTATGTTTGGAATGGTTAAGCAGTGCATTGGGTATGTTTGCAATAGTTAAGCAGTGCATTGGGTATGTTTGGAATGGTTACTATTTTGTAACTAAACTTTTGTTGAATTTAGTATTTGTGCACTTGTGCAAAAAAATATAGAAACACTTAGTTGAAATTTTGTTTGCATTCTGTGTACTTAGAAATTATAGATTTGAATTGTGCATAGTTAAACTGTGTAATTAGAATTGTTTAGTTGCGTTTACATAGTTAGAAAATCTTTTAATTGCCTTTGGCACTAAAAGATTTTTGCTTGAATTCTCCATTTTCAGGAAATCCTCCAACTGCAATTTTTGCAGTGGAAAACTTCACTAGATGGAATTTTATTCTTGACATATTTAAAAGTCTCAGTGCAGTGCCAAGTAGAAAATTATAATTGTATTTTCTTTATTCACTTATGGAAATTCATTGATTATCTCTTTAAATGTTTCTATGTGCATGAAAAATGTATTAGTCAAGAGAGTTCACAGGTGCACAATATGTGTGAATATGTCTGAGAGAGAGAAAGGTGGTGGAAGTTCTGATTAGTTGCCTATATGGCAGGGGCGGGCAAACTCTGGCCCGCGGGCCAAACCTGGCACGCAAAGCATTTTTTGTTGGCCCGCCAAGCTATTCACAGTTAACATTGCTTTTGGCCCGCCAAGCTATTCACAGTTATTGCTTTTGGCCCGCCAAGCCATTCACACTTATTGCTTTTGGCCCGCAAAACAAAAGTCACTAAAACAATTGGGCATTGTTATACGCTGTCAAACAGCCAAGGCTAAACTAGTCTAAAGACTACATGTAATTTTAACAGTTTGAATTACTCACACAGAATCGTGTGCACATGTACAATTTATGCCTGCAGTTATATATATTACACTAGCATCTCTTTATAGTTCGTTGACTTTTGAACTCTCCTAGGCCTAGGATAGATCTACAATAATAATGTATGTCAGCATCTGTACTCTGCCTCATTCGTGACCTGACCTTCACCGCTACAATTGGTGAGAGGAAGGAGGGCTGGAGGTGAACAGAGGTGTGCGAATTTGAAACTCGCAGTCTTCTGCCATCACAAACGAACTGGTTGTTGCATTTCTGCTATTTCTTTGCCATTATTCCCCCATCCCCATAATCATGTCTGCAACCCCAGCATCCTAAAAAATTTAAAGTGGATATGGAAAGTTGGACATTTAACTCTGAGTGGACGAGAAGTACTTTTTCATAGAACGATTTGGACAAGCTCAGTGTCTGATCTGTTTGAAAACTGTTGCTGTCTTCAAAGAGTTTAATGTGCCCTGTCACTGGGAAACAGTACACTTAACTTCGAAATTTGGTTTAATGTCTGCCTCTGAGAAAAAGACTACTATTGCTAAACTCACAGGCAATATAGAGAAAAGCAGTTTGATGTTTCATAAGCAAACATCTGTGCATGAAAAAGTGACACGTGCCAGTTATGAAGTTTCACTACTCCTTGCTCAAAGAATGAGTTAAAAGTTTCACTACTCCTTGCTCAAAGAATGAGTTAAAAGCAAAGTTCCGCACTTCTTCTCCTCTTTCTTTTTTTCGTGATGTCATCCTACCATCAGGCAAGTTTCCACATTTTATTAACATGCTCAGCGCATTGTAGCTATGTTCGTAAGCACATTTTGCTGTGAACAACTGTTCTCAAAGATGAAATATACAAAGAGTCGCCTTCGCTCTCAACTCTCTGACCGTCATCTAAATGACATTCTTCGCTTGTCAACCTCATAAGTTCAGCCAGATATATATTAAATCACTTATTTATTGTAAGCAACACCATCCATCTCACTAATCTTTCATTGAAACAGAGTTAGTTTTTTAAAATTACTTTTGTTCTCATTTTATATTCTGAACTTGCTGGACTTGTGATATTTGGTCGTCTATCCGGCCCGCGAACTGTTCCAATAGTTTTATCTGGCCCGCGGTCTCAAAAGTTTGCCTGCCCCTGCTATATGGAATGGCATACACCTGCTTCTTGGTCTTTCTCTTCAGCACTCAAAGCCTTCAATATTAAAGTCCTTCACTTGTCAAGTCCTATATTCTTCAATTTTTCATTCTTCCCTTTGAAAGCCTGCATTTTTTACTTATTCCACTCCAGTCCTGCTGCACGACGGACAGCCTCACGACATGACACTTCATGCCTGTTCAATTGCCATTTGGCTGCATGCATCAGTGCCCCCCATAGGCACATGTCAAAACTGCAACAGCACAGTGACCCTACATTTCACTACAGTGCACAGTATATGCTGTCAACACACAAAGGGAGGCAACCCGGTTATTGCCAATAAACAGTGGAGAGGTGATTGACTTCCAAATTTACACCTCCTAAGAATGTCTCTTTGATGTAAACTTTCCACAATCATAATCTTTGTAGTACCTGCGAAACATTAGTGTTTTATAAAATATTAGATTAAATTTTAAGTGATGTTAGTGCCCACAAGAATCAAAACTTTTGGAGACAGCAGAACTGACTACAATTGAGTTATAAACATTCATAAGGGACCAAGAACTGTCACCCTAATAGCAGCCTATTTTTCTGTACCAAATTTGTCTTGCAAATAATAAGAACATTTCATTGTTAATCTGCTTAGCACCATTCACAAATTCACATAACTTCTGTCATGTGAACAGTACTCTTCATATTTAGCCTTTGCCTTTGTGTCTATCACATATTGTAATAATAATAATAACATAATTATGTGTCAATTTTTTCTTGGTTAAATAAATTTTGTTATTTGTTTACACTTCCACTTCAGTATTTAAACACAAGAAGGATTTATGTGTATGTTTGTATGCTTGGGGGGTGGATGGGCTTAATTTTAATTGCTCTTAACAAGTCAGACAATAGCATATCTTGGGAAGTGTCCCTCCAAGCTGAGAGTATGTGTGGGGTAGAATTTCTATAACGATCAAGAGATGGACGAGTGAAGAAGTTGGAATAGGAATTCTGAACCGGTATCGCTCGGAGACAAAGGTGGGAGAGACATTAAATAATGGTTAATGTCTCTGACGTCTGCCCGAGTTACTCTGTCTGCAGTACCAAGACCCGTACGGGTGGGATTAAGTAGATTAGTGGTGTGTAGTATAATCTGTTAAACTGCCCGTCACAGACTGTAATATATGTATTACTGAGCTGTAAATGACCCTTCTTTTGGACAGCGTAGCTAATACGCAAGGCCAGTTAGATTTCATTAGATTCAGTTAGGACCCAGAGCCAGTTAAACGATCCTAACATGAAGCTACCTCACAGAAGGCCAGCATAACCCTTATTCCTATTTCGAGGTCGAATGTCCAGACAATATATGTGAATATTTTCATAGTTGTTGCCTGTGCTTAAATACACATGGAAGCCTGTTAACATGGATGAAACAGGTGAGTGAATAAAATACTTATTAGAGTAGAAAGTTATTTACCTTCTGTTGACTTTAAATTCCTCTTATTAAATGCAGACTTTACACTGGAAAGACTGTCTTGTTTTTCTGTAGATCATCATAAAATGATGACTGCTGCTGTGTATAAATTCAATCTTGTGCAAATTACCTAAGGGATATTGATTGGGGAAAGCTCTAAATAACCCTGCTCATGTTTACCTTGTCACTTGAGAAATCCCTTAGTTTCACTTGTAATGAGAAGGGTCTTTTTTTTTGTTTTTGATAAATCTAAAAGGAGCGGGTTGTTTTTTGTTGTTAACTTGAACTATGGGAAGTTTTATTCTGTCGGTATTTTCCTGGTCTTTTCTTGAAAGTTCTGTCATGGGTTTTGTTTTCCGGCTCGATTGTTTATCTGTAACCTCTGTTTTTTTTTAACCTGGGTATTTCTGTTTTTATCCTGGATCACTGACAACTATCCTGGATTTATCTTTTGGAATCTACCTGGTCTTGCCTATACGACAAGAAAGTCAAATATACATTCTTTGTTAATCGCATGTGATTTTAATTTTATGTGGTCAAATGTGCCGATGAATAATATTGGTGGAATGTTTTGTTTTCTCATGAAACTCGAATAAACATTCTTTGTTAATCGCTTGTAATTTTAATTTTATGTGGTCAATTGTGCTGCTAAATAATATTGGTGGAATGTTTTTTTTTCTCAAGAAATTTGAAAATGATTTGCAGGAAGTATATATTTTTTATAAAACATTCATTTTGGATATTCACAAAGGATTATTTTATGTGTATGCTGTTTTTCGTGGATCAAGATATTCTGTGGACATTCTCTTTAATAAATTCATTATCTTCAAGACACGTTCCCTAAGTAACGAGAATATAAGTACATTTTTCTTTATTCTTATTTTTATTCAATTCACTCTATTTTGTCTTGTCTGTAATGAAACTGTTTTGCAAGTGTATCATGTTATTTCATCTATTAATCTAATTTAAACTTATATACATTGAAATAAATTTAATCTGGATAGACATTTCTCAGATTTCTAAGGAAAGATTGACTGAACTTTCTGATATAAAATTTATTTCTTATTCACGCTTAATCATTAGCTGACATTTAACCAATCAAATTTAATTGTCTAGAATTACTATTGTCATTGATCTTTTGTGATCGATATGACTCCATTTTCGTAAAGTTTTTTTTGCATGATATTTTATTGACTGAAAGAACAAGAATGTAATATTGTGTGTGTAATGTGTGTGTGTGTGTGTGTGTGTGTGTGTGTGTGTGTGTGTGTGTGTGTGTGTGTGTGTGTGATATTTGCTAAGCATGTACATTACTTAACTAGCATGAAAGTCTTTCCAGTCAGCCTAGATTGGATATTCTTTTACTTTATTTTTCCCTTTTTTTCAAGAACAGAAAAAAGACATTAAATAAAGTGGTAGAACACCTTAGCCAATGAGCAATACGCTACAAAGAAAAAAAGCGTTAATAAGCTACACGATGGATTCCGAGAGCTTGTTTCTATTGGAGTTTTCTATGCACCCTCGGCCCACATCCTCAGTGCTCGATCAAATTAAGGTCTGGTTGGAACTACTTGAAAACCATTCGAGTCTCATTCTTTGGCATTTCTTTTTACTCCTTTTCCCCCTCATCTCTCTCCTGTAATCCCCTTTTTTCTATATTTTGCTTTCACCCTTGCCTTTCATTTCCTTATTTCGCACAGGAAACCGTCGGACCATTCCTCAAGTCCGGGTGTCATTAACGGACTGAAATTTTCCTGGATGTTCAATTCGAAATTCTTAGATCAGATTTCTCCAAAATGGCATGCCGCCTTTGCTATTTACGTTTAAAAAATTACTTTGACAGGTTATACGCGAATCCGCTGATGCGGTGCGCGCCTTCCTTTTCGAGGAAACCTGAACTGGCGGGTAGTTCTCTGACCCTTTTTTTCTTCTATTTTTACTTAACATTAAATTAAAATATACTTCAAGCACTGTGTATTAAGGGCATTATTATTTTTAAATCGTTAATTTTCACAAACTACACAAATGCATTTCAAAAGTATCAGCTTATCAAATTTTGTAGTCTTTATATTTGCACCCGATTTTTAAAAAAATGTTTACTGTACTTTACGTCAATAAATAGAATGAAATACAAATATATGAATAAGAATGGGAGAGCATAGAGAGACAGGGGATGAGAGGTGGATGTCACATAAAGGTACTGAGTTGATCAAACCACACAACGAAAGTGACATGCCTAAGACTTGCCGTTGTCAGGTGTGAAACCTTGTCACCTTCTAGTCGAGGATCTCCCCCCCCCCCCCCCCGTCCCTTCTCTATCTAAATATATATCATAACCTTCCTTAACTCACCATTCAGAGTACCATTTGACCACTGTGACAAGTGCGTAAGTAGGAAATCTCATATTTCTTATTTGATACGTAGAAATGAATTACATATTCTCTATAATCGCTTTCTATACCATTAACTGCCAAACGTACGGATTTTTCTTTGTTATTTGAAACTACCCTTTCTCGCTCTCTCTCTCTCTCTCTTATTAACAAACAAAATGACAACCTACAGCCGTGCTCACACATTGTTCGGTTGCTATACCTGCGTAATTAAATGGCTAACAAAATGACAACCTACAGCCGTGCTCACACATTGTTCGGTTGCTATACCTGCGTAATTAAATGGCTAACAAAATGACAACCTACAGCCGTGCTCACACATTGTTCGGTTGCTATACCTGCGTGATTAAATGGCTAAATCTACGACTTAACAAAACACGTTCCCATAATAATGATCCCTAATCATTATAATAAAAAAGCAATAATAGCCTACGGGCACTGCACGGTAGTCAGTGTGACCAAACTGTCTTTTCAGTCCTGTGTACCAATCCTACTGTTTTGCTGCTGTCGTCTTACCACTACATGTTTGTTCAGTGTGTGACGAACTTTTACCTTGGTGTCAGGGACACTTTGATCGGATTTTGACAACATACCCGGTCGCATGACTGCGCGTTCCGACATCCCTCGGCATCAGGCCTGAAAATGGCGACTAATTTAGTCGCCATGGCTAGTGAAAAAAAAAATTGGCGACTAAAAAAAAAACTTTAGTCGCCAACTGCGAGTGCGCTAAAATGAACTTTTTTGTGAACAACTATGGGTTTGTAAATTTTCCTATCCGTATTTTTACTCAGCCCGGAAGTCCCCAAATTTTCACTCTTCATTTCCTGTACAAAGATCAACAATGAAGCGATCGGCAAGTGGTGCCCAGAGATCATTCCTCCCAAAGTGGAAGAATGAATTTTCCTGGTTAATTTTTGATGAGACAAGTAAGAAAATGACCTGTGCGATCTGCAAAAAGTACCCAGCATTGGTGGGAAAATGCGACTTCATCACGGGCACTGACAATTTTAAAAAAGAGACGCTGCAATGCCACTCCATTAGCAAAAAGCACATTGCTGCACGCGATGCTGACCTGTCTAGGCAAGGTTCAATAGTGGCTGGTCAGAGTACAATCCATGCGGCGTTTGTTCAGCAACGAACGAAACAGACTGAAAAGGACAATGTGGACTTGAAGTGCAAACTTAACACTGCATATGTGCTGGCAAAAGAAGAGCTGCCCTTTACAAAGTTCAAACCGCTTCTTGATCTTCAAAAGAAAAATGGACTTGATATTTCGTCCACCTATGCAAACCACGTGATGGCAGCAGAATTGGTACACACCATTTTAGAAACCTTCAAAGATGAGGTTACTGTCACAGTCTGATAAAATTGTCCGACTTCGTGACCCACTTGCCTTGTTTACTTCAAATTCGAATATTTGAAACCCTTGGCCCTTTGTTCAAAGCTTCCTTTTTCTAGGTGCTTCTAGAACAGGTCAAGATGTTATGTAACTTTAGGACCATTGTCCAGTTCTCGAACCAACCACATGCTTTGCGAACAGTCACGTGATACGCAATATACCTTTCTATATATGTACCCACACGCTTCCGCTCCCTCACTTCGAGCACATTTTAGCTAATTCCATCAGCTTACTCGGGTCGTGAGAGGCAGCCGGCGCCATAGAGAATCAAGGTACCCTTCGACTTCTCTCAAAGGTATCATTTTATTTAATAGTATTTGCCTATGTATTGTTTAAGTATGTATTTGTGCTATGTATTATATGATTTCCATATACACTTGAGCATGGTTCAGAGAAATAGCTGAAAACCTATATGTTACGGAATATAAATTTATTGTAACTATTTTTCCATTTCTGTACTTTAATTTATATTGTTTTAATTCACTAAGAGCCAGAATGCTGCGCTCGATATGAATTCTTCATGTAATTCAATTATTGCGTGTAATTTTAATTGTAAATTGTGAAGCGCTCTGTCGGTTTGAATTACCTCTTGTATGAACATTAATTTAACGTTGTATCTATTTTATTGCTTCATACGTCATGACTGTTAAATGGAACACATGTGAGACGATTATATTTTTTCTAAAATTTAATTGTAAGCGACGCGAGGTCGAAACTCTTTGTTCAGCGCATTTAATTGAGCCATGCCTAAGTAGGGCCTGTTAGGTTGAGAATTATATCCAAACACGTTGCATCCACAGGTCGGCTCATGGTTCATGTTCACCCATGCCTCACCTGCATTAGCTTATTGGTGTAAGCGTGTCGAAATCCACTCTGAGGGCCATGCTGCAAAAATTCCAGTTCCTAGCCACTAACGAAGGGACATCATTCCTTATGCACCACGTGTGTCGTTAAAGGGGGACTGAGGGAACGAATCAGCATGACTGAGTGTTGAGACCAAGGATACAAGAATAGAGCTAAGTGCAAAATCAAGTGTACAGATCTCAAAGGAACACTTTTCTGGCAATTTAGATTGACAAAAATCAGGCATAGGCGCGTAAAGACAGAGTGAAGACTATTCGCGTTGCATTCGATTTATTGTTAATTTGTTAAACTTTATTAAATCTTATTTTCTTTGTTAATACCTCTTAGTAGTTGATTTCTATGCACAATAGACCAATTAGATTAATTCTTAGATTTGAATGGGGGCGGATGAGCAGAAAGATTGATGACGAGTGCATATTAATTTAGAGGGATTTAACTGTTTTCAAATCTAGCTAAAAGTTCGCAGTTTATTAGTCTGTAAATTTGTCGTCTGAACTACAAGACGCACTTTTAATTAGTCAGATAATAAATTGAGCAACCAGTCTGCGTAGAATATGAGAGGAAGAATTAATTATATTTAAAGTCTTTTAATTATTCTAAGCAGGGTCTTTAAATAAATACTGGAAACGTAACAAGTGGGGGCTCGTCCGGGATTGATATGTATTAAATTGTAAATTGTAACATTTTTATACATAGGGCGCATCATAACCTAGAAACGAACGAACGAACAGAATTGCCAATTGTTCTTTTGATTTTTGTATCACTGATTTTCTTTGCTTTTGTTGTGACATGTGCATGTATTCTTTTGCAGAGTAGCGTGCATGTTAGTTAATGTTGATATATTTAAGCGTAGTTAAATATGTCATGTTAGCTATTGAATGATTTATTTAGTATTGTGTTACTGAGTACTTCATTGTGAGGAGTCGAAGGTTATACCGCCAGCTAGGAGAGTTATCGGTAGTAACAGACTTCGGACTATTATATTTAGGGTGCTAGATATAATGTGTAATGTTGTATGGTAGGAGCCGTGACATTACGAAAGTCTTGGAACAGCGGACACTGTGACAAGCAGGTGAAACGTGTAAGAGTTAACGCGCAATTTATTTCGGAAGGTGTTCTGAGTAAATTAAATAATTTTTGTAAGGTTGTAGCCTAAAAGTTATTTTCGGGATAAGCGGAGTTATCGCCGACGGTTAAAACACACAATTCACGAGATACATTGTTATTGTAGCCAGCGCGCTAAGACAGTAAAATGGATCGCAAACAGGTTATCGAAGACCTGAAAGAAACCGGTATCATGATAGGATATCAGGGTGACGAACTGACTAGCTACATCAAAACTGAGCTAGAGAAAGCGGAAAAAGCAGAAAAGGAGAGACAAGAGATAGAAAGGGAAGAACGGTTAGCTGCCCGCGAAGCTAAGAAGTTAGAGGCTGAAAGACTAGCTGAAACCGAGGCTAAACGCATCGCAGCGGACACAGAAGCAAAACGCATCGCAGCGGATACAGAAGCCAAACGCATCGCGGCAGACGCGGAAATAAAACGGTTAGAATGGGAAGTAAAGAAACTAGAAGTTACCAATCCAAACCGTGATCGCAGAAGCAGTGGTGATTCGCATTCTAGCGATGGAAATAATCACAGTAGAATTGAAAATATCATTCCAAAGATAAATATGGTCCCATTTGATGAGAACAAAGATCAAATAGACGCGTATTTAAAAACGTTTGAAAAGTTAGCCAGAGCAACGAACATTCCAGCGGAACATTGGGCGATAAATTTATCGGGGTTATTGCAGGGCAGTGCGAAAAACGAGTTCAATAAGCTTAGCGATTCTGAGTCAGATAATTACGACACAGTCAAGGCAGCATTATTGAAACGTTACAAACTCACAGCAGATACATACCGACGTAAGTTTAAACAGGCCACTAAAGCCAGTTCAGAGACGCACGCACAGTACATACGACGCGTAGCTGACTTGTTCCAAAGATGGATAGATCTAGCCGAAACTCCACAGACGTACGCAGGTCTTAGGGATGAAATGGTAAAAGACCATATTCTCGGGTCATACAAATCAGATCTACTGATTCACTTAGCAATAAGGGAAAAATCTACGCTAGAGGAGATAGGCAACGCCGCCGATCGCTTTGATGACGCACATTCTCAATTCTCGAACGCACACGCGAACAACAAGTCTCGACCGAACGAACCGCAGACTCGAAAGGATAAGAAAAATGACGGGAAGGCACCTAATGAGCGTGATGATAAAACATCTAAACCCGACACTAAAAACAAGTCCGACAAACAGAAAGATAAAAAGAATCTTGCATGTTACACTTGTGGTGATAGTGGCCATTTTTCACGAACATGTCCTGAAAAGAAAACAGCTAAAGTTTACGCAGTAGAAAGTCATACACCTAAAACAGAAAAGTCGAATCGAACACCAGTACAGGCAAACGGTCACGATACAATCGCTTTGCTTGATACAGGGTGTGAGCTAGACGCTATTGTAAATGCATCATTAGTTAACCGTACCGACTACACAGGGGAGACAATCTCTGTCACCTTTGCAAACGGCGAACAAGACATTTTACCAGTAGCTGAAGTCTCGATTGTTTCAGACTTTGTAGAAGGAACAGTCAAAGCGGCAGTTATGGAAAACTCACCGCATGACGTGATCCTTGGTTGCAAGTATGTTTTGCCGTGCAAAAAACAAACTTCAACTGAACCACCACTGGTTAACGCTGTAACCAGAGCAGCGAGTAGTAAAGACAAATCTGTAACTGCACCGATGTCTGCCGCACCAGCCGTAGATAAAGCAACAGTTAGCGAGATTAAAATATTACAAGCTGAGGACGAAACACTAGACAAGTTACGCAGACAAGCTGTACTTGTTAGTGACGTCAACACTGACGATTCGAATAAGAAAGCGTGCATTATTCTGAAAAAGGGTTTATTGTACCGCTATTCGAAAGTGGGAGACGAATTTCGGAAACAATTAGTCGTTCCACAAACCAAACGAAATGACGTATTACGATTAGGTCATGAGAGTCTTTTTGGTGCACACATGGGTGTACAAAAAACAACTAGTCGTATTACAAGTGAGTTTTATTGGCCGGACATCACTGCCGATATCCGTAGATTCGTGTTAAGTTGCGACACATGCCAGAGAACACAGTCTAAAAATTCAATCAGACCCGCACCGTTAGGAGAGCCTGAACTGATCAGTGAACCCTACAAGCGCGTAGCATTGGATTTGATTGGGCCTATAATACCCACATCAACGAGAGGTAATCGATACGTGCTGACCACTATTGATTACGCAACAAGATTCGCCGACGCAGTACCATTGAAAAATATTGATACTGAAACTGTCGCCGAAGCCCTTTTCGGTCTTTGGAGTCGTGTTGGAATTCCTACTGAAATTTTGACGGATCAGGGGAGTCAATTCATAGGCAACGTAATGAAGGAAGTAAATCGTTTACTTTCCATCAAACATCTGACTTGCACACCATACCACCCCCAGGCAAATGGTCTGATTGAAAAATACAATGGGACATTAAAAACAGCACTTAAAAAGCTCGCCACAGATAAACCGAAAGACTGGGACAGATACATCCCTGCCCTACTATTTGCATATAGGGAGGTGCCACAATCTTCCACCGGGTTTTCACCATTTGAGCTACTTTACGGACGTACTGTACGCGGACCGATGATGATTTTGAAGGCACTTTGGACTGATGAAAAGACAGATGACGAAGTTAAGACAACTTATACATACGTCACTGACTTAAGAAACCGTCTTGAAACTATAGGCAAGATAGCACGGGAAAACTTGACGATAGCTCAGTCTAGACAGGCAGAATATTACAATAAGCACACCAAACCTAGAGAATTTGAAGTTAATGACAAAGTGTTACTGTTGCTTCCTGAAGCACATAACAAACTTCAGATGAAATGGAAGGGGCCCTTTGTAGTTACCGCCAAGCTAGGGGGACTGAACTATAAGGTGCAGACAGGAAAGAGAGAGAAAATCTTTCATGTTAACCTACTCAAAAAGTACATAAGCCGTGAGGATCAAACCACTCAAGCTGATTTTGTCGTAGCGACGATAGTTACAGAAGACGAGGGGGATACTGATTGCGTCACTGGTACTTTACCAAACTGTCCTCTACAGACGGACGAAACTGTCAAAGACGTTAGGGTAAATGAAGCCTTGACAGAAAGACAGAAAAAAGAAGTGAATGAATTGCTTAATGAGTTCTCATCTACTCTGACAGACAAACCAGGGTTGACAGACTTAATAGAATTTTCACTGAAGCTGACTGACAACAAACCGATACGTTTGAAGCCGTATCCGTTGCCACACGCTAAGATCGATGACGTTAGACGTGAGATTAAGACTATGCTAGATCTAGGGGTCATAGAGAAGACTGACAGTGCCTACGGATCACCCATCGTGTTGATTAAAAAACGTGATAACTCGTTCCGTTTTTGCGTAGACTACCGCAAACTCAATCAAGTGACAGAGTTTTGTGCCGAACCTCTTCCTGATCCGGATCTCATCTTCACTAAGCTAGCTAACGCTCATTACTATACCAAAATAGATTTGTCACGCGGTTTTTGGCAAATCAAGGTCAAGGACACTGATCGACACATATTAGCTTTCACTACACCAGTAGGAAACTACACATGGAAAGTTATGCCTTTCGGAGTTTCAAACGCTCCAAGCATTTTTTCTAAAATGATGCGGTCATTGTTAGAACCACTGTACGGACGTGGAGTTGAGAACTTCATGGATGATTTAATTCTAGGCACCCAGACATGGGAGGAGCACTTAACACTCTTACGAGATGTGCTAGCCAGATTAAAACAAGCCAACCTCACTGCCCGCCCTACGAAGTGTGAAATAGCACAATTCTCCTTAGACTTCTTGGGACACAAGTTGAGTCATGGAACTATGTCGCCAAGTGAAGCTAAGATAGCACAACTTAAGGACACTTCACAACCGCTAACAAAAACACAAGTTAGAAGTTTTCTTGGTCTTGCTAACTACTACAGAAAATTCGTACCAGATTTTAGTGCCATTGCATGTCCTCTGACTGACTTGACACGTAAGAATATGCCTACAAAAGTAGTGTGGACTGATGCATGCCAAAACGCTTTTGACACACTGAAATCTAGACTGACTTCAGATTTAGTTGTTAAACTGCCAGATCTGACAAAACCATTCTTGTTAAGGACTGATGCTAGCAACACAGGATTAGGAGCAGTGTTATTACAAGAACACAATGATACCAAACACCCAGTTGCATATGCAAGCCGTAAACTCACAACTACTGAACAGAAATATTCCACCAGTGAAAAGGAATGTCTTGCAATAGTTTGGGCCATAAAAAAGTTCGAAAACTATTTGTACGGAAAAACCTTTGTCATTGAGTGCGATCACCAGCCGTTGGCCTTTCTCGGACAGGCGCAATTTACGAACAGCCGTTTAATGCGTTGGTCTTTGTTTCTGACACAGTATGACGCAAATATTCATTACATCAAAGGGTCTTTGAATGTTGGCGCAGATTACATGAGTCGTGCTTGATGCCATCAAGTGCCGGTACTGATAGAATGTCGTTTAATCAATTAACTGAACCCTACGGATTCCTTCCTGTAAATATGAAATATAGTTGCACACTTTATTTCTAGGAATGTCGAAATTTTTTTTTGTGTAAATTTTTCTTCATTGTGGACTTCTACATTTTATCATACATAATTTGTAGGAGGCATTTTATCTTTGGTAAGATAAACGCCTCAAAAGCAAGGGGGTGTCACAGTCTGATAAAATTGTCCGACTTCGTGACCCACTTGCCTTGTTTACTTCAAATTCGAATATTTGAAACCCTTGGCCCTTTGTTCAAAGCTTCCTTTTTCTAGGTGCTTCTAGAACAGGTCAAGATGTTATGTAACTTTAGGACCATTGTCCAGTTCTCGAACCAACCACATGCTTTGCGAACAGTCACGTGATACGCAATATACCTTTCTATATATGTACCCACACGCTTCCGCTCCCTCACTTCGAGCACATTTTAGCTAATTCCATCAGCTTACTCGGGTCGTGAGAGGCAGCCGGCGCCATAGAGAATCAAGGTACCCTTCGACTTCTCTCAAAGGTATCATTTTATTTAATAGTATTTGCCTATGTATTGTTTAAGTATGTATTTGTGCTATGTATTATATGATTTCCATATACACTTGAGCATGGTTCAGAGAAATAGCTGAAAACCTATATGTTACGGAATATAAATTTATTGTAACTATTTTTCCATTTCTGTACTTTAATTTATATTGTTTTAATTCACTAAGAGCCAGAATGCTGCGCTCGATATGAATTCTTCATGTAATTCAATTATTGCGTGTAATTTTAATTGTAAATTGTGAAGCGCTCTGTCGGTTTGAATTACCTCTTGTATGAACATTAATTTAACGTTGTATCTATTTTATTGCTTCATACGTCATGACTGTTAAATGGAACACATGTGAGACGATTATATTTTTTCTAAAATTTAATTGTAAGCGACGCGAGGTCGAAACTCTTTGTTCAGCGCATTTAATTGAGCCATGCCTAAGTAGGGCCTGTTAGGTTGAGAATTATATCCAAACACGTTGCATCCACAGGTCGGCTCATGGTTCATGTTCACCCATGCCTCACCTGCATTAGCTTATTGGTGTAAGCGTGTCGAAATCCACTCTGAGGGCCATGCTGCAAAAATTCCAGTTCCTAGCCACTAACGAAGGGACATCATTCCTTATGCACCACGTGTGTCGTTAAAGGGGGACTGAGGGAACGAATCAGCATGACTGAGTGTTGAGACCAAGGATACAAGAATAGAGCTAAGTGCAAAATCAAGTGTACAGATCTCAAAGGAACACTTTTCTGGCAATTTAGATTGACAAAAATCAGGCATAGGCGCGTAAAGACAGAGTGAAGACTATTCGCGTTGCATTCGATTTATTGTTAATTTGTTAAACTTTATTAAATCTTATTTTCTTTGTTAATACCTCTTAGTAGTTGATTTCTATGCACAATAGACCAATTAGATTAATTCTTAGATTTGAATGGGGGCGGATGAGCAGAAAGATTGATGACGAGTGCATATTAATTTAGAGGGATTTAACTGTTTTCAAATCTAGCTAAAAGTTCGCAGTTTATTAGTCTGTAAATTTGTCGTCTGAACTACAAGACGCACTTTTAATTAGTCAGATAATAAATTGAGCAACCAGTCTGCGTAGAATATGAGAGGAAGAATTAATTATATTTAAAGTCTTTTAATTATTCTAAGCAGGGTCTTTAAATAAATACTGGAAACGTAACAGTTACCTTCTATTTCATTTTTACATCGAATTGTGTTAACAATAGACTTAGAATTCTAGCATGATTTATTTATTTATAATGTAATTTCACTTCACTATTGGCAATAGTAGACACAAATCAAAGCATTTTAAAAAAAATTAGATAAACAACAATTGTATTATTAATAGTTCCAACAATAACAATAGCAGCAAGAGATAAAAAAAGAATATTAATAATAAAATAATAATAGTAATACCAAAATAAAAAGACACGGAAGTCAATGACGTCAAAAAGCAAACATGCATAGGCAAAATACAGATTACGTCACCCCCTGTGTGCATGCTGAACCTTTTGCTCTAAACATTAACATAAATAGCAACATGGTTTTTATCGTGATCATGTGCCATTTTAATAACCAGACCGGAAAAATAACTCGTAATGCACTATCGGGATTCTGTCGCCAGTTACATTTCTTCTAGATCTAAATTAGAATCGTAGATCTAAAATCAGTGTGAGAGGATCTTCTCCGCCCAGAAAAGAATCGAGTGATGTCAGGAGCTCTCTAGCAACTGAAACCTTGGAAGACCTCATCAGGATCTCAGCTGATGGTCCTCCACTGGAAGACTTCCAGCCTGAGAGTTCTGCTGCCAAGTGGACAAATTCATCTGGCAGGCCTAGAAAGTTACAATACACTGAGTAGCCGGATGTTCTGATCCCAGCAGATGATGATGATGATGATTGATTATTGATAACTTTATCAGATTAAGTTGAAAGTAAAAATAAAAACATCACTGTAAAACAACACAAAATTGAGCTTTCCTTGTAAAAGACCTTCTTCAGAAAATTAAAAAATATTCAAGCTGAAATATCATAGATGAAATCACACATTGATTTGTATAACACTGACATCATTCGCTCTCTTTCTCTCTCTCTCTCAAACTCCCCTCCCCCCCAAAAAAAAAATATCTTAATAATATCTAGCTACTACTTTTATTAATAAAATTGACACGATACTATAGCTAATAACCACATGACCACCCACATTACCTGAACCAAACAGTATTTTTTTATGTTAGGCTATTTTGATTGTCTAGAAAAAAATTAAATTGGCTAGTAAAAATTTTAGTTTGGCTAGTAAAATTTTTAGTTTGGCTAGTAAAATTTTTAAGTTACTAGCCAAAGGCTAGTGGGACTTTTTTTTCATTTTCAGGCCTGCTCGGCATATCAACCTTTTCAGTCAGTCAACTCCACTCGTCTCTTTACTAGGTCAGTGGATCACAGAGAATTACTTCCGTACGATCTTTCACTACTTCAGAGGCACCTTCCCCCTTCCTGCAGTAGGACTCGCGGTGAAAATTGCACTTAACTAAACTACACCTAACGAGGATATTTATAACTGATTTTGTAATCAATGAGTGGGAAAAAAAACAAGGAAAACATTCTTATCTGTTCAACATAGGCTTACCGCGGTTAGGTGCCCATAGCATTTGAAAGCATTGCTGAATCCCAAGAACCCACCCGACTCCCAGCCGCTAGTTTTCAAGTCATTCATTTATTTTTCAACAAACTACATGGTTCTGGTACTCTCAAGACTGATGGCGCCGCTAAATACTGTTTGTTACCCAAACAACAGTGGACAATGATATTTTGGTCAAGACGACAATAATGATGATGAATAAGATGGTGTTTGTGGTGGTGTTTGTGGTATTTGGTGTAGTGGTGGTGGTCATCGTTGTGCTTGCTATGAAGGTGGTGATCATGGTAGAAGTAGTAGTGTATCTAATGGTAGTAACAACACCAATCATGACCTAAGCGACCCCTGTAAAAAAAAAAAAGAAAACAACTAACTGAAAAGCACAATACAAATCGAAAACAAACAAAACTCACTTGAAGGTAACCTAGCAACACTCAACAAAATAAATACATGTAAAGTTATTAAAAGCCTTACAGTAGCAGTCATCTTTGCAGATGTAAAAAATGTAGACTTCGGGTGGGAGAGTACATGTCACGAGAGGGGAGGGGGGGGGGCTGGAGAGAAGAGTAGAGAAATTAAGATAGTTTATATATTCCGCTAAAGTGCTAGGTATGTTGAACACGACAGTGAACTAACCGAACTAATTAACGTTTTCCTGAAGAAATCTTATTGATTATTGGTAATAATTTAAATTTTGAAAAGGACATGCGCAAATGCCTTGAAAAAGGCTCTATACACTGAAACTGGTGACGTCAGAAAAAAGATTGTGACGTACATGGTATAATTTATAGATCTGGAGTTCCATCACCTCAAGTCTTATGCATCTACATTGAGTGCACGTTCATGTGAGATGTGAGTGGGTGGGTGGGTGTGTGGGTGGGTGGGTGGGTTTGGGAACAGAGAGATAATGGAAGAGAGGGAAGGGTGAGAGGGATAAGGGGGGAGTTAAAGCGATCACGTACAAATAGTTTCACTGACAGCCAGCACACACGTGACAAACACTCAAACGAAAGTAAACATGTTTGCCAAGAGTACCCCTTGAACACTGCAAACGACGCTCTTCCAGTAAAAGTATTGGCCCAGCCGTGATACGCTCAGGAACTTCACCGTCCACCCAGCTGTCCAGCCCACAGGGCAAGATGTCGGTTACAGGTGCAGCGTAATCACACTGTATTTAACTGCATTCCCAGCATGTTTAATCACATGCGTGTAGTTATGCAGAATGTACTTCAGCACTTGACAAAAATATGGGTCGAGCGATTCTTTGATTCGCTACAATTTCCTCTGCCATGACGTTCGTCTTCAGTGCTCGTGCACTGACAATGTTTCCTTAGATGACGTCACACGAATTAAATTGGTTTTCTGTCACACACCCCCCCTCCAACTCCACCCCAACTTTTCTTAAGCGCGTGATCGTGACATTAACGTTCGAGGACTTCGTGGTTTCTTATTTTTTAATTTGTATCCTTGCAATGTAGTTTTTGTTGTTTGTCTATCTGTGTTCAAGTCTGTTTGATTCTCTGTTGAAAGAACAGAATGACAACAAATTCCATTGCGGAATAATTATGCATTTTTACTCTAACAAACTATTTTCATAACTCTTTTACTAAGAACAAGACTGATCAGATAGAGCCTGCAACACTATCTACAGGTAAAACTATAGTTTCCTGCCGTTAATTGAATCTTACTTTTTAACTTTTATATTACACTCTTTACATATAGCTCTGTAGAAAAAAAGGCGACTAACTCTTTGCGCTTATTCGCTAAAGAGCTCTAATGACTTACACCCAATCATAGCCACGATGCGCAACATCCCCAAACTATGGATGGATGGATGGATGGATGGATGGAAATTCCAATGACTAAGGATGGGCTCGCGCCCAGAAACGTGTGTACCAAGATAACCTCACAACCACTCACCTTCTCACTTTCAAACCCCAATGTCAACACAGACAGGAATTTCTTCTTTTTTTTAAATAATGTATTTAGACATTAAACGAAGACCATCTTTTCACATGCCAAATCCATAATTATGTAAAAGTACATTGATGTTTTTAAAATGTAGTCTGTTTTGGTACAGAATGACCTCAAGTAACACGCAAGTTTATCATTAAGTAAATACGGACAGAATTTCAATGGAGGTGGTGGGGGAGGAGGGGCGGTGAGCCTCTAATTAAAGGTTGATTATCCTTCAACATGAAAATTCTTTATTAAGGAAAGTGACGAATTACATCATTTTCAGTTGACAAGTCCGTCATTTTTAGTTGACAAGTCCATCATTATGCCAAACGAAAGTGAGTTCGCTGAGTCAAAAACAAAGTCTATGCCTTTAATTAACAATAGGACATCTTTGTCTTACTTATGCGCAAGTCAAAAACAAAGTCTATGCCTTTAATTAACAATAGGACATCTTTGTCTTACTTATGCGCAAGTCAAAAACAAAGTCTATGCCTTTAATTAACAATAGGACATCTTTGTCTTACTTATGCACAAGTCAAAAACAAAGTCTATGCCTTTAATTAACAATAGGACATCTTTGTCTTACTTATGCGCAAGTCAAAAACAAAGTCTATGCCTTTAATTAACAATAGGACATCTTTGTCTTACTTATGCGCAAGTCAAAAACAAAGTCTATGCCTTTAATTAACAATAGGACATCTTTGTCTTACTTATGCGCAAGTCAAAAACAAAGTCTATGCCTTTAATTAACAATAGGACATCTTTGTCTTACTTATGCACAAGTCAAAAACAAAGTCTATGCCTTTAATTAACAATAGGACATCTTTGTCTTACTTATGCACAAGTCAAAAACAAAGTCTATGCCTTTAATTAACAATATGACATCTTTGTCTTACTTATGCGCAAGTCAAAAACAAAGTCTATGCTTTTAATTAACAATAGGACATCTTTGTCTTACTTATGCGCAAGTCAAAAACAAAGTCTATGCCTTTAATTAACAATGGGACATCATCGTCTTGCTTATGCACAAGTCAATCACTCTATTATCATTATAGAAATTCATGGTGAAAAAAATGAAATGAAGACAGAAATTTGTAAATGTTTACTCAGACGTCCAACTCTCTAAGTTCGAAATCTTTTGCACAAACTTTCGATTATCCGGCAGTCTACAAAGACTCGAATGAATCAACCGGAAGTCTATAACGACTCGTACAAATGTAAGCCAGCGGTATCTTTAATCAACGTGCCTAGTTTAAATAAACAGACATTAGCTTCAAACGGCGACTAGTATCCAGTGGTATGATAGCGCCCAATGCAACTATTTTCTTTTTTCTTGTTTTAAAAAGGACAGCCAGCCACGTCTTATCGCCTTGTGACATGAGTAGAATACATTCCACTGGTGTACAGACACACTTCAACGACAGTCGTGATCCGTGTCCTTTCTAGGGTGAAACCACAAAGGCGGCGCTACTGACACGGAGATAAGTGACTGTCTGCAAGATCATGAATGGGGGGACCTTTGGAAGCTAACAGTGCTGTGTGTGACCAGCGCGGGTTCTTGCCTGCTTTAGCGCTACCTGACCATGATGATCACGATTGCCACGCGATTCGTTCTGACAAACAAACAAAAATAATAATCTAGTTATGTCTACGAAACACCACACACACACACACACACACACACATACAAACACTCACCTAGATTGACCTAGATTGCTGTGCAATATGAAATGTAGGACACAGGTAACGAGTGGTCCACTGTACTTCGTTTCTGATAGTATGCTATTCTTCTGAAGCCGACTGTTCAATAAAGCAGTGGTTTTCAACCGCCGGTCCGCGGGCCGGTACCGGTCAGCAGAAATTTCCTGTCGGTCCGTGAACTAATAAACACTGTGATGAATGACGCGGTGAAGATTATAAATGAAAATCATAGTTGACCTATGAACTCCAGGCTGTTCTCGTCACTGTGTGAGAGTATGGACTCGCAACACCAACATCTCCTACTCCATGCAGAAGTGAGGTAGCTACCGAGAGGAAGGGTTCTTTCACGACTGAGGGAAGAAGTAAAGCAGTTGTGCGAGAGCTAAACTTTGCCCTAGTAGAGCCTTTGTTGGGTGAGGAATGGATGGCTAAACTTTGCCCTAGTAGAGCCTTTGTTGGGTGAGGAATGGATGGCTAAACTTTGCCCTAGTAGAGCCTTTGTTGGGTGAGGAATGGATGGCTAAACTTTGCCCTAGTAGAGCCTTTGTTGGGTGAGGAATGGATGGCTAAACTTTGCCCTAGTAGAGCCTTTGTTGGGTGAGGAATGGATGGCTAAACTTTGCCCTAGTAGAGCCTTTGTTGGGTGAGGAATGGATGGCTAAACTTTGCCCTAGTAGAGCCTTTGTTGGGTGAGGAATGGATGGCTAAACTTTGCCCTAGTAGAGCCTTTGTTGGGTAAGGAATGGATGGCTAAACTTTGCCCTAGTAGAGCCTTTGTTGGGTGAGGAATGGATGGCTAAACTTGCGTATATGGCGGACATATTAAGCCTACTCAACGAACTTAATATTTCTCTTCAGAAGGTTTGCACAAATATTTTTACACCGAGAAATAAGACGGATGCGTGCAAAAAGAAGCTGGATCTTTGAGACAGTTGCCTACAAGAGGAAGATATAGAAATGTTTCCACTTTTGCAAGAATTTTTGAATGCTGTTGATGTCAACCGGAAAGTCATATTCAGTATAATAAATCAACAATTGAAAGGTGTTAACTCAAAACTTTAATCATTATTACCCTGAAAATGAGGATCCCCGTAAAGGTAACCTCTGGATTAATAGTCCCTTCGTGAAAGATGTCAACTCATACGCACTTAATCCTCGCGTAAAGAAAACCTGACCGAGTGGTCTTCTCATGTCACTCCAAAATTAAAATGCAATCATTGTCTCAGTTTTGGATATCACTGGGGAAAAAAGAATATCCATCTCTTAGTTACAGAGCTATTAAATTGTCGGTCGTGTTTTCAAATACCTATTTGTGAGAAAAGACTTTTTCAGCCCTGTCAGTCATAAAAACCAGAGAAACCGAATGGATGTCAATGCAGCACTTCATCTCTTAGAAACAATGCTGCAGCCATGGTTATCAAATATCCTAGCAAAGAAGCAGCAGCAGATTTCGCTCTAAGTTTATTTGATTTAAATATTGCTTTCTCAAAAGTTTAAACGTTCTATTATTAGCATTTTTGTAAACTGCTCGGTTTCTGGTTATTTTAAATAACAATAGAATTTTCATTTTATAACATTAGATTTAAAACCTAATACACAAAATACAATATAAATAATGGCTTTTATTTCTGTCTTAGCGGTCCGCGAAATATTTCTTCTATTTTCACTGGTCCGAAAGTGTTAAAAGGTTGAAAGCCACTGCACTAAAAAAAAATCGGTGCGTTAAATAATGAAACATTCAAATTTTTAATTATATTTAAAACACTTTTATTAGTTTTATCAAAAGATACGTTGCTAAAATTAAACAAAATATGTGAACGCAAAAATAAAAGAGACATTGCTACTATTAAACAAAATATGTGAACGCAAGAATAAAAGACACGTTCCTACAATTAAAAAATATGTGAACACAAGGAGAAAAGACCACGTTGTTACAATGAAACAAAATATGTGTACCCATTAACTCAAAGGGGGAGGGGAGGGGGAGGGGTCGCCGCGGCATATATCTAACCGCACTAGCATAAACGCACTTGGTTGAAAAAATCATGATACATTAAAAAAAAATCATGATACATTAAAAAAATCATGATACATTGCCGTGAACTGAGAAAGTTTGGGGAATCACTGTGCTTGTCTGTCGACATCAGTGAATTTAAAGCAACCTAGTGCGAAGTGATTTTATTGTCGAGCTGAATGAAAAGTTGCCACAAGATGAACTCTTTCTGAACTAAAATTTACTGTTCTGCGCATCCGACAAGCTAATATCACTCAAATGACGCGCAGGGGGTGGGGTGGGGGGAAGTGACGCAGAATACATTAAAAATGGAATAAAAAGCTGTACTTGATTTGCCTGCAATCTTGCCGTCATGCTGATGACGTAAATTGCTTGCATCGTAACATAATGGTATAGTACAAAAGTAACAGAATAACTGATTGCTTTACTGGGCAGACAAGAAACGGTATACACAAAATTTTATTAAAAAAGGAAGTTTGTCAATTACTGTCTTTAAACAAGAAAATATACCAAAAGTAACTGCTACTATTTTATTTTGATTATTTGATATTGGAAAATGATTGATATTTTTATTAGATAATTATTCAACAGATGTCCAAAGTGAACTGATGATAATTTAGAATTATGTTTGCAATGTTCTTTTCTGGAAAGGTGATAATTTGATTTGTCTGAACGGCTGAAATTTTGGAGTGTAGTGTTTAGTGAAAAGCTCTGCAAGAATATCCTATAATCTGAGGTTATTAAATTGTATTCTTATTTCACACACGCACGCACATGTTCGTTACTTTTTTTTCCATTTTGCTTGAGGGGTGGGTTTGTGCTTGCCTGCATTTGACGCATTTGGTTCTAAACACAAGAATGATTAGTGTAGATTAGAAAACACTGCAAATATTAACTTAGTAATAGCTCATTAAGTTTGCCGGCATTGTGAGTGTTGACCCGGTAACACTATAAATATTAACTTAGTGATAATAGAATTTTTGCCGGCATTGTGAGTGTTGATACAACAACACTGCAGATATTAGTTTTAGTGATAACTTAGCAGGTTACAGATAGTATTTTCGCCGGCAGGATATATTTATTATTAATTATAATAATGAAAAGCGTTGTTAATAAATATTATATTTCTTTTATAAACATATTGAAAGGAATTAATTATATCTGACTGGAATGGTCGTCACGGCATGTTTCCGTCCTCCTTAAGAACGGGTTCGGAACACCACGAGATATTTTAAATCATGTAAATAACGGCAGAAATAACGGCGAAGGATTTCAGGATTCTGATCTTTCCAAATACCACTTCGTAAGCTCTGTGACTTCATTGCAATGTATGTAAATACACAAGATTAAGCGATTTAATATTAATCATTAAATATTTTAAAGTTAATTCAATATGTACGACATGTAAAAACTTACGAACGTTTAAGACCTATACAACAACAAAAAATACTTTAAAATAAAGTTGTCATATGAAAAGTTACGACTAATATTAAAATAAGCCACTGAAAATTATGAAATAAAAGTGATTTCTAGTGACGATTAATAATGTAAAGCAACTTTTTAAATTATAGATACAATATAAACAGGGGGGGGGGGAGTGAGATTACTTAAAAATTACGTCTTATTAAACCGAGTTAAGATTACGACTTACATTATTGAAACTGATTTATGAAAACTTACTTAAAATTGCGACTTATAAAAAGCCACCGCATGACTTTAGTTATAAAATAGTACTAAACACATTGTAAAAAGCGATTTAAAATGAAGACAACAAATATAACTTCTTAAAAAATAATTAAAAACAAGACACACTGAAAAACGAATTAAATTTACGACTAATATTAATTGATTGGTATTTTTAAAATGCAACTTAAATAACGAATTACGCAAATTGACTTAAAATCAATTAATAATAAAAATCAAACTTGTAAAATTTAAAGGAGCAACAGGATTACATGTATATTCCGTGCTTAATACTTCTACCGAATTAATTTTATTTATTTTTTTTTTTTTTTTTTTTTTGGGGGGGGGGAGAGAGACATACACACCCAGAGAGATTGAGAAACAGACTGACAGACAGACAAACTGATTTAGAGAAATGACAGACACAGGGAGAGGGAGACCGAGAGAGAGATTAGTTCGAAATGACACACAGTTGATATTTTACAGTTGGATGTCAGCAAGTACTGTCACGTGGTTATTTATGTTGTCGGGCAATTCATTTCTTAGTAACCGAAGTTGTAAAGTGTCCCAAACCTTTCCAAAGAGATTACTCTGTGTCGGGTTGTAATCTGCTCCGGGTTACGGTAACTCACAGTACAACAGACAAAGAAACGGTCCAGTATTTCTCGCCGATATCGTTACGCGCATCGATGGCTTCAAATGGCAAACCAAGACAACAGCGATGAGCCCATCTCACTAGCGAGCGCGCGAGGCGCACAAACACACACACACGCACGCACGCACGCACAAAGAGAGAGAGAGAGAGAGAGAGAAATGCATAAAGAGAGACGAAGGTAGCGTCAGAACAACAGTTGGAAACACGCATATACCAACGCACAGACACCATAGAGACACACATGTCAGCAGTACCACAAATACATACGTATACACAAACATATTTACACATAATATGCATTTACACACAGTTATACCCAGACGCACAAATTGACACACACTAGGCATAAACACGAACACGAAAATGAACATGAATACAAAAGCATAGTCAAATAATCAAACAACATCCACACACACACACACACACACGTGTAAATATTTGTATGCAGAAACGCACATACAAGAGACACATAAAAGATTTTTTATTTTATTTGTTACTAAGCACTTGCCTGACATAATACTTTCGTACTTAGCAAGACAGGTTATGGTGGGAATACAACGCAAACACTAAAGACTGGAAGATCAAAATCTGCCAGTTGACTTAGTCATAACTGACACGGTGTCGGATACACGGATCAATTTTCTTCTAAATGTGTATAAGATATGTGATATCACTCCTAGCTTGATAATCATCCGCCCTAGATGAAAATGTTCAGTTTTTAGTCCCCAAGCTAACAGTTTTTCCACGATATTATTTTTCAAGATCACACGAGCGTTAAGTTTTCAAGAAACTGTATTATATTTTCCACACCACGGCGTTTTAATCTCCTAAAAACTTGATAATACTTAATGAACCACGGCGTTTTAATCTCCTAAAAACTTGACAATACTTAATGAACCACGGCGTTTTAATCTCCTATAAACTTGATAATACTTAATGAACCACGGAGTTAAGTTATGAGTCTTAAAAGTTTCATAATACCAATGAACTAAGGCGTTAAGTTCAGTGTTTCTTAAGGATTTAATAATGCGTAATGAACCACGGCGTTTAGTCCCTGTGCCTCTTAAATACTTGATAATACCAAATGAACCACGGCGTTAAGTCCTGAGCCTCTTAAATACTTGATAATACCTAATGAACCACGGCGTTTAGTCCCTGTGCCTCTTAAATACTTGATAATACCAAGTGAACCACGGTGTTAAGTCCTGAGCCTCTTAAATACTTGATAATACCAAATGAACCAAAGAAGGAAATACTAGCATACTAGGAAAACAAGGAGACTCCTTGCCACACCAAATTCAAGTGATTAGACAATAGAATTCTCTACAGCACGTAAACTGTTGATCTTGGCCCTCTGGCTGGTCTCATTCTCATAAATCTTAACCATTGGATAATGAAACCTACTCATCCAGGTGGAACTGGTTTGGAGTGCATCTGCAATTTCTAGCATATTCTCAACTCGAGTTGTTTACTCCAACTCTGACACTTACAAAAATATCATCATACGGAGTGCCCAAGTTTGGGTCATTTCGACAATTTAATAATTTATATAACAATTAAGTCTATAAATAGAATGATTGATTGCACTAAGTAGATGGACAGATAGGAATAATTGGTGTGGTAGAATACATTTAAATTAAGTGAATAATTTTTGGTGTTGCTCATCAAATCGGATTAGCTGATGATACTGGATTGATCAGTTTGGGTTGGACTTACTTGCTCTACTGAATGAATGATTGATTGACTGAATTATCGAAGCGATGGATGAAGTGGACTTGTTGGCTGCTTGGTTGAATGGATTACAAATTTACTCCACTTCCGAGTTTCGTTATTTTGGAGATTAGTGAAGTCTTGAGACACGAGAAAGTGAAGAACATTTCCTTTTGTTAAGAAGTCTGAAGTTTGCCCAGACAGCAGAAAACTTTTGATTTTAAAACGATAATGAATCTTTAGCGTGCCTGAGATACGTATAAAATAACTCATACTATTTTGCAATATGTCAGCGCGGGTCTGATGTATCTACGCTGATGTTCTGTAACACAACAATGAGTAAATATTACACGATACTAAATGTAATATATTAAATATCATATTATATTACAACATATGTAAACATTATTATATACTGGGTTTTTTATTATGCAACACGTCATAACCTAGCGAAGGAAATAAGTCACAAAAATTATAACGTCATTATGGCGAAGGAAATAAGTCAAAAATTATAACGTCATAACGGCGAAGGTGGCTCAATCCGACAGTGAACGGTAAATCTCTGCAGCAAGCCAGGAAAGAGAACAGTTGAAGATGAAACGTCCCCTAAAAGTTCCCGAGACAACACAATGTTATTTACCACCAACACGGTAGTTTTTTGTTTGTTATTTTAATTAATTTTTGTTGTTACAAGTATGAACCAACATCTGCCTCTGTATGGAATGAAGTGTGTTTGTTTACGTTCATTCACTTCTCGTGGGCAAGAACAAAATGCATGATGTAACAAGGACCTGTGTTCTGAGACTTTGCTTTTTCCCGTTGCCTATATTTCCCCATATGCGCTGGCAGGTTGTCTCTTCTTCCTACGGAGTTCTCGGACTTGATTAGCTATCAGTTCCTCCAGGGGAAAATACTTACCGACAGCATCAAAAGATAGAAGTTTCAAGCCAATCCAGAAGGGGAAAATATACAAGCGTACCCGTTCTTCTTTCAAACTTCAACTTTGAATTCTTCATGTTAAGTTTTCCCTAGGCCTTGGCACCCGCAATCAAAATTGACAAGCGCTAGAAGCGGACGTTGAAAAGAAAAATAAGAAACGACAAGGCCGTCTGCGCAGTCCTTAACATCCGAAGTGTATATTAAGAAGGAACCAGCCATTCGGATTTGACAGAAGGTACTTTATTCATACGTCCGTATTCAATTAGGACTTTCAACGCCATACAGCATTCTCAATTTCATAAGGCCAGTCAACATTCTAAAACAACATTAATATCTTTGGGTCTCTATGGCCGTCTAGGCATCCTTAACATCTTTGAGCCTACACATAAACGCAATACAATATTTGTGCCTTTGTAGGAGTCTCTAGGCCTATTGTCGTCACATCTTTGTGTCTCTAGGCCTACTGTGTCGTCACACAGTGTTTTCAATATCTTTGTGTCTCTAGGTCTACTAACGTCACACAACATCCATAATACATTTGTCTCTAGGTCTATTAACGTCATACACCTCCTTAATATCTTTGTGTCTTTATACAGCTCCTTAGTATTTTTGGGTCTCGAGAGTAATAAACGTCACACATCATCCTTTACCATCTTGATATCTCTAGGCCAATAAACGTCACACAACATCCTTTAACATACTGGTGACTCTAGGCCAAGAATGTCACACAACATCCCTCAACATCTTGGTGACTCTAGGCCAAAAAACGTCGCACATCCTTTAATAACTTGGTGTGTCTAAGCCAATAAATGTCACACAACACCTTTTAATATCTTGGTGTCACTAGGTCAAAAACGTCACACAACACCCTTTAATATCTTGGTGCCTCTAGTCTAGGATAATAAATTTCACACAGCACCCACTAATATCATGATGTCTCTAGGCCAATAAACGTCACACAACACTCATCAATATCTGGGTGCGTCCAGGCCAATAAACGTCACACAACACCCATTAATAATATGGTGCATTTAGGTGAATAAACGTCACACAGCACCCCTAGCATCTTGGTGTATCTAGGCTAATAAACGTCACACAACACCCCGAAGTATATAGGTGTCTCTAGCCAATAAACATCATAGAACACCCCTTAACATCTTGATGCTTCTAGGTTAATAAAAGTCGCACAACACCCCTCAAAGTGTATCTTCACATTAAAAAATACTTTTTGTTATTAAAACAGTTATTTAGTCGACAGTTTAAGCATTGTTGTGTGACGTTTATTGACCTAGATACACCAAGATGTTAGCAAGAATGCTTAAAAAATGCGTTCTTGAGCACGAAGGTCAAAGGCACAAATTTCTCATAAATACATCTGGGTTGCAGCATGACATACTTTCAGGACAATGATCGTGACCTAGTTATATTGTAAGTACTTTCTTAAACACAGGTAGTCATGGTGAATTAAAAGAGGACGCGGTACCGTCTGTACAATCAGGAAAAAAAATGCATTTATGCCAAATCCCATCAAAATAGGCTGTGGTGACGCTTTCTTTGACAATGTAGTTGTATGAAATCAAAAAAGGCTGTGGTGACGCTTTCTTTGACAATGTAGTTGTATGAAATCAAAAAAGGCTGTGGTGACGCTTTCTTTGACAATGTAGTTGTATGAAATCAAAAAAGGCTGTGGTGACGCTTTCTTTGACAATGTAGTTGTATGAAATCAAAGAACAAAATAATCGAGAGTGAAAGTATGTTGCAAACGTCATTTTCAAGACGATTTTTTTCATTCAAGTCTGCATACAATACTCCTGTATATGCTCGTTGTTAAATAAACTAAATAAAGGAGTTTTACAGAACATTATGCAAGTTTGTAACACACACACACACCCCATGTCTTGTTATGACAAGTGACATATTCAAATGATTTTTCACATTAATTTTTTTACAATACACGTATATTATATTATAAAGTATTTTCATTTATAAGCTGTAACTGATGTAAGTTAAATAATTGGATTGCAACAGTTATTTTTAATTTTTAAAAGCCTAAATTAAGTCAAAAGGCACTTCCTTGGTCCAGTTGTTCAAAGAAAGGGTAGGAATCATCTCGATCTATCTCTTCATCATGCACACGAAACCATGGGTTGCAAGGTGCGATCGCATCTTCATCACTTTCACTGTTTTTATCGCTACTTTCAAACACTTCTTCACTCAGACCATCCCATTCACTCTCGCTCGATAGCACATCACTTTCACTGTCACTCTCCGCCATTCTTTTACGCCACACAAAAACAAGAAAAAAAACTACATGAAAAAATACAACAGACGCTTTAGTGACGTTTAAAACAGAAGATGACGACAGAACTGTAAACAAAACTCTGATTGGCTGGGATGGGCCAATCAGAGCTGTTTTTTTTGTAGGACTACTATGTCAGGCCGATAGATCGGCTGTGATGTCTTTTTAAGCAATGTTGGGACGGAAGAGTTGGTGTCTCTAGATCTATTAACGTCATGCACAATTTAACACCAATGTTTCAGATTCATAAACAACTACAATTTTTGCATGCACCTGTCGGATAAACTCTCTGCATGCAACTGTACGACTCTGAAAGACTATGGCTTATGAGTAATCCTCCCAGAAAACTCGTATAAAACATATATATAAATACCAACATATTCCTTCGAACGTGACGAGTGTTTCTGAATGACGTATCCCTAGCCTTCACTACTGTTTTAAGCATGGTAGGTGGTGGGAGGAGGAGGGAGAGTAGGCACGGGTCCTACTATATATTGCATAGAGCACTATGTACCAACCCTAACCTATACTTAATATTGTATTTCAAGCAGAGATATTGCACTTACTTTATTACTGTTAATGAGAACAACGTGGTCTGGTGTTTTACGTTGTTCTCATTAACAATAATAGTGGTAACACATGTAACAACGCGTTGTTATTTCATGAGGCTTTGATTAACAGAAACACACTCATCGACAAGCGCCAACGTGGTTACACAAGCGGATAACATATCAAACACTTAAAAATTATTCTCTACACTAGAGAACAGGGGGTCAGAATGAGAAGGGTAAAGCTGCCAGTTCGCAAAGCGAAAAATTGCAGATTTGTGAGGTCTATAATTTCTAAGGTCTACGCATCTCTCTCTCTCTCTCTCTTTCTCTCTCTTTCTCTCTAAAAAACACACACAAAAACACACAGAAAAACGAGCGCGTGTGTAAATGTGCGTTAGTGTGCGTGCGTGTGTGTGTGTGTGTGTGTGTGTGTGTGTGTGTTCATATTGCCACACAGATACGCTAGCGTCCATGTCTCGTCTCAACGGCTCACTTCTCTCCGGTCTTTGAAGTGTATGTCTCTACCCGATCCACCCCGCCAGTGCGAGAAACGGTAAATAACCTTCCACTCCACCCAGCTCAACAGATAAAAACACCAGTCCTTCGACGGCTTGATTCTCTCTCTCTCTCTCTCTCTCTCTCTCGCTGTCGCCGGCGTCGCTTATCTTTTAATGTGTTTTACCGTCGGCCGAACTTAGGTGTGAGGCTTTAAACTAGAAATAAATGAATCCGTAAAAACACTCTGAAACCAGTACATGCTGTCGTCGGTGTGGGGTTTCGGGTCACGCCACCAAACCTGTCGATGGTCAAAACAGGAAAGTAATTGCAGCACTGGTCTGGCTGTCTGTCACTTTTCAGTTTTCTAAGCGGAGGTCTCTTTCTTCGTACTTTTTGTTTGTTTGTTTGTTTGTTTGTTTATTGTCGAAAACTGAGTATTGCTGCAAATTGTGCAAGTTTCAATGACAGAACATGCAGACTGGATAGGTGATTAGTGTTTGTCATACTTAACATTTTGTCAGTGTGTGAAATGTAAATCTTTACACAGAATTTAATTTTAAACAACACGGTATTCTGTAAGTGTTTGGCTTTTATTTTTCACACATTTGCTTTGTTTAAAAAAATTCTAAGAGGTAATCTAGCCAACAACAGGCTCTGTGGTTTGTCAAGTAAGGGAAGAGGGCGGTGATGCTGACAAGGTCGACATGAAAATTTGGAACAATTTAGCGGGAAAAAGGGGGAGAAAAAAACAACAGCAACAACAAAACTGCACAACTGTCGCGGCAGAAAGACAAGCCTGACTCGCCTACTGCGACAGTCGTTGGTCGCGTTACACTGATGGAAAAAGTTGCAGTAATGAAAATTCATCCCCAATGACTGACCGGCCTTTCACGTAGATTTCCCTTGGCCCATTTATTCAACAGACACGGCATTTTCCGGCACTTTTAGAACTTGTACGGCTGACTGTGAGTCGTGCGGTTGATTGGTGAGTCCTTTTGTGCTCAAAATTCCTATCGTGAAATCAGCTAGCCCGGACGCTAACTTTAAACCACCATCACCATCCAAAAATAAAATATTAATAATACACAGTTTGATAAGTAGTACTTTCCTTAAATCTGCAATTAAAAAAATGAAGCACGAGGGTGAGGCACTGGTTTAAAACACAAGGCAACGCAGCATAACCTGAAAAAAAAAACTCGCTCTCTCTTCTTCCCTATCCCGGGGATGGGGGGAGACTTGCCTCTCGCTTAAATGACCAGGGTTCGATCCCAGCAAGGGGTGAAAAAAGTCTTAGGGTGATTCTTAGCCGCATTCTTGTTCAAGGTTGTCCAATGTAGTGGTTCTCAATCATTTTACACCTGAGAACCATTTTTCTAACTACGCACATACTGGATAACGTAGCCGCAGACCACATGTTGGAAACCACTGGACTAGTCCATCGGATGGGACTATAAGTGGGTTTAGTCTATGACGCCGATAAATTGAATCTAGTGTATCAGATGGTATGATAAATCGGTACGGCAAAATGACATCGCACAAGACCTCAAGATCTCTTTGACAGTTAAAATCGAAAAGAGCTGGCCATTAGCTACTTTCCGCTGTCCGGATACAATAGCACCGAGAAATGCTATCAGAACCTCAGACTTTCACTCTCTTCATTACCCTGTGGCACCGCATCTCTCCATTCAAGTACACAAACCTCTCTCTCTCTCTCTCTCTCTCTCTCTCTCTCTCTCTCTCTCTCTCTCTCTCTCTCTCTCTCTCTCTCTCTCTCTCTCTCAACTGTCACCCGCCTGCGAATTAAGGTGGAAACGGGAGTAGAATGTGAAACTCTAATTTGACACCTAAGTTTGCAGTACAAATAGCGGTACTGTGCTGCTCCATTGAGGCAGGTTAATTTGTGCTAATATGTGCGTTATATATTTGTAACGGGCATGTTAGTGTTGAGTACCCACTATGTTTTATTATACTGTCCCGTAGATAATGTCCCGTATACATAAGTTTATACACGCGAAGCAGGGATTGTGCATGATACGTCCTCTGCCGTGCGTGTGTTACCTGGAAGACGTACGTATTGTGTTAAGACACCAACAAAAACATTCCAAGCTCCACAGTGAGTTTTTTCAACAGGGATATGAGAGATCGTGATTGGTAGGGGAGTGGGGACAACTAAACATCGTAGACAATAATTTGTATGCAAGGGTCCCCTGAGACCTAGACATTATTTCAATAGTTCCTCCAGGGTGAAAGCGTTGAGAAAGGGTGACTACACTGAAATGACACGTGTAGCGTAATAAAAAAAAAATGAAAGAAATATAAAACGTTCAAGAAAGAGGTCACGTGATGAAAGTGACCTTCCCATTTTTTTTTCATTTAAGAAACCAATTTATTTTATTTAGTCCAGTTTATATAGTTCAGTTCAAACCATCCAATTTATGTAGTCTAGTTCAAACAGTCCAGTTTTCTCATTCAATATTGTTGCAATAAATTATGTTCAGATTAATTTGGCCACCGGTTAGCTATCTCATCAAATATTTATGATCAACATTTGGTTCTTTCTTTTGTTTATTTATACATTTTTGCGGGTGGTGGTGGTGGGGAGTTGTTATTATTTTTACTGTGATATTTGTTAACCTTCATTCGAACTTTCGCACTCCCACCCACCCTCTGTCTGGATCGTTTGTCTACTTGCGCCACCGCTCCCAGCTACTAATCAGACATTCTGCATCCGCCTTCGTGACCAACGAACCGTTCTTACCTAAAAAAATGTGCTCTTTCTCCAGCCAGCGTTGTTGTCTTGTGTTCAGAGTGTGTACATGGCGCTTCTTTACTCTCTTAATTCCAAAATATCCATCCATACATTCTGTTCGCAATAATCGAAAGTGTTCAGATCTGAAAAATCCCATTCGTATAAAAACGTCTCTTTTCCTAATCCGTTATTTTTTTTTAAATGGGCCTATTTTTATCCAGATATGCACTGTTGCTGATTAAATCCACAACGCAATAATTTAGGAGTTCGGGTATTCTTTCTTTTTATACTGGCATGGATATTTTACCTCACTCACAGTGATACAAAAAGAAAATATTTTTTTTATAGATTTTATATTTCGATATTTTTACAGCTTAAAGACAAAGAGGAAAAGTGTGTGTGCAAATCTAGAGTTGTGCGCTTGCGCGTGATGCATACGAGTGCACATGAGAATTTGTATTAGAGCATAATCATTGTAGTTTCATTATATATTTGACTCGTTATATAACTATTAGGCATTTAACTGTAATTGAGATTTGAAAGCAAGTAAAGAAACCAGACGTTATTTTTAGGAGTCTTTTACTGTAGATTTTCCAACCTGTCTTCATGGACTTTTGTTGCCAGCCAAACTTTCAGAACATATATGGGCGACTAACCTACTCCACCTCGAATACAAGTGTGGGGCTGTGGGGTCCCACTGGGGCACTCAAGATCAGAGAACGTCTGAGGACGAAATGATCAACGCAAGCTCCAGTGGTGACGTAAAGCTGTTATCAATCCCCCCTCCCCCCACGGACTTAACAGTAACAACTGCTTTCAACGCTCGCAATCTACCGTCTGTACCAATTGAATTAGTAACCTTTGTTTCCACTGGTCACAATCTACCCTCCATACCAATTGAATTAGTAACCTTTGTTTCCATTGGTCACAATCTACCCTCCGTACCAATTAAATCAATAACCATTGTTTCCATTGGTCACAATCTACCCTCCGTACCAATTAAATCAGTAACCATTACTTTCAGCTGTTACAACCTACATTTGTACACTTTCAATAAGTAATCATTGTATGAGTGGTAAAGATCTAGCATCTGTGTCGCAACAATGTCCAATACTAAAATTCACTTTAACCACCAGCCACAGCAGCAAAACTGTCCATGACTACCAATCTATCACAAAACTAAAAGGAAAGCATAAATTATTATGAATTAACAATTGTATACAGCTAGAACTACGTCACAAAAGTGACGATATTATTCTTAATGACGAAAAACAAACTGTCTTTAGAGCACTCATGAAAATGGCGTCTGTCTGTCCCAGTTCAAAAGGGAGGCAGAGAAAACCATACTACTGAATCCTGATAAGCGCAGGACGTTGACCCCGTATGTATTTGACCTTGCTTTCAGAGGTTGATAACGCGTATGTCTGATGAGGAGTAATATATAATTATTTCATGCCATTTAAAACCACAATACTATGTTCAGTAGCACAATTTATAATCTGTATAACAACAAAAAAGCCACAACAATGTCGCGTATAAAAGTTGTATAATCTGTATCATGTAACGCCACAATATTATCCAGTACTAAAGTTATATAATCTATACCAAAGAAAGCAGCAACAATATTCCGTACAAAAGTAAGATAACCTGTACTATTTAAAGCCACAATATTGTTCAATATCAAAGTTATACAATCTGTACCAAAAAAAGTCACAATAATGTCCCATAGAGATGTAGTATCGTCTGTACCATTAAAGCCACAACAATCTTCAATACCAAAGTTATACAATCTGTACCAAAAAAGTCACAATAATGTCCCATAGAGAAGTAGTATCGTCTGTACCATTAAAGCCACAACAATCTTCAATACCAAAGTTATACAATCTGTACCAAAAAAATTCACAATAATGTCCCATAGAGAAGTAGTATCGTCTGTACCATTAAAGCCACAACAATCTTCAGTACCAAAGTTATACAATCTGTACCAAAGAAAATCACACAACAAAGTCCCGTAGAAAAGTAACATAGTGATGTACCATTTAAAGCTACAACAGTGTACAGTAGTAAATTTACAGTCTGTACCAAAGAAAGCCGCACCTCTACACAAATGAAGTCATTAATAAAAACTTTGGTCATCACTTCTACAGTAATCCCAAATGACAGCCACAACAATCTTTATTTATTTTTATTTTTTATTCTTTCAGTCGACGATTTGCAGGGAGGACTCAGATTGCTTGATATTTAAATTAATAAACAGAAAAACAAACAAGAAGATAAATCGAAATAGCAGTTTCGATTTACAATTATTTTACAATTCGGGGAAAGCTTGGAACAGATGAAAGACCAGGGAAAGGGTGATGACGGCCAATGGGGGAGTGAAGAAGGAAGAAGTGCAGTGAAAGAATGACAGTAAAGTATTTTTTTTACAGTGAATATGGGCTATCACATTACCATTTCCGGTAGGATTGGTTCTTTCAGGAATTAAACGGGATTAGAATCCGAAACACTACGCTTAGTAAGGACCTATCACTTGCCCCAATGAAAATACAAAAATTGTTCAGGCATATATATCGCTGCTGTTGTTTAGTTAGCGCAAATGCATGAGTGTGTGTGCATGTGCGCGTGTTGTGTCTGTGTGTAGTGTGTGCATGGGTTAATATTTAAAAAGATCAAGAAAAAATAATGGTTTGAATTTAACTGTTACTGAGGAAAGAGAACAAACAGCACGAGGAGAGGGATGAAAAGGTAATAAGAATTTTATGTCAAGTGAAGCTCACCTTAACTATAGACAGTTTGCTAGACTATTAAACAAATAGATAGACAGACAGACAGATAGATAGATAGATAGATAGATAGATAGATAGATAGATAGATAGATAGATAGACAGGCATACAGATAGATAGATAGACAGGCAGACAGATAGACAGACAGACAATAGACAGATAGACAGATATTTCTTATTTTGCCAACTAATTCGAATTCTGATGTAAAGTATAAATACATAACTCCAAAATATTCAAACAGTTCCATAAATCCGCTTAGTGACATTTATATCCATATCTTTTTAGTCATATATATGTTTAGTGGTAATTAAAATCTCACCTTTGACCCAAATGAACAAATTTGGAAGAAGGTAGAGCAAGGTCAGATAATTTTAATGTGCTTGTGCATATGAATGCATACATGTGTGTTTGTGCGTGCGTGAATGCATGCATGTGTGCTTGTGTGTGCTTGTTTGAGTGCGAGCATGAGTGTATGTGTGCGTGAGAAAGAATATATTCTAATATTGCAGTTTGACATGCGTCTGTCGGTACCATTGGCAGTGAAATTCGAGGAGTGACATCCCTTTAGAATTAAGGAATTTAAAAAGTCGCATACGATTTCCACAAACGCATCTTCAGTTCTACGGAACTAATGATATATATTTTGTGCCAATCAACGTCAGCCTGGTAGCATTCAAAATTCAGTTTTTAAAAAAAATAGTGACGGATATGTTTCTGTACTCTAAATCTACTTTCGTTTTCAGTGATATCAGTGAATAGAAAGCCTCCTATCGCTTCGGAGATGGTATCGCTTTAAATCTGACACTACGGACGTCTGCCTTCGTCAATATCGGCGCTGGTTAAAACGCTAGAGACAGACATGAAGTGAGTCTTATGTACCAGTAAATGTACTGAAAATCTTTAAACCATTTCAGACCGAGATAGTAAACTAATGTAAATTGTAAGAGGTCAAGTTAGAAATTGCATCACACGACTTATAATGAGATCGATATAGTGTAAATCACAGACACACATGACGTCGAGACAGTGTAAATCATAAGATGTAAAATGGGTCTAGACAGTACCGGTAATACGACGTAAAGGCTGTCTAGACAGTGTCAGTCATACAACTTATCAGAAATCGAGACTGTGAATTTCCGTCGTGTAAGAAGTGGTCGAGACACTAAGTGAAAAGCACGATGTATAATTTACTAACTTATCGCTTCGACCTAATGGACTGCTGGTGTAAAGAAACGTAACACTTTACCACTATCGTCTTGCATTATCAGTCTAGTAATTATCAACCTTTTAATCTAGTGTGCATTATCATTGCATCTAGTATTTGTGTACACAACTATGCAAATGCTCTATCTATATAAGCTGTCAATCTGTTTAGCTCAGACTACCAGTCTGCATATCACATTCATTCGTGGCTTATGTCTCATTTTCTCTTTAACTAAGTGGTTGGAGGGATGAATGGCTGAAAGATGGGTGGGTGCGTGATTTTGCAAAGGTGGGTGCGTGAATAGAAAGAAAAACATGACGGACGACAGATTGACAGACAAGGCACACCTAGATAGATAGATAGATAGATCAAACGTACGAACAGATAGACACTCAGACGACACAAAACAAGTTTCACAGATAGACACTCAGATGACACAAAACAAGACAATCAAACTTACAAACAGTTTATCTCGTGTGTGGGAAAATCTCATCGAAAGACTTGATCTATGTAAACTACAGGAGGACTTGATCTGTGCAAAAAGTAGGCGTGTGACGCCACGGATGTTTTTCCCCCCATCCTTGCCTCTGGGAAGGGCGAATCCTGATGAGATCATTTGTGATTGTGAATCACGTCTGGACGCTCGCTCTACGCGAGCGACACCCACACTCATTCTATACGACACACACGTACTCTGTCGTGTAACACACACAGGCCTAAAGAGAGTAATAAAACACATATCTATGTCTTTGCAAGCGCACGAAGCCCGTGTTCAAAATATGTTTTGGCAAGGCGTATTCAGGCGTATATTGTCTTCCTACAGCACACAAATGTTTTGAGAGTTTACGTGTGTCGAGATGTTTGGATAGGTGGGAGAGTGATAATTTCATAAAGGTTGTTTATTGTTGTTTTTATGGTTTTGTTTTTACTGGTAATATTTTGTTGGGGCTGTTTGTTTCTTTCTTTCATTTGTTTGTTTCTTTTTCCTGTTTTTTTTCTATTTTTTGTTGTAGTTGAAAGATCTGTTTCTTTTCTTGTTGATTGTTTCTTTTGTTGTTTCTTACTTTTGTCTGTTTCTTTCTTACTTTTGTTTGTTTATTTCTTACTTTCATTATTTCTTTTTTTGAAAGGGGTCTAGCTTTATTTAGTTGACTGAAAAGCTTGAAAAAGCCTATCTATCTGTATGAAGCATTTCGTGGGCTTTTGTGCAAATAAGGAAGCATGACAATCTCTCAGAAGATTTCTGATAGAACACACTTCAGGGAAAGATGAGGGGGCAGAGGAAGGTGATGGTGGTGGGTTGCTCTTCAACAGGACGTTGCTATGGCAAGCAAAACGAGCTATAAAGAGGGAGTAACTCGCTCTGAAGTCAACTTCCGGAATCAGGGTGGAGACGCACTTAAGCCTGGCAGGTTATGAAGACAATTGCATTTAGTTGTAATGGTTTGTCGAAACTTTCACAACTGCAAGTAATAGCAAGCAGCGAGTCTTCCTTTCCTACTTTTAGACTTTTTTGTCCATTAACTGGTACTGATTTTTGTGTGTGATTAACTGTACGTGCGCGCGCGCGTGTGTGTGAAAGAGGTAGACAAAACGTATTAACACACATAATTATTAATTATTACACTTAAACACGATATTTTTAATTGGTATTTCAAACGTATCAACACATACTATTAATTATTACTAATCTTAAATGCGATGTTTTTAACTGTTATTTCAAGTTCACTGAAACACTTTCAAAAAGATTTTATTATTCCTGAACATAAAATATTTATAGCCGAAATGTCAACAAAATAGCCTTTAACATACAACTAACACACATTTCTAAATTCAGACTCAAAATGGAACAGTGAGCAAAGAATGAATATTAAACATAACTAAAGCGATTGTCGTATGCAGAATAAGTCCAGTACCTTAATAGTCAACTCCAGAAGAAACGTGTGCAGAATAAGTCCAGTACCTTAATAGTCAACTCCAGAAGAAACGAAGGCTAAAACGTCATCGTACGTATATGTCCTGTAATAATAGTGAGCATTATCTCAGTGAGCAGTGAGTAGGACATTAAAAGATACTTATGGAATACTGCATTTGTTGGTGTATCACATATATTCTAACCTGGTGGTGAAATGGTTGGTGGATGTTTATACGTTTGTGCATGCCTGTGTGTTTGATATATATATATATATATATATATATATATATAACGTTTTCATCCATCCATAAGTTTACAAGTATTATTACATTTTCCTTTTAACTCTTGTCATCGTTTATATGTCAGGTTGGGATTGAGGGTCGTTTTATGACTGTTAATATTTAATTTAATTGTCAAATACTTTGTAACACCTGGGACTACTGAAGCGTGGTCGAGGTGTTGGCCACATTAAGGTTTTAAGTCTTTTCAAACGTCTTTCTTACACCCCTACTCCGCACAAGCTTTAATCCACGTCATTCACAAATATTACAATTTACAGCCATAATGGTGTCTTTAAAGCTCATAGCACACGTCCTAATCTATTGTACATGACGTCACAGTCTTATCGCTGTCATTAAAATTCATGCATATCACTCGCCTTGATCTGTCCTTCACACATTGCAGTTGTATCACTGTCATTAGAATTCATGCGTAGCGCCCGCCTTAATCTGTCCTTCAAAATATATATATATAAATGTTACAGCCTTATCTTAGTGTTGAAACGACGAGCCTTAATTTGTCGTTCACACATTACAGTTTTATCAGTGTCATTACATCCAAAAAATAATACTGCCATTAGTCTTACGTTCACATATCACTGTCATTACAACCCATGCATAATGCTGCCATTAGTCTTAAGTTCGCTTATCACTGTCATTACAGCCCAAGCATCGTAATACCCTTAGCCTGTAATTCGCATATCACTGTCATTGCAATCCATGCATGATGCTGCCATTAGTCTTACGTTCGCATATCACTGTCATCACAACCCATGCAAAATTATACTACCCTTAGCCTGTCGTTCACATTTCACTGTTAATGAAACACATATTTCAAGCCTTCGTCTCTTGTTCAAGACTTTCGCACATACTGCAGTCATATTACTGTCCTTACAAATCATGCGGTTTTACAAGCACTAACCCATGAGTCCTTGAAAGATTGCTAAGGGTTCCCCGAAAATAGTGATTGAAGAAAATAATATAAAAGCCGTAGATAAAATAATTTACATACAGGGGTTCTCTGAGATCTGAAAATTATTTCAAGGATTCCTCCAGGGTTCACGCCGTCATTAAAAGTCATGCATGATACAAGCTTCTTCCAGTCACAGCACCTACTCTACTCTTCTTGGCTCGAGCCCCCACCCTCTGACAGACTGCTGTTAAGGGGAGGCAATGACTTGAGAAGACTCTTACACACAGGCAAACACACAACACTACTTGACAACACAGTCAGAGATACAGGGAGAGGTTACAAGAGATATCTCAACTCAGTTGAATTCGACTATAACACAACCTTTAATTAAGAAAAATAATTTAATGAATTTTTTTAATATGACAAAGCCATTACAACATTACAGACAGTAAACAGAAGATCAAAGGTAAATCAAATATTTTCAAACAAAATAAATAAAACTAGAAATCATAAAAAATTAATTACATCAAAATATCATTCATTGATACATCAGGGCAAAGTAGCAGTCAATCAACTCTATTACTTATTAATATTTAAACTAAAGGGAGATAATATGACTAGACATGGGCTGCATATGGTAGCAGAGACAAAGGATGAACAGACGAGACAGATATAGGCGAACACAGCTGCTGACTCTCAGCTCTCCACCAAATAACCTTCAGATACAGAAATCGGAATTTCTTACCAGAACTAAACAAGGACCAGAACTGCAAAGCTATTTTACAGGCAACACACAACTACTGCCTCTCAGCTCTCCACAAACTATACTCCCTATACAGAAATCGAAATTTAACACAGTATCTTACAACTGATCCCTCTCAGTTCTCCGCAGCTGACCAGTCTGGTTCAAAACTCTCAGGACAAAGACTGCGCCACAACTACCTCAAACCAAACGAACCATAATCCTTTCAAAACAGCGAATACCACCTGATACCAACATTCAGGAATTTCCACTCCAATTCAACTCCAAGTTTCTAGCTACACTGCTATCCAAAACGAGTAGTGAGACTCCTTAGGCCCTTTAGCCATTAGCCAGACAGACAATGGGTTGGTGGTAGTGATGATGGTTACGTTAACATTTAATGTCGCCACTGGAGCTTTCGTGGATCATTTCATCATAAGAAGTTCCCTGATCTGTAGTGTTCCAGAGGGAACTGCTCCCTTCATGAGAATTCAGGGAAGGCTGTTGGTAGTGTTGCAGTTGGAATTTTGGTTTGGTGCTTGCTCGGAGCTGGCAGTTGTTGTCTGGCACATGTGTTGGTGGTGAGGTTTTGTTGCATGCTCAGCGGTGGCGCAACTGTAGTTGAAGAAGAATTGTTTTCTGTTTATGTGATATGGTTGCTAGTGTGCTGTTTTCTTGCTTGACTTGGTGCAATTTTTTTTTAAGCTACTGTCTTTAGTGAGATCTGTTTATATGATGTGATTGAAGGTGTGGTTGTTTTCTTGTGTGTGTGTGTGTGTGTGTGTGTGTGTGTGTGTGTGTGTGTGTGTGTGTGTGTGTGTGTGTGTGTGTGTGTGTGTTGGGTCTTCTGGCCACTGGGGTATATAAGCTGATCGACCACCCACCCAGTTCCAGACCTAGTCCAAACACTATATCAATGCTGACACCACCATACGGGATCCCCAACTCACACTTCTTGATTAATGGGTCACTGGCTGACCGTGGTCAAAAACCTATTCGCATCTGAAGCATGTCCATGCTCGCATCCGCATATGGAAACAAAGACCATACAGACAGTAAGAAGAGAAAGGTCAGTTTAACTAGTGTGCACTAAATGCCCTCAACCTGCTTACATGCAAAATAACACAAAGTTTTAAAGTTTTAGAGAATACACAAATATTACAAAACGGGATAATCTCTGTTGATCATTGTAAATGTTGACAATATTAACTTAATAATTCTATTAGAAAAAATATAGCAGGTATGTTAGGGGGGGGGATACTTTTGTCACACACACACATATGCACTTGACATCTCACCAATATTCTGCATAACATGAATACAAAGATTCTGTGAGAGCCATAGTCGAGGGTTTTAGAAGAAAAGTAGAATGAGGTTTAAATATATGATCAACCATCTTTGAAATTTGTGTCACGAAGCAAGCAGTGATTTCTCCAGGTAAGTAAGCATTTATAGTCATAAAGCCAGTATCATTTAAAACAGCCATCTTTAAAATTTGTGTCAAGAGGCAAGCAGTTATTTCTCCAGGCTAAGTAAGCATGTATATTCATATAGCCAGTATCATTTAAAACAGCCAGCATCTGTATTTTCAAACTCACAACTTGTGAAAGAAATTCCCACTTTAATTAATGTTCAGTGCACTCATAAACCCGTACGTGACTTCACATTCATCCTTCCCCGAACTAAGGCTCTAAATTTCAAATATTTTTTTTTTACTTTCGAAATATGTTTTCAGTTTTCAAGTAACCTCATTATGACAGGAATGTCTGTGATGTTTGTTTTTGGAGTGTGTTTTCAAAACTATTTCGAAACATTTTATAAAGTAATATATAATTCTTTACAGCTTTTGCTTGTTAAAACTGCACCGACTTAACCGGATGTAAAATAAATTAGATAAAATCTTGGGCTGAACTAATTTTTCGTTAACTTTCATTCTTTTTTCTTTAATTTAAGCACGAAAGTGGTCGATAAGCATATATGGAAAATGACTTTTATTTGATGCGTCTATGATGACAAAAAAACAAAGCATGCTTCTCGAATTTAAATTATCTTCTCGAAATATCATTTAAGGAGAAAAAGAATTTGTTTTAAAATATGCAGCAAATAATTAAACTCACAAAAGTTGAATTTACAAACAATTTCCAGATTAATGGCAGCAATGACCAATGGTGCTAGAATAACAGAAAACGAACACTTAGGTGACAATTTCATCGATGTGTTTCTTAACGACGGTGACGACGATAATGCAAAATGTCTGGAGTTAAAAAAGCCGAGTCATCTGTCATGGTAAATGGCTCAGTTCTGCTTAAATAGTACCGTATGTGGAATTTTTATATAAACACGAGGAAGTACCCTCAGTAGGTGCCCCCGATAAGTGACCTCAACCAATGCCTTCAGTATATATCCTCGAAAAGTGTCCTGAATAGGTGTACGCATTAATTAGCTTACTTCTCACAAGCACTTCTAGTCAGTCAGAGGTGAGTTTAAATGAACAGAATTTTTTATGTTTAGCTCGGATCTCATGTCCACTCCTATCTCCAGTCTTAAATAACAACCTACCACAAATAAACAGTACAACGATAGTCAACACAATTACATTCTACAAAAATTAGCAAAATAAAGTAATAGATTCTTCTAGTTTCACACAACAGCTCGAATTTCTAATCTTAAATAAGTTCACTGATAGGAATACAAACTTTGATGTCCAACAAGGTGCTTATTGTTATCGGTTGAAAAAAAAATAGCATCTGTCTTGAGACAAGGGTGCACTCAATCAGTCGGATCAGACTAACTGAGCATGAACCTGACAGCAAAACTCTCTTGTAGAATATATTTACTGTGACTGTCATCAGAACACTAATGTAAAACACTAATTCCTTTACCAGAGATAATCGAAAGTAGAGAATATATCTTCCACAGTGGTACGGGTTCCAGCTCATGCAGTGACAGAAGGCAAATAGATATATTGTAAAATGCTGTTGGTTATACAACATAATTTCAGTAACTAGATATATTGTAAAAAGCTGTTGGTTATACAACATAATTTCAGTAACTAGATATATTGTAAAAAGCTGTTGGTTATACAACAATTTCAGTAACTAGATATACTGTAAAAAGCTGTTGGTTATACAACAATTTCAGTAACTAGATATACTGTAAAAAGCTGTTGGTTATACAACATAGTTTCAGTAACTAGATATATTGTAAAAAGCTGTTGGTTATACAACATAGTTTCAGTAACTAGATATATTGTAAAATGCTGTTGGTTATACAACATAGTTTCAGTAACTAGATATATTGTAAAAAGCTGTTGGTTATACAACATAGTTTCAGTAACTAGATATATTGTAAAATGCTGTTAGTTATACGATTAAAAGTGCACTGAATAAATAATTTGTACTCTCTACCTCCGAGTTCTGTCAAAATGCCTTCTCGATCTCCAGCACATGGCTCAAGAAACAAAACTTTCTCATACATCACAAAATAAATAAACAATCATGGAACAAATTAATATAAATTTAATTCCCACATGTATAGGCAAGCAGATCTGCCACCTTTTTTAAATTTACTATTAAAAAAACAATTTTTACAATTACAAATTAAATCATTCACCATGTACACTGGGTTTTTTTTATAATTATAATGCCTATTATGTTTATTTAGCTTTCACTCAGAGAAGAAAAATCTATTACAACTTGCATAAATTAAGTAAACAGAAAGATGGAGTCTTTAATATAGCTATAGTGTTTCAGCTGTAAAATCAGGTCAAACGATTAAATTGTGTAAGCATACATGCGCTCTACATTTATCGTGATCTCAAGAACAAAGATTGCATAGTATATGCTGTAAAAATGTAAAATTCGTTACAAAAACCGTGAGCCCAGATTTCAAGGGCCCATTTCTAAAACTACCTGATCTAATGACATTCAAAGTAAATATTTGATTAATCGACTTATAATAAAATAATGACCACTCATATAATACAAGTAACGATGTAGATTTTAAAAAAAGACTTATTTTTCTAGACAATCAGTGTCTTGTAGTTAGAAAATAAAATTCATATCTGGTGATCAATCTGTTGTATGAGTGAATACACACGCTAAACAGAATCATTCCTCTGCTTTGCTATGTAATGCTTGACAAGTCTTGAATTGAAACCTTTGGCATTTATAATTACATTTAAAGATCAGAAACAGCGAGTCGACAGAGATATTTTAGATGTTGTTGTCGTTGTGCTGCAACTTTTATTCCCAGTTACACCACTCACCATCTACTGACAAGTTGGAACTTAGAAATAATTCTTTTCCGTAATTCATTGACTTCGCTTTCACTGTACTCGAAATTACGACCGCAAGAACGCAAACTGGTAGGGAAAATAGGAGACCATACTCCTAACATTGAACTATTTAAGATTTCCTTTTCACGCGAACAATTGTGACGTAGCCTGACACGAAGCTAACCGGCAAAGTTTTCGATCCTTTCACGAGCGAAATGATACGGACACTCTGGGGAAGTATCTTCTTCTTGGTTTGGGGAAGTGTCTGCAGCTCTCTCTTTCTTTCGCTGTCTTCCCCCAGAAGCCGCTTTAGACTTTATATCTTCACGATATTCTCAGTCTTTGGTTTGCTTCTGTGGGAACCCCACAGCCTCGCGGTACGTCTGAGGTGGAGGGCTGGCAGAAGGGGACGAAACAGGTAGCACCAGTTTGGCGTACCCACTCAACCACCTGAGTGTGTGTTTCCCTCTCTCACACCAGAGGATGAAATGTCTAATGTCTAATCAAGATATTCTCTGTGTTGGGATGCTTCTGGGGGAGCCCCACAGCCTCACATTGCGTCCCGATGTGGAGGGCAGGAAGGTTTGAGGAAGGGGGTGAAAAGGTAGCACCAGTTTGGCGCACACCTTATTTTGACCAACAATTCTAACCCTAATTTAAATTTATTTGCATGCGTTTATTAATTGTGTTTTATTTTAATTTTCAATGAGGACAATTCAGAACGTTCCACTAAGTGTTTTTATAATTTATGTCAATTCCGTATGTTCTTGCATTTAAGTGACTGTTGCATTGGTCATCGTTTAACTGTCCTACTTTTGTTCATTAGCAAATTATTTTACTTGAATAAATAAAGGGAGAGAAGTGTAAGCAATGGGAAGAGTGGATAGCATCTCTCATTTCTATTGGACTGAAACTCTTTACCCAGATTATAAACGTATACGACCTTTTGTTGCGAGAAAAGCAATCGAGTAGCATTCTCTCTCAGTTTAGTCCCTTTAATCGAGATTCGGATAATGGCGTCCCCGTTAAGTTTAGGTGAACAAACACTGGATGGATGGGGTGGTTTCCTTGCACTTTTGTTGCAATCTTCTGGAGTTCGTTTTAAATTCAGAAGGTCAGTCAGTGGTGGCCAAGCGGTCGCGACTTCTTTTTGCTTGGTAAATATTTAATAATTACCGTGAGGTCAGATTTCATTAGGACATTGAAATTCTTCAACTCTCAACCGTATGTAAAATCTGTAATGCAGCGTTGGGTAATTTTTTCTTAAAAAAAAAAAAAAAAAAAAAACCACCCCAACCCCCATTCCCGGTAAATGCCAGTTCAGATTTTGCTTTATTCTCCTCTCCCCTGTTCCTCCCATACAAAGATTAGAGACACAAAATTAAAATCAGCGAATGAGATTAAACTTTAATATATATTTATTTTTAATCTACACAATATAATACCTACAATTTTTTTTAATATATATTTTTTCAATCGATTCTCTCATTTAGGATATGTATTGGATGGAGGATATTATTATCGCAGACTACAGCAAAACCCAAGCAAGTCTACACTCCAAGGAATCAAGCAACGAATTAAGCCACGGCCATACTTGCACAATCAATTTATCAACACCGATAATGCCATTTGGTCTCGCAGAGGCCCGTTAGATATTTCGCAAAATTCATTGCTCCAGTGGACTCTCTGGTACAATGTCGAACGGTCTTTGAAATCATGACATCATCAGTGAAGTCCACTAGATTTGGCAAGCGTCAGCTCAGCTGGAGTTATAATCTCGCTAGCGGTGAGAAGCAATGGTTGGACAGCCATGTTGTTTGTTGCATTCATAATTTTGTTTATTTTTCTCTTCTTTTTTTTTGTTTTGCTCGTTAGTCTTGATCTAAAAACATAATTCTTTCTTAAATACGCAATGTTGTTTTTGTGTACGATTTTTAACCCCTACACGTGTGTCTTACTGCCATATCCTACTACATTCCGCTAGGCATCTTGACTCTATTACCGACAAGTCTGACTGTTTTTCCCTAAGTTATATGACTGGTTCTGATACAGGTTATTTTATATACTACTACGAGAGGGTCTTTTTAATTACTAGAAAATTATCATCTCTTACAACTATGATAATTTTGCACCCCTCACCTTGCGGGTGATGGACTGGAAGACAGCCTCTTGCACTCCCTCCCTGAGTAGTTCCTAGTATTTCTAATGAACACTGCAGAATAATTCTGACCTGGCACACGCCCGAAACAGACTAGCGATTACCCTCTAAGAAAAGACTATACCACCCGTCTTATCATTTATTAAGCCCCAATGCTATTATAGCCTTTTAACCCAGTTATATTACAACAAAACATATTTTTGTATGGATGTGAAGCATGGATCCTGACGGCAGAATTACGGAGCATAATACAAGCACTTGAAAAGAGATACTACAGAACCATACTTGGCATCTCTTACAAAGATCACATCACAAACGTAGGAACCTGATAAGCCCGTACACCTTAGATCTCAGAATATTAAAATAAAATCTGTCTTATGACGAACGCAAGCTTCCAGAAGGAGATTGCACGTGTGTGAGCTAGATAGATACCTTAGGGCTTGTTCCAGGCAATAAATCATAGCTTTACACAAAGAAAGTCTGCGCTGTACTAAGCTGGAACAGGTAGCCAACGAAAAATGAGGAGAGGAAGCGTGACATGATCGGACCTTGAAGCTCTAAGCATTATCCTGGATGCAGATTTTAGAACTTTCTAAACTTCCCTAAGCACACAGTGGTAGTCAACGAGAGGAGAGGTACAATAGTACACATAAAACGGGGGATTTTCTAGCATCACTTGTTACAAACTTGCGAATAGTGCTGGATTCGTCATCTCCATATATGCTGACCTACAAGTACTAAAATCATGTTGCAGGGAAGAGTGACGTGACAGCTGTCAAACAGTACATCAAGATTTATGTGACTGGATGGAGTGAATGGGTAGGGTGGGAGCGGTCGTCGATATGAACTCTGGCAGAGGTCAGGATTTACTTTTACGATTAGCACGGGTAACGTCAGTTTCATTGACACTCGTGTGTAACTTACTTTTCATCACCGAAGCATGAGAAACACATCTGTATACACTTTGGAAGTTAGACACATTATTTGGGCAACATGATTTGTACACTTGTGTGTCAACAGCGTATACGTGGTTGGACACAGGGCGGCAAGCAAAGATTTTAGATTGGCACTGTGCTCACAGAAGTGACCTCTTTCACCTACCTGGGCAGAATTTATCAGCAACAGGTGGTTCTGACGAGGACATCAAAGCCAGAATCGGGAAAGCTAGATACGCCTTTATTACCCTGAGACCTGTCTGGAGGTCAACATCCCTGTCTGTCCGCAACAAACTATGAATTTTCAACAGCAACGTTAAGTCTGTCCTCCTCTATGGCTCAAAGACCTGGAGAGTCACCAACACCTTACCAACAAGTTCCAAGTATATGTCAACGGCTGCCTTCGCAGCATACTAAAGATCAGGTGGATAGAAACTAAAGAACACCAATTTGTGGCAGTGGACAAACCAAGATCCCATCGACCAGCAGATTGCCAGGCGAAAATGGCGATGGATAGGACACACCCTGCGGAAACCCCCACTGGACCTCACCCAGCAGGCTTTGCAGTGAACCCCCAGGGAAACAGACGGGTCGGTCGCCCTAAGACTACCTGGAGACGATCTTGTGAGGAGGAAATGAAAAGCTGCAACCTGTCATGGGGTGAAATGAGAAAGGCTGCCCAGAATCGAGCACGCTGGAGAACTGTTGTCGAGGCCCTTTGTTCCACGAGGAATCCAAGGAAATAAGCAAGTAAGCAAGCTGTACTCACAAAATAAAATGAACTAGAACAACACAAACCCAGAGCCCTTGGAACATCACAACAAAAGTTGTTTGGACTGAAATGATAACCGTTTATGGTTTGTTTTTGTTTGGTTTTCTTTCAGTTTTAATGTCAAATCAGTTTGTATCATAGCGAGACAGCTCCGATGTAAAGTTTGAAGAGTTTCAAGTAAACATTAAAACAAAGATTTTTTAAAATGACACAAATCATTAAAAGGCTTCAGATAAAAATTGGGCAACATTATACAAATTTATTGGTGGATTTGCAAGTGATGTAACCCAAGATATTTTGTAGTGGTATATTTCAATGAATGACTAATAAAACTAGCTTCGTACGCAAAGTGACTAAGGAATATAAGGCATATTCAGACTAATTAAAGTTTATTTCATTTGTTTATATCTTTAGAAAATCAAACACTTTAACCGGCAGAAGAGAAGAAAATAAATTCTTCATAAACTCGGATTTTAAATATTGATCGGAATTCTTGTCATAAAATGTACATTATTCAAGGATATGCTCAACTGATGAGGGTTCCCGACAAAACTGACAGTGGTGAAATGCTTTCGCCTCTCCATAGGTAAAAAAATGTCTCATGAATGTTTGGACTCTTGTACTGTGACATTGCAATGTATCACGTGTGGGATGCTGTGGCTTGGTAGGCATTCCTTTAAGAACTGGGTAAAACAAATAAATCAAATGAAATGAAATGTATTACCAATTTGGTCATTCTAACACGATTCAAGGATAGAGGCAATGAATTTTATAAATAGCATTTCAAATTAGTGAATATATCCCACCAACAAAAGTGAATTGTCAAATGCTGTTTTTGCTGCAGCATCAGCCCTCACATTGTTCTGTAGTATACCAATAGAATTAGTCATAACCCTCTATGCTAATATGACTGGGAATCCAACAAACAATGACAAAGCATTCCTTATATTTTTTTTAAAGTATACTCTTTAAGTATTTCATTTATTAGATGATGATTACACTTCTTTCTTTTTTAAAAAGCTAAGAATATTTAAAAAGAATTTGATAGGAATTAAAAAGGTAGAGAAATGGAAAGAACACGCATGCGCACCTTAAGGAGAATCTGATAGAAGAAAAAGGTTTGAAGAATGGAGACGGACAATGTTTTCAAGCCGAAAATATATCTCTATGTCAGCTCAGAACACTGAGCGATGGTCACGAAGACAACAAGAATGATGTGTTGTTTCAGACGCTCCAGCGGCAGCAACCCTGTAACCCATTTTAGATTCATCACACAGTAAATTCAAAACCAGGGTAATTTCCCATTCTTTCTAAGTGTTGTTAAAAGGAAATGATTGGATTTGCTTCCCCTTTTATGTCTTCGGTTACGTCAAAAGTTTCTTAAAGTTTTTCGCCATAAAAGATATTGTATTCGAGATAGTAAATGGAGTTATGTGTTCAAGTTTGATATGCTTACTGCCTTTAAGTTGGTCTGGTACCGGACAGCAATGGGCGATATTTCATTTGTATGGATCTAATAACAGAAGATGACATGTTTAGATACAAAATTAAAACAGCTGGTTTGGTTGAAATAAATTTTTAATACGTGATTTCGAATCAATTTGCTTCTTTGATGTTTTAGGGAAGGTTCCTTTGTAACTTACATTGCTTTTACAATTTACAGAAAGTTTGTTTACTTTTAGGACAGAATAATCTGAACCAAGTTTGTGAAAGCTATGGGGAAATCTAATTAATTCCATTAAAATATATTCATCCAAAGGAAATTAGATCATAGTTTAATCAGTTATGATCACAGTTTCAATCCACAAATTGTTCTTAGTGAATTTATTTGCATGATTAGGATTCTCATTCCAGCAATATCTACTATGTGAAATTTTCAGTTTTGTTCTACGAATAGACAAAAGCTTTTCAATCATTATCATGCCGTATGTTATAATGTGTATAGTTACGAGGTAGTTAAGCGTTATTTTCGTAATTCATTTACTGAAGTTTTCAAAAGAAAAAAATCTATCAAGTGTTTTTCCCATTGTATGGACTTAAATTTTCCATCTATAGGCGTTCATAGGTGCCTATGTTTAATAATTATAATTAACCATTTCTGCATCCTTCATATAAATTCTTTCTCCTATCCAGTTTTAATACATTTAATTCGAGTTGACATAAACTTTTCCCCATCAGTCCCAAATAGAAAGCGAAGTGTACTACAGGTTATGTCCGTTTCGTTTCCATAGTAAACATATTTTAAAGAAAAACATTATTTGTTATTTTTTTACATTTAGAAGAATTGCTTCAGCAGCGCTAACCGGCGCGCCCTGTACATGAAATAAATCCTCAGACTTTGACCAGAGCACAAACCAACGTTCAAAGTTGTAACTCAATAATGGAGATTTATTTCGGCCAGAACACTGAACTCAGCCCCACGACAGAAACAGAATGCTCGGCCGTATGTGTTCGCTTTCTCTGCTCATGCCCTATGAGCACAATGCCCTACGCTTGTGGCATTCCCTCCCCACCCCCTCGTTTCCTTTGGGGGAGAGGAGAAGTACAAGAAAAACAATTTATCAATTTCTTTTCCACTGGACCTTCGAAAAAATCATGCTCGTTTGTCATCCAACAGGTTCGTCCTTTAGCTACGTGATGCTGTTAACGGCAGCTCCCCGTTTCTTGTGGCGCCATTTTCTTCTTGAAATAGAGTTCCCGGATGATCAATAAGCACAAACGAATTAATCTCGGTCCTCCTGGAAATAGCGCGTTGGCCTTTACTTTCAATTCTGGATTCCCTAAGTTTTAAATATCGGGGGTGGGGGAGAGGATAGTGAGGTGGGAAGAAGACTACTCTGCAATTGTGTAATTAGTCTAAGAGCTGTAAAGTTCTTTTGCTGTCTGGTGTTAAGTCTGTACAGATATGTAAATAGTCTAAGAGCTATAAAGATTTTTGTTGTCTGCTTTAAGTCTGTACAGACGATAATGTATTGTAAATGTTTTTCATTGTAATATTCCTTTCGTTTCAAAGGCTCCATCTTCTAATAGAGAAATTCAGTTCAATTTTCTGATTTTAGATTTGAAATCTTTGAAATCAGAAACGAAGCAAAATATTATTCTTACATTACTCTGAAGTACTAAGTAAAAACAATTTTTTTCTAATCATCACCTGAACCTACGTCTGTCTCAATTCAAGGGGGAAAAAAGCTAAGTGATAATTTAATTTTGTTCCTTTAGGACAACATTTAACTTTGTTCCTTACCGACAACATTTAACTTTGAATTCGGACAACATATAATTTTGAACCTTCAGGACAACATTTAACATTATTCCTTTGGACATCATTTAATATTATTCCTTTCGGACACTATTTAACTTTGTACCTTTATGAGACTACTTCGCTTTTGAAAGGATTTTGTCAAGACTTGAGGGACGCATACAAGACTTAGGATTCTTTGTGTGAACGCTAGATTGCACAGATGGCAGTTCTGTGTGATTCTAAGTTCACAGTCTGCATTTCATCTGCTTGTTCGTGCTAACTGTATGTAGTACGTGCAGTAAGCAGAACTATATTACAATAACATTTACAAGGTAAACAAAACGGCTAGTGGACTGGCAGATTAATGCTTACATATGATAGACGACCGAAAGGCCGCAGGCGTGTGACTAAGGCATTGCCACTAGACTAGCCTTCATTGAAGAGAAAAAGATTAGCTTGAAAAAGGAGTCTTGTCAGAAGACTTGTACGAAAAGTAATTTCAATCTGAGACTGCGTTTGCTTATCATCACGCCCAACACCAATGTCAACGACTGAAAATGTGTGTGTGTGTGTGTGTGTGTGTGTGTGTGTGTGCGTGCGTGCGTGCGTGCGTGCGTGCGTGCGTGTGTGAAGAAAGTCATTATGTTTTCAAACGTATGAACATTCGAGACCTTTCAATCATGACACTAACAAAAAATGAAAAGACTTTCTTTTAAAAAAAACCTCTATGACACCCTTCTTTCATTTATAATGTCAGAATAAGTCCAACAAAAGATATACTTACGCTAGGCCTGTTGAAGCTTGTCACAGTCTGATAAAATTGTCCGACTTCGTGACCCACTTGCCTTGTTTACTTCAAATTCGAATATTTGAAACCCTTGGCCCTTTGTTCAAAGCTTCCTTTTTCTAGGTGCTTCTAGAACAGGTCAAGATGTTATGTAACTTTAGGACCATTGTCCAGTTCTCGAACCAACCACATGCTTTGCGAACAGTCACGTGATACGCAATATACCTTTCTATATATGTACCCACACGCTTCCGCTCCCTCACTTCGAGCACATTTTAGCTAATTCCATCAGCTTACTCGGGTCGTGAGAGGCAGCCGGCGCCATAGAGAATCAAGGTACCCTTCGACTTCTCTCAAAGGTATCATTTTATTTAATAGTATTTGCCTATGTATTGTTTAAGTATGTATTTGTGCTATGTATTATATGATTTCCATATACACTTGAGCATGGTTCAGAGAAATAGCTGAAAACCTATATGTTACGGAATATAAATTTATTGTAACCATTTTTCCATTTCCGTACTTTAATTTATATTGTTTTAATTCACTAAGAGCCAGAATGCTGCGCTCGATATGAATTCTTCATGTAATTCAATTATTGCGTGTAATTTAAATTGTAAATTGTGAAGCGCTCTGTCGGCTTGAATTACCCCTTGTATGAACATTAATTTAACGTTGTATCTATTTTATTGCTTCATACGTCATGATTGTTAAATGGAACACATGTGAGACGATTATATTTTTTCTAAATCTAAATTGTAAGCGACGCGAGGTCGAAACTCTTTGTTCAGCGCATTTAATTGAGCCATGCCTAGGTAGGACCTGTTAGGTTGAGAATTATATCCAAACACGTTGCATCCACAGGTCGGCTCATGGTTCATGTTCACCCATGCCTCACCTGCACTAGCTTATTGGTGTAAGCGTGTCGAAATCCACTCTGAGGGCCATGCTGCAAAAATTCCAGTTCCTAGCCACTAACAAAGGGACATCATTCCTTATGCACCACGTGTGTCGTTAAAGGGGGACTGAGGGAACGAACCGGCATGACTGAGTGTTGAGACCAAGGATACAAGAATAGAGCTAAGTGCAAAATCAAGTGTACAGATCTCAAAGGAACACTTTCCTGGCAATTTAGATTGACAAAAATCAGGCATAGGCGCGTAAAGACAGAGTGAAGACTATTCGCGTTGCATTCGATTTATTGTTAATTTGTTAAACTTTATTAAATCTTATTTTCTTTGTTAATACCTCTTAGTAGTTGATTTCTATGCACAATAGACCAATTAGATTAATTCTTAGATTTGAATGGGGGCGGATGAGCAGAAAGATTGATGACGAGTGCATATTAATTTAGAGGGATTTAACTGTTTTCAAATCTAGCTAAAAGTTCGCAGTTTATTAGTCTGTAAATTTGTCGTCTGAACTACAAGACGCACTTTTAATTAGTCAGATAATAAATTGAGCAACCAGTCTGCGTAGAATATGAGAGGAAGAATTAATTATATTTAAAGTCTTTTAATTATTCTAAGCAGGGTCTTTAAATAAATACTGGAAACGTAACAAGTGTGGGTCGTCGCGGGATTGATATGTATTAAATTGTAACTTGTAACATTTTTATACATAGGGCGTATCATAAACCTAGAAACGAACGAACGAAAAGAAATTGCCAATTGTTCTTTTGATTTTTGTATCACTGATTTTCTTTGCTTTTGTTGTGACATGTGCATGTATTCTTTTGCAGAGTAGCGTGCATGTTAGTTAATGTTGATATATTTAAGCGTAGTTAAATATGTCATGTTAGCTATTGAATGATTTATTTAGTATTGTGTTACTGAGTACTTCATTGTGAGGAGTCGAAGGTTATACCGCCAGCTAGGAGAGTTATCGGTAGTAACAGACTTCGGACTATTATATTTAGGGTGCTAGATATAATGTGTAATGTTGTATGGTAGGAGCCGTGACATTACGGAAGTCTTGGAACAGCGGACACTGTGACAAGCAGGTGGAACGTGTAAAGAGTTAACGCGTAATTTATTTCGGAAGGTGTTCTGAGTAAATTAAATAATTTTTGTAAGGTTGTAGCCTAAAAGTTATTTTCGGGATAAGCGGAGTTATCGCCGACGGTTAAAACACACAATTCACGAGATACATTGTTATTGTAGCCAGCGCGCTAAGACAGTAAAATGGATCGCAAACAGGTTATCGAAGACCTGAAAGAAACCGGTATCATGATAGGATATCAGGGTGACGAACTGACTAGCTACATTAAAACTGAGCTAGAGAAAGCGGAAAAAGCAGAAAAGGAGAGACAAGAGATAGAAAGAGAAGAACGTATTGCTAATCGCGAACTGAAGAAGTTAGAAGCTGAAAAACTAGCCGAAACAGAAGCTAAACGCATCGCAGCTGATGCAGAGGCTAAAAGGTTAGAAGCTGAAAGATTAGCCGACATTGAAACAAAACGTATCGCAGCGGATACAGAAGCCAAACGCATCGCCGCAGACGCGGAAATAAAACGGTTAGAATGGGAAGTAAAGAAACTAGAAGTTACCAATCCAAACCGTGATCGCAGAAGCAGTGGTGATTCGCGTTCTAGCGATGGAAATAATCACAGTAGAATTGAAAATATCATTCCAAAGATAAATATGGTCCCATTTGATGAGAACAAAGATCAAATAGACGCGTATTTAAAAACGTTTGAAAAGTTAGCCAGAGCAACGAACATTCCAGCGGAACATTGGGCGATAAATTTATCGGGATTATTGCAGGGCAGTGCGAAAAACGAGTTCAATAAGCTTAGCGATTCTGAGTCAGATAATTACGACACAGTCAAGGCCGCATTATTGAAACGCTACAAACTCACAGCAGATACATATCGCCGTAAATTTAAACAGGCCACGAAAGCCAGTTCAGAGACGCACGCACAGTACATACGACGCGTCACGGACTTGTTCCAAAGATGGATAGATCTAGCTGAAACTCCACAGACATACGCAGGTCTTAGGGATGAAATGATAAAAGACCACATTCTCGGGTCGTACAAATCAGATCTACTGATTCACTTAGCAATAAGGGAAAAATCTACGCTAGAGGAGATAGGCAACGCCGCCGATCGCTTTGATGACGCACATTCTCAATTCTCGAACGCACACGCGAACAACAAGTCTCGACCGAATGAACCGCAGACTCGAAAGGATAAGAAAAATGACGGGAAGGCACCTAGTGAGCGTGATGATAAAACATCTAAACCCGACACTAAAAACAAGTCCGACAAACAGAAAGATAAAAAGAATCTTGCATGTTACACTTGTGGTGATAGTGGCCATTTTTCACGAACATGTCCTGAAAAGAAAACAGCTAAGGTTTACGCAGTAGAAAGTCATACACCTAAAACAGAAAAGTCGAATCGAACACCAGTACAGGCAAACGGTCACGATACAATCGCTTTGCTTGATACAGGGTGTGAGCTAGACGCTATTGTAAATGCATCATTAGTTAACCGTACCGACTACACAGGGGAGACAATCTCTGTCACCTTTGCAAACGGCGAACAAGACATTTTACCAGTAGCTGAAGTCTCGATTGTTTCAGACTTTGTAGAAGGAACAGTCAAAGCGGCAGTTATGGAAAACTCACCGCATGACGTGATCCTTGGTTGCAAGTATGTTTTGCCGTGCAAAAAACAAACTTCAACTGAACCACCACTGGTTAACGCTGTAACCAGAGCAGCGAGTAGTAAAGACAAATCTGTAACTGCACCGATGTCTGCCGCACCAGCCGTAGATAAAGCAACAGTTAGCGAGATTAAAATATTACAAGCTGAGGACGAAACACTAGACAAGTTACGCAGACAAGCTGTACTTGTTAGTGACGTCAACACTGACGATTCGAATAAGAAAGCGTGCATTATTCTGAAAAAGGGTTTATTGTACCGCTATTCGAAAGTGGGAGACGAATTTCGGAAACAATTAGTCGTTCCACAAACCAAACGAAATGACGTATTACGATTAGGTCATGAGAGTCTTTTTGGTGCACACATGGGTGTACAAAAAACAACTAGTCGTATTACAAGTGAGTTTTATTGGCCGGACATCACTGCCGATATCCGTAGATTCGTGTTAAGTTGCGACACATGCCAGAGAACACAGTCTAAAAATTCAATCAGACCCGCACCGTTAGGAGAGCCTGAACTGATCAGTGAACCCTACAAGCGCGTAGCATTGGATTTGATTGGGCCTATAATACCCACATCAACGAGAGGTAATCGATACGTGCTGACCACTATTGATTACGCAACAAGATTCGCCGACGCAGTACCATTGAAAAATATTGATACTGAAACTGTCGCCGAAGCCCTTTTCGGTCTTTGGAGTCGTGTTGGAATTCCTACTGAAATTTTGACGGATCAGGGGAGTCAATTCATAGGCAACGTAATGAAGGAAGTAAATCGTTTACTTTCCATCAAACATCTTACTTGCACACCATACCACCCCCAGGCAAATGGTCTGATTGAAAAATACAATGGGACATTAAAAACAGCACTTAAAAAGCTCGCCACAGATAAACCGAAAGACTGGGACAGATACATCCCTGCCCTACTATTTGCATATAGGGAGGTGCCACAATCTTCCACCGGGTTTTCACCATTTGAGCTACTTTACGGACGTACTGTACGCGGACCGATGATGATTTTGAAGGCACTTTGGACTGATGAAAAGACAGATGACGAAGTTAAGACAACTTATACATACGTCACTGACTTAAGAAACCGTCTTGAAACTATAGGCAAGATAGCACGGGAAAACTTGACGATAGCTCAGTCTAGACAGGCAGAATATTACAATAAGCACACCAAACCTAGAGAATTTGAAGTTAATGACAAAGTGTTACTGTTGCTTCCTGAAGCACATAACAAACTTCAGATGAAATGGAAGGGGCCCTTTGTAGTTACCGCCAAGCTAGGGGGACTGAACTATAAGGTGCAGACAGGAAAGAGAGAGAAAATCTTTCATGTTAACCTACTCAAAAAGTACATAAGCCGTGAGGATCAAACCACTCAAGCTGATTTTGTCGTAGCGACGATAGTTACAGAAGACGAGGGGGATACTGATTGCGTCACTGGTACTTTACCAAACTGTCCTCTACAGACGGACGAAACTGTCAAAGACGTTAGGGTAAATGAAGCCTTGACAGAAAGACAGAAAAAAGAAGTGAATGAATTGCTTAATGAGTTCTCATCTACTCTGACAGACAAACCAGGGTTGACAGACTTAATAGAATTTTCACTGAAGCTGACTGACAACAAACCGATACGTTTGAAGCCGTATCCGTTGCCACACGCTAAGATAGATGACGTTAGACGTGAGATTAAGACTATGCTAGATCTAGGGGTCATAGAGAAGACTGACAGTGCCTACGGATCACCCATCGTGTTGATTAAAAAACGTGATAACTCGTTCCGTTTTTGCGTAGACTACCGCAAACTCAATCAAGTGACAGAGTTTTGTGCCGAACCTCTTCCTGATCCGGATCTCATCTTCACTAAGCTAGCTAACGCTCATTACTATACCAAAATAGATTTGTCACGCGGTTTTTGGCAAATCAAGGTCAAGGACACTGATCGACACATACTAGCTTTCACTACACCAGTAGGAAACTACACATGGAAAGTTATGCCTTTCGGAGTTTCAAACGCTCCAAGCATTTTTTCCAAAATGATGCGGTCATTGTTAGAACCACTGTACGGACGCGGAGTTGAGAACTTCATGGATGATTTAATTCTAGGCACCCAGACATGGGAGGAGCACTTAACACTCTTACGAGATGTGCTAGCCAGATTAAAGCAAGCCAACCTCACTGCCCGCCCTACGAAGTGTGAAATAGCACAATTCTCCTTAGACTTCTTGGGACACAAGTTGAGTCATGGAACTATGTCGCCAAGTGAAGCTAAGATAGCACAACTTAAGGACACTTCACAACCGCTAACAAAAACACAAGTTAGAAGTTTTCTTGGTCTTGCTAACTACTACAGAAAATTCGTACCAGATTTTAGTGCCATTGCATGTCCTCTGACTGACTTGACACGTAAGAATATGCCTACAAAAGTAGTGTGGACTGATGCATGCCAAAACGCTTTTGACACACTGAAATCTAGACTGACTTCAGATTTAGTTGTTAAACTGCCAGATCTGACAAAACCATTCTTGTTAAGGACTGATGCTAGCAACACAGGATTAGGAGCAGTGTTATTACAAGAACACAATGACACCAAACACCCAGTTGCATATGCAAGCCGTAAACTCACAACTACTGAACAGAAATATTCCACCAGTGAAAAGGAATGTCTTGCAATAGTTTGGGCCATAAAAAAGTTCGAAAACTATTTGTACGGAAAAACCTTTGTCATTGAGTGCGATCACCAGCCGTTGGCCTTTCTCGGACAGGCGCAATTTACGAACAGCCGTTTAATGCGTTGGTCTTTGTTTCTGACACAGTATGACGCAAATATTCATTACATCAAAGGGTCTTTGAATGTTGGCGCAGATTACATGAGTCGTGCTTGATGCCATCAAGTGCCGGTACTGATAGAATGTCGTTTAATCAATTAACTGAACCCTACGGATTCCTTCCTGTAAATATGAAATATAGTTGCACACTTTATTTCTAGGAATGTCGAAATTTTTTTTGTGTAAATTTTTCTTCATTGTGGACTTCTACATTTTATCATACATAATTTGTAGGAGGCATTTTATCTTTGGTAAGATAAACGCCTCAAAAGCAAGGGGGTGTCACAGTCTGATAAAATTGTCCGACTTCGTGACCCACTTGCCTTGTTTACTTCAAATTCGAATATTTGAAACCCTTGGCCCTTTGTTCAAAGCTTCCTTTTTCTAGGTGCTTCTAGAACAGGTCAAGATGTTATGTAACTTTAGGACCATTGTCCAGTTCTCGAACCAACCACATGCTTTGCGAACAGTCACGTGATACGCAATATACCTTTCTATATATGTACCCACACGCTTCCGCTCCCTCACTTCGAGCACATTTTAGCTAATTCCATCAGCTTACTCGGGTCGTGAGAGGCAGCCGGCGCCATAGAGAATCAAGGTACCCTTCGACTTCTCTCAAAGGTATCATTTTATTTAATAGTATTTGCCTATGTATTGTTTAAGTATGTATTTGTGCTATGTATTATATGATTTCCATATACACTTGAGCATGGTTCAGAGAAATAGCTGAAAACCTATATGTTACGGAATATAAATTTATTGTAACCATTTTTCCATTTCCGTACTTTAATTTATATTGTTTTAATTCACTAAGAGCCAGAATGCTGCGCTCGATATGAATTCTTCATGTAATTCAATTATTGCGTGTAATTTAAATTGTAAATTGTGAAGCGCTCTGTCGGCTTGAATTACCCCTTGTATGAACATTAATTTAACGTTGTATCTATTTTATTGCTTCATACGTCATGATTGTTAAATGGAACACATGTGAGACGATTATATTTTTTCTAAATCTAAATTGTAAGCGACGCGAGGTCGAAACTCTTTGTTCAGCGCATTTAATTGAGCCATGCCTAGGTAGGACCTGTTAGGTTGAGAATTATATCCAAACACGTTGCATCCACAGGTCGGCTCATGGTTCATGTTCACCCATGCCTCACCTGCACTAGCTTATTGGTGTAAGCGTGTCGAAATCCACTCTGAGGGCCATGCTGCAAAAATTCCAGTTCCTAGCCACTAACAAAGGGACATCATTCCTTATGCACCACGTGTGTCGTTAAAGGGGGACTGAGGGAACGAACCGGCATGACTGAGTGTTGAGACCAAGGATACAAGAATAGAGCTAAGTGCAAAATCAAGTGTACAGATCTCAAAGGAACACTTTCCTGGCAATTTAGATTGACAAAAATCAGGCATAGGCGCGTAAAGACAGAGTGAAGACTATTCGCGTTGCATTCGATTTATTGTTAATTTGTTAAACTTTATTAAATCTTATTTTCTTTGTTAATACCTCTTAGTAGTTGATTTCTATGCACAATAGACCAATTAGATTAATTCTTAGATTTGAATGGGGGCGGATGAGCAGAAAGATTGATGACGAGTGCATATTAATTTAGAGGGATTTAACTGTTTTCAAATCTAGCTAAAAGTTCGCAGTTTATTAGTCTGTAAATTTGTCGTCTGAACTACAAGACGCACTTTTAATTAGTCAGATAATAAATTGAGCAACCAGTCTGCGTAGAATATGAGAGGAAGAATTAATTATATTTAAAGTCTTTTAATTATTCTAAGCAGGGTCTTTAAATAAATACTGGAAACGTAACAAAGCTGCACAGGCCCTTAAGGTGTGCAGCAAGTACAAAAATTAAAAATAAACCAAATATTTTTCTTAATGACAGAGTGCTACCGTCTCTGCTCCGACACACGTAACTTCAAAAGCAGCAACAAGAAAGACTGAATGGCTTTTTCTGTCGTATAACCCACTTTCTGTCGAGAGCCTTAAACTAGGATAGAGGTCTGTTAGTAAATCAGATAACAAGCGCTCTTTACTGTTCAAATGTGTGTTCACTTATTTTTATTTTAAATAATTTTTAGAAGTAATCAATTGTTCTCATTAAATAAGCCTAAGATAGATAGATAGATAGATAGATAGATAGATAGATAGATAGATAGATAGATAGATAGATAGATAGATAGATAGATAGATAGATAAATAAATAAATAGAGATGGATGGATGGATGGATGGATGGATGGACGGACGGACGAATCACTATGCGTTTACAGTCGAGGTATTCCTGAGTATATTTTAAATACATTTTTCAAAATGTTATTGCGTGATATAGAGAAATGAACCTTCCGTAAAGAATCGAGGCCCTCACTGAACAGTCGTAAACACTCAACTCCCAGCTAAGTTCGAAATGCTAAATAAGTCATGACGTCAACGGTGGCATATCCATATTAAAATAAAATGAAAAATATCTAAATGTTTGCGACTCTCTTGATTAGTGAGAATAATGACAGCGTGGTATTTCTTTTTCAGGGTAAAAATTCGTTCGTTTCGCTTGTAGGGAATATAAGGAGAGGACACAAGGGCAAATTCGCTGTCGCCAAAAGTCCGCCATATTGAAAAGACCGAAGCAGGTAACGTCAATGGTAACTGTGCGTTTGGTTTCGACCGTTTTCGGTATATTTATACCCAATTTTATAAATCTATAATTCAATCAACTTAATTAAATTTAAAACACAATAAAGACAAACAAGAAGGGAAAAGAGCCTCGGGTCTATCACTTCAGATAATAATTATCAATGAAATGTTAAACATTATAGCAATAGCGTTATGTTAATGGAAATTTTACTTGATCTACTTAAGGATTCTATATTTATGAAAGATTTGGAAAATTGTTTAAATTATATGTACATTGTAATAGCAATACTTGTCTGAATTTGGAAAACCGAATCGATCTAGCCCATTTCTTTACATCGTTGTTATTGTTAATCTGTGCATTGAAGAGGTACGAAACAATGTTACTGTGAGAGCTAATCAACATTATCCTATGTTCAGAATAAATTAGTTTCATTTATTCAAGCCTTTTCTCCAGTTCTCGTGTCTGTATACCGATATTTTGCTATATTACTTGTCCATTCTCATCAAGGTCAATGTCGAGTGCGTATTTTGTTATAAAGGTTATGCTGAGTGTGCTTTGATTTTGAAAAATACAAGATACCCTCTAAATATACAGTATACAAATTAATGTTTTTATATGATGAATAGAATTGTTTACATATTTTTATTCGCAAACATGTTTCTTAAATGTGATAACAGAATATTGTTAACATGAAATATTAGGTGATTGTATACTGCAAGTTTAAGTTTCCAAATAATTTTAAGAATGTTTAAATTGATCAATTAAAATATAAAAATGTTTTATATTTCTAAATATTTAAAACAAAATAGTAATAAGAAATATCTAATAAAATTCATTAGATATGATTCCATAATTTACATCTAGCATTATACATATTTTAAACCAAAAGTTGAGGGTGTGCGCCAAACTGGTGCAACCTGTTTCACCCCCTTCCGCCAGCCCTCCTGCCCTCCACCTCAGACGCACCGCGAGGCTGTGGGGATCCCCCAGAAGCAGACCAAGACTGAGAACATCGTGAAGATGAAAGTCTATTGCGGCTTCTGGGGTGAGTGTAAGCGAAACACACAACTCTTATCGCTACAGGATTAAATCCTTTGCATGAAATGAAATGTAACACCTCGCCATATCACTTAAGTTTGTCGAGAGTTAATGAGCGCCTTTACACGTTGCCAGGAAACAAGACAGAAACTCGTGCCCACCAACCCCTTCATGAAGGATTGAGCGAGCTGTCGTCGGCCATAATGTTACACAGCGTACACTCAAGTCTCGAGGTAAAGCTGCTAATTTTATGTTCTTTCTCATGTAGCCAAGAAAATGCAACTGTAAAAAAAGATGACGAACGGGTGGGATGGGGGTGGGGAAGAAAATCAAAATGTGGATGTTGGTGTTAGTGATGGGTGTCGGTCGTTGACTAAGTGCAGCAATACTATTTTTTCCCTGTTGGAGAATCATTTCATTAGTAGGCTATTTATTTACTGTTGTATGTACACCTGACGCCCTTACAGTTTAAAGTGTATCATAATTTTGGTTATATTATCTATAGTAAATTATTTATGTTTGGGGTGCTACTATAGCTTGCAGTTGACAAGGGTGAAAATACTCCTGTATTTATCACCAGTCACAGAAGACTAATACAGCTGTTGACAACGTAGCAGATTGGAAGACATTGAAAATAACTTTAGTAATCCCACCAGTCAGATTAATAGTAAACCCTTTACTCACGCTAGCATGGTGCCACTGCTTCAGTTTCATTTATGTATTGTTTAACTGCAATCATAAACATGCTTCAGTTTCATTTATGTATTGTTTAACTACAATCATAAACATGCTTCAGTTTCATTTATGTATTGTTTAACTACAATCATAAACATGCTTCAGTTTCATTTATGTATTGTTTAACTACAATCATAAACATGCTTCAGTTTCATTTATGTATTGTTTAACTACAATCATAAACATGCTTCAGTTTCATTTATGTATTGTTTAACTACAATCATAAACATGATAAAACTCATCAACTGTGCTATGGAATCAAGTAAAGAGCAAACAAATGCACAACACGCCAATAGACGTCAAGCTATTTAGCACCTTGCTTTGTGATATCAGGACTACCCGTCTTCTCTAAGTCTTTTACATTCATTAATAATTAAATTTGTTTTTTATAACAATATAATTTATTTTTAAAATATAAATACATGCATACTGATTAGTGTAATACTCAACACGCCAATAGACTTCAAGCTGTTCAGCACCATGCTTTGTGATATCAGGACTACCCGTCTTCTCTAAGTCTTTTACATTAATTTATAATTAAAATTTGGTGTTTTATAACAATATAATTTATTTTTAAAATATAAATACATGCATACTGATTAGTGTAATACTCAACACGCCAGTAGACTTCAAGCTGTTTAGCACCATGCTTTGTGATATCAGGACTACCCGTCTTCTCTAAGTCTTTTATAATAATTTATTTTTAAAATATAAATACACACATGCATACTGATTAGTGTAATACATTCAGTAGTGTGCAACCCACTGACTAGAATAACCCGTTAACTAGTGAAACCCACTAATTATTGCACAATTCGCATAACTTAGTGGACACCGCACGGTACTTACAAAAAAGGTTTTTAAATTTCAAAACGTTCTTCCAACAATGAAAATCGAACCTTTAACCACTTGTCTCTCAAAGATATCATCGCCTTAATCCGCTCAGCTAGTCAAGTATTGTAGAAAGCCAGACGATAAGTTGGGTGGTGGGAGGTGACAGAAGGAATAGGGGTGCTTGAGAAAGGTGCTGAAAAAGTACAAGAGAAAAAGGAGAGACAACCGAGAGGGAGAGAGAGCATGAATGAGTGACGTGCGTGCGTGTGTGTGTATGTGTGCGTGTGTGTGATAGAATGTGTAAAAATAGAGCAATTGAAAATGTGCTTGCATTTGTCATACAACTATCTTTCCGGGCAGGCTGATTCATTAAATTCACGTCAAAAGCACCAACGAGTGTTGTCCATTGTGAAAGAAATTCTACTGTTATTTTAAAAGCTTGGATATATATATTTACAAGCTTTCTTTTTTTTTTTGCATGCCATACTCGCATTTTTCTAAAAGTTGTTTTTGTACTCAGTTTCTATCAACAACATGTCACTTTTCGTTTAACCATGAATACTGACTGGCCCGCAATGAAAAGCAAGTGAAAAAGATATTATTAGATATCGGTGGGAATATTGCAGCGGTCGATGCGAAACAACTTTCATTAAAAGTTTAGTTAAGTACAAGAGATTCAATGTGTTAAATGAAAAGCATAATCACTGCTTTCATTTTAAAGAAATTCATATTATTTAATGCACGTCATTTCCTTTTATTTAAACTCCTTATTAGCTTTTTAAAACATGTATACGTCATTATTTTAACTCCTTATTAGCTTAAATACTGTATACGTCATTATTTTAGCTCCTTATTAGCTTTATAAAATACTGTATACGTCATTTTAACTCCTTATTAGCTTTTTAAAATACTGTATACGTCATTATTCTGTTGGTGGCTTTCATCAAAGAAAATTTCCTAAGAAAAAACGAAACCAGCACAGTTTATAGTAAAATTACTTTTTATTTATTTCCATGAATGAAAGTAATTTTAACATTACATACGTGTGGACTTGTAACGCGCACGCACGCACGCGCGCACACACATTAAACATATTTTAAGTGTTCTGTATTGAATGGGTCGATGGCATTATTTCATTTAACTGATGGTTCCGTTTGTTTCCAAACAGTTTTTAATAAAAATTTTCTAGAAGCAATTAAAAACATAAATGCTGGATGTGAAATGAATTTACAAAGATTCTAATTTTAATTCACTGCGACATTTAGTGTGCACTTCTGTGTGTTTCCTTAAATATTGAAACATTTTTTTGTTGTTGCAATTTTAGAGGCTTGTATTGGCTCTAAAACTATAACTGTCGAAATAAAGTATGTTTATATCTCAGAGAACCCCTGCATAAAATATTATTGTATCTACGATGTATATTTATTTAGCGACCTCTCGAGGAACCCTTAGCTACCTTTCACGGAACCCTGGTTGAGAAACTATGCCCTAGAGAGTCCAATTGTTTGTCTCCCTAACTCGAATCTACAGATGTCAAAGCCCAATACATCATTTTTTTCGTTTAAGACTGAAATTGTCAAAGCACATTTTTCTTCATCTTAAGACTACACTTGCCATTTTTATTGTTTATTGCTCTTTCTTTTATTTCTAATATAAAACTGTTGCCAAAATGCATCAGTTTTAGGCATAGACTCCTTTCTCCCTGTTTATGTCGTACAAATCTTTCTTCACCCTAAAAACCACTTGTCATCTTCTAGACCCTTGATTTATCCTTAAACGTAAACCCTATAGAATATGACCCGTTTTCACATGTAAGAGTGCATTTTAACCATCAACAATTGTGTTAATCGTACAGATTCTCTTCTTACCACCCGTCTAGAACTCTCAAAACCCTAAATAACCCCTCCCCCCTCAGTTCACTTTTTAAACCCCAAACTACAACAGTCGTAACCCTATAGACCTTTCCCAGATCCTTGTTTGTTTTGCGCACATGCGTCTATGCAACATTCATTGCAATCGATTGGTAACGCCTCGCCATCGACCACAGCTTTGGGGGAACGGGAGATGACGAAAAGTATTGTACACAGTTGTGGCCCTTAGTAATTCCCAGCCTGCCGTCCGCGCCTAGCGGCAGTAAGCAGGAACTATTTCATGCCAGTGCTTATTAAGGCCATCGTCTGCTGAGAGAAGGCAATGACAAGATGTGACAATGGCGGCGCTAATGAGTGCTAAAAACTGATTCGTTGTTGCGCATCATGATAAAGATTACGACGTTGATTAAGATGAGAAGGATTACGATGATGAAGAAGGATGATGTTTTTAGTTGCCTTTGGATTAATTTTATTAGAGGGTAATTTTTGTCGCCATAATTGTCACATTCTTACGAGTGATAAATATTGTCCATGGCATGGGCGTGACCTTGGTGCAAAACTTAATTTATTATTTGTTCCTTCCAAGTTGTTACTTTGATGGTCTCAAACTAAAAATAAAAAGCAACTGTCATTATTTTTATTGAAACGTTTGTTTCGAAGAAACCAGACAAAAGTTTCAAATCAACGAAACGTGATTTTGCACAAATACACACATGTATGCACACAAATACACACATATATACGAATATATATATGCATATATCTTTACATACACGCACATATATACATAGATGTCTGGAACTGTTTTCTTGAAGAGATTCGTGGGATGACGTAAAGCTGGGATGACGTAATCTGGGTGATGTGCGCATCTAGCGGTTTGCATTTTCAAGCGTCAGTTTTTCTCCATATCCCATAATTGCATTATTTTATTTTTTAAAACAGTTTTTTTCCAAGATGATCCATAAACGCATTATGTTTTAAAGTACAGTTATTATATAGATGATCCGTAAACGCATTTTGCTTTGAAGCCGCAATTTGTGTAGATGTTCTATAGTTGCAATTTTGCTCTTGTTCCACTTGGTTTTTTCAAGACGTTTCAGAAATGTATTTTTAAAAGCACATCTTTTCTGGCTGTCCCATAACTGTAGGGGTTTTGTTGTTGTTTTTGTAGACGTTCCCAATGACCATATATGAGAGGCTCAAATCAAATTTCACAAATTCTGGGTGTTCTCCAGTCAAACAGGACACCGAGTGGAATTATTTTGCAAATTGTACAAATCACGCGCGCGCGCTGCGAAGCGCCCGGCAAATGATACCCTGAAGGCAAATCGCAGTGAAATACGCAAAACTACTAATTACAGAGCTTTACGGCTTATAAAACAAATTTAAGACAGAATACCTAAAACTACTAATTACAGAGCTTTACGGCTTATAAAACAAATTTAAAACAGAATACCTAAAACTACTAGTTACAGAGCTTTACGGCTTATAAAACAAATTTAAGACAGAATACCTAAAACTACTAGTTACAGAGCGTTACGGCTTATAAAACAAATTTAAGACAGAATACCTAAAACTACTAGTTACAGAGCGTTACAGCTTATAAAACAAATTTAAGACAGAATACCTAAAACTACTAGTTACAGAGCTTTAAGGCTTATAAAACAAATTTAAGACAGAATACCCCCAAACTACTAGTTACAGAGCTTTAAGGCTTATAAAACAAATTTAAGACAGAATACCTAAAACTACTAGTAACAGAGCTTTAAGGCTTATAAAACAAATTTAAGACACCACCCAGCAAACCCAAAACTAGTATTACATAGCTCTGCCGCTTATGAACGAATTAAACGTACTAAGCTAGACGGAACAAAATTAAAATAATTATAAAACGGAAGAAAGATTGAACAACAGTACAGTTACATTCGATAAACGATAATAACAGACAAAAGATTGAACAACATTACAGTTACATTCGATAAACGATAATAACAGACAAAAGATTGAATAACATAACAGTTACATTCGATAAACGATAATAACAGACAAAAGATTGAACAACATAACAGTTACATTCGATAAACGATAATAACAGACAAAAGATTGAACAACATTACAGTTACATTCGATAAACGATAATAACAGACAAAAGATTGAACAACATTACAGTTACATTCGATAAACGATAATAACAGACAAAAGATTGAATAACATAACAGTTACATTCGATAAACGATAATAACAGTCAAAAGCACTCAAGGTAAATACAACTCGAATTAAAACTAGCATCCAAATTCACGCCTAGTGTTATTTTTAAAACAAAATTCTTTTTATTGTTTATTTTGCTTTTAAGTGTATGCATGGCGAAAGGAGGGAGGGTGTATATACAAATGGAGCGGTATTCCCGAGGTGAAACTGTATTCAAAACATCATGACGTCACCCTTAATTGTACTACGCTAGCTAAATATTTACCATCACACAATATTTCCGTAGAAGGAAAACTTACTACTAAAGGAGAAAATAAATCCGTCTTTTAATCTATATTTAGTGAGCCCCAATCCACCCACTTTCTTCGCCAACATAAAATTATCAATATATGTAAGAAGGTCAATAAATGTATTAAATCAATAATCGAATATACAAATAACAAATACAATGAAAAAGATTACTTGACATCAATATTTCCATTTCCTCTCATGGCCAGCCTTCTTGCCACTCCAAATTCAAAGTGATTAGACAATAGAATTCTCTACAGCAGGTAAACTTTTGATCTCAACCCATTGGCTGGTCTCATTCTCATAAATCTTAACCATTGGATAATAAAACTATACTCATCCAGCCGGAAATGGTTTGCATTGCATCAGCAATTTCTAGTATATTCTCAACTCGAGTTGTTTACTTCAGCTCTGACACTTACAGAAATGCCATCAGGAGTGCCCAAGATTGGGTCACTTCGACAATTTAACAATTTATATAGCAATTAAGCATAGAGAGATAGATAGGTAAATTTACTGTGCCATAAATATGGTTCGAGTTTTGCTGGTACCCTTTGAGGGCTAAGCAACGGGTGACTGCCATTCAAATCTAACTCGTAGGTTGGAGAGGATGGATGAGGAGTAGTAACAGGGACAACGGTAAAGTGGTGGTCGATTACATGATTATTTAGACTGCTACCCGGATACAGAGAGTTACGACTTACGACAATGGATATTATCACTCAAGAGCACTCTTAACACAACTTCACTTCCACCCGTGTACGCATAACGAAAAGAAAAATGATAAGTTCTCCTTTAATGTTTATCCGCCCTTGTGTTGAAGTAACCAAAGTGTGCCTGGCGTATAATATAAAGTCTGCAAGGCTTGCATGATCTGTTAAGGATGAATCTGTATGTTGTGGATCGGTGTATGTATGTATATATATATATATATATATATATCTTTTATGGACTGTAACAAGTCGACTATGAATGTGTCATTGCTTGTATGATCTGTTACACATCATTCTGTCTATATGTCATTGCTTGTATAATCCGTTTCAGATTAATCATTGCTTATATGGTATATTACAGATCAATATGTGTTAATACTTGTATGGTATGTTACAGATCAATCTATATCATTGCTTGTATGGTATCTTACAAATTAATCTATATATCATTGTTTGTATAGTATGTTACAGATCAATCTATATCATTGCTTGTATGGTATCTTACATATTAATCTATATATCATTGCTTGTATGGTATCTTACAGATTAATCTATATCATTGCTTGTATAGTCTGCTGCAAATCTATATGTCGTTATTTGCATGATCTGCTACAGATCAATCTGTCTACATTATTTTTAGTTACAGTGTTACTGTATTTAGAATGCAATGACACGAATGGAGGAGGCTCGCCATTTTCATCAATTGTGTTAATTTATTTTTAAATGATATATTATTTTTTATGAATATGTTGTAATTAATAATCCGATTTTTTAAACAAGAAAGAAACTTTGCATTAATGTACACATACAAGAACACTTTTATCTCTATTTTATAGAGAAAACATTTTACATATATATTACACAATTTATTTTTCACACGCACACAAACACACACACACACACACACACACACACACACACACACACACACGCATTAAAGCACGTGTGTATGGATCTTCATGCACATATGAATGGTCTATTCACAAGACTCTCACACTCCCGCACACAAAAACACAAGAAGCGAAACACCCGCATTTATTTGTATTCTTTGCTCAGAATGTTCCTGAAACCACATTCTCTCTATCTCTCTGGCTTTCTTTCATTCTTTCACACACGCGTAAACGCACACAATTTCCCTTCCTTAACCTTCGTACCAAAAGAGTGAGGAAATAAATAACAACAATCTAACCGAGAATAACTGAAATAGGATTCAATTTTCGATCGTGATTGATCTAGACTGGGATTTGGTAAACTCAGTCTCCAAAAAAAAAATGGGACGTTGAAGATGATTAGAAGAATAATTTCCATCCAGATAGACTAGACATACCGGCTAGTCTAGACACTTTCTAATACTGTAATTGCCGTTGTGGAAAACAGATGCCCTCCCAAGCTGCTCGTTTACTCGAAATATGGCGTATTATTATTATTAGTAATATTAAATTCTCTTGTTTCTTTTCTTTTTCTTCTCAAAGAAATTATTATACTCTGAATAATAAATCTGCATTATGCAAGAAGTTATTCCAATTATTTAAAAGCATTTAAAGTGAATTTGTTGATCGATATGCAATGTTTTATACCTTAAGAAATTGCACTACGCGCGCGCACCATAAATACACACACACACACACACACACACACACACACACACACACACACACACACACACACACACACACACACACACACACACACACATTTATAATCTGCGTTATTAATCATTAACATTACCAGTGTCACAGGTACTACCAATGTCACAAGTGTTTACCATTGTCACAAATATTATCAATGTCACAAATGTTAGCAATGTCACAACTACCAATGTCACAAGTTATACCAATGTCACAAGTACTACCAACGTCACAATTGCTACCAGCGTCACAAGTGCTGCCAATGTCACGAGCGTTACCAGCGTCACTCACAAGCGTTACCACTGTCATAAGTGTTAGCCAAGACAATATGAAACAAGAGCACGTGCTGGCGCGGAGTGCATACTAACTGATGAATCTGGATAATCCATCGCGGAATAAGAGTGCACTTTCATTTAGTGACGTCATTTGTTGTGTTCAATACATTGGCTATAAATGATGTCATACGTCATATTTATGTGTGCGTGGTCTTCACTGCAACTCACCTACTTACTAACTTTATATCTTCATAACGACACGACAATATAATTAACAGATTTCATATCTTCATAACGATTATACAATATAATTAACAGATTTCATATTTTCATAACGATTAGACAATATAATTAACAAATTTCATATCTTCATAACTATTAGACAATATAATTAACAAATTTCATATCTGTATAACGACTCGACAATATAATTTTAAAAATTCATATCTTTATAACGACTCGATAATATAATTAACAAATTTCATTTCTTTATAACGACTCGATAGTATAATTAACAAATTTCGTATCTTTATAACGACTGGACAATATAATTAACAAATTTCATATCTTTATATACGACTCGACAATGTAATATCTTTATAACTGCTCAACAATATAATGAACCAACATTATGTCTTTAAAACGGCTCAACAATATAATTACTAACTTCATATCTTTAAACGACTTGGTAATACGTTGATAACTTATCTTTAAACGACTTGGTAATACGTTGATAACTTATCTTTAAACGACTTGGTAATACGTTGATAACTTATCTTTAAACGACTTGATAATACGTTGATAACTTATCTTTAAACGACTTGGTAATACATTGATAACTTATCTTTAAACGACTTGGTAATACATTGATAACTTCATATCTTTAAACGACTTGGTAATACATTGATAACTTCATATCTTTAAACGACTTGGTAATACGTTGATAACTTATCTTTAAACGACTTGATAATACGTTGATAACTTCATAACTTTATAAGAGCTCAACATATAATTAACAACTTCTGATCTTTATAACAACTCGACAATATAATTACTAACTTCATAGCTATATAACGATTTGGCAATACGTTGATTGACTTCAGGATTTCATATCGACTTGCAACACAAACGGACTTCAAATATGTATAACTATTCGGCAATATTTTAATTAACTTTATGTCTGTTCATAACGACTCGACGAAACATTAACTTCATGTCTGTTCATAACGACTCGACGAAACATTAACTTCATGTCTGTTCATAACGAATGGACAAAACATTAACTTCATGTCTGTTCATAACGACTCGACAAAACATTACTTCATGTATGTTCGAAACGACTGGACAAAACATTAACTTCATGTCTGTTCATAACGACTCGACAAAACATTAACTTCATGTCTGTTCATAACGACTGGACAATACATTCATTAACTAACTTCATGTCTGTTCATAACGATTGGACAATACATTAACTAACTTCATGTCTGTTCATAACGACTCGACAAAACATTAAAAAACTTCATGTCTGTTCATAACGACTCGACAAAACATTACCTTCATGTCTGATGATAACGACTCGATAAATACATTAACCAACTAGTACATGTCTGTTTATAATGACTTGGCAATAACATCATGTCCTCATAACGACTCGATAATATATATTTACTGACTTCATAACTTCGTAACAGCTCATCAACACATACTAACTTCAGTGCTGCATATATTCTTGTCGAAACCGGACCTAGTATGAGAAAGAGGGTCCAAACGCATTTAGACCCTGCAGTTTGCATTTGGACAACGTTTTCAATTCTGTGGCCGCACCCTCCATTCTATATTTGAACTCGCAATGAATTTCTTGTGTTGAGGGTGGTGGGATATTGTTTTGGCTGTTTCTTCTTGTTGTGTATGTTTGTTTCTTTTTTAGCTGTTAGTATATTTGTCAGTGTCCGTTTGGGGAAAGATCATTTTGACAAAGCTATTTGATGTCGACATCGACTGATGAGCAGATGACTGCACCAGAACAGTGAACTATTTTATGAAAGCAGGATTATAAGTCCTAGAGGTAAGCTTATGAGACATTTTTTTATTGGTATTTTCCAGGAAAGTGTTCGAACTAGAACTTTAGCAACGAGATGTTTGAAATTTGGTGGAAGAAGTGTCTTTTTGTTTGCTTTGGTTTTTTGGTTTTGTTTTTGGTTTTGGTTTTTTTTTTGGTTTTGTTCTTAGTTTTTTTTTTTTTTTGGTTTTTGGTTGTTTTTCTTTTTGTTTTGGTTTTTTTGCTTTTGGTATTTTTGGTTTTTGGTTTTTTTGGTTTTGTTTTTGTTTTTGTTCTTTGTTTTTTTGGTTTTGGTTTTTCTTGGTTTTGTTTTTGGTTTTGTTCTTGGTTTTTTTGGTTTTGGTTTTGGTTTTGTTCTTGGTTTTTTTTGGTTTTGGTTTAGGTTTTGTTCTTGGTTTTTTTGGTTTTGGTTTTTTGCGGTGATGATGGTGGTTTTTTGGGTTCTTTATTTTGTTTTGGTTTTGGTGGAAGAGGTTTGCAAGTAGTGTTATCTTTCTTTTTTTTTTTCCCTGTACATGTGTGTTTGTGTGTGCGTGTGTGCATGTGTGTGGAGTGACGAGGTTGGCTTCAGTTTTTGTTTAATTTTGCTTTCGCGTTTCAGGCAGTCTAGTTTGCTTTAAAGGTGCCCAAATGAAAATAGACGATAAATGCGGAAATAAGTCATGACTCATATTGTAGTGTCAGAGATCGGCAGTGAGCTGAGACTAATTTAGCCACCCAGTCATAATGGTGTTTACACAAACGTGGGTCACAAGACAGTCAATTTATTCACTTGACTAAGGGATGGGGTGAAAATGACTTGTCAGAGCGAAATACGTTCCATTCTCCATATCTATTACACTCATGCAGTTCGATAAGATGTGACTAATTCATTAAATATTTAGAGCACAACTTTCTTTGTTGCCATGAAAAATAATCAAAAAAATGCACGATACAAACCCTAATGTAGGATACAGATCCAAGTATAGGACCTAGACTCAAATGCAGGATACAGATCCAAATTCATCATATAGACACAAATGCAGGATACAGATCCAAATTCATACAGATCAAATGAAGGATATAGACCCAAATGCAGGATTAAGATTAAATGCAGATATAGAACCGAAAGCAGAACAGTTTCCACATGAAAAAAAGTTTCGGTTTCTAATTACAGGATTTGCATACAGTATAGCTGGTCACAATGAAGACTATCAAGGGTCTGAGAGCAAGGGTACCCAGTTCCGCCGATGAAAGCATCAAATCGCCTAGCAGTCGCACTCCCCACTTCGCAGGTAACCCCAGTTCCACACCTATACCCTCCCATTCTCACCCCCGGGAAGATACCAAGTCAGGTTTCTCACTAACATACCCCCAGGACTTCTAACCCTACCTTCATTTTAAAAAAATCCATTGTGCTGGAGCAGTCACCTGCTCTACACTTAATTCAACGGTCGTTGTCGACGTCAACATCAAATGGTCTTCCCAAGAATCCCTTGTCACAAACGCCCATTGACACCAAAGCTACGTTAAAGCCAGCAGTAAAACGGCGTGTACAACAGCGGCCTTTGCCTGACCGATAATCACAGTCTTAGCAAGATACTGATAACTGACTTGGTGTGGTCCTGCAAACCACTCGCTCTGTCGGGATGACGACCTGGGGCACCCGAGTCGACATGACGAGAGTAGGCGAGCGAACACTTACAGGACCTATGAATTCCAAAAGGGGGGTGGGGGTTGACCGTCGCTCACTGGGGACTAGATTGCGTTGAGTGTTCGATTATCTGCTCAAGTACCATGTTATCCGCAGACTGCCTTTGTAATACAATGGATGGCCTACTTCCAGCTAAAGTTTAGAATTTTAGACCCTTAACTTCGAACTTAACTCGAAGGTAAAAAGTGAAAATAAATAAAACCAACGAAAAGAAGTGGCAAATATGTCAACTACTAAACCCACATTGTGCACACGCCCAGGAAACATTACTCATACATGTATTATACACAAATATACACATACATACATGTATTATACACAAATATACACATACATACATGTATTATACACACACATATACACATACAATGCGCATTCACATTTCACACTCCCAATAAAACATTACACATACATGTATTATACACATACAAAATGAGCATTTACATTTCGCATTCACATACACAAATATATTACAATCATTATGCATGCACACACTTTACATATATATGCATATACCAAACACAAAACACGATAGCATATGGAAAAATGTAGACATTCGCAATGATGATGACACCAAAGTTAATTCAAACACTTACTTTGCTGAATCGTCAGCAACTCTTTAATTCCACTTATTCCTTCTTTCTTATATAAGTCGTTCGGTTTGGTAGATCGCACCTCACATTAAAGAATGAATTCGATACATAATCGTAGAGCCAAGGTCAAGGGAACTCAATTTTATCAAATATGTACCACATAATGGAATGCCACTTTCTTTAGTCCTTTATGCTCTTTTCCCCCCACCCACCCACCCAGTCGAGTGTGAAGCAGAAATAATGATGGCATAAAAGCGACTGGCAATTATCTTGGAAGGGGGAGTTTAAGGTTTTAAAAGTCAAGCATTTGAAAGAGAAAGCAATGGCTCTTCCCGTCTGTTTACATTACGCAATAACACGGATGAAAATGTCACTGTGGTGATGGAAACAATACGTTAAATCTTGATAACTGAACACCTTTTGCCCACTCTGTTCAGCTTCTCTAAAATGACACACAACACTACATGCTTTCTCAAGAGGAATGATATACACGACCAGTATGCTGTACTACGTTTGGCAAAGTGCGCAATCGAAAGAATAATATAAACATGAAATCATTAGTGAATATACAGTGTGTACTACCTCTCGCGAACGAAAAAGGCACTTCTACAGCTCGTTTTCATTTGTTCAACAACAACAAAATTTGTAATCGTTTTACGTTTTGTTCTACTCATATATAGATTAAATCTCTGGTTCTACTATAGGAAAAACTTCCCACGAGCTGTGGTAATTGATCCTGTCTTTACGGAAAACTCCGAGCTGGCTCTCAGAAAATATAATGTCAATAATAAATGTCGTCTGCTGCTTGTTTTGCTTCTCTTCTTTCTTCATCTTAAACGACATCGATAAATTACGAACAATTATATACAAGAGCGCGGTTGTAAACCAATGTTTACTTTAAAGCAGTTTTCCATCAGTTAATGCTTTTCTTTTCTTCGAACTCAGTTCTTCAGTTAATGCCATTCTTTTCTTCAAATTATGTGCTCCACCAATTTTCTTTACTTCAAACTCAATGTTCCATCAGTTAACGCTATTATTTTCTTCAAACTCAATGTTTCATGGATAAATGCACACTTACACGAAAACATATTTTAAGTCTTTATATTCTTTTTTTTTATTTAAAAAAAAAAATGGGTTACAGGATGCAGTTTTGATATATCCATCCATAAGGAGTGCCGGTGTTGGGGTGGGGGAGTGAGGTGATGTGACATGAGTTAAGGAGCAAATGGATGTGTGCAGACTAAGTTATGCAACCAGTTCAAGACATCAGGCAATTTGGGTGACTTAACAGTAATTCTTCTTTCCGAAAGGTATCTGGACTTCTCTTTACTTCGAACTCTCCGGCTCCCCAAAGATTTCATTGCATAACCTTTCTGCAAAAATCTGAGTACGATCTTCCTTCAGCAAGGTCAAGGTCAGACTATGCATATGACCCCCAAGCAGACCATATATGGGCGTCTAATTTCTCGCTGCTACTGTTTCATTTTGCTGTTGTAATTCGACAATCCAAGCTCTAAGAAACTGGAAAGAGATTATTATTTAAGTAAAGTTTGTGTTGCTACCTTCATCAGCACGTGCGCATTTTACAATTTTCAGAAGTTTTATATTTGTTCGTTAATTTGAATATGTCCTCTTTCCTCCTTCATCCACCCTTGTTTTTCCGACATCATATCTTAAGGTATTTCTGACAACTAATACAACAGCAAAATTACAGTTGACAGGACACACATCTAGCTAGACCCGTGCAGTATTCAACTATCACGCAGTGTGCGCCATACAGCAGACCTGAAGTTAGAGGAGGTCTTTTGATTGATATATTTCCCACCCCCACCTTTTGAATGCGTTTTCATATTGAATGCACGCGGTCCCGAACCGTTCGCGTCGTCATATCGCACGCATCGCTTACTGTCTGGGTCTTCCGCTGTCAGCTTTCTGTCTGGGTGAAATAAAACAACTTGAGTCGGTCGTGCCATTGTTTAAGGTTTGATTGCGCCGCGCATATAAAGCGAGTAGCAGTCTCGGCTAGCGATTTACTGACTACAGTGTACTGGGCAAAACGTGGTCAAGTATAATTCGATAAATAGTCTTCCACTATCAATGTGCTCTTGGCTGGAAATCGCTGGACAGTAACAGGTAGAGGTGTCAAGTTTGAGCGCGAGTCTGCGAGTAATGGTTCCATTTATTCAAAAGACCGTTCTCGCGACGACGAGATCCCATAAATCTCGGCCGAAACAGAAGAGCGCCAAATTGACAGTTAAAGTGTACAATAAGCACGTCGTTGTCACCCAAATTGTGAAGTTCGCGCACGTACACGCAATTACACAAGTACGCAGCACGCGAAGGTATGCATACAAGCATGCACTGAAAGATTAAAAAGAATATTGAACACATTGCTGAAAAATGCCAGCTCAAAATATTTTTAAAAATGTGTAACACGCGCACTCAAGTCACAAGGTACAAACACATAAGGATAAACATGTACGGATACATACCAAACGCATAACGATAATTGCTACGCCCAATTTCAAAAAAAAAAAATGCAAACTAGCCTGGTGCAGTCAAATTACACTCATCTTGAAAGAATCTTGCCTGGAACCACATCCGCACCCAGCATGCAAGCATTTAGATTTTAGACTGTATTCAAGTAATATCCAGCTAGTAAGAATCTGGACTGTGCAAATAGACGCACCCAAAGGCGTGTCAATCTGATACAGTCCAGCCATACACATCTTAAAAATACCTAGCTTTCTTCAGTCAAGCAACACCCAGCTTGATGGAATCTATCCTAGTTCAGTGAAGCTTATCAAACTTGAAGGAATTAAGTACGGTGCAGTCAGGACATATAAACTCTGAAGGATCACACCTGCTGCGGTTAAGCAACACTCAACTTGAATTAATTTAGATTAATACAGTTAAGCAACAGGTTGAAGTAATTTAGATTAATACAGTTAAGCAACACTCAGGTTGAAGTAATTTAGATTAATGCAGTTAATCCAACTTGAAGGATTCTTTATTAATACAGTCAAGCAGCACCCAACTTGAAGTAATTTAGATTAATTCAGTCAAACAACACTCATCTCGAAGGAATTCAGATTAATACTTTCAAGCATCATCCAACTTTTAAAATTTAGATTAATACAGTCAAGCAACACTCATCTTGAAGGAATTCAGATTAACACAGTCAAGCAACACTCATCTTGAAGGAATTCAGATTAACACAGTCAAGCAACGCTCATCTTGAAAGAATTCAGATTAATAGTCAAGCAACGCTCATCTGGAGTGAATCTGGTGAGGTCAAACATCACCCATCTTTAAAAAGGAAATTTCGCCTTTTACAGTTAAGCATCACCTAACTTGATGGAATCTAGCCTGGTGTAGTCGAGCCACACCCACCTTGAAAGAGGAATACAACTCAGACCAAGGGGACAAAACTCGAACTGCCATAAAGTGAAAGAGATAGATATATGCCGCTGTCTTTTCTTTTAAAATCTAAGTATGTCAGTTTAGAATTTGTTTGGACCTAGAACTACATACGGATGAAAAACCACTCAGCACTCAGAATAAGTTACTGTAAACAAATATGGCGGGGCTTATGCAAATACGTCGAAAAAAATATAGATCAATATTGTCAATTTTATATATCGTTCCTTGGCAAAGAAAATAGCACAATAGCAGCCTCAAAGATAATAACTTGCAAAACATCAGAAATTGCCGTTTTCAATTGTTAAGAATACGTCACTGCCATGGGAAATGAGTAACAGCGTTCTCCAACCGGCCAGGGAAAGGTAACCGTAGTTTCTTTGTGGAATATAAACACTAATCAGTATTTACGTCATTTTTTTTTTTACTTTTAAGATTCAGCAATTCAGAAATACTAGCATTGGCTTTTCAATTTTATTTTTAGCAAGGATGAATGAGGAAGTGACACTTTTTTTTTCTTTTCTTGAAATGCATTTACATGCACTTGAGCAACTGGTTACCCCCACCCACCCACCCACCCAATAGACTAGAATAAATAAGTGTTAGAGCAATTCAAGTTAGTACGCCAAATAGGGGACAAGTGAATAGATGTATAAACCTTACCATGACCTAAATCTTGATACTCCACAGACCAGTTCTCCTATATTCGCATATTTACTAATTTTGTTAGTTTTATTCAAGCCCTATTTACTTTTTCTAAAAATAAAACGAACATGGAAAGAAATTAATCCCTTTCTCTTGGTTATATCAAAGGATCGGTGAAGCCATAAGCAAATACTATATTATGAGGTCGTGCTAAGCTGCATTCTACAGAACATACAAATATAAAAATATTAAATATTAATTTTTTGACTGCTGGGAAAGAAATTATAGCTTAAGTTCTTGAAGTTTTAGCCCTAAAGTTTTGAAATTATAACTTAAGTTCTTAAATTTTTGAAAGTATAGCTTAAATTCTTCAAAGTTGTAACCCATAAGTCCTTCGAAGTCAAAAGCACCAATCAAGAAGCGGGAAAAGATGTGACTTTGCATATATACCGGGTAACACTCCCAATATACTGGTAACACTCACACACACACACGTACACACACACACACGCACGCACGCACGCACACACGCACGCACACACACACACAATACTCCCACAACTCAATTAGTGACGTAAATATCTGTACGCATAAAATAGCGTCACTGTACAGTAGTCGGCAGCGAGATAGCCTAACCACCGCCAGCAACTTCGTGTAAAATTACGTCACTAATCCCTGCTGTTGTGAAATGAAGCAATTTTTGCTTGTATTGAGGAAAACTTGATCAGCAGCTTGTCTCCAAGATAAAACTCGCCCAGAAGGACCACCCCTACCCGCTACCGCAACGACCCCGATAAGATGCCCAGGTGAGATAGGGAGAGATTTCAAACTATGTGCAATCCACTGCCAATATTAGAGGGAGCATTGTCCTTTGCCTTTAGGTAGAATGTCACTCGAAGACAAGATCACGTGGTTGTGCGCGGCATTTGTAAACACTGCCGATAACCAAGTGCCAACTTTCAGTTCTGCTCTGGTTACGCTTTCTCTTGACTGCGCTCTTCGGTTAAGCGCCAGTGTGCGGAGTGTAAAGTCCGACCTTAGGCATATGGCCGAAATTATAGGCAATCTAGCTAGCATTGTCACATAGCAGCCTCTTCCTCTCTAACACACACACACACACACACACACACACCACACAAAGTCTGATGTAAATAACAGCTACACAGAAGATACAATTAAGTCACTGAGCATTCGAGTGACTCACCATGTACTGGCTGTAGAATAACATTCACATTACTCACCACTTACCAATTAAACAAGTACCAGTAACCTGTCACGTGACACGTTACAGCTATTGCCATTAGCCGGTCGCACGACTCACACATACAATACCATTAATCAGTCACGTGAAACACGTGCGATGCCATTAGCCTGTCATGTGACTATTTTTTCCTGTCCGCAAATGACACATTCTAGCAGATGTACCATCAGTTGAAGTTCAGTGACTAGATGCTTCTGTGGTGCTGAATAGCTGACAAGATAGACAGTCAATCATACAATTGGTTTCGGTTGTCAGTTACATATTTGGTTAACAATACAGTCTTGAAGAAATTGGAAAAACAGAAGTCAGTTTTAAATGGAACTGAATAATCAAGACCTCCAATTTGCTTTCTTCCTTTCCCCCCTTTCCTCCAAAAAAAAATCCTTCTCAGTGCTTCTATCGTCTCTTTCAACCCACAAGACTTTTCTCACTGCGTGGAAGCGGATCAGCAGGTATGTGCAATTATAAATGTGTCAAATGAATGTACATGTAATAACTACAACAGCGCAAACTAGTCATGTGAGAGCTGGGTGAAGCTGTCAACAGCGAGATTTTGCTTTAAGCAGGCAGTGTAAGCAAAGATCACTACGTCAGCATTAATGAATGGAGTTCCCCTCGCACTGCATTTTTGTGTGTGTGTGTGTGTGTGTGTGTGTGTGTGTGTGTGTGTGTGTGTGTGTGTGTGTGTGTGTGTGTGTTTGTGTAAGGTTACAGATCACGTGATGCGGTGGGCGGCGATAAGAGCTCCAAATAAGCGCTGATCTAAATATAATTATCATGAAAAATAAGCGACAGGAAAAAGTGCAAACACCATTTCAAATGAGAAAGATATTCCCTGTTGAACATAAGGTCTTATATTTCAAGTTTTAAAATAAATGAATGTTTAAAAGTTAAGGTAAATCAAAGAGTTTAATTTTTATCCCAATTCATGTTAAATGGTATTTAAAGTAAAAAAAAAATGACTAGCTATTAATATTTCACCTTATAAGGTATTTTAAGAAGACTATACATTGTATTTCGTCTTAAAAGGAATTTTAAGAAGACTAGCCATTGTATTTCATCCTAAGAGGTATTTTAAGTGAAGAAAACTAGCCATTGTCTTTCATTCTAAAAGGGTTTTTTTAATATATTTTATATCTGAAGAATAAAGTTTTCGACTTTCTTTAAAGATCAAGTAGCACAGCAAGTAAAAACTATGCCTTACTTCAAGCGAAGAATCGTCACTATTAAAGAATAACAGGTCAAATTTTAAGCTAAAATTAATATTTCAAATAAATAAAATGTGCCCCAATTCAAGTGAAAAATAAAAGGCATATAAATAATGAAGTCGACAATTGTGGATTGTACTTGAAGAAAATGTAGGTCCTTCCTAAAGTTGAGAAAGATACTGTCTGTTTCAAGTTATATGTAATATTTTAACTGAAGGAAGATAAACCAATTTTAGATTTTAAAAAAATGTACTTCAGTTTAAAATGTTTATTTACAAGTGTACTGTAAAAGTATTTAAAGTAAAGAAACATATTATAAATGAAGACATTCGGGTAAACGAAAAGTATTTTAATTTTTTTTAAGTAGATCGCATTTCTAGTGAAGGACATGTATTTCAGGTCAAGCAAGGCAGGCCATATTTCAAGTGATAGTAATTTTATAAAGGTCTCTAAAACATAAAATTAGTAATCATAAGTATACTATCGACATTTATAATTTCGTTACCAATATATCTTAACAATGACATACAGATCGGTGGTTCCCAGAGATGTCAGACAGGTCGCGTTTTGTGACAAAACAATTATTTTTTATTGTTATCTTTTTCTCTTAAATTACAAATGTTGGGTCGCCAGGTAAATATGATTAAAAACTTTGGGTCGAGAGCAAAAGACAATGTTGGGAAGCACTGGTATTAATATTTCATAGGCAGTTAAACAAAAAGTATTAATTAAAAACTGAACTTTCTGGAAACCCGATGGAAAGTTCTAAAAATAGATATACGGAAGCTGACGTAGTGAGCCGGCTGTCTTCCTATCTATTAGTTTCATGACATGGAGAACCAAGACTTGAACTTCAGCCAAGCTTCTGTCAACAGGAATTCTGGTTATCGGTCAAACACTTTTGGACAATCATCATTTACTTTCTGTCATTCAAAATAAATCACCAGGACTTAAGAGATCATCTGGTGTGGCTACATTTGTGAGGGTTCCTCTCCACTGGTAGGCGTATATAATTAAGGTGAATGAAAGGCATAAACAATTATGACGTAAATAGGAACTTTTCTCTCTCACACACACACGCACACACACGCGCGCGCATCTCTCTCTCTCTGCCTCTCTTTCTCTCTCTCCCTCACTCAGATCGACTTTGTCCATCTCATTCTTTTACTTTTCCTCTCTCCATCTCTGTTTTCATTCTCTCTCTTCCCCCCCCCCTCTTCTCTTTTTCTCTCTGCCTCTCTCTTCTTCATTCTCTATCTCTTTCTTTCTTTTACTCTCTCTCTCTCTCTCTCTCTCTCTCAATTTAGTATAAAACAAGAACATCACACTAGATACGATAATTCGTGCACATATCATGTTTAAAAAAAAAAAAAACAGCACAAGTATTTGACACATGATGATAAACTAGGATGACCAAACTAAAAATAAATAACACATTCATCCTACAGACACACTGAACAAGGAAAGGTAAGCGACAGTATTGACTCCTATCTTTAGATGCCACAGATGCAAGCTGACGTGTTAAAATACCTCCTTCTCAACCCACCACAACACACACACACACACACACACACACACACACACACACACACAAGTCAGACAAACATCTTACCTCAACCCACTGAGTCAGCTGAACAAGCACAGGAACTCCTCAACAGTTGGCGATAATCCCACAATCAGCACGCTCGACGCTGTATAACCGTTGTCAACTCTTCACTCCACAAAATGCCACAGGCACATGGCTCACGGCACACACACACACGCACACGCACAACTGCTAAATCCGCGCACTTTGTTCCCTGGGCGATCCGCAACTCAATGCATCCACTTGACAAACGTATAATTCAATCAGACTTTGCTATACAGCTTGCTTGCTTTTATTTATTTTGTTATATTTAGATGCCTGGTGGCGTCTAAAACACTCCTAAATGTGAATGTGTGTGTTTGGAACTCAAGAAATTATATTCTGTTTCTTTTCCAAACTGTCTTGCTGACAAGTGCTTTTTACCCGTTGCCAGTTTTAACCGCTGACTAAGCGACTCGACGTTTGATTCACTTTCTAAATCTGGCTAAAAATATTTCTAACAATTTCTGACAGACAAGAAAGGCAAAGATAGCTGCGAGAGGGACTGATACACACGACGCAGACGACACAACTAGGCTGTCCTTAACTTTAACTCTCGTGGCCCTCTCGCGAGTTATCGCTATCTGAGGCGAAAGTCTGCCGCCTAACGTCGCTGTCGCCTTCTGCTAGACCCGCGCGCGATCGCGTTATGCTAATACGGCAGTTCACGAACTATAAGGGTAGTAGCATTTCGTGTCAAATACATAAGCGCCCGGTATGAAAAAAAAAAAAAAATTATTCTAAAGACGGGTTGAGGTTATTGTAGTGATCTGCTAGTCCAGAGGCTATACTAAGTGATATTCCTTCGGCTGCTTGCTTTTTAATTTCCCTCCCCCCCCCCAAATAAAAACAAAATTTAAATGTGAATGATTATATTATATTAGTCGTGAGCTTGTTCGGTTCACTTTGATCACGTGAAGGTGCAGGCTGGTGGTTTCTGTGACAACTTTCAAGTCGGCAAATAAAGGCTGGTGCCTATTTCACACTGAGATGAACTTTGTGGCCATCATGCAAAAGAGGTCTGCAAGTTTTCTTGTTTGTTTTTCTTTTTGCGATATGACAATCGGTTATTTTCTTGAAAAGTAATTAAATTAAATTTAATTAAAAATTAGAAACTGCAGGGCTGTTTTTCATCATAAGGACACTTATGACGCCTTACATTTTAAGTTATCTCACTAACGCATAAGTAAAAGACAGAAAACACTCTCCCAAGGTCTAGGTAAAATAACGCTGGTTAAAGTTTACAGACACACATACAAATGCACCAACAAACCCAAATAACGAAAATTGTACTTTTATCTAAGTTGTTAGATTTTTTTAAAGTAGATATGAGGAGAGAAGGCATGCAGCCTTTATTGTAATGCATAATCTTTATCTCATTCAAAAAGGATTGTGAAATAGTGCATAAATGTAATCTCATTCAAGAAGGAAGTGCGAATCACAGAAACGAATCAAGAAATACAAAAAGAAACATGTTTCCCTTCACGCCAAAATAGCATGTAGGCCTAAGCCACGTAAGATTACATTAGCACAGCTTTACTTAATGATGATGACTTCGATGATGATGATCGAGTAAAGAAGATAATTCACCGAGATTTTCTGACAGTTTTGAACCTAACTCATGTGTCTGGTTTATTTGCCTGTTGTAGATATCTCTTAAGCAGCTATCCATCATTCTTAACTAAGAGCATTGTAAGAGCTAAGGTATTTCATAGGCAGATGTTCGTCACTGTGTTAACTAAGAGCGTCGTAAGAGTTAAGATAAGGTAATAGTTAAGGGTCTACTACGCCGTTCGTTGCATCAAGATTATAGAAGCTAGAATTAGTTCCTCTGTTTTTAGGATCGACGTGAAATTGACACACCGGGAATTTTAAATAATACGAGAGGTTCACAGGTGTGTTTACTTCCCTGCAGCACATAGTGAGGTTCTGTTTGGGATGTTATCTAATAATTTCTTTTAAAAAGTAGAGTATTAGTGAAGCTTCAAAATTAAATGTAAGAAGAAACAATTTCATATAAATTGTTATACTAAAAATATACTCAATGCAGACAGAAATTAAACGTAAAACTAAGAAATTAGTATTATTAAGGTCCTTTGTTTTCATGCTTCTGAAAATATAGATCTGTTTATAGGACAAGTCTTCCTTGAAAATTAAAACTTCTCTTTAGGCAATTACATGACAGCGTAAGCCGTAGAGGAAACCAATAAAAGTTCTACTGAGTCAGTGAGATGGCGTCATAGAGGAAACAATAAAATTTCCCTTGAGTCAACGAGCTGACGTCACATATGAAAAATAAAATTTCCCTTGAGTCAATGAGAATATTGACAGCGAGTGGGCTAGCAAAATCTGTAAAAAGTATCAATATCACAGTTAAAAATAAAGGGTGAACTCTACAAAATGTATGCCTGCTTTATATTAATTTCTTTACCCTATGTTCAAACTTACATTAGTTACCATTCAGTATAAGGCAAAGAACGTGCATATTTTTACAAGAAAATAATGACAATTTATTAATACAAGCTAGTAACCAGTCTTGCTGGTTCGCTGTTATAAATCTCATCAAATATTTACAAATCAAACTCTCTCACTCTCTCTCTCTCTCTCTCTCTCTCTCTCTCTCTCTCTCTCTCTCTCTCTCTCTCTCTCTCTCTCTCTCACACACACACACACACACATACACATAGACACATACACACATACACACACAAATACACAGTGAATTAAAAAAATGTTTGGTTCATACTTGACAAAAATGAACTCTTATAGTAGACAAGTCTTGAATATCTGGAATAATTTACCGTAATAAAAAGATAATTGGATTTAGAAACGTTCCAAATATCCTTGTTCTAGAATCTTTAAAATGTCCTCCAAGATAAATTTAATACGATGTATACATTTTAATTAGGTTAATACGAAAAAGTGAACTGATGAACGTATGGCTCATTGTTATCATAGACAGGACACCAAATAGAGAAGACTAAATAGTACAAACTAACAAAATTATCTTCGTTACGCCAACAGTGAATCTTGAAGATGATGATTTTAGATATTGTTAAAAATAATATTCAGTTCCATTAAAACGAACAATGATCCTTGACGAAAATCAAAAATCCAAAATGAATGTTTCTTCTTTATTTGCATTCCCTTCCTACAAGTCACTCGTTGGTCTACTATGTTGAAGGATCCAACACATATCCTCCTAATTCGAGGGTTACACAGCAATTTGGCACACATGGCAATATGCAAGTGATGAATAAGAAGATTTATTTCCAGCTCCTTACATCACACTTTCCTTGGGGAGGCTAGAACCACTCCTGTTATTAGGTGCTAGCTGAAGTTGGATCCAGACATAGGATTCACCGTGAAATCCAAAAATGATGAATCCAGGACAAACCTCAAGGTGGATTAACGGCAAAGTCCAGGATAATGCTCCAAGTAGATCCGAGGTAAACATCAAAACCAGAACAAAATTCTAAAAGATCCAAGGAAAACATCAAAACCAGATCAAAGCTCTAAAAGATCCAAGGAAACATAAAGAACAAAACAAAGTTCCAAGTAGATCCAGGTTAGCATGAAAAAACAGGCAAAGGCTCCAAGAGATCCCAGGTAAACATCAAAGCCAGGAAGTTCTAGGAGATTCAAGGTAAACATCAAAACCAAGATAAAGATCTAAGAGATCCGAGGCAAATATCAAACTAAGACATTCCGTTCAAAATCACTCATGCCCACTTGATTAAATATTTACATTTATTACTTATCAACAACTATTGACAAAAATCAAGTTGGATTTTCCCCAATGCTCGTGTTTGTATTACAATAGGGTCGGTCATAGGAATCAAAATTCTGGGTCGCCTTATCCTATAGTGATTTAGATTTAATTAGACCAGACTGCCAGTAAAGGTGCCTTAAGGTAAACTAGTGTAGTTAATTCTCGATAAAAGTCTAGGCTGTTTAGAAAAAAAAAAGCAGTAGAATGTAAGCCCTTCAAGCCAGGCGGTTTCATAATTTCAGGAAAGAGAGAATTCGTTTATATTACAGGATGCACTGGAGAAGGTATGAGTCATTAAATGGAAACAGTATACATTTAATTTATAAATTGCTCACTTCCTCGTAACAACAATGATGAGAAAAGGCTTAGAATTTGCGCTAAATGCATGCAATGGTCACTTTATGATACTGTACGCATTTTATGTAACAATTACCTTTGTGTGCGTGTGCGTATGCGCGCGTGTGTGTGAGCTTGTCTATGCGTGTGTGTGTGTGTGTGTGTGTGTGTGTGTGTGTGATATTAATTTTGTTGGGGTGGGGTTGCTTTTTATTTTATTTCTGAGAGGAAGCTGCTGTAGTAAATAATACTGGCCTCCCATCGCAATGTTTATTGTGACGTATGTATGAGTGGGGATTTCTTTGTTTATTTTAATTTTTGTTAGCAAGGATGGCGCAATTCATTTCTGTACCAGTAAATGAATATGTAACTACGTCACCAAATAACGTGTGTGTTTTTTCGGTGTGGAACACTTGCAGTTATGCTCGAATCTACGTAAGTGTTTTTATAAGTATCAGAGACGTATATGTTAATTGTCACTGTGACGTATGGTGAATGCTTATGACGTGTAGTAACGTGCTTCAACTCGAGAATAACGAGTGACGTATTATTCTGAGCTTTGCTAACAAAGGTGGCGTATACATTTTGTGTTTTAATCTGGAAAAGTGTCGTAAACATACGTGCTTTTATAGAAAAGGGTGACGTGTGTTGCTGATAAGACATATTCATATACACTGCCTTGCTTCGAACAGTCCAGCGGGGTCTGCATTACAAGTGTTTTGCTGCGGGTGACGTGTTTGAGCTACATATGAATTATGGCAAGAACGCGCTTCCACAAGTAAGCCAAATCAAACGCACTCATCTCTCTGTCAGCCTTCACCTTTGCGTGTCTGTTCAAATCGCACTGGTTCTCCTACCCAACCACTCTCACCAACCCTTCCAGTCCCCTGAAATCTGGTCCCTGGGAGAAAAGCCCGTGACACTTTCAAGACAAAATCTGCGCCACTGTCGGCCTTGATATGTCTCTTCCATCGGAATTTATTTTATTTATTTTATGACCTCGAGCCATCAGATGGTATTAGAATCTAATTCTCTCTCTCTCTCTCTCTCTCTCTCTCTCTCTCTCTCTCTCTCTCTCTCTCTCTCTCTCTCTCTCTCTCTCTCTCTCTCTCTCTCTGTGTGTGTGTGTGTGTGTGTGTGTGTGTGTGTGTGTGTGTGTGTGTGTGTGTGTGTGTGTGTCCCGTTAAACTGTAGTCATTTCGCCAAAGCAAACCAAACTAATTGGAAGGGGGGTCGTTTTGGAATGTCAGTTAAGCTTTTTAGTTTTTGAGAGAGAAACGAGAATGTTTTTCTGCTGTGTAAAGGAGTAAACAAATTCAATTGACTTTAGCATTCAGGACAATTTCACGCTTTGAGACTGTATAAATATTATCTCTCAAAGACTTATCCCATCTATCTGTGCGTAGGTAGGTGTGTGTACTGTTATACATATGAGAAAAAGTACATGTATGTTTGCGAACGTGTGTGCATATGTCTTTTTTTTGTAGGTGTGTTTGTGAGCATTAATTATAAATCATTTCCCTCAACATTCTGGAATATATGCATAAATAACTTTTGCAGTGATTTAATTAACAAATCCTAATAAAACATCAATAGCTTTCAAGCGACTTATGAAAAAATACTTTGAAATGATTTGCTTAGTAGTCATTTAAAAGTATAAGTAGTTATTAATAATTCTGGCTTGCTTTGCCTGCATAGCAATTTTTTTTAAATCCGGTTTTTGAAATGTGATTAATGACATTAAAGGAATTCCGCAGTTTATAATACTATCAAACGACTCTGTAAATATCTCACAAAATCCATGATCATATATGTCTTCCACTTTTTGTTGGCCTCTATTCTCACTCAGCCCTCAATCATCACACAGATGTGTCCTTTAAAGGGCAACATGGCGTGCGTGCCAGTATATTATGTCTATTAATTTCAATTTAAAAAGAAAAACACATCTTTTTGTTCTTGTTTTGATTTTTACAGTCACAGCACCCTAAGTTCACATAAGCATTTTGACGGGACCTGCATTTTGATTGAGTGTAGGGGGGCGCTTCCGGCTTCCGCCGCTTTCGCGCTTGGGACCTGCACTAACAATAGACACTTTTTATGTTTTGCTGAGATTTTTCTCATGCCTGTACTACATGTTGTGCTGCGATTTTCTTTGTACATATTGCAAAATGTTTCTTAACATATTTCATTACATAATGACTCCTGGCATTTCCTTACAAATGTATTACATATTTGTTGATATTTCCCTACGTCTGTATTATGTAATGTTATGCTGAATTTTTAAATCAAGTACATGTTTGTGAAGTTAAACACCCAACACTAAAAAAGAAAATCACAATTTTATTTTTAATTGAAGAATGATAACTTCTTTTATATGGGAGTTCCAGGTGCATTGTACTGATGCCTCGTGTAACTACACACATGTAGTACGTTCTAATTTTTGTGCAGTTAGGATGAAAGTTTGGCCTTCTACACAGCACTTTTGATGTCCATCATCTAATGGACTATCCACTTTCCCTCCATCTCTTCTCTAAGGCCCTCAAAGCGAGTGTGAAATAAACACAGCTAGCTGACCTCTAGTTGATGGGTCTACACATGTGTACTACCTACTTATTTATTGTCTGATTGATATTATTTATAATAAACTATAAATAGTGTGGAAAACACGGGAACTTTCCAGAAAGGTATTTAGAGTTCCTGTGTATACCAGGCTTAACTAGATGTGAGGGTTACTAACTGTAATTCTAAGACTACACAAGAAATTGCTGTTTTAACAGAATAAAAAAGCAGTGTTCCCATTTATTTTTGACAACTGTCTAGATACGTATGTCAGTGCAGATTATTTTTACCTCAACATGAGCAGTTTCTATTCTAGTTTCTACTACTGGGGCACATCCTGCATAAATGCACACAGAAGCTCTGGTTCTTGTTTGGCCTACTTCTACCTTCTGGCTGGCTGATAATATTGTGCTACTGTATAAGCTACTTTTCTCAAGCTAGACAAACTTTCAGTCTCTCATTTTCAATCAGCAACCTTGCCTGGGGGGGGGGGGGGAGGGGATCATCCTCTGCAAGACCACAACTGTTCTAGAATCATCCTCAGAAGAGATTCACCTGCAGGTTATTTATACTTTGGAGAGTATAGACGTGAAAAATTATGTAAGTAAATCTGCTTTCACTTAGAAAGTGTGAACAGTTCATTATAACATTTTTGCGATAGTATCTATCATATAGAATTTAGTATGTTACTAGTATCATTTGTAGGCATAGTTTTAGTCTTTATAATAACGTCTATGGAATACTCAGTGGTCTTAATCTGCCCTTTGTTTGTTTTGCATGTATACGTGAACGTGTGTGCATGTGTTTGTTTTGCGTGTATACGTGCATATGTGTGTTCACTCCGGACGTTATTAACAGTAAGCTTATTTCTCTGAGCGTACAAGTGTAAACGTGCGTGAGTCTCTGTGTGTTAGATTTTGTTTGTGAGAATATATGTGTTTGCATGTGCGTGCATGCATGATTGAGTTAGGATTTACTCTCTTTTCCTCCTTCATTTCTAATTATTATGGCTGCCCAGCAAATCTGGACTAAAATATGCAAGATGGCAATTTGATGATTCAGTAACTTTGACAGAACTAATGAAATAAATAATTTAATACTACAGAATAGATTGATATAGTTTTGTTGGATTTAGATGTGACGTTGCCCATCATCCACATTATTCTATATATATATATATATCAGGTTTAGATAACTGGACAGGGTAAATTTGCCTACCCCTATTTCTAAACTTAATTGTTATATACATGGGCACTGCTTATGTTGATTTTTTTGTAAGTGTCAGAGTTGGAATAAACAATTCGGGTAAAGAATAAGCTAGAATTTGCTGGTGCGAGCCAAACAAGTTCCAACAGTAGTTTCTCTGACTAACAGTTCACACTTGTTCATAACAAATTCATCCAATGGGATGGGCCGAAAGTAACTTTGTTGAAGTACACTATTTCAATCACATTGATTTTGACGAAACTCGAGTCTGGTCATAAAGGCGATCATTAATTTATGGTAAGTTAACCAACTGATAAAGAAAGAATGGGCTTAGGATATTTCTTGCATGTTTACTATGGACTTATGATTTGAATTAGAGAATGCTTATGTAATTGAACTTATTATTTCTATTCTCACTAACTTGATTACGTTGTACATTATAATTGTGAATTTTGATTGCTGCTATATTTCTTATGCTGCAAGCATATTGGGTTAATGAATATTGTTGCAGGCTTTGTAAGCTGAGAATGTTTGTAAGGGAGAAAAGAGTTTAGAGATTAAATCTGCCTAAAATTTAGTGTTGCCTTAATTTGACTTTTGCAGAAGGAGCACACTTTTTATCTTTGATGCTCTTGATCCACTTTAGACTGCATTGACTACTGTACTCCACCGAATCACGTTGTGTGTGAATCCAACATTTTAGTCAAACCTATCAGTAACATGTTGCTGCTGTAAGTTGATTCCTGTGCATTCCGTTCGAGAGTCAATACAGCGAAATTTGAGGATTTAGTTTGGTCTCGAAAATCACAAATGTTCCTTATGGTACACTTAAGTAACATACACGAAAATTCAGGAACATTCCTCCTGATGTGCTTGATAGTGCATTTGATGTTCTGGACGATTCTCCATGGTGTGAGCACATCAAAGATTATGGAACAGTTGTTTAACGTACATAGAAGGGGTACATGGGACCATCATCTAAGTAAGAAAGACAGTGACGTTGCAAATCACGTGATTGTGAACATGAGCTAGTGACAGCGGTCATCAATGTAAAGGTTATGTTCATTGACTTTTATTATCTCTCTGAAACTCCACTCTTATTCTGTGATGAATTAAATCCATGAACTCGATATATATTATATAATGCGTGCGCGTGTGTGTGTGTGTGTGTGTGTGTGTGTGTGTGTGTGTGTGTGTGTGTGTTTTAATTTGACTGCTGATATCTATGCCAGTATAAACTGAACGATTGTCTAGCCTTAATCAAACATTGTTGTGAGGTGATGTAAATGTCAACGCTCTTTGATTATATTTATATGTTGTATATTAGGTTGCTGATTTAATACGTTTATTGTTAAATTTATTGCCCTTCTTATACATATTGATGATAACCTTATGTTGGAGAGATAGTGGGTGAAATGGGGGCTGGCTAAATATAGATTAAAGACGTATTTCTTCTCTTTTGGTAAGATATTTTTCAACTATTTAATATGTGGAAGAGAGAAAACGTTTACAGTTCCCGCATATCCGCCAAGTGAGAGAGACGAGTGGTATTCAGGAGAATTATTAATAAAATAAATTAAGATTTTCATCACTTGTAATTAGTTAAGGATGATTAATTAATAATAATAATAATCATAACTAATAACTAGGGTGGCGCTGTGTCACAGTACCCAAAGTATTATCGTTTATGTCGAATTTTCCGGGTGTATACACCCGAAGTATTATCTTTTACATTCATTCAATCAGGCGATTCCAGCACAAACAGAACTGGTGATTGTGAGCAAGTCCTTCTGGGGATAATTTCTTTCCTTGTAGGAAATGCCATGGAAGGAAAAAAAATTCGTTGTAATAATTAATTGACAGCAGGGAGGTGAGTTATCTTTCGCAGATTTACCCAGCCAGTCTGGGACTGAGTTGCCTTGTTCTTTGCTTACGGCAAGAAACTACCCACTTAATACTGTTTATTTTTTTATCATTTCGTTGTGTTTTATTTGGCTAGAAAAACTGTTCAGTGTGGAATTTGCTGAAAAATTATTTATTTGAAAACGAAGTTATCGCCCAAAGTGCATACCCGCACACACACACACAAAAACACACGTACTTAACACGAAGAAAGTCAAACTTATTTTCAGAACACGAATTGTACACGAGTAAATTAAATAAGCAATTGAAATTAATGAATTCACTAATTAAATAATATTTATGGTATGGCTGAGACCTACACCAAACAAGCGATTTATCATTTCAGTCTAAGAGTCTAATCAAGCAATCCACAATTCACAACTCTTAAAACAAACACAATGCGTCAATATTGTTTAATATACAAGTATGCCCACACCCTCTCTGTTTCGTCATTATTATTACAAATTAAGTCTTTAATAATCTAGTGAGTCATTAATTAATGTACTCAATTAACTCATGAATTAATTAATATACTCAACTCATTGATTAATAATATTCTCCATTAAACTGTTAATCCCATAATATGCTAATTGTTTCACCCCCTCCAGGCCTTTACACTCAAGGTAAATGAACTAATCTTATTCCCACTTGAAAACGTTTGTGACTCCTCTAATGAAAACAACAGTGACATTTTAAATAAATACATGCAAGACCATTAACGTTTAGACATGTCTGAATTTCGTCTGTTGTAAAATCATTTATTTCCGACTCTCAAGCAATTAAATATTTTCGATATTATTTTTAACTGTCAAACTCAAGTTCTTGTGACCACAGAATAATTCACATTCATGGATTATCAAACAATTGTTTTCATCAATTATTGTCTGTTGTCAAACAAACGACATAAATTAATTTCTACTGTTAAACAATCCGTCATGAACACCTTCTGAATGTGAAACAATCAGTCGTGAAATATTTTCGATCAACAAATGGCCATGGATTATTTTCAGTCATCAACCAATGGCCATGGATTATTTTCAATCATCAACCAATGGCCATGGATTATTTTCAATCATCAACCAATGGTCATGGATTATTTTCGTAGTTATTACTTATCCAAGGGAGACAATCTGTTCTCGAACAATGGCAATGGTAAAAGATGTCTGCCGAGATTTTTTTCTTCACTGACATTTCCCCTCAGAGGTTGCAGTAAACTTTTCATCGAGAGATACTCACTGTCTTAGGTTGCTTCTAATGGGACTTCCTCTTCTCACTGTTTTCTGGAGAACGGAGAAGGGTTGGTGCTGCATTGGTGGTGGTGGTGGTATTTTGTTGCATGCTATTGATGAAGGTGAGTGCCATTGGTTGGAGTGGAGAGCCATTGTGGAGATGGAAGAGCTGTTGGTGTGAATGTAGTTTTTATATCTCTCATTGATGGTGCTGGGAAGGATTCTATCCCTGAAACCGTAGTTTTCAGCCCATTGACAATTCAGGAAAAGTTATGTCCCTTCTAACCAAATAGTTAAATAAATTCACCTATGCACGGTACCAGTATCCCTCTAGTGTCAAGATGTGTTGGCAGGTCATGCATCATTATACTGCTATAGCTTAACTCTCGAGGCCAGATTGTGATTTCAATTTTGGGTTCTAGAGTATACACACTATGTGTGAAGATATATACTTAAATAGAAGCAATTTCGTTTTTATTTAAAAATATTAAACAGATGGTGATGGTTAAAGTACTTATGTTCTAAATTTCTGACATTGTAGAATTATTTTCTTTTAGTTCAAAATAGTTCCGACCTAGTTTTATGATTACTGGCAAGACAGGCGTGATCTTTAATAGCTCCCCGGGTTTTGGTTATAAAGTCGAGTGTTATGCTTGCAAACAGTTTTACTTTTAGCTGACCTATCTATCTTTCAACAAATGGTTCAACGTTCTCTTTCAGAGAGAGAGAGAGAGAGAGAGAGAGTTGCTAAAACACACACTCAGTATTATTTACTGTACTAATATTTTGTCTAGTCTGGTGTTCGCCAAATCACACACTCAAATAATATTATTGAACTAGTGTTTTGTCTAGTCTGATATTCGCCAAAGCACACAAAGATATTTTCTTGCTAGTGTTTTGTCTAGTCTGCTATTCGCCAAAGCAATCAAGCAATACTATTGTACTAGTGTTTGTTTAGTAACAATCAAGAGATACTATTGTGCTAGTGTTTAGTCTGCTATTAGCCAATTATACTTGACATTTTTTTTTGGTCTCATATTCGCCAAAACGATATTGTTGAGCTTCTCACGCACGACACAGATACGACACATCTCTACACGCAGTGACAAGCGATATCGTTACACTTAATCTTCTGTAACTTGAATGGAAAAGCTTATCGCTCAGAAGTCGTACAATGTACCGACAATATCTGTTTGCGCCATCACTTCTCTCTCACCCTAGCACGTATTTTTCCTCTCCGGCGATAAACTTATGGCCACAGTTTCACAATGCCGCCTGGACATCAAACATGCTGGCTTCTTTCATGCTTTCGAACTCACAGATTCATTCCAGCAACAACAAAAATTACAAAGAAAATTCCTTTTAAAAATGACATGCACTTTATTATTTAATATATTTTTTAAAGAGAATTTTCTTTTTTTTAAAAAAAATAAACAACCCTGGATTCTTCTCTTTGCTGCTGCCAGACCCTGCATTGAAACGTGACATGAGCCTTGTAACGTGACATGAAACTTTTCGTGACGGGATGGTATGACGGTTGCACGCACTAGACTACAAATGTCCGCGATCGGAAATTACATAGGACACACACAGTCACACACAAGAATATGTAAAGGTCTATTTTATTCTTTCCACATCATTATGTTATGTGCATTGTATATGCAAGACCATGACGCATTGTGTAAGCAAGACCATGACCCATTCGCATTGTGTATGCAAGACCACGGCGCGTTGTGTACACAAGACCATGGTACATTGTATCTGCAAGACCATGGTGCATTGCGTATGTGACTAGATGCAGTGTGTATGCCAGACTATGGCGCATTATTCGTTGTACTTGGATGACTAGTTGTGCTCTGTGCAGAGAAATGGGACATATATACATTGTGTGGTGCGTTGACATAATGGGATCATTGTTACATTGATGTAGAGATGACACTTACGGTGCACTGGTTTAGGTTGACTATTGGAGCATTGATGTAGGAATGAATTCTGATATTAAGGTAGGGATGGTTACAGTTGCTCTGAGGTTGAAATGGTCATATGGTGCACTGGTACAGGGATGGTCATTTTGGTGCACTGATATAAGGGCGGTCATTTAGTGCATTGATGTAGGAATAGCATCTGGTGATTTTAAGGTAGGAATGTTGATTGGTGCTCTGACCTAGGAATAGTCATTAGGTGCATTGGTGCAGAAATGGCCATTGGTGCAGAAATGCAGTGCGAGTAATTTCATTTCATGATGAGAGGTCAACATGGAACATGGCCGTTGGAATGGTCAATGACGCACACACACAAGCTGGTTTATAAATTGTTTCTGGATTGACATAATGTATTTATGCAATGATGACCACTGTTTGTAAGGAAAGGAAATTTTATGTGGATGGCATAGAGATGACCGACATTTGTGGAAGAATGGGTGTGGTGCAGTAAGACGTGTACAGATTGTCATTGGCTGCGTTGGAATTGCCACTGTTTAGATTTGTAAACACAAATACGCATGATACGGTGACACACAAATACGCATGATACGGTGACAAAGAAATAGTTGTTTGTGTTTCCTGTCTAATGTGTAGTGATGAGTGGACACATAGTTCAAAATAAGACATGTATAGAGTGTGAAGAGATTTTCATTGACCCAGAGTACAACTATTCGCACGGTAAGGTGACTATCATTTAAATCAGAAATCATGCAAGTATTTGTATCTCTAGAGCAATCAGTTAAGCAAGGATTTACAAGATTTAAAGTGACAGTCATTTATATAATAAATTGTGAGGGATTTGCATGATAAAGTGATGATCATTTAAGTAATCAATTATGTAAGGATTCGCTTGGTAAACAATGATCATATAAATAATCAATTATGTAAGGATTCACTTGGAAAACAGTGATCATTTAAATAATCAATTATGTATGGATTCGCTTGGTAAACAACGATCATATAAATAATCAATTGTGTAAGGATTCACTTGGAAAACAATGATTATTTACGTACTCAATTATGTAAGGATTCACTTGGAAAACAACGATCATTTAAGTAATCAATTATGTAAGAATTCACTTGGTAAACAACGATCATTTAAGTAATCAATTATGTAAGGATTCACTTGGAAAACAACGATCATATAAATAAGCAATTATATAAGTAATACATTATGCAAGGATTCACAAGATAAAGTGACGATCAATTGAGTAATCAGGTGTCCAAGGATTCACATGATAAAGTGACGATCAACTGAGTAATCAGGTGTGCAAGGATTCACATGATAAAGTGACGATCAATTGAGTAATCAGGTGTGCAAGGATTCATGATAAAGTGACGATCAATTGAGTAATCAAGTGTTCAAGGATTCACATGACGTAGTTAAAAAGGGACTACCGTTGGCGTATTATGCAAGAATGGACATTTGTGAATTATGTGATTATGATTCTGTGACACGCTTTTTTTAAAAATGAAGATGACTTTTTTTAAGGATGAGTAAAATATCATTCTCTTAATATATTACTTTCTTACTGCGGTCAGGGCTTAAATGGCTATGGAAGTGCAAAGAAAAGAAAGGCATTGAAAGATAGTTTGTATTGTAATTGGATGATTATAGTCAATCTTTTCCACATTTCAATGTGTTCTCATTTATAGTCATTCTTTTTCCACATTTCAATGTGTTCTCATTTATAGTCAATCTTTTCCACATTTCAATGTGTTCTCATTTATAGTCAATCTTTTCCACATTTCAATGTGTTCTCATTTATAGTCAATCTTTTCCACATTTCAATGTGTTCTCATTTATAGTCATTCTTTTTCCACATTTCAATGTGTTCTCATTTATAGTCATTCTTTTTCCACATTTCAATTTGTTCTCATTTATAGTCAATCTTTTTCCACATTTCAATGTGTTCTCATTTATAGTCAATCATTTTCCACATATAAATCTGTTCTCATTTATAGTCAATCTTTTTCCACATTTCAATGTGTTCTCATTTATAGTCAATCTTTTTCCACATTTCAATGTGTTCTCATTTATAGTCATTCTTTTTCCACATTTTAATCTGTTCTCATTTATAGTCAATCATTTTCCACATATAAATCTGTTCTCATTTATAGTCAATCTTTTTCCACATTTCAACTTGTTCTCATTTATAGTCATTCTTTTTCCACATTTTAATCTGTTCTCATTTATAGTCAATCTTTTTCCACATTTCAATGTGTTCTCATTTATAGTAATTCTTTTTCCACATTTTAATCTGTTCTCATTTATAGTCATTCTTTTTCCACATTTCAATGTGTTCTCACTCATACGCGCTCTTTCTCCATATTTTTTTGGATCTGGGCTATCAAGCCTGACTTTGTTTTCAGCGGTCTTACAATGTCAATCTCTTCCAGAAACCTTTATCCCCCCCTCCCCCCGCCAACTCGAAAACAACTATTGTAAGACAATAGCATTCTAACACCCTCACACATACTAAAAGAATACACACAAACACAGACACACGCATAAACACACACTATCTCATACGCATATAAACAAACACACACAAACGTGCGCACATCTCTCGCACACACATACTTCTCACCATCAAAAGTCTTCCGCACTCTAACATAGAAATCCATTTCTCGAAGTAATTATGTAATTTAGAATGAAATTGACACTAAGTCTCAATGGATCTTTTGAAAGACTCACGGGAAAGTTACAATATTGTTTGGAATTAACAAGATCTTGAATGCGTCATAATCGCTAGTTTCATGAAAAGGCCCAACATGATAGTCATCACAGCCACTCTCCAAGTTCATAGGTCAGTCCAATTCACGAATTCAGTGTACCGTAGTCAATGCTTGAACTGCTTTAGACAATCATCCGAACGCTCTGCCTTGTCATCAAAGTGTGGAAGAGTTATCTGAACCAGTCTTCTGCACCATTTGTCTAAACCAGGCTGTGTTATCCCCCCCTCACGAATTTGAAATTCTTTCATGTACATCTCTTTCAGCATTGATTCGCCCAATCCTTTCATTACTGTCTGCATGATTACGTTTCTCATCTATGTTAGGTATTTTGGTTGGTTTCTTTTTTTCTCTCTTCCTTTCCCGTCTCTTCTTTCATCCATCTGCAACCTTTGGTCCTCTCTTGTTTCAATTTTTTTCTTGGCTTCATTTTGTTTCTTGTGCTTTAAACTGTACTTTTCCTTTTTGTCTTTCTTTTTCAACCCTAAGCAATTAATTTTCCATCTCTTCCTTTCACAATTTTTTTTGTACCCTGCCACCAAATTTGTATTACTTCATCCAACAAATGCTTGCATCCAATCGCCTGTCTCCAAATTCCATTGCCTCTTTTCGTAATTCTTTTCTCTCTTCGCTTATAGTCGTTTCTGTCATTCTCGTTGAACTGTGCTCACTAGAGGCTATAAATAATTTTACTTTATATATTCAAGAGACTCAGTGAGAGTGTCCATCTAATTTAACTAATTTATTTATAGAACACTAGTGTGTTCCTACTAGTAATACACATAGGTGAACTTGCTTCAACTAGTCTATCAGTAGACCATCACAACAAAGTGATATCTGGTTAACGTTACCTCACCATATGTAAATATACACCCCATATGGACTTTTACAACATACTTTAAATTCTGCCTCAGCCTAGCATTCACACACATTTAAGTAATTTAAAATCCGTCATAATTATAATCACCTAAAAGTCAATAGTTTGGGACAGCCTTAGTACATATTCCAGAAGACACCACTTGTCTCTTTCACTTGGCAGATATGCGGACGCTGTAAACGTTTTCTCTCTTCCACAACATTAAGGATATACATTTACGATCACACAATATTTCCTTACGTGGAAAACTTCTTACTAAAGGAGAAGTAGCGAGCCCCCATCCACCCACTTTTTTCTCCAACAGATGGTTATCAATATGCATAAGAAGGTCAATAAATTTAACAGTAAATTTATTAAATCAACAATCAAATATACATATGACAAATACAATGAAATGGATTACTTGACATCAATATTTCCATGAAACCACATTTGAATAATTTCCTTACTACACAGTATTATGCCTAAAATACAATTCAATACAAATCACAGGATAGTTCTTATCAGAGAATAGAAATGGGGTTATTAGAGATAAGTGATAATAGTTTTTTAATTACCTGGATCAGTAGTCTTTCATGCCTTGTTTGCAACAATGTCTTAAATTATAGATCAATTCAATTTCCATGTGTTTCCCTTCTCATGTTGAAACAGATTCCCCACTTGTTCTCTCAAAGTCAACCTGGGCTTTTTTTTACTATACCAGTTCGTTCAAGCAGAACAGTAATTGTAGTACTTCCCCATAACAGAAATTTTCTCAATGTAGTCAGCTTACTTTGCCACCATACCTCAAAGGAGTGTAGTGCATTCCTTTACACTTGCACACACTGCAGCAAAGTATTCCCGTATTTCCCCTATCATAGGGGTTTACACACAGTGAACCAAAAGATTCAAATAACACATGAAAGGCTGCTTTCTCACTGAAAATATAATCAGGGAGCAAATGTAAGTTTCCAGTTTAACACTTTATAACACACATTCCAGTGTCAACTTGCAATTTCCTGCAAAGGTATTTATTAGCCTGATATATGCACACAGCTTAGTAAATACAGCATATCAAAACAATGTCAAGTATCTGGCACACTACATATGAGCAGCTTAGTTCAAACATTTATAGAAATAATAGTCTGCTCACATAATACTTCTTATTAAAACACAAGTATAAAATATCAATAGCAAAATGCATGAAATATTTCTAAGTCCATTCTTTCTCAAACAGTCAATCACCAACAAGCTAACAGCTGCCTTTCAAGATCAGACTTCTTTGCCATTTCAAATTCAAGTGATCAGATCAGTCATTTAGATTTCTCTACGTAAACTTTTGCATCTCAACCGATTGGCTGGTCTCGTTCTCGTAAATCATAACCATTGGATAATAAAAGCTACTCACCCAGTTGGGATGGTTTGCATTACATCAGCAGTTCTAGCATATTCTCAACTCGGGTTGTTTACTTCAACTCTGACACTTTCAAAAATACCATCATAAGGATTGCCCAAGGTCGGATTACTCTGAGAATTTTGCAATTTATACAACAATTACATTTTAAAATAGGGAGAGGCAAATTTACTCCACCACTGGCAGTAAATTATATACTATGTATACTGTTATATATATACTGTTTGTGTTCTGAGCATTGGAGTACATTTTGTACTCGGAGACAAAGGATTCTGGATCTCTGAGTGTTGTGAATATGAGCACAGGGTAAACGTCAAGCGCTAATGAACTTTTGTCAGCTACTGAAGAAATTGAAACTAATGATAAAAATTAAAAGTGAGGAATGTTCTCTTGACCTATGCACACGACTAATCACACAGAGCAAGAGCTATAGCTGGAGTAGGGACAACTGTGTTCTTTCAAACAATAAAAAGGAATATTGCATTACTCAACATGAACTCGTAAGTGACTTTATTTTCACTTTCATTTTAATTCAATCATAAATACCACGTACTACAGTAATTGATTTATTCACCTGATATTTACAATGTTTATAATGTGCCTGCCCCCCTCCCCCCTCCCGAGAAAATGTGAAGACTTTAAGAATAGTTCTGTAGAATGTTCATTGTATGAATAATGAAATTCGTAGTATCTCATTTATCGACAGGCCTATGATCGCCACAAAGGAGAATGCTAATTCTTATGAAAGCAACCATGGGGCAACTTTACCTGACATACCTATTTAGTAAAGTTAAAACGATATATAACAACTGGGCAGCCATATTTAGACACCTATTTAGTAAAGTTAAAACGATATGTAACAACTGGGCAGCCATATTGAGATGCCCATTTCGTACGTTTAGCAATGCTTATAACAGCAGGAAATGCACCTTGTGAAGACACTCATTCCTATTCACTTAGTTATCTCCCTTGGAAACCATAAAAAAGAAAAATCAGCTCCAGATTAAATTCGTGGCGGAGATGAGCTGGAAAAGTCGAAGAACTGAGTTATTCGCAACAAACAAACAAACAAAAATTGTTCAAACCGTTTGGAACTTTAAAGATTTAATGTCCCTGGATTGGCTAAAGGTGCATAGCTGCCATTGAAGTATTGGAACACATCCATTGACAGCTGCATGGTTGAGGATAGCTAATGCATTATACTTAGAGAGTTCATTACTTATCCACACCTACCCATGATGAAAACTTTGACCTTTGAACTGTAGCTGGTATTCGATCAGTTGCACTATTTGTGGTTGATGATTATTTTCTCTGTTTTGTTTTTGTTTTTTTTAGTTGATCAGTGTAAACCCGTCGTAATGGCTTTCAGTTCGATCTCCTGGGGTTCCAGTAGATTTCACAAATGTAAGCGAAGCATCGAAGAGTCAAGGAGCGGTGATGGTGGAATTAATCAATCACTTAACGTACTGTTTCTCTGTTCCCTGCGCACGATCGAGAAACAAGGGGGGTAAACGCTCATTGTTTACATTAACGTCAAACACTTCACGGCATCTCGACGGACACGAACATCAAACCGCCTCACTAAATCGGTTCAGCCATTCAGACTTACACGTATTCAGTTATTTTAAGCAATATGAAATAGTGTTACAATGTCTGTGTTCCTTCAGAGTTGATTTGATCCTACTGGGCGTTCCTTTTCCTTTTCAGGCTTTCACTTGGATGGATTATGTCCTTAGTGGAGTTCAAGTGTACGTTGTGGAATTTGGACGTTACATCCGGCTCTCCCTATAGGAGACTTTTGCGTCGGCGACTTTGCACTTACTGGTATTTGTTAATGGTAAATTTGATAGAACTGTTTGGTTTTTATCTTACTATTATCTTTTTTTTTACTGGTGAGCTGGATCCTTGATCCTTTACTGTTTGTAGATACATTGTAAATACTGGTGAGTGGTTCAACCAAGCAAAATATTCCAATATAGTTGGAAACTACCGAAAGGGAGCTTGTTTTGCATGTGGGCATAACTGTCATGTGGGTATTACGTACAAGATTTGGAATTGTTGATGTAGATATCATTGCATAAGTTGTTCGTATATGTACTAATGAAATTAGAACGAAAAAAATAAAATTGCTAATGAAAGGGGAATGAATTCCTTTTGACAAAAGAGAAAATGAAAATAATGATAAACATCCTCTGACGCTCTCCAGGTTTTTTCAAGATGTTTACTTCCCTGTTTATTTCCTTTTTATATTTTCTCTTTCTCACTCTCCCCATTTCTCTCTCTTCGTCCAATTCCGTCACATTTCCCTTTTCTCTCTGCCTTCCTATCTATTTGATTTCTGCCTTTCTCTTTCTTTTCGTTTTCCTTCCTTTCTTCTCTATTTTATATATTTTTCCTTTCTTCACTTTTTTTTCCATTCTTCCTTGTTTTATTTTTTTGAGATTTTTTCTTATATTCTCTTTCTTCTTTCTCTCTTTTTCTTTCTTTTTAGTTCCTTCCCTCCCGTGTTTCTTTCTTCTTACTTTTTAAATTTCTTTTTCTTCGTTTTTCTAACTTTTCTTAATCGCCATTTCTTTCTTGTGCTCTGTATTATTTTTTCCTTCCTTCCTTATTTTCTTTCTTCCCCCTTCTCTCTCTCCCCTTTCTCTTTGCCTTCTGAATGTTTCTTCATTCTCCTATGAGGGGGGGGCTCTCTCTTTTCCCTCCCCTCACAACTTTCTCATATTTCTTTATTTCTTTCGTAGCAGTTTTATTTCTCTTCTTTCGCTGTTAACGGCATGACTGAAAGAACGTTGTTTGATGAAAACGCAACACAAAGTCAAAATAAAGTAATAGTTGTTTTTAACAGCAAAAAAATCATAATGCAGTCACTAAATAATGATAACAACATTTTGAAATGACATCTCCTGTGAACTGGAATATGCGGAAAATATTCTTGGTCTTTCCTTAAAACAGCTGAATTTGACACAAGATCCAAGCTATTTTCTTTTTTCCTTACTTCTGCATTTTCTCATGTCTCTCGCTCGTTTTTCTCACTCTCTTTAGCCCTTGTTTGTTATTTCACTTTCAATCACTCTCTTCTAGTTAATCTAACTCCCTTTCTTTCCTTTGGTTTTCTTTTTATTGTTAGTTTTTCTTTCTCTGGCTTCAGCACTCCATTCCTCGATCTCCCCTTTCCTCTCCCACTCTCTCTCTCTATATATATATATATATTCCACTTCACTTCTTTCCTTTGTCTTTGTTTTCTCCCTTTACTTCATATCTCTTCCACACACACACACAGACACACACACACACACACACACACACACATCACACACACATCTCTTCATTCTCATTTCCCTTTTTATTATCTTTCTTCTACTCTCTCTCTCTCTCTCTCTCTCTCTCTCTCTCTCTCTCTCTCTCTCTCTCTCTCTCTCTCTCTCTCTCCCAAAAATAGAAGGCATTTTAGAAAGTATCTGTACGAAGAAAGGATCTCTATTCATATTAGATGCATTGCAATTTGACTAAAATTGTTGACACTACTTGACCGAGAGCTCCCTAAACAAACAAGATGTCAATGCCAATGGACGAAAAGAGTATATTATTTTAGGTGTCTCGGGTTGCGATGATGCTTTATAGTAGAGGATTCTCATGTGGAAACAAGGATTTAGTGATGGAGAAAACAAAAATGGCTTTATGTCAATACTCCAGAAAAGATTGTTAATAATCACCGCTAATGAACAGGTGCAGTAAACGGAAGCGACAGATTTACGATTTATAGATCTTATAAAAGAAAATTGAAGAATTGGACTATATCAAAATAAAATGTTTTGAAAGCATGGATGAATCTGATTCAGCGTGCTTCCTATTCTCTCGAACCGTCAGTAAAGTCAGTAAATCAGTTAAATCAATAGTCAGTAAAGTCAGTAAAATCAGTTAAATCAATAGTTAGTAAGTCAGTAAAATCACTTAAATCAATAGTCGGTAAGTCAGTTAAATCAGTAGTCAGTAAAGTCAATAAAATCAGTTAAATCAATAGTCAGTAAGTCAGTTAAATCAGTTAAATCAATAGTCAATGAGTAAAGTCAATAAGTCAGTAAGTCAGTAAGTCAGTAAAGTCAATAAAGTCAGTAAAATCAATCAAATCATTAGTCAGTAAGTTAAAGTCAGTTAAATCAATAGTCAATAAGTCAGTAAAGTAAGTAAGTCAGTAATGTCAGGACAAACTGTAAGTTTTACTAGACTTGTCTGGAAGACAGATAATTTGTAACCATCCGACAATCTGCGCGCTTGCAAAAGATAAATATGGACATGCAAAGCCAATCGTTTGTGGGTGTTTGTTTTGAAATGCTTACTGCGTTATGACGCTATACAAATGTACCAATACCTTACTGCGTTGTGACGCTATACAAATGTACCAATACCTAGCTATGTAAATAAAGCGTTTAGGATACGAGATGTGGTCATGACTATTTCATAATCTCGTGTCAATCAATTGTGTGTGCTTTATTTTTTAGAAAAGAGAGGCTTATGGTCATAATAATGCATTAATGTATTTACTATTTTTAGTTAGAAGCCTATGTTCACACCAACAATCATTTATTTTGCCTATTATTTTTATATCTATTACTCATTTGCTATCATTAGCTAATAATGGTTTATAAGAGTCTATTGTTAGAATTTTTAAATAATTGATTTGATTTTACCACCCTTGTCAACAAAAAAAAAAATCATTATTCTCTCTTTTCAACCCTTATACTTTTTTTTCTTGTTTCCTTCGACTTTTATTAACCCTTTCTTTTCTGTTCCAATCTGTACTGTCTCTGTGGTGTAGTAAATTTGCCTCTCCGTATTTCTAAACTTAATAATTATATAATTGTTACCAATTTAATTTGACCCGACCTTGGGCACTCCATGTTATGATATTTTTGTGTAAGTTTGAGTAAACAACTCAGTTGGAAAATATGCTAGAATTTGCTGATGCAATCCAAACCAGTTCCACCTGATCAGTAGTTTTTCTGACTAATAATCTAACACTTGTTCATTAAAAAATTCTTCCAATGGGGATGGACTGAAAGTAACTTTGTTGAAGAAGTTCTCTATTCTAATTATTTGATTTTTGACGAAATTCGAGTCCAGTCATAAAGGCTATCATTAGCTTATGGTAAGTTAACTGACTGATAAAGGAAGAATGGATTTAGATTATTTTGTATTTGTTTGCTATTGATCTATGATCTGAATTTGAGAATGTTTATGTAATTGAACTATTATTTCTACGTTCACTAATTTGAGAGAGACGAGTGGTGTCTTCAGGAAAATTATTAATAACATAAACTAAGATTTTCATCACTTGTAATTATTTATGGATGACTGAATAATAATAATAATAATAATAATAATAATAACCAATAACTAGGGTGGCGTTGTGTCACAGTCTCTCTCTCCTTTTCTATCAGGATTCTCTTTCTCTTCGTCTCTTTTTTACTCTCTCTCTCGTTTACTCCCTTCTCTATTTGAGTCTTTCTTTCCTCTCTCTCTCTCTCTCTCTCTCTCTCTCTCTCTCTCTCTCTCTCTCTCTCTCTCTCTCTCTCTCTCTCTCTCTTTCTCTTCATGTCTCCCCTCCTCCTCTCTCCCCCCCCCCCTGTCTCCCTCCAATTCTCCCTATATATATATATCTCCTCTCGTTCTCGCTTTTCTCCTTCTTTCTCTTGCTATTTCCCTCCCTCTCTTCTCCTTATTCTCTCTCTCCTTCTTTTTCTCTCTCCATCCTTCACTCTCTCTCTTCTCTTTTCCCCCTTTCAACTCTACTTTCGTTCTGCAGTGTGCGTGTTGTCATACAGTTCCACCCTGATCTTTTCGCCCTACGGCCGCCATCATTACTAACTGTCTTAGTAAAAGCAAGCCATGTATTCAGGAACGAATCAGAATTTCGTTTCCATTTATCCAGCATCGACCAGATGATTGCAATTAATGTTGTCTGTCGAGAGTCTTCCTTTTCTTCCAATTTTTTTTCTTCTTCTTCTCCTCCCATCGGAAATCCCTCAAGTCTTCGTCTGTGACAAGCGCAAGGGGAGGAGACTCCGGGCGTCTGCACACAATAAGCACTTTTCCAAAGCCGACTAAGCAATCACCATTTCATTGAGACACATACCAATGTCAATGTTATTTTGCATCCCGAAACCTTGAACTACTGACGTAGTCACACAGATCACACGGAGACGTAATGTTTTGTTCTGCATGTTTGCTGTTTTTTTAAAAATTTTTTATAAAGAATTTTGAATCAATAAGGTTGAGGATTATTTTGTTGTTGTTTTCCTGGCTTGGAGGCTAGGGGTGAAGAAGGGTTCCGAATCAACCACCTAACAGTCAAAGATAGGGTCTTTTAATAGTCTGGCGTCAATAGATTTTAGAATAGTTCATGTTCAGTTCCTATGTGCATAATCGTATAAAATACGTTCGCAAAGAAAGTAACAAGTTTCAAGAAAACAATAGTCTCTAGAGACAGGTATTTTAGGAATAAGATCCCAGCAGACACAAAAATCTCCAGTAGTAATACTTCCCTCAAGTCGTATATACTCTCCCTTGGAGTGGCATAGACATCCAGTAAATAACGCGTTACAATATCAGAAGGTTCTATGATATTTACTACCTACTTATGTTTTCGCTATACGAACCTCATGTTCTCCTCCATGCTCTAAACCGAGAGATCCCCAAACGAGACACAGATACCCACAAGAGACAGACACAGATACCCAAATGAGACAGAAAGACAAATTTCCTTCTCAAATGTGTCGTCACAGTTTCTATATATATCCTTCCTCATTGTGCTGGTCTCGATCACCGCTATCGAACAAACAGTGGAAGTACGTCGTTGTGACGTCGATGTACGTAATACGTCATTTTAGCTGCTGCGCGATTATTTTTTCTATTCTCAACTGTAATCTACATCTATTGCTAGTCAACCCTCATCAAAATTATTATATCTTCAACAGTCCAGAATGATTTATATATATCTGGAAAAGTTTTCATACGACCGGAAACAAAAAGAATTGACTATCTAATGGAGAAACACTGCATCGCCATATCCGTTTGAAGTTTTCCTTTTTGTATTTTAATCTGTCCAAAGACTGTGTATGTACCATGTTCGTTACAGCACGTCCTGCTGTCGCTAATCTTTATATAGATGTTTAGTAGTTTCAGATCATTTCAATGCATCCTTTCCGACACTAATCTCTATACAGATATATAGTGGCTAAGATTTTTCAGCACGTCTTGCTATCTCTAATCCCTCTTTGAACCAATTAGTGGCTCAGTTCTTATCAGTGCGTCAATTCTAATTCTCCTAAGAACTCTGATTCCCCTAAGAACTGTGTATGACTCTGCTCTTTATAACGCGCCAAGCTATCACTAATTCCCACACCCCCACCCCCACCCAACTAAGAACTGTGTGGTGACTGTTTTTAATAAAACGCCAAGCTATCACTAATTCCCCCACCCCCACCCAACTAAGAACTGTGTGGTGACTGTTTTTAATAAAACGCCAAGCTATCACTAATTCCCCCACCCCCACCCAACTAAGAACTGTGTGGTGACTGTTTTTAATAAAACGCCAAGCTATCTCTAATTCCCCCACCCCCACCCAACTAAGAACTGTGTGGTGACTGTTTTTAATAAAACGCCAAGCTATCTCTAATTCCCCCACCCCCACTCAACTAAGAACTGTGTGGTGACTGTTCTTAATAACGCGCCAAAGCCGTCTCTAATTCCGCTAAGAACTTGTGGTGACTGTTCTTAATAACGCGCCAAAGCCGTCTCTAATTCCGCTAAGAACTTGTGGTGACTGTTCTTAATAACGCACCAAAGCCGTCTCTAATTCCGCTAAGAACTGTGTGGTGACTGTTCTTAATAACGCGCCAAAGCCGTCTCTAATTCCGCCAAGAACGTGGTGGCGGCTCCGTTCTTCACTGTTCTTTGCCATCTCTAATCCTATAAAGAACTGTGTAGCGACTCGCCATTGATAGAGTGTCATCCATCTGAAGTTTTGGGGAGTCCTTCATCTTTTTCAGTGTTCCCACCCTTTCAATCTCTACAAACTATAAAGTGACTCTATATTTTTCTTTCTCTCTAGGTCGAGTTCCACACCCTCATCTAGAGTGAGATTTTTTTTCTTTCCGACGTGGGTACAGAAAGCAGGTGGGTACACAAAACAGCTGTTTGATTCTAGTACTGTTGGTTGAAACTGTGAATTGACTGCACGTGAAAACCAAAGACCTATGTCAGAATTCATTTGTCGTCTGCAAAAATTCTTTCCACCACCATGTAAAATAATATTTGAGGTCTGGAACTCTGTAATAAAATTTTTGGAAACCAAAGGAAGAATTATCATAGCGTTGTTCCTTTCTTTTATTTTCGTTCCTGCAAAATTTGTAGGCTAACACACTATGATGTTGGACGGCTGAGTTTGCTTACGCAGACCAAGCAGGTGTTTCAAATCCATTTTTTTTTCTTTTCCAGGAAAAACACTTCTACACTCCAACTACATCCGTCTGTTCACAATTTTCAAGCTCCCGCTTGGCCGTTCTCTGCCGCTCTACAATCAGTCTCTAGAGTCCTGCAGGTTCGTGCCGAGAAAGCCGAGGTAAACTTTTGCACTTGTGAAATTAAGTGACGAAAGACAAGGTTGTGGTCTCCTAAGTCTTACAGTCAGCACTACAAGCTCCTTTAGTTCCATTGTTAATTAACCCTTTCTTAGCTGATATCAGTGCAATGTCGTTTCTGAGCTAGAAAATCATTGGATCAACAGTGAAGGGGTTAGGGAAAGTCACAGTTATTTCAAACAAAACAGAATTGAAAGGTTCTGATAGTTGAGTGGGGAGGGAGGTATGGTGAAGGGGAAAAAATAGGCTCTGTATTTCCTTTGATACGAATTATACTAATGCAACTTATTATTAATAATGTTGCTAAATCTAAGATAATATATTGCTAATAAATAAAATTTAAAAAGACAAGAAAACAAATCACCATATCAAACTCTTGCGCAGCGACTTTTTACAATTTTTTTACCGTCTTTGTAAAGTACAACATTTATTTACTGACTTTGCAAAGTACAATAATTTTTACTGTCTTTGTAAAGTACAACATTTATTTACTGACTTTGTAAAGTACAATAATTTTTACTGTCTTTGTAAAGTACAACATTTATTTACTGACTTTGTAAAGTACAACAATTTTTACTGTCTTTGTAATGTACAACATTTATTTACTGACTTTGTAAAGTACAACAATTTTTACTGTCTTTGTAAAGTACAACATTTATTTACTGTCTTTGTAAATTACAACATTAATTTTGCTGTCTTTGTAAAGTACAACATTTATTTACTGCCTTTGTAAAGTTCGATATTTATTTACTGTCTTTGTAAAGTACAACATTTATTTACTGCCTTTGTAAAGTTCGATATTTATTTACTGTCTTTGTAAAGTACAACATTTATTTACTGCCTTTGTAAAGTTCGACATTTATTGTACTGTCTTTGTAAAGTACAACATTTATTTACTGCCTTTGTAAAGTTCGATATTTATTTACTTTGTAAAGTTCGATATTTATTTACTTTGTAAAGTACAACATTTATTTACTGCCTTTGTAAAGTACAACATTTATTTACTGTCTTTGTAAAGTTCGACATTTATTGTACTGTCTTTGTAAAGTACAACATTTATTCACTGCCTTTGTAAAATACAACATTTCTTGTACTGTCTTTGTAAAGTACAACATTTTGGTAAAGAATGCAGGATGAATAACCCGTTACAAATGTTATTATACTGCCTTTGTACAGTACAACATAATTATTGGTAAAGAATTCATGGTGAATAATCTATTACAAACTTTATTGTACTTTGCGGCAGAGTAAATTTGCCTATCCCTATTTGTAGACTAGATTGGTATATAAATTGTTACATGTCAAAGAGATGCACGTGTTTCCTTGACAGAGAGTTGTGTGCCCCTTTCCGGCAGTTTTTAACTGCAAAAAGGATTTGTTTGTTTGCTGTTAGCAGTGACGGGGGTAGGTACTTGTCGCTGTCAGACAAGTAGACAGACTTCGGACATGACAGTGGGTAAGCAACATGTGATCTGTCTTAGAGGGGTGTGGGGAAGGGGGGGGCCGAACTAGGTGTGCTCTCAATATCAGTGTGCGCTCGTTGACGTCAAGACAAACCGAGCTCATGACGGATGTCAAAGACATTTTGACGGATGTCAAAAACAAACCGAACTCATGATTGACAAACCAAATTCATGACGGATGTCAAAGACAAACAAACTCATGAATGATGTCAATACAAACCGAACTCAAGACGAGACAAATTCGTACTCGCTGACGTATTTACGTATAAGGATGCAAGTACACACACTCGCATTCACTATAGCACATACACTCACTATGACCTCCATTGCACATACACTCACTATGACCTCCATCGCACATATAATCACTATGACCTCCATCGCTCATACACTCAGTATGACCTCCATCGCACATACACTCACTATGACCTACATCGCACATACACTCACTTTGACCTCCATCGCACATACACTCACTATGACCTCCATCGCACATACACTCACTATGACCTCCATCGTGCATACACTCACTATGACCTCCATCGCACATACACTCACTTTGACCTCCATCGCACATACACTCACTATGACCTCCATCGCACATACACTCACTATGATCTCCATCGCACATACACTCACTATGACCTCCATCGCACATACACTCACTATGATCTCCATCACACATATACTCACTATGATCTCGAGCACACTACAACCCCAATCACAAAACAAACTTATTATTATTATTACTATTTGTAACTCCAAACGGTAGGGAACTTAGCTCATATTAAATCTAGACAGTCCCAGACTTACATCTGATTTTTTTTCTTTCAGGAGACCTATCTTCTAATTATCAGAGCCTAAAAATCCGTGACTCATAACAAACCCCCACCCTGTTTAGGCTACTGATTCATCACCTAGAGAGTGATGGAGGAAGACAATAACACACCATGTTGTAGGCACATAGAATCGTGTGTTAACATCACAACAACACGTACACAAAAGAACGCTTACATTTACATAAAATCAAATAATTCATATGATAAACTGTTTAAGAAGAAGAAAGCATGTAAATAAAATATGAACCAATCAACAAAAAAGGAGAAATAAACAATCAGTACAGTATGACTAATGTCAGAATGATAAATTTCCAGGAAAAAAGAAAGATATCAATATATTTAGTAGTTGGTTACTTTTGATGATAAAATAAACAGGTGCTTTACACATGTCCACAAACACCACATGAAGGCTATATTCACCACTCAATCATATTCACTCGCGATAATACCATCTCCATTAATACCTAGAGTTCCATTCCAAAGAATACTAACACTTTTGATGACCCCTGTTAGAGTCCAGAGACAATTCCATGTTAAACAACTGGTAGTCCCCCGAGTAAGGCTATATATGCAGTTTCTGTGTTGGCCACCTGGCCCTAACATTAATCATTGACCCTAATTTAATGTCTACGCTACAGTGCCAGTTTCAAGTTTCACCGGGACATCTCATTAATGAGCAACTGGCTGACAAAAGTCCACACACAGAGAGTACAAACATGACATCAGCCAACAACTCAACTTTCATGCAAAAAAATACAAAACATGGCTTAATGTTTAAGAAAAATACACAAATATTAATGTTATATTCTCTGTTGATTATTCTAATTGTTGACAATACTAATTCTATTAGAATAGATATAATAGGGTAATATATTTTTACACTATCCTTATTGTTTTGAACATCTGTTTGTCTGCTATAAAACCTAAGAATTCTCATTAATCAATGGGTTCATCTTAATGACAGGAAGCTTTTAGATGTATGCTCAGAAGCCTGTTCTGCTTACAGAACAATATGTTTGTGGGGAGGGGGGGAGGTTTTGGATGATGGAGGTGGCCTTCTAATGTTTTTGTAGTTAGAGCACTTAGCACTTAAATGAGTTTACTTTGCAGATGACTGCTGAAATCATTTCGTATGGGGACTTTTCCTAAATGACCTTTCACCCTTTTTTTGAGTAAGACATTTTACGCAACACAATAAAACTATCATCGTTTGCCATGTGCACTTCGGACTGCAAAAATGAAATATTTACCCAATTAGTCATCCACGAGATGGCTTTAGACAGTAAAATGAAACGGATTAAAATAAACACAATATATTTACTCAATTAGTCATCCACGAGATGGCTTTAGACAGTAAAATGAAACGGATTAAAATAAACACAATATACTTACTCAATTAGTCATCCACGAGATGGCTTTAGACAGTAAAATGAAACGGATTCAAATAAACACAATATATTTACTCAATTAGTCACCTAAGTATAAGTCAACTAAATGGGGAATATTGTAGACTGCAATTAAAGCGAACGTGTTATATATCAATGGACTAGCCTCAGTAAAATACCATTTCTTTTACCACAGATGGTGGAAGGTCTTTTCGGAAGGTCTGCTGATGCTCAGCGTAAAAAGGCAGCCCGGGCTGCAGAGGCAGACGACGAATGCCAACAAAGACTCCAAGCCCAAGCAAGCGCAGACTGGCCGCCGTAAGGCAAGGGGAAACATCAGAACAAACAGAAACTAGGCAACAGGCTGACGTCATCAGGCAGACAACAGCACGACAACCGGGAGACAGACAATGAACGCCAACAAAGACTCCCAAGTTCCCAGCAAGCAGACAGGCCACAGTAAAACAAACGGAAAACAACAGGCAGCTGGAGAAGTCTTCCTTTTCAAAATGGACAACATTATGTCGGATGATCAAGAATGGGCAGTCCACGTAATCTTTTAGTATATGCCCCAGCTCGGAAGACGCACAACCGCTGTGTATAGAGAGGTACTGAGTAACGTTAATTAAATAATATCTCTTCAAATAAAAAAAAAATATTTTATACAAATTGTACAAAACTAATTAAACAAGTTTTCATTTCTTTTCAGTTATACGTTCAGTTATGTTTTTTTTTCCTTTTAACTCGGGCGATGCCAGATATATCATCCAGTTTTTATTATTAATGCAACTACGTTACTTTTATAAATCTCTTCGTACTAACAATCATGGCCGCTAGGCTAAGAATCATGAGAAAGGAAGTTAGAAAGAATTGATCGAGTACGATGCCAATGATCGATGCTGGGCTCAAATCCCTGACATTTTGCATGCACGGCTAGGCGCCTTTACCTCGGAGCCACCATAACGATCTCCCGAAACAGATATGCGCGCGCACACAGCAGCAACAGAAACGCTGTGTGATGAATTAGTGCCGATTGTAATGACTACTATGACTGACTGATTCATTAACTGCCTGACTTACCAGTCCTATTGACTGACAAAAGGAAACGAAGCTTAAGAATGCAGTGACTTAGCAATCCTACGGATGAACACAATTCAAAGAACTTAAGAGCGCTGTCATTGCTGTAGCCTAAATCAGAAATAATTTTAAGACCAATCTAGAAAAACACGATATCTTGTAGTTAAGTTTATTTGAGATATATTGTTTGCTGTGTTGAGTTGTACAGACCATGTCCGGTGATTGCAGTGAGAGAGGGTGCATGTGTGGGCATTTGTGTATTCCATGTGTGTGTGTGTGTGTGTGTGTGTGTGTGTGTGTGTGTGTGTGTGTGTGTGTGTGTGTTTAGGTGCAGTTCTTACGTATCTTATGTATATTGTGCGTGCATCCGTATGTTTATCTGTGCGCAGTGTGAGAGAAAATATTATTATAATGTAAGCATATGTATTATGTGTGTGTTTGTGTATGTGAGTATACGTGCACTTGTAGTTTCACTGAACAAATCAATGTGTGTTTGTGAGTGTACGTCAAATGCATACATACGTGTGTAAGCGCGGGTGTTTCAGTGTGTGTGTGTCTACTAGGTTGCAATGTCGATATTTGCAAGAAGGTGTTTACGTGTACGTGAGTGAGTGAGTGAGTGAGTGAGTGAGTGAGTGAGTGAGTGAGTGAGTGAGTGAGTGAGTGAGTGAGTGAGTGAGTGAGTGAGTGAGTGAGTGAGTGAGTGAGTGAGTGAGTGAGTGACACATAGCGAAACACATAAATAGCGAAGTTTTGAGAACTTTGCGAACAGAAAGAAGTTTGGACGGAAGGGCATTGATCGCTGTCCAAGACTTTGGAATTACTCCAAGGTTTTGCTCATCAACTTCTAGAGAGCTCTTGTGCCCAGAGTAGTCTCCCTTTTTATCCCAATCTCGACCCGGTAGTGATAGAAGTATGCAAATTTCCGGCCACTTCAAACCGCACACGACACTCGGCCTGCAGCTCAGACGGCTCGTCAAGATGAAGAGTCCACCGATTGGACACTGCAGTCAGAGGTCAACATCCTCCCCACCTACACCTCTTCACTGCCACTAATTACCAGAGCTCGGTGGCATGCAGTACTGGTCTGGAAAGCCATTGGATACGATTTATCTATTGTCCTCTTATTCTTGCTAGGTTGGCTTCTTTGATGTACTTTTAAAAACTGAACACGTAGGCAGTAGAACGTTTGCATAAAGAAATTTTGAATTTTATTGTTTAGGGCTCCAGACAGTAGCCATCCACCCACATTCCCCTATCTACCTTTCCTTCTCTTTTGTTATTTGAGGGTTGGGGTGGGACAGCTCACGTAAAACTTGCTAAACAGTTACAGCAATGGCAGTGCTTGACTGATTAAATTGGATTTAGCGTACGCATTCAAGATCACCTAATTTGTACGGAGAATTATGGAATATTCAAGAACGGTAAACGTGTACAGAATAACCGCATCAACGCGCTTGGCAATCATGCACGCGCACTGAATTGACCAATAGCATAAACGAGTTTCTTGATTGTTGATTTCTGTTTAATTCTTCAGTTCCCAAAAACTGACTGTAGGTTTCTGTTTAATTCTTCAGTTCCCAAAAACTGACTAGATTTCTATTTAATTCTTCAGCTCCAGTAACTGACTGTAGATTACTTTTTAATTCATCAGCTCCAATAACTGACTATAGAATTATTTTTAATTCATCAGCTCCAATAACTGACTATAGAATTCTTTTTAATTCATCAGCTCCAATAACTGACTGTAGATTTCTTTTTAATTCATCAGCTCCAATAACTGACTATAGATTTCTTTAATTCATCAGCTCCAATAAGTGACCACTGTACTTTAAATACGACATAACTATGCAAGAGGAAAGCCCTTTTTTTCTTTTAGGGTTCTGACCTAAACCCTAATCGACGTTACACCCTAAGTGGATTTTACAATTACAATTACAATTTTAATTACAATTAATAATTCAAATGCTTGTACGTATATAATCGCCATATGTTCATCAATCGTTATTCTTTAGCAGGTTGAAGAAAAAATATTCTAATCAAACTAAAGATGAGATTTTGAGGCAACATTTAACAAATTACATTATTAAATTTAAAAATAGAGATAGGCAAATTTACTCAACCACAGCTTGCTATTATTATTTTTAATTTGTGTGTTAGCGTTCAAATCTATATTTTAAATATTTTAGGAAACTATATATAAATGAGTGACTCAACTTTTGTGCCTCAATTTTAACTCAAATTTAGCTTTTTTGTGAGCAATAACTGTAGGAAACTATAGTTGAATGACCTTCGTTGTGTCAAAGTTTAACGCCATTGTTGGCATTCAAGCCCATTTAATTTATTTTTCCCTTAGTACAGGAAAATATGGTTGAGTGATCTTGTGTCCATAAATGCTAGTAGTTAGTGTTTAAATCCAGATTAAATCAATATTTATGGCACTACGAGTGAACATTTACTATGTGTTCGTAATTTAACTGAACGCCAAAATTTAGCTTTCTTAAAAGTGTGAGAAAGTTGGAGTAAATTGCTTGATTGTATCCGTAACTGTATTAAATACGAGCACTTACCAATGAATTCTTTTTCTGTTTTAAATATTAGAAATTATGAATAAGTGATTTCCGAATGCGTCCGTAATTAAATTAAACGCCATGAGTTAATGCTGAAATTCACTGACAATAAATATAAGAAAATATGAGTAAGTTATTTTGGGGGAGCGTCCGGACCTTTTTATTAAAATCTCAACTCATAGTATAGCAATTCATTATATTTATAAGAAAACAGGACATTCTCTCATTTGAACAACTTATCAAATCGAAGAAAATATAAGCCTTGCAGACTTTTCTTTTAATGCCATCTACTTCTCAAGATTAATTTTCTAATTTTTATTTACTTTCTTTTGTATGTATTGTGAGAAAGAGAGATGCTTTATACATATCTAGAAGGGGTTGTATAGTGTAGATTGGTGGTGGAGATGGTGATGGCGGGGGGGGGGGGGTGGCGACGGCGGCGGCGAAAGTGGGGGGAGACAACTCGACATAAAAACGAAAAAGTGACCTAACATCGACATCACATATCTTTTTACTGATTGAAGTAGAAAGTGTCTTCTCACTTTACAAATCTGGTATTCCTGCTTTGTTCGTGGGCTATATTTCCTTTTTTTTTCTTTTCCTCTTTTCTCCCTTGTTCTTCTTTCTTCCTGCTTGCCTTGATGTTAGTTAATCTCGTCTTCGCATGATAAAAACTCATTACTCACCAAGAAGCGATCATAATCGGGGACCGCCTGCAGAGTTGTAAATCACACATTCAATAGGCCTGTTTATAATTTTTTTTTTTTTAAATACGCTTCGCAATTCGCCTTTGCAAAGCGCAAGACTGACACGCACCTACGGCTACTGCATGTAGTTCAACTGCAAAAGTCTCCGGGATTGTGCTGAGATTACAAATTTCTTTACTTCTGAGAATGTTAGACGTTGAAAACCATCCAAAAGGGAAGGGCACTTCTGTATTTTGTGGTCATTGCTTTTCAAAATTTCACTGGCAAAATACTGGATCTGTCGCAATTCATGTCGCATGGGATCGAAGAGATTCCCAAAACGATTATCGCCTCATGTCGTGACTGTTTATCTCTCCCTCCATCTTTCATTTCCTCCCTCCCTCACGTTCGTCACCAACACCCACCCACCCACCCACACACACACACACACACACACAAGTGCATGTTTATTTACAGATTCATACATACTCTCAGAGTAAACTATACCTACTAGAGTTGTTATGCACATACATGCACGTTAAACATATTATGTGTGGATGTGTGCTTGTAAGTGTGTTTGATAGAATACAGCATTTCAAAACGTGCAGAATTACGGTCGTTTAAACGTAATCACTCGTTATATTAGAGAACCCAGCAAGGAGTCGTCTCGGTTGATGGAACTGTACTCTCAAATAAAGAAACACCACACGTACTTTACACTCAGCATAATCCCATATGTTTGTTTTTCATCCGAATGTGAAAATTTAAGGACATTGACGAAAATGTTAGTAAGTGGGGTAAAATAGGCGAGTTGAATCATCAATGAAGGAAGTTTGGCAGCATTTGTTTGGACAATGTGCACGCGAGAGCTAGAATAATTAACGACATGATAGTTTCCTCCCAATAGAGTCTCCAGTCAACTGTAGTCGCCATAGTCGGAAGAAGAAAAAATATCAGTTGTAGGCCTTACTCCATGGAAGACAGGAGGAATAGAGGCACACGTGCCATTAATCCTACCTTGCGGAATAAAGGAGGATATAGAGGCACTCATGCCATTAATCCTACCCTGTGTAATAAAGGAGGGCATAGAGGCACTCAATGTTGCTATTAATCCTACCCTGTGGAATAAAGGAGCCATAAGGCACTCAGGCTATTAATCCTACCCTGCGGAATAAAGGAGGCATAAGGCACTCATGCCATTAATCCTACCCTGTGTAATAAAGGAGGGTATAGAGGCACTCATGCCATTAATCCTACCCTGTGTAATAAAGGAGGGTATAGAGGCACTCATGCTATTAATCCTACCCTGTTTAATAAAGGAGGGCATAGAGGCACTCAGGCTATTAATCCTACCCTGTGGAATAAAGGAGCCATAAGGCACTCAGGCTATTAATCCTACCCTGCGGAATAAAACTGGCATAGAGGTACTCGTCTGTTTAGCTGTCAATCATTGTTCTAAGCAAGGGATTTTTTTTTAAAAAACACTTCTCCTCTGTCTTACCTGAACTTGAAATATTCGCATTGCCACAACGCGGATATACCTGTCCATGGTAACGAAGATAAAAGTGTTGCTGCGTTTTTTACATTGCTTTTTTTTAAAGTATCGCTCTTTATGCTTACGTCAAGTAGGCCTAATACAGTATACTTAAGTTAAGTGATATTATATTTTGAGGCTGAAACTATTTATGCCTCATTAGGTCAATTTTGATATAATAATTTTTTTACCGGGCAGAAAATTCGTGGGTAAGAAATGTGATCAGTCGAATGTGAAACATTCAAAAGATCCCTTTGCGGGCTTCTGCGCTTTTAATTCTGTGGTCACGTTAAAGTCGTGACAAACACCTCTTTTGCTCAGCCAGCTGCAAAAGCCAAAAGAATCCTCCCGGGACTATGTGTGGGTGCCATTGCTTTTTCCCCCACTGGTAACTCTCTCTCCACCACCACTACCACCTCCCTCCCTCTCTCTCTCTCACTACACTTATCTTTCTTTGCATGATCACATGGTAGTGACACCATGTTTGTGCGTTTAAGCGTGTAAAACCGAGAAGTCGTTTCAGCGTTTTCTTTCCCCACTCCCAGCAAATCAGTACCACCCAGACACCAAAGGTCCTACGGCTGGCTTGGATGATTGATCCGTACCCTGTGGCTGAGGGAACGGCACGAACAGACCAACGCCCCCCTGCGCTGGCTGTAATGCGTCACATCATCTCGGGTGGGCCAGTGATCATGGCGGCTTTTGAGTTAACTATCTCAGATATAAGTGACAACGTGCCTCTCACTGGGGAAACTGTGATCGATAATATAGACAATGTAAGTCTCGGGCATCAGACATAGTGATGTTCCTTTTCTTTTCTTTTTTTTTTTTTTTACATCCCCAACAAATTAGGTTTGTCCTTGCTCTGTTAATCTTGGATCGTGTTTTCTGAGTCCAGATGGTCACGTGTATGTTCCTTCTTTGCTGATGTGAGTTTGAGCGCGCAGTTGCTCGAAGGATTTTTCTATTCCCCACCACCACCACCACCCTGCATTCCCGTTGATGTCATGTACGTCTCACTGAATGGGCAATGGTTAAATTCCAGAGTAAGGTGAAACGAATATTTTCGTGTTATTCTTGGGCAATGCTGCTGTATATGAAGCGTGGGTAGCCTGGTAGGGGCAAGTGTTCACTATAAATGACGGCACTTGCAATATTCAACATGTTGCCGTTTCAGGAAATTCTTTAAGAACACTAAGGCAAGGATGGACTTTGGAAAGGCGTTGAATTTGTTTGTCAGACAGAAGTGACTCGCTTCATTCACACTCCCTACACACCCCTCAGACACACACACATACACACACACACACACACACACACACACACACACACACACACACACACACACACACACACACACACATATATACACAGAAAAATACAATGAGTAATTAATTTCTTTAATTAATTAAATATAAAATCACTGCTGTTCCTTTCCAAGGTTTTTGTGCATGCTTGTACATCACTTATGAGAAGATAATCAATTTTTCTTTACAGTTCAGTTTGTGTTTCAAAAAAATATAATTACGTTCTCGTTCCATGTTTGTTATGACACATAGGTACAAGACTGATACAAATATGACACATAGGTACAAGACTGATACAAATATGACACATAGGTACAAGACTGATACAAATATGACACATAGGTACAAGACTGATACAAATATGACACATAGGTACAAGACTGATACAAATATGACACATAGGTACAAGACTGATACAAATATGACACATAGGTACAAGACTGATACAAATATGACACATAGGTACAAGACTGATACAAATATGACACATAGGTACAAGACTGATACAAATATGACACATAGGTACAAGACTGATACAAATATGACACATAGGTACAAGACTGATACAAATATGACACATAGGTACAAGACTGATACAAATAGGACACATAGGTACAAGACTGATACAAATAGGACACATAGGTACAAGACTGATACAAATAGGACACATAGGTACAAGACTGATACAAATAGGACACATAGGTACAAGACTGATACAAATAGGACACATAGGTACAAGACTGATACAAATATGACACATAGGTACAAGACTGATACAAATAGGACACATAGGTACAAGATTGATACAAATAGGACACATAGGTACAAGATTGATACAAATAGGACACATAGGTACAAGATTGATACAAATAGGACACAGAGGTACAAGATTGATACAAATAGGACACATAGGTACAAGATTGATACAAATATGGCACATAGGTACAAGATTGATACAAATAGGACACATAGGTACAAGATTGATACAAATATGACACATAGGTACAAAATTGATACAAATAGAAAAGGAAAAGAAATTCATCATAGAGACAAATATGACACATAGGTACAAGATTGATACAAATAGAAAAGGAAAAGAAATTCATCATAGAGACAAATATGACACATAGGTACAAGATTGATACAAATAGAAAAGGAAAAGAAATTCATCATAGAGACAAATATGACACATAGGTACAAGACTGATACAAATAGAAAAGGAAAAGAAATTCATCATAGAGACAAATATGACACATAGGTACAAGATTGATACAAATAGAAAAGGAAAAGAAATTCATCATAGAGACAAATATGACACATAGGTACAAGATTGATACAAATAGAAAATGAAAGGAAATTCATCATACAGACAAAATTGAGAGAGGTTACAATTGGAAGGGCTTCACCCTGAACATTTTATCAGAGTTGACACAATTTGAGATCTCATGTCATGACAGGCGTCATACTCCCATTCTCGATTAATGCATAAGTTGACTTTAGCAGGCACTGCTTGGGATTTATCAGGCAAAATTTCTGTCAGTGGCACCAGTGTCACAAAATAGGTCAGTCGGAATCTTGTCCTGGCGAAACTCACTTTCTCCTGAGTTGACAAGAAAATTATGCTGCTTCATATCTTTATCAAGACTGTCGCACATAAGAAAAAGCACCCAAGCAGGATACGACAGATAAAATAATTTGAAACACTGTATAACACATGTAAATATTTCTAGAGTCCTATTTATACCCATCCATCTCTGCTCTGTCTCAGACAGGTGTTCCTCATTCTCCGGAGTGTCATGGAACTGGTGTTCCTTCAAAGTCGGTCTGTTTTAGTACTGGTGTTCCTCTTTCTTCAGCGTGTCATGGAACTGTTGTTCCACTTTCTTCGGAGTGTCATGGAATTGGTGTTACACTTTCTTCAGTGTGTTATAGATTTGGTGTTCATCTTTCTTCTGAGTGTCATGGAATTCGTGTTCTTCCTTCTTCAGAGTGTCATGGAATTCGTGTTCTTCCTTCTTCAGAGTGTCATGGAATTCGTGTTCTTCTTTCTTCAGAGTGTCATGGAATTCGTGTTCTTCCTTCTTCTGAGTGTCATGGAATTCGTGTTCTTCTTTCTTCAGAGTGTCATGGAATTCGTGTTCTTCCTTCTTCAGAGTGTCATGGAATTCGTGTTCTTCTTTCTTCAGAGTGTCATGGAATTCGTGTTCTTCCTTCTTCAGAGTATCAAGAATTGATGTTCCTCTTTATTCGGTATTTTATGGTTTTGGTGTTCCTCTTTAGTTAATATTTCATGGTTAGGGTGTTCCTCTTTAATCGGTCTCTTGTGATTTTTGATGTTCCTCTTAGTTGTTTGACTGGCCGTCAATTATCTTCAGTCGGTGCGTTCGACTGAGGAACTAGTTGTGGTATTCGTCCTTCCAGTTTTGGTCCTAACAGCAAGATAATCATTGAAAGTAGTTGGTGGTACACAAACTTTTATTGGCTCGAGTCTCCTTCAATCAGCTGATTTAGTGGCCGTGTGCAAAATTCAAAAATTTCCTTCAGACCTATGTTGCCACTATTATTATTTACATTTACATTATATTACGTGTGTCAAGTATTGAAGAACCTTCCATTTTGATTGAAAATCGAATCCTGTTTTCAGGTCTGACGTATCTCAGTATCTTACTCTGGGGCTTCTTCCATTTTGCTCTTGGGACTTGGAACCATATTGGTCTGAGCCCAACTCTTCAGTAGTGCTAATCACCCCAGACACTCGTTCGCTGCATCTGTTAACCACAAACTGGGCCGTGTGGGCGCAGTACAATAATAAAATGAAGCTCGCAAAAGATCTCGTCCGTATTTAACGTGTTGTTAAGCCGTGGCTGTATTTGTTGTGTTTTTAGTACGTGTTCGTAAAAGTGCAAAGTGATGGCATTACAAGCAAGGAAATGAACGACGTCAAGTCACATGACCCAGTAGCTAATGGGAAGTTCACACTTTTTCAAGTCATTGAACACCATCTAACACTAACGCGCCAGCTACACTATCACGAACCAACAAACTCTTATGATCGGAAATCGGATTCAAATTCAATTGGAGCGTTCATGAGATTGGGAGGAGAGAATCACTAAAAAAAAAAAAAGAATGTTTGAAATAAAAAAAATAAGCAAATGCATAGTCAAAGACTTACATATCACGTGATTATAAGCCAGTAGATAATTCTGTAAGAGTTGCTTTCTCTCGTGTGTGACGAAATTTTAGTTTAGAAAAATGTAAGTTTCAGTGAAACAAAATAAATATCTGTCATGTGGTTGTACTGGTGTATGATCAGTGTATAAATATTCTCTTTGGCTTTCTTTGTACAGATTAATCCAGTGCTGTGTTGTAATGCAGGACAACAAGTCCAACTTGACTTATATGCATGTGAGTGGCCATTATTTCTTACAGTTGAATAAGTGAGAGGTCGTTACAGTTATAATTCTAACTGATTGACACAATTCTTGACTGTTTTAATGTTTATCAGGTCGGCATATCACAGACCTTCCATACCCAGTCCACTGTACTCATTTGTGCATGTAATGTGATCATAAAATTTCCATACTCATTTTACTCTACTCTGTGTGTGTTTTTGCGTGCGAGTGCGTGTGTATGTGCGTGTGTATCATAAAACTTCCATACCCATTCCAATGTACTCTGTGTGCGTATGCGTGTTTGTGTTGTGTGTGTGCGTGTAGATCATAAAAGTCCCATACTCATTTCACTGTACTATGCGCGTGCGTGTGTATGTGTGTGAGAAATAATCCAGACGTATAGTTGTTCTGTCGTAGACTGGGAAAATAAAAATCGAAAGCTGCATTTCATACAACTCAATTCCACTGTTTTTGGCTGTAATAAAGTGTACATTAATGGTATATTAAGACTCTCTGTTAGCTATTCGCAAATACAGAGTGAGGACATTCTTAGATACTAGCGATAAATCGAAATTTTAATAATTAGAATCTAAATCAAATGCAAATTATTATTATAGATAGGTCGCGTATAGTTAAGGTAAAGCGAGGTAGATATCACAGTCACCACGTGTTTTTAAAATATATATATATAACACGACCGACAAGTTATTAGAAGAGCAGATAATCACATTAAAATATTGTGCTTATAGACTTCAGTCTCGTCAGAAAATATATATCACGACCGACAACTTATTAGAAGAGCAGATAATCACATTAAAATATTGTGCTTCTAGACTTCAGTTTCGTCAGAAAATGCACAAGAAGCAAAGGTTCAGGGAAAGACAGTAGTAATTCCGCGGGTATTTAAAGGTCTCATACCCTCTGTCTTCCTATTTTTTTCTGATTCAGAGAAATATTGATGTTTCTAGAAGAAACAAAACTATTCAGCCATGACCATGAAGAGTGAAAGATCTTGAGGAAGGGAGTTTGGGATGGGGAGGTCAGAACACTTATTACGGACTGCGGCAAAAAATTTCTTTTTAAAAAAAAAATGTTACTGTTCTTTTTCTTTTACTAGCGATATAATGCAAAATACATTCCCTTTATTTCAAGAGATCAGAGACGAGAATTTTTTTATGAGAAATTCGGATGAAGAGGCAAATGTGTTTTAGTTACATACAAATGATGTAATTATGTAAAATCTGTGAAAGCTACCAGACAGCGCCCCATTAAGCAAAGCAAAAGGTTAATAATGTTCTTCCCTACTTTGCGAATTGTTCGCGAAAAGAGAGCCAGGGATTGTGGGGGTGGGCAGTTAGTTGGTTTGTATTTTTTTTTCTTTATCTTACCTTCGTGGCGAGCAAACTCTGTAAATAAATCTTCAGCGCAAGCGAAGAATGTTCCTGCAAGCATTGATGGCGTTTTTATTGTAATATGTCATGTCTGTTATTTTACCTTGTAATGCTCTCGATGTTTTGATTGAAATACGTCATATATGTTACGTTTATTTTACCTTGTACTGCACACGACCCCGATTGTAATACGTCATGTATGTTATGTTTATTTTACCTTGTACTGCACACGACCCCGAATCTCATTTCCGTATACCAGGGGGCTTGTCACTGAAGAGGAGTAGGGGGGGGGGGGGGAAGTATAGTAGAAATGGAATCGGAGATACGCTTTACATTTATGATTTTTTATTTAAAGGGAAGGGGGTATCCTGTGTTAAGATCATCAAGACTCTTACGTGCTGTTACGGATTTTTCTTTTTACCCATTCTGTTAGACCTCAACGGCTGACATTAGCATTATCCACATCATATTTTGTCAAAAGGCAAAATTCCTTCAGATAGCAAAGATTCTTAACACAACACTCTTGCTGATTAGGGAAAATGTTGTTTTATAAAGCTGCGATACACTCGAGAAACTGAGAACTATTCCGTCACTGAACTCGTACTCGTAAAATAGTAAATGCTTTACGTCACTTCCTTGAGTTACTTTCATACCGTGATCAAAATGCACCAACAGAACAATGCTGTATCTAACTGGGGCTGAAAGAATGCTTTACGTCACTTCCTTGAATTACTTTCATACCGTGATCAAAATGCACCAACAGAACAATGCTGTATCTAACTGGGGCTGAAAGAATGCTTTACGTCACTTCCTTGAGTTACTTTCATACCGTGATCAAAATGCACCAACAGAACAATGCTGTATCTAACTGGGGCTGAAAGAATGCTTTACGTCACTTCCTTGAGTTACTTTCATACCGTGATCAAAATGCACCAACAGAACAATGCTGTATCTAACTGGGGCTGAAAGAATGCTTTACGTCACTTCCTTGAGTTACTTTCATACCGTGATCAAAATGCACCAACAGAACAATGCTGTATCTAACTGGGGCTGAAAGAATGCTTTACGTCACTTCCTTGAATTACTTTCATACCGTGATCAAAATGCACCAACAGAACAATGCTGTATCTAATTGGGGCTGAAAGAATGCTTTATTAATGGTAAATTATTGTTAGTACAATTATTATGTGAGAGTGAGAGGTGTGACTAGCCTGTCAAATGGAATCAGTGTGGTCACGCATATTGAATTGACCTAGTGGCCCAATTAAAATGTCTCGAGCGCTAGTTAGGTAATAAGTTCCATATTTTTAGTTTGTAGTGACCAATTTTTATATTTTTTCTATATTTTTTTTAAGTGCCCAAATTGCCTTACATTTTCGAAGAGTGTGCTTTAATTAATTCACATATTGTTTCTTCAGGAACTGTTATTCTGAAAAAAATAGATTAAAATGGAAAAGACAGCACGCCAAAGCAGGATTCTAAGCACTTTTAAGCCACTGAAACTGAAACTGACCTATTTTGCCATCTTGGCGGACGTGACATCATAATGACGTCATTTTATCTGCCGCCACCTGTCGACACCCACCGTCAATTAAATGCGCACTCTTTCTGTGCGGTACTGAGTATGCTATTGCTAATAATCTGTTTCATCTATTGCCTTTATTGTTGGTACTGTTAAAATTCACTTTCAAAATTGGGAATGAACTTAAAGCTAACTTTTCTGACAAAGGAGCCAAAAAACTTTAAAGTTAATAATGGCAGCCACCGTTGTGCTGGTTCACATGTTTATAAAGTGGAACAAAAAACAATCTTTTTGAAATTGAACAGTAAATTTAAAATTCTTCCTTGTAGGTTGATAATTGGAATATAGCGTGTCAAATAAGTCGATCTAGCAAAATAGGGGCCCAGTTATAATACTGGTTCTCGGACGATAACAATTAAAGCATTTCTCTCAATTGGACGTCCAATTGATAACCGATCTCAGGAGTGTGACCATCCATAGATAGATTGAGAGAGAGTTGGATGGATGGATGGATGGAGATAAATGTGCGCATGTGTAGAGAGATAGATTGACGGTGAATAGATAAACAGGAAGAGAAAGAGCTCATGTTTTCTTTCAGACTATATTGCTTAATTATAACTTTATGCTCTAATATTCAGTAAGCCCATTGCATGGACAACATGCATAGTGCGAATTGCGTAGGGGAGGTAACCGTTATTTATGCTTCGGTTTCTTGTAAAACTGCTCACTTACGTCCCATTAACACTCGCCCCCCAAAAAATCATTAAAACATTTATTAATGACGTGTTTCGAACACTGGAGTTCTAAAGACTAAACTATCAATTCAATTTCTTTTAAGACAAAGAAAGAAGAAAAAAAAAAGGAAAATGTCATGAGAGGTGAGGCTGGAAGTGAGGAAATAGAGGAAAGTATAATGTATTTCAAAGAGTAATTTTTTTTTAATGTCACGGACATCCATAATAAATACAATGTATGAACAGCATCTTTCATTGATGATTTATTATTAGTGGCTGGAAAGACGGAATGAAGACAATAAAAAATGTAGAATCTGCCAATGAATTATTATACGTAAAAGAGGTGATTGAATGATATAGTTATTTGACTCACCAGCCCCCACCCCCACCCCCACCCCGAATAACTGCATTAAAAAATTATAAGAATATACAACAATGATGCTAATGTCACATGAGACCCTACACTACAATTATGACATGGATTTACATTTACATCAATAGCTATATTAATAAAGATGCATAAGAATTATAAACAATTAACAATAAAATTTAATTATAAGAACAAAATTATAAAAGCATAAAGATTGTTAAGACAGGATTTCTTAGTGATCACTATAATGTTTTTTCAATGATCGGATTGTCTTTATGTTCAATCTAACAGAATTGTCCATAACCAATCATTTTTAAAGGAATTGTTTCTAGGAAGACAAGGGCCGCAACTTTCTCGTTTCACATGTAACTCAACTTTCGTGTCGCTTATTGACGCTCTGGCCATGCACACAGCTAGAATATGTCAATGTCACTTTGACTGCAAGCCTCACACCACACCGTATGCACTTCTGTAGTACACCAGGTCCCTGAAATATAGAAAGTTGACCAACCCTAAGTCCCTTCTTCAGAACTAAATAGATTTATCCTATTCACACATCCGACCTCTGACTACAATTCCTCATTTCAACACTACTAAATGCAATATAAAAATTACAATTTAAATTCTACCTGCATTCATTCAGCCACTCATTTTCTTCATAAAAGGGTTCCTAAACATTTTTTTCTTCCAGCCGTTCCCTGGGGACACTACCTTTCTTCTAGCTTCTTTTAGTAAGTATGTATAAATGGTCAATAGCACCAAAGGTATTTATGCAATCGATACACCCACGCATCCCACTAAAAATATATCATTTTAATCTTGCCTATGCAGCTCATTTGAGTGCCTGGTATAAGCTCAGCCAGGTTCTCGTGCTACATCACTCTCCTGTAACAAATGTTTTTATTTTACGCCCACGCAAGCCATGTAAACTCCATCCCTCTCCTGTAACAAATGTTTTTATTTTACGCCCACGCAAGCCACGTAAACTCCATCCCTCTCCTGTACCAAATGTTTTTATTTTACGCCCACGCAAGCCACGTAAACTCCATCCCTCTCCTGTACCAAATGTTTTTATTTTACGCCCACGCAAGCCATGTAAACTCCATCCCTCTCCTGTACCAAATGTTTTTATTTTACGCCCACGCAAGCCATGTAAACTCCATCCCTCTCCTGTAACAAATGTTTTTATTTTACGCCCACGCAAGCCACGTAAACTCCATCCCTCTCCTGTACCAAATGTTTTTATTTTACGCCCACGCAAGCCACGTAAACTCCATCCCTCTCTACTCTTTTTCCCTTTTCCCCCAGAAGTCTGAACTTCCAAATAAGTACACAGTCACGTTGACTACTTTAATTTACCATTTACTTCAATTTGGAAATTGTAACTAAAAAATGAAAACTCCTTTCATGACAACATACTATCGAATGGCAGCAGTTAACACAGACAATCAAATCAGCAGTTAACACAGACAATCGAATGACAGCAGTTAACACAGACAATCGAATGACAGCAGTTAATACAGACAATCGAATGACAGCAGTTAATACAGACATTCGAATGACAGCAGTTAATACAGACATTCGAATGACAGCAGTTAATACAGACATTCGAATGACAGCAGTTAATACAGACATTCGAATGACAGCAGTTAACACAGACAATCGAATGACAGCAGTTAACACAGACAATCGAATGACAGCAGTTAACACAGACAATCGAATGACAGCAGTTAACACAGACAATCGAATGACAGCAGTTAACACAGACAATCGAATGACAGCAGTTAACGCAGAAAATCAAATAAGAGCAGTTAATTCAGATAGTCGAATAATAAAACAGACAATCGAGTAATAACAGTTAAAATCTAAATGAAGAAAAAATGGCATAAAAAAAATTTCTAGCAACACATAAACAGTAAAATGTTGTTTGAAAAAGCAGCAGTGATCTCAAAACTACAGTACAACAAATATGGCGTACAGATAGGAAGATGAAGCAAATTGGAAAAAACATTAGAATTACTTACATAATTTCCTGCTCTTTCTCTGTATAATGCATTCCTTTCACCACATGGGAGTTTTATTCTTTTTTTTCACATGGTCGAGCAAATGGGATTTGGGGGGGGGGGGGGAGCGACGCTAAAGCAACTTTAACCTTCCAACAAGTGGGAGGTTTTTTCCAAATGGCCAGCTTTTCTTTGTCACATTGAAGGGAGGGAGGGAGGAAGGAAGGAAGGAAGAAAGGAAAGAAGTTTTCCAGCTCTGTCCTTGTATAACGCATTCCTTCGAGCACGGGGGATCTTTTCTCACATTGCCAACTTTATGTTGCGTTGTCACGTTCATGAAAATGGAAAAGGTGGGGGGGGGGGAAGGAAGCTTTCATATGGCTAGCTTTATATTTCATTGTCGGGTTCACCAAATAGAGGCAGCATCAAAGTACTCATCAAAAAAAAAAACCCGACGGTCAAGGTCATTTGCTAAATGATGCTCGAATTTTCACTTGCAGTATGACTTCCAATCAAGCCTTCCAATAAACAAATTCTTTTATGTTCCTAGCAATGCATTCATTTTAATTTCCCGTCATATAACGGGTAAATACTCTAGTTGAAAGATATTTTTCTTACTTCAGTCAGTGGGAGCGAGCAGAGCAAGCATAAACTCTTCAAACTGATAACAGATAAAAGAGAGATTTTTCTGGTACATTATATCTTTACTTCCCCTTAAGAGAATATATGGCGATGGACGGGGTGGTGATGGTGGAGATAGCTCTTTATTTAATAAAACAAGGTTTTTGAAGCAGTCTGGGTAATCATTATCTGAGTAGATGTTTCTGAATTATTCTGGGTCATTCTGAGGAGATGAGGGAAGATATTCTTTGTAGATGGCTATGGTGACGACCAGCGAGACTTCCGAGACATGACTTGCTAGGTTGCCATGGAGTCCTTACATATTTTCAAGGACGTTCACATTTAAAATGTGTGTGTGTGTGTGTGTGTGTGTGTGTGTGTGTGTGTGTGTGTGTGTGTGTGTGTGTGTGTGTGTGTGTAAGGATGGATGGATAGACAGTCGGATAGATAAATAGATAGACAGACAGACAGATAGATAGATAGATAGATAGACAGACAGACAGATAGATAGATTAGATTAGATAGATAGATAGATAGATAGATAGATAGATAGATAGATAGATAGATAGATAGATAGATAGATAGATAGATAGATAGATAGATAGATAGATAGATAGATAGATAGATTATGTGTTCGCGAACGACTAAATTTCACGTCGGGTCCTGCAACCGGGAGTCTATAAATGCGTTCCAAAGTATCCGTGAGCCATATTGATGAATATTTCTTTAATAAATTTTTGTCGACTTGTTCCCTCGCAGCCAGCCGTCATTAGAAGATATAAGTGTTCTAAATGAGTCACTCCTAGCAATCACAATCTCAAATCCAATGAATTGTACTCCGAATCTAAAGTACGATTTGCATTATCAAAAGAAACCAGCGTGGCGTTGTGTCATCTGTTGGAGGCCAGTCATTGAAATTTGCACCAACCAGATGCCTTCGAATATAAACAGAAATCGTGCAAGAAAAATAAACGTAAACTGAATTAATGCCACTCTTCTCAGCAGGTTCTTTTTCTAGAACACTGCATCCGACATATTCTTCGTTAAGATAGCTTTGCTTCGACGAGATTCCGACTGAAAGCAAAGAACGGTAAATGAGTCAGCATGAATTAATTGTCTGGAAACAGCCGCCATTTTGAATTAAAATGCCTAGATAAAGGTCGTAATTTTTCATGCAGCCCGCTGATTTTACTCAGTTATGTCCCCTGCCAACAGGTCTCTCTCTCTCTCTCTCTCTCTCTCTCTCTCTCTCTCTCTCTCTCTCTCTCTCTCTCTCTCTCTCTCTCTCTCTCTCTCTGCGTATCCTACAACCGACAGAACAAGAAGAATTCTTTGGAGGTCCGTTCCATTATCTTTTTACATTTCCACCTAGTATTGCAATATAATTATTTATCTATTTTATGTTTTTATTCTATACTGATATGATTTTCTTCTATTTCATCTTATATAAAGTGGACTCTTCAGTAAGGATTGCAGTCCTTTGTTATTTATTTACTCTAGATTTATTTCCCTTATTACGTATTTTAATTTCTCGGTTGCTCTGTAAGGTAAACTAAAATTTCAATTAGTCCTCAAATTTTACCTGACTCAGTGTGAACATCTCAACGAGCTGAATCAGTGAACGGAACCTGACCTCGTTCCTTGCTGTTTTCTTTTATTCTATTTTATGTTTCCGAAATCTCGTACAGATATCATCGGAAGGATGTGGAGGGGGTCATATGTTCAAGACCCGTTCCACCAATCGACAAGCTACCGATAAGCTCGTGCGGTCAAAAAAATTGTAAAGCACTGTATGATCTTAAGATAGGAAGCGATAATGAAAATCAAAAATATGATATTATTATTTTATAATTATTTTCTGTGTTTAATTTTTGTTAGAAAGGGGGTCGGGGTAGTTCCTGATTTTTGTTTTGTATTTCATTTCAGTCGTAATCACTGATGCCTGAAGACGTATTAGTAAGTTATCACTCCTGAGTTATCACACTACTTATTTACTCCCGGTACAATTGAATGGCATGATATAATAAGCTGATTGAAAGTGACATAGTCAAATTAACAATTGTTTTTTAATGTGTTGCATTAAAAAAAAAAAAGCTTGAATAAGCTGACTACTAAAGAAAAATACTTTTTTAATGGATTACCACTTGTAAGCAACATCGCTGAGAAGAGCTTACTTTACTCATTCCGGAATCACACACTTAAAAAGTCGGTATGCGCCCAAATAAAGACGTCAAGACTTTTTTTTTTTTAAATGACGTCAAACTATGGCCGACTCATCCAAGGTTAGAGAACTCTGCATTTGTTTCCTGCTTAGTTTCAGATTGCCATCCATCAATTGGCTATCATCAATTTTCCACATTCTCCTCACCGCTCACGACTCACCCCCTCCACCCCACCATCCAGCCCTTTCCTTCCTCCTTTGGAGTCCTTTTCTCTCTTTTGTACTTTGTCACCGCAAAGCCAGATTAAGTGGTAGGCCAACGTTCATCTAACTTTGTGCCTGCCAAACTGAGATAACATTATCGTGGTTCTGTGACTTCTAGTTCATCAATGACAACGGCTTGAAGTAGGCATTTTCAAAAAAGTCTACAGACGAAGATAGGGATAAAATGCGGAAGAAGTGGGTAAAAGTGCTCTGGGAATTGGCAGAAATATTAGAGCCTGTTGCTTTAGTGGATATAAATTTACAACTAAAAGGAGTTAAACTTAGTTTTAGAACACTTCCTGACGAGTGTGTGTGATGTAGTATGTGTGTATGTGTACTTGTAATGTGCTGACAGTGTGTGTATGTATGTGTTTGTATTTGTGCGTTTCTGGTGTGCAGGCATTGTGTGTGTTTGTATTTGTGAGTATGTTTGTGGTGGGTGTTGGCAGAGTGTGTGTGTGCTTGTGTTTATATATATATATATATAGTGAGTGAGTTTGCGGTGTGTAGACTTTGTGTGTACGTGTGTGTGTGTGTGTGTGAGTTTGTGTGAGAGAGAGAGAGAGAGAGAGAGAGAGAGAGAGAGATGTATAATGATATCCAAAAGGGATAACACTGGCCTAGAAGTCTACATTCTCTATCCATCTAGCTTCTAATCTAATTTCTCAAAAGATATCAAATACAGTTTTTACTATCACATATATTTAGATATATATGCACTTACGAAAGTTATAAAGAACTGATTATTAACTTAATGACAAGAAATGACTCTTGACAGCTTCCTACCATAGTCTCCACAGACAGTCTACCAGAGCAAAGAACTTCTCTGCCTGACCTGTCTCACTTTACAGCCATGGTACAGATTCGTATGCCTGACCTGTCTCACTTTACAGCCATGGTACTGATTCGTATGCCTGACCTGTCTCACTTTACAGCTATGGTACTGATTCGTATGCCTGACCTGTCTCACTTTACAGCTATGACAAAGACTTTAACAGTTATCTATTGCAAAATTTCAGCCAGGATGTGTATTTTTCCTACGAACAATTCTGAAGACATGAGCTCCAGAACGTGTGACCAACTAATTCTAAAGACGTGAACTCCAGAAGCATGTAACCTACTAATCTTTGTAAACTAAAGATGTTATAATACTTGATCTGACAATCGTAAATACTTTTTCTGGCTTTTTCTCATCGCATTTTAAAAACGCTAATGTATGCCCGCTTTTCAAAAAGGCATTTACTCTTCCTAATGACCTGAAAAATTATCATCCAGACTACAAATTATAATATGTCAGAAACATCTTGCCCATATCACAGCAAAACGTCATAAATGTGTGTAGGTGGATGAAAAGACGTCAATTGGTCCAAAGATCCGAACTTAATGATTCACAGTTTCATCAAGGTCATTTCTAAAGAGCTTCTCTTTGTCCTCGTCTGCTTTGGAACTCGCTCTGTAAATTTTGTGGAAACTAAAGTTAACCACTCTGACTGCTGTAATCAATAATATGATTCCCTCATTCATCTCCGAATGTCATTACATTTCTCACCTTCACCTTACTAAGCTCTCGTCCATGACTTTTGCTCTTGATGGATGGATAGATAGATAGATAGATAGATAGATAGATAGATAGATAGATAGATAGATAGATAGATAGATAGATAGATTAGGGAATTAATTCTTTTTAAGTGTACGGACATGTAAAATGTTCTTGGCCTTTCAAACGAGAATCAGTCTACTTAAGGTGTGAGGGCAGATTATAACTTATAACATTAAAGTCAGTACTCATACTTTGGGAAAGATCCTCTTAAGCTGGATATGGAGAATATGTGAGGGACGAGAATGAATTCCAAGAACTTGGCATTATTATTAATTGTTCTGGACGAGTAATACTTGGAAACAGAAGATAATTTCGTGAATTATTGGTTTCTTGGGCTTGATTTATGTCTCTCCGACTGCAAAGGATGAAGACCCCGTCGACAGGCGGATTAAATAGCTCATAAAATTAAGAACTTGTTAATCCACCAGTGATAAGGAAGAATCACTTTCACATTGTGTATAATACATATTACTTGGAATATTTACATTCATAGAAGGAATTGCTATGAGAGTACTCTTGTATATCGCGAATTACCGTGTAGAATGTTGTGCATAACATGCACTATTGTACGTAGGATGTTACTGAGCACAATTATGTGCTTAATAGGAATTACTGTATATATATGATGTTCATTTATTTATTTATATATAGCAATAAAGAGTAACCTTTTTAGTTTTTTACGCTAAAGGAACCCTTGAAATAATTTTCAGATCTCCTTGGAAAATGTATTACATCTACGATGTTTATTTTTATTTCTTTTTGTGTTGGGCAGAATGCTTATTTATTTTTAATACCATATTGTTTCACACAGTAGTACTGTTACAGCGCTTAGTTCTGATCCAGAGAAAATAATCGTGGAGTGAGCTGTCAGTCAAGTCACTGCTGCGAACTCAGAGCACTTAATTAACCAACAACAAAAGATTATGATTATATATATACCCAACCACTCCATGGAATATTAACTACACCTTTTTTCTTCCCTTTATTTTTTGGAACTCAAGTGTCAATGTGTTTTTAACAATAGTCGGGGGGATGGAGGTGGGCAGGGTCTTCTGTGTTTTTATTCGGTCGCAGCACATGCTTTGTTATTTTATCGAGTGACGATGGATACGGGTTTTGAGTGAGCAAAGATGGCGTCTGCTTGTTTCGGTTAGATCGCTTGCTCCTCAGATAAAGTGGCGGTTCGTTCTTTTGACACGATAATCTACCTCTGTTAAGTTTAACAAAGTTTTAAATTCAAATTCATACTATTTTAATTCTTATGTAAGTGAAGTGAATTAATGAATTCACTTTTTGTTTTCATATTCTCAACTAGTTTTATCCTAGGTTTAAAAAATTCTCAAATATATTGATTATCATACTGAAACGTAAGAACCACCTGCAGCTGTAAGTTTAGATTAGACAGTCGAGACTATAGTACTCTTCCTGTGCATTGCCACGTTTGATGATGACCTGTTTTTATCAGCACTTACAAAGCCTATTATAATAAAAACAAGATGTTTTCACTTAGGTGTGCCTGTTTTAGCGTATGTAAGTCAAAAGCATGGAATGAAACTGCCATTACTAATATTCACGTTACCAGGAAAACGGGAAAAGTTGACTGCTTGCACAGAACGAACATTTTGTCTCGTCAGCTGCCCGTCAAATTTTCTACGTCACCATTAAGACATGCAGGTATCTGGTTTAAGAAGATCATTTATAACTGCAGCCCGCCCACCCTTTCACTCTTGCAGTGATGGATATATATTTACACGAATTAGTTAGAATTATCTAACATTAGATTGGGAAAACGTCACATTTAATGCTGCTGATACTGATAGTAAATAGAGTAATATTTTGATTTACATTTTGCTATTCACTTCATAAAATTAAAGCAATTTTATATTCCAAAAGATAGACAACACACTGTGTATGTGCGTGCGTGCGTGCTTGCAAGTTCGAGCGCTAATACTTTTTCGTTTATTTTCAGACAAGAAATTATTTACACCAGGTCCTCTTGGAGTCTCAATGACAGTGAAAAAGGCCATGTTGAGAGATCTCGGATCAAGAGATACAGAATTCGTAAACGTCATCAAAAACATTCGCACACGTCTGCTTCAGATCGCTGGTAAACAAAGAAATTTGTTCAGTTTATTATTACATGCTCTCTCTCTCTACACACACACACACACACACACACACACACACACACACACACACACACACACACATACTCATGTACACTACAAAAATCTGATTAATGAAATTTTTCTTTTTTGTAAAGCACAGCTTAAACATTGAAATACTCTCCTAGAGCAATAGAATTGTCTTGCTTATTCATTAAGGACTTAAAATGGCTTCCTTGGCAGTAATTTATAATTTCAATTGATAGTCTAAATTTGGAGTCAGAGTTTGTTTATTATAAATTCAGCAGAATGTAATTTTTTTAAAAAACAACTTTTTCTTATTTTTTGCAGGAGTGTCTGAAGATACTTTCACCTGTGTACCAATACAAGGTAGTGGGACTTATGCAGTGGAGGCAGTTTTACAGACTGCAGTTCCCCGCACCAATGGCAAAGTGTTTACAAATTTGCTCTTTGGTTCTTAACACAAGCACTAATGTTTGAATACTCATGAACAACATAAGATGTCTGTATGATTGGAAAGCATTGATGTTAATCCGAATGAATGACTTGTAAGTTTGAAATATAATGTGTAAGCTCAAAACTGAAAGCATTGAAATATGTATGTAGGGTTCTCAGTATCTAGAAAGAAAATAATATTTTTGTGCTTCAGATGTCAAGATATTTTGTATTCCAAATTCATTCACTTATATTGAGTATGGTTTATGACTCTTTTGATCAGTAGAGTAGATGGATGGTTAGACTGTATATCATTTATAACTTAAATAAATTACAGCCAGCAAACGTTTAAAGATGTAAAATATATTTTATATTTAAAAACACATTCTAATTTTTCCCCAAAGATTTCAAATTTATATTTTAAAAATTATTTATTTCTTTAGGTTCTTATCTTAGAAAATGGAGCTTATGGGAAGAGAATGGCCAAAATGTGTGAGGCAACGTCAATTCCATATCGTGTGGAGAGTTTTGCAGAGAACAGAATTGTCAACCCTGAGAGAGTACGAGAAATATTGAAGACAGACAACTCTTTCAGTTTAGTTGGTATCATTCACTGTGAGACCAGTTCTGGGATTTTCAATCCAGTGCAGGAGGTTGGGCAAATTGTCAAGCACCTGGCACCAGGTGATGATGAGCTGCTAGTGAAACAGGATTAGTGTTGTGAAAATAAACTATACTAATTCATGTGTATTTATGAGGTAGGTGCGTGTTTGAGGTGGCGGTAGTGAGGGATGATGCTCATCTTACATTTTGTGTATGTGTGCATTTTGAACATGAAACATTCATGTACATGCAGTAGCATGAAATGTTTTATCTATAATGAAAAATCCAATTTGCACTTTGTTGCCATTCACTTAGGATGAAAAAAGGTAGTGTGGAAAATAATAGATACTCATAGGTATTCTCCCCCAGAAATTTGATCTTTGTTTAATAAAGTCTGCATGAGTAAACCATAACTGGTTCTCACACAGAAAAATTGAAAATAGAAATTATACAAGTAGGACAGAATACCGTTCATTAATCATTATTCTGTAATCATTAATCAGAAGAAAAATGAGTACTAACAGTATTCTGTCCTACTTGTATAATTCCTATTATAGAAGAAGTTAGAAATAAAGAGTATAAATAACAGTACAACCTGATATCACTGCTAGGTTTTAGTAATGTCACACAATAAAATGTTCACAACAGCCTTTGCACTTATCATAGATAATGAATGTCCCAGAGAAAGTACACAAAAACTTATATATATGTGTGTGTGTGTGTGTGTGTGTGTGTGTGTGTGTGTGTGTAGAGAGAGAGAGAGAGAGCTATACAGTCCTAACAGTTTATAAAAGCATTCAAAGCATATTAATTCTTGGTTCTTCATAGATTGCCCAACTGTCCTTTAAATATATAACAAAATATAAATCCTGTTTTTTCTTCTTGGTTCAAAAAAAAACCACTTCACAGTACTTCAAAAAGGTAGATAAATACAATCAATGATCCTTTCATCGTCATTAGTGCACTCCCAACCACAACAGTTGGAGCAGAAGATTACTTCTCCAAGAATATTCTATATCCCCAGGAATCTCCATATATCCTGGACAGCCTTACAGTTACTTCACTATGACTCCAACTCTTGTATTCAGAAAGTATAGATGATTCATTAGTTGAACTAAGGCCAAAAGTTGCAATTGAATATAATAGAAAAATGTATAGATGATTCAGTAGTTGAACTAAGGCCAAAAGCTGCAATTGAATATAAATGAAAAGTATAGATGATTCAGTAGTTGAACAAAGCCAAAAGTTGCAATTGAATATAACAGAAAAGTATAGATGATTCAGTAGTTGAACTAAGGCCAAAAGTTGCAATTGAATATAACAGAAAAGTATAGATGATTCAGTAGTTGAACTAAGGCCAAAAGTTGCAGTTGAATATAACAGAAAAGTATAGATGATTCAGTAGTTGAACTAAGGCCAAAAGCTGCAATTGAATATAAACAAAAAGTATAGATGATTCAGTTGTTGAATTAAGGCCCAAAGTTGCAATTGAATATAAAAGAAAAGTATAGATGATTCAGTAGTTGAATTAAGGCCCAAAGTTGCAATTGAATATAACAGAAAAGTATAGGTGATTCAGTAGTTGAATTAAGGCCCAAAGTTGCAATTGAATATAACAGAAAAGTATACAAGGTAAAAAGGAAACAAAAATCGAGAGAAAATTTTCAGAATGTTGACTAACACGTGAATATATGTAACCAGTACTTATAAATATCATTAGGCCTCAATAAAAATACAGCATGAAATTATAACATAGAAAAAGTCATAGTTTAACTAAACACTATTTTAACTACAAAATTTCACAATAAATCACAAATTATATTAAGTAGAATTCACACTCTTACATTGCCAAACAATTTACTGAGTAGGCAAATGCTTAAAATCAACAGCGCAGGTTTTTAGGTAAACTGTACCGTGTAGGACCTAGCCTTGTGGTTGTTTTCTGTACCTGCTGAGATATACATCAACATATTTAAAGCTGACTTGTTGTTAATTATTATTATCTTTACAGGCTGTATATATTTTGTGGATGCTATGAGCAGTTTTGGGGCGGTGCCACTGGACTTCACTGCTGCCAATGTAGACTTCATGGTCAGTTCTGCTAATAAATGTCTGCATGGTGTGCCAGGATTTGCCTATGCCATTGCCCGGAAATCTATACTAGATAAGTGCAAAGGTTGGTAAAGTTGTTACTCTGATGCAGTAGCATTGTTAATAATATGTTTTGTATGCTGGATAAGAACAAAAGCTAATATGATTATAATCATTTAATAATTATTAATGAATTTTCTGATAAAGTCACATTCCTGGTGATAAGCTGTGCTAAATAAGTGCAGAGTTTAACATAATTCTGTTTGTAATAAATCTGTGCTGAATAAGTGCAGAGTTTAACATAATTCTGTTTTGTAATAAAGATGTGCTGGGTAAGTGCAGAGGCTAATGTTTCTTTATTTTGTGATAAAGATGATAATTTTTGGTTGGTAAGTTCATAGATTAGCCAGTTGAGTGAGTGATTGTTTTATAATCAGTAAAAGTTGTATATTATCTTAAAATAACTGGCCTGCTTACCTATAATTTATTTTATATTCATACTTTTAATATCAAGGTAAATTTTCTTGTCATAACACCTTTTTGAATTTCCTGATTGCTGAGTCATAAATATCTATTATTAATTGAAATATTGTCTTTGGCTTATTTTACTTGTACATAAACGCACATTGTATTTTCTAAAAGAAATGTTTGTATACATACAGGGACTTCAAGGAGTCTCAGCCTCGACCTATTTGACCAGAATGAAAGTCTCAACAAGACTGGACAGTTTCGTTTTACTCCAGGGACACACACTATGTTAGCCTTCAATCAGGCCCTGAAGGAATTTGATGAAGAAGGAGGACTAACAGCCAGAGCTAGAAGGTCATTTATGTGAAACTTGATCAGGATCACTTATTTTCAAGACGTCAGCTGCAAAGCAGAGATTATTTTTATAATTGTTTGTGGAAGATGCAGTTTATTTTATATCAGTTCTAACAGTTCTAATGATACTGTGTAAATTAAAGGAATTAATATTAATTCATAATTCAAATGCATGTGTTCATTAGGTAAGATGACTGTTATAAAAATTGACAGCAGAATAATTATTATTTGTTGGAATTATGCAGCGCTTGATAAATTATACCTGCTAGATACATTTTAAAATAATGTATCATCTTTTTTCATAGCTCATTTTAAGTATTTAACATTTTTTAGTAATGATGATGATGATATTGTTGATGCTGTAGCTATTGTGGATACGTTTTAGCTGCTAATCTAATTTTAAAATTTAGTATCAAATACAATTTTTTTAATGCACCTTAAGTTTAACATTTAGTGAATCTTCTTAATAAAACTTTGACATCAGCAAATGTGATTGTACTGAATTTATATTTATTTAAAGATCACTTTTCCATGACACCATCTGTGGTTCTTATCTCCCTTTTATTCATACTACATGTATTTAGGTACAAGGAAAATCAGACTGTTCTTGCAGAGGGGATGAAGCAGCTTGGTTTCAAGGAAGTGCTGGAGAAATCAGTTCAGGGATATATTATAACATCCTATTACTATCCTAATGATCAAAATTTCAACTTCATTGAATTCTACAACAGGCTTAATGATAAAGGTAAAGTGTTTTATTTGACATGGTAGAGAACATTTTGATAATTATTTTGTTAAGTTAAACATTTATTTACCTGGAAACCTATTGGTTCTTTTATTGAAATCCATTAACTTTAATCAGATCACAGTAACTTTAATCAAAACACAGTATGTCAGCTTTTGTTAGTCAACATTTCTTGTTTGATGATTTACAGATTACATGAACTAACAAATGTTGTTTTTTTTTAAATGTTAAATAAATATTATATTATATTGTTTAACTTAACAGGTCCTCGTAATATACAAGTGAAGATACACTACACCTGTAACATTTATATATAATTTGTTTAAGTTCTTATATGGTACCTGAAAGAAGCTTAAATGATAGTTGAGTAATTGAACGCAAACCTAAAGAGGCAACAGACGGTGATGGACTTTAAATAGAAAAAACTTATTAGACAAACCATTGAGTAGAATGACAGTTATGCTATTAGATGCATTTTTTTAGGTGAACAAGTTGATGGTCAGGTGTAACCATATGAGTAAGAAACCAATGTTTATTGTTTGATTCAGTAGCAACAGTTTTACCAACCAACTGGCTATGGGAGAGTTACTAAGTTGTTTATAAAATAGTTAGTTCACTGGTTACTAGAAATGTATACTCCTCCCCCCCCCCCCCCTTGAATATTAAGTTTTCTATAAATAGTATGGTTTTATTTTCCTTTAGGTTACAGTTGATTAGAGTAACACTGACTTTTCAGTTAATCGATTGTCAGATACTTGATGATTTCTTCATGGTTCACAGCACAATTTGCCATCAGTTTGAATAATTCTTCATTTCATTTTGATGTCTTTTTTATTAATTTAAAAAGCATACACATAGTGAGATTTCTTTATTAGCCATAATATTTGAGTAAATTATGACAGCATTTGATAAAAAGCTGTAATCACAGCTATTAGTCTGATACAAGGACTGTCTGTACTAATCATCAAGAAAAAAAAGAAATTACTTAGAACTGTTAAGCATTTTTTTTTTAAATGGCATATAAAAATGTTATTACATGTCATAAATTGTGTTTTGGAAATACCTACTAAAATTTATTGGCAGCAGTAATTTAATCATTATTTATATTTTATGCATATTATGTACCAGTAAATCATAATTTCTCATTCCACCTACTTTTCCTTCTCATTTTCCTAACAGATCAAGTGATCTACCCTGGTAAAGTTTTGGAAATTGATTCTTTCCGCATTGGCAACATTGGTCATCTTTTCCCAGATGACATGAAAAAACTGCTCAGATGTATAGAGGAAGTGTTACAAGATATGAAAATCAGTATTCCAGTAAAAATGTAAACTTTGTGCAATTATTTTTCTTTTTTCTCTAATTAAACAAAGTTGTCACTTTGCTAATCTAAATGAATATCCAGTTTCTTTATTATATTTTTTTATCTGCAAAATCACTCTTTTTATTTGTACTGCATATTCTATGCAGGAAAACAGTTTATATTTGTTACAGTATTACAGCACAAAATGAATAAATATGTATGTGTATGTTTACATAATAGTTTCATTCATAGATACATATATATGCAAATATACATTTGCGTATGTGTGTGTTGCACATACACTTTGAGTTCTCACTTTACATGAATTTCATTTGCACGACCAAATATTTAGACATTTTCATTTTATTTTTATGCCATACACCAGCGTGAGCATGAGGTGTGGACCAATCTCTTAGATTTAGTTATGCTGTGCATTATTCAGCTAAGTACTCTTGTATCTCAGTATTGTGATAGTGTATATATATCAGGGGTGCACAAACCGCAGGCTGCATGCGGCCCGAGACAGGGCTCTGTGCAGCCACAGGAGGACTTATTTCATTATTTGTGTTGTTTTTTCTACTGAGCCATCGATGTGCAATCTGACTTGTGGCCCTCCATGCACTATCAATTGGAAATTTGGCCCTCTGGCCTAAAAGGTTTGTGCACCCCTGATAAATATATATATATAATTTTTTCAGTGGAAAATCCTGTTTCATTTACTCATTTTTTGCTTATGCAAGGGTCTCAGAAATGCATATATCAGCATGAAGAGAGAAATCACTGTTATCATGAGAGAGATTATCTTTATTCAAATCTGTATATTCAAGATTTATAGTTTTACTGATTCATTTATTTATTTGTATTTGCCTTATACAGTACCTGCTTTTAAGTGGGGGGAGGGGGTCTCAACAAACCATTAAAGTACCCAGTGTACCATAACATAAAAAAGTATCTGTTTTAAATTATCTTATTCATCATGCCATTATGTACCACTGACATCACAAAATCTTAGTTTTATTTGTGTTGTCTTTGAACATATTTAATATCTCAAATCATTTTTGTTTATTTATGTTTAAACTGTCATATTTAATTTTTTTAATTTGTTTCATGAGATTTTCTTTCAGTTAACAACATTGTAATTCGGTTAATTAAGGACAGTGCAATAAATAATTAAAATCATTAAACTTGTTAGAAAATGCTGGATACATTTATACATTGTGCTTTGTTTATTTTTCAGATATTTTAGATTCCTTAACAGATATTGGAAACAAAATACCTTACCTATTTTTGAGCACTGTAACTGAAATGTGAATTATCCACAAGTGTTAAATATATGTAAGAATATTGTCACTAGGTTTGCGTACATTTATTATATTTATAGTATGCAAACTAAAGCAACTATTACAAGATTACTCTTATTGTCCTTATTTGCTTTAATAATGGTGTTTTTCTGGTTTCATAAATTTTATTTTAGTTATACTACAAAAATCATTGGTAAATTTTTAATTACATTACTAAACAGAACTCAGAAATAATTTTTATCTAAGAGTTTTGTTTGTTTTATTTTTATGGGGGATTCGTAAAGTTTTTTGAAAAAAATATTTTTTCCCACAATTTCTTGAAATGAAAATAACACTTCTGAAGTAGAAGTGGTTGAGAATATTTTTTAATAATATATATTTTTTATTTATATCCAGTTCACTTATACGGAAGGATTTTGTGCTTTTGCACTTTGTTATCTAAGTCTAGTTTTGTCCTCATACTACTACATATTACAGTGATAATCTGCAGAGATGTAAATGTTTCTTTAACATTCTTGTTATAAATTGATTTATAAAAATTAATCATTAAGCAATTAACTTTTATAATTGTAATTCTTTTGGTAGTGCACATTTCAAGGGAGACAGTGCAGTTCTGTTACATAAATGTAATTTAGAATAATCTGTCCTTTAATGAAACAGTTAAATGCACATCATACAGCTCCTTTTGTATGTAAATTTTACATCTAGCAAATTATAAAATAAATTACACAAGACTGTGTTGAAGAAATGTTGACAAGTTTTAAATTTTATTAAATGTAAAAAATGTAAAGATTTTTCAAATGCAAAGAAGAAGAATTTCTCTTCATAAAAGATAAAGTAAAACTGCAATTCAGTACAATTGATCATTTTATCTTTGCTCTTTTATAAAATTTTAAAATATAATATTTTAAACCAGATTTATATTGCATTTTTAAAAAAAACATCCTTTTAATACTTAATAACATGTATTGTGAAATATTTTAAACATCTTTCTACTTTAAGATTTTTTTTTTTTATCAATGACAATTAATATTAATTATAACTCTTATTGAAAGACATCTGCAATGATAATAATGATGATTTTTAAAGAAATTATTTTATTTGTCAAAGTTGGATTAATAAATGGTTGATTGATTGATTTTTAATTTTTTAAAGAAAACAGAAAAATGTCAGCTGAATGGAAACATGGTATCCTAGGTTCTAAGTACTTCCATCAAGCAAAAGTTATAAACTTTCTTGGGATTTTATTTTCTGTTAATATTATAGTTTATTTCAGCTTTGTTTATGTCTTTAATACTTTTATGTTTCACATGTATTAATTACTAATTTGCTTTTCTTTTGTTTTTTAATATTTATCATTTGTTACTGGCACTTGGAAGTGAATTTACAGGGTAATTATTTTTTCATATAAAGTGTGTAATTGTAAATTAAAATGTGATATTTCATTTGTATTTTTTTATAATTATAATTTTTTTCTTAAAATAAAGATGAGAGATTTTAAATGTGTGCATGTATATTTGCAAATGTGAGCAACTAACTTAAATATGTTGCATACTACCATTTTTTTTTTTTAAGTTATGGATAGACTTTAATTTTTGATGCAACTTTCTTAGGCTGGTCAGACACTTACTGTAATATTTCCACTTACAGTATGGCTAGGGGAATCAGATAAAGAAGAATTTTTTTTTTAATGAGAGAGAGGCAAGAATGCAACTGTTAATGTTTCATGAAACATTACCCCCTTCATCTCTCTCAACAGGTGAAATGGGTATGGTCAGCAACCCCTCAGTACTGCTCTGCCAGGGTTCTTGAGCCTAGTCAAACATGTTATTTTTTTTTTACCTAAATAAGCTGGATAGGACTCAAACTTTCCACCCACCACCACCTCTCATTCTTCTCATTAGTGGTCCTTGGGCCTCTCCAGATATGACCATTAGTGGTCCTTGGGCCCCTTCAGATATGACCATTAGTGGTCCTTGGTCTCTTCAGATACATTTATAGTGGTCCTTGGGCCTCTTCAGATATATCTATATTGGTCCTTGGTCTCTTCAGATATGTCTATAGTGGTCCTTGGGCCTCCTCATATATGTCTATAATGGTCCTTGGGCCTCTTCAGATATATCTATAATGGTCCTTGGTCTCTTCAGATACGTTTATAGTGGTCCTTGGACCTCTTCAGATATATCTATAATGGTCCTTGGGCCTCTTCACATAGGTCTAAAGTGGTCTTTGGGCCTCTCCAGATATGTCAATAATGGTGCTCGGCTCTACAAAAATATGACAATAGTCCCAGTAAATAAGTAGTCTAAAGTTTTGTGTACCTGTCTACCAAAGCATGGAAATCTAAACATCCAAACCATAATTTCCAATTGATAGTGCATGAGGGCTGCCATATAGATGGCTCAGTAGAAAAAACAACACAAATAATAAAACAGTGTGCTTTACATTCGTAATAACGGTAAAATCCAAAAGTCCTTCGGGGGCCGCATAGAGCCCTGTTAGGCCTGATTATACATGTATATAAGTGGATAAAGATTGTGTCGTATGTACTATGATTTTGGAAAAAAAAACTTATAAACCTGAAATACAAATTAAAACAAAAATGTTGATTAGAATTTTTCAACCAAAGTTGTTTTTAAATGTGATGGCAAACTGTTGTTGACCTAATTTAATAATTGTATTTTGTAAGTGTAATTTTACAATTTAATATTTTCAAGAATATTTATTTTAATCATTTAAAATATAAAGGACTTTATCTTTACCCAATACTAAAAACAAAAATTATTATAATAGATGTCTAATAATATGAATTAAATATAATTATATAATTTACAATGTATACTAAGGCATATTTTAAAAATAATGAATAGAAGCCGCATTAGACATTTTATCTTCACGATATTCTCAGTTTTGCTTTGCTTCTTGGGGGAACCCCACCCGCCTCGCGGTGCGTCTGATGTGGAGGGCGAGAGGGCTGGCGGAAGGGGGTGAAAAAGGTAGCAACAGTCTGGCGCACACCCTCAACCGCCTTCCGTCTGTGGATCCTGCATCAGTAGTACATGTAGTATCATAGGGGGCGCTTCCGGCTTTCGTGCATCATTGTTTCGCTCACACACCCCAGAAGCCGCAAAAGACCTTTCATCAAAACGATGTTCTCAGTCTTGGGCTGCCTCTGGGTAAGCCTCGCGGCGCGTCTGATCGCACATCATTGGTTTTTTTTTCTCTCGCTTTCTTTCCCCCAGAAGCTCCATTAGACTTTTCATCTTCACGATGTTCTCAGTCTTGGTCTGCTTCTGGGGGATCCCCACAGACTCGCGGTGCGTCTGAGGTGGAGGGCTGGCGGAAGGAGGGGTGAAACAGGTCGCACCAGTTTGGCGCACACCCTCAACCACCCTCCATCGACATCATTGGATGTTCTCTCCATTTATATATAGCTCAATGGGTTAGTCCACAGGACCCACAGCCTCGTTAGGTCAAGCTATTATTAACTCTGACAACACAGCAGTCTCTTATCAGCTACGAGAGTACCATATCAGTCCATTCCTCGAGTACAGCGCACTCACAAAGATAGTCAAGTCAGGTTCGGCTCTCTCGTCATTACACCTATGTCCTCAGCATTATAAATCCCTTCCTCCTTTCAAAGAAAAGGAAAAATAATAAAACCAGACGGTGGAATTGGGAGAATAACTTGTATCTTCTTATATAGCACGAAGCACTGTATAACCCGACTCCACGCTGTTAAATGTGGTTGTTAGTGAAGATGTCTCCTCTTCATTATATTCCGGCTCACTGGCGCACACCAACCAGCCATCATTTGGACAAACGGCACAAATTAGCTGTAAAAGGGTTGCAGACACCCCCACCCACCCCGCTACTGACCCACCACCTGTTAGCAGTCGCCAGCTCGCCAAAGCCATCATTCGCCAAAAGTCTTGATGGGGGTGAGGGGGGGGGGGGGGCACAGAAGAATGTTATGAGCCGCGTTACACTACAAGAGCTAAGAATAAAGTTGGTACCGGGGGATGGGGTGTAGACTTCGTCTTTTCCATGGCAACGTGCATCTGTTCTAGTCAGCTTAACTTCACCCGTCGGTGACTGATTAATTCGTTCATTATTACTTATTTATTTCATGCTTAACGTTCACTTCCATTCGTTGATATCGCAATCAGTCAAACCCAAAAGAGATCAGATATAAGAAATTCATCCACTGATCACCTGCCTAAATAAAAGCAATACAGATTATAATTTTTATTAGCACATTGATCAATCGACGAACACAATACCTCTAACGCGATTGATATTATATTTTTTTTTAATCGTTAAGTTAATTATTCATTAGTCATGCACTTATTAGTCAGGGAAACGCCAATTTGAAACTACTGTTGACATGACCAAAATGAATTGTCGGCTGACCTAAACGTCTTGTTTATCTCCAGGTAAAGAAGAGCCCATTAATGAATTTGACATGGCGTAATTTGGCACTGATTTGATACGCTTCCGGATCCTGGACTGATAATAGTGTGTATGTGGGTAGGGGGGGATCCTGAATTCAGGGTAGAATCGAAAATTTGTCTCGGAGACAATAATACAAATAAATTTACTATTTCCGGCAAAAGAACTTATTGTTTCAAAAATAAAAATTAGTTTCTTTATATAGGCAAGACAGCTTTAAAATGCATATTCTTGACAGATGTTCTAAAAAAAAAATAATAATAATAATAATCGTGGGTTTGTTCCTGAATGCCCCTCCCCTCCATGATATTTTAGGAAGACGGGGGAAAAACTGTTCCTTATCATATTCACACCTGAGTATATCAGTTTAGCGTAGCCTTTTAACTCTTATTTATTAGTCTACTAGTACTCGCCACATTCTTACTCATTATTAGTCTACTAGAACTCGCCACGTTCTTACTCATTATTAGTCTACTAGAACTCGCCACGTTCTTACTCATTAGTCTACTAGAACTCGCCACGTTCTTACTCATTAGTCTACTAGCACTCGTCACGTTCTTACTCAGTTATTAGTCTATTAGCACTCGTCACGTTCTTACTCAGTTATTAGTCTACTAGCACTCGTCACGTTCTTAGTTATTAGTCTTCTAGCACTCGTCACGTTCTTACTCATTAGTCTACTAGCACTCGTCACGTTCTTACTCATTAGTCTACTAGCACTCGCCAGGTTCTTACTCATTAGTCTACTAGCACTCGTCACGTTCTTACTCATTAGTCTACTAGCACTCGTCACGTTCTTAGTTATTAGTCTACTAGCACTCGTCACGTTCTTACTCATTAGTCTACTAGCACTCGTCACGTTCTTACTCATTAGTCTACTAGCACTCGTCACGTTCTTACTCATTAGTCTACTAGCACTCGTCACGTTCTTAGTTATTAGTCTACTAGCACTCGTCACGTTCTTACTCATTAGTCTACTAACACTCGTCACGTTCTTACTCATTAGTCTACTAACACTCGTCACGTTCTTACTCATTAGTCTACTAGCACTCGTCACGTTCTTACTCATTAGTCTACTAGCACTCGTCACGTTCTTACTCATTAGTCTACTAGCACTCGTCACGTTCTTACTCATTAGTCTACTAGCACTCGTCACGTTCTTAGTTATTGGTCTAATAGTACTCGCCAGGTTCTTACTCAATTACGGGTATTCGGCAGCAGCCGGCGAAGAGATAGAGCAGGCTCAATTATTTGAATTACGAGATATAGATTAGCAAAGAAACGAATGACGATACTGTTGGTCTGTCGCCCCACGGTCATAGAGTTCTGCCTCTAAAGGTTTTGAGTATTTTCCTTAGCAACACCAGCAAGATTAAAGGATAAAATCAAAATGTCAAAGCTATTATCATTAAATGAATCAGAATCGTAGATATTTCCTTCTTTTTCGGGACAACAAGTTATTAGTTTTGCAAAATATACGTTAGGCGCATATAATCCGCCTTTTATCACCTGGTCTAGACTTGAACCCTTTGACCCCTGACATGTAGGAAAGTAGAGACAGAATGTAACTCAAGCCAAGACACTCTCCTAATACCTGAGCAATTGGCGAACGTTCGAAAACTGGTTGGAGAGGGTTCGGTAGCAGTTGGAGAAGAGAATTGATAGCGTACTTTAAAAAATAGATCATTTATCCTAGCGGTCGTCGATAGAATAACAAACCAGCTTGTGACATCCTTAAACAGCGCTACAACCAACTATAATCGTGCTTGCTGTTGACAGCTCACAGAAGTCTGATTCAGGACGATGTAATAATGTACGCGATTCGTGGGTTGGAAGTCAAGCGGCTGCCATAAAATTTCTAGAGACGCACGAAACGAATATCGATAAAAGCAACATTACTTTAAAAAAAAACAAATTCTGAGTATCTTCCCAGAAAGAGGCAGTAGAAGCGAGCATCGGGATACTGAGGAGAAACAGACTTATGTAAAATGATCTTGTAAATGCAGATCAACGTGAAATTAGTTTAATTAGTTTCTTAAAAGTAATCAAATGTTAGATGGATGGATGGGTATACAGACAGACAGACAGACAGATAGATAGATAGATAGATAGATAGATAGATAGATAGATAGATAGATAGATAGATAGATAGATAGATAGATAGATAGATAGATAGATAGATAGATAGATAGATAGATAGATGGGCACCTAATCAACATACATACATTCACCAACCTCCTAATATCACCAACTTAGGAATACTTCTGACACGAGTAGTGTCAAGTTTTCACAGTCAAAATACTTGTAGGCTGCGTCTGATAATAAATATTCAGCAATAACTGATGGCTTCTGCCCAATACAAGTTCAATCTTTTTTGTGGGTTTATTTTGTGTTTGTTTATTTTTTAAAAATTAATCGAGAGTTTGGTTTAGTGATTCATTTTGACGAAATGCTTATCGATGGTAACAAAAAATGGCCTCGGTCCTACACTGGTAATCATCTTCCCATGATAGTAGGGAGACCATTTTGGCTTGCGGTCGTCTTCCCATGATGGTAGGGAGACCATTTTGGCTTGCGGTCGTCTTCCTATGATAGTAGGGAGACCACTTTGGCTTGCGGTCGTCTTCCCATGATAGTAGGGAGACCACTTTGGCTTGCGGTTGTCTTCCCATGATAGTAGGGAGACCACTTTGGCTTGCGGTCGTTTTCCCATGATAGTAGGGAGACCACTTTGGCTTGCGGTCGTTTTCCCATGTGGTAGGGAGACCATTTTGGCTTGCGGTCGTTTTCCCATGTGATAGGGAGACCACTTTGGCTTGCAGTCGTCTTCCCATGATGCTATTATGACTTCTTTGGCGGGTAGGATGACCTCTTTGGCTTGCAGTTGTCTTCTTATGATTGTAGGATTACTTCTTTAGCTTGCAGTTGTCTTCCCATGATTGTAGGATGAGCTCCTTAGCTCGTAGCCATCTTCCCATGGTGGTAGGATTTCTTTGCCTTGCAGTCGTATGCATGCAGAGTTTATGAAAGCGTGGTTGTGGTAAATGATAGATGTAATCAATTCTTTCATCTGCTGAAACACTCGTTGACTGGTGTAAACGTCGCTTAACGTTTTGATGTTAATGGTTATGAATTTTGTTTTGAGGTGTTGAAACAGCCGTTGTGTACAGTAGACCTCACAAGGCTTGGTGCTAGCGAATATCAATTTCTGCGAGCGCTGAAACGAACTGTTGGCTAGTGTAAACTCCACAAATAATGGTTGATTCTAGCAGCAATCATTCCTGCGAGCGCTTAGCAGTCAAAGATTGGCCGTACGCATGAAGACATGAAAAAAAGTGAAGATGGAGTTGTTTTTTCGACAAAATATATTTGTATGTAGCAGCAACAAGTTGTTGCGGTCGTCGCTGTAATGTTATGTGAGTATATGTTTGGTTTGGTTTTTTATTACATGAAATGATCAGTACTCTGATAAATGACCAGTTCTATTATTTCATAAGTGAGGTGACCAGTTCTTTTCTTACAAACGTGAAATGACAAGTACTAATTATTGTATACATTAAACGACTAGTATTGTTCTTACAAACGTTAAATGACCAGTTAAATAACATGACATGACCAGTTCTATTATTATGCACTGAAAAAGACCAACACTATTATTACAACACATGAAATGGTCAGTAATATTAATGCTACGGTAAAATGATCAATTCTATTAGTACTGACGTTAAGTGATAGGTTCTATTTTTGACGTGAAATGATAGGTACTATTAATACATACATAAAATTACATCATCTATTAATAAAGATGTGAAATGATAGGTACTATTAATACAAACATGAAATGATAAGCACTATTAATAATGATGTAAAATGGTAACTACTATTAATAATGACGTGAAATAAGAGTACTATTAATAATGACAGGAAATTATTTTTTTAAAAACACAACTATTAATACTCACAGGAAATGATAAGCACTATTAATATTGACGTGAAATAATTGGAATATTAATACGAATGTGAAATGATAAGTACTATTAACGCACACCATGAAATATTAATACACACATGAAATGATAGGTACTATTAATACACACGTGAAGTGATAGGTACTACTTGTGGTGGGGTAAATTTGCCTCTCCCCATTTTAAAATTTAATTGTTATATAAGTTGTTAAATTATCAGAGTGATCCGACCTTGGGCACTCCTTTTGACAGTATTTTTGAAAGTGACTGAGTTTGAAGTAAACGCTCGAGGCGAAAATATTCTAGAAAATGCTGATATAATACAAACCAATGAGTAGTTTTTATTATCCAATAGTTATGATTTCTGAGAATGAGACCAGCCAATGGGCTGAGATTAAAAAGTTTACTTGCTGTAGAAAAGTCTACTGTCTAATCACTTTAATTTGGAGTGGAAAGAAGAAGTCCAGTTTTGAAAGGCAGCTATTAGCTTGATGGTGAGTTAAAATGACTGGTTGAGAGAGAATGGGCTTAGAAATATTTCATGCATTTTTGCTATTGATACGATATAATAGTGTTTATTGTAGAGATATACTATGTGAGTTGACTTTTATTTCTACAAATGTTTGAACTCAGCTCTTCATATATAGTTTAATAAACAATAGACATTGTTTTGATATGCTGTATTTATTATGCTGTGTGCATGTATCAGGCTAATAAATAATGTTGCAGGAAATTGTAAGTTGAGACTGGAATATAAGAAAGAATGGAGTTATAAAGTGATAAACTAGAAACTTAACATTTGTTCTCTGTTTATATTTTGCAGAGACAAGTAGCTTTTCCTATTTTCTGCTTTCATTTCATGTGCTATATGAACCTCCTGGTTTATTGTTTGTATACCACTTTGATAAAGCCGGGAATGGCATGTAAGTGTAAGAACACACTACACTCTACTGATGTGTGGTAGCAAGATTTGTTGACTACATGAACAATTTCTAGTGTAGAGAAGTTATTGGACATCATTACATTTATTTTCTGCTCGAAGGAGTTGGCATGGTGAAAAGAAGTGCCCAGGTTAACTCTAAGTAGTGGAACAGTGTTTTTCACATGTGACAGTTTGGAGGTGACGTAATAACTGCTGACAATAACTTGTGACTTTGTTGCGAAAGTGCATGGAAGGACTAGTGAAACAACAGTTAAACAGGGTTAAGTTAAATTATTATAACTTATTTCTAATAACTCCATTTGTGTTCTCTGGCAAGACTATCATGTGCTTTGTATTGACATAGTATTGAATTGTAAATTAGTATAAGACAGTGAAACATGAATTATGTGAACATGGTTCATGGAAATATTGATGTCAAGTAATCTATTTCATTGTATTTGTCATATGTATATTTGCTTGTTGATTTAATACATTTATTGACCTTCTTATGCATATTTATAATTCTATGTTGGAGAAGAAAGTGGGTGGATGAGGACTCGCTAAATATAGATTAAAGATGGATTTGTCTTCTCCTTTGGTAAGAAGTTTTCCACCTGTGGAAAGATTGTGTGACCGTGAATGTTGTTTATATCAAATGTGGAAGAGAGAAAACGTTTACAGTGACCACATATCCGCCAAGTGGGAGACGAGGGGTGTCTAGTGGTGTCTGTTGGAGAATCATTAATAAAATAAATTAAGATTCTCCACTTGTAATTAGTTTTGGATAATTGATTAATTAATTATAATAATATCCCATTAACTAAGTGGCATTGGTGTCACACTATTAATACACACATGAAAAGATAAGTACTATTAATACTGACGTTAAATGATAAATACTCTTAATACATAGGAAAGTACACACGCGAAATGATAGGTACTATTATTATTCACGTGTCATGGTCGGTACTAGATTACATACGTGAAATGACCATAACAATCAGTACTCATTTTAAATTACCAGTATTATTATTTCACTTGTGGAAAAGTATTATCACACATTGGATTGATCGGTTCCGTTATTACACAAATGAAATGACCAGTACTATTATTACATACTTGAAATGATCGGATCTGTTATATTTACGTGAAATAATCGGTTCTATTAATGCTAATAATGAATTGACAGGTAATGTTATATCTTTCGCTATATAAAGAAGAAGAAAACAGCAACCAGACACAAAACAATAGCCAGACATAGAACAATAACCAGACAAAAACAGTAACCAGACAAAAAAACAATAGCCAGACATAGAACAATAACCAGACACAAAACAACAATCAGACACTAGACGCTGGTTACTACTACAAGCGTACGTTGATTTATAGATTTATACCATCACTATTTGTGAAATAATTAGTACTGCTAACACACAAACACGTACAGCAGACGTACATTGATTTATATTTTAATATTTTGTGAAATAAATAGTAGGCCTACCTGTACATCCATAATTGATTTATACCATTACTATTTTGTGAAATAATTAGCACTATTACATCAAACGTACATAGATGTATACTTTACTATTTGTGAAATAATTTCTAGTATTATATCAAACGTACATAGATGTATACTTTACTATTTTGTGAAATAATTAGTAGTATTACAGAAGACGTACATAGATGTATACTTTACTATTTTGTGAAATAATTACTAGTATTACAGAAGACGTACATAGATGTATACTTTACTACTTTGTGAAATAATTAGTAGTATTACAGAAGACGTACATAGATGTATACTTTACTACTTTGTGAAATAATTAGTAGTATTACAGAAGACGTTCAAGGATGTTACTATATACCACCAAGTGACGAAATAACAATAGCGCGAAATACTCAGGACTATCACTTAAACGTGATGTTTGTTAGCTACATGACAGTATTTTCGTTAGTTTATTACTGACCTGAAATAGCCAGCACTAGTAATCAAACGCTATTAACGCTAATGTTTACATATACATACTTAATAAAGGTAAATTACTAACTATAAATCGAGGGTAAAGTTTCAGTGACTGGCCTACCAAGAGTATATCTATACTTTAGCCGGTGTTCATTTTATTGATCGCAAGGTGTGGGGCCTGTATTGAGCATTAAATTCTGGTATCTTTCTGCCACACCCCCACCACAGAATTACCAGTGTGTGTGTGTGTGTGTGTGTGCGCGCGCGCGCTGTGAACGATATAGACTGTTACAATGTATGCTGTCCGGTAAGCAGCTGTATCTTACAAGATCATTCTGACTCGTTTGGTGCGTGCAACTGTCGCGATAATCAATCAATAAATAAATTCTATCCGAGCAAAATATAAACTTCGAAAATTCACTAAGCTTACTGATACCACCGAAACCTTTACCATGGCACCTCACTAGAATGTCTGGCTTTTACCAAAAGTATTCATTCAACAAGAGGAAGGGTACCAAAGCCATATCACCACCAGTGCTTAAGCGAGCAGTCCGGATATTTCCTCTCAATACGCACTGCATACGGAAAGTTTCCTATTCATGATGAATCGGTATAACTATCGTCGTGCTTCACACTTCACTTCAAGACCGTGCTGCTTCCCGAAAACCAGGAACAAAAACTGATCTGGGAAAGGAAGAAATGAGAGGTGGTGAAGTGGTGAGAGCCACAAATTCCCAGACAAGGTCGAGAATCGGGTTCCTTATCTTTTTCTCCACCGATGACTGATGTGTCCTGCCATGACTTTCGGTAAACGGAACACCTTTCTCTTGTGCAAATGGGCGCGTTTCCAGAGTGCCAGAAATGTTGGCGCTCTGAAGGACGGCATTGTTAAGGTCCTCCAAGGATTGCAGTTCCTAGCTTGTCCTATGTGACGTCACCTGAATGGCTCCTGCACCGCAATGTTGTCTTTGCTGAAACTTTTCCAGCATCGCTTGTTATTCTCCCTTCCATTCCATTTTCATCCGAGTCCTACCTCCACCTGCTCCCCCACCCTCAACACGCACGCGCGCACACGCACACGCACACTTACATATATATATATTACTGATATACAAACAGAATTTCAAGCAAGGAAGTTGGGATGGGGGGGAGGGGGACGATTTCTAAAAAATGTGTGACATGTGACAAGAAAGGTCGAGCTCCAGATGTAAAAATATTTTCCTTTTAAATGTTATTGTTGCTGATGACGATCTTAGGTTGTTGTTGTCGATGCTAATGTTTTGATTTTGTAACTCAGTGGGATGACATCTACTGAGAGTGTACATGGGGGGAGTTAATCTACGCCTAGGAGGGGGTGGAGATTCCGCGTGCAGTCTGTGATAATAAATAATATGTATTATCCAGTGCGATGTGAGCTTACAATTAGCTAAATTACGTTAGCGTTTTCTTCCTGTGAATGTGAATGTTTAATCTTCCTTTTATCGCTCTCATCCCAAACGCTAACGACACTCGCATCAATAGTATAAAATGTACAAAGATAATAACAATTACTGAAGTAAGAGGAAAAAATCAAATGCAAATGAACTATTTTACAGCTTGACAACAATATCTCATTTCATGCACACTAAAATTATCTTCTGCATCTTAATACTTTAATTAACATACTTGGCTCGCTCACTCACTTTATCCGTTCGCAAAGAACAGGTTAAATTCAACTCTCTGCCGGCTGTCTTGGCTGTCAATAAATTTCTTCCAGCGGGAATGTTCATGAATGTATTTATATGTCTGCTAGATTCGTCCAGCTAACAGTTCCTTGGGTACGCTAATTATGTATCATGGGGGAAAGAAATATTTCATTTATAATCTTCGACTTGACGAGTCATCTCTGCAATGTTCGGACCCCTCCCCAACCCCGCCTTCCTTGATTACATGAGCGTGGAGTTGTCTGTTCCAAGTTCCAAGTTCCAAGTACCGTGCTGGCCCTAACAAGCGCTCGAATCGAAATCCAACTTCGGAACTCGGTTGGGTTCTCAAAAGAGCCAAAGTGTCACTAAACTGAAATTCATTCTACACATTTCACTAATGGCTCGCCAAATAATTCATTATATTTCACAGTTCAGCAGGACGATCAAAAAAAGTCTGACAAGTTGAATTCACTATAATGTAATGTAATGTCAACAGGGCGCACAAACAGGCTGAACAGATGAACAAGTTCAATTCACTATATATGTAATGTCAACAGGGCGCACAAACAGGCCGGACAGATGAACAAGTTCAATTCACTATATAAGTAATGTCAACAGGGCGCACAAACAGGCCGGACAGATGAACAAGTTCAATTCACTATATAAGTAATGTCAACAGGGCGCACAAACAGGCCGGACAGATGAACAAGTTGAATTCACTATATATGTAATGTCAACAGGGCGCACAAACAGGCCGGACAGATGAACAAGTTGAATTCACTATATATGTAATGTCAACAGGGCGCACAAACAGGCCGGACAGATGAACAAGTTGAATTCATTATATGTATTTCGCACAAATTCTAGCACCATCACCTCAGTTAAAATCCTGCCGAAATTCTTCACTTTAAAAAAAAAATTCACACTGGACTTACAGAGTTGACCCAGCAAATCTTGCCCTGTATACTCTTAGCGTCATTACAGTCTACGTATTTTTTAATGATTACTTAAAACAAGGGATAGAGCCTTTTGTAATTAACTAGTAAACCACGTGTTGCATGTCCGAACGTTAGAAATGGACAGCATTAAATTTCTACACATTGCATCATTAATGTCACACATCGTTATTTCCTATTTTATCACTTAAACAAGCTGTAATAAAAACTCAAATTCAAGATGCAAAACCAAATTCATTCACACAATAGCGATTAGAAACTCATTTACGTGAACAGGGGTTTTTTGTGTCCGTTCATGCATATCTGGGAGTGGAGATAGTTTCTCACCATAGAATTTTATGATAGATATGTTTTATTCATATGTCGTCCCCTTCCCGCTCAGATAATGATACATGACGTCAGTTAGGTCGCGTGAGCGGCTGGAGGTTAAGCTTCGTTTAACCTGCATGTACAGTGAACTCGACCAATCAATTCCGTTTACAACTGCTCAGTCCTATGATTCATTCAAATGCCCATCCATTTACTGACCACACTTCCAAGTACGCTATAGCGTTTCTACATAATTTTTAATCATTCCTTTGAACCTTGACATTCTTACATGACCTTTAATCTTCCCTTCCGATGTTGACATTCTTATGTAATCTTTAATCCTTCCTTCCGACCTTGACATTCTTATGTAACCTTCAATCCTTCCTTCCAAACTTGACATTCTTATGTAACCTTTAAGCCTTCTTTCCGACCTTTACATTCTTATGTAACTTTTAAATCTTCCTTCCGGCCTTGACATTCTTACATAACCTTCAAGCCTCCCTTCCGACCTTGACATTTTAATGTAATCTTTAAGCCTGCCTTCCGCCCTTGACATTCGTACATAACCCATAAACCAGGGGTCTCAAACTCGCGGCCCGCGTGACGATATTTTGTGGCCCCCACTTGATATCAAAGTTTAGTGAAAGTGCGGCCCGCACGTTTTTCCCTAAATAAACAATATACCAACAAAATATATTACATAAAATAATTAGGAAAAAAAGTACTTGAAACACTGACGTGATTCCTAATCGAGTGAATGTGTTTTGTCGTTTCTGTGAGAGTTAGCTGCCTGCTAATGTATGCAATATACTATAGGAGCCTCTCAAAGCATAGGCCTATGACATCAGAAGGCCCTTTGCAGCAAATGCCTGAAGTTTGACAATGTGATGTCTGATGTTGTGAAATGCATCAACCATAGCAGATCCAGGGGTTAAAGCACCGGCAGTTCCGTACCTTTTTAGAGGAAATAGAGTCAGCATATGAGGTACGTTGGCTTAGCAGGGGACAGATCTCGAAGAGGTTTCATGAGTTGAGAGCAGAAGTGAAAACCTTCGTGTACTAAGTAATCCTAAATGGCTCGTGGACTTAGCTTTTCTTGTTGATATCATACAAGAGCTGAATGTACTGAACAAGAAATTACAAGGACAGGGGCAGCTTGTCAGCGCAATATATGACAATGTCAAAGCATTTTCCACAAGATTTGTGTTATGGAAAGCCCAGCTTTCTCAGACAAACCTCTGCCATTTCCCAGCATGTAAGGCACTCATGGATTCTGGCACACCATTCAGTGGTGAGAAGTATATTGATGCCATTGTAAAGCTGCAGGAAGAATTTGATCACAGGCTTGCAGATTTCAAGAAACACAGAACCACCTTTCAAATATTTACTTACCCCTTCTCCTTCGATGTGGAAGATGCCCCTCCTGTGCTGCAAATGGAGCTAATTGACATACAGTGTAATTCTAAACTCAAAGCCAAGTTCAGGGAGGTGAGTGGAAAAGTAGACAAGCTTGGACAGTTTTTGAGAGAATTGCCCCTTACCTTCCCTGAGCTTTCCAGAATGTTCAAGCGGACCATGTGCCTTTTGGGGAGCACCTATCTGTGTGTAAAGCTCTTCTCCACCATGAACATTAATAAGTCAAAATTCAAGGACAAACTTACTGATGAGCATCTTCAAGCCATACTGAGGGTCTCAGTGGCTTCCTCCCTGAAGCCAAGTGTGTCTGAGCTGTGTAAGAGGAAGCGTTGCCAGGTCTCTGGCAGCAGGGAATAATGATGCGGCCCAGCTTCACCCAGACTCTACTTCCAGCGACCCCCTGGCAAAATGAGTTTGAGACCCATGCCTTAAACCTTCCTTTCAACATTGACATTCTTACATTACCTCTAAGCCTTAATTTTGACCATTGTTGTATTCGGTTATTGCATCCTTCCTCCCAATCTTCACATAAAGATTATGGTAAAGATGTCAAGGTCACTGCAGTCTGTAAGTCAATTCATAACATTATGACAGAAATATTAATTTAAAATGTATGGACTTGATTGTATCTACTTCAGATCTGTTGTAGAACTAACCAACTGTGCAACGATGTTTGCATTTATATAAATATGCTGGTTCTTTCTACTTGGATAGGCTACTCCTAGTAAATAAAGCTAAAACCGCGTATGTTTGGCTCAAGGCCACAAGAGGAATTTTCGGTGGTTTATCCCTTGTACAGAAAAGGGAGCAGGGTCATGGTCTGACTACCCACACCCGGTGCATACTAAAAAGGATTAATTTAATATTTAATATCAATTGTTTTCTTCACCTGGGCCGCGCCAGACTTTTCTACTGGTAACTAATAAAATCGAAGACATAGGCCATATACGTCACATGCCTACCGCCTACAAAATTAAGGCCTGTTTTAAAAAAATAAGGCATTTACGTATTCAGGCTACTGCACAGTTTCGTGTTTGATGAGCGCAGCTACTATAAACATGTTTACAAACAGTTGTTACACTTAAAAAAAAGAAAATTACGCGTAGCATTAACTCTTCACTATTACGAATTTCGTTACTGTCTGCAGAAGTGCTAAAGAACCAAAACAACGCTTCTGAGCGCGTCGTTATGGCTGTAGTGAACTCGATATTTGTGTGAAACGTTTTCAAAACGCGTTCTTTTGATTCAAGGCAGAAAAGCATGTTGAACTCATCCCCCCCCCCCACCCTCATCCCCAAACACACCCATTATCTGCCCAACGCTGTTAAATGTGCAAAATGTATTCAAAATGTGTTCAATGCTTCAAGTAGTCTGATTGTGAAGTTTATATTTCCATTCGAATTGTCGTCGGTGGATGGGTTGGAGGAGTTAGCGTCTTTCATCTTGACATGCTTTTAGAGTGGGATAGAGATAGATGTGGAGGGCTTTTAAAAGATTGTAATCGATAACGGGTTATTTCTCACTTCATTTGTCTACTTTTTCACTCCCCCAACAATTCCCGGCTTCAAGCTTCAAGTTTCGTCATTAATTTAAGACACTGCACCTATTAGACTTTAAGGAGTTTCTTAAATTTATTACGATGAAAACCATTACTTTAAATAACCCTGCAACCAGGGTTGCCATCTGACATCCAAGCAAGAAGTGTGTGTCTCAGAGAGCAATGGGACATTTACTTCGGTATGTAACGGGAAGTACGGTTACTGAGGAAATCACGAGGCGTTGCAGTACAGCAACTGTAACACTGCTACGTGTTCGTGAAATATTCGCCATGCCCTGATCGACCTGCGTCTGTTGCGCAAGCGCCGGCATCGCGTGAGATTCTCTGACTCTCATAAGAAGAAGTATTGATGCGCTTATATATAAAATAAAAAATAACATAATAAAATCCTGTCACAGGTTCTGTATGAAAAATAATTTCGCTACAAGATACACTGCACTGTCTGATCTGTTTATCGATTTGCTCTGTGGATCAGTGTATATTTATGTTGTAAGGATTCAGGTGTCCAACCAGAAGGTGTGAGATGAGATGATAAGATAAATCGAAAGCAAGGAGGAATACACTGCGAGATGTATGAGTGTTCAATTTTTTCTTGCCAAACCCGGACAGCGACGCCGCTCGTGTTTGTATGACAAGAGTAGTTCGCGTGAGTAAATCTCATTTCCAGCATCAGTTATGTGCACGTGCACGGTTTCAAGGTCAAGGTCTGTCTGTAAATATTATGTTTGCGTTTTGTCTTTGCATCCATCCGTTCATGTTTATTCATCATATCAAAGAATGAAAACTAAAACTAACTTTGTTAAAATGCTCTGCGTGTGTGTTGTTTGTGTGTGTTTATGTTTTTGTCTGTGTGTGTGTGTGTGGCATTATGTTGTCAGTTCAGTAATAGGCGAGTATCTGTTAGTGTTTAGCGACTTACTGCAGGTGCAATATTTACGTTTGGAATGCAGGAGGTGTATGTGTGTGTGTGTGTGCGCGCGCGCGCGCGCGTGTGTGTTAATGAGAGAAACATACCTTATTATTAATAGTGCGTGTGTGCGTCTTAATATAAAACACTTACCTATGAACAATCTGTGTGTATTAATGAGAGGAACATATCTAACTATGAATAGGATCTGCGTGCGTGGTAATAAGAGAAACATAACTAATTTTGAGAAGGGAGTGTGTTAATGAGATAAATATACTTAATTATGAAGTGTGTATGTGTGTGCATTTTAATGAAAGAAACATACCTAACTATGGATAGGGTGCTGTTAATGAGATAACCATACCTAATTATGGGAATAGGGTGTGTGTGTGTGTGCGTGCATTCGTGCGTGTATGTGTGCGTGTATGTGTGTGTGTGTGTGTGCATATTAATGAGAGAAACATACATATGAATAGGGTGTGTGTATGCGTGTTAATGAGAGAAGTAGAAGTTACCTAACTATAAATAGGTTGTATGCGCGTGTTAATGAAACATACCTAACTATGAATAGGGTGTGTGCGTGTTAATAAGAGAAACATACCTACCTATGAATAGTGCGTGCGTGTGTGTGTGTGTGTGTGTGCGTGCGTGCGTGCGTGCGCGCGCGTGTTAATAAGAGAAACATACCTACCTGTGAATAGGGTGCGTATTTGCGTATTAATGAGAGAAACATACCTAAGTATGAATAGTGTGTGTGTGTGTGTTAATAAGAGAAACCTACCCATCTATAAATAGTGCATGCGTGTAAGAGTGTGTGTGTGCGTGCGCGCGCGCGTATAAGAGAAACATACCTAAAATACCACACAATCAGATCTAATACTGATCTCAGTTGCTAATATAATTCGATAATGGTCATCTGCAATAATGTCGCAGGCAACTGGTCACAAAGAAACTTTGTAAATGAATCATTTCCGATAACTAAAGGAAAACTATCAAGGAAAAAGAACAGTTAACAGAAAATAAATAAATAATGTATATATGTTTTCATTTTTATTTATTTAATTGTAATGCTTACTGAATTTATCTTCATTCTGTCTGTATCCTAAGTGTGTGCTATTTCTTGCAAGTATTGTAATTAAGAAATTGGAGATTTTGTTTGTAGAGCGAAATCGGCCTAGGCCGGAATCGCTCTCCATAAATTAAGTAAGTCAAGTTTGTTTGTTTGTTTTTAATTTTTATATGCTGCTATATTACTTTATACGAGGAGCAAATTGGTATTTTAAAAAAATGTTTTGGTTTTTAAAAGTAATTATTAAATTCAAATACACTAACTCTTTAATTATTCTAATCGTATATATAGGACTGGCAAGCAAAGTCAAACGCTAACAGAATGGAAATAAAAAGAAAACAGTCGAGTCTTGTAAACTTGCGCGGTTGAATTAAGTGCCGCCTGCAAAGTACAGTTTTAGTTATTTAATTATAACTGCACGCTCTCTCAATACGAGACGTCACTTTTTGCACTGTTACGTCATCTCAGTTGTAATCGCCCCCATCCACCTCTTGTAACCGCAAACGTAATGAAACCAAATTACTACTCTCTCTAAAGAAACTTAAAAATCATTTATTTACGCGAAAATTGCCAGTGTGTCTTCAATGCACACAGAGCGAGGAGCCTTAATAGCTGTCGTTATACTTTAAAAAAAAATAATAATGACAGTTCATTTGAAAGTAATTATCTCTAAAAAAATGTCATTCGCAGAAAATCTCAATAATTTTAAAGACTTTATTAGCTTTTAAAATACGGTATATTCCTGCTTCTTTACGTTGTAGTTTCTATTTATTTTGGGTTTTTTTCTTCCAATTCATGAGTTTGAATTATTAGTGTCTGTTGTGCGTCAATGTCCACCCTAGTGTCATCTTTAACAATGCTTAAACAACTTTCTGTCAGTTTACTTGGGGGTTGTTTAAAACAGAATGTCTGTCGGTAAAGCGATAAAAATACACACAACTCTTTTCACATTTGAAGCCAGCAAACCTTCACCTGACAAAATCTGAGATATCGGGTGTGTATGTAATGGTTCACTAAATAAAAGAACATGAATTTCAGGCACTGGAAGTGTAAAGTTCACGTTAGATCCGTGGTACCAGAATAATTCGCTAAGTGAAAGAACATGAGCTTCAGGCACTTAAAATGATAAAGTCCACTTTAGATCTGTGACATGGTGTGCCTGTACTAATTCACTAAATGAAAGAACATGAACTTCAGGCACTGGAAGTGATAAAGTCCACTTTAGATCTGTGGTACCGTAGTAATTCACTAAGTGAAAGAACATGAACTTCAGACACTTAAAATGATAAGTTCACTGTAGATCTGTGACATGATGTGCCTGTAGTAATTCACTAAGTGAAAAAGAACATGAACTTCAGGCACTGAAAATGACAAAGTCCATTTTAGATCTGTGGTACCGTAGTAATTCACTAAGTGAAAAAGAACATAAACTTCAAGACTTGAAATGATAAAAGTCCACTTATGTTCTCCATTTTAGATCTGTGGTACCGTAGTAATTCACTAAGTGAAAAAGAACATAAACTTCAAGACTTGAAATGATAAAAGTCCACTTATGATCTGATACCGTGTGTCTGCAATAATTCACCAAATGAAAGCGTGAGCTTGAGGCATTTAAAATAAAAGTTGGTTGGAAGTTGACTTTCTTAACAACAAAACAGCATAATTTTTTGGTAACAAATATTTATTCTTTCTGCTCTAACTTGTTAATATTTCTCTTCCAAAATAGGTTTTTAAATTAAAAAAATTAAATTAAATTAAATATAGCTTTCTAATACCATTTATTAAATGTTACAAAAGTTGATTAGTGTACATTGAATAGTAGACATTGATAAAGGTAACTACATATAAATTCGATATAAAGTCATCATTGTTCAAAATTCAAGCCATGAACTTCCGTTTCTTCGAACTTCTAGAATGCTCAGCAGTAGGAATGTCTCTCTTAGTGTCCAACATTAATCAGCCATCACGACTGCATCCCAGCGTCCCTGATACCTGGTTTCCATCTCTTTCATATCCCGATGAAATCTCTTCCCTTGCTCGTCGCTCATTGATCCCAGATTTTCAGGAAACCGATCCATATGTGAGAATAAGTAATGCATTTTGATACTCATGCTGCATCCAGGGTTTCTGAAAGGAGTCAGATGTGTACTCGGTATCAAGCTGATTTCTGATTGTTCATAGCACATTTTCATGAAAGAAATTAGCAATACGTCAGCAAAGGTCAAAGTAATCGGAAATAGCGCAGTTTTATTTCTTGTCAGTAGCTTTTCGGCGATGACAGTTAGCTATTGGTACTGTCAGCAATCTTGGGTCTGAAATAGTTAGATGAAGCTGTGTAGGATAAATCAGTGATTTTTTTTTTCTTCTTAGCCCTTTCACACACTCTTGTGCGTGCATGCGTGCGTTTGTATGAGGTCGCATTGCCTTTCAAACCTTGTGTGGTTCCCTTGCAGCAGTATACAGTCCATCACAACAGTAGCTATTCCATAGAGCACGCTTACGCAATGGGACTTTGTTCGTTGTTGTAAGAGCACGCTTACGCAATGGGACTTTGTTCGTTGTTGTAAGAGCACGCTTACGCAATGGGACTTTGCTCATTGTTGTAGGAGCATATTTAATGCAGTGAAACATTATTCACGATTACTCATTCGTTGGGATTTTACTCATTGTTGTTAGGGTACTTTTGTTTAATGGGACTTTACTCATTGTTGTTAGGGCACTTTTGTTTAATGGGACTTTACTCATTGTTGTTAGGGCACTTTTGTTTAATGGGATTTTACTCACTGCTGCTAGAGCCCTATTATTTATTGTAACTCTACTCACTGTGACAAGAGCTCTCTTATTTATTGTAACTGTATCACTGTTGCTAGAACACTATGATTTATTATAACCTTAGTGTTGCTAGAGCACTATTATTTATTGTAACTCTATTGTTGCTAGAGCTCTCTTATTTATTAACTCTACTCACTGTTGCTAGAGCACTATTATTTATTGTAACTCTATTGTTGCTAGAGCTCTCTTATTTATTGTAACTCTACTCATTGTTGCTAGAGCACTATTATTTATTGTAACCTTACTTACTGTTGCTAGAGCACTCTTATTTAATGGGATTTTACTCAGCTCTCTTATTTAATGGGACTTTACTCACAGTTGTAGGAGCATGCTTATTAGGGAGTGACAGCAGGCTTTAATCGAGTGGTTCTATAGTGTACGAGTCCTAAAGGTCTTAGTCGCTACTTGCCAGGCTATAAATGTTATGACGACCGAGTTTTATTGACCACACTAATATCCGTCTTTGAAAACGGAAATGAGGTTGGATCAGAATCACTATCATTGTGATGTGAAACGAAGGCCGGCTAATCAGATTTTAGAAACAGTCTGTCTAGAGTCTAGACTATTGCTTTCCGCTTACCATGTATAATTATAGACAAATACGTGCGCAAGTTAATCTAGGTAGCGGGATTCCGTTGTCCATGTATAATTATAAGTAAATATTTATGCTAGAGCTTGCGCAGTAATGATTTCTACATACTTACTCAGAACTACTGGGATGGCACCGAACAGTGGGCTGTGCTTCGATGAATTGTCATAACAACTCTACAGTATAATCGTATAGATATTGCATTCAGGATATTGCTGAAGTTAAATATTGACTTGGGCGCTTTCACTTAAAACAAGACAGATAAACAAGATAGTTCATTCTGTCATCAGAAATAAACTTTAACAAAGTATTAAGACAACAATGGCAGCAATATATGAAGTCTCCCAAAACGGTCAAAGAAGAAACACCAAAGTTTTTGTTTTCATAAGAAAAGGTAACACTTTTTAATAGATTATTCTAAATGTGCAACGCTTTTCGAAGTATTATTTTAAACGATCAGCATTTCTCAAAAACACTCCTCTAAATCTGTAGCGCTTCTCAAAGCATTACTCTATATTTGTAACGTTTCTCAAAAAAACACTATTCTAAACGTTTAACACTTTAAGTATTACTTTATATTTGTATAAACACTATTCTAAACGTTTAACACTTTAAGTATTACTTTATATTTGTATAAACACTATTCTAAACGTTTAACACTTTAAGTATTACTTTATATTTGTATAAACACTATTCTAAACGTTTAACACTTTAAGTATTACTTTATATTTGTAACGTTATTCAAAACACTATTCTAAACGTTTAACACTTCTCAAAGTATTACTCTATATTTGTAACGTTACTCAAAACACTATTCTAAACGTTTAACACTTCTCAAAGCATTACTCTATATTTGTAACGTTTCTCAAAACACTATTCTAAGCGTTTAACACTTCTCTAAACATTGTCCCGAACTTGTAACGCTTATCAAAACACTATTCTAAACGTGTGACGCTTCTGTAAACATTATTCTAAACTTGTAAAATCAAACCTTCATTCTCCAAGCATAACACTCTCGTCTACTTGTATGCGCATAAGACTACACCGAACTAAAGATTACAAGACGTAAACATTTTGTTTTGACATTCTGTGCACCGCTCAGTTTTACGTACGCTTTTGGTGCAATCATAAATTCTAGAGCGAAGTTTACGCCAGAGTATGGGTTGTACATTTCGGCCATTGGCATGTTATGCCTACGATTCAGCCTTGCGATCGAGTGTACCTTGAATTCGTATGACTCCATTTCCTGGATAGGGTTTGAGTCATTCGACAGTGTAAGAGAAAGTTGGCCAGTGTTAAACTTGTCTCCATGAAGAGCAGACAAGAATTGTTATTAGTTCAAAGGCATCAAAAAAACCCGTCGTGACGTTTGAGATTCTCTATATGAATCTATAAAGAATGCCACCTGAGGGGGGGGGTCATTTTACCTCCTTCTGTGCCCACCCCTATTTTTTTTCTTAAAAACCACTTACTTCTAGCTATATCCCTTCTAGGCTTGCCCATAAACTTGCAATAAATTGAAAATGGAGATCTACTGAGTCGAAGGCATTTAAGTGACTGTCAGTATCGAGTGTGATGGTAATTTTACAGGCCAGAAGTTGAATGAGTGAAGTTATTTTTCTGTTTTGAATACAAGGAAGCAATTGAACAATTGTTTGCACGAAACGTGCGACCGTTACAATATCTGTGAACTGAGACCATGTCCTCTGACGGGGGTTATATAAGTTTTTGTAACTGAATGATCTTTTACTTTCAGAATCATGTTTGTCCCAATCAGGATTTTATTGTTTTTGCTAATAACAACGCACATTGTCTAGTATTAAAGTGCAATGTTAAAACTTATTTCCTACTTTCAAGTGTAGTATTTTATACAAAAGTATGTGTTAAGCAACTTGGGTGTTTTGTTTTATTCGTATTTGTCTCTATGCGCTTGATAGTGCGAGCCTTAACGAGTCGGCTTCGTATGATAAATCTATACGGTCCAATTGATGTTACACGTAAAATCTTCGCTGGCATCACCACTCTTCAACAAAATCAACGACCGTGGAAAGTGGATTTTAAGCAGAAGGCAGCAAACAAGCAAATCAAACGCTTTTGTGTGCGATGCTGAATTGCACAAACACCATTAGGGACAATGTTTTGCCAATTCTTACAGAGTGAAAATTATTTTAATATTTCTTTCACCACTAATCTTCGCGACATCTCTGTCCCATTTCCCATTTGCACCTGGAGTTCCAGCAACCACACTGAAGTAATTTGTTTCGGTTTATTTCGAGGTAAATTGCGATGGTCGGCTTAGTTATTAGAAATTTATTACTCAGATATATAAATGGGATACGAGTATAACGTAAGTGTTCTTGCACTGGGACAGGAGTATGGCATACCTGTACACGTAAACGGAACGCGAATATGATATACTTGAACATGTAAACGGGACAACAGTGTGACATATCTGTACATGTGAAAGGGACACGAGTATGATATACCCGTACGTTGGGAAAACCCCACAGGACACCAATATGACATATCTGTAGATGTAAATGAGACATTGGTATGACATGCGCTTACATGTAACTGGGACATTAGTATGACATATCTGGAGATGTAAATGAGACATTAATATGACATATCTGTGCATGTAAATGAGATATTAGTATGACATGCATGTACATGTAAGTGGGACATTAGTATGATGTACTGTAGGTGTAAATGAGACATTAGTAATTCCTGTTTATGTAAAATAAACTTATGTATGACCTACGCACACATGAACTGAACACTATATACCTGACGGTGTAAGCGACGTATAAGCAGGACGTAGCTGTACGTATAAATAGTACTGATTTGATGCATACGTGTGTGTAAACGGGCAATGAGAGTGAGGACCTGTTTATGTCCAAGGGACATTAGTATGATGAACCAGTTCATGTAAATGAAATATAAGTGTGGTGTACATGTTTATTACTGGGTCGCGAACATGTCATACTTGTCTATTACTGGGTCGTGAGTATGAGGTACCTGTTTAGGTAAAAGGAACATGAACACGATGCACCTGTTCATATCATTGAGTCACGAGTTTGACGTATCTGTCAGAGTAAATGAAACAGGAGTGTAACATACATGTTCATGTAAAGGAGACATCGGAATGTACCTATACATGTAAAATGAGACAACATCAGGATGTAGCTGTGCATGTAAATGAGACATCAGCCTGTAACTGTACATGTAATTAAGACAGCAGGATGTACCCGTGCATGTACAATGAAACAACATCAGGATGTACCTGTGCATGTACAATGAGACAACATCAGGATGTAGCTGTGCATGTAAATGAGACATCAGAATGTAGCTCTAGATGTAATTGTGAGAGCCCGATGTATCTGTGCATGTAAATGAGACAACATCAAGATGTACCTGTACATGTAAAGGAGACAACATCAGAATGTATCTATACATATACATGCAACATGAACGTGCTTGTATATGAAAATGGAATACGATTAGGACGTAACTGAACATTTAATCGAGATATCGGTATGATGTAAATCAGGACATGTAAATGAGACGATAACACGAGGTCCCTGTACATGTAAATGGGACAGGACTGTTAACGGCACACGAGTAGGATGGTGTACAGCATGAGACATTAAAAACTGAAAGTTTTGGGATTCAAGTTCACCAAAAATACTTATATTGTAATTTAATGGCAGAACGTTTATAATTCTCTTTTCCCCATACCCACCCTCTGGAAGGATTAATATAAGAATCACATATGACATGGTACAGCTGCTGAGTGTGTAGAGATTAAAGACCCCTTAAAGTAATAATGGTGATGTTCATACCAGGATTAGAGTTAGGTCTGTAGCTTCTAGTAACACGACGTGACTACCGACTAGAAGTGAGGGTGATAAGTGAATCCTGTTGGAAGGTCTCATGTTTGTGTGACGCCAACGCCACCTAGTTATTGGCTATTATTATAATAATAATTATTATTATTTAATCGACCATAACTAATTACAAGTGATAAGAATCTTAATTTATATTATTAATAATTCTCTAGCAGACATCACTCGTCTCTTTCACCTGGCGGATATGCGGGCGCTGTAAACGTTTTTTCTCTTCCACAAAATTAAAGACAAACATTTACCGTCACACAATATTTCTGTAGGTGGAAAACTTATTAATAAAGGAGAAGACAAATCCGTCTTTTAATCTATATTTAGCGAGACCACATCCATCCAGTTTCTTCTTCAACATAAGGTTATCAATACGTGTAAGAAGGTCAATGAATTTAAGAATTTATTAAATCAACAATCAAATATGCATATAACAAATATAATAAAATGATTACTTGACATCAACATTTCCATGAAACCATGTTCAAATAATTCTAATACCTATAGTCCTATACAGTCTTATATCCTAAAACAAAATTCAACAGATTAGTGTCAATAAAAATCACAGAGCGATAATAATAGTTTCTACTTAATTTTGTCTAGGCAAAGCCATAATAGACTTTTCACGGCCTTTCATAACAAAATCGTAAGTTTATTGTTCGCATTATTACTATCAATCCCACGTGTTTCCCTGACTAGCCACTATTCTCTGGAGGCCATTTGGTGCTCCACCATATTGGTTCCCTCAGGCAGAAGAAGAATTGTAGCAATTTCCAATAACTCCCTTGTACCAAAAATCAGCATACTTTCAGAAACTGGCATTAAAGTACATGAATGCCGGTTCAAGAGTTTTGCTATGACATGTTCCTAAAAATGAAATTTAACTACTACCGCGAAATCCTCTCACGGCCGGAAGCGCTTCTCATTAATCTAACAACATAACTGGCGCCTCAGCAACATTGCGTCAAGTTTATTGAAATCAAAAAATATATAAATATTTTAAAATCTTTTTTTAAAGCGTTGTTATGGAGTGATATGAAACTTAAAATTCATCAATTCTACTGATATATTAGTCTTGATTTTTATACACACACTAATTATGAACGAATGCAACTTGCGGACTAGTTGGTCCATCTGTAGACTTAACTCTCTTCCAGAGCAACTGACTTCAGGCACTTCATTTTGTTTTGTTTCGTTTTCATGCAAGTTTGGAACGGCCACTTGTTTCTGCTATCACGTGCTAAATGCGAACTTCTTTTGCTGGCACCAATATTGACCTTTAAATGCGATTCTCTCGAAAACGTTCCTTCCTACACTGTTAGGGACGTGGAAACTTCATTGAATTTCACATACAATGATTTTCTGGTATGTATAAACAGACGTAAAAGCGGTCGAGATGGTTAAGCTATCATTTTATAATTAAAATGGTTAACATTTACTCATATTGTCTACTAGAAATGGGGACCTAAATTGATGTGTGGATGTATATGCGGGTCCGTGTGTTTGTGTTTGTGTGTGTGTGTGTGAGAATATGCTAAAAGTTATCTGAGTTGATGCCTTATACACTTATGCTTAAACTGCATTATAAGCTTTTGATCTATCGCATTTTGCTCTTAGGACATTTTTCTTCTCGCTTATTATTATTATTGTTTCTTTTTAATGCACGTATAACGGGGTTCTATTACTTCTGGGCGGGAGACATTTTACAAACGACACCTTTAGGGCGACAAGTGGCTAACGTCAACTAGCTACTGACACATGCCTAGCAACAACTGGCGAACGGCAAGTGACTTGTGCATAATACGATATACGACATATTGCTAAACAACAGAAAAAACATAAGTAATTACCTGATTTATTCTACAGATGTAAGATATGTGTAAGCCAGTTGTCGCTAGCCAGTTGTGTCTAGCCAGTTGTCACAAACCTCTTGTCGCCCGCACACCTGTCTGACTACCCTGAACGGGGAGTGAGATTGTTTCTCATGCAGGACTTGAGATATAAGGATAAATTTAATGAAACACACACACACACACACACACACACACACACTATATTATATATATTCACATATGCACGTTTAACTTCAAAGCAGGAATGTCAATATTAAATATACTTGCCCCCCAAAAAAAATAAAAATTGACATTAAAAAGAAAATAAAAAAGAAAGAAAAATCTATGTCCAAACAATAGTCGCATAAAATAATCAGTACCAGCATTATTATCACAGTTGCATCTATAAATAGGTGTCACGCAACTGTATGAGAAATTGTAATGCATGGCATGGACTTACCTAGTTTTACTGAAAGGCGACCCGTGCTTATGAAGGGACTTATAATAATACAGCTGAAGTCTAGTATGAAACATAATTTGTCTCTCCTTCAAAGCCGATATTTTTTTTTAAATAAATTTTATTATTACTTTTTTATTTTTTGCAACAGGCAGCTGGAGATTTGTCGTTACATTAGTGATTAGTCCATATTTTCCCTTATCTCTGTAGTCTGTAATAAATCAATAAATTGTACCAAACATAGTTACAAGAGGTCAATTTACCAATACGACATCAACAATTGTTGGAAGCCGATATTATTTAAACCCTCCTAGCTGCAAAAAAAAACAAACCCAAAAACCAACAAAACCCCCCCACCCCAAAATCCGCAACTTATAGTCGGCGTCCAAGACTGGTTTCTCACGGCCTATGATGCTATATATCCTAGCACTCTTCGGGAAGGGAGGGGGGGGGAAAGGGGAGTACAATCAGTTTCGTGGCACATCAGTATCCATTGATTGAGGTGAGCTGAGTCTACAGATTACGCCTTTTAGTGATCAGTTATCAAGTCTTCCCAGACGGCGTCTTTGGCCCTACTGTGCTACTGAGCGCGCATGGTGATACTCTAATCGGCAAAGTCTGTTTTAACCAATCGGCGACTGCTTTACTTGCCGTCGAGTCTGTAAGACTGTAGAGCTATTATAGCTAATCGACCACCACTGATTTTGTTGTGTGTTCGACTCCATCCTTTGCAGTACATCTTTTATAAAGTGATTAAACATGCAACTGACAAGACTTCAAACTTGGTTGTCTGATTCGTTACTGAATACTCAAAGTAGCAAAGTTCCTGCCGTCATTCGACTGTCATCCAGTCATGATACACTTTTTGTGGAGACTATTCAACTATACACTATATATCAATGGACTGACTGTCACATAAATTAGTGCGTCATTTTAAAGTCTTTAGACTTATCAGTCTAGCTGTAGGAGTGGGGAGAGAACGGGGAAGGAGAAAAGAAATGATAGGCATAGTGCAAGTATTTTAATTAATAGTTATACAGTATTAGCCGTTGTGATCATAAATTGAAACAAAAAATTCATAATAAATAGCACAGTAAACTATAATCTTATCTGTTTCGGAAAAAATGGGATTGAGTCAGAGAAATGGATATCACACGAGCCCAAGTGAATGATTACTTTCAAATATCTCATGTTAAGTCAGTCACTGACAACTGGTATGAACTCCGATGGCCTATAATGGCTACCGTTTTCGAATTGACTGACTTAGGCATTGACAATTAGGCCACTTAGATCGAGAGTGATCGACTGACTGCTCTTTATAAGTGAACGTTAAGTGTTTAACAGAATCCGGAACTAATCAGGCTACATCATCAGAGTATATTCAGGTCCATCTCTGGGGCTATGGATCGAGCAACTTAACAATCATCCAAAACGCAGAGCGTCTTTCGGGTGTATAATTTGTGTTCGTCTGCTTCTCGCCATTTAGTAGTAAAACCTAGTTTTGACAATTGTGTAGATATAGTACACTCAAATAAGGGACTACTTGGCTCACGACACTAGAATGAATGGACCCATATATTAAGATACGCAACTTGGTGAAGAATTAAGATTGTTTCCTCCTTCAATGGAAACCTTTTTGGCAACATTTTAATACAGCTTTAACATATGCCCTATTGTTGTTGTTTTTTTTTTCAAATTAATGAAAATTAAGAAAATTTATTCGCAAAATAAATGTAAAGCTAACTGAAAATAATTCATTAAAATACATACTTGGGAATGGTCAATAATACTCTACTGCACGAAATGTCTAATATTTTGCAATATAAGTCTTATTTTGCATATCTTTCTGATGTACTTAAGAAATCTATCTCTTTTTTTTTTGTGTCCACAGAAATTTATGTAGTTTTCTGCGAACAGCGTCGTCTGCATCTGTTCAGTTTCCGGGCATTTTAATGAATGGAGAATCCACATCTACGCATGCGCCATGGCATTTTCATAAAGATGGCGGATAAGGCTGCCCGAACTGTAGGCTCGGGCGATCAGCCTGTCCCTATGAAATTATTCGCAACATGGGAAGTGGAAAAATCATCTCCGAGTTGCATACCAAGGTATGTCACGTCGTTTCCTTTCATTTTTTCCTGGCACTTTAAACATTATTTCATGATACTGTGCAATTAATATTTAAATAGTCTCAACGTTACTTTGTTTTCAATGTTTTGACACAGGCGCATCAAATATTATTTGAGAAGAGACAAAGATTATTGAAAATTGTATGCTTATAAAGAGCTTTAACTTGCAATTTATTTAGAGATATGAAAAGTAAAGTGAGAACTATTCCATATTTATTTTCTATCAATCTATAATCCCAACTTTAACTCTGTCTTTTAAATACAAATCATAGACGCAGACACAACTTCGTATTAAAAATCTATTATATAGCCTATACAGTACTTTTTGTCCAGCGTCTGCTTTGATTGGCACATTCGATCTGTATTAGGATGTATTAGTCACTCAGTCATATATGAATGTGTTACTAAAAACATTGGGAAAGTTGAGTTAGAGTGTACATCTGTGGAAAACTATTATCATATATATCACATTTCGATTATAAATTGTAGTTTGTACTATTGTAGTAGGATTCAGTAAGCCTACATTTTGGTTTTACTTTATGCAGATACACTATGTAGAGCAATTTGTTATATTGTTACTAGTATCTAGTAATAATACTGACAGGAACAAAAATTAGGACTAGTATGAATATAGAAACCTTTCTGTTCGTTTAACTACTAGTACTAGTACTACATAATTCTTATTGATGTATGTTTTTGACAAAGAAAACTTTGAATGAAACCAATCTGTTTTATTTTTGTTTCTAACATCTTTTATAATTTTTACATTTTTATATTTATGTATTAATTATTTTCTTCTCTGTCTGGTTAATCAAATCTGCCTGAACACTTTCTATCATTTTCATACTGTCCCATTATTCATTTCTCTTTTTGATATACTTGTATCTTTCTACATTGTATTTACTGTAAATTTACCAGATAAATTATTTTTAAAATTTGTGGTTAGCACAGTGGCAAAATATGGGTCTGCTTGTGTTTGTTTTGTTCTTACTAGTAAAATAACAAATTCAGCTTCCAGTTTACTGCTTTACATATTTCTTTTTAAATATTACATTATTTAGTAAGAGATTTCACAATTAATAGTTCTTGAATATATAAACATAGATTGTAGAATTTGGAAAAAATAATAATAACGTCCTGCTGGTTTTATCGATAAAGAGATGTAGCAAGATTTGTTTTGTTTATTTCAGAATTCAGGATATATATAGATTTATAGCAATAAAAACTATAATTCTGACAGTAAAAATAAAAAGACTTTTCACAAAGAAACATTTTATTTGCAATAATTTGCCATTTCTTAAATTCTTTTAATAGTTTTATTATTGTATTTTTTTTTTTTTTTAGTAATAATATTTTCAAGTTTGACTAGGGACTTGAAAATTCATGTTTTTGTACACAAAAATATTTGGTGATTTGACAATTTTTATTTAAGTAATGTTTTTAAATACAAAATGTCATGTATACAAAATTTAATAAGCAGTGTCTACTGTCATTGGTAATTTCAGAGGCTTTTTAATCAATTAACGTTGATGCTCTTTTTTTTGAATATATAACTTTATAACTAAAGTAAGGTCTTACAAATATGATTACAAACTCAGGTTACTAATGTTACTGCCTACTGTATATGTATAACTTAACTAAGTTAATAAAAATAATAGTAATATATGTCTTACAAGATACACACATTCACACACACATTTAAGTATTTGCTGTTTTATAACTTAAATTGTTTATTTAATTTTTATTTTATAAAATTTAATCTCCTTATGTATGTGTGTATTATTTACTTGTTATATCTGCTTATTGATTTTTCTGCCTTGTCAACATTTCTTTTGCTGGAAATTTAAAACAATGCCACCCGGTTTGATAATATTTCACGTAGCATCATTTTTATTTATCAGAAGCCCATAAGGAAGAAGACTAAGACTTACTAAGAGTAAGAGAGACCAGATTGAATAGGTTTATATTCATAGTTAATGAACTGGAAGAGCAGAACACTGGTGCTTGTTTTGAAAGATGTGTATTTAGAAAGCAAAAAAGCTTTCAGATTGTAAAAATATGGATTCCATGGCTGATTTACAAGTGTTGTATGTGTGTTTGTGTTAATGTGTGTGCATCTTTGCTTAAACAGCACGTGTGACTTAAATAAAACTAATGTTGACATAAATTCTTTATTTTAATACATTTTTTGAAACTCACTTTATTTTGTGTGACATGAAGATTCAGATTTTACTCAGTTGTTTTTTTTTTGTTTTTTTTTTTTTTTGTGTTAACCCATTTCCTGATGGAAGCACAAATTTCCATGTTGGTCTATAGATTATATAAGCATGAATTTCCATATTGGTCTATAGGTGACATTTATAAGCATGAATTCCTGCAGTGGTTTCTCTCTGACATAAGCTCACCTGAACACGTTTTCAAAAGCAGACTTTTTACATAACACCAAATTTTGAAGCCAACTGGAGCTTTGTTCATTTTTAGATCAGTTTATAGTCTCACACTGCCTTGCATTTTTTCTTTTTAATTTATAAAAATGCTTTTTCCCTAACTGGCCTCATTTGCACTCTGTGCTAATCGAAAATGGCAGCCACATATCATAGGAGTTCTGAATCAACTGTTCAGTTCCATCAATTTTTCATCAATCTAGTGAAGAAGGATCATTTTATGGATTTCAGATCCAGGCAGAACATGATTTGAATGCAAATGATAGTGAGAATAAAAGTGATATTGTTTTTAATCAAGTCCGCGATGGTAGCCAATTAGACCCCGAAATGGAAGTAGATCCAGACCCGCTGATTCAGACTGACAATAAATGGGTTGCATATCTTCACGCATCATTTATTGTCAATGATTTTAATTCATCTAATATAGGAGCTGTGTTTCCAGATGGATTTGATGTTATGACTGCAACAGCATTGGATTATTTTTCTTTGTTATTTCCTGAAGCGCTATTGATAGACATCATCTGTAACACCAACAGATATGTTTTCATCAAGGTGCCGATACTTGTGCAAACTTGAGCAGATAACACTAGCAGAGATGAAAGCATATATTGCATGCAATATTTTGATGGGCCTATCTCACTTTCTCAATTACTAGAGACTGATCTCTACTGGTCTGCAGGTCCTTTTATCAGCAATACTGGCATAAAATTGATCTTTGCCAGAAATCATCTTATCAGCCTGATTTCATACCTTCACATCAGTGACAGATGGGCAGAGCTGGCCAGAGGAGATCTGAACTTTTACCACTTATACAAAGTGAAAGGAGTGATGGATACTCAGGCAACTACATTTGATGCATTCATACCTTGGCATAATTTGGCAATAGATGAATCAATAATTTGTTTTACCAAGCATCTTTGTCTCTACAATACCCACCATCAGAACCAGTCAAATGTGGTATCAAAGTGTTGATGCTCTGCAATAGTGTCACTGCATATTTGTGCCAGTTTGAAATTTACCTTGGCCATGAAAATCCCCAGCCTGTGCCTAATGGACTTGGTCATTATATTGTCACAAAGCTGTCAGCAGATTTAGACTTCACACACAGAGTTATTTTTTCGACAGTTTTATTACTTCTCCCAAACTTATTGAAAATTTGTTTGAGAGAGAGGGATGTATGTCTATAGAAAGTATAAGAGGGCAGAAAAAAAGATTTTGTATGGGAGCTGAAACAGGTGCCAAATCTACAATGAGGTGAAAGCAGTAATCTGATTGTAGTGGTGTGGCAGAATTAAAAAAAAAAAAACCTTCCAGTCAACATTCAGTGACCCAATCTCAACAAGCTGAAGCAGGCAGAATTCCAAGAAGCCTGGAAATGCATGTTTTAGTTTCTAGTAAATCCTGCCATTACAAGCGCTTTCATACTTTATGACAGACTTCAACTGCAGTCCATGAATATAAGCATTTTTCTCATGAACTTGTTACTCAACTGATTGCTGGATTCAGTGCCAGAAAATTATGACATCCCGAAGTTGTGAGAGCATTGTCCTGCAATAATGAAAATGTGCAGGGTCGTTTCAACATCAAGATGTCCAAGAGATACATCATCTTAAACAACAAGTCTACAAGGATACAATTTTTGGTCATGCTTAGTGTAACATAAATTTATGCAAGGAATGTCTTGCCCTATGCCACAAATAAACTGTAAAGTGTTAGTACACTAACAGATAGCAGTCTGCAAGCATTTGTTTTACGAGCAGTCACAAGATTATAATAATTACATTATAGCAGTATAAGTAGTCAATGCAACTACAAGAAAATACAAATATTTATTTATTTATTTCTAGCTTAGATCCAAATTAATTGTAGTATATGTTTCTGAATTTTATTTTCTGTTTTAAACCACTATACCCCTCTAGATTGTTTGTGTTGTATTAGCATGTATGTTTATTCTTGAATGTGCAAAGTTAATTAATTATTAATTAGTTCCATCATCAGAGTGTGAATGCTTAACCATTTTCAGGATGAATAAACAAATTTCCAAATATCTTTTTTTTAGTTTTTCAAAGAAATATATTTGTATTCCTTATTATTAGTTTTTAGATTTATGTATCATTGGTTTTCTAACTATTTCATTGAAACAGGATATTTTTAAAATAGATTTTTGAATGATAAAATCAGTTTTGAGTAATTTTAATTATATTATAATTTGATTAGGACTCATTTAGTGGGGATATAACAGTTCAGACAATTTATCCATTTTGCTCTCACTTCATAAATTCTCACCATCTATAGGGTGTCATTTCTAAGTAAATTGACTGGTGAATAGGAAGCTGCTTTATCTAAATGAGCATCATTGAGAAAGCTGCTCTATAAATAATGGCTGTCAGGGAAGGAGTTCATATGTGTCCCTATATTTGGGATTATGTGTAGATTGTTTTAATAATATTAAAGCATTTTAAATCTAAACTATAATAAAGTATACTGGATTCCATGTGATAATACCATCTGATAACTAACTTGCTAGTTACTGATGCTGGCACTATAACCTTACTTATCATACACATGAAAAACTTAATGACAGAAGTATTTATATTTGTAAATAATAACAGCATCTCAGAAGAATAGAAAATTATCACAATAGTAATTATTGTATAATTGATTGCATATTATTGTATATTTACCATTGCTAGTAATTCTATCATTACCTCTGTAAATTTCATGCTGGTTTATAAATGTTTGAGTACCACTTGTAATATTTAAACTCTACAAAATAATATTTTAAATGTTCATCAGTAAATACCATATTTTGTATAATATGCAGGTGTTTGAACACACGAGTAATTGCTAACCTGAGCAAAGCATTTGAAGTAAATTTTGTCCTTGCAATCAGTGTATTTTTGTGGTGCTAAATATTCTTGAATATGACACATCCCTCTAATCTAGCAATCATTTATATGACGAATTAACAGATTTTAGTAAGATACTATTTTCTTTCTGTTCAAACCATCTTCCCAAAATTGTTATATGTTGTTATTATTATTATTATTATTCTTATTCTAAGTTGTTCCATTTAATCAAATTTTAAAATTAAAATAAAAGTGTACAAAGAAAGGAAAAATATAAATACAGCAATATCATTGATAACATTTTTTTTAAAAGTTATTTTAAGACAAAGTTGTCATAAAATAACTAAAAATATAATGTACCTTTCAGTTAAATTTTAGGTTTAGACATTTTTTTCAAGGTAGGTAGACACTGTACACTTTTATTTTAATTTTAAAATTTGATTAAATGGAACAACTTAGAATAATAATAATAATAATAATAATAACAACATATAACAATTTTGGGAAGATGGATCTGTGATTCCTAATTCTGGAAGTTATTTAAGATTTTCACAAAATTTGTGAACTCTTAGTCTTACTTTAGTTTTATATGATTTGATAATAATTATTATAATAGAACCAGATTTGATTAATGAAATTGGTTGGATTGCTTTATCTTCATTACTAATTGTTTTTTAGTTTGTGACAATTGTTTTGATTGTTGTTTATCCAAGTTAGACTTTGTTTCAAGAAAGTGCATGATTGATCTTTTAAATATATTTTTACAAACTTGGTTTGTGTTTATATTTAAACAGATTATGTACTATGACTCTGACTCGCCTGCATGTACTGAAGTCATTAGAAAATGAATTAACATCTGTTCTTGTTGCTGTTAAAATGCAGGTAGGAATTTTATCAGTTTTAAAATTTATTGTATTTTGTTTAATAAACCAGCTGACAAAGAAATAATGTTCTAATTTAATTCTTTTAGAATTATATATATATATTTAACATGTAATAGTTATAAAATAAAACAATTGTGTCTTATTTTGAAATTGCCCCAAGTCTGATTTTATTATCAGGAACAAGTAGTCAGTAGTGTAAATTTGTTTGAGGGAGAATATTATTGATTCTGAGATGGTGATTAAGATATATATCTTGCTAGAAGTTATCTGGTATAATGCAGATTCAGATTTTTGATACAAATGTAGGTTAAAATACAGTGACTGACTTTTCAAACTTTTATTCATACTTCTTGTGCAGTTAGATAAGTTTTTTCTGGGATTTTTAATTTGAAATAGAACAGACAAATAATAGTGTCTGCTTGTAGCTAGAAGTTCTACCAATAATTTTACTGTTAAAACCACTCTTTGTGTTGCATTACTTGTCATTTATCACTTTTGATTTATACTAAAGTTGTCTATCAAATTCTTTCCCTTATGTAATAAGTTTCAAGTTTACATTTAAAAAAATAATTCATATGTTATTATTTTACAGAATTCCAAAAGAACTCTTCGTTCAAATGAGATTACTGTACCTCCAGCTGGTATCTTTGACACAGGGTTGGATTTATCATTTTCACTGCAGGTAGGCAAAGCATTGTACTGCATATCTCACCAGACACCAGAGAGATATGCCTTTTGATTTTACCTCTGCTAGTTTGATGTGAGATTATGTGATTGAATTGTTTTTGTGGTATAAATAAAATCTCCACAATTAACTCACTATTCCTTTTTTCTCATTGTTTATATTCATTATCCTTCATTGTTTACTGTGATTATTGTTTCAAATCCTGATTTTAAGTCTCATTTATTGAAGCTTTCTGTCTGACCACTTTAAAAATTTTTTGCTCAAGTTCATAAATCATTTTTTTAATAATGGTTGTGGAAATGATTTTGAACAGAAATTTCATTAGGCTACCTTTCATTTAGAGCTTTTTGACAGATACAGTTGTAAATTACAACAGATGTTATGGCACAAATAAGCTGTTTCTGTAAACAAAAACTGTTTGTTTTTTAAAAAAAAACTATTTAAATATTCTTAAGGCGTTTTTGACTCAGTTTACTTGTTCATTGGTCATTCTCTCTTCATAAAGTTAATAAATAAGAAGTGATTTCAGGATTTAAAGAATTAAAAAAAATTTTTTAAAGATTACCCCAAAAGTAATCAAAACTTGTTTTGCCTGTTGATATTTTTTATTCTCATAATTTACAGGGAAAATGTTTGCCTATTTTACATATATTTTTTCATTGGAACAGAAGTAGATAATAATGTCAGTTAAGCTTTCAATATATTCATATACATTATATTCATGTGCTGTATTCCTCTTTATTTGTAGTTGTAGAAGTGCTGTTTATTAAAGTTAGTTAGTTTTTCTTATTCATTGTTTCTTTAGTTATTTTCATTATTATTTTCTAAAAGGCAACACTGACTATGAAGTTAATTAGAGATAACTGGAAATATGCCCACATAGTTTTTCTGCATATTGCCTTTGCAAAGCTGTACATCTGTTTGTTTACGGTTTAGGATCTTATATTAAATGGAAAACTTGACATTGGGATTTGCTGTATATAAGAAGGTTGTTGGGTGCTCATTTGAATATATTTTCTATGTTTTGTTTGACCTTCATTTTTAAATGTCCAAAAACATATTTTAAGTTATACCAACATTGAGCTTTGTGTTTTTAACTGCTTTTCATGCTTTAAAAATAAAGAAACTTGTTAAAATATATATAAAAAATATGTTTGATAATTTCTTTTGTAGTTAAATTAGCTAAACTCCAGGTATCTTTGATTATTGGTGGAGGTGAAGCATCTATTTAACCGTTTCATTGTAAACCTTAATTAGAATTTAAACCTAATACTTTCATTTAACAGTATTGGTGGTCTTCCTATTATTGAATCATTTTTTGCATTGCCTTAACTCCTAGAAATTGTAGTGACTTGTTGCAGTTTGACATTATTTAATGGTACAGGTTTGGTGAGGTTATAAGAATTATGATGAAAGTTATTTGGAATTCAGAGCACAGCTGGCTCTGCAACATTCCTCGCTAAAGTAGGTCAGTTCTGTAAGCTGTTTTGTTTGTCTACACCTACACAACACCTGACACTTATGCACTTATGCAAATACATACAGAAAAACAGACACCATTAAGTGGTACAGCAGATAAAGGGCATGTGATATATTTCTCAATGATTGGTGATCAATGCTTACCAGGAAACTAGACTCTGGTAGCCTGTTAAGTGTTAGTTGTTTTGAATAGGGAGCATAGAATTTAATAGTGAACAGATCTGCTATATATTTGCATATTACATTAATTATTGGTACACAAGAGTGTGATTCATTTGTAGTAGGACATAGATTTAAGGAATACACTTTATGCTTACTTATATTCATATTCATAGACATTACAAAAATCTTTATGATATATTTGTACAATTGTAGTGATAACTTGTAAAGTTGTGTGTTTCAGTACCCTCACTTTTTGAAGAGAGATGGGAATAAGTTACTAGTCATGTTGCAGCGTCGGAAAAAATATAAAAATCGTACCATTCTTGGGTTTAAGACATTGGCTATAGGACAGATCAACATGTCACAGGTAAGCACTTGAAAATGACTTAATAGAGAACAGTCTATAATAATTAATTTAAAATATGTATAAAATATCTCTTCTACAAAGAAACCAATTTTAATGAAATAATTGACATTTATTTTTTTTTACTACTGTTAACAAATTTTAATTTTTTATTGTTTCAAATATTTGGCCAGTCTAAAATTAATAAAATAAATTGGTAAATTAGTTTTTAAAACTGAAAATCTCCATCATCTCTTTTATTTCACATTAATCATGATGCAATTTGACTGGTCGTGTTTTTGAATCACTTTTATGCATTCTCATCTTAGCTGAAATCATTGGGCTGATAATGATCACAAGTTAAATTGAAAACTGAATTAATAATTATTATGTGAAGTATAATACAGTTTATTTGTATGTAAATGTCATCACTCATAGAAAAACTTTAGCATTGTGCTTATTTACAAATTTACTTTGGGGTTGTATTTTCTAGACCCTGGGATGCATTATAAGGCTTTATATAGAAAATACTGGATATCAAACTTCATTTTTGCAAGATGTAATTTTCAGAACCAGTTGCACTCATACATTGAAGGAATCATAGCATTTGTTAAAACAGCAAATTTATCATTCTTTAAACATCAAAATATTTAATTTAAAAAAAAATGATTTTGCCTGATCATCTAACAGTTGTGGCCCAAAAGTAGAAGTAATCAACAATAATTAAAACCTTTACTAGCTTTTAGTTCCAAAACAATTAGAACATCAGCAAAAATAGGCACACAAACAGTGCTTTTTAAAAAAATTGTAATAACAATAAGATAACAATAGTTACTCTTTTCTAAGTATTTATCAGTTACATGTTTCTACCAACAAGTATTTTTTTTCCTCATTAAATTTTCAGGGTGCCATTTTTGACCAAATTATATTTCTAGTTTTGTGTATGTCTATGTGCGTGTATGTTCTGTTTGTTGAAATCTTTTTTCTTTTTTGTTTAATATTGATTGCATCTCTCTTCGTCAGTGGAAGTTTGTGGATTTCTGCTATTAGTAATAAAACTGTATACACCATTCTCTCAACATCTCTGTCATCTATCAATATCCCTCTTCATAAAGATGTTTCTGTCATCTACCATTTTTAGTAAAAAGTGTATACATTAGTTTTTCTCTCTACATCTCTCTTCACCAGATAAAGTTTGCTGACAGCAATTATTAATAGTAATAAATGTGTACATCAGTGTCTCTGTCTCTGTCTCTCTCTATCTCACTCTCTCTCTCCATCTCTCTTCACCAGAGCAAGTTAGCTGACTTCTACTGTTAGTAATAATAAATGTGTGCATCATCCTCTCTGCATCTCTCTCATGATCTAAAACACTCACAGCCATATTGTACTTTCAACATTGCACCCATAATAATAAATAAAACTATTAAAATTACATCATCACTATACTTTCAACAATGAATCCATAATAAAACAATTAAAATCTCAGCATCACCATCACCACCCTTTATTAATCTGTCAGACTCACCCCAATCATTTTATTTTATCTCCTGATATATTGATAAAATTATCATAAATATGTACAGTGTCTTGTGGTACAGTAGAAACACTTAGCCATTAACTAAATTTGTTCTGCACATAGAATAAAAACACATCACATAGAATAAAAACACATCTTGCTGCACCTGCAACTTTATTGTTTTTAACAGAACTAAATGTTGAAACATTGAATGTCAGAACTTCTTTTCCTAACTTTCTTAATCATATAGAAGTCTCACAAGTTTAAGATTACCTTTGTAGATCAGCATGACAGTCATTATGGCCAACATATTGATTTTTTTTTTTTTAGCTACATTTTTAGTATGAAATTGCTGGAACTAAATGCATTTTTATATAAGTTATTAGCATTCAGTTTCATTCATTGCATAATCCTAGCAATTTCCAGGGATGTAACACTCATGCATACACAGGTTTGCAGTATAAAATCTACAAGACAAAATAAATTGAAAGACTCCTTTCAGCAGGTTAAGAAGATCAATGTTTCTTTTATTTGATTGCAAATAAGCTTTAACTTAACATTGTTGACTATTTGCAATGTATGTTTTCTTTACTGTATTTAATGTAAACAGTAAACAAAATAAATTCTTGTTGTTTAGAGTCATTCAATGATTCATACCTAAATATATAACCAATGTCCTCATCCTCCAAAACCCTATCCTGTATATTCATGTATTCATACAATCAAACAGTTAAATAAACAGTCACTGAACCACAAAGTATAATTTTTAATTATGTTTTGGAGAATCTGCTACACCAATATTTGTTTGTTTTTATTGATTTCCTTCCCCACAAGTAGAAAATAGGCATGTCAGAAGTTTTGGTCAAGTAAATTTAATAAATTCGAAACCCCTACTTACTTAGTTACTATATGTCACATCTTTATCTTCTTTTTTTTTTTTTTAAGTATAATTTTACAAAATGTCAGCAACTTTCATTGATGTTTCATTGTTTGGTTTATATAGAACATCTGCTGTCTTTCATATTTCGTGTATGAAATAATTTCTATCCCTGAATATGCCTACATGGGACAGATGGTTATGCAAAGGTGTGATCAGCCTTTTCTTTTAGGAAGCTAGGCTCAAAGTTCAATTGTAATAAAAATTTACTGGTCATTCTTCAACACTCTTGAATTCAACTTAGTGGACTTGATTGGGATCAGATGACAAAGTAGGGACTGTGTGCTATAATCTGAACTATAGACCCTTGAGATTTGAACATTGGAATGAGTACAAAATATACATCAGTCAGAATTATCTGGACATTCTATAAAACAACTGGTCTGTGGCCAAACACTTTTGACTAATGGAAGTTTTTTGGTATAGGATGTTGTGTTTTGCATTTGGTGATGGTAGTTTCTCTTGTATGCTTTGGCAGAAGTAGTCTGAAGGCAATGAAGGTGTGCCAGATACTATCATTGGTGGCTGTTTGTGGTGGGTTGTTTTTTTAAGCCTGCCTCTTACATTTCCAGTGTATAACAGAGTATGGTATTTATAAATTTTATGTAGGTCAGGTGAGCTTTGAGTGGGTAGAAGTAAGTGCTACTATTAATTGCTCTTCTAGTATTTGAGTATTGTGTTTCTTTGAGAGTACTTTGTACCCCACTAAAAAAAATAGTTACCTAAATTTCTTACTGGGTCTGCCCTAGATTCATGAATAAAAGAAAGTATTGGGCTATTTTTCTTGCCAAGCTACAATAATATCATTTATTATTGTAAACAGCATGCTTAATCCATCATATTTAGAATAATGGAGTATATTTTACTCTTAAGATATAGATCTCGTAGAATATTACTTGATTCTTTTAAATCTGCCAACAAAATTATTACTGTCATAATATGATTCACAGTTAAAGTAGGAATATATATATACATATTTAGTAATTTTTCATGCAGTTGAAAAAAATTATATCATTATAGTGTTGCATCATTTTTTATTATGATGTTATGTGTATGTTTAGTCTGGGGTGTTTGCTTGCCATTTGGAGTATATGTAGAGTTTAGATGAATCCTACCATGCCTTACACAAAAGCATGTGATAATAACAACAGCAGAATAAATGCAGAAAGTAAGGGTAATATTCTAGATTAAAGTAATTCCACTTTTATATTGCGGATGGGGTCTAGCAATATCAAACAAAATATACAGTCACTGCTAACACTGGCATATCTAACACACTCATCCCAGGAATAAACCTTATTTTAACATAGTCACACAAACCCACTAATAAATTACAATCCTTTCCCATCTCAATTTTTTTTAAAACATCAGATAACCTAATAATAGTAATATTTTTTAAATTAAAAATATCAATTACTATAAATGTTGATATTAAACTTTGATTTCATAAGTTTGAAACAAGAAGAATATCAGCAATTTAAAGTATTTATTACAGTTTTGCCTACTATGATGATGACTAAGAAATAAAGCTTCTTTCATACTTAGAACACTTCAGTGATAAATTGTCACACCATGAAGAGATGTAATATACAACTTCAGGCTTCCAAAAAAAAAGATGGTTGGTTCCTCCCCTCCCGGGGATGAGTCCTTGTAATAAATACTGCAATCTTGTGACACTGCCATTGGAAGATACACCAAGTGCCTATGGGCATATCAGTTTGTATGTGCACAACACAGAATTCATCACACACTGGTGACAGAAGTTGCCAGTCATATAAAACCTGCAGTTAGAATGTTCAACACAAGCAGCTCAGAGTACATATACTGTCACAATTGTCCATAAAGCAGACCACATTGCGTATTGGCTGGTCCCACAAAATTAGGTTTAAATAATGTTTGCTCACTGCTCATCCAAAGCCACACCAAGAATAAAGACTGTTCCATATTAAGGCTGATGGTACTCTATAGCAAATATGAAATGCAATGCCACCCGAAAGATATGACAGACAGTAGTTTGGTCCTCAACTGACTACAGCTGTCAGACTGTATTTGTCTGGCAAACTGTTTGTTACTGGCTACCAACAAACAGTCAAATGAAGGTGTGTATATACTTGCTGATGGTTCTGGATAGTCTCATGCTATGATTAAATTGCTTGTGCGAAACACCAAGTATCACATTTAAACCATTTTACTTTTTCTAACAGTTCACTAACTTCTAACATGAAGAATTTTAAAAAGTTTTTTTCCTGTTGTATACACTGACAAACATTCAAACAAAGATAAGAATGCCATTTCTTCTGAGTGATCTTATTCATTGTTATGCCTGACAGATGTATTTATAGAACAACATTATTGAAGTATAGGGTGTCCACACACACACACACACACACACAAATATGCAACCCATGGGCAGTGAATGTTTATTAGTAAATTACAAATATTGTTGAATATGTTGAATATGTTAGCCATCATATTGTGCACGTAATTGTATTCAATGGATCCTGTTATTCAAATCATTTATCAACATTTCATTTGATATTTCAATAATTATAATTTCATTGATATGTACACATTATATGTTTTTTATATATATATATATAATCTTTAGTGATACTGTCATTCAGTGAGCCACAGAATCAGTTTCAGTATGCTAATTTTAACATTCCAGAGTAAGATTGCTGGATCAATACTTAGCTGTACAGTTTGTATGCTTTATTTTTATGCTTGTTGCTAAAGACATTTATAAAATTATAATTGAAATATATTTGTTGAAGCGGGTTGCATTACATCATTATTCCATATTGCTGCATCCTTTACTAACTAGCTGTACATCAAATCTTCTAATCATCATAATCACAAACTTGTGCACATATTGGAAGAAGTATAATGAACTTAGACAACTAAAATCCATGTGGTAATTCAAAGCCTTCATTTCAGTTTCTTTTTATTTCTTTTCTTTTGGAGTTTGGTACTTGAACTTGTAAAGTGCCATTACACTTTGCCATGATTTATTATAAATATTAGTGGTTATTGTGAGGGCATTTATTCAAATTGTACATACGGATTATGTTTGGGGTTGGGGTTGTTTTACGAAAAGAATACATATTCTAAAATCTAATGACTAAATCTAAGGAAAGTCATGTTTAATATATCTTGTGGGAGTTATTGTGTTATCATTCATTTATACTTTATCATAGACTGCATGTCTTTCTTTACTACTAAGTACTAATACTAGTTCTTCAGTAGGAATTGCTGGTTTGTAGGGTTTTTTTTTTTGTGCTTATTTATATTACAGTACTGTGTTATAATACTGAATATAATTTCTTCTAACGTGCTTGTGATAGAGTGCAACCAACTGGCAAGCCATTGATATTTTAAAGAAAGGCACACCTCTTTTGTTGGGGGTCGAAGTGTTTTTTAAAATGTCTGTGAATATGGAGAGAAAGAAAAGGCATCATGGTATTTTTCCACATCACATGTCGTCCCACTAAAATGAGTAAACAGCCCTAGCAGCAGCATCTTTCAAGTTAATTGTCATTTAGACTCTGCTGCCAGCTAGGAATAAGGCTTCTTCTTCTTCTTCTTTTTTTTTCTGTAAAGGATATTTGAGTTTTCTGGATGTCCTTGTTATCTCAGTAATATATATCACCCTTTTTATCTGTGTAACATATAACCCACTTTGGTTTCTCTCTCTGTGCCATATATAATGACATTGCTGTCTATCCCATCATTGCAGTTAAGTCAAATATTTTTATATTTTTTCATTGTCTGTAAATTTATTTGAATAGCTTCCCTACCCTGCCCCCTCCTCCCCCCCCCCACTTCTTATAAGCTACAATTCCTTTCATGAATTGTATTTGTGAGATCATTCCTATGTTAATAATAATATATTGTACATATAATTTCTAGTTTTCCTTTATATATTTATGTTTACATGTAGCAGACATAAATAATTGTTTTAACCCGTATGTTGTCGGGTTAAAAAGCATAACCAGTGTCACCGTGTTAGGTTGTTTTTTGCTGCTAAACAATAATTGAATGGGTCAGTGTACTAAAAGCTGAAAAGTGACTGTAATTAGAAATGGATTTTTAAAATTTAAATTACTACCTATTATAGATATACTAAGGAATTTTAAAAGTATTATTTTAAATTTATTTCAAATTCAAAAATAAATAAATAATAAAATGTTTTCTTATCTTTTTGTTGAACTTGCGAATTTCAGCATCATTTTTTTTTTTTACAAGTCTACTAAAAAATTAAAAGTGAGTATAATTCTAAAAAGATTTTCAAAATAAATATTATAGACAGACTGAGGAATTTTATAAGTATTTATTTAAATTTATTTCAGATTCAAAAACAAATAAATAATAAAAAGTTTTCTTATCTTTTTGTTGTACTTGCGAATATTTTCATCGGTTTTTTTTTTCTTTTTACAAGTCTACTAAAAAAATTAATAGCGAGTATAATTCTAAAAAGATTTTCAAAATAAGTATTATGGTGGACATTTTTAAAGTATTTATTTTAATTTAATTAGTGAATGTATTGTTTTCCAAAGTTTATTATTCAAATTAAAAAATAAATAAATAATAAAAAGTGTTCTTATCTTTTTGTTGTGTTGAACAGCATCATTTTTTTCCTTGTATAAATCCAATCACAAATACGTTGTTGATTTGGCAATTGAATATAATATAATATACATTGTTTTGCATGTAAGTATTCACTGTTTCCTGGAAAGTTCCATGCTTTTGCACACAACAAAAGTGTCACACGAAAGCCATGCATGCTTTGAGGATGACCGGGGTGGTTTTTTTGTATTATTAGTAATATTACATGGTCACATCCAAAATTTCAGTAGGGGCTGGTTGAATTTCATCTACCTTTAATTAGAATCAACCACACAATAAAGTTCATTAGGTAGTATCAACCACACAATAAAGTTCATTAGGTAGTATCAACCACACAATAAAGTTCATTAGGTAGTATCAACCACACAATAAAGTTCATTAGGTAGAATCAACCACACAATAAAGTTCATTAGGTAGTATCAACCACACAATAAAGTTCATTAGGTAGTATCAACCACACAATAAAGTTCATTAGGTAGTATCAACCACACAACTTGCCATCAGAAAAATCAGCCTCGAAACTTGCCATGCCTGCCAAAAATTGCTGCTCAACTTGAACAAAAGTGGGGTGGGTGGGTGGAGAAATCATGCTCTTTCAATGACATGACCATTCCAATAAGAGTATCCAATGATAGAATTTAGAACAGATGGCTGCTGAAGCCAAACACATCTTACCTTCACTCTGGTTATTTTGAACAATTAGTATAACCGAGACTGAGCAAGTGTGCATATTGGTATAGCTCCTGTAAGGCTGACAATGGCTAGATGCTTTTGACATGGTACAGCTCCTGTACCGCAAACATGCAACAGGTTATTTCACATTTATCTGTCTGCAATAGTATTATGGTTATCTCTTGAATACATTAATTCTAAGTGACCTTAACTGTCTTGATGAATCCATGGACAGAGGTAGTTGAGGGTGTGTGCCAAACTGGTGCAAACTTTTCACCCCTTTCCACCAGCCCTCCACCCTCCATCTCGAACTTGTTGAGGCTGTGGGGTTCCATTGGGACACTCCAGATCAGAGAATGTCTGATGGCAAAATGATCAATGCAACCACCACCCCTTTAACTATCTTGCTGATAGCGAATCTTAAATCATTTGTACTAATACTTTGGAAACACAAGTGCTGTGTATTGCTTTGTTTTAGCCAACAAAATATGGATTGCATATTGAATTGTACTTGATAATTTTATAACAAGTCACTGTATTTTTTTTATGTATGTGAGAGGACTCAAATCTGCTATGGTGAATGACATCACTTCCCTGAGAATTGTCTACATGTAAATGTACCAAATAGCTCAAATACACAGATAGAAAGAGCAAACCACTTAAAATGGGACTATATGTTTTATAGCGGTTCTTACATTGGAGTGCTCAGAAACTTTTTCTATTCTGGGGCAGTTTCTACAGTAACTGTGTAACTACTACTGATTTGTTCCAGTCACTTGACTTCTGTATAATCCATCTATATGCTGTCATCAGTAAACATGTGCTGCTTGTTTGGATATCATTCAGCATATTCTAGACTAGGGGTGGGCAAACTACGGCCCGCGGGCCGCATGCGGCCCGCCAACAGATATTATGCGGCCCTGAGGGCATTTAGAAATTTTTTTTAAAAGGGTCTTGCAGTGTCAAACTGTTACTGTTAGCGCAGTCACGCTTGACGGACAAAATCGTCACTAATTGATTCGGGCTAACATTTAACTACTCGCACGCTGTACTGACGAAAGAAAGGACCATACCCAGTCAAACTGTTAAACTCTAATTGCAATCAAGGAAGTCTGCTACAGTCACTTTCTGGCTAGAGATAGAGAGGGGAAGGGGTAAACCCGTCAAGGACGATTAGGACGCGCGATATTGAGGTGGACAAATGTAAACAGGAACCAGTGTGGTAACTGCTGTCAAGGAGGTTAGGACATTGTGTTGAAGCAAACAAATGTAATGTAAACAAGTCCAGATGGACAGTCCCTACCCACAGAATTTAAAAGACACTACCAAACAAAAGATTCCAATTTCGGATACAATTTAACAACCGAAGAGAGGAAAAGGAAATGCATGGAGCTGGTGAAAAATTTGGAGAAACAACAAACTGTTTTCACTAAACAGTCTTCAATTCAAGATGCTGCAACAGAAGCTAGTCTGGTGCTGTCACACAGAATTGTAAAACACAACAAGCCATTTTCTGATGGTGAGTTCATCAAGGAATGTTTGCTAGATGCAGCAAACATTATGTGTCCAGAACAAAAAAAAACAAATTTGACAACATTACTTTATCAAGGAGAACTGTGGTCAGACGTGTTGACAAGATAAGTAACAATCTGATGCATAAACTTCAAGATGCAAATAAACAATTTTTGTGTTACTCTCTTGCATTGGATGAGAGTACCGATGTACATGATACTACCCAATTTTTGATATTTATACGTGGAATAAACACTTCTTTCAAACTCATTGAAGAGTTACTAAATGTTGAGTCACTCAAAGACACAACCACAAGCCATAATATATTCAATGCTGTTAATAACTATATTAAAAGAACTGGGCTGGTTTGGAACAAGATGGCAAGTGTTACAACTGACGGAGCTCGTGCTTTGACCGGAAAAAAATGTAGGTCTGGTAAAGTTGATAAGTGATAAGATTAAAGCAGAATATCCTGACCACACATTATTACCACTTCACTGTGTGATCCATCAAGAAAATCTGTGTAAAACTGTTTTGAATATCAAGCATGTTATTGACCCAGTTGTCCCAATTCAACCTCATCAGATCAAGAGGACTTAATCACAGACAGTTCAAGGCATTACTTGACGATTTGGAAACTGAACATTCCGATATGCTGTACCACACCAGTGTTCGATGGCTGAGTCTCTGCAAGGTGTTGAGGCGAGTGTGGGACCTCAGAGAAGAAATAGTGATGTTCCTAGAGATGAAGGGCATTGAATGTGACTTTAATACTAACATTGTCAATAAAGAGTGGAAGTTAGACTTTATGTTTGTCATTGAAATTATGAAAAAGTTAAATGAACTGAATGTCAAACTTCAGGGCAATTGTGTGTTTGCACATGAACTGTATGTACATGTAAAATCATTTCGGGCAAAACTCTCACTGTTCTCCAGACAAGCAAGTGAAAAAAAGTTTTATCACTTCCCTTTGCTGAAACAAGAAACCATTTCTGGTGAAATGACTGAAAAGTATAAAGCCCAATTAAATGCACTGACTGATGAATTTGGAAGGAGATTTAAAGATTTCTAGAACTTAGAGCCACAGTTTAATATTCTCAGTTCCCCTTTTGGTGCAGAAGCTGATACAGCCCTGGAGGACATACAGTTAGAGCTTCTTGACTTACAAGCAGATCATGACCTGAAAGAGAAATTCAAGTCAGATGGTTTGCTGGATTTCTATGGATCTTTATCAGAAGAATCATTTCCCAACTTGAAAAACTTTGCAGCAAAACTTTTATCATTTTTGGATCAACATACATTTGCGAACAAGCATTTTCTTGCTTGAAGATCAACAAATCTAAGAATAGGTCTTTATTGTCGGACTGCAACTTGCATGCTGTCATGCGAATTTCAACAAGTAAACTTGCTCCAGATTTCAAGAATATTGTTAAAAATTGCAAGCAGTTACATACATCACATTAGAAATCAATAATTGTAATGACAATGTAGTCGGTTTGTGTCTAAATTAAAGCCACTGATAGATAATTTTAAAAATTTATTATAATAAAAAAATGTAAAATCTTAACAAATTAGTAAAAGTGTTAGTCCATATTGTAAAATATAATGTATAAATGTATAAGTAAAATAAAATTGCAATAATTGGTTATTTATAGTTTTATACTGTTCAATAACCTATAAATAATTCATAATTACTTATTGTGTTAGGTTGCTGTAAACAAAGTGTGTATAATATATATATGCGGCCCCCCAATAACTTTACATTTGTCAATGTGGCCCTACACACAAAAAGTTTGCCCACCCCTGTTCTAGACTACAATAACTGTTCAGGAAGATTTCTGCTTAATTTTGGTGTTTGTCTAGAGTAGGGGTCGGGTAACTGGTAAATTATCTCAGAAGGGGTAAAAATGAAAATTTGGGGGTAATAAAGGATAAAAAAATACAAATAAAGAAACAAGGTCATCAAACTTATTCACTTATTAATTGTTTCCCCCCTCCCCAATTTTAATAGATCAACAATAAATTCCTACTTTTATAAAATTAACTCCCCTTGATAATTAAGTCTCATGATCTTATCAAAGACACTATTTTGGTTAGTTCTTGAACACATCAGTTATGATCTTGACTCCCGACCCCCAGTCAGTCCACAGTATTTATTCAAAGGTACATGGCTTGTTTTTTTTGGTGATGTAATCTTATGAAAGTTTGAGCCATATTTGCAACTGCTGCTATTCTTCTTTTCTTTTCCAAGCCCTTTTCTCTGGTCAACTGAGAGTTGTAGATATGTTATTATTATTTTCCACAGCCACTTGTTCCTATTCAATGACTAATAAAGTTCTTATGAATTAAATTAAGGATTTATGTTATATTTTAATTAAATTTTGTTGTTTGTCCAGTAAATAACAGTCCAATTATTACAATATATAAATTTTGGAAAATGACATTACTATTTTTTAACTTTCAAAACTATTGAACCAACTGCAAAAATCTTATGTGAGATTTGCATTGATACTTCATATATAAAGCACACAAAATTGAAACCATAACTGTTGTGACTCAAGCAGATACCTTGTTCAAATTCAGTTTGAATTATGGCCCCACTCTCTACATATATTATAACTAATATCAGAGTTATAGTGTCATGGGAATCTTGACATTGACAGGTCTTATCAAATTGCATTGCATGTTGTAAAGAGCTGAGGACTTAATTATAACTCTTTATTGTTCTTTAAAGATACCTGCTCCGAGTATAACAATATTGTGCTTAAATTTTCCCATTTTTAATCAGACGGCATCAAACAGGAAAAGGAAGAGTGTAGACTCTAAATGGATGTGCTTTCATCACAAACTGTTATTGTATAAGAACTATACACTCTTTTGAGTTACCATAGCCTCAGCTATAATATCATTTATAATTGTGTCACTTATACACATTGTTTAGACTGTTCAAATCAACTTTCTGTCATAGTATGAATCATCTCAGTTTGCCTTTATTTATTAGTCACCAGTTTTATCATCATACACACTTTATTCTATCAGCTGCCTATATGATCTGTCTAGGCATGACGAGTAGGAGGGGAGCGGTTGAGCCATGTCTGTCTGATGTGCAACCAGTCATGTCACTTTGTGACTAAGATTGAGTCAGAGTATGAGCATTTTGAGTGTAATTGGCACCATCATTTTTGTCATATTAATTCATCCATACATCATATTGTGTGTCAGAGTATGATAGTAATGACTGCACATGGTGCTATCATTTTTGTCATTAATTCATCCATACTTTCCAGTGCATTACTTGAGAAAGAACTAAGAGAAAAGATATACAGTCCCTTGACTAAAACTAACAGGAAAATTATACATAGATTGAAATAGGTTTGCAAAATTAACTTCATCATTGTAAACCAGATATAAAGAATAATGTTGATGATGAAACCATAGCATTTGTATTTAATGATTGTGCAAATAAAATAGCATTTGTGACATTTGATATCTCTATCAATTGTGCTATTTACTTTTTAACTAGAAACAAAATGCAGATAAAGGTTTTGCACAATTCAAATATTCATTAATTACAACCAATGCCTTTTTAGCACTTTTCACATAATATAGTATATTTTAGGTATTTGTAAACAGATGTAGAATATACAGGTATAATAAAACCACACGGTATGAACAGGGAATATTTAATCAGCAATATGTATTGACCAGCAGAACTGTGCTTACCATCATATTCATAATAAAATATTCTTACTAAATTAATGATAGCATTGATTTTTATTTTATGTATATTTTGAAATGCATGATGCTGTCATCAGATTAATTTAATAAATCAAAATAGAACACAGTTTACATTTATCTTTATTTACTTCTTCTTATTATTATTACCTCCCTGCATAGTGTTTAGTTAACAGTCCATAAGTCTGTTTAAAGATAAATTATTATGTTTTTTGTTTTGAATAAACTGCTTAAGATTAGAAGCATAATATTGATCTACCTGTTAAATTTATACAACCTGAATACCAACATTAATATTAATCTGTTTGTTATATATAGTTGTAATAATCTGAAGAGCAACGCTAATAGTGCTTAATAATTTCACTAGTCTTGGTTAACTCTAAATCACACACTTAACATAAACAGTCTTCTTTTTATTTTATAAAGCAGCTTCTGAATAAAACAAATTTAGAAACATATTAAAGCAGCGAGGAAAATATTCATCAAAATTTGATATATCTTTTCTTAAAGAAAAATGGTCATAATTAATTTGTTTTGTACTTTGTAGCACAGCTGAGCTGAACATTTTTATGCATGGATAATATTTTGCATTTGCTTTAAGCTTCAAATTAAAATCTGTCTATCTTTTTTATCTCTCTTTCTGTCTGTTAAACTGTCTGTGTATCTATCTTTCAGTCTGTTGGACTGTCTATCTATGTCTGAATCTGTCTTTACATATATACTCTTGTGTTGGGTTTCCATTGTGTGTAATATGTACAAATCCTCTGAGGCACTTAAGACTGAATGATACTGAGGGTTCCTAGTAGGAATGGCTACTGTGTGTTTCCATTCTGGCATTAGACACTCTTCTGGCACACTGATCTGTTTTTATCATTCTTGAGGCTTCAAAATGAAGGACTGATGGAACTGGCGTCCTTAATTAGACTGTTATAAGCATCACTGCTTCCAAGATTTGTCAAAGATTTTGGAAGGTATATTTCTGTGTTCACTTGGAACCACCTTGTGTTTCCACATGTGCATGTTTGCTGGTGAAATAATCTAAATTGTTTTGTTCCAGTAATGACTGACATTTCTCTCTCTCTCTCTTTCTGTTTTTCCTCCATGTGTTTAGTTGAAGGAATTTGGCAGTTGTTTACAGTCTAGCGGTTCAGTGACAGAAATATCAGTTTCGTTTATGGAAGTAAAATATCGGTCAAAGTGTGTACGATAATGTAAACAGCTACTAGGTATGTGTGGCTATATATAATTCATTGATATCTGTCATCTTATGCTTTCCAATATATATATCTTCTGCTTAGTTTGTAATTAGTGTATTCTGCATTTTAAAATAAAAAAGAAACTAACTATAATAAAATATGTCAAATAGGCCATATAGAAATACACACATCAACAAAAGCTGTATATTAATGATATGGTTATCATAGTATGGTAATTTTCAACTATGGTCCTGTTGCCAGTGTACTTCTCAGTCTGACTACAGGATTTCCTGGCGATCCTGTAGGCTTATACATGCGGAACAGCTCTCTACTTGACACTGTGTTCGAATCTCAGTAAGAGATCTAGACAGGATAGTGGCGGGGTCTGTATTTAGATAGGTATGTTGGGCTGGAATGCGTACAGTGGGAATTATGCCGTGGGAGTGTGGGAGGGAGGAGATGGTGTTCATGGGTGCGAAACGCAGGACTAGAAGCAAGTACATATGGTAGCTGAATGCAGTTTGGGTTTGAATGTACACCTAGAGGTCGTATTGTTGACAACTTTTTCTCAGGCATTTCATCTACAACCATGTTTCCTTGAGATTGCAGATACTTTTGCTGCCATCACAATTTTACAGGTTTTGGACGAGTTGGTTAAATTAAAAATATTTTGTTACGGGGTTGGAGTAGAGGTATCAATATAAATGATAAAGAATTACAGCAGATTTGTATTGCCATTATTACTATGTTAGATGCACATGTTTATGATAAGTGTTTGTTGGTTGGAGAGAATAATTATGTTTGTAAATGTATTATTTTAAGTTGTTTCTTTTTAAATTAGCAAAAATGTAATGTCAACAAAGTGTTGTGATTAAACTTTCTGAATATATGAGTAATTTATTTAGATAAATAACTTTGATTAAAGTGTTTGTTTTGATGCATTTGTTCACCACAACATGCATTTATTTGTGGGAAAGTAAAATAAATTATTAATTATTTTTTTCAGTAATGCTTTCTGTTGTGGCTCTGGTACATGTGTATTTACTATGGCTTTGCAGAAATTACTCGTCATGAAGTGAGATTGATATATGATGGGGGTAAAAGGATGGGGTGGAAATGGAAAAAATAGAGGCAAATCGTGAATGTGAAATTGGGTGGGTGTAGAAAATAAGCAAATAGAGTAAATAAGCAAATAGAGTAAATAATCTGTAAGTAATATTGTATTACTACTTATAAAGCAGTCTCATGACGTTGTGTGTGTGTGTGTGTGTGTGTGTGTGTGTGCATGCAATAATAGAAATGCTTTAATCTCTTCATCTTTGGCAGATTAGCATACTTTATTTTTGATGGACTGATATCCGTTTTTGTGCATCTGTTCAAGGTGCAATCTCCATTAAACAAGACCAGTTATTTGACTCTTTGTCCAAATAAAGAATTTGTTACTGTGTGTGTGTGTGTGTGTGTGTGTGTGTGTGTGACACCAATGCCACCTATTATTATTATCATTAATTAATCCTCCATAACTAATTACAGGTGATGAGAATCTTAATTTATGTTATTAATAATTCTCCAACAGACACAACTCGTCTTTCTGATTTGGCGGATTAGTGGGCACTGTAAACCTTTTCTCTCTTCCACAACATTAAAGACATTTATTGTCAGACAGTATTTCCATAGATGGAAAACCTCTTACAAAAGGAGAAGAAAAATCCATCTTTAATCTAACCCTCATCTACCCACCTAAGATTATCAATATATATAAGGTCAGTAAATTTATTAAATCAACAATCAAATATAACTTAAAGAATAGCTGTCTTTCTCCGATGGTAGATTTGCCATGTAAGCTCTTTCGACTTCATTGTACATTTTCATGAGTAAACACGTCGTTAAGAGCTCCCCCACCCTCTCTCCCATTTGAGTCAGACGGACTGGATTATTCGTCTGGTGTTTACTGCACCATCTTTCGCGAAATGCCTATCTGTGTGGTTCTCTCACCTGTATGGAATGCCTTGTCACCTGAGCGCTCGAAAGGTTACACACACTTGTGCTCGTTACGGCGTCGTTTTCGTCATTTCCAATCTCATCTGCGTCAGTGGCGTTGTAGCTCTTACGTCTTCTCATGTCTGTAGGGCAGTGCCCCTCTCACCTTTTACTCTCCTACCCCCACCCCACCCCACACACACCTCAATTGTCCCTCCCCAAGCCGAGGCACGCCTGAATTTGAGAAACTGGGTGCTGTGAAGAAAAGGCGTTAGTTTTGCAAGCAGACAGAAGACCATAGTTTCGAATCTGCATTTGTCAGGGGGAGTCCTTTCGGTCGATCCTCGCACTCTTTAGCTCATGAATTTTGAGACCACGATTGAAAGTGCTCAGAACGCTTTAAAGATAGTTGTTTTATTTTTATAAGATTCTCGTCATGCTAAATGTATTGGTCTGGTTCTTGTCTTGCTAAATATTTTGGTCTGATTCTTGATTTGTTATATACATTGGTCCGATTCTTGTCTTACTAAATATGTTGGTCTGATGGATAGGGAAATACATCTTGCAACGTCATTTTTGTTTTAAGTGCACTTTCTGATCAGCTCTGTTTTATCTTAAACTGGTGAACATGGTAAGTTTCGATGGTGATTTTTTTCCCCTCCGACTTTTTTTTTTTTGGGGGGGGGTCTGTACTTTTAAAAGAATACTATTGCTATTATATTTATTAATCGAATCTCCCATTCAGTCAACCCACTGATTTTTATGTTAATAATATAATAACCAGAAAGGAAAAGATCATCATATAGAGATTAAACTTGTTTCTAGATAATACACTAGAATCGTCAGTAAGCAGAAGCGATAGTGAATATCTAACTACATTTTAAAGCCTGTTAGTTTGTTATTGTTATGTTATTTTTTCATGGATAATCGTTGTGCTGTCTACCGACTTTTGTACATTATATTTTATTCCTTTGTCGGAACCAAAATGCTTCATTCTTCAAATGTTATTTTGGAAAAAAAAACAACTTTTTACAGACTAATGAGCAATGATTTCGTAAGTGATATGAACATTATAAGCATTGTATACTTCGCTGTTTGAAGTATGATTAGGATGGGCATCTTGTCACGTAGCATATACACAGTAAGACATGTGTCAGCGTGGGTTTCAGAGTCGAGACACGCGTATTCAGCGAGATGAAGCTCATCGCACAAAGTGTTGCACTTTAAAATTATGTTTTGCTTTCACCTTTAAAATATTGCTTAGTGATATTTATGTAATGATTTGTAAAGGTTTGGCTAAAGGTTGTTCCTTTAATGTGAAAAATAAACCGTTAAAGAGCACATCGTTCTCAAAAACAATCTTAATCTTTAAGATAAATGTCATAAGCACGTTGGTTAGAGTGCACAAATGCTTGTTTGTGTATGGAGGTGGTAGGAGGTGTGTGTGTTTGTATTAGGAGGTGTTGTGAGGCATGTGTTTGAGTTGGGAGGAATATGTTTGTGTTGGGATGTATGTCTGTGTGTTTATGTTTGGAGGTATTAGGAGGCATGCCTTTAGGTTTACATTTGTGTTGGGATGTATGTCTGTGTGTTTGTGTTTGGAGGTGTTAGGAGGCATGCCTTTGTGTTTACATTTATGTTGGGAGGTATGTCTGTGTATTTGTTTGTATGTATTTGGAGGTGTTGGGAGGTATGTCTATCTTTGTTGGGAGGTGTTGGGAGGCACGTCTATCTTTGTTTGGAAGTGTTGGGAGGCATGTCTGTGTGTTTGGAGGCATTGGGAGGCATATCTGTGTGTGTTTATGTATGGAGATGTTGGGAGGCATATCTGTGTGTGTTTATGTATGGAGATGTTGGGAGGCATGCCTTTGTGTTGGAGATATTTCTGTGTATTTGTATTTGGAGATGTTGGGAGGTATTTCTGTGTATTTGTATTTGGAGGTGTTGGGAGGCATGTCTATGTTTGGAGATGTTGGGAGGCATATCTGTGTGTGTGGAAGTGTTGGGAGGCATGTCTTTGTATTTGGAAGTGTTGGGAGGCATGTCTGTGTATTTGGAAGTGTTGGGAGGCGTGTCTATGTGTTTGGAGGCATTGGGAGGCATGCCTGTGTAAGTTTGTGTTTGGAAGTGTTGGGAGGCATGTCTGTGTATTTGGAAGTGTTGGGAGGCATATATGTGTGTTTGGAGGCATTGGGCACGCACACACACCCACTCCATGATAAACAAAAAACTGAGGTAAGCGCATTTCTTTTGATTTCCTGTAATGTAGAAAATTTGTGTGTGTGTGTGTGTGTGTGTGTGTGTGTGTGTGATTTTCTTACGTTTATCGAATTCACATATATATTCAGACTTCACGGGGAATAGTGAGTGCTAGTAACATGAGTAGGGAAAGTGAAGCTGTGAAAGATTTGAGGTGAATACTTTTATGTGCAATTTTGCGTGGGCAACGGATGACAGCCATCCTGCTGTTTCCGATTGTCACTTAGGAAAGCAATCTATTAAAAGCGTGTTCTGTAACAAACGATACTCGCTTTATCCTCCTGCTTTTCAAAACACTCAACTTTTTACTCGCCGCTTCAAGGAGATCATCATTTAAAAGTCGGCAGCTACTATGTTCTTTGGTGGATTTTTTGTTTGTTTTAGTTGTATTATTTTTTTTAACTCCTCTGTATGAACTAGGTTCGAAAGTGTTTTTGTTTTGCTTTAGTGTATCACGTTATGTTACACTGTAATAATAATGTATCTTGAGAACTCAGGTCTCCGTGCATCTCAAGTAGAAAGGTATCAAATTCCAGATAGATGTACTCTGATACGCAGGTAAACATTGGCCTTGTGACTGGTATTTGCGTCCAGAATGTGGATATTGCGTGTTGATACCTATTGAATTTTCAAACTAGTTTCAGATGTTAACGCAGGGCGGACTGTCTAGAACCCACTTAAAGTGGGTTTTTTTTAAAAACTATATTCTACAGAACTAACACTACAGAATTCGCAGTTTGAAATGCTAAACGTAAGAATGCACAAACTTTTCCCCACTTGAGACGAGTCGTATTTCTAAATCGACGGAAGATGGGCACTTTTTAACTTTGCATATGACTGAGGGAGATTGTAATAGCACAGAATGGAAGTGTTGTGGGTGTTAGAATTCTAGTTCACCTTTTCAATCTTTGAGTGGGCGCTTTCAGTCGACACCTGCCCGAATGTCCTACCACTGAAAGTAGGCAATATCGTTTTACTCCAAAGCACTCGCACACACAAATACCTCCGACTGAAAGTAGGCAATATCGTTTTACTCCAAAGCACTCGCACACATAAATACCTACGACTGAAAGTAGGCAATATCGTTTTACTCCAAAGCACTCGCACACACAAATACCTCCGACTGAAAGTAGGCAATATCGTTTTACTCCAAAGCACTCGCACACACAAATACCTCCGACTGAAAGTAGGCAATATCGTTTTACTCCAAAGCACTCGCACACACAAATACCTCCGACTGAAAGTAGGCAATATCGTTTTACTCCAAAGCACTCGCACACACAGGAATAAATACCTACTTGTACCAATAAAACGATATTCGTCTCGCTCCTATGTTCTTGGGGCATGAATGGACGGAGTGTGGGTGGGGGACATCATTATAATACTTAAAGTCGTCGTAGACATCAGTGGTTGACTCGTTCTCATTATTGTCAACAGTGTTGTTTGTGTGCTGCTTGCAAAACTAACGATAATTGCGCGGGAGCCTCAGCCTCGTAGTTTGTGGAAGTGTTCACCCTAGTGTTCTGATTTTTAATAAGCACCACTGTCCCCCATAAAAACACACGCTTTCTTCTTCTGTCACATTGATTACGAGACTCGCGCCTGCTATTGTTTATCTGACAATTACCGGAATATGAAAGCAGCTTCTCTCTCTTCCGTCAACTGAAAATTCGATTCTGATAAGCAAATGGGAATTGGGAGAGGGAAAATTGAGTGTCGTCTAATTTTAGTAGGTAAATGAGTTATATTAATGAGGGCTTTTTGACAGCATTCTGTTTTCGGAACCGTTTAGCGGCACGACTGACACTGCGCAGAGTTCCTGTATATTGCCACAAGATCTTTTCTTAAATTATTTTTTTTCCCCTTCCTCCTGAGAGCCGTTTCTCTGCGCACGATTTCCCTTATAGTGTGTATAGAATGATTTCTCTGAGTGTTCTTAGCCCTTTTGGGATTACTATGGAGGGGGATGGAATTGGGCTGGTGCACACTGCCTATTACTTTATTTAGCCACCCAACCACAGAGCTATATATAAATGGAGAGGACATCCAATGATAGCAAGAGCTGCCGATGTCTCTAACGGAAGTTTCAGTGCGACCATTTTGAGAAGGCCTAACATAACAGTGCTGAAGACTGTGTGTTGGAAAGCATTTATTATTTTTAAAATATGCCTCAGTAAGCATTGCATTTGTATAATCATATTTAATTCATGTTATTAGACATCTCTTATAACAGTTTGTTTTTTTTAATTGGGTAAGTATAGTATAATTTAAGTGCTTAAAATAAACATTCTTGAAAATATTAATGTGTAACATTACACTTACAGAAAATAATCATTAAATGATGTCAACAGTAGTTTGCCATCACATTTTAAAGGGCAGCGACAGATGTATCTGACACGAATAGCATCCATTGTTGGCATAGCAGGATGAATCTGACTGGATCTTGATTACAGGAAGAAGCTAGTTTCCACATGGACCGATTTCAGTGGCAAAAGTCAAAGTGTCGTGCACACAGACCAAAACACAAATGTCTTGGCAACTCTTGGTGTTTGCGGGTTTTGTTTGTGAACGTATAGTATTCATTTTGTGTGTGTGTGTGTGTGTGTGTGTGTGTGTGTGTGTGTGTGTGTGTGTGTGTGTGTGTGTGTGTGTGTGTGTGTGTGTGTGTAGATTTCTTGTGGGTTGGTAGGTTTTGTGTTGCTTTTGTTTAGATTTAAGTGTTTAGATTACGAAGTTCCTGATAAATATTGTTTTACCTAATTTAATAAGTTTAATTTGTTGTTGCAATGTTGCATTTATTATTATACAGATTTTCGATTGGCTGGTAGATTGGTTGGTTTTTTTGTTGTTGTGTTTCACATTTCGAAAATAAATATAAGTATACATTTTTGTTTTAAAGAAAACGAATAGTATCTAACCTAAAGAGGTGTCATATCAAGCTGCCAATATACATGATTCTCTCCCTTTGTTGTTATTACGCTAAAGAGATGTCATAGCAAGCTGCCAATATACATGATTAAAAGCACAATGGCTCTCCCTTTGTTGTTATTACGCTAAAGAGATGTCATATCAAGCTGCCAACATACATGATTAAAAGCACAATGGCTCTCCCTTTGTTCTTATTACGCTATAACATAGACTAAAATGATAGTATGATGATGGAAAAACAAGATGAAAATTGATGGGTTTTAATAGAAAAAGTCCACTAAACCTTGTAATTGAACATCTATTTCCCATAAAATAATTACCAATGTGTGAGATTCGTGAAACAAATGCACATAAATAAATCGCACGGTTGTCACAATATACATTAAACGCAGAAGCCATTTGTAGAATGACGTCATCAATGTCAGCCGCAATTAAGAAACAACGAAAATGTCCTCGACGTAAGCATTCTTTTTCTGGAGTCGGCTGAATATCAGCAATAGAAAAATCAAAAGGTAATGAGTAATAAATAAAAACTGAATTATAAAAAAGTACTTGATTATAAAGAAATAAACAGTACAAATGCAAAGCGCTGTTTTAAAATACTTAGCAGTCATATATATTTTTTAAGTATGTGTGTATATATATAACTTAAACCGACGTCGTATGGGAAGTAAATTATAAGCCGTACCTAGTTCATCTGCTTTGAAATAACATACAGCGCTACATGTATTCTCAGAAGGGATGCAGTACACTTTACATTATGCCATACTGTCAATGGTCGAAGAGAGCAATCGACAGAATAAAATAAGCACTATGTCACTCGTGAATATACTTCCTATCGTGAGTAATATAGGGGAGGGGGGATTTGCAACCCAGTTTCAAATGTTTAAAAGAAAATCGTTCAAAAATGTTTATATTCACGTATACATTGGAACGAAATATACTAGTAGAATTTTACGTAAAGATAAATTTAAAAATACTGTATTATCACTTACTGCTGTTGTTGCTTAAAACTCGATGTTTTGTGTGATACCATTTGATCTTAAAATAGATTTAACCCGGTCATTCGACGGGAAGTAATTTTTGCTTCATGAATTGACCTACTTCTTGCGAGTATGTTTGGAATTTTAATGTATTTGTCGAATCGCTGCTCTCTGTCTTTTTAAATTTTCCGCAAGACTGGCCCCAAATTGGTATCTTCGAGATTCCTCCATATTTGCAATCATGTTTATATCATATCATTTTGTGTACTTCTTTCCCTGCTCATGGACCTTTGGTTTTCTGTCATATTTTGTGAATTTCTTTCCCTGCTCAAGGACCTTTGGTTTTCTGTCATGTTTTGTGAATTTCTTTCCCTGCTCATAGACCTTTGGATTTCTATGATATTTTAACGACGATTCCGCTCATACTTAGCCTCTCGTCCTTTTTGCTTCAACTCCCTCTACTTGTCAGGAACCTTTTTTTTTTTTTTAGATGCCATTGTGTTAAATGACACTCTGTAATATTTTCGTGAACCGTTCACAGAGAGACATTATTAACGCAAGCACACCGTCCTGCGACCCTTTCACAGAGAGATATTATTGGCGCATGCACATGACCCTTTACTCAGTTTTGTGACGCGTTATGCTATTTATGGGGGCGAGAGGCGATGACCCAGCGAGCGAAATTCACTGGGTATATAGATAGTTAAATATAACTTTTTCTTCCGTTATAATTATCGATTCTAATATGGCAGAAGTTAGGTCCGCGGCAGACGTCTGTGGGTTTGATCCCTATTGAAAGCTTGGACTAGTAGGGATTGGCAGGTCGTCCCATTTCAGACACTTGAGAGGAATTGTGCACCCATCTTAGTATTAGAGCCATGACTGAACTGTTTAGCAAATAACCCAGCGTACATCAGAATAGAGCTTTGTTGGTGACTGCACATCGAACTTTAGAAGTGGATCGTAAGCAGAAATCAGTCAGGGCAGAAAGGATTTTGACTCCAGGTCCTTCTATTTGATAAATTATTTTTGACCTACTTACAAAATCTTTCATTTTGTCAACGCTCCGAGCTCTTATTGTGCAATAATGTACTACTGTTCATGTACATGTAGAATGATTTTAAGTTATCTAGATCGAAAAGTGTGAATTTGTGCTCAATTAAATCAGAATAAGTGTATGCTCTTTAATAAGGATTTTGCTTATCGTTCTTCCGCACCCTTTTCCCTTTTCTTCCACTGTTATAAACTAAGTGCGCAAGTGAAAGACTTAAATATTAAATTAAAAATATCAGTGAGGTCAGTCGACAGCTACAACTTTTATGGCACCTTTCTCTACTGATACAGAGCACTTTCTGGGTAGCACTCCTAAAGACCACCCTGAAATATTGCCTCAACAACACTGAATGCAAGTAACTCTAGCACTCCTAAAGACCACCCTGAAATATTGCCTCAACAACACTGAATGCAAATAACTCGAAGGAATACATTACAAAAAATGGTGACTAAATGCACAAATACGTACACAGACACGTACACAAACATATACATACAACAAACACAAATATATTTGCAAATACGTAAACGGACATAAACACATGCAAACGTATAGAAAAGCTTATTCTGTAAGTTTGAGGAAAGGGACGCTCTTCTGTTGAGCGTTTCGAGAAAGCGGTAATAAATACATCTTGCATAAAACCAAGACGCAAGTAATCATTGTCTAGATCGAAATTATTCGTTTTGGAAAAAAATTAATGTCTTTTTCTACTAAAGTGAAATGTGTTTTCTGGTTTTGGGTGGAGGGAGAAGAGTGGAGGAAAGTATTTTTTTTTTAAGTGAGAGAAAGGCGTGTTGTATTTAGAAATTGGGCAACGAACATTAAATGACAGTTCTGCAGTTTCGTTCTTCATTCTCTTGGTATTAAGGTGTCAAGTTTACTGACCTCTCCCCCTCCCCTCTCTGTGTCTTCCTCTCTCTCTGACTACTTCACCGTTTTGTTCCAAGTTTTGCTTCTTTGTCCTAGTCACCCTCTCGCTCTCTCTCTCTCTCTCTCACACACACATACAAACACACACACACACACACACACACACACACACACACACACACACACACACACACACACACACACGCTTCTATCCCTCTTTTCTGCCACCCCCGCCCTTTTTTTTTTCTGACTACAGGGCCTCCGTGTATAAATGTTTCTTTCTCCAATTTCTCTCTCTCTCTCTCTCTCTCTCTCTCTCTCTCTCTCTCTCTCTCTCTCTCTCTCTCTCTCTCTCTCTCTCTCTCTCTCAGTACTTTCACCTCTTCAACCCAAGGGTTCTTTTGGTCCAGATTTATCTGCTCTCTCTTTGGTTGTCATTTAAGGTGGCTCTGCCCTTTTGGTATAGCCGTAAAACGATTTGTAGGATTTAAAAGTACAGATAGTCTGTTCATTTTTTTAGTCCTTGTGTGTGTGTGTGTGTGTGTGTGTGTGTGTGTGTGTGTGTGACCACTGTTTGTATGGTTAAACAGTTGATAGATTGTGTGTTCACATGTTCACACATAATTTCTTTTGCTGATTTTGGTCATGACCCAGCCCCTTTGTTAGTCATAATCCCGCTGTCGTTGATTGCTGCATTCAGGGTTCCCGCGCATGTCTAGAAATCTGAGAAAGTCTTGAATCTGATTTTAGCCTGGAAAAGGTCTTGAAAATCAGTAAAATGTCAAAATGGTCTGGAAAAAGGCTTACATTTGAGGTTTTTTACCGTTTTAATTTTTTGGTCTTCCGCAGACTGAAAATTGGAAACTGTTTTAATATTTTGGTTATCCGTTGACTAAAAATCTGAAACTGGAACAACGGACTTACTTTTTTACATTTGAGTAATTGCCCTTTTTCGGATATTGTATGCATTACTGAGAAAACGCGGGAAAGTGCAGCCATTATGACTTACCAATTTCCACTGAACATAATTAATCTTGTCCGGAGAGGTCAGATTTAATTGGGAAAAATAATGTAAAACACTTTAAATCTTTAGAAAAAGTTGCTACTCACCTATGGTGAAAAATATTTGGTGAATGTACTTCAACAACTTCTGGACTTATATCGACTTGGTTATGCAATAATGATCCATAATCCTTATTTGGTTAACCCCAATATTCGAAGTCTATTTCTTTGAAAGTGACAGTTGGGGGGGGGGGGGCATCCCTTTTTTCATCGTTCGATTAATTTTTGTTTCATTTCGATAATCAACTTTATTAACTTACAAAAACGACAGTTGTCCCCCGAGAGTTGCCGGTTTTCAAAACAATCTTTTTTTTTCCAGAAATAAACCAAACTTTGCAGGAAGTAAGAAGAATTTATCTCGAATCAGAAACACAAAACAAAATTCAAATATCTTCAGTAATTCCGGAGATATTCGCATCCCCCCACCCATAACCCCCCAATCTGGGGTGGCACAATTTTCGCGCGCGTACAACGTATTTAACTCGGGAATCTTTCCAATCTAACCAAATTTGGACATGTTCTACGCGTGCACGACATCTCATTTATTTCATAATTTTCCATTAATAATTTACACTTATTACAGAGATAATTAGCTTCATTAGCGCTAAAAATGGAACATTCTCCGTGACCGCCATCTTGCATGACGTCGCTTGCATACTTTTGTACATAGTACTATTATTCTCTTGACATAAATTCACTAAACTTCCCCCCTTTTTAGGTGAATGGATATAATTGTGAATATATAAGTTCATTTGGTGATAATTACTTTAATGATTATATAAATAAAATAAGTAACTGTTGAAAATAAACGAGAAAAATATTTCTGGTCATTTTTATGTGCCTACACTTGCTTAAAACACCATACACAAATAATTTTAAATTTTACACATTTGAAGCTATTTTAAGAGTATATAAATGTACAGAACCTACTTTTTTCAATGAATTAGTGTAAACTAGTTAGAATTTTAAATACGACATGGAATGACGTAGTTTTTCACTGAATTAGTATTTCAGTCATAAACGAGTTAGAATTTTAAATACGTTAAAGTAGAATCACAGACAAAATAAGAGAAAATTATCGTTTCTGTCAGCTTAACATGTCGAAATTTACAGCACTCACATATCGGCCAATTGAGAGAGATGATTGGTGTCTTCTGGAGAATTAATAATAACATAAGATTCTCATCACTTGTAATTAGTTATGGATGATTAATAATAATAATCATAACCATTAACTAGATAGCTTTGCGTTACACTCTGTATCCTATCTCAGGTTTTTGGATCAACATACCAGAAACAAACGAAGTGAATGCCAAAGTGTCGAAATGACAATTTTTCACAGCAGTTTATTTAAAATAAATATGTTATGCAATCTGATGGAGAAAAAAAAGGGGGTGAGATATATTTCTTTTAAAATAAAATCAAGGACTTCTCAAGTAATTCAAGGGTTTGTAGGCAAATTCAAGTGCTTCATAAAAGACAAAATAAAATTCAAATACTTTTCAATGCAGGTCTCATTTTTCAAGTACTTTTCAAGGTTGCTATGAACCCTGGTGAAATCTCTAGGAGCAGATTAATCCGTTGCTTCTGGGAGTAAAGTAGAGGTGTGTTGTACAGAAATCAACTCTTCAAATACAAATTTTAAAAAAATAAAAAATTTAAAAAATAAAATAGCAAGGTGGCAGTGGCTGATTTATAGGATAGGCAACATTTTGTTTTGTTTTTATAAAACTGCAATTATTATGTTTAAGATAAAGAAGTAATAAAATCACTGTATTTCTTATTATTGTAAACGACAAATACATGGTCAGGTTTTTCTTCTTCTTTTTTTTTAATCATCTGAAACTATTATCATATATTTGATATCTGTAGTTGTCATCATCATCTTCCTCCTCCTCCTCCCCACCCTCCCACCCATTATTGCCATTCTTTTGATAGCAAGTTTTCATAACAAATTGTGAGTTACTCATGGCCATAATTTTCAAGGTTGCTTTTGGTTTAAAATATTTATAATGCAAGTTGTAAATTACAGAAACATATCTAATGAATTTTATTAGAGATTTCTTATAACCATTTTTGTTTTTTTTTGGGGAAATTTTATATTTAAATGATTAAATTAAACATTCTTGAACATATTTGGAACCTTACACTTGATTTTTTTAGTAACAATAATAAGTGTTACTATTTAAAACTTTTGGTAGAGCTAACTGTATAGCCTTTCGTGACCATTTTAACAAGAACTACAGTGTGGAGAAATAGGCTGGATCAATTTGGTTTTTCAAATTCAGACAAGTATTGCAGTTATAATGTACATATAATTTAAAGTTTTTCCAAATCTTTCTTAAACATAGAATTCTTAGATAGACCGAGTAAAATATTCTATAATGGCTGTCACTTTACAGTATACATTATATACATTTTATTGATATTTATTATCTGAGGTGATAAACCTGAGGATCTTTTCCCTTCTTGTTTGTAGTGTAAATTTAATTGTATTTATTTAATTACAGTTTCATAAAATTGTGTATAAAAACAATCAATACCAAATGTTTTGTTGCCATAGATGCCATAATGTGTGATTATTTTGAACATGGCAGACATTTGGTGACAGTATATTTTGCCCTTGTATCCTCTCCATATATAGAGCTCACTGAATAAACTGTTTACCCAGTCTAAGTTGGCACTCAAGAGTCAAATCACATGGCCCTGACAATGTATAATGGTTTAGAATAGTCTTTTCTTTTTCCTTCTTTAGAGAATTCCATTATAAATTTGTTTTCGCAATTTTACACTGATTAATAGAATTTGTTTGTTTTGTTTAGTTGCCGTCCTTTTTAATTTATTTAATTTATTTTTTACATTTTGAAAAGATAAAACTAAAAATGTTAAATTTAATAAGAAATGAAACGAAGCATAGAGATTTTTCTTTTGTTTTGAAACTATCATTGTTAACTTACATTTCTGACATCTGAAATCAGGCATAACTTTTTCTTTTCAGCCACCTCTCCCCCCAACCCCATTTATCCCTTCTCTTCACACACACACATTGATTTACTACAGATGTTCATGAATGCTCAGATTTCACACTAATATGACAAGAAAAACAATGCATCTTTTAAAGTTTTATCAGCATCTGGAATGGTAACCAGAAACATTTTTTTTTAATGGTTGGAAGTATCATTTTGAGTGTGAGCTGTAAATAGCTATACACTGCTAGCATTTGGGTTTTGAGTCTTAAAAGCAGTAATCTGTGTAAATAGTTAAGTGTACCACTAGCATTCACTGCTATAGTATTTTGGATTTGTGTGTTTAGAAGTCAACAGTTACACCTAACATCAGCATTCACTTGGGAGTAAATATTTGGGATTTTACTGTTTAAATCTTAGATCTTAGATCCTTTTAATGCTAACAAATGAAGAAAAAAATCTTTAAAACAAACTCAGTTGGCAAATACACTGAAAGGAAATAAAATTCAAATTTATTTCTCAGAAAATCTTAAGCTAGAATGGAAATATTGTTTCTAGATTTGCTTGACAAGCATGAAATTAGAAACCTAGTCAGAAGGCATTGAGTCAAATCGATATGTGTTGTAAGATAGAGTATAGTGAAATGTCACATTATGTTTGAAATATCTTTTCAAAAAGGTTGCAGTTGAGAGAGATATTAGTATTGTATAAACATTTTATTAAGATAATTATTTTATTTTATATTGTATAATTTTAATTTATAAAATTGTAACATAAATATGAATACTGGACAACCAAATAAAGTGAATAAAAAAGGAAAAGAGTAACAGTCAGTCAAGTTCAGAGTATTTGGTTATCTGGATTTCTATAGAGTTATAGGACATATAAACAGTTTTAACTATTCCCCTTAAAATTAAATGTATGGCTTCAGTCAGGACATATAAATTGTATTAACTAATAACTATTATCCTTAAAATTAAATATATTTTTTCAGTCTCGGTTCAGTGCTTTAGTCTCAGTAAACATTTTTTTTTTACAACATTATGTAATAATTAATATGGTAATGATTGTTCATACATTCCATTTGAATAGTAAAAATAAATCAGTGATAGATAAACTGTGTATTTGTTTTCCTTGTGAGGCCAGGCTTTTGAGATATATATGTGTGTTCGCATTATTTTATACCTGCGCACGCGCGCGCACACACACACACACATACACACACATATATATATTTCATATTTTTGTCAGGTTTTGCAGAGGTCTGTAGACAGTGAGCTCAATCTGTACAGTGATGCTAAGGAGCGTGTCAACCCAGTTGCTCAGCTAGCTGTCTTTGGACTATCTAGTCAGCCAGTGGACCATGATGATAATGGCAATCGCAAACCAGCATCATCAGACATTGGTTAGTAATGTATTGATTTTTTTTTTTATCACCTGTTTATTGTGTATCTACGTATGCATCATATGCCACTTTTTAACTCATTCAAGGTTTTTTCCAAACCTCAAATTAAGCATCACATTGCCTGTTTCATGTTTAAGGCACTTACAAAGTCATGCAAAATAATTTATATCAATGAAAAAAAATTCATGGCCAATGGTAATTGAATTTTAAAGTCAATATATAATTCATTAGAAATGGTTGTTGTATTTGAATTTATTTTCTGAAATATCTATTTTTCTATCTATCTATCTATCTATCTATCTATCTATCTATCTATCTATCTATCTATCTATCTATCCTTTTTTCATACCAGAATTTAGAATTCTTTCCACATTCACAGTTGGAAAATTACTTTAGAAATGTCATTTTTGAGCAGGGACACAGTTATGAATAAAAGAGAGAAAAATAAGTTGTTTAATTATTATATATTTATTTGATTAAAGCAGTTGAATAAGAGTTGCATCATAAACTATTACTAAAAAAGTGCTCCAAAACATAGTGACTGGTTACTGTGTATGTGAGTGAGAGTGAGAGAATGGGGGATTTAAAAATTAGATGTGTAGATGTGCATTTTTTCAAGAGAGAAAAAAAGTGAGTGAAAGTTAGCAAAATAAAATTTGTCATTACTAGATCTCAGCTATTAATAGTATAACTTAAAAAGGGAATCACCTAACTAAACAAAACATGTTTACAACATAATTAGATTCAATCTTCTAATGTATTATAATATCATTGAACTCTCATTTAGTCTTAAACTTAACTTCATTAAAAATAACTAACCATAGATGTGTGTGATTGCAACGAGACTGAATTTAACACTCAGGAGTAAATCTAAATATATTTTTAAAAATAAAATTGTGTAATATAACATCATCCAGCCATAGATTGCTCAGTTGCTGGCAATGGTGAGATGAAAGGAGTTATGTTTTCATCAAAATGTTAATGTTTGTTTGAATAATATTTTAAATAATTAAACAGTTTATTTTCAACTAGTCAGTTTTTTCTTTAATTTTATTCTCTCTCTCTCTCTCTCTCTCTCTCTCTCTCTCTCTCTCTCTCTCTCTCTCTCTCTCTCTCTCTCTCTCTCTCTCTCTCTCTCTCTCTCTCTCTCTCTCTCTCTCTCTCTCACACACATCCCAAAACATAATTTCAGTTTTTATGCATTACAGAATTTCTTGTAAAGTATTTTTAAAAATAATTAAATGAATAGTTTTAGCTATCAGCTAACACTGATAGACCATCATACTCAGGATAACAGTGATTTTGTTTGACTTTTGTCTTTGTGTGTGTGTGTGTGTCCTTCTAAGTGACTTTGTTGAGATTTAAATTGAAATATGCAAAGCAACAGTCTTTTAATGCCATCGGTGGAGCAGTGGTATAAATGTGTAGAAGAGTAAGTAGTGAAATGTTTATTAAAAAATAATATGTAATAATAAAAAAAAAATGGAACAGTGGCAGGAAGTTTACTCTTTCACTGTTTTTTTTGTGATTTAAAACATGCATAGGACTCACTTTACCACTCAAGGTCCTGCCCCATCCAACAGGACTGCCCTATAATCTTAAGCTAGTGAGGGGCAGGGAATATCTATCTTTAGTTTGAGGTGAGAGGTTAAGAGCCCCAAGCAGTGCTTGAATTCCTAGCCTCCAGAATAAGAGGTTTATTGACCCATCTTTGTCTTTGTGAGTAGGGGGTTATTGCACTTCCCTCTCTCTCCACACTCATACACACATATGCACACGTTTGAGCTTTTTGTATTGGTCTGAATTTTTCATGAAAGGATTGAGACCATAAAACATTGAATGATAACATTGATAATTTCAGAGCTCTTAAATCAAACTTGGTAAAATAATGAATATACAGCTTTATAGCCACCACAAAAGTGTCATGAACATCTGTGTCTATGTGGCGGGGAGATTAGGAAGTACTTGTGCTGTCTAAGTATGTGACTTGTTAAATAAAATAATTGCCTAACTGCTGGCCCATCCCTCTCCCCTCCCCATCCCCCACAATGTACACATATATAAACTGAAGTAAGGATAGGCATAGATAAGGTCCTAAACTTAATAATGACTTTAGCATTTTCTGTTTACTCAGAACTGCCTTCTGTTTGTAAGAACAGATTTAGTTGCATGGTTACAAGACTATCACTTCGAGGGAAGCTTACCATGTCTTACTGTTTACTTGCATTGCCAGAACTTATAAAACAGAGTTTGTAAACGTGGATTTAGTTGCTTGGTTATGTGATCACCACTTGTTTTACTCTTGACTGTTTACTTGCATTCCCAGAAAATATATCCAGAGTTGCGGCACTTTGTGGAATACATGTATTGTCTTTCCCTGCTAAAACTATACCAGCATTTTGTCCATTGAGTGGGCAAATAATAATTAAATTTTAAGATAGGCAATCATATATATTTTCATCTATTTATTAATATTATGATGAAATGTTATCTGTATACCAATTATACAATTGTGTCTGCATGCAAATATCCATAAATATCAAGCAAGTCTTGCAAGAGTCTTCATATGCATTAGTGCCTTTCATTTTGTCAATTTAGGAGCTTGTGATTTGTTTGTTTGTTTGTCCCTGTCTATTTTGTTTCTTATTCAAGCAGTTTACCCCTGCTTATCACATGTACCAATCACATGAAGAGAAATGCATAAGATCTAGAAAACATCAGTTATTGTTTATACAGAGCATGACGAGTTATACCTAACTTTCACCATTTCCTGTACTCATGTTATACATACATACCCAAACTCAAGTTGTCTTCTCTTCCCCTCATTTCTCCCCTTTTCCCCTCTTTTCTCCCCATATGAAGAAAGTTATGTTCAGGAATCATTCTATTAAATGTTAACTATACGCTGTTAAATTATGGTATTTTACTTATAGCATTAGTATGGAATTTAGTACATACATTTCAGACTGCTAAAGAATTTCTATATGAGAATGTGTGTTTGTATGTGTGTGTGAGAGAGCGTATTTGTGTATGTCAGTATGTGTGCCCTTGCATTTATTTGCTAAAGATGTTCTGTCATAGTGTGCTGATTTTTAATACAAAGAAAATACAATTTCCTTTTTTAAACATTTGTCATGCTATGATTCCTATCAACAATCAGAGATAAATTATGTAGTTGAACCTTAATATGGTGATTTTCTAAGGCCACTATATATTTATGATGGAAAATATACAGTGCAACTGTACATATTTAAGGAAGTTGACAGAGAGAGGGAGGGAGGATTTATGGAGAAAGTAGGAACCCCAGATACCTGGCTTGAGATCCAGTAAAATGTGTCATTACTTTATTTCTCAGATTTGCCAAGATGTTGATTCCATTTACAAATTCCTTCCATAGTCACCCTTCAACAAGCGGCTGGTTTGGGGTCTCTAATGAAATACAATCAGTAAATAATATTAAAACAAAAATTACAGCAGCAAAAATAATGCAGAATAAACTTTTCTCAAAGAATTCACACCATCACCTCATGCTTTGTACATGAATTGGCAGAGTGCCAAGGATTGCAGATACTCCAGTCAATCTCTTTCAGTCTTTGTGCTTTTGCCTGTTTGTTTGAATTTTTATTTTATTTTATAAAAACTGACAACACTGAACTGTACATATATTAATTGGCTGCATGCTTGTAATTGCGCTTTTTAAAAAATTTATGGGGAGCTGACAAATATGAATTACTAAGTGTACTTCTTATTTGCATTTTTACTGGCTCTGATGAAGGTGAACATAAAACTATATAGGTGTCTTATTTGCAGTTTGCATTTTGTTTCTATAGATAATATCTAGATAATCTCTGTTGTAACAACTTCTAATAGCTTTCATATAACAAAGCTAGTCAACTTCTAATAGCTCTCCAGTAACAACACTAGCAAACTTCTGATAGCCCTCTCTTAACAACATTAGTCAATTTCTAATAACTGTCCCATAACAACACTAGTAAACTTCTGATAGCCCTCTTTTAACAACACAGGTCAATTTCTAATAAGTCTTCCATAACAACATAGTCAACTTCTAATAGTTATTCCATAACAGTGTAATCAACTTCTGAAAGCTCTTTCTTAACAGTGCTAGTCAACTTCTAATAACTCAACTACTGATCTTTAAAAGTTTGTGGTCTTACAATCAGTGCTTGGATGGAGTCATTACAAACCAGAACTATTGTATTGAGTTTTACACATTACTGATCTTTAAAAGTTCGAAGTTCATAGTCACTAACTGTATACTGTGCTTCGGTATGTAGTTAGCACATGTAAATCTTATTATTTACAAGTAAGCAATTTGCATTTGGGTTAATCTGGCATACAAACAGATTGCTTGGAAGTTTTCCCCTGTACTTTTTCTTTCATGTCTTGGGTAGTGTTGGTGACACAAGGTTATATTTATTCCTTTTGTTATATTCTTGAATGAGATCATGTTGCAATGGTGATGTTAGTTGGGGTGAAATTTTATTGACATCCTGCAACAACATTGAAAAGGAGTTGTGGAGAAGGGACAGTTAGAAAGAGATAAAATGAAAGATTTTACATCTCTGGTCAGCTCTTCGTAGCATATTTTTGTAATTCAAGAAGACAGTGGTTTATTAAAGGAGTTGGAATGTGGTGTGGGGAGAGAAGATTTTTTTTTATGTTCTAGGAAAACTAATGTTTTTATTCCTTAGCTGAAGGCAGCACACTGTCAATCTGATTTTTTAAAAATAAATTTAATGAGCCTTCAGTTTTGGTCCCTAGATATAGCAGCCAGATTAGAATTAATTAGATGAGATTTCCTGTAACATTTCCCTGAAAAAGCTTCACAGCTCAGTTATAAATATTGTTGTACCATACATTGAAGTCAACTATCTGATAGCTTGGCTTTATTACAAATGTGTAGAAGTACATCTTTCATCAGCTCAGCTAAGTGACTTTACCATTCTTGACCATGGTTATCTTATTTACATAGCTTAGTAGCTTTACCAGTCTAGGCCATAGCTGTTGGATACACTGCTAAGTGGCTTTACCAATCTAGGCCATGGCTGTGTTATTTACACAGATACACAGCTAAGTGGCTTTAACAGTCTAGGCCAGGGCTATTCAACTATATTTACTCAGGGCCAAAATGTTGAAAATGGGGTTTGTCACAGGCCAGAGGTCCAAGCCCCAGCTTGGAAAGATCATTAATACAATACAATTGAAGATATTTTCATGTTGTAACCTTAATAAACAGTAAAACTGTTACCTTTGGGCTATGCCTCTACAGTATCATAAATGAAACAGTCTTGTAAACTTGTTTTTGATTGAAATACACTGTATACATTTCCAGCTTGCCGATGGAACTATCAATACATGTTATCATTGTAACTTCAAATGTCATATTCTGACATATTTAACATATTAACATACTATTAATAATAACTGTCAACAGTTTGATTGCTATGGCATTTGTGCAAAAGAAGCAGAAAACTTATAGCATTGCAAAATTTAATTAATGGGAAAAGTTGCAACTCCGTTTTTGAGCTAATTTTATAAAATGTGACTGATGTGAAGTCAGAGCAATTCTCATGCAATCCTGCAGCCTAGCATTGCTCAATGAGCTCTGACTGTTTGTCTTGATGACATTCATATTTGAAAAGCTAGATTCACAAGTGAAAGTCGAACTCCAACTGTTTGTCTTGATGACATTCATATTTGAAAAGCTTGATTCACAAGTGAAAGTCGAACCAAACATGATGAGTATGAATATTGCAACTTTTCTAGATTTCAGGAACTGCTCCTGTTGAATCCTTTCTGACCAAAACTTGACAGTACCACATTCTTGCAAATCTTTTTTTCAATGCACTGGAACTGCAGAGAACCTTCATCAACAGAGGATAGTAACTTCTTAGCATTCGAAGAAAAATCACTTGTTTTTTTTTGTGAACAGATTGCTAGCTAGCATATATTTTTATAAAACTATTAGCATTCTGAGCCCCCTCTCCTCCTCTCCTCCCTTCCCATTTTCTTCCCTCTTCTCCTCTCAATCCCCATTATGTGCCACTCTTGTTCTCTGGCATTTATTAGTACAGACATAAAATTCCATTTGTGTTTGTGTTTTCATTTAGCAGAAAGGGTATGCTGGATTTGGGAAAGAGTCAGTTTGGGTCACTTGCAGTAAGTTTGTGTGCCAAATTAAATGGAGAAGACCTTCCTACAAAAGAAGATACAATCTTTGCTAGAACTGTTTTGAATGAATGTCTTTGATTCAGCAGAATATGCACCACCTATTCAGACTTTCTCCTTAATTAGCTGGGATTTACAGTGATAGCAAACGCGTGCATATGTAGCCTAGACTTCATTTGACGTAGTTAAATAAAGGTTCTCACTTTTTGATAATTACTTATCAGCTTTCTAGTTGATTTGCAAAGCTGTCTCCATCTCTATCAGTATGTTTGCACTCGTAGTTATGTGACGTATTTATTTGATAATTTTCTTGCTTAACGCTTGCAGAATTAGCAGAATTTATGTTGATGTTTGAGTGAGAGGGGGGGGGGGAGTATTAATTGATCAAATATGGAATTAGGAATATACTAATAATTTATTTTAATAGCTCGGTAGACTGTATTAATGGCACTTTTAATAGTAAGTAATGAATGTGAACTGGTAGCAATTTGATGGGATTGTGATGTTCATTTATGGTGTGTGCAGTGGGATTTTGTGGAGAAAATTCTTGTTTTTGTGTGTGAAATGTAACAACATCAAACAAATGCACTGCAAGATCAGAGAAGTTTGTTGAAGAAGACTACAAGTGGAAATGTGAGGCGTGTAGAGTTCTTAAGTAGAGAACTATCAGTTTAAATCATGGAGAGATCACAAAACAGTATGCTCAGTTGACACTGACAATGTTTACTTGTGCAGAATAGGTGTAAACATTCAGTTAGGCAGGCCATGGAGAAATCAGTTTAGAAGGATAAACAATAGTCGTTTTTTTTTTTTAATTAATGTAAAGTCAAAGTAGAAGTTGGAGGATTTCTGTTTATATTATTTTTGTTATTATAACAGGGATGTAAAATTCCCTGTTTACCCACCTGTTTGGTTTTAGTTTTTTTCAAAGTATTTTAAAATCAAAGTAGAAGTTAAACTTGGAGGATTTCTGTTTCTTATTACTTTTGTTGTTGTGACAGGGATGTACCATTCCTCCTGCACCCACCAATTTAAAAAAAAAAATTAATGTGAAATCAAAGTAGAAGTTTGAGGACTTATGTTTTATATTATTCTTTGTTGTTGTAACAGGGATGTAACATCCCCCCCCCCCCATACCCTCCTGGTTTTGTTTTTTTTAATTTAGTGTGTAATCACGGTAGAAGTTTGAGTATTATTCTTAGTTGTTGTTCTTTTGTGACAGGGATGTAACATTCCTCTTGTACTTATCTGGTTTCTTTATTAATGATAAATACAAAAGTAGAAGTTTTAGTATTTCTGTTTTATATTATTTTTAGTTGTTGTGACAGGGATGTAACATTCCACCCTGTACCCACCTTCCAACAAACTTATCAAATTAGTATTATTTAACAGGTGGAAAGATGTTTATGTTATGTAATAGATCCAACATCTAGATTTTACATATATATATACCGTGTGTTCGTAGTTTTATCACTTTTCCTGTCTACTGGACAGATAATTCCTATTTACAAAAGAAATGTCTACAAAATATTAAACAAATTTAATTATTTAATTAATCCAATCTTTTATTTAGGATACTTGTAGTTTAATCACCAAAACAAGTACAATAGTGGTTCAATCACTGCCCACAACTTATAGGACACTATTCCATTTTTTTTTTTTCAAAAAGCCAAGAGTAAACTATTTTAAGTTTTCTAAACTTCAAGACTTAAGTTTCCACTTACAAATTCATTCATTCATCACTTACATACAGCTTGATCACTTCCTTTTAGAATTCAAGATGAAGTATTTTCCATATCTAGCATTCTCTCTCTATCCTTTTGTATCTCTCTAGCATTCTCTCTCCATCACTTTATATCTCACTCTGTCCAGTATTTTCTAGCCCTTTGTATCTCTCTAGCATTCTCTCTCTATCCCTTTGTATCTCTCTATCATTCTCTCTCAATCACTTTGTATCTCTTATTCTCTCTAGTATTCTCTATCACTTTGTATCTCTTATTCTCTCTAGTATTCTCTATCACTTTGTATCTCTTATTCTCTCTAGTATTCTCTATCACTTTGTATCTCTTATTCTCTCTAGTATTCTCTATCACTTTGTAACTCTTATTCTCTCTAGTATTTTCTATCACTTTGTATCTCTCATTCTCTCTAGTATTCTGTATCACTTTGTATCTCTCTAGCATTCTCTGTCACTTTATACAGTGGAACCTTGCAATAATGCAAATTCAGATATAATGCGGTCATGCCACGGCTCCCAAAATTTCATATATTTATTCGCATATGAAATTTTCTTTTACAAAGTATGTGAAAAAGAGTATAAAAAATATTTAACTTCCTACCGGGACAAAAATATTTTTAAAACTATTTTATATGTTAGATGTTGAATTAAGACACAATGATCTGTGACAAAATTATTGAATTTTTTTAATATGTGCGATTTTTCAATGGAATGAGATGCATTATGGATGACCTGCATGGCATAATGGCACTATATGGTGTTGGTACACTATTCATGATATAACATCAGTCAGGGTATTATCAGTCAATGTGTGTTATCGCACAAACATAAAAATTAGTAAAACTATTTAATGCAAAGTAATAACCTATGAATATTTTATCTGTCCATTATTTTGAATATATCTTAATAATGCATTCCATTTAATATTCGTCTGATAATAACCTGATTTCTTACATTAGAAATGAATACAGTATATGTTTTTGGAAAAAAGTAAAATATTGCAAAATCCCGCATTAACGTGACCCCACTATTAATGTGATCTGATTTTATGGACCCAATTATCATGTTATAGCAAGGTTTCACTGTCTCTAACATTCTCTCTCTATCGCTTTGCATCTCTGGAACATTATCGATCGCTTTGTATCTCTCCAGCATTCTCTCTCCATCCATTTGTATCTCTGGAACATTCTCTCTCTAGCATTCTATCACTTCATTAGTTCATATCTCTCACATTTTCTCGTATTCTCTATCACTGCTCTATCGTTTTGTATCTCTCTAGCATTCTCTCTCTATCTCACTCTCACTTTGTATCTCTGGAACATTCTAGCATTCTCTCTCTAACACTGTTTCTCTGGAACATTCACTCTAACACTTTGAATCTCTAGCACTTTGTATCTCAGGAACTTCCTCTCTCTAGGATTCTCAGATTTGTGTCTCTCTAGCACTCTCTGTTTATATAACTTTGTATCTTTCTATCATTCTCTATCACTTTGTGTCTCTCAACAGTTTTTCTCTATCATTCTCTGTCTATCACTTTGTGTGTCTATCATTCTTCTGAGATTTTCAGTCTCTAGGATTTGATTAAAATAGAATGCTTACTACATAATAAATCTAAAATAAATAAATCTTTTTTGAAATTTGCTGATGTACTAGCAGTCCTGAATTTTGCTTATATTCTGGCAATTTTGCACAATAGCAATGCACTACACTTTCTTAAAGCTATTGCTAATCATATACAAATTCATTATTGAACTATATTTATATACTGTTTCCTTTTTTATTAGCCTTCATATTGGTTCATGAATCAATCAAAAACTTTACTGTGAATGCTTCACCATATCCCTAATGTGTTTTTCTTACAGATAGATCACCTGATGTTGATAATGACAGTGATGAAGATGAAGTACATGATTCCAATGATTATTCATCAAATGACGATATGAGTGACAGTGAACCCATGATGATTGATGACACTCTCAGACCACGAAAAACAAATCGCAACAAAACAAGGCCTGCCACAACCAGGGTGAGAATAATTTGAGTAATTCATAATAAGTCATGGCACTATTTATTATTTTTACACTGGAGATAATAGAAGTTTTGTTCATAATTGTTATTTTAGTATTTTTAAAAATAACTATTTATTTTCATAACTTGCATTGATAACTTTAAATAATTGTAGATTATCTTTATTATGAATGACTCTTTGTTATTATTATTATAAGTCATTTAGTATTATTAGGAGAAAAGATTTGCATGTTTATTAACTTTATTTTCATTTATTAATGAACATCTATTGTTTTAATATGCATCTTCTAACAATAGGATATCTTTTATGCAATAAAAACTTTAATTTTCACTATTTTCTTAACACTTTCTTATGTACAGACTTTAATTAGAAAATTATCTCACCAAGTCTCATTATAACTATAAGTCAACTGTGAATCTTGTCAGACATCATATTGTAAAATATTAAATCATTGAAGACTAACTCTAGAAATCACTTAAGCAATATCTATGAATAGGCTACTTTTGTTTTTTTAGTATTATATGAATTAAATACTCTTATTTGTGTGTGTTCTTTAGATGGGTTTCTAAGTTTTACATGTGCACATTTGTGTGTGTGTGTGTGTGTGTGTGTGTGTGTGTGTGTGTGTGTGTGTGTGTGTGTGTGTGAGAGAGAGAAGAGAGATTTGTGTAGAAAATTTGTTAGCTTTCTTAAACATGCCATTTTCCAGCTATAGCCTGCCAACCTTTCTTCCTGTGCCAGTGTATTATATCAGTATAGTAGTGACATGCTATGTGGCATAAATAATATCTAATTGGCCCTTCCACCAACTGTATGCATACAGCCTACAGGTTTAAACCATTTAGATTATACTCATTTGCTTCATCAGTGTGTCAGCCATATGAAAATGTGATTGTAAAGGGCAGCATAAAGAAAATGGACAGATAGAAGAAATTAAATTGTCTCCCTTACCCATTGACCCTCTTTGAAAAGTAGGAATCCACATTTCCTCATTACCAGAAATTTGATAAAAATGCATCTTACCATCATATATATACACCTCTAAATCGGTTCTATGACATCTGGGTGGGCGACATTTTACAAACGACACTTAGCAGGTGACAACTAGCTACTGACACATGCCTAGGAATAAGTGGCAAACGGCAAATGACTTGTACATAATACAATATATATGACATTTTGTTAAACAACAGAAAAAACCTAAGTAATTATCTAGTTTATTCTACAGAGGTAAGTTATGTGTAAGCCAGTTGTCACTAGCAGATTGTGTCTAGCCAGTTGTCGCAAACCTCTTGTCGCCCGCCCACCTGTCGGGCCGCCCTCTAAATCATCCAGACCTTTAAGAAGCATATTTTCTTGGATCACCAGAAAATGAACAAAGACTATATTCAAGAATACAGCACAGGACATTCAAGCAACAACATTCTGCTAATTAAATCGATTATGAGACTGTTCAGATCAGTACTAAAAATTTCTTATTAGGAGACAAGAGTTTTTTCCCCAGACAGTTTAGAGGATATTACATTGACAGTTATTTTATTTCCCATTCTGAAATACTGATAATTCAGTTGTTCTGCAAAGAATAATTACAGTTCAATTGTTCATCAAGAATAATAGCAGAGCCTTGTTCATCTAAGGATCTGAACAGTTCATTTTATTCTTCCAACTACTAACAGTCATTTGCTTTCCTTGTAAAGTACTAACATTCAGGATTTAAAATTTAGTCTGGTTTTCACAATAGATTCTAACAACATAGATACGTTTCTACAATGAGTAAAAAAATAGATGTTTCAATTCATAGAGATAGTTTAAGGGGGGGTTATAAAGTGGAATTTCTTCATCTGGCATAATGAGTGCTGAGAGGGAGGGAGATTTTTATTTTATTGATAATACCTACAATTAAATAGAAATATAGTTAGAAAAATATAACAATAGACAAGGTATGCAAAAATATTTAAACAGGTACTCTTAAAATTACTTCAAGAAAATATATAAATATCCTCAGTCTCTCATGACCACTGTTTAACAGTGACTGAAGGGCTGGTTTTAATGCATGTAAAACTTTAATGTGAGATTTTACCTCATTATCTTTTACTTTTCGAGAAATTCTCTGTGCTGTTATTTCTTTTATTTGAATGTTTATAAAGCATTTTGTTGTTATTGTTCGTGTCTGTAAGTGCAGAGCTTAGACTTCAGCTATGCTATATAGTCTGTATTTTAAAAATCTCATTTGATATTTATTGAAAATGTAATAATTTGTGTTTGTCTCTCTGTATGAAGATTAGAACTGTTTAACTATTCTCTCTCTAGATATATATATAATCTTTATGTTTTCCATTTCTCATTTAATATTTATGGAAGATTTAACAAAAGATTGTGAAGTTTGCTAGGTGGTATGAAGTTTTCTTTTGTGCCTAAGAACATGATCAAAGTAAGATCATACTTTCATTTGTTTGTTAGGTTAACATTACAAAATAAATTTTGTGCCAAAGAACATGATCAAAGTAAGATCATACATTCATTTGTTTGTTAGGTTAACATTACAAAATAAATTTTGTGCCTAAGAACATGATTAAAGTAAGATCATACATTCATTTGTTTATTAGGTTAACATTACAAAATAAATTTTGTGCCTAAGAACATGATTAAAGTAAGATCATACATTCATTTGTTTGTTAGGTTAACATTACAAAATAAATTTTCAAAACAAACCACAAACATAAATTTCTCAATTAACTTTTTATATTTCTTTTTAAAGATACAGTTGATAAATTTGTTTGCTTGTCTGTTGGCATGAAAAGGTTAAATGAAAAAAAAATAAGGATAGAGGAAGGAAAAAGAATGCAATTTAAATATATTAACAATATTGTTAAATGTTTTAACATTTAACCATGATGTGCCAAGCTAGTAGCCACACTTTACTGCAAACTGCAAAAGCCAGCATTTTGTTCAATTCACAATGTGCTTGAGACAGACATCAGACTTACAGAGTCATGCATTCCAAACAGTATTAAAGGGTAGAATATATTCACAACAATTTTTTAAGTTTAATTTAATATATCCACAGACTTGAATCCAAAGTGGCTTTACACTCAGCAGAAATTTTAAAATCCAATCCTACCCGAACAGTCTGTATATATCAAGAAAATGTGGAGCTGAATATTATTTTTGCATCAGTATCTTCTTAGTTTAAGATTATTTTTGTTAAATGAAATATGTGATCTTATAGTTCACCAGGTACTTTGTAAATTAAAAAAATACAAGCAGTGGAAAAGTAAACAGCATCTTTGTCCCTTTAAAGGGCATGGATCAAGCATCTTAAAAGAAAGAATATTGTTCAATACAAACATTATATTTTTATGCTACAGCAAAGGCTTGAGAGAAGACTTACTAAATCATTATTTATTGATTGTGCATCCTTTTTAGGAAATTATAATCCATTATTTCTGGGGCAGATATTTCTGTAAAAATATACAAGCAAATGTTAACTGACCCCTTAAAATTGCAGTTAATGCTTGATTTATTTACTTTATTTTTAATTTAGCTCTGTCAATATTTATTCCAAATATAACTGTTTATTTTACTAAGTTTGTACAAGATGATGTGCTTCTAGTTTTCTCTGTAGTTTAATACCATATACTTTATCAGGCTCTAACAACTGCAGCCAACACTTCACAGTTACTACAAGTAATACAGTAAATTATGTTTTAATATGCCATTTTAAAAGAGACAATTTTATTCAGAAAAGAGGAGCATAAACCTGACAATTATGGTATAATTAGTACATGAGTTAGAAATGAGATTGACATTTTCACTACAATAATCATATTTTTGATAAGTATGATATAACTAAGTATTTTTTATTTTATGCACGCATGCAAGCAACACACACACACACACACACACACACAGAGTTTTCTGTTTCTTTAAAAGTAAGTTTATTTATATTATCATTTCTCAATATATATTATAATTTCGAACATATGTATAGAATTTTATTTCTCTGATTAGATTAATGAGCGATATTTATTATTTGAACAGTGTTTATTGTAAAAGAAAGTTTGGAGCCAATGTTATTCAAACTTTTAATGTGTGCTTTAAACCCCACAGTGATCACTGCATGGAGTTTGGTTTTCTTCTTCAAATTACCCTACTGCTTTATGTTTGACACAATGCTAATGATGGTAGTATCACCACCACTAGCATCAAGCATGATTCTCTTTTAGCTGTTTGAGAATCTAATCAATATTCAGACCAGATATTCGGCTGTCTGGCTTTGCTGATATTTTAATTAGAGTGCTTGTCACGACTCTGTTAATTGGAAATTCTTGGGTAAGGATTATTAAGAGCTACAGAAGCCATGCAGTCAGACACATTCCTTTTTTAATCATCCAGATGTGAGGAAATAAAGGTTGCTGATCAGGAGGAGAGAAAAAAATTAACCTGGCTACCACTCTCATAGCAGCAACATTTACTCTTGTCTTGTAGTTGATGAAAACAAACTCTAAATAGAAACTCTTAAGTAAAAAAAGAATAATAATATTTGTGAAGTTTTTCTAAAGTTGGATCTTCCCATATGTTAATTTCACAATATGCTTGACTTGAGTGAGCATTTGTTACAATGTACTTTATTAAGATTTACCAAGAATGGCAAAGTACTATTTGTGATGTATGTATTTGTTTAATTAGAGCTTTTGTAAGACATTTTTGAAGAACTTTAATTATTTTGATTCAAAATAATTTATGAATGTGCTGAAAATTCTTAATATATCATTTTGGGTGCTAAACTTTTAGAGACACACCAAACAGAAATTATAAACACTATATTTATGGTTTAATGTGACATTGCCTAAAATAAGGTCTTCATTCCCCAAGAATAAAATTGATGAACATTGATTTCTTTCACATATGTACCATTTTTATTAAGAAGCGGGTGTGTGGGGTGTGTTATGAATGTAGTTGTATGCCTGTTTTCAGCAAATCAGTCCAGATATGTGAATGGATATCAGAATATCCATTGACCATAATGAATATCAGGCATATTCTGAGCAAATCACTCCAGATATGTGAATACTAAATTATCAGAGTATCCATTGATCATAATGAATATCAGGCATATTCTGAGCAAATCAATCCAGATATGTGTATACTAGATTAACCATAATAAATATCAGATTAAATCACTTACATAGTTTAAGTAATTATGATTAAAGAAAATAAACATATAAGAATACAAAAAGAAAAGCATAAAACAAGTAAGCAATGAAAGATGTGCAAGTTACTCAGTGCAAAAACACATTCTGCTGCTCTGTTGGAATACTGACTTCAAATTATCAGTTGTATTCGGTTATTAATTCAGCCTTAAGCAACTGATCAAGATAAAACAACATTAAGACAAAATAAATGCTATAATGAGGGCAACAGAATGCCATACCAAGTGTACTAAGCATTATAATTCACTTGGAAATAGAGTGCCAAGATGCTACAGTACTCAGACACCACATACATATAATACTTATTCATAAGCAACACCATGCGATCATGATAAGCCTCTATAATGTGCCATTAAGACTAGCATGTGTACTCTCTAGTTTCACTATTAGCACCAAAAATTTCTCATTCTTGAGAAAAGATTGCAAAAAAGAGCATATGAATCAGAAGTTGGTATATTGTCTGCCTTCATAAAATTGCACTTTAGTTGATTATCTTTTGTACTTTGGGGACCTTTTACAAATTAGACCCACACACCTGATGTCAATTATGTGTACTAAAAAATAGCAGAAAGAAAGAAAACAACCCCAGATGAATTCTGCATGGAATCAGGCAGGCAGGCAGGCCCATAGAAGTTCTGATAAAGAAACAGAAATCAGCATTGAGCATCCCACCCAACTTACACCCAACTTACATATAATTGATTTGCTTCATTTGTTCGGTCTTGGCATTTTGCAGTACATAGTTAATCAGCAGTGGCTTTGCCTTTTACATATTTTACTTGCTATGGCTGGCATTTCAACCTGCACAAATTTATTTGTACATTTTAAATTTCGATCAACATCTTACGTCTTTGAATGCAAGAACAGATTCACTAATGCAGCAGAGTTGCATATGGTGGTTGATTTTGTTTGTGTGTGTGTGTGTGTGTGCATCTTTAATGCATTTATTGAAGAATATAATGAGTTTGGATTACCTTGATAAGCTATCCTTGCAAGAGTAGAAACATTGAACATATCCTTTCTAGGAGTGGGAGCATCAAAGCTATCTTTGCCAGGTGGTAACATCAAAAAAAATACAAAACTTGTTTTCTCTATACACAGTAGAGTGGTATTTTCAAAATATCATACTGTTAATTAAATATTGGTAGTAGTTTTTGTTTCTTTGTTTGCTTGCTTGTATGGCGAATAGCAGATGCTCATTATTATGAACATTAAAACAACTAGAGAGTTGTTGTGTAGAAGCATTAACAAACATTATTAGATACCAAAGAATCTTTATTTGACAAAGTATTGAGTTGTCAAAAACATTTATATGAATTATCATTTTTTAATTATTTTTGTGTATATTACAGATCTCTTAGTCTTAGAGTAGATGAGAATAAATTGCCAGGTTAGCTAGAAAGGGAAATACCGTGTATTTCCTATTAATATGAATGGTTATATCTTAATAAATATTTGGTGTCAGTTTAGATCACATGCTTTCAGCCTTTTCATGAATTTATTCAACAAATAATTTGTCCATTGTTTACATTTTTTTGTTGTTGTTGTTGTTGTTGTTGAAAGATAGAACCTATATTTCAGTGAATGCAAAGTTTCTATATAGTCAGTACATAATATATGTCAAAAGCACAATATCTATATATGCCCAAGAAAATTATGTGCAGGGTATGCAGTTTCTTCTTGTATTTTAAAATTAAAATATTAAAATAAAAACTTCAGCTATACAGGAGTTATTTTATTATACTAAAGTCAAGCTCATTTCTGGATATCTTACTGTTTGAACTAATTGAAACAAAGCACCACAATAAATATTGCGTATCATAATATTTTCAAGGAGTGAGAAACAGGTAGGTGAGTTTAAGGACAGTTCACAATAGACGTAGAGGCACTTGTTCCTAACTTATTAATCATTACTCCAACTCATATGCTATATATATAGTAACAGTACAAACTCTATCTCTTTCTCTATCTCTCTCTCACACACACACACATGCACACACACACACGCACGCACGCACACACGCATGATGGAGAAGAACAAGAAATAAAAGTCAGTCCTCACTCCTTACCCACCCAATTGCCATCCCATAATAAAATCTTATTTTAAAATAATATTCAGAATCTTGTGTCTTAAGAACCAGACTCCTCCTTTGCCCAAGGTGGATAATAAATAAACTTAATAATTCCTCAAGTCACCATGATACTTGGCCAGTGACCAAATTAGATATGGAACGCTAGTGTGAGCCATCAGTTTTGCCTGCTGCTTGCAGTGGGCTTCGCATGCAAACATACTGTCAATAATTTTACCAGTCAAGAGCTCTTCATCTCTTATGCATTTGCTGGGCTTACTCCTCACTCTGATGTCTGGCAAAATAAAGTTTGAAGTTTTGGAATTAATACATTGTCAGGGGTTGTGGCATGATGCAACTGTTAAATGTAATTTGACTTTTTTTTCTTGTTATCATGCTGAGTTGAAAGTTGATCATGGTGCATGTGTAAGGATGAATACAGTTTAAAATAGTTTTGATCTTAGAGATAGTTCTAAATAGTTTGGATCTTAGACATTGCTCTTAATAGTTTGGATCTTAGAGATAGTTCTAAATAGTTTGGATCTTAGAGATTGCTCTAAATAGTTTGGATCTTAGAGATAGTTTTAAATAGTTTGGATCTTAGAGATAGTTCTAAATAGTTTGGATCTTAGAAGAGATTGCTCTAAATAGTTTGGATCTTAGAGATAGTTCTAAATAGTTTGGATCTTAGAGATAGTTCTAAATAGTTTGGATCTTAGAGATATTTCTAAATAGTTTGGATCTTAGAGATATTTCTAAATAGTTTGGATCTTAGAGATAGTTCTAAATTGTTTGGATCTTAGAGATAGTTCTAAATAGTTTGGATTTTAGAGATTGCTCTAAAGTCCTGCATAAGCTGATTAATTATCTTAAAAGTTGTATATAAAATAATTATTATAAAAATGTATAATTTCCCATTAAGTCATTTTAGTTAATGCAAAACAGCATATTTTATTAATAATACTGGATATATATACTGAAAATTACTTAATATTTTCTTTATTTAGAAAATGGATATTTGTTCAGATTTTATTTTTGTTTGATTTTTTTTTCTTTTTAAAGAAATTATCCTGATTGAATATGTACTCACTGTATCTGGATTGCCTGTGCATGCAAGCATGCTTAATATTGACATTTGCATTTTTTAGTGTACACTTATTTATTTGAATTAAATTGTTGGCTTTCACTCTTTCAGCTCAGTTTTACATGTATTTTGGATTTCAGTAGTCTTTGAGGATATAGCAAGGCAACTTTGCATATAAAAAGGAGTCGTTTTATCAGTCAATGTTATATATTAATAAATAATTAATTATATTAATTTTTCATTTAAAAAAATGTTTACAAACTTGTAAATATGATACTTGGAGATTTCTACAGGCTTATTTCTTTGTTTGAGACAACTGTTTATTTTTATTTTATTATCATTGTGTGATTTGATTATTTGTTTTATGGTGTTATAATTGTAAATAAAAATTGACTATTTAATGTAAAGCAATTAAAAACATTTGGTGGATGTGGTGGTGTGTGTGTGTGCATGTGTTTTCTAAAGTTTTTAGTAATAATATTAAATACTTTTATTAATGTATACTAAAATAAAATTTCTCCCATTATTTTTTAGTATTTTAGTTCTGTTTCACTTTCTCTTTAAAAAGAAATTTCTTATATATATGCTGCATTAAGTTTTTATTTATAATATTTTCAGCAAAGAAACTTGAAACAGAAGTTTCGAGCACTTATTAGGAAATTCAGATTGTCAGAGGATGTAAGTATATTTTTGTAACTAGGTTTGTTGTAGTTGTATTTCATTTTTTAAAAATTAAGTTGTTCATATTTTGTTGTTGTAGTAGTACAATTTAGCAGTTTGGAATGCCTACCATAGAAATAAAAACACACATAAAGATCACAGTGCCATCATCAGTCTGAAAATTAACAGAACACAATTTATTTTTTAAAATTTTTAAATGATTGTCATTAATAAAGTAATATCCCCATACAGTAGAATACATCAGTTCCCAGAATTTATAACAAACATATTGAAAGTGTATTTGTAACATGAAGACATGTTGCTTATATTTCCAATGGAGCCAGAGATTTTTATGCATGCTTTTCACATATTATCAATAAACAGAACCTTTTATTGTTTTAAACTCAAATTTCAAAATTTGATTTTGGTTTCTTTATTATAATTTGATTTTTGGTTTCTTAAATTTGTTGTGATATTTACATGGATTTATAAATATAATTCCACAAACTGCAGTTTAATGAAAGTTGTTTCAAATTGATTCCTGTTTTCTTTATTACACTTAATGCTAATACTATGTACTTCTTCACTAGTCTTTTTGAATTTTGTATACCATGCATATCTTCCTCTAATCATCATATTGTGTACCTGGGTATTTTTCACTAATCCTCACATTGTCGACCTGGGTATATTTCACTAATCCTCCCATTGTGTACCTGGATATATTCTACAAATCCTTACACACATTCTTTACCTTGTGTTTCTTCTAATCCGTACATTGCATACCTGGATATATTCCACTAACCTCACAAACATTCTGTGTTTCTTCTAATCCTCATATTGTACCTGGGTATATTCCACTACTCCTCATAATGTAAGGATTCTGTGTATCCTCCACTAACCTCCAAAACTTTGTAATCTGTGTATCTTTCACTAACCTCAAAAACATGTATTCTGTGAATCTTCCATTAACCTAAAAAAAAAAAATGTGTATTTTGTGTATCCTCTTCTAACCTCCAAAAATGAGTATTCTTTGTGCCTGCCACTAACCTGCAAAACTGTGTATTCCTGTGTATCTTCCACTAACCTCCAAAAATGAGTATTCTATCTTCCTTTCACCTCCAGAAATGTGTATTCTGTGTATTTTAGCCTTAAAAATTGTGTATTCTGATATCCTCCACTAATCTTCATACATAGATTGTGTCTGTGTACATTCCACTCACCAACATTGCAGATTGTTTATCTTCCACAAATGCCATTTTGTTTATCCTGAGTATCTTCTACTAATTTTCACATACATTGTGTACCCTGTGTATCTTCACAAATCCATACAACCTTGTTTACCTATATCTCAATATATTTACAGGTGCTAGAGCTTGATTCTGAAGCCGACCATGATTTGAATGACCCTGATACAAATCCACCAGATATTGATGAAATGCTTGATGAACTTGAAGACCTTAGTGACAGTGGACCAGATATTGACACAATCAGTGTTATGTCTACACCAAAACCACGACTCAGGTCCTTTTTTTAGAATTAAAACTTATTGAAGAGATGTGTTTAAAAATATATTGTAGAAAACACATGTGTGCACTTTGATTTCTGTTTCTCCGCAAAATAAATATAAAATTGTTGAATGATCGGGGTGGGGTGGGGTTCGGTGGGTGGGAACAGAATTATAATAAAACATTAAAGGCATGAAAGACATCCTCCTACTTTGTAATCAGAGTTGACAAATATCTTGTTTTAAAATATTCCAAGCAGTTTCAAGTAATGCAAATTTTATATTATATTTTCTTTATGTATTTATTAACACTGATTCTTTATTTATGAGTGCAAATATATTTTGTATTGTGGTACTGTTGGTCTTGGAACATTAAGGACAGAATCCATTGAATTTGGGTAAACATTCTGATTGTCTTCCTAATGACATGACAATTTAATGTTGGTGAAGGAACTGATTTCTGATTATGCTCGACAATTTACAATTTTGGCTATGTCTATATTACATGCATATATGGAGGTGCGCTGGCTTAGTTTTAACAGCAATGAAATATATCATCTATAATTTTTAATTTTCTTATGAACTCAGTAGACTTATGATTTGTTTTATTTATTTGTTTCTTATTCTTTGACAGGCCTTTCTTTACAGGCAGAAATACAACACCAGAAGCAGAACTTCCTCCAAAATCAGTAAGCATATGAATTATAATATATATTTATATATCTTGTTAGAGGAAAAAATAACAATGTTTACATTAATACATTATTTATATTATACTAGAATTAATTACAATAGTTATCATACTTTTGTCACTGCAAATATCATGTTCAGCAGCATTTAGATAAACTCCTATGGATCTTCAGATTATTAAGACTGCACTTGATTTTGATTTTCATTATTTAATAATATATTGTTTCCTTAGTATATGTTTCTTGTATAGCATATTTTATTTATTTTTATTTCTTGTTAGTTTTTTCTTCTTTTTCTTTTGAGAGTGCTATGGTCTGATAATTTTTATATGGTCAAGGATTGTCTTAATTTTTGCTATCCCACTTCAAGGCATTTCTTTTGAAAGTGCTAAGGTCATTGACATGATCTCACCTTACATGAGTTTCTTTTTCTACATCTCTGCTCTTTACAATACTTCTTTTATGGGAAATTTGTTTCTCATTGATGTTTCTTTTTCGGTTCTTTGGTGTACTTTTGATAAGAGAAATTTGATTCTCATTGACATGATTTTCTCTTACATGAGTTTCTGTTTCCACATCACTGCTCTTTAGAGTACTTTTTGTAGGAAATTTGATTCTCATTGGCATGATTTTATCTTACATGAGTTTCTTTTTCCCAGGAGGTAAATGCATCTTTTGTATTTCAGTATTGTCAGGTCAAGTTATACTACAGTAAAATTTTCCACATAGACACCGAGTGTTAGATCTCATATCTTTTTAATTTAAAACACAGCTTTATTCATTCATTTGTTTATTTATTATATGGCCTCTAGATCTTTTAGCCAGTGCATAAATATTAATTAGAATGACCTTCTCTTCATTACTGTAGGTTGCAATACAAACCTCTGTTCATTTCAATACTTTGCACTCAGGTTTCTAATTAGAATTCTTTCTTTTTTGTCACTTATCAAATTTAATTGCTTTTATTGAAAAATATATAATATGCATATAAATAAATATAATATACATTTCATCCAGCAGGACTCTCATACACCCATGCCAAAAGTTGTAAATGAAAGTGAATCAACTGTGAAACGTAGTGAATCTGACTGCCATACAGTAAGATTGATTTTTTTCTCTTTTTCCACTTTCTCATGATTAGTTTGCTTCCCTTCGACCATTGCCTGCTCCCCATTTATGCATGTTTGTTTTTAATTTATTTCCATTTTGTATCAAGTGTGGTTGTATATTCGGATTTATTTTTAACGGGATTATGCAAGGTATAATACTTCAAAAACATTTGTTATTTATAATTTACTTTTTTCCCTCCTCACTGAATAACATTTCTAATGGTCTCCCCCTCCCCATTCAACTTGATGAAATTTAAATTTGCCATGGAATATGTTGGCTTGGAGCAGATAAATTACTGTTAATGTTTTTTTGACAGAGTTGTTCCATAATAAAATTAAATAGCCCATTTCAAAAATGTTTACATTCCAATACATGTAGTTATATATTTTCTGAATTAAACACTTCCATAAAATAAAATATGAAAGTCTGTAATAAATTCAAAAGTTTTATATTAAATTACTTTTGTCGTGGTATTTGAATGTAAGATGTAAATATTGAATTACTTTTAAAAAATTAAGTAAATTAAAAAACATATTATGACTGTGAACTGAAAGTAAGGAATATGTTTAATTAAATAAATATATCTTAAATATAGTAAACTGCTCATTTTTTGAGGGATCATATCCACTCTTGTAGTGCGTTTATGTGCATGTGGTATGTTTGTGTGTGTATGGGGGGTGTGTGTGTGTGTGTGCATGCATGCATGCTTGCTTGTGTACGTGCGTGCGTGTGGGGTTGGGGGTGGGGGTGCTATATATTTCACATCAGTTTTAATCTGTTCGTTCTTATGACATAAGACATTTAGGGAGTGGAAGAAAGATGCTCCTAATAGTGGTGCAGTTATCTTGGTGCTTTGTAAACAATATATATCACTGATTCCTACCATTTGAAATCTACATTTCTCAGTTCCATAAAAGAAATGTTTCAAATGAGCGGAATTGTGTGGTTTTCTAGAGAAATCATGCAACCATAGATTTGTTTGTTTGCAGTGTAGTTTAGCAACAACAAAAATTTCTGCTATTAAAACAATATATATATATATACTTTAATTTATTCATCTTTTATAAAAATAGATTGCAGTTACATAGTTTGCTTAAAATTTTTTTTTCCAGTTGTGGACAAATTTTAATATCTACAACAACAAAAAAGAAATGTAGATGGGTGATATATCACCAATAATTATAATAATTTCTTTTAATAAAGAGATAATTTTATTTTCCAAATCTTAATAATACAGGGATTTTAGTCCTGTTCTTTTTCTTTTTTTTTTTTTTAAGAAAAAGGGAAAGAAATCCCATTATATGTCCACAATAAGTTTTTGATGAAACATTAAATATATCTCATAAAATTGATTTTCTATTCCTTGTACATATTTTCACGTAAAATAAATACAATTTACAACACTTAGTCTTCATCTTCACTTTTCATGGAAACCAAATTAAGAAGGGACATTTACATAGTTATGTAATTCATTCTTAAAGGGCAAAAGTTCTTTCCCTTTTGCTGAAAGATGTAGTTCAGTGCTGTCCAACCTTTTTCAGGCTTTGGGCCACTTTAAAAATGTAATGAGACCAGGGGCTGCAATGCTGCCAGGTGGACAAATGAGGGTGCCAAAGGCACCCGCACATGAAGCCCCTTACAACTAGAGGGCTTGGGGGAGCTTAAAATGTTTTTGTGCCATCCGATATTTTTTAAATTCCAATAGTTTTTAGCTAATTGATGTATCAAATATGAATTATTTGATGTTAATCTAAAGTTGTTTATTATCACTAACAGTATAATTTCTGTATGTTTTGAAACCAGTATTCCAACTTATAAATTTATTTAGACTCAATTTACATTTTCAGTGTGAAATCTAACTCTAAATTAAATTAGCATTTTTTAATTTTATTTGTGGCTTGTACTAAGTTACAGTTGCCCTCATCAGGTTTTCTAAAATTTCATTCATCAAAGAATTTCATTTCTTTGACTTAATGCTGATCATTGCAGATATCCTGTTTCACAAACCTAAGTGCTTTCAAACATGGTCAAAAGTTTTTGCAGCATTTAGATATGCACAGAAACTCATCAGAAGACACATATTTCATCCAAAACTCTTGGCGTCATATCCTTGCGTTTGTCCCAAAGAGCCATGTTATGCTGCATTTCAATTATTTTGAGCTGCACTGCATTTTCATTTCCAATCACTTGGCGTGACTCCACACAGACAATCTCTTACCCATATTAAAAATATTACAGTGTTATTCTTTAATTTATTGATGTTAAAATACTGACAAGTTTGTTTACTGAAGTCTTATTAATATGCTACAAGTGTTAGCGAGCACAACAACCACAAGTGAAAGGAAAGAGCATGAGCTATGGTGATCCATGTTATCAATAATTAGACCTAGGTACAGTGGCTGCTCAGTACGTCAGCCAATCCAAGGCCAGCACGATTTAGCAGGCTGACATCTACGGGCGGATGCGAGTGTGACCGGAGGGGGAATGTGCTAAATCAAGCCACCATTGTCAGTTCTCTTATCTATTGTGTGATTGTTTTGCTCTCCCTCTGTCAGTTTCCCTTGCACCCACATTTGCATTACCCATTCTGTGCCTCATCCTCAGCTGTGCAGCGCCCTAGCTGGTGTGTAGATATAACAGCTGCGTTATCACGGGTACCCATTCACAATTTTACTACCCGGCTGTTAGCACAGCAACGGGTACCCGTTACCACCACTACTCTTGAAATCTCTTTGACAGTATTTACTAGGTGAAGTTAGGATCAAATTTCTAATAATCTTATTCACTCATATTTTCACACAACAGTTTATTATGGAATATATTAAAATGACGAATGTTTTCTATTCAATTTTTTAAATTAAAATTTATTTACTAAGTGGATATTTATTATTAATTACTAGGGACTTATGAAATTGTTTAGTCTAAACCAGGGGTCGGGAACCTATGGCTCGCGAGCCATATGTGGCTCTATTGATGGCTGCAACTGGCTCTCAGACAAATGTTCAATTATAAAAAAAAAACTGAGTTTTCCCAGTCTTACGCCTCCATAAAGAGACATCCGTTAGTGATTAGGCTTAGAGACTGATGAAATACCTTGTTTACTCCTTCAGAGAAACAGGCTAAAACCAGAGGTGAAGGTCGCATCAAAAGTCGGATACTAACTATCCATGTACGGTCACTTGTTTTCAGATAATGTGACGTAGCGCTAAGTTGTGAATTGACCTCTACTTTCATTCATTATAGACCCTGAATGAACGGGCCATGTTAGACGCACACCTGCATTGCACTCGATTTACATGGATAAAATTAGAGCGTCCATTCATTACTAGGACCGGATCTATCAGAACACAACATAGTGGTAATATCTTGATTTCTCTGTGTTGAGTTGAATTAATTCTATATATTTTGTATTGTGAATGTATGTAGAATTTTCTTGTGCATTTTATTGCTGATTGATAATATATTTTCTACAAAGCTAAGTGGCACAGCGATATTACATTTGTAGTAGTGGTGAGGACACCACGTGTATGTAATTGAACTACCGTTGATTAATTGTTATCACGGGAGAGTCAAAACCCGCCACGTATTCATTAGTTAAATCGTATTACTAGCAACTTTGGATTAAAGGAGAAATATATTGTAAAGATTTAGAATTTTAGATGTTTGGATTTTCACATAATGTAAATTGTAAGTTAGTGGAAATTGTAAAGAATGATTAACACTGCTGTTATTAGGCCCATATAAATCATTATTGTCACACGAGTCTGAAACATGATTAACTATGCATTGCAGCCGGTTCCTGAGTTCACTTTATAACTCAGACTTCAACTGCTAGCTGTTCCTTGGTGGAAGTCCAACCTTACTAAAAGCGTGGATTTCTATGGAAAAGTGACAAAAATACATGTCATTGTGTCTATATCTGACATTGTTCAACTGGGGCTGCCATATATAGCTTTCGAAAATAGCGGCCGATGTGTGTATGTGCAAAAGGGTCCGCACAACAGATTGTCGTCGGATCAGAAAGTTTCGTTTAAATCGCGTGGTCAGCTAACTAATTTTAGAAACCCTTTTGACAAGATGGCTAAAAGAAAGAAAAACGATGAGTATCGTACTTTTCAGCAGGAATGGACAGAGGAATTTGCCTTTGTGGAGAGAACGGGTTCTGCAGTGTGTCTAATATGCAGTGATAAAATTGCATCTATGAAACGGTCAAATGTAAAGCGACACTTCGAGACACGCCATTCTACATTTGCATCGAAATATCCTGCGGGAGACAGCAGGAAGAAAGCATGTCAAGAACTGCTATCAAGAGTGCAAGCTAGTCAGCATCAAATCCGTGTTTGGACCCAACAAGGTGACTTGAATTCGGCTAGCTTTGCTGGCGCTTTAGCTATTGTGAGAAACGGAAAGCCATTCACAGATGGGGAGTATGCCAAAGCATTCATGCTTGATGTTGCCAATGAACTTTTTGATGACTTTTCGGATAAGGACAAAATAATTAAACGGATAAAAGACATGCCTCTGTCGGCAAGAACTGTTCACGATCGTAGCATCATGATGTCAAATCAAATTGAGGCAATGCAAGTCAAGGACATAAATGCGGCACCGTTTTTTTCTCTCGCTTTGGATGAGTCAACAGACGTCAGTAATTTATCCCAGTTCAGCGTGGTTGCAATTGTCGGTGATACACTACATGAGGAAAGTCTTGCTGTGTTGTCTATGAAAGGCACAATAAGAGGGCAGGATTTGTTCGAGTCCTTCACTGAGTTCGCTAAAGAAAAAAATCTACCGATGAATAAACTTGTTTCGGTGTGCACTGATGGTGCTCCGTGCATGGTTGGGAAAAGCAGAGGATTTGTCGCTCTTCTTTGTGAGCATGAAACAGACGCATCATAAGCTTTCATTGCATCCTCCATCAAGAGGCGCTTTGTGCTCAGATGTGTGGCGAACAGCTTGGTGAGGTGATGTCACTGGTGGTTCGGGTAGTCAACTTTATTGTTGCCCGAGCATTAAATGATCGCCAGTTCAAAACACTGCTTGATGAGGTTGGGAATAATTATCCTGGTCTGCTTCTCCACAGCAACGTGCGTTGGTTGTCAAGGGGGAAGGTGCTCAGCCGATTTGCGGCTTGTCTGAGCGAAATCCGGACTTTTCTTGAAATGAAGAATGTCGAGCATCCCGAGTTATCTGACACTGAGTGGCTTCTGAAGTTCTATTATCTCGTAGACATGACTGAACATCTAAATCAGCTCAATGTGAAAATGCAAGGCGTTGGAAACACAATCTTATCCCTGCAACAAGCAGTGTTTGCATTTGAAAACAAGCTAGAACTCTTCATCACCGACATTGAAACAGGTCGTTTACTATACTTTGAAAAACTGGGAGAGTTCAAAGATATGTGCACATCAAGTGACCCTGCTCAACATCTTAATCTTCAGCAGCTAGCAGGCTTCACGTCTAATCTCCTGCAGTCATTTAAAGCGCGCTTTGGAGAATTTCGCGAGCACACCCGTCTTTTTAAGTTCATCACCCATCCACACGAGTGTGCAGTGGACAGCACTGACCTGAGTTGCATCCCCGGTGTCTCCGTCAGAGATTTTGAGCTCCAAGCTGCTGACCTGAAGGCCTCAGACATGTGGGTGAATAAGTTCAAGTCACTGAATGAAGATTTGGAAAGACTTGCACGACAGCAAGCAGAGTTGGCGAGCCAACACAAGTGGGCAGAAATTAAAAAACTTCAACACGCAGACCAGCTGATTGTCAAAACTTGGAACGCGCTTCCCGTCACATACCATACACTGCAGCGTGTGAGTATTGCTGTACTGACAATGTTTGGCTCTACGTATACATGCGAGCAGTCTTTCTCACATCTAAAGAACATTAAGACCAACCTGCGATCACGTTTAACGGATGGAAGTCTCAACGCCTGCATGAAGCTTAACCTCACCACGTATCAACCAGACTACAAAGCCATCAGCAAAGCCATGCAGCACCAGAAGTCGCATTAATGGGAAGAAATTCTCATTATTGATTAGCAACAGCATAATAATGTTATTAAAAAGAATTAGAGACATAATTATTGAACTTTTAGTGTGAAAATTACACAAAATTACACATTTACTTGAATTTTTAGTTTTAAACATAATGTATGGCTCTCATAGAATTACTTTTCAAAATATGTTGTGTCCATGGCTCTCTCAGACAAAAAGGTTCCCGACCCCTGGTCTAAACAATCGGCACAAGACATTGTTACATAACTCAGGTCAATTATTGCTTTCTCGGTTAGCATGGGAGGTAATCACGAGCACTTTGGCTGTTTACGTAATAGTCAGCTGCTATTCTAGCAGACTTTCGCACTTCAGCTCCTCCCTTTGGCATCTATATTATGTCAGTATCTCCATATGTGGCAAATAGGGTGGAGCTTGAAGTAAGATTACTCAAGGAAAAACTTCTGTAAGTTTTATTTCGCTTTTCGGAAAGTGGAATACCTGTGCTTAGAGCAAGTGACGTTTTGAGTTTTGTTCAAATTCAAGCAGATTAAGGTGGGGCCTAGTAATTTAGTAATGATTTAGAGTAATTCAAGCAGATTAAGGGGTGGGGCCTAGTAATTTAGTAATGATTTAGAGTAATTCAAGCAGATTAAGGGGTGGGGCCTAGTAATTTAGTAATGATTTAGAGTAATTTCAAAGTGCTGTTGGCCTTTTCACTTTTTCAATAGTAAAAGAACATAGGCTTAGAGCATTTTAGGATTTGAGTTTTGTTCACAATTGAGCAGATTAACCTGGGTCTAATTACTTAGTAAAGATTTAGAGTAATTTTGAAGCTCTGTTGGTCTTTCCCTTTTTCGATAGTAAGAAAACATAGAGCTAGTTAGGATTTGAGTTTTGTTTATATTTGAGCAGATTAAGGAAGAGTCTAGTGATTTAGTAATTATTTACAATAGTTTTCAGTGCTTTACTTGTACTTTAATTTTTTGATGAGCAGATTAAGGAAGAGTCTAGTGATTTAGTAATTATTTACAATAGCTTTCAGTGCTTTACTTGTACTTTAATTTTTTGATGAGCAGATTAAGGAAGAGTCTAGTGATTTAGTAATTATTTACAATAGTTTTCAGTGCTTTACTTGTACTTTAATTTTTTGATTGAGCAGATTAAGGAAGAGTCTACGGATTTAGTAATTATTTACAAAAGTTTTCAGTGCTTTACTTGTACTTTAATTTTTTGACTGGGGAACTCATACAGAAGAGGGAGATGATCCTGGTCATCTTTGAAGGCAGCTCTCTCTGCAACAGTCTTATTATTTTACAAAGTGGCTAGCTTAGATAATTTGATGACAATCAAGCAGGCACTTTCATAGCAAAAAATAAACTATTAGTAAATGCAATTTACAATATATTTGGGAGGGGGGTAAATGTTCAACATATTCATAATATTGAATTAAATTAAATGCTTGCATATTGTTTACATAAAATCTCTCTCCCTAGATTTCAATTTATACAGTCAATGAAGTAAAAAACAAATGGCAACAGTTGATATCATGATGACATTCATTCAGTATTCACGTGCAACTTTGTACATTATACGAGTAAGACAGATGTGCACAATTTCTATTTGAAATATATGGATACTGTAGTTATTGACAGCAGTAATACACACAATATTGGTAGGTTTGGTGTTACAACACTAATGAAGAAAAATTATTAATTATAAAATCTTTCTTTGTTCAGTGTTCTCAGAGAAAAATAGTTCAGATTTAGATAGGTAAATAATATTTGACAATTCTCATCATTGACGAGACAGAGAGCAGAGAAGAAAAATAAGTACATGTAAATGAATATAAACTTTATATTATATATTATAACATTTTCCTCTGGTGTGTCATCATGATAGATGATGTGGACGTAGCTGATTCTCTAAATGTTCTTTTTTAGGAATGCCCCACAGTTTTGCACATAAATAATTCAAGAATGATATAAACAGTTTTTTACATTTGAATGACTCTTAACACAATCTCTAAACAAATCCAGAAAGAGACCACTGACTTCACTCCAGCAGAAGTCACTTCTCTTTTCTTTAGATGAAACCCAAGCCAGATTCTTCTTGGGTATTAGCCGAGACTCTTATCTCTTGTCCTCTAGTTTTCTCCATTGGAAACCAGCAGATCCTCTAGTTTTCTCCATTGGAAACCAGCAGATCCTCTAGTTTTTCCCCATTGGAAACCAGCAGATCCTCTAGTTTTTCCCCATTGGAAACCAGTAGATCCTCTAGTTTTTCCCCATTGGAAACCAGCAGATCCTCAAGTTTTTCCCATTGGAAACCAGCAGATCCTCTAGTTTTTCCCATTGGAAACCAGCAGATCCTCTAGTTTTTCCCATTGGAAACCAGCAGATCCTCTAGTTTTTCCCCATTGGAAACCAGCAGATCCTCTAGTTTTCTCCATTGGAAACCAGCAGATCCTCTAGTTTTTCCCCATTGGAAAACCTTTTCAGATTCTGGTGAAATTAAGAGCTAAGCATCAGTTAACTCGATAACTCATTGCCACCATTAGCTGGTAATCTTTTTTTTTTAAAGCAAATTTACCTTTAGTGGCATAAAACAGTACAGATGTTTTTCTAAGATAGTTTATACAAATTGATGTTGGTCTAAGATAATATAAAGAATTGTGTGTAGCAGCTACCAGTGTTTTTCTTTCAACTGTCACATAGATGATAACTCAAAAATTTACTGTGACTGAAACTTTTCTACTTTTCATTTGTTTGTGTAATGCAACTTTGTTTTTACCATTGCACAGTGAATGGAGACATTGCATTTATAATTTAACTCTCTTCTCAATCTGTTGCTTGCTTTATTATAAATACTTTTTATGAGTGCTTACTTTAATGTATCTGTATATACATGTTTTATGCAGTATATAATCAGATCCATCCAGATGTTTTATTTTTATATCCAGATATTTTTATTTCTGTTTCTTTAAAGAGAAAAGAATTTAAAAGGATAATAGGGAGTGTGTGTGCTTATATGTATGAGCAAAAGTCAGAGATAAAAGGCAATTTGGAAGGGATAATGTGTGTGCTTGCATAATTGTATGTTTGAAAGTCAGCTAGAAGAATATAGAAAGGCTAATAGGCATTACGTCTGGTGTGCATGCATGAAAGTCAAAGAGAGTAGAATTTGGAAGGAAAAAATAAGCACTTTACATTTTTATGTGTGTGTGCATGATTAAAAATCACAGAGAAAAGAATTTGGAAGGGATAATAGGTAGTATAATTGTGAGCTTGTATGTATGAATGAGTGATGGAGGGAAAATTTGGAAGGGATAAGAGATACTCTTTGGGAGGTGGGGGGATGCATGCAAGTAAATATAAATGATATTTTTATGTGAGAGTTTATTGCTAGTTTTTAATATACAGTTTAATTATGAATTGTCGAATGGTAAGAATTTGATTTATGATAGTCAGTTAAAACACAGTTAATTTTACTTTGATTTGGTTGTACAGAAAGTGAAATTATTTTAGTATTTTTACTGTTCTATAATTTGCATTCAGCATTGCTACTGTAAAGTACATTTTGCCCTGCACTTATTTTTTAAAAATTTTATTTTGTTTTCTGATATGTTTGCTTTGCTAAATGTCTTATCACGTCAGAGAATATTGAAATTAAATAAGTTCTTTGGAGGTTAATATGCTAATATTCTCCATACTCTTCATCTTGGTTTGAATTTAGGTTTAAAAAAAATATTCAGCATATTTTATTTTCTTCTGGGAGAGAGACTAGGGCTGACAGAAAGTTAGAAAAGTTTATTACATAATTAAAATTTAAATCCATTGTAATACCCATAATTTAATTTTGATTTTCTCACCTGTTAAGCAAAATTAAATAATGTTCTCATCATGCAGTTAAACAAACATACAATAGAAGATACTCACAGTTCCAAAATATAAACAAATATTACTTTAACAAACAAAATAATATTTAAATGAATCAGTAATTAAACACTGGAAAAGATGATAAGCTGGGACATAAGCAATGTAAACATTTATTTGTGGTGGTGTAGTGAGGAATGAATATTTGATTTCCCCAGTTTTGGGTACTTATAGAGAGGCAGGCTGTTTTTGTTGTGCTTTATTGACCATGGCATCACAAAATATGTTGAATGTATTGCATGCTATTTTTTGGATAACAGAGTTTCTGCATGCACAAATTTACTTTAAAGTAACAAATTTTACATATATCATTAATTTGCTTCAACTTTGTCTTTTATTTTTTATTTTTTAAATCAAATCCCTGGGAGGTTTGTCTCAAAAATTACAACAGCAATCATTATTTTAATTGTCACCTTAGCAGCAACTATAGTGTTCAGGTGGAATGTGCGGCTAGGTTTGGAGAAAAAAATCTGTACATGTTTTATGAGATCTGTCTAATTGTCTTGTTTAAAACTGGTGTGGCCACCACCCTCTGAGTTTGATTCACCGATGCAAAGTCAAATGGTCTCTACAACGATGACACCACCTGCATCCCCAGCTATCAGAGCAACCACCACCTCTTCGCCACCACCCACCAAACGCTCCAAGTCTCCAACTAACCAAAAGAGCGGGTTTTTCCCTAATGCACGCAGCACATCATATCGAGAGAAAAAGAGTAAAAGGGAGTTCAGGGACCATAGGCGGCATAACAGTCTCAGTGGGATGGAGAAAGTGGTTAGTGACGCTGACTAGTCTTTCGCCTTCATCTCTTTGGTCTTCAGGGTTTATGCTTTCTCACAGTATTAACATCTTCGCACTTGCTTGTATTTTGTTGTATTCAGGCATTTTTGCTTATTCAGAACTGTTTGCTGTTGCTGTTTTTCTATTTTCTTTAATTCTTGGGTTGGGTGGGTGGGTAAGAAGTGTTTGTTTTTAGCATTTATTTTAGTTTTCATTTAGCAGGAATGCACTGTATAAAATAATATACATCACAAAATGCTGCTATCCATTTAGAATGTTGAATTTGTTTCACAATATTATAAATGATATGCAGCCAGTTACATTGATTGCATGCTTTTTGTTTCCTAATTGTTATTCATTCTGGAGATAATTTTATTTACCATTTACATATTATATATACATTCTGGAGATAGTTTTATTTATCATTTACATATTATATATACATTCTGGAGATAGTTTTATTTAGTAGTTACATATTATATATTTATTCTGGAGATAATAGAATTTAATATTTACATATTAGTAGTATGCATTTTATCCAGGAGTTGAGAGTGTAAGTGCTTATTAAGGTAAATGTATTCAAAGATGTTATTTCAGGGCAATAAGAGTATTGCCCTTATTGCTCTTATCAAATAACTTGGAATAAAGATTTTAGGAAATCAGTTATTTGAATCAGTCTCTTAACAAATATTATGAATGTCATAATTTTAGTAATCTGTTAAATCTCTCTAAAAGAACCTTATTATATCTTACAGATATAACTTTGATATAATTTATGATTTGAATTTACCATTAGATAATTGCTTTCTGGCATTTTGCTAAAATGTATTTCTCAAAATCACCCAATGCAAAATTCAGACTGAGGTGTAGATTTGAGAATAGTCAAGTGATACTCATTTGACTGCAGTCCAAAATGCTCAAACACATATTTTTTTTTTAAAATACACATTGCATTATTGGACATCCCATATCATCCTTAAATGTGTAAATTAGTATTCACCATCTTGAAATATTTTTCCACAAAAATGTTTATACTGGCCAAGGAAGATGTTAGCAGGTAATGCTAACCATGGCTAAGTGACTTCTTTTGTTTGCCTCATGCTTCTTCTATCTGCTGTTTGAATGCTTATTTTGTGTTGTTGTATATATAATGTGAAATAAAATCACTCTGTGCATCAGCATTTCTGCTTTTCCTTAATTGGACAGCTATTTATTCTTTCTAAAAATAGTTTCAGACTTGTTTATTGTCTTACTATTATTTTTTTTTTTTAAATTGTACATGTATCTCATTATGTATACATGGGCACATCTGTTTGGTTATTTCATTATGAAGTCTGTCTAGTTGATTGACTAGCACCATAAGTTCTGCGAACATGCTGATTAGTAAAATGTTTTTTCAGACAAGCATGAAGAAAGTGTTATTTCTGTATTCATTATATGGCATCTTTCTTTCTTGTACTAACTGCATAGTTTGTAGTTTATGCCCTAAAATACAATAGTATATTTAACATTATGAAACCTTGAATGATGGGTTATTGTTGGGTTTTACCCCTGTAGACTGTTGACTTTGTTGTTGAGAATGTGACACATATATATATTTTTAGTTGTATTATGTAGTGCTGATTAATGAGGTAGGGAAGAGCATTAACTGCATTGTTGTGGTCAATGAATGGCATTAATACTAATCAATGATTACACACAGCATGCAATGTGGAAGACTCAGTTTCAAACCAACATTGAGAATGAAATGTTATCTTCAAAGCATGCTATAGTGTTAATTTACATTTCATCCGTTATCCACCCATCACCTGTATACAACACATGTACTGCCTTCCCACCTGTTTATTATTTTTTTGCTGGGCATATAATTATTTGCATATTTTGTGTGTTGTGTGAATAACCACTTTTAAAAAAAATTGTTTCATTATATATAATAAATATATGTATTCTTTTACATAGTGTCATTCAGTTGCTTGACTTTTGACTTTTTTGGAATAATGTATGCTATAAGAAAGTATATATTACACACATACACACACACACACACACACACACACACACACATACACATACACACACTTTAATAAATTTCCAATTTATTTCAGTTTTTTTAATTCAGGTTAAAATTACATATAACTGAAATACCTAAGTGTCATAAGTTAGTCTGTTATCATAAATTTATGCTTTGTATTGTTGTAATGTGGTTATTTATTATGAAATGACTAAATAATCAGATTGAATAGGGGGATTGGTCTTTGGACATTTTTATTAACAATAAGAATACAACAGTTGATTGTGGTGTTGATAAATATTTTGAAAGCAAATTTTTAAGTCTCCTAATTTTCTTGTTGAAGATGAGAATGAAACCTGATTGATTAGACTTTGGACAGGCTATGTTTAAAGCAAGTTCAGTCACTTGCTGGATACGGGTGTTCTAAAATGTAATTGATTAGACATATTGTCACATATTACAGTTCTTAAGTGTTTGAGTAGAATAATATAATATACCATTATAATGATCAGCTGATGATTAGATGTATTTAAAATATAAATGATTGGACTAGAAAAGTTGTCAAACATGCATTAAGTGTGTCAGAAGGTAAAGCACCAGAATAATAATTTTCCAAGGACCAGTTGTAATGCATGTTTAATCAGAGGTTATAATTATGTGATGTGTTTTGGAAGTGGGAATAAAACATAAACATCATATATACTAATAGTGATTTATACATTTCCCTTTTCAATCAACCTGTTGATATTGTGAGTTAATATTAGACCTTAAATTACATTATAAAACAGAGCTGTATGTTTATGATTAGATCTTGTGATAATTTTTAAGCAAATTTATTTTTAAATAATTACGGTTTCTCATTTTCTGTACATACATACAGTGTAAATGTATATGCATAATTTTGTGCACGTGAATATAAGACCTGCACATGCTTGGAAATTGCAATAGTGAATTTATTAAAATAGTGATGAAGTTATATAAGAATACACATCTATATGTTTTGTGTGCATGTGTTTACATAAATTTTATCATGGCATTAAGTGGGCCTTTGCTCTTATATGTTCACCAACTATTTAAATGTTCAATGAATCAACATCAGAGTATAATGTTAACTTGCAAACAATTGTTTCTAATTGCTGGAATTATGAATCCATCATTAGGTAGATCAAATATTAATCTACTTAAATCTTATGGTCAACATAAGGCTGGCTTATTATATGCACATACAATCTATTTAATACCTCTATGAATGTTTTATTTTGACATAAAAACAAAATTCACTGAAAGTACCACTGAAGTAATAGCACATGACATTTCCCACATTATGTCAGTGTTGAATAATATATTTATTAACTATTAACTTTTATTTGTTTAAAAATTTTCATCAAATAATCTGTTCTCAAAATACCATTTTAAATGTAGATTTTTTTGCTGCTTTTGTTTGCCCTTTATTCATAAATGATAAATTTTATAATGCAGTTTTTATTTTTATATTATTTTGCAAAAATATAAGCAAATGTATACATTTTTATTTTAAAAATCAAATCGAAGTTATGTATTTCAGAAATAATAATTTGCATTCTTTGATGTAATCTTGTATGTGAAATAAAAGATCTTTTATGAATGTATCATTGCTTGAAGTTGTTTCATATAATAATTAATATTTGAATGTTGAGTGCTCTTATGCTCATTTAGCCAGGTAAAGCACTTCTGGAACAGCTTTCCATGGTGGATATAGCTGATGACCGGCTTCCAGAAAGTTTGTTTTTTATTAACACTGCAGATTGGCATGGGCAGGTAGGCTTGATATTTTATTACTTTTATACAACTCTTTCAGTTTTGTAATAGAGATTTAAAGTTGCATTTATTCTTCACAGAAAATTTTTATTTCTAGCTCATTGTCACTAACTTCTTTTTTTAAATATGTACTTCATCATAACCTTTACTGAAGGGGGTTGTTATTGAAAGATGTACTTATTGCATGCATTTTCTTCTTTTTTTTCTTTCTTATTTTTTGGTGGTCTGAAATTGTATAAGCTGTGCTGTATATTTGTATCTTTTGAAAATTTGAATGTCCTCCAAACTTAAAAAAAATAGTCCAAGATATATATATATATATCATACATCTGGTAGATAAATTGCTTTAGCACTATCTAGCTACTCAGGGGGTGTTGTTAAACTAATGCCTATCTCAGGAGAGGTCACCCAATTTTTAAAGTCCCAACACGTTGAATGAATGAGCTCATCTCTAGGTGTCAAAGAGGAAGCTGTACAATGGAAATACATATTGCTGAAAATACATTCCCTATTTACATTCATTAATGCATAGAATTATTAAATTAAAAAAATGATGCAATGCAGATTATATCTTCCACGGACTAAATTTAAAAATACTTGTTATACTCATCACAAACTACAACAACCAGAGGTATAAAAGCAATCAGTATGTGGTGAAAATTACCCTAAATAATAACAGTAAGTAATGGTACTTAAAAAGATAAAATAAACGTTAATGTCCAGCTATTTAAGACAGAGCTTAAATGAGAAACAATATTTAGCCTAAAGTCATTTGGATTTTTTGATAATTATAAAACAGCCTTAATGATACTTGTGAAATGTAAATGTACTTGCTAATAGAAATACTATGAAAAAGTTCTTTTGAAGATAACTTCATATGTTGCTGTAGATCTTTATATTTTATGCAGTTGTTTACATACATATATATATATATGTGATTGTTTGTTTCCAGTTTTTGGCCCAGAAAATACAAGACCGGTTTCATCTAATCAAAACTTGCACTGAAGCAGATATCAAGGCTTCTGTTGTATTTCTAGTCGGAAAAATTCAGAAATTGTGAGTTGAAAATAATATTTTCTTTTCTGGTTGGTTTGAATTATAACATGGCTTATTTTTTTAATTACATTTACTTGTTTTCAGTAATATGAATCCAAAGTTATTCATACATGTATTTTATACATCGTCTCACTTGTTTTCACTTTTACTCATAACCCCTCTTCTGAGTAAAGCCTTTATTTTCTGTCTCTAATCTTAGCCTGTGTCTTGTGTCTCATTCATTCAGAACTTTATCTTCTTTTTCTTACTCTGCCTTTCATCCATCCGTCTGTTGTTCTGCTTAAATGTGTCTCATAGCTTTTGTTTTCTGTCTCTATGACTTGATATCTATGTCTCAGCCATGCTGTGTATGTTTATCTGCACAAATATATCTCAGCTACAGCCTGTCTCATTATCATTTCTCAATCTTTGTCTGCATGAATTGTCTCCGCCATCCTCTTCTGACAGCATGAACTTGTATGCATCGTTTTCTTTTCTATACAGATTTTCTCACTGATAGTCACAGCTTCTGTCTCCTCTGTTTACTTCTTACTTTGATGACTATAAATACACATTTCTTCTGTTTCTCTATCATTCTTCTGTATTTTTCTGCATTCATATTCAAGGTTGTTTGTGTTTGTGTGTGTGTGCTTGTATATGGGTTTGTGATTGTTTACAAATCTAGTTGCAACACCAATGCACGGAGTCCAGCCCCCATCAAGATTGGTCTTATTGGTGGTGACGCCTACATTAATTCTGTGCTTAGACCCTATGTTGAACATTTTTCTGCAAAGACTCCAGACTGGCAATCCTACATCAAATTTCTTCTGATTCCATTTGGTGAGAATTATTCTTTGTTATTATTTTGAACACCAGATAAATTTCTTCATTTCAACTATATTTAAATAAACATTTGTCATGTTTCTCCACTTTTGTGCAAGAGCATACTCACAGACATTCAAAATCTTATTACAATGAATCCTTCAAAGGACATCAGTAAATTTGCTCGTACATTTCAAGAGGCGTTAGGTTCTCAGAAAAAATACCACTAAAAAATACCACTATAGCTTATGTTTCTTGATTCTAAAAATTATTTTATTTACAACAACATTGACATCACGCTGGAAAAATCATTTGGTGGATCACAAGTAAATGTACAAATTAACTGCTGCTTTTGCAATGAGAAGCAATAACAATTGTGATCTTGGAATACAAAAAAAGTTTGTCATCCATTTTACAAATAACTGATTACATCATTATAGTAAATAACAAGAAAGAATTTCATTCACCAAATGGTAGCACTCTTGAAACATAGAAATATTGTATCCACATATGAAGCTTTGGGGATTAAAGCTTATAATTTATATCAAATGACTTGTTGAAAATATATCAGTACCTGAAATGTGAATAGAAATCATCAATTTGAGGTTTATTTTGTTAATTCACCAGATGGTACATCTGCTTAGAAATTTAGCCAGTGATGAATATTTTCAGTAAGTTGTAAATTTACCCATTTTAAGACTAAAGGTGTTTACATATTTCTATGTTTGAGAACTAATTTATTGAATAAATACTAAATATAATTTTTTATTGTCTTATCAAACTTTATGACAAACCGCTCAAACTTTATGATAAACCTTTTCATTAAGCTGTAAATTTATCATTTGTAAGATTAAAGACATGTATGGTTTATATGCTTTGAAAAATAATTTATTAAATTAACATTTAATATAATTTTTTATTTGATGTCCTCATTGTCTAATCACGTTTGTCTCCTTGACTTATCAGTATAAATGTGGCATTATGCAAAGATATTTTATACATAATTGTTCAGATGTATTCATTATATTATAGGTGTTTTTTTTAATATGTGAAAATATTAAGAAACTATTTAATATTCATTTAGGTGTAAATAAGTGTAGACACATTTAAAGTAAACATTCTTTAAAATGTAAAAAAAATATAAATGATGTAGGACAAATTCAGAACTTGGCCATAACCCCTGTGATGCCATTAACTAAACATTTCCTTATATCATATTAATAGTACAAGATTGAGAATAGAAAGAATTTGTTTGCAAGGAAATTTATTTAATATCCCATTGCTCATCTTTTATTTTGATAATAGAAATTTTCTCCAGGAATGAAAGTAAGTGTTTAAAAATCTTGGTAGTTAAAGTTCCAGTTTTATGGAAGAGGATCACTTATTGTTTAGTTTGGTGAAAAAAGTTATAAAGTTGTTTAATTTTCAGAGATCAGTGGGGTTAGTAAACTGTTAGGAAGTATAAAATAGAATACAATAGTTTATTCAAGAAAACATTGCTATTGCCCTTTAAACACATTCTTGTAAAAATAAAGTGTTTTATTATTTTCTATATAATAAAAGTTTTGGTATTGAAGGTGTTCCTATTTCTTTTGAAAATTTTTTAAATCTCATATTGATTACATTTGTGTGAAGGTATTATGATCTAATTTCCTTGAATTGCTTAGAAACATTTTTGTTATAAATTTTAGATGAGTCTTAATTATTAATTTCAGAATTGGCTCTTTATATATTTGCTTCATTAAATTGTTTTATTCTGTTAACAGGTGGCAGCTCAATAGCCAAGTATCTGTCCAGTGTAGATAGTACCTATAGTTCCCTTTTCATGGAGCCACATTGGCGTGAGATGTTCGACAAACAGGATTCTCCTAAACTTGGTAGTGTTTTGTGTTTGGGGGTGGGTGGTGGTATGTTCTTAGAATCTTCAATGCAGTGAAATGGATCACTGATCATAAATATTTTATTATTTATGAAAAATATAAAATACTCCAATAATATTGAGTTTATTGGATTCACTATTTATACATCTGATAACTGTAATAAAATCAGTGCAGAAAAATAGTTGATTGTTTTATTTTTAAATGAACATGTCTGATTTGATATAAAATTAGGGCTCCATTTTGTACAATTGTGATAAAAATGTTGTATTCAAATAGAGAATGTTACTATATTACTACATAAATTATTAATATGGTGTTGAATCAACAGTAACTATCCCTTTATAATCTAAATGCAGCATTACAGATTTTTTTTTTTAATCATTTAAGCAACATAAACTCTCAATAGAAACTCCTAGTCCTACCATAAGATAAATATTTAAGCCCTCAAATCTTATTTCTTCAGAAAAATTACACTTTTTATCAAACAAGACTAGAGTTATCACCCCTTTAAATCATAAATTAATCTGCTAAATATTTAAGGATAAATATTTACCCTTAAATATTATAAATTTTTAGAAATTATATTACAGTTGAAATCATTTCTGGTTTGCATTGCTGAATATTCTGAGATATAATATGTAAAAATTTTATATTACTTATATATGAGTGACTCATCATCATAAAGTTTGGCAAAATAATATTGTATATTATTGTGTGATTGAATTGTGTTTACTCATTAGGTGTTAACCATGTTGTTTAAAATTTGCAACTTCTGTACAGTTGGTCATATTTACAATTGATTGTTTTTTAGCTGTGGATCTAGAAATGTAGTCACCATGATTGTGACACTTAAAATACTTTTGCATTCTAATAAGAGATTGAGTTGTGGATCTAGAAATGTAGTCATCATGATTGTGACACTTAAAATACTTTTGCATTCTAATAAGAGATTGAGCTGTGGATCTAGAAATGTATTCATCATGATTGTGACACTTAAAGTACTTTTGCATTCTAATAAGAGATTGAGTTGTGGATCTAGAAATGTAGTCATCATGATTGTGACACTTAAAGTACTTTTGCATTCTAATAAGAGATTGAGTTGTGGATCTAGAAATGTAGTCATCATGATTGTGACACTTAAAGTACTTTTGCATTCTAATAAGAGATTGAGTTGTGGATCTAGAAATGTAGTCATCATGATTGTGACACTTAAAGTACTTTTGCATTCTAATAAGAGATTGAGTTGTGGATCTAGAAATGTAGTCATGAGTCAAATACTGTGGTAATAAAAAGCATTTTTGCATTCTAACAAATAATCCTTCATTTTGGGTCTAGAAAATGTCTTAATTATAATGCACAAAAAAAATTGTTGGCATTCTAAAAAGTGATTGTTTAGTTTTGGGTCTAGAAATTTAATGGTCATGATACTATGAAGTAAAAGTACTTTTGCATTTTAACAAGATTGTAACATTTTCTGACTTTTATCCAAGGAAATGACAGACCTCTGGTCTTTATCAGCTCATAACACTTCAAGAGTTACAAGAAATATATTTAGCCTGTTTGTTTTAGATTACATGCTTTGTTATATTCTTATAAATGCAATTGAAAACTTGTTTTTATTGCATGTTTGTGTAATATTGCAGATGCAAATGAAATTGCAAATCGGATCTCAATGTATCTAAATGGGGCAAATGCTGTACAGCTTGTTCCCATAGCTGAGGCACTAATTATGTGCAAAGCCAAGGGGTGAGTACAAGATTAATAACTAAAGGTATAGTCCAGTAAATCCACTAATAAATAGGGTTTTTTTTAAAGACTAATTATAGTGCTCTATAAATCTACCAATAAGTAATATCTAATCCAGAGGTGGGCAAACTCTGGCCGAGCTAGTATTCCAGTCTGGCCTAATGCCCCCTTAGTTATTTTATTGGATCTGGCCTAATTGAATTGTTGGTTTCATTTCAATAGATGGAAACTGTCGTTATTACTATTCTTGCTATGCAGGAATTATGCAGACATAGAAGTTAAAAACTGTAAGTTAGATTTCTACTGAGATCTTTAAAAAACAGCCTTTATATACTTATGAGCCTGTCATCTAAAGGGAGTGTTGAGATATACATATACATTTTGGGCTTGCCATACAAAGAAGTGCTAAGATATACATGTACTGTATGAGCCTCCTGTACAAAGGAGCATTAAGATATACATGTACTGTATGAGCCTGCCATCCATAGGAGTAAAATATGCATGTACAAATGAGTGTTAAGATGGCATATACTGTATGAGCTTGTCATATAAAGGAGTGTTAAGATATACATCTTCTATGAGCCTGCCATCCAATGGATTGTTAAAAAAATACATGTACAGTATGAGCCTGCCATCCAATGGATTGTTAAAAAATACATATACAGTATAAGCCTGCCCCCAAAGGAGTGTTAAATTATACATGTATGAGCCTGTCATTCAGTAGAGTGTTAAGATATATGAGTCAGCCATCCAATAGTGTTAAGATACACATGTATGTGTTAGCTATCCAGTGGAGTGTTAAGAAATACACATACAGTAACTATTGCCTTATCAATTGCTAATTGGCCCTTTGTTTCTCTGCTGCCTGGTCTACCACCCTTTTGTTCATTGCTTAGAAGTTTGTTTGTTTCAAGGTGAGTCATGATTTTGTCAGCTATAATTCCTGATAGTAACTTCCAGGTATTTGATAGGCATGTGATTGGATGATATTGTTTGGTGTTGTGCCTTTCTCTTGGTCTTTCATAATCAGACATGTTTTTCCCTTTACTATCCAGGCTAGCAGAGTTCCTCGTTTGTTTAATATAAGTTCTTGGTATAGTCTTCCAGGATCAGTTTGGAATGTTTTGTTCTGTTGGAATTGCTGACCTCTTGCAGTGTATCTTTTCAGACAGTGAGTCCTTAAGTCTTTGCTTTGTATCTTTTATTGTGGTCTTAATGTTTCTGCAGTTGAGATGGTATTTGTTGACCAATCTTGCCTTCAGTTTTCCCTAATTTTGTGCTGCTGCTGTCATTTGGCTTATTTCTCTCCTAGTACACTCTATTTTCTTTTTTATTCTTTTCTTCCATGGTGGTACTGATGGTTTCTGTTTGTACTGTGTCTGGCCTTGTATATCTATTATCTTTCAATTACTTTTGCAGTGGCGTATATTAGACTGTTGATTTTGTGATATCTTTTGTAGGGATTTGTTTTAGTACTTCATTTGCATTCTGAATTGCTGTCCTTAAAGCTTTGTTGTTTTGCAGCCTTCTTGTTGGAGTTCTGCCTAAATGTGATTTATTTTTGTCCGTGATACCTTTTATGTCTTCAACAAGCGTTGTTCTTCACTGAAGTCACTTGGAATTTCTCCAGCATGGTCGTCAACTGGATTTGACTACTGTGAGATTGTGGAAGTTTCATTGTCTTCTATTTCAGTGCATTGGTTGTGGTATTCGTTTGTTTCTGTTCTATCTTTTGTAATTCTAGGGCTGTTATTATTATTAGTAGTAGTAGTAGTAGTAGTAGTATTTGCTGAATGTTGTTTGGCATGAATTGCAGGTTATTGTTTCATGTTTGGTTTATGCCCTTTTTTTTATCTTTTGCAGAAATGATGACAGTTCAAGTCAAATATTCATTCCATTTATTAGCGTAAGCAGTTTTGTGAATCATCCATGTTGTAAATAATATATATTTGAACATGTGTAATCATGTGTCTACATCAAGATAGTACATCTATGCTATTAGTGATAACAGTTCACCATAATAACACCACTTTGCTGTCACTGACAAGTTTAAACTATAAAATTATTTTGAAAAAATAAAAAGGAAAAAAGTCATAAATGCTGTAGAATCCAGTTATTTGTTTTGAGAAGCACACAGATTAATTTGTAAGGAAATGTTATCATTTGATAAGAAAAAATAAGATTGTGTTGTATTATTCAGTCAATCATGCTAGAATTCATTTATTTCTTCTTATCAACAGGAAGTGCGAATTGGCACATTTGAAAATCTGAGCACCTCGACATCAGGTAAATTATTTATTATTTTCTTTATCAGTTTAGATATATATATATATATACACACTAACTTCAACTAATACTCTCCATCTTAGTTCTGAATATTCATTTTCAAATATTTATTAAATGTTGCAATCCATCAGTTGTGAAATATTATCTTTGCAAATAATAAAATATGTCTTTTACAATAAATAATACTTGTGGTGCTAGAATTTTTTCAAAATAAATTGATGGTGGAAATAAATGGCTTCGTCACAGTGGAGATTGACGAAGGTGCAGCATCGTCACCAGTTCTGTCAAGCTCTCCACCTGCTGTCTCCACCCCAGTTCTAGAAAAGGCAAGAGAGCCTCACACTCCTCCCAGCTCACCTAATATTAGTGCCATAGCACCTTCTACTGGGTAAATATTCACATTTTACTTTCACAGCATATACTTATTAAAAGTATGGAGGGGGTCGGGAAGGATTCTCCAATAGTTTGTCAAATATTAATACCACAACAGCTTCCAGAGTAAATATTCACATTTAATGTTGTAACACTCTGAATCCATCCACAGAATGATAGTTTAAAAATAATATGCAGAAAAGTGGCAAGATTGCTCTTCAGTACACTTATATGATATATATGTATAGTGAATACTCAAAAGCAGACTTGACAGGTCATTTGTAGCATCTTTAAGGAGTACGAAATATAATGAATGCTCAAAAGTAATCATGCTGGTCATTTTTAGCATTTTTAAGGAGTACGAAATATAATGAATGCTCAAAAGCAATCATGACTGGCCATTTGTAGCATCTTTAAAAAGAGTATGAAATGTAATGAATGCCCAAAAGCAGTCTTGGCAGGCAAGTGGTAGCATCTTTAAGGAGCGTGTTCAGTAAAGTAAATGTGCTGCACCACCTTTTAATGATTAACTCAAGATTAGCATCTCAGCAGGTATGAAATTAAATATATATTTGAAAACAGAAGACAGAGCTGCTTTCCTTTTCCAAATTAGTAAGGTTTTTATCGATGCCTTTTGAATTTTAGTATATTTTCAATTGAGTTTTAGATAACAAATGATAGAATTCTTTTGGTTTCCTGTCAAACAAGGTATGATTACCATGTAATGAAACCTGCCTCTGTATGTATATTTTCTGCAGAGGGTTACCAGGTTCCAGTAGTTCATTGGGATCTAGCCAGTCAAACAGTGCTGGTGGGGAATTCATGGACCTACAGGTGGACTACTGGTGGACACTGCCGAAGTCTGATAGCCTAGATCGTGAGAAGGACAAGAAGGACAAAAGAGATTCCAGCAACAAATTCTCATTAAAGACAACATTTCGGTCGTTGCATGTCTGTCGCCTGGCGCCATCTGCTTCTGTGGCATCCTCTTCATCAACATTTCCCCCACCAGCCTTTTCTATGGTAGTAGTTACCAAAGAAAAGAAACAAAAAAGTAAGAATTTCTTTACGTCAACCTTTCTTTCTCTTTAACAAAGGTTACAAAGAAAAAGAAAATACAAGTTAACAATATTTCTGCTTGAAACTTTCTCACATTTAAAAAAACTAAATTAACAGTCTCATAAAGTGTAATTTTTACTTACTTCCAATTAGCTTTGTACAGACAGTTAGCAGTTGTTGATTAGATTTGTATTGAACAGATTTACAGTAAAATAAAAAATAAAAATTAAATTAACACTTTAAGCGACATATACAAAATAGCTGAAAGACATTTTTTTTTTAAATAATAATTATTTCATGTTTTTTAAAAAATTCCACTAGCATATGTTGATACTTAATAATTTATATTAGAAACAATCCAGCAATATCAAATGAATTTATATATATTAAAGGTGAGGTTGCTATTAGAGAAGTCTTTCAAAAGTAAATGTTTTCTAAAGATTTCTAAAAAATCTCTTATAGAATCATCACTTTTGTAATAAGTTTCCTGTCCTGATATTCAGTTTTGAAGAAGTCAGAATTGGTTACTGAAAGGTTTCTGTTTCAGTCATGCGGATTGGAAAAAAGGCCAAAGACGTGGAATCCAAAAGTCAGGTGATTGATGGTATCAGTCGGATGGTGTGCACGACTAAAGGGCAAAATGTCACACTAACAGGTTAGGACTGCTTAGACTGACAAATGATTGGTCATTCATTTCGTCCTTTGTAGTATCTTGCAAATATTAATCCAACCAGAGTGGGTTAAGTGCCACTTCTCTTCTTCATGCCTGGGGGGGGGGGGGGAGTATTTTTTGGGGGGGGGTGTGGGGTGGAGGCAATGGATTTTCAAGTTTATGGTTTGAGTGTTTGGATCAGCAAGTTTTATTTTAAGTTGACTGTTGAAACAGTCTTGGTTTCATCTTGTAGCATTTGGGGTTTGTTTTGGGAACCTCACTGATATCATTTTTTAGTAGTGGCTCCATAATGGTAATGACTAGCTCTAGATTTATTGCATCAAACCAGTCCCATTCTATAGATAGCTTGCTTAGCCATAGTATTTTCATTTTAGTCACTTAATGGCTATTTTTATACCATGATACTGTAAATTTAAAAGATTTACTTGGAGAAATCCAGAAAGGCAGGAATAACATATCCCTTTCTAAATTTACTTACCTTGGACTGTGTAAGAGATGTTAATTTTGTGTAGCCAATCCTTTTCTTTATTATTAATTTTTTTTGATCAGTGACAAGTATGCATTTGCTCTCGGGCAATGATCAATCTATTTTATTTAGTCTAGCCAACTGTAGGTATGTATCTGTTTGGTGGAATTCTTCAACCAAGATTACTGGACAAACATGCCTTCTCTGGCTTTGGCATTATTTTGAGATCTAATTTTAAAGATTAGAAATACTCCATTGCCTCACTGAGTCTGTTGTTTGGTTGGGTATTAACTATTAACTACTTTTTTGTTGAATGCGCAGTAACTTGCTTGAATGTGCAGTAATGTTTTGTAGGTTTTTATTTTAGTTTTTCTTGTTTTTTTATTTTATATAACATATATTGCTTATAAGGGCTTATAATAATTTTTTCCTCCTACAGAGAGAGGAGTAATGTCTTCTACCTATGTGATTCTCCCAGTGTCATAGACATCGGGTTGTATGATTTGTTATATGTCTCCTGATTACATTTTTATTATTTGATTAAAAATGAATGCTCAATCGACTCACATTTCTTCCTTGTTTCATTTGTTTATTTGCTGGCCTTGTGCAGTGGTTGTTGATGGTGTGGAGTGGCATGGAGTAAAGTTTTTTCAACTCTCCTCCCAGTGGCAGACGCACATGAAGAATTTCCCCGTTGCCATCTTTGCCTCCATGAACACCTTCTGAGCCATGTTTGGGCAACACACATAATCTTGGAGGACATTATTTGTAAACGTCCAAGGCATGATCGGCGCTGCAGGTTATCCATGCATGCCAAAATCTTGTGCATCAATATGTCAATGTAAAAACTTAATAAATCAAACTGTATAGTAAATCTTGCTTTGACTTAAAACTGATGTGCTAAATTAAGATGGTGGCTCCCTCAGAAGGGTCTTCTTAATGGAAGGAAGTGATTTGTTGATTGACAATCTCTGGATTTTGAATGCTAAAGATGAGAACAAGTCTCGCATTGCAATTATTTGTGAATAGCAAAAAAATGGAATGTGTGAGTTTCTGAAGTGAGGATATTTGGCATGAATTCAGTGTGGATCCAGAGTTATGGCAACTGTGCATATTAAAGATTTAGATCTTTGACTGTCTCACTGCAACATAGGAAGATAACTCTACATGTTAGTCTGAGAATAATCACTACATTTGTATGCTCACACACACACATTAACACACATGACCTGGATCAGTGACCCTTGTAGGATGTGCAGTTTCTATTCAGTAAAAAAAAAAAAAGTATCCTTGTCCATGTACGTATGTAGTTTTTCTTTGTTTCTTTCTAAATTGCAATTTACACATCTTTAATTGTAAGACCATTATGGATAGAAATTGTCTGGAGTATGCTGTGTGTAATTGGATTAAAACTTTTGTCAATTAATGTATAAATGAAAGCTGTGATTTACTCATTAAGCGTGATTTTTTTTTTTTTTTTTTTTACTTGCCTAAGGAGTTATATTGAAAGAACTTCAAGACCATCAAGTATTTTTGGATTAGTTATGGCTTGCCATAGTTTATTGCCCTCATCATCATTTTCATGCAGTAATAGAATTAGAAATTTATAACTTGTTGGATTTGATAGAATCATAAAAACTACTTTAGACAGTAATATTGAATTAGTATATTTATGTGCTTGTAATGTATGTATAGTGGATATACAAGCTTTGAAAGTAACTTGTTCAAGTATAACAGCATTTCACTTCATATGCACTTTGAATAGCTTATAATTGTAATATAATATAATTGTATTGGCAGGAAACAGGGTTAGCCATTTTCTATTGTTCAATTCCATTACCATTGTGTGAATGTTTGATAATGAAATGGGATTTTGTAAGATCGCACTGTTTTGACCTGAGAATGAAATGGGATTTTGTAAGATCGCACTGTTTTGACCTGAGAATGAAATGGGATTTTGTAAGATCACACTGTTTAAATCTGATAATGAAATGGGATTTTGTAAGATCAAACTGTTTGACCTGAGAATGAAATGGGATTTTGTAAGATTGCACTGTTTTAATCTGGTAATGAAATGGGATTTTGTAAGATCGCATTGTTTAAATCTGGTAATGAAATGGGATTTTTTAAGAGCGCACTGTTTGAATCTGTTAATGAAATGGGATTTTTTAAGATTGCACTGTTTAAATCTGGTAATGAAATGGGATTTTTTAAGAGCGCACTGTTTGAATCTGTTAATGAAATGGGATTTTTTTAAGATTGCACTGTTTTAATCTGGTAATGAAATGGGGTTTTGTAAGATTCCACTGTTTTAATCTGGTAATGAAATGGTGTTTTGTAAGATCGCACTGGGATTTTGTAAGACAAGTATGTGATTTAGTGCTACAGTATTGGCATGTTGTCTTTGGGATGGGGAGAGGGGGTTGTGTTGCACCTTTTGTTTGTAAGGTTGGAACAAGCTTTTTGACCTGAAAATCAATGTTTCTTGGTCTTTTACTAAGGAAGGGTGTAAAATGTTTTCTTATGCTGCAGAAATTGGCTTTTTTTTTTTCGTGTGGTGATTTTTTGGTAGACATATAAATTTTTATACTACTCATTAAGATGTATTTTGTATGATTGGAATTTTTATGTGACTACTAGTGTGAGGTGTTGCTTGTCTTGGGTATATTGTTTGGCTGGTGTCATTCATTGGGCTGGTGAGGCGGCGTAATAGCAACTGACTTTTTAAAGCCAAAGATGTTTGTGATGTGAATCAAAACTAACCAATGAAACTACAGCACTTTCGCTGATAATGCAATATACTATTTGTATCGTATTATACTCATTATTTATTATTTCTAAGTGTCACCATGGTTACTGCAGTATGGTAGAATGTGTTGTAGTAAGGGCGGGGGAGACCTGTCTTACAAGATGTTAGCTAGCCTAGGATTAACTGGTACGTACAAAATTAAAAGAACACTAGAATACAAAATTATATACAAGTGTTCTCACTAATAAAATTATGATTTTTAACCCAACCAAAATTGATCAGGACAATGTAGAGGTGAAGAGGGATAAAAGAATAGTTTTCAGAGAATATTTAGGCCCAAACTAATAAAATGCTTTTAAATTATGGCAAAAATTTGTTTCATTTGGTGTCCTGTTTTAAAACCTAAATTTGCATCAAGAACAATATAGTTTCCTTGCATATTTCATTCAGAATATATAAAATTATTTTATAATACTCTTTCCTTTTTTTACTTTCAATTAAGAAATAATTTTATGATGTATCACGACTATTTTCCTTTATGAGTCCTGTTGATCTACAGTCATGTAACTTTGGTGTCAAGATATGTAAGATTTTTTAATCTTACAAATTACATTTTCTTCACACCTTTCAGTGTAGATTACTGGGGGAAATATTTCTTTTAGTGCCCGGGTGGCAGAGGTGCATCATATTTGAAGCAGAGTATTTCAACTGTTTAATAGTGGTAGGCTGGAAACTTCCAGTTGGTGGTTGCATTTATACTTAATGCATAAAAATAAGCATCCTGTATGTTAATGTTTCTGTTTTTCATTCCTACAGTTTATTGACAAATTGACAACCATGGCTTTTGATCCTGTTCAGTTGTGTTTTGTTGGCTTGTTGTCTTTATTGCTTCACCATACTATGTGTTATTATATTTTCTGTTTCCTGACTAGATCCTATTAGCAACAGGGTCTGTTTTAGAGTACTTAAATAACAATAGTTTCAATATATATCAATGAGTAAATTATGTTTTGATGAGTGGGTCGCCATCTCAGTCATGTTCATTCTTGAAAAAATATAAGAATTTTCATTGTAAAATGCTTTGATGTCAAAAGTAGAAGATATGTTGTTCTTATGAATTATAATTTGAAGAAAAGTATAGTTTAAGTATTGAATCAGAAAATAATTTCTCTAAGGAATTGTATTAAATTAGATCAGTGATGCCACTGTTGTTGGAGCATTTACACTTATATTGATTTAAATTTTAACTAGTTAAAATAGAGTAGAATCGTTTGTATATAGTATCATTATTTGGTAATATTAGACTACATAATGATGGGATCTAAGTATATTAAAATATAGTACTCCGTACCTTGTCAATAATTGTTAGATTTTAAAGTAGTGTAGTCAGAAGTGTAGATAAAAGCAGTCCATAACTTGTAGATGATTATTATATTTGACAGTAATTTGGTTAAAAATGTCTCAGATTAAAATACTCCATTACATGTAAATAATTATTGAACTTGATTGTAATATGACCAAACAAATGTCAAAGTATGCTGTAACTTGTAGATAGTTATTAAATTTGATGATAATGGCGTCAAAGATGTCAGAAAAGTATACTTAAAGATAATTATTAAACTTAAACTGTATTGTGGTCAGATTAAGGTATAACTTGTAGATAATTATTATAATTGACAGTATTGGAATTAAACATAGTAGTTACTCTGTAGCTTGACATTAATATAGTTAGAAGTGTGTCAGCTTAAAGTAGAACTTTGAAACTTGTAAAAAAAATATTAGACTTGACAATAATATGGTTAAAAATGTCTCAGATTAAAATACTCCATTACATTTAAATAATTATTGAATTTGTTTGTAATGTGATCAAATATATGTCAAAGTACTCTGAAACCTGTAGATAATTATTAAATTTGACGGTATTGTGGTTAAAAGTGTATCACATTAAAATACTCTTTTGGATAGATAATTATCAGTTTATAAGAGTGTATAAAGTTCATTATTTCAAGCTTAAAATAATCAAGTATTTTGTTGGATCATATAAATCTTTATGTGCAAAATACAGTTTAAAAAATAAAATTGGATGTACTATTTTTTTATGACAAATCACATAAATATACTTGCATAAAGTCCACTGTTTCAAGCATAAATATGCTTGTATTTTGACAGAGCTCATGAATGTTTGTATTTGAAGTCCAGTATTTTAATCTAAATATGCTGGTATTTGACAAATCGTACAAATATTTGTAATTTTTCAATTTGGTGTAGTGGAATTTTGACAGGTTGTATGAACATTTGTGAATAAAGTTGAATATTTTAATCTAACTACTAGTATTAGAACAGATTAAATTTTTGTTTCTTTTTAGTGGGGAGGGGGATAAGTTCATACTTTTTAGCTTGATTTAATGGTATTTGAAAAGCTTACACGTATGTAAAATTTCAATTTTTCAGTGCTGAAATTTGACTGATTGATTGCTGGAATGTTTGATGTGTTAAATTCATTATTTCGCTTAGTATATAATGTTTTGACTGTAAATTTTTGTGTGCGTTAAAAGAAGTTCTGCAGTTTGGTATCTGATATTTTGACACATCCTAAATTTTAACCAGTATTTCAGCTTTGTGTTTTGACATATCACATGAATGTTTGTTTGTATAAAAATCTAACATTTCAGCTTTGGTGTTATGGTATTAAAAGATCAAGCAATTGTTTGCACATAGTTTCAGCTTGGTATACAGTATCATAACAAACCAAGTGGTTGTGTATGCAGAAAGTGTCAGCTTGAAGGACTGGTCTCTTTAACAGATCAAGCAATTGTTTACAAATAAAGTTTGAACTTGGTGTACTGATGTTTTAAGAGACAAGGTGATTGTGTATAAAGTTCAGTATTTCATGTATATTTGACTAGTCTGCATCATACTTTTCCTCCTGCGTTGTGTTTTGCTGTAGCAAGTAATTCAAAACAGTGTTATGATTTAACCTTGTGGTATTGATACTTATGTTAGAAATTAGAACCAAATATTTATTTAATTTTCCACTTCCTCTTGTTTTAGTGCTTTTAGAATTCAGATCAGTTGATACATGTTTTTCGCAATTATTCTGATATCCTTTATTGATGTTTAGAAGTGTTAAGATTACTAGGATTGTGTTTTGGGCAGCCATTAAAATCTCTTTCTAGTAAAGTTTAAAAGAAATTTGATTAAGATTACTTGGTGTGTGTTTTGCCAGTTATTAGAATCTCCTTTTAGTGAAGTTTTTAAATGCAATTAGAATCAGTTGATTCAGATTATTTGGAGTGCGTTTCTAGCACATATTTAAAAAAATCTCTCTTTACTGATATTTTGATGCATCTGGATTAAGATTAATTGAAGTGTGTTTTGGCAATTTTTTGTTACTGAAACCATAAAACTTGGAAGCACTTGGATTTAGATTTTGTCAGACTTCCATAACAGGATAACTTGCAATTTGTAGTCTTCCTAACAAGTTTCTGCTCGTTCTTTTCTAAAGTAATTTTTTTCATTCTAAGTTTTATATCTACAGCAATGGAGCTAGCTAAATCTTTGAATATCCAGTATTGAACAGTGTTATACATTGGTCTTTGTGTCAAATATTTTTCACTCAGTATGCTTTTGTACAAGTCAGTAAGTACAGTTGTATATTACATCATTCTTTATTGCTACTCTATTTTCTTGCATTCAGTGGCTGCAGGCTGCATTTATGCAGAGAGCTGCTTACATTTTTTTTGTGTTTTAACAGTGCTGATTGCTAATTGAGTGTGCGTGTGATGCTTGCCATTTTTTTTTGTTTTAACAGTGCTGATTGCTAATTGAGTGCATGTGACACTTGCCATTTTTGTGAGTTTTAACAGTGCTGATTGCTAATTGAGTGTGCGTTTGACGCTTGCCATTTTTGTGTGTTTGACGCTTGCCATTTTTGTGTGTTTTAACAGTGCTGATTGCTAATTGAGTGCACATGTGACACTTGGCCATTTTTGTATGTTTTAACGGCGATGATTGCTAACTGAGTGCACATGTGACACTTGCCATTTTTGTGTGTTTTAACAGTGCTGATTGCTAATTGAATGCACATATGACGCTTGCCATTATTGTGGACTAAAATGTGCAATATTATTTGTGTGTGATGGGGGGATTAGAAACTTTAAATGTGCTTATTTATTTTCTTTTAATTCTTAATGCAAACTGGGTCTGACTATGTTGAAGTAAAAGTGGCATAGACTGTGCTTTGATCTATTTGATATTATGCTTGCAATGCATTGTATCTTTGTGATTTGTACTAAATGTAAATGTGCCACCTTGTGGTCTGTGAGTGTTAAACCATCAAGCGGCCAGTTTTTGTTATCACTTTCTTTTCCACTAGAACAGTATTTACCCTTTGTAATATGTTTTACTAGTGAAGAACATTTAATAATTTATTGTCATGTCCATTTGTCTTCTCCATTTCCTGTGACTAATGATCAGTCCCATTTTTAATTTCTTGATAATCAAAAAATACTGTGTTCCAAACTGATCATGGATTTTTATGTGTAGTTAACCCATTTAACTTTTAACTGATTGAGACCTGATTGCTTATCAGGCTTTATCCTGATTGTCAGATGATATGAAGCTGATTGAATGTCTGTCTGATAGTTTTACAAAATCTAATTGCTGTCTTGGTGATTTTTGTGAATAGATATCTGTATTTTTAGCAAAATTGAATGATTCATGAAACCATACTGGTGGGTTTTTCCCTTATCAGTTAAAATATATACAATTTCACGTTTCATTTAGCCTTTCCTACAGTAGAATCATAGACTAGATGTTGTCTCAGGTTTCTGTTACATTCTGTGGTCTTCATTGAATGCTTCAAAAATATATTTTTTAAAAAAAAGAACAAAATGAAGTCATCATTTTGGCAATACAGTTGCAAGTATCTACAGAAAAGGCCACACACTTACTTAGACCTGTGTAATTTTACTTTATTGAAGCAAAACTCACTCACTGTCCTTTAATATTTGCATGTAATTACTTTAAAATTAAAAAAAATCTTGGGGTATCTGTGTAACGTGTTTCTTGTTTTGATGATTTAATTAAAAGGATAGCAGGCATTAATGATTTCCAAGTATTGTTACGAGCCTTTCAATTTCAGTTCAGTATCATTGGTAGAAATGCTTGTGTGGATACTAGTATTTATTAGCTGTATTTGCTCAGAGAAATATTGTCAATAAATTTTAAATAATACACCAGACAAACCATTTTTAGCTATTCAAAATACAGAATGTAAAATAAAGTCTATTGCGCTTGTTTGCATTCTGCAAAGCCTGCTAAGTATACTTTCAACAGATTATCAGCTTTTATCAGAAATACTTTTGTTCATCTTATTCTTTTTCATTCCACATCTCTTCTACCCTTAACCCATGATGCATAAATGAAACTGATATTATTTTATGCTGTTATGTTTTTTCATGCAATAGGATCATCATTGGTACTAAAAGAATCAGATGTTACTGCAATTTTTCATTAGAATTATATTTCTGGATTCTTGTTAGTACTAAGAGAATTGTACAATATCTGGATTCTTGATGTCACGAAAATAATCACATGATTGCTAGAGTCTCATTAGCTTGGTATGAAGAATTGAAAGTTCTCTGGGTTTTCATTGGAATTAAAAATCATTAACTATGATGTTTTATTTCTTTTAGCAACTTTCTTATTGATGTTTTCTTTTCCCTTAAGAAATTTTTATTAATATTCATTTCTGTTTATCTTAGAGTAACATTTGTCATAAAAGCCATTTTCCTTTTCAAAGATATTCAGTATATTGAGATTTATTTTAACATTCATTTTAGAAAAGCAGATATCTAGTTTAAGCCATCTTTGATATATTCAGCTACCAGAACATTTTTTTTAACTTCTCCCTAAACTATAGAAGGAATTTGTTTTGGTTGCATTTACCTGTATTAATTCACTTTTCTTTATTTCATTTTTATCACCCTCACCTGACCCTTCTAAAAAATGGTATAAATGAATTTCACATTCATAAATTAGACCTTTGTGATAAAGGTGATTCTCTAGAAAGGTGACCCATAAGTGTGACATGAGGGTAAAAAAAATAAAATTAGAAATATTAGTTTCTTTTTATACCAGCAAAAGATAGACCTTTTGGATATAGTTTACTGCAAGAATTGGTATTCGCATTTTAACAACAACAAAAAAGATTCTTACCTTGATAGGCACTGACATAGTCTTCCATGCATGATCATAACCGGTACTACTTCCATTTGAAACGAAAAAGGAAAATATTTTTATGAATCTGTCTACTCGCCAGAAACAGCCATGCACATTTTTAATCTTCCGCCATGACCTAGTGACTTATTTTTATTAAAAATAGTTCATCTCTAAAGGGATTCTTTTTTAAACATTTTTTTTAGCTGTTTGCTCGTAATGGGGAAGTTTGGTAACGAACATACCTTTACGGATAAAAATTGTTTTTACTAAATCTTGGCTTATATTTTGTTAAAATCACCGAAGAATAATAATTATATTAATCCGCGCTAAATATAAACCAGTCACTGGAAGTTTAAGCATGTTGTAAGGTCATTGTACTCAGTTTGTTTATGGTGTGATTGGTTTCAGTAATGAAGCATTGCGAGCGTTCATAAATTTTTGTTGCATCATTGTGTATTACATTATGAAATTATTATACCCATAAACATATTTGTATACTCTTTTGGATGTACTTATTAGATTTATGTGTGTTTGGGTTTTCATTTTTATATATTAAATGTATGCAGCATACGTTTTTTCACCAACCAGCAATATGTCACGAATCCACCATGTTTTTATTGGGCATTTTCGTCACCCCCAAAAAAAATTTAAAAAAAGAAACATACGGAAGGGTTTTAAATTTTCTTAGTTTAATATTTAACAGAAATTCAAATTTTAGACAATTTCCTACACAAATAATTTTTTTACATCTATCCTAAGTGAGTGACCCCTTAATGGCCTATCTGGGTCACCTTTCCAGAGAATCACTCATGTATTAATTGTATCTTTGTTTTTAATCCATTAAAGCTAAAATTCAGTAAGACTGTATAGTCCCCTGTGAAAACAATAAGCATTGCCCCACTTAGGGAAATGGAATCACACTTCTTTTTGACCTGCATGTATACTATGTAGCATCTTGTGGTTGAAAACAAATAAATTAAAGAATTATGTATTTAATAACAAGCAAATAAAAATTCTTTTTTTCTGGATTAAGCTGGGAAATTAAAATAAAAATTACAACCACAGACATTTACCCGATGCATTTTTTTATTGGCTAAACATTCCTGTGTATATTGCTTACAAATTCTAGTGGTCCAGCTGGCGCTAGGCTTCCTAGCAAAGTACATTGTTATTATTTTTTGTGTGTGCATATATTTAATGCAATAATGAGCATTTGTTATCAGAGGTTTGAATTGAAAACCACAATTGCAGATCATTTTAATTCTTTTCCCCTGTACTTTGTTTAATATTTCTTTCTGGAATCAACTTTGATTATGTTGCATAATTAATGGGAATCAGTCTGATGTTAATCAGTTTCAAACAAAAAACTGAAAGGACATATTTTTAATCATTTTGATCATGTGACATTAATTTTAGTGTCTTCCATTCAAATAACAAGCTTATGTTCTCAGAATTATGAAAACTGTTCACATATTAAAAAATTCCTTTTAGCATTGAGTCATTTTTCATATTAATAGCTAGGCATTCAGCATGCTTTAGTTTTATTAACTTTTTTTTTAATCTCTCTTGTAGAGAATCTAGTTTTGTAACAAGTAAATTCTGTTTTATTTGTACTTATTTTATTATTTTTTATTATTATTTTTGTGCTTGGGAATTGGGGGTGAGTTCTTGTTGCTCAATCTGGCTTGTTTATAATTGTCATGATATATTACGTATTCATTATAGTGAAATTAACTCTTTTTTCTTTAAAAACACACACACAAGTTCAAAATTTGCCTTATGTTGCAGATGTTTTGTGATATTTATTTATGACTATAAATATGTATATACTGTTGCATGTTCTGCCCTTGCTGTAAAAATGTAGCTGACATTGTTTTCTTTCTTTCTTGGATACAAGTCTTTGATATTTCATCATGTACTTATAGTTCTACAGTTTCTAAAGACAATTCTTAACACCAAATCAGCATGACAGGGTACAAGAGAATAAATTAAACATTCAACCAAATCTGTGCTTCGTCAGCAAGATTCTTTGAATATCACTTCTCATTTTAATGCAAATCAAAAGTACAGTCATTTAAATGTTGCTTTCCTTCATTCCTCCCACTTCAGTATACCTACTTCAGAGAAATCAAATTTTTTCCTATTTATCTCTTTCAAAATTATTTTTATGAAGTAATCTAATTATTGTTAACATAAGCAGCAAGTGATTTATTTCAGGTATACAATCATTTTTGCACTAGTGTGCAAAAGATTTTTTTTTTTTTTGGTGGGGGTTCTGTTTTCTCCCTTCTTGACTACACTCAAGAAATCAGCTTCAATGATTTATCAAGAAATGTATAATATAATCATTCGTTATTTTCTTTTAAAAAAAAAATAACCAACAACTGTTGTGGAACAGTTAACTGTTAATTAAGGCAGTTAAAGGACCGTGGTTTTCTTTAAAGTGTAAAATATATTGAAAGTAGATCAACAGTTACTTACAGAACCAATAATATTACTCATGCAGATGGTTTGATAATTAATCCCAAGATTTCTTTAATATTTGAATTGTATTGACACTAAGACTAGTTTGTTTGAGAACCAAGTTAACAGTTGGCCCTTCACACGATAATACAGTCAGAAGAAATTTTATTTAAATATTTGTAAAAGTTACATTTTTTGTTAGATCCAATATTGCATATAAAATGGAGGGAGTGGGGCTATGGCATTAAATTAATGAACACAATCTCCACCTTTCTAAACTGATGTATAGTAATATATTGGGTTTTTATAAATCATCGTTTGATATGAAAAATAAAGCATTGTTACATAAACATTTGATTGTGATGATCATAAAGTTATGTCAAATACTCTGGTTATTCACGATTATCATCAAGTTTTACATCTCCTAATTTTCAGTGACCATAAGTAAAACATTTTAAGATAAGAACTTTTCATATATGAATTAAATAGAATTCAAACAACAGAATCAGATTTTATCAAGAGTTAACAGATCATTGGGAATTGACAGTTTAAAAACAGTCATCTTTAACACACTAATAACAATTTTATGACAGCTTTTAAGTTTGATTCAATTTTCATTGTGTTTGTGAATTAGATATTAAAGGCAAGATGTGATTACGTATTACAATATATTTTCTCAGCCCGTGGATAAATAACAGCACTAAATGTTTTCTTGTCCATGAAACCAGGGAGTATTGTAAAATTTTTAATGTACCTTTAATCTCCAGCATCATGTTATATATCCCTCTTCACCCCACCCCCCAATTATTTCCACAATTGTGCTTGTCTGCAATTATACTAATGTTCACACTAGTTCATTTCTTCACTCTAGATATCATGCTATGGAAGAATGTAGAGCTCTGATTTGATGAAGTTGGTTGTTTATATATAGAATAAATCTCTCTGCAAATTAAAATATAATTTGCTGGTGTCATTTTCCATAGAAGGCATATTACCACCATTGTACAGTTTTTCTCATAACATAATGCAATCTTAGGCTATGGAGAAAATTAAGAATTTTTAATCGTAAGTTGAGGTTTACATTTACCTTATTTTGATTTATTGTAATTAATCAAACTAATGGCAGGTTGATGTGATGAAAGAAAAGAACTCTTCTGCATGCTTGGTCCTGTGCACCCTTTTCAAAATGCAGCATCCTGAACATGTCAGAATCAGTTTTGTAAGGGTAATTCTGTATATAGCTTCCAGTACATATCAGAATGACAAGGTCTCAAAACATATATTAAAATAGCTCTGCATATGGAATTGCACACTCTAACATTGCTACATTCAGGAGGTAAATATCCAGCCCCATATACTAGTTGATACTATAGATGTCTATCTAAGAGATGTGGTTAAAAACATCATTGTCTTTTTATTTGCTGTTGGAAATGTTCAGAGTTTGCATTTTTTGTTGTTGTTGTGTGTGTGTGTGTGTGTGTGTGTGTGTGTGTGGATAGTTTGTATCGGCTTAATTTGCATTACAGTTTGGTGCCTATACCCTGTAATGTGCTTGGCAATCCTTTACTCTGTCCAGTGAAACAGAGCACAAAACAATGTTGTTTTTTTCCTTCATGACTTGTGTTCATGCAGCATTCTGTGTATGATTTGACTTTGGTGAAAAATACAAGAACTTGTACACAAAAAAGCAAAGTAAATAAATGTTCTTTTATACTTCAGATCTGTGTGAAATTGTGTTTATTCTATTTTTTTTTTCCTTTGCATCATTCATCCAAACATACATTGTGCATAAATAAACTAGTAAATGAAAATCATTATTTGCAACTCCTGGTATATGTAAACAGATCTCTTAATAATAAATACATAACAATGCCATCAAACTATATGCTAAGATCATATAGTTTTGAAATCACATTCCCATTATAAATCATTTGAATAATGCTAATTAATATAATTTGTAGATCTCAAGAATTCTGGATAATTTACAAGAACTAACCTATATTCACAAAGTTTTAGAATAAGACATTATTTTTATTGTATTTTAATTTTTTTTATTTTAAAAACACACAATAGTATATGTTTTTATATACATACAATATCACGTGAACAGAAATGTGATCACTGTAAACTGACAACTGAAACAGTAATATTTAAAAATCATAGAGATTAATTTTGCATATTCCTTACAATTCAACAGATACCAGTTTTCAACATTTACACAGTTTATTTTTAATTTGACAAGTTAAAACACTATGTTATTTTACAGTAATTTTAGCAGCATTCTTGTCAGAAATTGTGTAATTATCCCATTTCTTCTCAGGATCATAGGGCTCCCATCGACTTGCAGGGAAAATATGCTTGTTGCGTTCATACCAGCTTCTAAGGCATACTTTGCCTGCATGTGACTCTTCTTTCTCAACCTTGGCATCATGAGTCATTCGCACATCTTCATGAACGTCAAAACTGAAAAGTGGTCCTGACTTGCCACGGGCTTTGGTGACGATAAAGTCATAAAAACTATAGTGATGGGGGATTATAAGGTCTTCCTTAACATACATCAGTTGATCCACTGTAACAGGTTTGAGGTCGTTAAACTCCTTTCTCAGGGTCTCAAGTGCACGCTGCAAGAACTGTTGGATGGTGTTTCCCTTTTTCAGTCGGATCTGTCGGCGATGACCTGAGCCGTCCCAGTAACTGTAAGTGATAGAGATTTCCTCGGCTTTGATGTGTTCTTGCTGCTCCTCCCATTCCAGTCGTAGCTGCTCCCTGAAGTTGATCAAAAAGAACTGATGATCTTCAAATACAGGTATTATCAATCTAAACATGTAAATAAATGTCAGCTTACAAAATATATATGGCAAAATCTGAAGAGACTGTTTTCTTAACTGTTAATGCTGACAAACAGTTAATGAATTTTTAAAATGCATTCTGAAATGTTTCAAACTTTTGGTGAACAATGCAAGAGAACATCACCTACAAAACAGAATTCCTTAAATAGGCTGCAAATAACAATGCACAACAGTCCACTCCTCCATTTAAAGGAAAATTATTTTTTCTTAAATCTGACTTAACGTAAACCTGAATTATTTAAAATCTTATAATCAAACATTGCTTGTTTGTAAATAAACAAAGAGCATTTGTCAGACGGGAGTGTGATTTTTAGGACTATCTGACATGAAGACTCCATTCATATTCATGATTGATGTGAATTCTAAAATTGAAATTTGGTTCTGTGGTGGGGGAAAAAATATATAAAAAGCCAGCAGCAAGTTTCTCTGTAACAATAACTAGTTTCAGTGGATATATTTAACTCAGTCAAAACACAATAAAAATATGGAATTGACAACTAACAATATTCAAATGAATGATTTGTGAATATACACAAAGAACTTAAATTTAAAATGAAAGGTCTTCCATAAACATCAATTTACTTATCCTGTATCTCCTAATTTAAAGTATTTATCAGTGTGACAAAATGACTTATTTTTTTAGTTTTCAAAACATGGGAGACAATTCCAAAGGAAGGTGCAAAATGCTGCTTTTATATCTATAGGTTTAAGATGTTTGGAAAGAATGAAGTTAACACCTATGCTATAGTGACTTTAACAATATATAAGAAACAATCTCCAGAGTTCCCTAATTAGAATTCTCAGAAGAAATTCAAAGATTAAGAAAGAAAATATAGTTAACAAGATTCACAAATAAGAGTTGACCAATTATAATGCCAAGTAAAGAAATAAATTACCAAGATTCAACAATGAGAGTTGACCAATTATAAAGCCAAGAAAAGATAAATGAGATATCAAAATTCAAGCAACAAGAGCTAACCAATTGCAATGCTCAGAAAAGAAAACTCAGCTATTAAGATTCAACACTGGAAAATTGTCGAATTTTAAATGACCTCAGGAAATGATAAGCAGTTCTTACCCCACAAAATTCTTCCCAAATTAAAAATTAGAAGTTGCACTGAAACCGATTGCATTTTTCTTTGTGCATACCTCAATTTGTTTTCCTCCTCATCGCGGTCTCTATCTGGTAAGAAGCTGGTATCCACTTCAGGATTCATACCTACAATACACACGACACAATTAAATATTAAAGTATATGAAACAAGAAATGCAAAAGATTTAATATAAAAAAAATAATAATAATAAAAAACGCTGCACTCCTTTTAACTGTTGTTAATCCATGTAATCTCATAATTCCTACTTTTTGATTTATGTCTTAAAAGTTTTAACCCCACCACCCCCAGAAATCTGGCTTTTACAAAACCATAGTTATTCAATCATTTAAGCTTTGCTAAACAATGTAGAAAACACATTGATATATATCACTCCCTGCTAATGTCAGACACCTTGATGGCAAACAATTCCTTGCTAAGAGTTGAACACCCTGTTGACAAACCATTCCCTGCTAAGAGTCAGACACCCTGATGACAAACATTCCCTGCTATTTACAAAACAAGTGTTTGCACAGAGTGATACTGTTTTCTGCTAATAATCAGACACCTTGAATGCAGTGGCAAGTTGCTGAAAGCTAAGAGTAAAACACCATGTCTGCAAACAGTTATTTATCTTTCCCTGGTAACAAACACCATTTCTTCATACAGTAATTTATCTTTCCCTGCTAACAGTTAAGATACCATTTCTTCATACAGTAATTTATCTTTCCCTGCTAACAGTTAAGATACCATTTCTTCAAACAGTGATTTAATTTTCTCTAGCAAAAGTTAGACACCATGTCTTCAAATAGCAACATATCATTCCCTGTTAACAGTAGGACTATTTATCTGCAAACAGTGACATGCATTCCATGTTAACAGTCAGACATCTTGTTTTCAAACAGTAATATCATTTCCTATTAATAGTTGGACAGCAGTTGTTCTATTGTTTCATTATTGTTATAGTTAATGAAAATTTTGCCTAAGTCAACTCACTTTAGCAACATTTTTTAACTGCTATAAATAAACTGCAACAGTAAATGAGACGTACCAAATCGTTTTTTCCTTTTGGCAATTTCTCGATCTTTTCTTATTTGTTCATCCTCTTTGCTCATTTCAGTTGCATTATTGCTGTTTTCTGTTCCTTCTTCAAATTCATCTTGCTCCTCTTCACTCTCAACATCATCTTCTGGATCAAATGAAAGCATGTTTATCTGTAAAACAGCAAATTAAAAATAGTAAAATAATAGATCATAGATCAGTAAAATAATACTAAGATAGTAAGAAGCTATTTTAAAATTATCATTTCAATATGCTTTCAATATAAACTTTCAAAGGAAATTATATACAGATGTGCTAAAAATGCTTTTTAAAATGTGATTAAAATTTTCTCAAGCCTATGCATATGTCAAACAAAAAAAATATGAAAAACATTTATATTACAAGCCTTGCACGCCATTACAATGTACTCAAACAATTTCTAGACTAAAATAAAAAATATTACATATGATTACTATCACTGATTACTACCAATACCTTTACAGTTATATAAAATAATACTTTTATATATAGTTCTTTACTTTCCTCTGTTCCTTTTTCTTCTTTTCCTCATGTTGTTTTTCCAAAGACAAGGCCATAGATGTCTTATGGGCAAGTTGCTTTTCTCGCTCCTTTACCATGCTTTCCTGTTTGGCCCTCATCTCATTCAATGTTACAAGCCCTGTTGTTAATGTGAGTATCCGAAAGTGTGCAATTAATAGTTGTAATACATATCATATATACACTACAAATTCTTCATAGTGTAAATCCATTCAAAGTATTTGCATATATTCACTTGATTCAAACTGATGAACCAGTTATAAATCATTAAATGACAATAAGTATACACATGTATATTACATGTATTAATTAGCCCAACAACCAATATTCAGACTGAAAGATCACAATATGAAGAAAGAAATTCTCTCTCTTTTATTTGTAACACACACGTCTGGATACCCTGACATAAGGTATTCAGGGAAACTGATTTCACCAGTATTAGTTAAAAGCATACAGAGGCAATTTTAATAAATATAGAGAGCTAATTCTATGGGCAAGTGTACCATGAAGGGTGAGCCCATTTGAAATGTGTTTTCTTAAAAGTTAAGCATTGAAATATTATATGTTTATATTCTATATATTCAGAATTGATGTGAGAGATATATAAGATATTTGCATGAATTTTGAAATTATTTGTAATAAAAATTTGTTCTGAACTGAAAAATGGCACCTCTCTCTGTGATTTGCATAACCATTTTCTTTAATTTTCATTGTTATAAATAATCTAACAAACTTACCCTACCAATGTTTACTTAGAAGTGATAATACATGAAAATAATATTCAATATTCCATTTATCTATAAGTATAAACTGTTAATTTTGTGAAGAAATAATATTTTTAAAAGACATATTTTCGGTAACATTTGATTTCTACATAAAGTGGATCCAAAACATTTATTCTTTTAGTTCTTTACCAAACATCCACATGTCAGACATAAACGCCAAGTGCTTTTTAAATAATTCACTTATTCCCAAGTATTCATAAGCTAATGTTTTCAAATTTATTTGTTATATTCAGAAATATTTAGCTTTAGGAAAACTAATTTGACTTCGTTTCCTTTTTAACACATTACAACGGAATTAATACATTTAAATATACTGATGATAATATTGCAAACTACTTCTTACATTTATCAAAGGCACCATATTACAGAAGGATAACTCTCATGTCATTTTGTTTCAGTGTGATGAATTTAAGTATGAAATAAGAAAAATAACTTTTGTCTCCAATAAGATCACATTGTTGCAACAGTAAAGGAGAGAAAATTTTTGGAATCATTGACATTTCAAAACACCTAAGATTTCTGATGATCCTGATACATTTTGATTAAATTGATTAACATCATAAATAGCTTACATATCTGTACATATCCATGTGGTTGCTTTTGCATTTAAAGTTTCACATAGATGTATGTATCTTTTAAACCTAAAAAAAACTGAATTACATTTAAGAATATATAAACATCAAGATTAGGTTTATTAGATATTAAAAACATTATATTTAAATAGATATTTTGTTTATTATTAATATTATCTTCGCAGTGGGGAAATGTCATTGTAGCATACCACTACCACTATGTCATGTCTCTGCTGTCACAAAACTTTATTCAGTCCCTAATCAAATAATTCTAAAAACAAAACAGTAGTTTTAAAATAACACAAACAGAGTTCTTTTCAAACATTTTCGCTCAAAAGTGTAGAACAGCAAAACTGAAAAATCACTTTTTCAAAATGTATAGAAACGAATAATATAAGTAATAACCTTTAGGAATACAGTATACACCTAATTAATAAAATAGTGCTATTAATAAAAGCTACAGTTTAACCTTGTTCAAACCAGCAGTATATACAAAGGAATATATAATAGGTGCATTAGTTATATTCTCACAATAAGCATCCAAAAGAACTCAGTTTAATTATGGTTGGCATGTAAATTATATGATTGCCTCCCTTGACCACAGTTATCAAAACAGTGGAAAACAACGCTCAACAAAAATAAGTTTTAAAAAGTAGTACTGTTGAGAACGAAGCCAGATTTTTGTGACAACAAATGGATAACTTAGCCTGATTTATGTTTAGTTGAGAAAAATATAGCTTCTCTTTTGATGGCTGATAATTTTGTTAATATGATTTCCATGTTATGAAGTTATAAGTTTTATACCCCATTTTAAATTAAAATGTAATGAAGAAATATATTCGTTGTAGTTAGATAATTATATTGCTTTTAAATTTTTTTCTGGTAAAATATATCAGAACCTTACATAAAATATATGCTTTTACGTATTTCAAACACCTATAACATAAAAAATTTTATAATTTTTATCTTTTCTTATGTTGTTATATGAGCATTAGGCCCTGTTGTAGACTTTAACATGTTAAATAATTAGATTTAATTCACTTTATTTTTTGCACTTCATGTCACAAAATGGTACATTTGCTCAGAGAATGACTATATATAACTATAAGTTATTATAACTGTTACTGCCATTATCAGTGGTAACAAGTATAGTGACAGGTTTGTATTATATTTATAATTTTATATGCAAAAATACTGGTGACTATAAAAATTAAATAATAATTGTATGAAATATATAATTAATGTAGTGCGAGAATTGAAATATATTATTTACATTCTTAACAACTAAAAGCTGCAATTAACCGTTCCTGACACTATCTTTTTACAAACAAAAACAAAAACGATAGACTGTTACCTTTTTTGGGGGGGGGATAAAACATAAATTCACAGAATCTTTCTCAAATGTATATAGGGTGAACAAATATTTCATTACTTACCAATAGTGCTTGATTTAAGCGACTGTTCGATGGCGTCGTAATGTGCAGCAAACTTGTTAGAAATGCTGCCAACTTTCATCTCTTCTTCAATTTTCTTTTTCTTCGCTTCTATTTCCTCTAATTCCTTTTGTCGTTTTTTAATCAAATTTGCAGCTCGCCCCCCTTCCGAAGCTGCGCCTTTGTACTGCGCCATTATTAATAACAATATATAAACTTACAATTAATCTGAATGAAGCTTCGTTGCTTGAAATTTTATACAAAAATTGTCAACAAGCTGCTTATATTTATAATAGTAAACTGTATGAGTAAACCGGAACGGGAAACGCTATGCGCATGCTCTGCACACCTAGATACACAATGGCGCTCATGACGCGCCTTCAAAAATCATCACAAGTAGATACAACTGACATTACCAAAAATTTAATTTCCTTACAATTTGAGAGTGCGCTCACAAAGGAAGAGTTACAGCTTCTGCACTTGAGAGTCAGATCACATTGTTTGTCAATTAATCAGTGTGCTCAGGCAACATATTTGATCGCAGTCCTCCGTGAAATTCGGTACAGTTTTAGAACATCCTGTAGCCGATTAGCAAATAGTAATTAATATCACTCTACTGTTTTATGCATGTATGTTTTAATTTCTTTATCTTTCTTCAGAAAAAGCCCGTGCGCGCACACACCCACACACAGCATGCGAGAGAGTTAAATCTTGTATACCATTGCTACATGTATTTAAAAAAGATTCTTGAAATTGAATGATGTTTTAAAATGTTATCTTCCTCACAGAATAATATAGCCTAATTCAAAAGTTCTGGGAAATATATATATATATACAATTCATACTACAAACATATATCTTGCTGGTTGAATTGCCTTCAAAAAAAAACCCCACCAATTATTATTATTTTTTTTAATGTATTTTCTCCTTTTTCTCCTTTAGAAATTGCAATGTTCTTTCTTTAAAAATATATTTATTTTCATTCCAGAGGATGTTTGCTAGGTTTCGTGGTATGGAAGTTCAATAATTGCAACCAACGAACTTGTTTGTTTTTAGCTGACTTAATGAAATGTTTGGGAAATTGAAAACTCTGAATTGATGCCCAAACATAATATTTTGTATGACTCCAGTAAAATAAATTTCTTGCACAATATCTGCATTATTATTTTTTCTACCTTTATTCTACTTAGGTCTTATTACATTTTTCCTTGTAATATTATTTCTATTGTGTTCATAAAAATTACATACTGTATAGACCAGTGTTTCACAAACTTCCTTGGTTCACACTGCCCTTAGTGTATCACTTTATCAGGGTTTTCATGGCACCCAAAGTAATAAAGAAAACCTCCCAACTGCATTTATGTTAGTGTGGTTAGATATATCCTGCAGTGCTCCTGTGAGTTAGCTGCAGCACCTTGGTTGCCGTATCACACAGTTTAGGAAACACTGCTGTAGACCCAGTATAATCTAGTAGAGGTCCAAGATATTTGACCATATTATAAGAGATCATTGTTATGTCCCCACAATCATTCAGTGGTCCAGTGAAAGGATATTTGTTTTTGTGTTTATAAGATTTTATGCATATTGTGAATGGTATAATTCTGCTTTGATATTATTTTGTCCACTGAATTCATATACAGTAGAATGGTTCATACATCTTCATTTCATTAGGCATTTTATTTAATTGTGTCACCCACACTTGCTACATTCAATGAAAATTTAATTTTGTTGACAAAAAAACAAAAACAAAATCTAATTCTGGAACATCATTGTAAATTAGCATGTGCTTGTTATATACACATAAAAAGTAAAAGTTTTGTTTACAAGAAAATGAAGTCCAGTTCTTGTCTGTGTTTTAAATGATCTTATGTAACACTAACAGCAAACATAAAGTGGGGTCCAACTACTGACCATAATTATATGTGATTCTGTTTTATGTCAAGCTGTATTATATCAGGTTTGCAGTACATTAACAGTAACAAAAAATGTATTTTACTTTGCATCAATTCTTATTTGTTTTTCCTTGATTATGTTCATAAATTACACTTTGACTTAGTAAACCTCCTACTCATCTTAGCACTAATTTCTGCACCATCTTTTTATGTTTCCACACTGATTTTAAGAGTTAATGCCTATTGATTATGTTTGTTGTTTTCTGAATTTTTCTCTTGATTGCATATTCTTTTCATTTGTTAAGTTTATTATCCACTTAATGTTACTTATAACTTTAAATTTCAGTCAAATCCGAAACCAGCTAAAAAATCCCAGTATCAAACGTGCTCAAAGGATTTTGCAAGATGAGCGATCCAAAGATCCCTTGATAATTGGAATAGTAGGGTGTGGTCGACTTGGCAGCCAGATTGCACAGTGTCTTCTGACATATGGCAAAGTTGGTTCCAGTGAAATTCATATTTCTACACGAAGACCAGAAACACTTGGTATGTCTAAAACTGCAAAATATATTTACTTCTTCAGACCATAATTTAGCCAGTTTCAGAAAAATTGTGACAAATAAAAATCCTTTTGATTAAAACAAAAATCTGTTTTATTCTTAATTATTTATCGCTTTTAAAAAATTTAAACATTTTATTGTTTTTCTCAGAAAACATTACTGTTAAGTGTACAAGCCTAACATTGGTTAACAATTCTTTAATTTTTTAGATAATCTCAGATATTTCATACAATTACTGCCTTCACAATTTCAACCATCTCTTTAAAATTGGGAATTTGCAAGGAATAATATGAAATATTGAGTATAACACACTTTTTTTTTACTGCAACTCCTTTCCCAGTTTGTTTTGTATCAAGAATAGTGCCAGATTCACATTTAACAAGTGCCAAAAGAAACTTTTACCAGTAAATTATTTTAAGCACCTATATATCTTTTCAAAACTGAAATAGATAAATACAGTAAAAGAAAGAAAAGGAAAAGAAAGGCAGAAGGAAGCAAATAACTAAGACTGAAAATATGTCAGTACCTTAAATACTAATTTAATACTCCAACTCGATACTTCTGTCAGTAATATAACTTATGGGCATCTGTGGAATACATGTACGACTGACCGTGGAATATCAAATGCAAGAGATGATAGATTAAATCAGAGTGTATGTTATAATTATATATTTTTACAATATAATAAAATTTAGAAACCAAACCCTTAATATACAGTCAGATGCAAAAATGAATGATCAAAAACTCATGCTAAATAAATGTTGAGTTAATATGCTTTTTCCCCATAACTTCTTTCTGAATAGGTCTAACAAGATAGGATTTTGGAATGTCCTCTCTCTTTATTTAAATTATAGATTTAATTTAAGATTTTGGCACAAACTAATCAAATTACATTACCATTAAAACTAATTCTTTGTACATGAGTTTTAATAATGCTAATTTTCTTTGTATTTTTTCTTGTTTACATTAGTTTCATTTTGTTTTATTTTAAAACTTTTATTTGCATACTTTCTAAGAGTATTAAGTTAGTTAACCATAAATTGTTCTGTTGTTTTTTTGTTTTTTATTTTACTTTTGTAATTTAAGGGGAAATGGGCAATATTCACGTTTTCTTAGAGATCTAATAGTAATGGTCATAATTGATAAGAATTGTTCCCCTTGTTTTCTTTAGATTGTGTGGTTTAATTTCCTGTAGTAAGGAAGATAAGCCTGCTATTTGACTCTCAAGCAAGATCTATTTGCTAAAGAAAGCAAGGGGAATAATCTTTTGCAAATATTGTCCATTCTTTGTGTGGGTCTGTAACTAAAATAGCCATTTTTATTTAAAGAGTTAATTTCTTAACAATACTGGCCATGTAAATTGTTTTTGTTTTTAAATTTGATAGATGGAAGTATTTATATTGCTCAAGAAATAATTGTGTAGTAATAAATAACATCTTTTTGGAATTATATTCACTTTTTTTCTTTTTCTTTGGAGAGGAGGGGATCTTAGAATATCAGTTATTTGGGGGTTGTTTTTTTTTTTTTTTACTGTTATTGTATGTGAATGTGGAAATAATATGCACTTATTTGCAAAGATATATCGTTCTTCACTCTTAATTGACAATATATTACTTACTGTTCACTAATTGCAAGTTGATGAATTTCAGTCTTTTGATTAATTATGTATGACATAAGTTTATCAAATCAGTACACTGAATTTCACCCACCCTCAGTATCAGACACTCTCGCATGCAGAATACTGAGAAAGGGTGAAATTCAAGAGGCATCTAATCTAGTTATTAAATTTATTACTTAACAGATAATCTTCATCAGAAAGGAGTCAACTGCTACTATGACAACATCAAACTTGTCAGTTCAGTACACATCATTTTCTTTTGCGTTCTCCCATCCCAGTTAATAGTTGTGGCAGAAGAGGTCAAAGGACACATACCTTCTGCTTCCTTGGTTTATGTGCCAACCAATGGCATTCCTCTGCGACGACTTAGGCAAATGCTTGGCACAGCCAATCTTCTTCAACCAGAGTTCTCCTGGAGTAAAGAAAACCAAGAGAAGCCATGGAACTACAATACCAGTGTGACTGTGGCTTTAGAAAATAAGGAGATTGTGGAAAAGACTTGTCCAATATATGACAATGTGTCAGGCAAGAGTATTTTCATTATTTTCTCATGAATGACTAAACATAAACCAGTTAGTGCAGATTGAATGCAGATAATTTGCAAAATACATAAAGTAAACAAAACAGTTATTGACTTCTAACCAGGTTTTAATCAAGCTGATTTAGCAAGTCAAATAAGATTAAGAAATTTAAATGTAACTTGGAGTATGCTGATCAGCCATCCTATGCTAAATCTGGATTCTGATGCAATAGGTCAAATGGAAATAGGCAATGAAGGGCATTTATGCTGACTACCTGTACATTGTTTCTGTCAAAATTTATTCAGTATTTGAAATCAGAGTGCAACTCTCTCAAAGTTTATTCCATTTTTCAAGTCAGTTATTATTTTTTAAAATTATTCACTATACAAAATTCACAGATGTCTCAGTTATGACAGATAGTTTTTTTTTTATCACTCTCAGTCTTGCATTTTTATTCTTGTTTCTATTATTATTTATTTTAATATTAATGCATGCATGAGATCTAGCATTGTGCAAGATTCTTAACTCAGTATTTTAAAACAATTTTCTGCTTTGTCCTAACAAGATATATTGCAAGCAATGGCATAATTCTCACCAAGCAATAAAAGCCATATATGGCTTTTAAAGATGTAATAGGGAAATACTTTGAGGTCAAGGGCAGTCAGTATTTTTTCCACATTATTGCCATTTATTGCTTCTCAAAATGTCAGCATTTCATAAAGTTATTTGTCTGAAATGATTTAAATGAATATACTTCAGAGTCAAATTCTTCTTCTTATTTTGTCTATTAATCCTCTGATGAGCATTAGTTTATTGTACTCTGTATCACTCATTGAGAAGAACTATGTATTTTCTCTGTCACAGATTGCATAGTCAGGGTCAACCCTAAACTTGCAGACGTCATGATATTTGCTGTGATTAATGTATGCTCAGGCCTTGGTCTTATGCGCAAAGAAACTCTCAGAGCACTTCATCTTACCATATTTGGTGAAAATGAGAGCACACCACTTAAGGATAGGATAACTCTGGCAGACTTTGAGGGTTCAGAAAGCAAGCTAGAAGAGTAAGTCTCTGTGTGTGTGTGGGGGTGGATGGGGGTCTGTCTGTGTAAGTAACAGTGCTTCTGTTACCTTTGTCATTTACCAACGATCTCATGGTGACTGGTTCTGAATGTCTGTCAAGAACAATAGCCACAAACAGATACCACTCTAGTCATTTATATAAGATTGAATTTCATATTAGTACTTGTCAAGAGTTCTGCATGTATTGCTTGTTTTTTGTTGTTATCAGTATTAAGTGTTTGAGTATCCTTGCTGTGTTGTAAGTTATAACTATAATATTTATCAGTTGTAAATATTAGCTCCACTTTTTTGTAAGGATAATATAAGTTTTTTGATGTTATGTAAAATTATCATAGATCTTGCTGTTTTAAAAGGCTAATGTCAGTTATGATTTATATAAGGTTACCATATGTCTTGCTGTTTTGTAAGGTTAATATCAGTCTTGATTCATTGTAAGGTTACCATGGTCTTGCTGTTTTATAAGGCTAATATCAGTTATGATACATGTATATATAAATTATAAGGTTACCATAAGTCTTGCTGTTTTGTAAGTTTGATGTCAGTTTTGATTCATTATAAGTTTACCATTGGTCTTGCTGCTTTATAAAGCTAATATCAGTCTTGATGCATTGTAAGATTAGTACTGTAAGGTTACCATAAGTCTTGCTATGTTGCCACTTAACTGTTAGCATGCTAGTCTTGTTTTGTTGTTAAGTGTCAGTAAGTTTTACTGCATTGTATTATTAGACTTGTTTTGATTTAAGGTAATTATAATTATAATTTTTATTTTTATAGTCAGTCTTCTTTAACTGTAAGGTTACTACATATCTTGCATTATTCATATAGTCTATTTTGTTGAAATGTAAAATGTAAGGTTATTATATATATTTTACATTGGTATTAGTTTTGATAAGTTGCAAATTAACCATTACTTAGAACAATTCATCCTTTTTCTTAGATTTTTATTTTAATCTACAATAGCAATTTTGAACATGAATGAAAACAAAACTGTGCACACCTCACCTTTTAAAACCTCCTCATAATTTGTCTTCAGAATGTGGAAGCTTTAATTTTCTTACCCTATGAAATATAGATGTGGTAAATGATTTTCCTTGCTTCTGTGTGTGTTCATTTATCATTTTTTCTTTAGTGTTTTAAAGAAATATATATATAATATATATATGTACTTTGGTTGTTTTGCTCATTTTTCTTATTGTTTTACAGATCATTTCCCTGTTTTGACTTGGTGCATATCTATGAGAATGAAACATACATCACACAAAAGCTTAAGAATAGTGCTGAACTGAGACAAGCTTTTGCAAAGAAATACTGGCAGGTTTTTGAGGAGTACCTTCACATGCGAGCATATAGTCAATTGTAGTTCAGTGGTTTCTTTGTATTGACTTTTAAATGTGTATGTGAATGAATGACAACAGTAAAGAAGAGTGTATTATTAAACTCGTACTGACCTGTTTGAGCAAGCTACCATGAAATATATCAACAAATTATATATATTCTCTGATAATCTAATGACTTTCAATTTTAGATTATTTAAACAGCAAATAAATATGTTATCAGCAGCATGTCTGTTCTGCCAAAACTGGGCATTCTGAACTTCAAATTTGTCTATTTGTACCAACGTACATATTTCTTTCTAAAATTGTGTGAATAAAAATTCAAGTGCTTAGCATTATTTTCCTAATGGTGTGAATTCATTATTTCAACATTATTTTTCCCCACATAAAAATTAAAATGATAAAATTTAATAATAGATATTTAATATCAGAAATCCAAATGGAATAATATGTCAGTGAGTTTGTAAAGTTACCTCATCTATTTTTGGATATGAGGAGAAATTTTGCATTATTTTATTGTATTCATAATACTTAAGATTGCAAGTTTTCTGTTTATCCCTGAAAATCCTGTTTATATGTTTGAAAAATATTACTTCTCATTCAGCATACTGTGGAAAGACTATTAAAAACTATACAGTGTATTTTTTTGGTTTATTAAATATTCTTCAATATTGAATATCAAACTAAACTATCTGATAAAAGAAAGAGTGTGGCAATATATCACTGAGATTAAATAATGTATTTAATGCAGCCAAAGTCCTGTTGAATATCAATCTTAACTATCTGATAAAAGTGTGTGGCAATATATCATTAAGATTAAATAATTTAGTTAATGTAGCCAAAGTCCTGTTGAATATCAATTTAAACTATCTGACAAAAGAGTATGACAATATATCCTGAGATTAAATAATTTAGTTAAATAATTTTCTCAAGCCTTCAAGAATTTGCTAGATAAATGCTGATTAATGTTTGGAGCTAAGCATATTTGCTAGCAAATATTTTCCTTAATAAATCTGAATGAAAGTGTCTTATGAACAATCATAACAGATGGACTTTTACAAAAGTTTTAAGGATCTCAACTGCAAAAGTTATACCTGGTGTTGAAAAATGATACAGGATTTGAGAAAAAACATTGTATTCATCTCATTGAAACTCCTTTAAAATCTAAATATTGTATCATGACAGGCACACCACTTAGTTAATGAAAATTATTATTATTATTAATTAATCTTTCATAACTAATATGAATAAATTTATTAAATGAACAATCAAATATACATAGGACAATTACAATGAAATAGATTACTTGACATCAATATTCCACGAACTCACGTTCAGATAATTTTACGTTACACAGTCTCTATATATAAAGAAATAAAATTACAGTTCAACAATAGAGTCAATACAAATCACAGGTAAGTCCTATCAGAGAACAGAAATAGAGTTATTAGAGGTATGTTATTGTAATTTTTTACATGACCTGGATTCAGCAGTACTTCAACAGTCTTTAATTGACCTTTGCAACAATGTCACAATGTCCATTAATAAGTGTCTCCAACCACACACATGGAAACACTGACGTGCTGTTTTATTCTTGATGAACTTGAGTGCTCTCCTCACCACTTCAGTTCCTTTAAGCAGAACACAATGATTTTAGTAATTCTAGCAACTTCAATATACTAGAATTCTCCCAATGTGTCAAGCATATATATCAAGGGTGTGTAGCGTACTTCCTCGTGCTTATACACACCACAACAGATGTTCTCGAGCCTTCCTGGTCGTACAGGTTTATGATCGATGAACATATGAAGGGTAACTGGGAACTCTAAACTTGGAACTCAAATTCAAAGCTTGAAACCCAAAGTCAAAAGGCCACTTACTGCAAAATACAATCAAGGAGCAAACCTAAAGTTTCCCGTTTATCACAAAATAACTCCATTCTATCTCAAATCCCATTCTCAACTTGCAATCTCCTGCAACAGTATTAGCCCAATACACACACATGGTAAAATAAACACAGCATATCAAACAATGTCAAGTGTTAGCACACTACATGTGTGCAGCTTAGTTCAAACATTTGTAGAAATAAAAGTCAACTCACATAGTATATCTCTACATAAACACAAGTATAACATATCAAATAGCGATAATGCATGAAATATTACTAAGTCCATTCTCTCTTAATCAGTCAGTTGAACTGATTTCGCAGACAAGCGCAAGTACTAAAGGAAATGTCTATGTTGTAGGTTGATTTTTAGTGTCACAGGAAGGGTGTAAAGGGTTGAATGGGTTTTAATAGATATCTCAGGGGCAACATTGACCATTAACTGGCCTTGCTTTCCAATTGATCTTGAGTTCTTGACACTCGTGGCCTGTAGCCCACGGGACACCATTTATTGTTCTGTCTGCCAGACAAGATACTCGTGTCACTATCTTGAGCTCGGGAATGCTTAAAGAAGTCCGTAAGGCTTTGTTTCATTTTTTTATCCTGCACCTGGGATAGAAACCTGGTCACTTTAGCAAGAGGTCATTGTCCTACCGTCAGTGCTACCACTGATACCCCTTGTTTACAACTGTAAAACGGTCCTCATGTTTGCAGACCCATCCTATTCCACACACACACACACACACACACACACACACACACAAATACAAAACAAATGCAACAAAAACATCCCTGTTCGCGAGTGTGTATGTGTGGAATCGAAACAGTTTTACGTCACCACTGGAGCTTGGTTGATCATTTCGTCATCAGAAATTCTCAGATCTGGAGTGCCCCAGTGGGACTCCACAACCTCATACGTGTGTTCCAGGTGGACGGCAGGTGATGGGGGATCAATAGCAGTTTTACCTCACCAGTGGAGCTTGCATTGACCATTTCGTCATCAGACATTTTCAGATCTAGAGTGCCCCAGTGGGACCCCACAGTTTCACACTTGTGTTCCAGGTGGAGGGCTGGCGGAAAGTGGTGAAAAATGACGCATCAGTTTAGCGAACACCCTCAACTGCCTTCCGTTGGCGGGTGAAATGAGTTGGTGGGATGGGGGATCGAGAGCAGTTTTACTTGTGTTGATCATTTCGTCATCAGACACTCTCAGATCTGGAGTGCCCCAGTGGGACCCCACAGCCTCACACTTGTGTTAGGTGGAGAGCGGCGGAAAGGGGTGAAAAAGGTCGTATCAGTTTGGCGCACACCCTCATCTGCCCTCCGTCGGTGGGTTTAGTGAGATGTGTGTGTGTGTGTGTGTGTGTGTGTGTGTGTGTGTGTGTGTGTGTGTGTGTGTGTGTGTGTGCTCTCACCCCATAAGCCGCAATAGACATTTCATCTTCACGATGTTCTCAGTCTTGGTCTGTTCTGGGGGATCCCCACAGCCTCGCCGTGCATCTGAGGTGGAGGGCTGGCGGAAGGGTTGAAACAAGTCGCACCAGTTCGGCGCACACCCTCAACCGCCCTCCGTCGGGGGGGGGGGGGGGGGCGAAACCGCCTTCCTCTCTTGACTTGTAGTGAGATAGAGGAACCTTACCATGACAAAATTTAGCTTCAGTCTTTTTCAACAACCTGGTAAAGATGGCAACTCTCACACCACATGTCATGAGAATAAGGAAAGTTGACAGACATCATTTGACAGGACACGTCATATGAATACCTCAGAGTTGGCACACCAAAGGTTAACTGCTTACTCAAGAAGTGCATGGTTCGAGTGAAAAAAATTGCCAGTGCAGTGCATTTGATTGCACGAACAGGGATCAAAGAGCATCAGTAGGCCTAAATGTAAGTAAGTGATGGTTCATGGATTAATCACTCTCTCAAATGGTAAACTGTTACTTAATATTCTCGATGTTACAATTCAAATTATTTTGATTGGTTGTTTTTACTATCCACACTTTCCTGAACGACATCAAGCACGCTGCCATAGCTGTTATGAAAACAGATTTTTGTATCCAAAGTTCTGGCTTTCATCGCTCACGCTACAATATTACAACAACTAATTTGCATTGAATTTTTTTTTCTTAAGTTATAAGCCATAAATAGAAGCACTAGAATCAACTGTGCAGTGCATGGATATACATAAACTGGAGAAAAAAAAATTAAAGATGAAATCAGTATTGTTTTAAATATTTTCCATTCACACTATTTGACTGTCAATATGAGGCACCTTTTGCTTTCTATCGAATGTTATTAAAGTAAGACCTCAAAAGACAATGGTTGTCTGCTTTGTGGCTAAAAAAATCCTCCACAGAGTGTTTATGTATGCTGATAAATATCCTACCAGTGACAGCCCTATACCAGATTTATATCTTAGTTATAAAAGAAAGGCGGTTACCATTGACAACCCTATACAAGAGTTATATCTTAGTTATAAAAGAAAGGCGGTGGTTATAAAGAGTCGGGTACTGATACGACAATGTCGTCTTCTGCAAACACATGTGAGGGAGATAATGCCAGTTTCCATATTTCCAAATTAAATTCCTCGAAATGGTGATTTGTACTTCATTCTTTTATCAATATCATCTACATTTTTTTTCCATGGTACTCTAAGTGTGCTTAATGGATGAGGCAGTTCTGATTTTATCTAGCACTCTAGTGCCAGAAGTGTGCAAGTTTAAAGACTGAATTAATTGATCAAAGTGATCGGCGGACCTGTAAAAAGTGTAATGCAATATTCAGTGAACTCACTCTTCGTACATCCATCAAAAAATTTTGTTGTGTTGAATGTTTTAAAAGTAGGATGCGATTGGTGACTTTTCCATATAGTTTCGTCTGCTGTCAATACGTTCGTTATGTTTCCATTTCTGAATATTTTATTCTCTCGGGTGTACTATTAATGTGCCTCGCTGAGAGTGCATATGTGCGTTTGAGTAATTAAGTAGAGAAAGTACAGGCTATTATGGAACGGAGATTAATTATCCAACATCCATATCTCTTCATCATATAGACGCGTTTTAATATAAATAACTATGTAATAAGCCTAATACATGTATGGTTTCTGACATACAATTATGATATATATCACAAATATAATTGATTTTTTGTTTTTCCCTTGTCGACTTTTCGCTCGCGGTGCTTTACTGTAAAGCCGTATATATGCACTATATTACATCATTTCTAATTTTAAATTTTGCCTAAAGAAAATAAACAAAACATGCTAGGCAAATACTGTTTGGGATTTTCTATTTTAATATTCATATAAATCCTATTCTCCGGTGTTCCTAAGGATACAAGGGGAGTAATCTGAAAATGCAATTCAACAAGGGTGATCTCCGTCATGGCAACTGGTTTTTTTTGTGTATCGAACAAGAGATACACAAATTAGCAAGGTAATGCACATATATATGTGAGTGTGAATGCAAAGACATATATTATTGTGTACAGTACTTTACGATTTTTCATCAACATAAAAGTTACTGTTATTGGTAGCTGCAAAATAGTCGCAAACTAGGCAAGATAGGGACTGCAATCTGTAATCAAGTCATCCATACACAATAAATAAATTGTGAAATAAAATTATATTATTTTTTCATCATTTATATCTTTAATGTGATCATCTGTTTAATTTGACATAAATCAGTAAAGAAAGACCACTCTCATCCTCGATACATTACCGAAATACTTTTGTTGTGTTTAATGTATATACTTTTTTGTCTGGTGACTGCATCATATGTCTGTAGCCAACGAGTTGCTAAAAAATATCATATAAAAGAAACTAAAATCACACACACACACGCACAGAGGAAATTAGTTATTTAATTTTATTTTTAATACTTTTACTACTGCAGCATATACATTAGACTTACAGCAACATCTCTTAAGCAGTAGTAAATCTGCATTCTAAATAAGGTTAGTAGATTTTGTAATACAGATAGTTATTATAATTAAAATTTATTTTACAATTATTTCACTTTTATTTTTTTAAAAATTAAATATCCATTTGTGTGAGGTTTTTTTTAAAAAAAAGTATTATATATACTATAAGTAAATATAATAGCGTTGGAATTAAATAACTGTAGAACTGTATTCTCTTTTTAACAGGCAGTGAAACCAAGACTGGGGTGGTGCAAAAAGTCAAGCATTACAATGGCTCGTCGCAAAATAATTCCAGATTTGAATATGGGCATGACAAGCTTGATGCATGCATGTTCCCAATGCAATGTTGAGAAGGCAAGAGAACTGTTAGGTCAAGGAGAAGATATTGCTGTTCGCGATAAGCTTGGACGTAATGTTGTTTACCATGCCTTCACTGACAACTGTAATAGTGAAATGACAGACGGTAAACTAATTTAAGTAAAATCACACTTATCTCAGAGTTAGTATATATATATTCGAAAGAAAAGTTCAAAAGATGAAGTGAAAGTTTTGCTGTTGCTGTTATTGTTTTACTCTATATTTTTATAAAGGTTCAAATAAAATGTTTACTGGTAGTTTGTAGAATGGAGTTTAGAGGTAACAAAGGATGAAAAGTTAAACTAGACTTGGTTTACGGAATAAATATATAATAATAAATATTTAGATTTCTTGGTGATGGACTTGTTGAGTTAGTGTCCACTTTAACTATATACACCCATTTCCTACTCTCTTAGCTATGATTGTCCATATTTTCCTTTTCTATTGACAGTAATTGTACATACTTTTGTTATAATAAATTATTTTTTAAAATAACAGAATAACCAGCTTACTGAGAAAAATACAAAATTTTGTTTTTTACCAGTCTTTGGACAATAAAGTTTATTCAGGTAATGAAACATGTAATTTGTAGTTAAATATAAAGCAGGACTACACTACCAAAATTAAATCATAATATTGTAATATAAAGCTAAGTATTTCAAGAGTGCATTTGTTGAAATGACTGAATAAATAAACACAATCTAATGTTCAGCTGCCTACTAATTTGCATGGACTCAAGTCAGTCCATTGATACTATTCCTGCTGTGCAATCCAGTCCAGTCAAATTTTTGCAGTTTCTTTCAACAACCCTATAGCTTGCTCAGTGATTTTTTTCTCGATTCATGGTGCCCTTAGTGTTTCAGGCTTTTTTCCATGATGCCCAAAGTCAGAAGACATAATTGCATTTAAATCTGGAACATCCTATGGTGCTCCTCTGTGCCTTGAAACACCACAGCACACACTTTGGGAAAAACTGCTGTAGCTTATAAAGTAAATTTTAATGGATTAAATTTAATACATACTATTCATGTGTTTAGATTTAATTAGTCATTTTTATTTACAGTAATAGTGATATTTTTCTTCAATAAACAATATTTTCTAAATGTCTTCAGAAGAACAAACAAGTTATAACCTAGAAACATAATTCATATATTGAAAATACTTTGGGGGATTTGATTTTGTTACATGTCCAGTTTTTATTTAGAGACCCTGCTTAGGAATTTTACAGAACCTTAATTTAATTAGATAAATTTGCTTCGGAATTTGCGAATGTAAACGCAAATCGCTCATAGAAATTAAATACAATTTCAGAGCGGGTTCTTCTTTTCCTTCTTATTCTACGTTTCTACGTATGATTGTCACCTTCGTTTCTACGTTGGGTGCGTGTACCTTTGTTCAACCTTGGTCGGACGATGTTACAAGTACCGTGCCGCCATTGTTGATGATGTTATGCCGAGATACATCATTAGAGTGACAAGTTGAGAGACGACGAGTTATTGGAACTATTGATATACGGCGCAAGCGTCGCTTGATATGTGGAAGGATCGAACTGACCTTAGACCATGCATTTATCAAGACTACTGAGACAGATAAGACTCTGATCTGGGCTCTGAATTAAAGGAATGTGTCGAGCAAACAATTTCTCGTAACATTAACTTTCAAGGATTAAAATAAGCACATCGAACTTGCCTTAGTTTAGATCTGAAGCTGTGTCTTCGTAATTGATTGTTATTGTTAAATATTAATAATTAAATTCTTTTATTGTTAATACCTCTTTCGTAGTGATTTTTATGCATATAGACCTAATCGTGGTTTGGATGGGGGATCAACTGAGCTAAATGTAACATTCTGAATGCATAAAGATTTAAGAGAGTTTTTAACGGTTTCCAAGCCAGCTATTGTACACAAGTTTGTCTGTTCCTGAATCTGTTTGTCTGTACTACAAAGGCGCATTTTCATATGAGACGAAAGATAAATTTGAGCAACCAGTCTGTTTAGGGAAAGAGGAGAGATTAATTTATCTAATTAAATTAAGGTTTTGTAAAATTCCTAAGCAGGGTCTCTAAATAAAAACTGGACATGTAACAAGTATAAAGTAACTTTGTGATTTTGTTTGTCTCATTTTTATAGCAGTTTTAATTTTGTTTGTATGGTTCATTAGGTGATCTCATCATATTTAATGACATCAGTAAAATTTGATTACATTTAATGATCATGACACCATCCAGTTTTCTTTCATGCATTTAATAATAACAAGATTTAATGACATCATTTAGCAGTCATGTGATGAAGTCATCAATATTTTCATTCTGATATTTTAACTTATATCATCCTCAGGTTTAATAACATCACCAGGTAAATATGGCGATATTTACTGATCATTTGACATTGCAAATTTTTTCATATGGATGTGATGAGAAATTAAAGTACAACATGAGTAGTGATCTGTTTTGTACTAAAACATCATTGATTAATGATACAATTCGAACTTACAAGCTAGATATTATCTGTATGGTAATTAGGTGAACCAGCATTTTCATTAATAATCACTATATTGCATCTCTTGGTTTAGGAGATGCATATACTCGAAAAGAAAATTAACTGTGGTGCAAATGCAGCAAAATTATAAGAATTCATTGCATTTCACATAAAAATTTCTAAAGACCATATTATTGTACAAATGACAATATGTTTATTAAACATGGTGTTTTGACCTCTATGAAGTTTCCGATTAATATATCTTATATAGCTGTTGTCGCATTTATACTAGTAAATATAGATTTTGAACCAATTTTCTTGTTCACCTCAATCAGCAGTTTGAAATGACATTTACAAATTGTTAACAGAATCCTTCTGATTGAATAATTCTTGGGTGTTTCAGAGACTTTGGAACTGTTCCTACTACTGGCAAATCATAAAGTTGATTTCAGTGCAAATATGGACACAGATGGTTGCTCTGCACTCATCACAGCTATTGTGCTTGATTGGCCCTTGATAGTTCAGCTCCTCATTGGTTCTGGTGTGGATATTTTTGATGAAGGGATGCCAAAAGTTGGGGCCTCTGTCTCTACCGATCTTGCATTGCAGACAAACAGCAACCAGCATGCAAATAGCCAGGACAGAGACCGATTTATTTTTTCTAAAGGCTGCAGTCAATGTGTATCTCCTTTGTTGTGTGCTACTATGCTCCGACGACATGCCATTGTGGATATTTTGCTTGCTTCAGGTGCTGACTGCCAGCAGACATCTTGTGGATCTTTCTGGAGGTCTTCCAACATCGGTGCCTGTTCTGTGTGCGATGTTCGAGTCAGTCCAGTTCATATTGCTGCATATCACGGAGATGTAGGACTGCTTCAGCGATTTCTTGAAGTATGTAAGTTTCGTTGTCTCCAAGACAACAGAAATCTGCATATCCCCATAAGTTGCTCTCATTGTTCAGAGGAAGACATTACACCACTGTGGCTGGCCCTTTTGAGGGGTGAAAAAGCAGCCGTCAAGCTTTTACTTGCTTATGACTACCCTAGAGCTCCACCTTGCCATTTTGGTTCGGGCCTGCATATTGCTTTGGAAGAAGGTCACTTGGACTTGGCTAAAACTTTGCTTCGCTGTGGGTATAACATTTTGGAAGATTTAGAATGGATTGAGAGCCGAATGTTCCCTACCTCAGATCGAGAAATGATAGACTTCATTGAGGATATTGCAAACAAACCAGCCAGTCTCTTTGCATCTTGCCGAAATGCCTTGCTGTGTCACATGGGTCCACGGCTTTCTGAGTACCTTGCAGCTGTAAATGTGCCACAGAAGGTGGTGGATGTCCTCTTGTTGAAAGACATATTAGGTAACAATAGGTCAGTTTCAGATGATGTACATGTGCATAGAGGTGGGGATAAGGTGCATTAGAATAGTAAAGCAATACAGTTAAAAATTGAAGGGAGGTAAATATAATTCTAATACTCTAAATTATGGCATTTTATAAAGAGAAATTGAAAAGTATGTACACATAATTTAGTTATAATAACAGTGTTAAAAAATTTTACAAATCAGAAAAAAAGAATATCAGTAATACTTTTAATTAAAAATAAATATTAAAAGTGGGAGAAACTTTAATATTTTCTGAAAAGTAAGAACTCTATTAATGATTGACAAACCAGACAGATGACAAGACAAAGAAAACAAGTAATTTGGTGTCCAAAAGAAATTAAAGGCAACATTTCTTTATTTAAAATAATATTATTGTTATAAAATTATTATACAATATGTTTATCAGTATTAAATGTTCTCCATATGTTTAATTGTATAAATTTGAAAAAAAATCATGATATAATAAAATAATATTAAAATAAGTTAACATACAGCTGGTTATTAATTCAGATTATTCTGACCCATCCCAATGTCTTGACTAACAGTAACAATACTTTAGATTATATGCTCTTGTTTGACCTAGATCAGGATATTAAACCAATGTCTTGACTTCCAGTGCTTTAGCATTTTGCAGTCTTCTTTCACCTACATCATTCAGACTCTCAGTATCTTGACTTCCAGTAATTTAGCATTATGCAGTCTTCATTGACCTACATCATTCAGACTCATCCCTATATCTTGACTTTCAGTATTTGCATTATGTAGCTTTCTTTGACCTATACCATTCTGACCTAACCCAATGTCTTGACTTCCAGTGCTTTAGCGTTGTGTATTCTTTGACCTATTCTCAGACTCTCACTAACTTGGCTTCCAGTAGTTTAGCATTAGGTAGTCTTCATTAACTTACATCATCCAGCCGCAACCCAATATCTTCAAGTAGTTGCATTATGTAGTCTTCTTTGACCTATATCATCTAACTCACCCCAATATCTTGACTTCCAGTAGCTGCATTATGTAGTCTTCTTTGAACTTCATCATATAACTCACCCAATATCTTGACCTCCAGTAGCTGCGTCATGTAGTCTTCTTTGACCTACATCATCTAACTCAACCCAATATCTTGACTTCGAGTAGTCGCATTATGTAGTCTTCTTTGACCTTCACCATCTACTTCAACCCATTATCTTGACTTCCAATACTTGTATTATGTAGTCTTCTTTGACCTACATCATCCAACCTACATGGTGAGTTTCCACGACAAATCATGGTTCATCTGAATTCAAATTTGATGATTTGCTGGACCAACTTCTGGGTTGGTTTATTCACCATATTAGAATTAAATGTTAGTATGGTTATTGTTATTTTGGTGATCAGTAACTATCTCACTTGATATTGGCTAGTAAGATCAACTGTGTTGCTAGTAATGTTGGCAGTTTACAAAAAAATACATAAACTACAACCTCAAATTTTTTTTAGAAAACATCTAAGAAAAAAATGTATAATTATAAATTGCACTTTTTGTTTTAAGTAGGAATTAAAATGTTCACGTTTTATTTTTAAGATTTTTAACAGTTTAGCCCAAATATATATATATCAGGTTTGCAAATAATCATTAAAAGTGTTTTACCTTTTAGTAGTTTGACATTTTATTCCCCAAAATATTGATATAAATAATAACTAATTTTATGAGAGACTATTTTGACCTTTAAGTTATAGCTTAGGATCTCATTATGTGTAGTAACTAGTATACTTGTATACTTATGTATACTGATTGGGATTATTACAAAAGTGTTGTTTATGGAGACTTTTCCTTAAAATGAATAAATAGATTACAAATTTATCTTTTGCATTCCTTTTTCATCCTTAGCATAACAGCTATATTGTGTTTGTATTTGTTAATGTGTGCTTTTGTAATTTACTTCATATTAATTTGTTAAAAATACTTATATACCTATGACATTTTAAAAGAAAATAGTTTTTGGGAATGTTTATATAGTGTGGTATTTCAGAAGGCAGAAATGGAGAATATGATAAACTTTTCATCCAAGCTGTTCTGACAGTTAGACATCAAGAGAAGCGGAATCTAAAAACAATTATCACTAATCAGTAGTCTTTGATGTTTTAACCTGCCACATATGAATTAATTTCAAAGTCTCAATCTCAGTGGGTAATTTAATTCAAATGATTAAAAGAGTCTGTTTCTCTGTGATTTAAAAAAAATTATTTTACCAATTTATTTTAAATGCAAAAATGGTGATTTTGGAGATAAAAAAAAGCACAAAAAAACACTCACATAATTTATATAGAAAGAAAATTAATAAAAGAGTCACCAAATGGAACTATGTGGATGTGATTAAATTACACTTCATCAAGCCTGGAAAAAATGATGATGAATAATAAAAAATGTCTAAATTTTGTATAAACTTATGTTTTAAAAATGAATGAAAACAGATTTATTTGCACATGTTTAAGGATGTTTAATTGAATAATATGTATAGTGCAACTAATAATCAAATCATTCTTTGTTACTTGTAATTCTAATGAAACTTTACTAGATCCTCAAATGAATACGTTATTAATAATTTATTTTTTTACATGCATTAAATACATCAGTAACAAGCATGTGTACACAATAGACACTGATTGTTCTACTTAACTGCTTGCATACATCATAGTAATGCCTGGTTGAGCTCTATGTGAATATCATTTACAAAATAATAGTTGTTCAGTTAATGTGGTTCTGGTGATGGTGGATTTAACTATGAATGATGGCATCCTGCAACCTGGAAATGAATTAAGATCTTAGTCTCTTATTAGAAGATCAAAATGATTTGACTTAATTATTTTAAAGACAAACAAAAACTGAAATGGTCTCTGCCCCTTAGCCACACACTATTGCTCAAGAAATATATTTAAAAATAACTATAAAAAGAAGTTGATCAAATGTTACCTGAATGTTTAAAGCAATTAAATGCAATAAACAATTATGGTACAATGATATTAATGGGTATTGATTTGCACTAATTTCAAAAAGAGATCTAAGCCCTTACAAGACGAGCTAAGGATTGACTGAGAAAAATCCCAGTGACCAAAGCTGGGCTTCAACCCCAAACCTTCCACTTGTGAGGCTAGTGCCTTTACCTCAAGCCAATAAGCTACCTTATACTCTTGCCAACTTAACAGATTGCTATCATCAAGTGAAATATTTACAAAGAAGGAATATAATTTTATTTCAAAAATGTCATTACTGATCAATGAAAGTACATGTACTTAGAGAGTTCTAGTCTCTTGATGGCTTCTGGTAGCTTACAATTTTATTTAACTGCGAAGACATGAGGTCTAGTCTTTTTTTCTTCCTCAGCTCCTGCAGGGATTCTTGAAGTTCCCAGCTTAGCTTGTCATTAAAAATTGTTTTTGTTTTTAATGTTAGTCTGTGTGGGAGAATTATAATGGAAATGATTGGTGATGACAGCAAGAGTCCAGGTATAAGTTGTAATATTCAATTGTAGTATGAAATAAACTCTGAGAATATAACCAATTACATGTTTTAATAAGTCACTTCTCAATACCACTGATAAGGTATACATTATTTCTTGTTTTTATTTTAAAATGACACCTCTACATCAGTATCTCTACTGAATTTTAACAAATATATCATCTGATATAGAGATTGTACATTTGGTGAGATGATTTCAGTAATGCTTACATTGTTAAAAAAAAATGATGAGTGGTCATGCTATTAGAAATATACAGGTGCTTATACAAAACTAACAACATGGCATTGAATTAACAAAATAAATAACATTTATAAAAGTATATGACTTATGACTCATGACTGATGTTGGTTAGCAGGGACAAAGACTAGGATGTTGTGCCAAAAAAGAATAATAACAGTGAGATGACCAGAGTCTGATTAGGTTGAAAAGGGATTAGTGTAATAAAGTGAGGACAAGATGTAAGATTGATAGTAAACCAGTTTGCAAACTTCTGTCTACAATAACTATTAAGCTAGATTAAACTGAATTTAGCTCTAGTTATTAGACTATAGTTGTAATGAAATAATTAATTGTTTTTTTTTAAATTGTGGATTTTACTAGTTTTACAATAAAAAAAAAAATGACAATGATTCGATGATATAAAAAAAGTTCATCTATTTATTGAACAAATGCAACTTAAGATCTGTTTTACTCAGTTATTTGTTTTCCATCTATGTCTAAAATGATAGTGAATACTGATATTTCTATATATATAGAAAATGCACTTTGGGGATTGTGTTAATCTAATTTTCTTACTAAGACTAGTTAGACTTGAGTTTCTGTCTGAGCATATCTTCTCGATCATGAATGCATTGAAGTCTTTGGATATGCATTTTTTTTTTTTTAAATTAAAGCTATTTTTTTCTGAATGGTGTGTCTTCAAGTGCAGGTTGGTATGTGAACTAATCCAGACTGGAGATAGTGATTCCTACTTTCTGAACCAAGCTGAGATACCCGTATTTTGACATATTTCTCACAACTGAAATATTTTTTAAAAAACTGTACTTTTCTCATTTATTTCTCGCCCATGTGAAGCATACGGTATATAAAAGCTGTTTGGATAATGACAAAGATCTTTTTTTTTTTAAATGAGGCTACTGTGATAATATTTAATAATGTACTCATGGTGGTCACAAAAATAACTGACTTAAACAAATTTGTGTTGTAATTCTTATATTTCCAATAAGATAGGATATGATTAATTTATTATAGAAATCCATAACCATTGCCAGACTTAAAAGAGATATGTTAACAATAAATACTCGATTTCCTGCTAATAATGTATACAATCGGTCCTCAAATAGCACTGAGGTTGGTTGAGTGCCGTATTTCTAGATCGATACAGGGTATGTATCTGTAGTCTGGCACTAGTCAGTACTTTCGTAGGTATAATGAAGACGTAACAGTTATAGCAACAGCAAAACCATATATTCACAGACTAGCCTATACAATGATTGCAAAATTAGGCTGGTAAAATTAATCGTGAATACAAGCAGCCCTAGAGTCATAAAGTATTGCATCAACAAGGAGTCAAACTACCGAATTAGATTATTTTCTGAAACATTACATTGATAAAGAATTTATTTAAAATTTAGGCCAAATATCGTGAAGTAGTTTCAACGAATAAGCACCTTGATTATTTCTTCTTAGGGTTTGACAAATTACCTCCCTTAAAGTGTTCTTTAGCCAATAAAGAGGCTAATACAACCATAAAGAAACTCAAAGAAAGCTCTGACATCAAGGATTTTTTTAAAAGAAAAAAACAGTATGTTTATGATTTTATGCAGTCAAAACACTTAAAAATTTATCGTCTTAGATGTTATTTTATTTTCGTTTAATATGCCATTTTCTTCATTTTGAAAACGGTCAGATTCCTTATAGGCAACATTTATGCTTAGTTATTTTTTTATCTCGTGCTTTTGTTTACAAACAGTCCGCGCCATTCCTGATTTGTCTGGCTTATGTAAAACAGCGTTAGGAAGAGCTGATTACAGCGTTTGGAAGAACAACTGTCAATTCATGTCTTGTAAGGTTTTTCTTGATATGTTTTATAAAGGGATAAAATATATATATATATATAAATTATGTTGCATATATATATTTCGGCTGCAACTCAAGTTCGTATACTACTAAGTACTATATTTAGTACTGTGTCAGTGATGTACAATTTTTAATAGCCAAAAATACTAGCCTGGTTGTATATGCAGTATTTTTAATGGCTATTGTCTTTACATAATTTACATATTTGTTATAATTATTTAAATGTTTTCATAGCATTAACACTCTGCTTATCTAAAAAGTGTTTATTTCTTTATTATTACTACTAGTACTACTACACATAGAATGTCATTGTGAAGTTTCTTACATTATAAACTTATTTTCAAGTTAAATCAGTTCCACCTCAAGTGTTTTAACTGAAATCGATTTTTGACATGGACAGAATAATAAGCCTTATCTGGAAATATAAAGAATATCTTAGAAAAAAAAACATAGGCCCTATACTTCTACTAGAAATTAAGTAAGTAAACACAAAAGGAGTAAGGTCTTCACTATGTTATATCTGTTATAAGATTATTTTAATTTTATATTCCATAGAATTAGAAAGATTATATACAAAATTTCAGTCATAAAAGTCACCTGCATTGAAGACCTTTAAAGTCAACATTGGCGATGTCAAATCTTGCTGTTATCTGGGAAATTATAATTTAGCAAAAATCACAAAAGAGCTAAACATATTGTTCACAATCAAAGTGATGGTAAATGCAAACTAAAATTGATTTACAAGAAAAATATGATATATAATAATATATATGTTCCAATACTGATGAAATTGATGCAATATCATCATAATTTTCTCTAGGTCTATCTTCTGTAGACTGCAGCTGATGTTTTATATGACTGAGAGTGAGATGTCAGACTAAGAATATAAGCACAAAAATCTTAAACTGTTTACATGATCTCTAAATAAATTTAGAAATAAAGCATTTGCTAGTATCTTGTTCCCTAAATGCATTATGCTGCATGTAAATAGAATAGAATATACATGGATCAAGGTACACATCAAAAGAATGTGGCCACATCTGTTTCAGTGGAGCTCTTGTTCTTGATTATTTATATTTTGCATTATATCTGATGAAATCAGTAAACATTAAAAATGTACATTATGAAGAAATTGATCAGTAATTAATTAAAAACTTATAATGATTGGCAAGGGTCACAATAGTAGCATATGGCTAGTAGTAGAGTGAGAGTAAGAAAAATATTTAAAGGGATAAGTACAGAGCAAATACTGAATGTGCATAAGCAGTTTTGCTATTGAGAAGCATTTGTTTAGTAAAATGTGCAAAACATCTAGATGCTACTTGTGTTTATATGCATTTATAAAACTTACATTTATCAGTGTACCCATGATGTCTACAATTAGCCATTTTAACTTCCTGCTGCTTGTATTACCTGTGCTTACCAGACTCTCACAATTACAGTTAGTGTATATAAATAAAGTGGTGGTAAACTTTGAAATTTATTCATATGACTCTGAGGCTAAAATGCATTCCCACAACAACCTTTTTCTTTTTGGAGAAATTGTGTCTGATTAATGCATCATCTAAATGACATTTTTCTTATTGGTATATTGATCTGTTGTGTTAACCTGGGCCTGTCTAACAATAGGTCATGATTTTTTAAATTTTAATTTTGCTGCAGCTTTCTTTAACACATTACCATACATCACTTGGAATGGCGTCACCACCTAGAAACCTAGCTCCAATTATTCCTCTTGACCTTCTGTTGGAAGATGTGGAAGGCTCATTGGAGCACTCTCTTAACAACACCTCAACAGGTTCCTTATCACCACAGTCTCCTGCTTCACTCTCTTTAGCCCTTGAGAGTCCTGAGGGAATTGATTGTCATGGCAATGAAAGACAGGCACTGGTTGAGCAGACAAAGTTTTTCAACAACCCTTTACTCAGTGATGTAATATTGGTTGTGGGTAATGAGCGATATTTTGCTCATAAGCTGATTTTAGTACGATCCAGTGATGTGTTTGAGCGCATGTTCAGCTCTGACTGGGATTCCTCTACTGAAAAAGATATGGTATTATTTTTTTAAAAATATATATATATGTAATCTGAATACCAGTACTAAAAATTAGGAGGCAGCAGTATGTTAATATCTTAGTTAAGAAATTCCTTTACCAGCTAAGACATATCTCTCTCAGTCTCTGTTTTCAAGACTGTGATACAAGCTAAGTGTTAGGAGACCACTAAAACATTGTTAATTTAGAACTCAATTTAGTGTTCTGTTTTCATCTAGAGCTTTTGTAGATGTGCCTACTGTTTCATGATTTGCATATTTGTCCTGCAAAATGCCTAAATTTGTCTCAGCATTGAAAGTTTGCAAAAGTGGAAATGAAAAATATGCTTGTCATACTTTTGTTCAATATAAAATGAGCTTCACTCAAAGTAGCAGGCTAAAAGAGTTGTTCACACCTCGATGATAAATTGTACATATTCGAACAAGATCAACAATGGCACACCTCTTGCCAGGCAGAGAAATTGGTTGATGCCAGAAGCTGCCATCATCCTAAATAAAAAAGAAGAAATTTGAACAAGAGTGTTACTTAAAATTGTATTAGATTTTAGAGTATTATTAAATATTTAGCATCACTTTTCTTACTGTAGAAAATACTATCTTTATTATTCCTATCAATTCTTTAGATCAGAAATACTTGCAAACATTCTTAACACATATATGTTTCTAAATACTCAGTTAAAAACAAATAACTTATAGAACATAAGTGCACTCTGACAAATTTGTTTTTGTTTCTTCTGGATCTCATGCAGTTGTGAAATTTAATTTTTAAAAAATAATAAAGTAAGTAAAATACATATAAGTGACCTATTATCCTGCCATCATAAATGAACGTTTTGTGTATAATTTAGGGTTTTGTTAATATAAATCTTTGGTCCACATTATATGCCTTTCCAAAATTTTCTGTAATTTTTCAACTTGGAGTGCTTGAATAAATTAAGAGGTTTTGTTTCTATTATCTGTAATTCTTGAAGAAGAATACAGACAATGATTCCACAAATCTGAAGAACATATACAGTATTGCATGCCCACTTCTTTGCAAGCTTCAAATCACACACCTGTATTATAATTTTTATACTTCTTAGACATGGCCTTATAAATTACTTTGCACTCATCACCAATAAAGGCTGTACTTGTCATTCATTCTCCAAACCACAAAAATCCTGATTTTATTGTGCTCTGGCTGTTGCCAATAACTGATTGGATGCATTTGTTTGGCAACAGATACAGTGTGGATGTGCAAGCAGTAGATGGGAGAAAATATGTGCCCACACAATGTGAACCATTTTCTGATCGAATATTTATGGTTTGTGAATGTGATTCTTGTAAGAGTGGTGAATGTTTACATGGAGAACATGAAAGATTTAGCACTGCAAAAGCAGGGAAAGATACTCCGTTATGAGGACCTCATGTAATAATTGTTTTAAGGCCTTTGCATATTGTCTTTTATTTTTAAAGATTTGTGATAGTTCACTTAAACTGCTTTCATGGTGCTAGTCACTGTTAAATTCACAAATAGCTTAATATAAATGGCTTTGTTATACTGGTTCATGCACATTTTTTATTTATAGACATTGATTTTGTTTATACAATGTATAAAGTAGCTAATAAGTTTAATTTTATGATATTAAAATAGCATATTTTAAGGAATTTATTATATAATGACCTTTTTTCCTGTCTATTTAATACAAAGTGCTAATGTTATAAAATTTTTGAACATTAATGACTGTTTATGCCTTCTACAATTTATTCAAAAATCTAAACTAAAATGATAATTATGAAAAGAAATTGTGGTTATTTTCCAAGATTAAGAATGACGCCAATGTAACATACTAGATGTTTTTTTAGTGTTCTACTTGTTAAACTTGAAATGTATTTTCTCTGTAGTGGTTCTACTTGTTAAACTTGAAATGTATTTTCTCTGTAGTGGTAGCATAATTCAAGCCATCTTGGACTCATCAATCTTGTGTGCTCCCACTTAATTAAACTGAGTCAGTGTGTGATCACTGGCTAACTGAAAATTAATTTATTACAAACATTTTATTTATAAACATCATAATCAGTTATCTATTTAAGGCTTGTCTTGTTTATAACATGCTGGTTCTTGAATTTACAAACTGATAGCTAAGTCATTAGAACATGGCTATCCTACTACAATTACTTTTCACTAATTAAAGTGAGAAATCGTTTTATTTCAGAATAAATTAAAAATAAATTATAACTAGTGTATTACAAGGCCTAATAGAGATCTCATAACTTTTGTTTAAACTTCACCAAGGTCAATTACCCACTCTCTGCAAACATTTATACAGTAGGAATTATAGCCTCTCAAAACTACTTCAGCAGTGTACATTTACATAGTAACTGTGACAACTCACTTATAAACAGAAATTTCCTGGTGAGTCAGAGTGGTTTAAAATTTTAATTGAAAAAAAACTGGCTCACACCTCATTTTGACATTTGAAACAGTCCTTTGAAGACAATTCATTTCTAATAAGTATTGCTATAATCACTGAAGTATAATTGTTTAGATAATGTAGATTAGGTAAATTGTTTGGTCATTTTTATTTTTGTTGTTCACATTTTTTAGATTATGTGATGCTATTAATAATTGTAGTGTCACTATAATGAACAACCTTTTCCATTTCTTTAACATTAAGCTTTTAGAGTGCTACACACAGTTATTGTCCAACATTAAATGCAAATGTTGTGCATGTCTTGATAATAACATTATCCAGGTGTTAGATTGCTAAACAAAACAAATAATGGGCATGTATATAATGCTTTTAAATGAAAACATCATCAATTATCCTCACTTATTTGATGACTATATCTGAACATTTCTTATTTGTTTTACAGGAAGTTAATTTAGTGGAAGAGAGCATGTGTGCTCGGGTGTTTCCTAGATTTCTTCGCTTCCTCTATGGCTGCCATGTCAAGCTGAACATGGACACTACACTACCAGTGCTTATTTTGGCAGATAAATATAATGTCACCGACCTTAGAACTGTCTGCATTGATTTTGCTCGTTCCTTCATTATACCTAAGCTGCAGCTTAAAGATGTGTTCCATATATGGTTTCAGTATGCCACAAAGTGCTTCCATGATGGGCTTGTGCGCTCATGTGTGACTGCCCTTGCATCGCAGATGGATGAACTTATGAGTTCTGCTGAATGGAATGAAGAATGGGCCAGTCTTGACAGAGATCAGCTGATTGAATTTCTGAGATCATCCAGCCTAAGGGTGAAGGATGAATATGAGCTTTGGGTGGCAGTCACAAGATGGCTTCAGTCCCCAGCTCATCCAGAGCGACAGGAAAATCTTGAAGGGCACTTGAAGGATATTTTGGAATACATACGCTTTCCCATGATGACTTCAGAACAACTATGTCAGCTGGAATCAGCAGCAGTCGTAGAGGCTTATCCGCACCTTTTTCAAAAACACATCATGCAGGCATATAAGTTCTTGGCATTACCACTCACCACTCGTGCTAAAATTAAAGAGTTTTCAAAGTCAAACTTTCTTCTCCGTAATTATTGTGATCTGCGCTGGGACCGACGCTTTATAGTCCATCGATTATCTTCCTATCCCAAAGGAGCAGAAGTGAGTTTTCGCTTTTCTACCCGAGCCTCTGCCTATCCAGCGCAGACATGGGAGTGGGAATTAAAGGTTCATCCTAAAGGTTTCTCCTCAACTAGTGATGATTTTCGTATTCTGTTATACTCGAACCTTATTTTGGATCAGCCACGACCAGTGGAGTACTACCTATCCCTTGTCAATAACCATCAAATACTGAAGTCTGTCTGTGGTCGCAAGACTTTTTCTAAGACACGTTATACAACAGACACAGAAATGGATAAGAAGATAACTGTGGCTGAGTTACTGGAAATTGACTCTCCATTTGTTGTGGACGACTCCCTTATTCTTCAGATAACTCTGCGTCCAGCAGATTAGAATAGTTGGGATTAGATATATTTTATTGATTTGAAACTAATTTTATTTCTTTTGTCAGCACACTTTGGCTTGCATTTTTATCTATTTTTATCTGTTTCAGTTTAGTGTTTCATTAACTCTTTCCTGATTGTTTTAAATTGCACAGAATATTTTAAAGCAATTTATGTAACTAACTCCCAACAATTAACTACAAATTTAGTGTTTTGTTTTGTGACATTATAATTGTCATGAGGGAAAGATAAACTGAATTAAAGGTGTCCAGTGAAAGAATATTAAAGGATAAAAAGTCTCAGAAGAAAAACTAACATTATGAACTATGACCTTCAACCATAATCTCCTAATCCACAGTCTAAAATAATCTAAATTTGGACACACTATACATTAGGGAATTGATCACCTTTTTACGAACCAAAGCAATATCAATAAAACTATTATCAGTATTTTCCAAAAGATGCCTACTCATAGTTGTAGAGATTAATTATCTCAGGGTCTCAGTCTACATTGTCTTGTTCTGTTTCCCCAGATGAATCAGTCAATCCACCGTTAATTATGAACACATAACAATAGAACAAATCATTACAAGAACACTAAATTAACAAAATTATCATTTAACAAAGATACCAGGAACATGATTAAAATTAACAATAGGCCTCATAAGACTATGTTTTCAGCAGGTGGCGACACACTGTTTATCAGAATATAGCAATAATACAATTACAGTGTACATATAAAAAATTAATATTTGATTATACATTTATAACTATAGAGCAGGGGTGCACAAACTTTTTAGGCCAGAGGGCCACATTTCCAATTGATAGTGCATGGAGGGCCGCAAGTCAGATTGCACATGGATGGCTCAGTACAAAAAGAACAACACAAATAATGAAATAATGTCTTTACATTCGTTTTTGCCTTATTAACCTAGATTTAGTCTTTATTAGTGAGAAGGGTGAGCCTGAATGTTGTTAACAACTTTGTCAATATTTGGTTCGAGTTTTGTAGTCGCCAGCCTCAAAATCGAACAAAGATTGTTGTCGGTCAAATTCGATCTCAGCTTGTTCTTGTTCATTTTCATTACTGAAAACGTTTGTGCTGCCGAATTCTGACAACAACTTGCAAGCCAAGTCCTTGACACTTCTGTATGTGCTCGAGCTGAGACTTCCGTAAAATGTTAAAATGTTGTTCTGCTGAAATGATGACTTCAGTTCAGGTGAACATTGAAGATCAATGACCTCCAGTTGACAGTGATCAGGCACGGACTCTACACTACATGAGAAAGGATCACGAATGAAGTTGAATAAGTCCTTGTGCTCCTTGAAGGCATCAAAGCGTTCAGTAAATTCCTTCAGCAATGTTTCACAATTGCAATGGTATCTGCTGAAGTTACATTGGTACTCCTTCTGAAAAGCTGAACAAATCGGAAAATGACAAAGATTTCCATCTTGCAGATTCGAACAGAAGAGCCTCAAGAAAGGACTGAAGATATCAAAGATAAAGTGATCTTTGCCTTGGAGACGCTGGTTGAATCTATTCAAGTGATCTGTCATATATGTCAGAAATGCCAAGTCTGCCAACCACTGTTTGTCAGTAAACACAGCCGTGTCTTTGCCTTTGACAGTAAGGAATTCACAAGTTTCCGTTCGCAACTCAACAAACCGTTTTAATACCTTTCCTCGACTCAGCCAACTGACATCTGTGTGATACGGAATGTCTCGATATTCTGCCTCAATGTCTTCAAGAAATGATCTGAACTGTCGATGGTTAAGTCCTCTGGAGTTCACAGAATTAAAAACGAATTTCATGACATTGTCAAATTTCAAGATTCGTGCACAGAGCGATTCCTGATGAATTATGCAATGGTACATGTGGACACTATCTGTTGGAATTCCAAGCCCCTGCAAATGTGACAGCAAATGAGCAACAAATCCTGATGCTCTTCCAGTCATAGCAGGCGCACCATCCGTGGTAACGCTGGCTAGCTTTGGCCACTGGACGTTAAGGTTTCCAAGAACGGAAGTCACTTCTCCAAAAATATCTTCACCAGTCGTCCGCCCATGTAGTGAAGCCATACCGGATAATTCTTGAGTTATTTCAAAGTTCTCATCCACTGCATGCACAAAAACCAGCAGTTGTGCTATGTCAACGTTGTCAGTGCTCTCGTCCAAAGCAATTGAAAAGTACTTACAGTTAGTAAGTCTTTCACACAACTGTTCACAAACGTCTGTTGCTAAGTCTTCGACTCAGCATTGGCATTGAATGGTCGTCCGTGAGAGTGGGACTTTGTTGAAAAGTCCGCCTTTTCAGGACATATTTCTGTGCAAACAGCTTGGATGCAGTCTTTGACGAAGTCACCATCAGTAAACGCTGTGATGATTTGGCAACAATATGTGCTACTTTGCAACTTGCATGAGCAAAATACTTGTTTTCTTCAGACTTTTTTGTGAAGAAATGTTGCTGTGCTGACAGACCTTTTAAAAGTTGCTCAATTTTGTTGTTTGTCGCAGCACCTTTTAAGTCATCAAAAGTCGCAGCGTGCTTTGTTTTGTAATGCCACTTGCAGTTGAAGTCCTTCATCACAGTAACAGACTCACAACAAATTAAGCACATAGCTGCTCCATTAAAATGCCGCATAAAGTATTTAGCTGTCCACTCTTCTTTAAACTGACGATTTTCGTCTTCAATTTTACGCTTCTTATGCGCAGGTTTCGACATATTTACAAAGGGCAGTAGTTTAAAAACAACTTCACTTCACACGAAACCTGTAATTAATTCACTACATTCCAACCAGACATCCACTGACTGACTGCACCTTCCTTCCCCCGCGTCACCTCACCCCATCCCCAGACTGGCAAGCAGGCTGCCGGCTTGGGACTAGTATTTGATGTCACCATACATCAAAGATGTGCAGATACTACTATAGCCTTTGATCAGCTGAAGTGAACAATGTGCCCAATACACAGAGCTCTCACCTCAATACCGCATCCAGTGTTTGTTTTCAACACAGCACAAGATGCATGCACGGGAAAGCAGACCACTGTTCTACTCCCTTGTTCAGATTAATGTTAAAAGCTCCTTGCATAATGGTAACATCCTAAAGTCTTCTGGGGGCCGCAAAGGGTCCTGTTGGGGGCCGCATGCGGCCTGCGGGCCGCGGTTTGTGCACCCCTGCTATAGAGTAAAGAAATTGTCTGCGCACAAAGTCCTAATGCTCGTCTGCTTCTAAACTGGTCATTCAAAACTCACAAACCACTCAAACATTACTCTGCTCTTGATTCATATTTCCTAATCAGATTAATTGTCTTTTTTTTTTTATAAAGAGCGAACTCAAGACTGGACTTAATTTTGACACTTCTCAAGTGTTCTTTATGAAAGAGAAGTGCCTAATTGTTCACTACCCATCTGTTAATAATTGTTTTAGTCACGTGACTAAATGTTAACTGTCTTATTCTGTTGTCAGTAAGTTCTGTTTCCTGTTTACACTCCACTGATCTCATATAGTGGATCACTAATTTTTCTCTTCAGCTGAATTCTCCACAGCATGTAAACTTTTGATCTCACCTCACTGGCTGGTCTCATTCTCGTAAATCTTAACCATTGGATAATAAAAACTACGCATCTAGTTGGGACTGATTTACATTACATCAACAATTTCGAGCATAATCTCAACTCAAGATGTTTACATCCAACTCTGACACTTGCAAAAAGTACAATCATATGGAGTGCCCAAGGTTGTGTCACTTCGACAACTTAATTTATATAACAATTAAGTTTAGGGATAGGCAAATTTACTCTGCCACAAAATGAGATGTACTTATACATTTGATTGTTTAAATTGATTTATATACAGTTTTATTGTGTGAAATTTATAAAATAAATATATTAACTGGACCTTCTGTTTTGGTTGAATGTTTAAGGAAACCTAAATCATATAAATTTTAAACAATATATTCTGTTGATATTTATGGTTTAAATTTTACATTATGTTGTAATCCAGTGTTTCTAACAACAATAACTTTTTTAAATTGGCAGGCATGGATTAATTTGTAGCAAATTGTTAAAGTATGTTTTATCATTTTTTATGTATTAAAAATATTCTTTCAGGTTGCTAATATAAGCTAAAAATTACACTTGCTAGAATGTAATATTGTTATTATAATGATTTTTTTTGCAGTCTTCTTCTCTTATAAATTCTACTGAATTTTGTACTTTCCTGCTCATGTAACATACTTGGTTCTATAATCTGTAAGATTTTGGCACCTTACTCAACAGGAATATTTGTTATAAGTGCATTATATATCCATGATTTTTATCTATCCAGTTGTTATTTTCTTCAGTCTATTGCACTTTTGCTATCTTCTCACAATTATAATTGTGTTGTGATAGGTGGTCCTTTAACAATCCATTTTTGTTGGGACGTTTTTCTATGAAAAATTATCTATTTATAGATTTTTCAGTATAATTTTTGGCATTGTCACTTTTTCTAGTCTTTAAAGGCACATAAGTTTATGCCATGTTTATATGTGTAATCAAGTCATTGAGCTAGAATATAATTATTTCTTAGAGATGATGTAGCAGTCATCATGCCTAGCATTAGTTCTCACTAATGTGTGTTTTAACTGGATTGACAGGGTAGCCCAAGCTAAAGCTGGTCAGATTGCTGCAGACTTTACTCCTCATGTATTGCTTTTTTACTGATGTCATTTACATCAAGTTCATCATTATGTCATACTGTAAGTTATAATGCACTGTTTTAATTTATTTATATGCTTATTTTATTTTAACTTCTTGACTTAACGCTTATTGAAAAGTCTAATTCAAAGTAGATATCAGTAAAAGAATTTACAAAAACAAAACAGTGCAAAGATAGTATTCCCTTTTTGGTAAGGGAAATATATCTTTATTCAACAGTCACTTTCAAGACTGCTGCACAATCTTCGTGCTTATGATGGACACAGAACAAGAACAATGTATACAATAAATATATCTAATTATTTTAATGTTGGAAAATATTGATATAAATATTTGCATTGAATTAAAGTGTCAGAAAAAATAGGTACACACAAAAAAATAACTTTAAATGTTGTGTTCAACCAGTTTATATTGACCGTTCAGCTCTAAATAATGCAAGTAAAAGTTTCTTATGAGAGGGGTGGGGGGTTGGATGGGCACAAGAGACAGCTTTGTGCTGTTAACACTACTTAATTTCAATATAGTTTTGAACATGTAACTAATAATATCTATAGTACCCATAGCACAGAAACAAATTGTCCATCATTTACAACGTACATGTAAAAAAACACATTTCATGTGTTAAATGTTTATCACAATATTTTGTTTATGTATTTTTGCTTTGAATCATCATCTGTGCAATGAAAATATAAAAATACTAACACTACCTCCCTTTGACTCTGATTTAAACAAGTAAGCCAACTGTTAAAAAAGAGAAATAAATACATCTTTGAATAGATAATTTTCTTTATTATTTAATGCATCTTGCAAAGCAGTTTTGAGTAAAATTATTTTTCAAATTATATATATTTTTTATTGGTAAAAATAAACTTCATACATTTTTGGCAATACTTGGGTACAATTTGTCTTTCACATTTTTGTGACTTGTCTATTTCCTATAATTTACATTTACTGATGTCTGGTTTGTCAGATTTAATATAAATTCAGTTATGTAGGTCACCTGTTTACAGTGACCAATCTCTTCCCCAGTTCTTATAATCACCTATTGACAGGGGACAGATCTATAAATGATTTACTCTTTACATTTATGCATGTCTGAATATTTTTTTTTTTTTATATAGACTTGTGCACATTTGAAAGAGAATATATATCCATTTTAGAGTTTTAATTTTTTTGGTGGGTGAAAAATGTATTGTTAGATATATTGTGTTTTGAGAAATACTTCTACAGTTTTTAATGATCTCACCCATGTAAAATGAAGTTCTCTAATTCACAGAACATTATGTTTTAGAGTTGAAATGAGTTTATAAATGTAAAACAAAGTTTAAATAGGTAGCTTGTTTCTATTGATTGGTATTTTAAAACTCAAACATTTAATTCATATCTTTTGGTTTGGGAGGGGGAGGGGGGAGGAGGAGCAGTACAAGAGGATGTAAAGTATCCCCTTTTTTTTATAGTACTTGAATGTGGGTCACTTTCAAGTCCCTCTTCCTCCCACCCTGCATTGTTGGAGGAGAGCAGTACCCTTACTTTTGTTTATAGTGTAAAAAGCACTATTTGTAATTAACCATAATGATACTTTCTTTAGAAAACATGCACTAAACATATAAGAATCATGTGCACACTCATATATACATATGCATGCACACACAGTTGGTTAACAAAATTGTGCATACCTAAAAACTGGTCACAATTTTTCAGATCTTTTAAAAAATGCATTCATGTCAATTACTGTTGTTTTTTGATTATCCATAATGATACTTTCTTTAGTAAAACATGCACTAAACATGTAAGAATACATGTGTACACTCATATATGCATATGCATGCACACATACTTGGTTAACAAAATTGTGCACACCTAAAAACTGGTCACCGTTTCATCAGCTCTTTTTAAAAATGCAATTCATGTCAATTACTGTTGTTTTTTTATTTTTTTTTTCATTGTCACAAGAAAAGGAATAGTAATATTGTGGTTGGTTTGGTCACCAAGAGATGTATTGTAGATCTTTGAAAGAGTGCATTTGTGTATATGTCTGCAGAAGATATCAATGTCAGTAAACTAAACAATGAAACCATCTAGATAGGTCTTTTTAAATTGTTTCCAATGGTATGCACTTAACTCCTAGACAGTACAAGTTAAATAAATGATTATAATTACATTATCTAAGCTACAGAGTTCTGCTTGCTTTTATCTAACGAATAGTTTTAGTTTTCAGAATATTGTTATAAATTCTTAATGTTGCATGTGCGAGAGAGTGGAAGAGCGAGTGACAGTATTGTTTATAGACAGCCATAACAAATAGTTAAGGAAATCATTCTTGATTTCCAGTTTATGAAAGTTTGGATATTAAAAATGTTACAGTGTATTGCTTTAGAAAATTGTTATTTACTTGTTGCCATTGTTATTCTGTTGTTTAAAGGTGGGGGTCTTAGAATATTGTTATTCTTGTTAATGATGACCATCATTACACTAGTATTCTAATCATATAATGTCACGTGTACAATTTGCTATCAGTTAAATTTAACTACCGTTTCATTATGAGAGTTAGTTTTGTGTAGTTTTATAAATGCATATAGGGTTATTGGAAAATTATCTTCACAACTTTGTTACTCTTTAAAATATTTACTAACACACAGAGAATTGCCAGTCAGTGAATTTTAGACTCACAGAAAAAAGTTTTATAATAAAGTTTTAATTAGTTATAAACCTTCATTGGACACGTGTATCAGATTTTGTTGATATAACTACTCAAAGCACTATGCTTTCTCCTTTGGATTTATTGTGACTGAGGGGAAGAATGATATGAAAACTTGTCAAAACTTGGTATTCTGAAAAACTTCATGAGTTTCTTTGCACAGAACATGCTCTCTCTGCCAAAATATTGCCAACATCATATCAGCAAAAGGAAATATTTAATTTTTTCTTAAAACAGTTAAAATAAATCATTTGCAGTATTTTAAAGAAATAATTAGACTGCATGAGTCAACTACACCAAAATGTATAAATTAACTTTACCACTGTTAAAATTAGAAAAGTAATTTAATACATTTATGTGTGTTTAACAATTTTTTTGTCAAGTTAATAAAAAAAAAAAAGTGTGTTGCAGACACATTTAAAAAAAATAATATATACATATTTGCTAAAATAAAATAATTTATTGTAAAATAAACAGAACAATTATTACTAATACAACTACAAGATTGATTAAAATGGCAATATAGATAAAATGTGTAAACAAACAACACTAAAAAACAAAAAAACAACTACACTTAATACCATGCTTGCAGCAGTATGACAGATTATATGTATATACATTACAAACAATAAAAATGAAATTTAAACATTTCAACTGTTTCTTCTTGTTAGAAGTCTTAAATGTTGAACATTTGAAATAATATATTTTTAATTTTGATTTTGATCTCACCTCAACTTTACCTTTTGATACTCCTTTGAATAAAATAATTACTTAGAAGTAGTTTTACTAGTGAAAATAGTGCAAACTGCTTTCTTAAGCAAATACCATCCTCAGAATTTTTTCATGTTTTTCTTTTAAACAACTTTAATAATTTTTGTTTTACATTTAAAATGTAAGTATTTATTGTTCTCTTTTTATTTTGCAATGTGTATTTAAAAAAAAATTTTTTTATTGTGATACAGTCTGGAACTTTTTTGGGGTAGAAGAGTGCTTTTGTTGTTATTTAAGTTCACAAATCACCCAAATTTAATATAATGCTTTACTTTTTTTCCTTATATTTATTCAAATATGTAACTTAATTAAGTTAATTAGGGTTGTTTTAATATCTTTCATATTTCAGTGCAATCTTGTGAGTTTGATTTAGCTTTTTAAATTTTATTCTGTAAAAGTTTTTGTTTGTGGTTATTTTGAGGAATGTTAGTGAATACTTATTTTATTTTGTATGAATAAAAGAATGCAACACCAACAGTGTTCTGTAATTAATATATAAATGTACTATTTGCAGCTGTCATCTAATCATATATTTAATGTTTTCTGTTATATAAAATATGCTATTTAGAGCTGCTATCTAATCATATATTTAGTTGTGTTCTGTCAATTAATATTTAAAATATACTATTTAGACCTGTCATCTAATCATACATATATATATATATATGTGTGTGTGTGTGTGTGTGAATGTGTGAGCACACTATTTAGAGCTGTCATCTAATCATATATGTTTATGCTATTTAGAGCTGTCATCAAATCAATACACATTTTAAAAAATGCTATTTAGAGCTGTCATCTAATCATATATATCTATTTTATATATTAAAGGTTTACACTTTTTCATTTTAATTTTTTTTTTAGTTCATCTGTTATTTTGTGTTAATGTCATTAGGAATATATTCACTTAGCTAAAATGTTAAACTTTTGTAACTTTTTTACTGTATCATATTACATGTATATATATATAGTTTAAATTTTCATTTAGGATTGGTTTCTTTTTCTTTTTGTTGGGCACTTTAATTGTTTGTATTATTAAATCTATTTGTTTTATAAACTAAAAGGTTTAGTTTAAATATAATCTGTTTTGTAAATTAAAAAAAAAATATTGATAATTTTATAAAAATGTTTACTTTCAATTTTTGAAGATTTGCAGACAGATATACTGCTTTCTTTATTCTGCCATTTTTATGCACAGTTTTCTTCTTTTTTTTATTCACCCTATTTTTGATCTCATTAAAAAACTAAATATTTGTTTGTCTGTTTTCTTATTACCTTATTGTGTTACATACTGGAATAATTTTAATTTATGCAATTTATTTTTGTACAAAACACTGAATTCTATTTTATTGATTTTGGAGATGATCCAAAAAAGCATTAGCACATTATAAAATAATTTTTATTTGTGTGCATTTTTGCAAGAAGTAGGTGCAAATAAAGTCAAGAAAAATTGTTTCCTCTGTTTTGGTTATTTGAAACTACAGGCTTGTTTCACACTTTAATAGTGGCTGTCTTTTTTAAGAATTTAGTTATGACGGCATGTGGTCACAAAGCAAGCAGCTGACTTAATTATTTCAAGTCATTATTTATAAATGTACTACACATCACATTATGATCTGGGCTTTAAGGACTGTTAATAGTCTTTTGTTTTATAAAATTTGTTTCTAACCATAATATTTTTTCAATTTAATCCCAGGTACTTAAAATATTTCACTTGCTGTACTGGGGAGAGTTTCACCACATTGTGTGTTCTTCGCTAAGCTTCAAGTTAGATTGTCCACTTCCTTGTACTAGCAAAATTCTTAATAATCTATAAATATTGCAATTTTGTATTTAAAAAATGTCTACCTCATCCCTTTAGTCCTGTAAAAAAAAAAAAACTAAAACAACCTGACTGATTTTTAAAAATGTACTTAAATTTAAATTCTTCATGATATTATATAATTATCAAGTTATATGCAACAAAAATAGAGTACATACTTAAATCACTAAAAGGTACATTTTAACAGAACACTGACAGATTTATTCATGCTTAACATCCATTTAATTGTTGATTTAACTGAGTGAATAGAAAGATACATTTCTCTTATATAACCAAAACCATATTATATTAAAATTGCATATACACACAAACTGTTTTATTAAAAATGAACATTGAAATATTGATATAAAACTTAAATTATCTGTTGATAGATAATGTACAACCTTGACTGCAAACTATATTGTGCAAATTTACAAAGTGGACATGTAACAAACTGATCTTTTTAAATAACCATGTTATTTTCCTTTAAATACTTATTTGTATTTCCTTGTAAAACTACATTAAATTTTTTAATTTTATTTTTCTTTTCTTTTTTAAGATTTCAATAAATACTTGGGAATTTGTTTCAAAAACATAGTTGACTATCTACTGAAAACATTTACATAGGAATTATGTTCATGGGGAAGCACCTTTCTTGCACCCACAAACAAGTCATCTCACTGGTTTGGTTTTAATTAGTTTTAATTTATGGGGGTTATCTTTTTATATTGACATACCTACTTAAGAAAGTTAAATCAATTTACAAGTTTTGGCAAAATATAACTATGGCTCTATTTAATAAAGTACTGCTCAGAATGGAAGGAGTTTGTGTATCGAGAAACTGAATTTAATTCAATCAGAGAAATAATACTTTTGTTGCTATTGAAATAAAATATTTTGAGTGCGCCCTTCATCATCATGTCTAACATGATGACAGTTTAGTAATGGTGGAGTAGGTGTAGCTAGGTTGTCTCAATTCTAAGACCTGCTATAACTTTTTATGAAAGTGACATTATTGGTTATAGGTTGGCCTTGAAAGCCTGGATTCAGGGGAGATGACTGCCTCAAAAATGTAACTCGTTTTAATATATTCCCCCAACCCTTCCCAAGAAGAGCATAGATGATGCAAAGCACTAAGAGACACTGGGCAAGAAAATATGTGGAAAACTCTAGAAAACTATACAGTCTATACAGAAATTAATTATTAGTTATATATATGTTTATTCCTCTTTAAAAATACTAACAACATAAAACTAATTATGCTGAAATCGAAAAGTACAATTATAATGACATGGACAAGTTGAATGTAATTTGTTAAAATTTTTGTTTCATGGGGGCGCCGATTGAATCAGTTATTATTGTGTGAACAGTGTAAATAAAAGTATTCATGCGCCAATATCATGTGCCTTTTATACTTAATAATTATTGTGACTAATTACGAAGGTAATGGAAATATTTTGGGGGGACAATGAATATACGAATTTTATACATGTAGTTCGTCAAAGAACCATACAGCCAGAGGCCTCCAATCGGGATCGTCCATTTTTACGAAGACTATATAGGTTGCGTAAATGCTTTATTAGTTATTTAAAGAAAATATACGATCACTCTGTCAAGTGAAAAATATCAGAAACGAAGTTGGAATGTTCTTTTTGTTAAATCATGAACCTTATAACTGAAGTAGAAAGCGAAAACTTTCGCTCTCTCATGCTGGTATTTCCCATCGTCCCTACTCATAAAGTGACGTCACGCAGCAAAACAAATTTGGTCACAGGAGACTGGTTTGATTCTGGCGTCTATCGTTTGTCTTGTTTGTAAAGACTATGGTTTGTATTTCCTGAACAATACAAACTATAGCTGTGTAGCGCAGCAATACTGGCATCGACCTCAGACTCCGAAGACGGTGGTGTTTCGCCCCCACCGCCCAAAAAGAAACGCATCTCTGCTGGTAACATGCAGGCTAATGGCTGCCCACAGCACAATGGAGAGAGCGAGGAGGCGACAACATCACAGCAGAACGGATTATGTCCTTCTGCAGCAAATGGCGAAATCATCGAAAATAATACAAAATCTGCAGCCATGAAGGCTTTGTCTCGCACTGATCAAGACATAGTCCGTTTAATCGGACAGCATTTGCGAGGCCTTGGACTCAAGTAAGCGTAACTAAAAGGTTGAAGATGACGATTGCTTACGCTTACCCAATATCGGTGTTATTGTCTACCTGGCACTAGGTTACTATATTTGTGGTATTCTCTAAGAGGAAAAATAATACGGTTGTGACAGCGGCTTAATTATGAAATATTCTCATTAATATAAATAAGGGTGGGGGTAGAATTAAATATCCCATACAAGGATATCTCCCCCCCCCCTCCTCAAGACCACGTAGCGGCAGCACTTGGTTGGGGAATAATTGGGTTCTAACAGGTGATTGCTTATACTTTAGATTGTTGTTCGGTAAGCTTTATGATTCTGTTTTTTCCATCACGGACGTTTATTTCATCATTTTCCGATTTTCAGCCAAACAGCTGAGCAGCTCATCGCGGAATCTGGGTGCACTCTTGAACACCCATCTGCGGCTAAATTCAGAGCCCATGTAATGGAGGGTGATTGGGAAAAGGTACGAAAGTGTGATACATCTGTTAGTTTACATTAATTTTTAGAATTTCTGTTAGTTGTAGTATACTGTTATATTCCTTTGTGATATTTTTTTCAAAAACTGATTTTTAAACACTTAATAACATCATATTTGTATTTGCTGATTCATTCTGAATCATTGAATAGCCCACCAACTAGTTGAAGAGTCACTTTATTTATGCTTTATCTGCTTCTGTGAAGGAAACGTTTTTTGGGAAGAGGTTTACTCACTAAACAAGTGGCGTTAGTGCTTCAATTAAATTTTTTGTTTGTTTCTGATTCACATGAGTAAATTTGTGAGCTTTTAGTTTTACTTATTAAATTAAGGGAAAAAATTACCTGTTCTGTTATATTTAAAAAAGCAACCTTTATATTTTAATTTATTTACATCTGGGTAACTTGTTTATTTACAGAAGTAATTTATTTATTTTCTCAATAAACAAATTATTTTGTTATTCAAAATATTTTAGAACTTACGCACAATGCTTATTGATTTTAAAAAGTATAACATTTGAGACATGAGAATTAATGATAATTATATACAAAGGCTTCATTTTTGTTACGTAGTCCTATTGTTTAATATTGTACACCTCCATATTTAATCCTTATTTTATTGGACAAAAATATGACATTTTTAAGCAATGAAGTATAGTTGTTAATCATGATTCTATTCTACTTACCATTATATTTATAGTTATGCTACCAGTCACCCTAAAACTATGAAAATAGTATAGTGCATAAGGGAGCTTTCCAGTAAAAGTAAAGTGCAGGCCTTGTTATACGTCACTGTGCACAATGGACAATTCATTTTTAAGTAAGATATCGTTTCTCACTCTGGGTATTAGATTTTAGGCAGTAGTAAATGGATTTTGGTGGGTTGCATTGCACTGTGTAGTTAACTCTACTTTTTGCAATGCCTCATTAAAAGAGAGAAAACCTTAATTCAGTGTCAGCGAATGCAATAAAACCAGCTTAAAGGCTCATAGTCATAGAAAGTGAAAAGCCACACTATAAAATAACTTTAAGCAAAATATTCTGAAAACTAACATTTACACAAGCCGGAGCTTATCTATCTAGTATGTTAAATGTATAAAATATTTCATCAAAGAATTAATATTACAGTTTACATTATAAGATATAAGACAGTATCTTTTGCACTAATTTTGAATGTACAGTGAGTGTTAAATAGAAAACTCATTGCATATAATTACGAAATACTTTCCAAGCACTCTAAATTAAACCAATCCTCATTTTCTTATAAGAATATATTACTTAGTTTATAGATTTTAATCACTTTTATCAGGAAATAGATGAATATGGTCCAGAATACAGTATGCCCAGATTATTTGTTTATTTGTGCTATATCAATAACAAATTTAATTTAATTGTTTTCTTACAGGTACTCTGACATAGTTTAAGTGTCATTTGCTATCACTTTGTTTGAAATTATATTTATTTGGTAAATATATCCCACTCCCAGTAAACTTAGTTATATTTAAATATTTAATATAAATTATACTGTACTTATACAAATAGAACATTTTAAATTTATTTAGCATATTAGCCAGTAGGTTTATAGCAAAAATGAAAACAGTTTGATATATTTTTTTTATTAGCTTTTGATTCTATTTCATATTTTGAAATAAAGTGCTTAGTTTCAACTAAATGCTTTTTTTGAGACTATATCTTTATAATAATTTAACTTCAGTGTTGTGGAATAATTAATATTTATGATTAGCTTATATACATAATGTGATATGCCTAACATATGTATACTTTATTTAATAAATTTTATTTTTCAAAGATTAACACTAATAACTGATGATAATGGGATGGACTCTGTATGAGAGTTGGTATTTTTATTTTAAAAATATGTGTGCTTATGGCTGCATTTTCAATATCATTTCCCTCATTAAAGAGTCCATGGACTATTTTCAATGAGAAGGAAATAGGTGTCACTTTCTTATAACTGGATCATTATGGGTTGAGGGAAAGAACTTTGAAATTACGGATAGTGATTGATTGGTTACAACAAAAGGCAAAGTTGTGCAATAGTTATTGTAAGCATGTAATTCTTATCAACAATACTGTTACTTTAAAAATTAATGGCATGGTTGTTGTGGTAACAAAACTTTTATCAGTTTTCTGGTTCTTTTAATACTATCCTTTTCATGTTTTATAAATTTATGCAGTTTTAATTTATGTAGAGTTAGTGATAAAATTACATTTTACTAGAAATAGTAATACCTTTAAGTTATATTGTAATTATAAATAGTTTAATGATGCAAAATTTATTTATAATAACTCAAAATATTTTGCAAAAGATGAGACTACTTAACCAGCCCTGGCCATTGTAAATTTTTATATATTTAGAACAATAGAAGTTAGGTACAAACTAGTGTCAACATCTGTTTTGGTGTCTAGATTTGAAAAAAGTTTTTTAATATTTTCTGAAATTTTTACATACTGTTACTAGTGTTACTAGTATATGTGACTGTATTTTGGATATTTTATTATATTATTTAGCTTTTATTTATAGAATTAAATAGTTCTTTTGCTTAGGTAAAAATAATGAATTAACACAACCCTTGGCATAAATTTATTTAGATGTAATATTTTTTAAGTTGTTTTGTGTCTCAGTAATTTAATTATTAAAAGATCATTATTTTATAATATAGAAGTAATTTGATCTGAAACTTATTAATTTAATGCATATATTGATTATATATATATATTCCTTTCAATTTCCACAAAATTCTGTATGCATCAAAATCTCAACATATTATGTCATAGATTAAGCAATATCTAATAATAATATAAACTAAACTGGGTAAAAATTAGTTGTGTTTTAGTTTTTGAAATCTGATATTTAAAAACTGGTTTATTATTTATACCTGCATTATTTAGTAATGATAACCCGCATTTGTTTTGGTTAGATTTCACAATTTCATGCAAGAAATCAATACAAATGAGTACAAAGTCTAATTTCTATTTCTTAGTCATTTAAAATATAAAAATATGTACTAAAGTTTGAGTTTTTAAGCTGCTAGTTAAGCTATTATTTATAATTTTAAATTGTAAGCTATTATTTATATTAATATTGTTTTTGGTTGTGGATTGCTTGTAATGTTAATTGTTATGCATTTCTGTTTGACAGTCATGATAGCTATGTGTGATGGGTGGTTTAAACAATTAGCTTTCCAACCCCTAATCTCTCTAATTCCACCCATAAGGTCTTTGTAGATTTGCAAATGGAGAAAAACTCAATCAAACCTCAGAGACATTACTCATTAAATACTTTATTCTTTACTTTATTACTCTGACTCTGAGTGTTACCGGTTCAGAACCCTACCACTTCTTGCAAGTCGAATACTTCTAGAAATTAGAGGAATTCTGGCCCTCATACACTCTCCTTCAACTTAGGGGGACACTTCCTAAGATATGCTGTTGTCTGACTTAATACAAATCAAATTTAGCCCCCACCCCCTAAGCATGCATATCTCCTTCCTTATCTAAATACAGAGATGAAAGTGTAACAAATAATAACATTATTCAACATGATGAATAAAAATTAAATAGGTAGTAAGTTATACATAATGATAGTAGTCACAAAGCAGGCAAACATGAAAAGGAAAATTGTCTCTTCAACCTAGGTTAGGGGTTAAGTTAAAAGAATCTATTATTAAATCTGGTTTACTATTTTCAATTACTTATAGTTCTTGAAATGTTTATGACAAATATATTTCAGTTCATAATTTCCAGTCTCAGCTTGTCCGAGGAGTACAAATGTTATTTAGGATATTTCGTTGAACTCTTTATCCATTGCTAATGATTATGACTATGAAGAAGAGTAAGAAATCACAGGAGAGGATTTAAAAAAGGAATTTTAGATTTGAGAAGCCTGTCACCTGATGTAAGCTGCATAGATGGAGTTGTCTTGCTTGGCATGTCAATAGTATCTTATGTCAAGGCTGCTCTCAGTGTACTGATGCATTGACACTGAGCAGTAGTGTTTCATCAGGAACTACTGTTGCATGGCTGGTGACATTGATAAATGTGAAGCTTGTTAAAGTCTTTTACTGAAGTTTAACACAACTGATTGCTGCAGAATGTACAAAACAGTCTATGAAAAAGAGAAGAATAGGCAGCAGTTCATATAAGTTGAAATAGCTGGAAACTAAGTCAGTAGACTTCAGACTGCCGATCATCAGAATTGAACCAATCTGGAACTGAGGTCACAGAACAACTCACTCGGGCTGTAACTAGTGTAAGGCTGACAAGGGAAAACAGAAGAATGGTAGAATGGCTTTGAAGTACTGTGGAAAATAATTACCACAGGTGTCAGTCAGTTATAGGACACAACTACTAGTTGTGAACTAGGCCTCCCACCCTTTTTCTCTTTCACGCATACATTATATCTATAAACCAAATACATTTTTTTTGCCACAACAAATAGGCAGAAATATATTAAATTGCTAGATTACTCAAAATGAGGAAAATTAAATAGTTAGAATCTTTCAAATGGAGCTGAAATGAAAATGTCTATACATGTTAAATACACATATTTGTAAAGAGAAGTTTCTCTTTCCAAATTTACAGTTTAAAGGGTTTCTTGAAAACTAGAAAATACAATTATATAACTTAACAAATTTTAATTACAGTAAGATCCTTAGAGCATCATAGTTAGGAAAATTTTTAGTTCTATAATTTATATTTAAATAATATCTATTCCAAACATACCCAATGTGCTGTTAACCAAATCAAACCCCAAATTCGGGACGGGTATTCTCAGAATTTGCGTTTTGGGTGTTACACTATGTATCTTTTATTTTGTAATTGTGATTGTTTAAAATAAACTGTTTAGTAATTAAGTTAATTATGCAAAACTGAATAATAAGATTAGGATGGGGGTGGCTATATTATAAGCTTTAGTTGTTATTGACATTATAATGTATCAGAGAATGTTCCAACAGAATTACAGTTAAAAACAGGCTGTTTGACATTTCAGTTTTATTTTTCAACAGGCTGACCATGACTTGAGTGAACTGAAGAACATGGTGGAATGCCCACAAGGTACCTTGGTGAGTAAATCTGCTGCCCTCTGCTCATCTTTCTTGGGCATAGGTGTGTATGCTTGGTCTTTGTGTGAAATTTTTCAGTCTTATTTATCTTTGTCCAGCCTCTTCTTTACTTAGTGCTCTGTGCTGGACACATTCTGAATTGTGTACATCATTGGTACAGATTCAGTTAGATGGGCTAATGTCTTGTGCTTTAAAATAAAAAATGGGGAATGAAATTGTTTGTCAGAGTTCAGACTTATCTTTTTAAAAAATATATATATATATATATTACTTATATAATTTTAGTTTACTGACAACATATTCGAGTAGCATAATTTTACTCATGCAATAAACATTTCTTTTGTGAAAATAATAATACTTTTTAAATGAAACAAAATCTAAAGTGTTGAAACCACAAGTTTAGATGCAAGCGACATTTTACTTTAAAGCCTAATACAAGTTTTATTGTGTATGTAGGGGAAAACTCTATGCAGGTGTGACTTTGAATCATAAAGACCATCTTCTTTTCCAGAGCAATAGTCATTTTGTAGAATTTTTTTAATGTGGAAATATGTATGAGAGATGCCCTTATGTCAGTTGCTATTTGAGGTTTGAGCAAGTGTGTAAACAAATGGGGACTTATGGACATCATCTCTTAGGCAAAATTATGCCGTGTGAGCCAGTTATAATGTGGAGGTATACGGTATTGCTGATTTGATCTTACAGTGAGTTATAAATAGAAATTACTACTGAATCATAACAAATGTCTATTGGGCATATCATTTACATATTTGGGTTAAACTTATGGTTTGCAAGTCACCCATTCATTGCACTGGAGTCTGTAAAGATACTGATGAATCAGAATGAGTACAAGTTGATGGTCTTTCCTGTTCACACTGAAGATGTGGTCATTAATTAATGAATAATTATGTCTGCGAAGTGTGTTCTGGTTAGTTTGAGATTTAATTTCCAAGATTAAAGGACAGCTTCAGTTTTCACTGCAACAGTTTGTTTTGTTTTCATTGTTTGTTGCTTTTCCATTTTTTTAAAAAATAAAACCAATAGCTACCAGTAATAAAGGAAATAATATAGCACTTTCACCTCACCTCAAATTAAAATAAATCTATAAATAAAAAGTTTAACAACCCATTGCCATGTGTAACATATCATTAGACCCGCATCATGCTCCCACCCATCCTACAGCACCCTACCTGATCCCTTATTCTGGCATGAAATTGGCCTGAGTCAGAAGCAGTCCCCTTTAAATTGATTGACTGACTGACCAGTATTAAGTACAACTTACTTTTTGATTATAAATATCTATTGTATTTTTTAATGTTAGCTTCTTTCACCTTTTCAATATAAAATAATGTCTGTTCTGATTTTCAACAATGCAGAGTTACAGAACATCTGTTTTAAATAATGGAGAAAATGAACTAAATTGCAGAAGTAGAGTTTAATTCACTTAAGTTAAGCTTAATTAAGGTTGCACTTCATTTGAGATGCCGGTTTCAAATAATCTTAAGGTCAAGAGGGCTCAGAAAAAATGTCAAAGAGCCAATCATACTAGTCAAATATAAATGGATACAGTGTATAAGATCTCTCTCCAGCAAAGGTAAATGCAAATGTAAGACAGCATCATTTAATTAAAATTAATTTTATTGTTGTCTGTTTCTAAAAAAATTGTGGGGAGTATTACGCACTGAATGTAATGCTTTTGGAACAAAAGAATATGTTTAATGTGACTCTCTCACACATGCACACACATACATGAAAACAATATGCTTAAAAATATATTCTGTAAAAATTGTGTGCAATTTAAAAATTTGATTGTATAAATGTAGTAATCCATTCCAGCACAAAATGGCAGGAAAAAATGTATATCACTGTATATCTCCAGCATTGTTTTTCTTTCACAAATTGATTAAATAGTTTTAAAAATACATATGTGTGTATAATATTTTCATGGCAGTTATGAACAGATAACTAAATGTGTGATGTATATTATTTATTTATTTTTACCACATGCATACATTGATTTCAAAATGAAAGGTCATATTATAATTTAAACAGCTACACGAAAACCTAGTCTTCTTGTCTTTGCAAAAGAGTGAAAGTATCCTTTTATGGATTTTATAAATGAATTGGCACAGATATTGCATGGAGGAGTTAATTTTTAAAGTGAATGAATTATGTCCAGAAAATGCGGTTCCTGTTGTTGGAGCAGAAATATTTGGAGTATCTAGAGGATGGACGAGTGATGGAGGCCCTTCACTGCTTACGTCATGAATTAACCCCACTTAAATACAACACCGATCGTGTCCACACGCTTAGCACGTGAGTTATGGTACTTATTTCACTTTAAAAAATGCAAAATACAACTTATGTTTTAATTTTGAATTAGGCAATTTTAAAAAGATAATGTTTCATCAGTTACTAGTTGCATTATCATAATTGCCATCTTTAAAAAATATTTAACATGACTTTTTTATTTTTTCTAAGAACATGGATATATGTTTTAAATCAGTGAATTATTTATTTTCCAAATATTCTTCTTTTACATGATATACATCATTATGCGTATTTTTACTTTACTATGTGATCTCTTGAAGCAGTCAGTGTACCTTCCATATTTTAAAAAGAGTTCATCACTTGACGTATACTCCTCTTCTGGTTCCAATGATTGTCTTCACTATCATCAGTGCTAATATCAGGGTTCCCCTGCATCATGTCTGGAATTCTGGAAAATGTCTGGAATTTTGATTTTAGCCTTGCTGGGCCTGGTAAAAGTCAGTAAAATGTCAAAATAGTCTGATAAAAAGTCTTAAATTTTAGTTTTTTACTGTTTTAATTTTTAGGTCCATAAACTGGGGTGACACAATTTTCGCACATGTGCAATGTCATAATTCAGAAACCATTTTTTTAATTCTAACCACGACATATACAAACCCGAATTATTTAACAATTTTCCATTAATAACTTGCAGAGATATAATAGCTTCACTAGCACTAAAAATGGCATGATTTCCGTTACTGACATCTTGCATGATGTTCCTTGCATACTTTTATACATTGTACTAATATTCTCTTGACAGTTTTTCAAAGAGTCTTCAATTTCCAATTGCTGGACGTCAATTACAAACTTGTACATTCAAAACTTTTCACAAGGTTAATCAAGGTCACCCATTTTTGCCCAAAATGCTTGAAAATACAAAGTTGAATTTTTTAAATCTTGGCAAATTATAGATGGGCTATGAACAAATAAACATTATAATGTGTGCTGAACATGATTCTGACCTTAGTTTGTAACAATTTACAATACTTTAGGAAATATTTGCCGATTTATGAAAAATAAACATTAATTTAAAAAATTAATAACTCCACCTATTGCCAAAATTTAATTTTATAAGTTAAGAAATTTATGTACACCAAAATCATGCACAACCATCTAAAATATTTTTAGGATAACTTGGAAAACTTTTGTCAGCAATAACCCTTCACTTAACAGGAAGGAAATACACTATTTTTGTGAAATTTCCTACCATTTCATTCGTACTTAAATATCTACACATTAGAAAGCAACCAAACTTGCATGCATGAAACTGAATGTGTTCTAAAACTTTAAAATTTGTCCTTCATTTGTTAATTCCAAAGATATTTTAGCCAACCCCCCCCCAAAATAAAAAAAATCAGGATATGAACATTTTAAAGTTGTACAGTGTCATAATTCAGGAACCGTTAGTCTGATTATAACTAAAATCTACTACAAGCTTGAATTATCTGAAAAGTAGTTTCATTACTTCCCAAGGTAATTAGTTTCATTAGCGCAAAATATCACTCTATAACTCAGTTTCTTATATGATAAGAATAGTCCTATGATTTATTTTTTTTATACTAAAATGCCTGTCTTATTGTGTGTAAGGGAGAAGACTTTTACTACACCCTTAAAATCCACCAAAACTGCTCTGAGCTGGTTAATTTAAAAACAGTTTGGCTGATATGGAAAAATTAGTTTACCCTTCATGTTTTTCTCTTCGTTCATATGTTGTGGCATAATTATTTTGTCGAATATTAAAGACCTGGATAAGGACTCATATATAAATTGATCATAATTGATTTTGGTTGCTCTTTGTTTTTGTTTTTTTAGTCAGGTATGTTGTGTGTATTAATGTTGATGGTGTTCCCCACAGCCTTATAGACTTAGGGTTTGTGGTTTAAAATCATCATATACAATTGTGCATTGACTTCACCCTCTGTTTTAGTGCATAGTTCAGTGCATAATCAGGATCAGAGGTATTTGCGCTTTGCTACATATTATTGCTCAAGAACAATTCATTTATCATTATTTTTTGGTTGTTTAAATTGTACATGTAATAGTAATATTGCAGAAAAATATTATAGTCTTATATTTTTCAAGATTACAGTTCTACCACTTTGAAAGTTATATTACCATCATTCATTTGTATTGTGATCTTCCAAATGATTTTGACACTGTTTTGATTTTCTTGTCTTGGTGGAGTTAGACAGAACCCAAAATGAGGATAATATGAATTGTACATCCCTTATTAGAAATTCTGAAATTCAGCATGCTAATCATGACACAAGCGAAAATATATCATGGCAAACTTAAAAACTAAAGGTAATTATGAATATTTAGTAAGCTGGTTGTAGAAATTTAAGAGAGAACATGATATATTTTTTAAAGATTGGTGGCAATACAAAACAAGTAAAATACATCTTTTATTCCATATATGACATTGTAATTGGAAACCAATGAATAAAGGTAAGAAACAGAAGATATTCCAGAAATGTGTTTGTATAAGGGACATTCAGCCTGTATTTAAATAATGATGAGGGAGATGTCCCACCCACCATTTATTTATTCATTGATTTTGTCAGATTAACTAACAGTTTTCATGAAACACACTCTTGTCTATTTTTTTGTTGAGGTGAAGAACTTTTTTTCTGTTTTCAGTCGAGGTGAGGGGGTTTTGAACAAAGATAGTGAACAGTGGGGAAATGTCGTTACAGCATACCACTATCGTCTATGTGACGTCTCCACTGTCATAACTTTATTCAGTCAAATAATGGCTTGTCAGTACTATGTAGGACCCGTTTGTTGTTTGTCACAGTGTCTTACATGAATACACCATGGATGTTTGTCTTTTATTATACGTGCAAGGGTTACGTATGCTGACATGTTTGTATGCGAGATTGTATGGGGAGTGGAGAATGTCAACAATACAAGACAGTACAAAGTAGACACTGCAGTCCCCCCTTTCAAAACACTAGTAGACAAGTTACTATTTTATGATGAATATGATTGAACTTTATTGTCCATGGGTTCTCTTTCGTGCGGTGGATAAAAGATCGCTCGTTTCACAAACCCTTTAGTCATAAAAACATACGCTCTGGGAATAAAGCAAATTAAGAACATGCAAAACAGCGGCAAGTTCTCAATGCAAACAGCTACAGCACAAGTACAAGAAACTAATAGGAACATAAAGTTACTAAAAATGTCAAACAAACGAGAGTCTTGGAGCTATTTAGCTTCTCCACAACTGAATAAAAATAGATAAAGGTTTAAATCTTAAGTTCAGATCCTTTGTCTTTCTTAGCCCTCCTACTAATAATTAATTTTTTGTGCACTGAAATTTCTAATAATTGAATCTTTGATTACTCACAGAATTTTGTATACCCTTCAAAAATTAAGTTGGATGTGTCCCAAGAAAAAGATCACACTCAACCGTGCAAGAAAAAGGTGAAAAAAAATGAACTGGCTTTACCCCCCATCTTATTGCTCGGGAGATTGCATAGTTCAAGAACTGGGGTGTTTACACATGGCTACAAAGTTGATTTTTCCTTTTTGTTTCTTTGTTTTGTTTATTTTTGTTGTTTCTTTGCATTTTGACATTCTTCGTGTGTTTGGGTTTATGTTGGTTTACATTTACTGTTAATGGAATAGAAATCTACAGATATTGACTGACCAGCATTAGTTCCATATTGGATGCAAACATGGAGTTTCTATTTAGTCATAAGTTTCTGATTGTAAACTGATTGTTCTAAAATTTGACAGAAAATTAATAAAATGTTCTTCAGACAAGAATAATTGATGGCGTTCCCCACAGCCCTTGAGACTTGGGGTTTGCGGTTTTAAACCATCATACAAAAATGTGCAGTGACTTCACCCTCTGTCTCAGTAATGCATATGTGAATGCATTTTCAGGAACAGGGGTATTTGCGCACTGCAACATGAGTCTTCCATTATTTCTTGTTCATTTGAGTTTTCATTTATTTTTAATATATCTTTGCAAAACCTCAAAGTAACAAGACATTTTGGGATTTATTAGATTATTTTTGTCATGACCAGGCATTACATTTTAAAATAAAAAAAATAATTTACTGTACTTATGAATGGCAATCCTTAAACTATGTGTTGCACATTTAATTCTGGCTATCCTCCACATCTTTTCACTTAAATAAACCAGTTAAACAGACTAGCAAATGAACTAACAAACTTCCCAACAAATAAATATTTAAATGAACCACTGACAATAAATGATACAATGAAAGCAGATAACTGTACAAAGCCAAATGAACACCACATTTACCAAATGATTCTACTTATCACTTTACTACTTTTAATTAATAAAAGTTATAGCTATTATCCTGCAGGTGATTATTTCTATTCCTTCTTACTGACTTCATAGACATATTTCTATTCCTTCTTACTGGCTTCATAGACATATTTCTATTCCTTCTTACTGACTTCATAGACATGCTCAGGAACAGAAGAGATAGCATGATGCTATGATGTACGGTCATCAGTTATGGTTGGTTCATCATTTGCAATATAGTGGAGTTTGTCTGTTATTAACTGATGAATCTTATTTTCAGTATTACCAATACTATTACAGTAATTGACCTCACCAGGTAACAAGTCTTATATTCATTTATTTTAATGTCAAAGAAACAGACTGTCAAATAAACCACCAAACAAACTACTGACCAAAAGAACTCCCAGCTACTGAAAGAAACTATTTCAGCTAACCAATGGGAAAACACTGAACTGATATATTCTTATGGTTACTGACTAAAATAATAATATTTTTAACAACAATGCAAACATCTGAACTCATGCAATGACATTAACTATATATAGTATGAAGTTGGAGAGGCGTAGTTCATTTGTGTGAAAAGACATTCCCGGTTATTCAGCTTGTATGCACATGGGTACTGTCGGTTCAGTTTTTGTTGAGATATAGGAAAGACAGGCTAACAATATCTATAAAGATAATATCAAATTAACTATATTTTTACAAACTAATGGTTAGAACAATTTTTCAATTTCTTTTATTTAAAGAGCTTTTCAACTCTGATTCAGTGAGTTATTTTGGGCTGCTGTTTCTTTTTCAATCACACTTGATTGTATATATTTTTTTGGGGTGGTGGTGGTGGTGGTGGTGGTGTTAAGTTTTCTTAAAGGCAGCAGTACTTGGTGGGTTACCCTTTTCTGGGCTTTAAAAATTTAACCCAAAATTTCAGTGTTCAGAAGTTTTTAGACTGGAACAGAATCAATGAGATTTTCCATACCCCTTAAGAATTAGGGTTTGTACCTTAAAATACCATACCAAAGTTTGCATTATCTTAAACCTTTCTGCTTCCTACCTCTCCCTTAGGCTAGGAATTAAAGGCATATTTTGTTTTTATTTATTTTTAATATTCTGATCTTTGACATTGTCAGATGAATAAGATACAGTTCATTGAGTTAGATTATTTTAATTTAAGTGACAATGTACTTAAAATATTTTTCAAGGAACTTAGTTGCTGTAGTCATGGCAATCCTTTCCTTCTAAACTACTGGTTATCCAGCATATACACAGAATACCCGAAGAGGAAAAGATTTCTTTTAAATATCTGACAACAGCTATCAGTATGGAGCTGTTGATGGTGTAATATTTTGGAATCACTTAAACTTAACGAACCTAGAGTTGCAACATTTTTCTTCTCTGTTTAAAGAACTTCTTTGATAAGAGATACTGTTTCTTTACTTAAATGCATTTGGTATGTATTTTTAAGACGTGAAGAAAAGTGTTCTTAAGGTAGCAGTAAATTATATTGATGGCGTTCCCCGCAGCCCTTTAGACTTAGGGTTTGTGGTTTTAAACCATCATACAAAAAAGTGCACTGACTTCACCCTCTGTGCCAATGAGTATGTGAATGCATTTTCAGGAACAGTGGTTTTTGCGCACTGCAACATGATGATTCTTTTAGTTCTTGTTCAGTTGAGTTTTAATTTATTTTTTAATAATAACTGTATCTTTGCAAAATGTCTGTGCAGTAAGAAATTTTGGATTGATTAGATTATTTTTTTAAAAGTGTCAAGGTATTAAGAAAAAGAACTTGGTTATTGTACATATAAATGGCAATCCTTAAATAATTGACTATTCTATTAATCACTGAAGACTGGTCATCCTGCATGTAAATAAATGAGAGCTATTGGTTCTTGTTTTTTGTTGAGGTATAGAAAAGAAAAGCCAAGGATGTATATAAAGATATTAATTAATATCAGTCCGTTTGCTTATTTTTGACTCGGAGACACTTTGGCATACATTACACCTTCCTCCAATATAATGTGATTCTATGAAATGTGAATTTGAAAAATAATAAAGCAGAAAATTTGTTTTACTCTTGTCTAAAACATTACTTTTATTCAGTTTAATTCCTTATGATATATTTAATAATTTCAGCGAACTTATTCAGTTATGTTTTTACAATCATGCCTTGGATCGAAAGTCAAAACATACAGCTATGTGCATTGATGATTTCATCCATTGATAATTTAAAACCAGTTTAAATTCGCTTTGTGGACAACAAAACCATACAAGATGTGCAGCTAACGATTGGCTGGCTTTTAATAATAAAATGATCGAGTCCAAAGCAGGTTCAGTATAATGCAGTCATATTTTTTTCCTCATCAACTGTTTATGATTATAAGTATAGCAGTTTTTCTTCTTTTCTTTAAAATGTATTTTGTAAAGAACTTTCTTACTCTGATTCAACAAAGTTCTGTTGGGGCTGCTGTTTTTTGTCACACTTGAATGTGTATTTTAAGGATGTTTTTGAGCAAAAGTGTTCATAAAGCAGCAGTGTTTGATGGCAGTCCCCGCAGCTTTTGAGACATGGGGTTTGCAGAAGCTAGATGGTGTTCAGGAATGAGGATGTTTGCGCATTACAATGTAGAGATTTGCACTTTGACTTCATTCATATGTTTGAAGTAATTCCAATGTATGATTCAAAGGTCACAGACTTTGCATTTGGCCAAAAATTGCGAAAAAGTGTTCTTAACTTTTGTAAAAAAAAAAAAAAAAAAAAAAAAATAAATGGCATTCTCTGCAGCCTTTTAGACTTAAAATTTTCAGTTTCATATCATTCTTAAAATGTGTGTATTTCACTCTCTGTCCACCTGCAGTAGTAATTAATTATTAAGATATTTGGTGTACAGACTCTGAAACACTTCCTTTTCGTGTCCATGTAGGAAGTAAAGTCTCCATGTGCAAAATTTCAGCTTTCTAACTTTCTCCCAGCAACTGTGAATAGAGTTTTCAGCTGTGTTTATTAGGTTAATTGAATTTTAATTAATTTATTTACTATATTACATCTTTGCCCAATGTCAGGTCAACAAGAATTATTTTATTATTTTAGACTATTTTAAGCAAAATGGTGTACAGAAAATAATGTTAAGAACTTAAAGGACAAACCTTGAATATTTTTTCTCTTATAAACCCAATTGATTTAAGATTATCTACATTGAAATCAGGGAAAATATTATCATTTCTGACTTATAATGCTTATAAGAGTGAAATCTGTCAGATATTATGAAATATAGAGAGAGTATTAGAGCACCTGGGAATCATTGAAAATTCTTAATGTCTTTTTCACTCTGTAGTATACTTTTAGCAGTAAAAATAATAAATACATTTTACAAATTTTATAATACTTTTATAAAGTTAATTTACATGATAATTATATAGAACAAGTTTGAATTGAATCTGTCATGATAAGTCAAACATTGTAAAGCACCCTTTCAAAATAAGACAAATTGTAACATAACATGAAAAGCATATAGGACATTAAGAGCTAAAGTTAAGCATCCATATACATATCAACATTTTAAAAATATTTTTTTCCCTTTAAACTAATTAAAGAACTTTCCTACTCTTCAGTAATTTTGTGACTACTGCTTATTTTCATAATCACACTTGATTCTGTATTGTAGGAATGTTTTTAAACAAAGCATTAAACATTGATGACATTCTCTGCATCTATTTAGACTTGGGTTTGTGGTTTATAACCATCATACAAAAAATGTACACTGAATTCACCCAGTCTCATTGTTTATGTGACTGCCATGTTCAGGAGCATGGATATTTGCACAAATCACATTTATTTTATTTTATAAAGGTTTAAGTTTGCTGTCAAAGTGAGATCTGCAAGATATTAGCAGATTGGCATTAGTTTCAAACTAATCTTAAACATTACAGTTTCCATTTAGTCAGAAATATCTAGCTGTAGTCTGGTGTTTTAAAAATATAATCTAAAATTTCATAGTGTTCTGAGGATTTAAAGACTAAACAATATCAGTGAGGGTTTTCCACAACTCTTTAGACTTAGGTTTTTATTTGCTCACATGATAAATAAGTACCTCCATTTCTGGAAAAAAAAAAAAAGTACAAATATGCTCGTTTTAATTTTTTAAAAAACTTTTCCAAAAATTTTTTTTTTGGTTTGAAATTAAATAATTATGTAAAGCTCAATAAAAGTAATTTGAAACATTAAACATTAAAAAAAATTTTATGGGCAGTTTTTATGCACCAAATTACACTCTTCCAGGTAGAATGATAGGTGCCTAGAAAAACTGATAATTCTGAAATAGAAATTAAAACGTTTTTAAAGCTGGATGAAAATATATGATTTGTAACTTTCTAACCTCAATTAATGTTGACTGAATTTAGTTATGATCTTTTTAGAATGTAAAAAGAAAAAAAGTATCTTTTACTTTTTAAAATGAATGCTAATTATATTATTAACCTAATTCATATTAGTCTATTGGTACATGATATAAGTTCTTTATTTTATATATATATATATCTTATAATATTCATAAATGTGGTTTCAGAAATATTTAGGTGGTAGAGACACTCCCCTGTTATGTAAATCTCAAGTTTTATTAATTTGACTTGAGTTCATTCTCTTAATTTTATAAAGAATGTAGTTTTAGGTAATATTGTATTATGAATGTTTAATTAATTTCTGCATGACAATTTGTTGTTATAATAAAGTTTTTCAATAGGGGATTTAAAAAAAAATTCATAGTATTAGTAATTGTTTATAAGTACTGTATTGTGAGGTTTCTTATGTACAACTAACAACTTCTTCAAAATATTCTAGAACATAACCTTTGTGTAATCTGAGGAGCATCTATATACATGTGTCTGGCATAAAGTGATATCTGCTAGATCTGTATTCTCTTTTAATAGTAATAAACTAATAAATATCTTATTATTTTGGACATTACTGTGTCTTGTTCTTCTCTATAATATGTTTTAATTTTGTATCACTGCCATTTTAAATGTAATATTTGGGCTTTATTCTAGGTACATGATGTGCAGCAGTCCCTGCTTGTTATTTATGCATGTTATAGACTCCGTAATCTGTTTTAATTTTGTATCACTGCCATCTTAAATGTAATATTTGGGCTTCATTCTAGGTACATAATGTGCAGCAGTCCAGAGGGATTATGTGAAATGGCATCTTGGGAAGGCAAAGGTCCAGAATCTCGACAAAAACTCATTGAAAAACTGCAGAGTAAAATGTTTTCTGTTATACACTCAATTTTTAACTTTATCTTAATACTGATGAAAAGCACGTCTTTACACATTGACTTTATGATTGTTGTTTTTTATAATCCTGAAACAAAATTAATTAGTATTTTTTAATCCTGGTAATAATAATAGTTTTTTTAAAGTAATTATCAACATTTCTTTTCACATACACATAAATACAGTCCCTTTAATGTTTATGTGTAAAATCCTTTTTGCTTTGAGAAATAGTTGTGTGTTACCATTTAATCCTCTTATGCTACGGAGTCATTGGATAATATGGATGTGTACAGAGTCAGTGGATAATATGGATGTGTACAATAATTGGATAATATGGATGTGTAGAGTCGGTGGATAATATGGATGTTTTCAGAGCCATTTATGATCATGGACAGCTTATAGGATACACGTGGCACAAAACATGAATTTTTAAATATGAAGCAACCTTCATTTATATTGGTTTTTAAAATAAAATAATTGACTGAAGCTAATTGTAATTAGAAGAATTAGAATTTATTCCTTTGGGGAGAAGATACTTTTATGTAACTCTTTGGAATGTTTACCTTTACTTGTTCTGCTTCTGGTAAGTTCGCACTTTAGTGAATGTCCAACAAACTGATTTTCCTTTAGTGAATGTCCAGCAAACTGATTTTCCTTTAGTGAATGTCCAACAAACTGATTTTCCTTTAGTGTATTCTGTAATTGGAGACAAATGCAACATGACAGGGTTCATTCTTAAGCTTTCTAGTCTAATTCATATTTAATGGGCAGCTTTGCTACAGAATTATTCTTGCTTAGACACTGGAACTCTAATTTAAAATAGAGTATGCAGGATCATATGGAGATTTCTCAGTCATAAGGGTCTAAACTTCTGTAAATAACAAGAATGGTTTGCTGTTAGTATTGCCCATTAAATATAAAATAACTTAATTAAAATCAGTAACTAACATTGTGATGTAAACCTTGACTCAAGGCGCTGGCCTTGCAAGTTGGTGGTCAGGGTTGTGCTGTTCTGCTGAATATAATAGTTGAAGCCTTTTCAGCCCACACTGGCTTGGGATTGTCAATCTGTGCCCTCCTTGTAAAACCTGTAGAGATTTTAATTAATATGGAGTACTAATATTAAAATTTGTAAAATCTCCAAAATTTCTGGGCCAGAAATGTTTTCAACTGTATTTTCCATACAGGTTTTTCTTTTAAAAGTTATGTAGCAAAGTAGAAGTTTAATTTCAGTCAAGCATACAAATTTATAGACATAAATTTTGAATCAAACCAAGTGATATCACTTCTAGCTTCTAGGTAAAACTGATTTACAAAAATTTCTAAAACAAGCAGATAAGTGAAGTAATTGATCAAACCTGTAAAGATCCCTCAACAAACAGATAAGTGAAGTAATTGATCGAACCTGTAAAGATCTCAACAAGCAGATGAGTGAAGTAATTGATTGAACCTGTAAAGATCCCTCAACAAGCAGATGAATGAAGTAATTGATTGAACCTGTAAGGATCCCTCAACAAGGAAATAAGTGAAGTAATTGATTGAACCTGTAAAGATCCCTCAACAAGCAAATAAGTGAAGTAATTGATCGAACCTGTAAAGATCCCTCAACAAGCAGATGAGTGAAGTAAGTGACCAATGCCCTCAGAATTGTCTTAGAAAAGACCCTTTAAATTCTTTGATGCTGTCATATCGACAACTTCTGAAATACATATTGGTTAATTGAAGATTTTTCTTTGCACTACTCTTATTTGACATTTGTTAACTTAAGTGCTTTTATGATGTCACCGCTTTTTTGCTAAGTGACAAGTTGAAATTTTTCCCCTGTTATCTCAAACCTGATAAGCTAAGAGTATTTATCTTGCTGCTATTGATGATAAAAAAAAAAAATTGTCAGCACTATCATTATTTAGTTCTTCTAACATGAAATTACATCACCTCCCTTTGGGGAGGGAGAGGAGATATACTACAATATAATGATAAAAAACATTACTAATGAAATTAACATACGTATTAAGAGGGTTTTTCCCCCTGTTCATCATCCTGTTTTCTTCTGTAGAATATATTTAATTATGATTAATAAATCAAAATTTATTGATGATGATGTTGGTACCTGTCCAGGGCACTGTATATAGTTGATTGAATAACTGTACAAGTAATGATGCTTGATGGTTTCAGTGTTCTTGCCTCCAAGTGTCATGCTACCTCCACGGCGACTTCTTACTTTGCTAAATCAGGCTGTTGACCAGCAGAGGGAGCGCTGCCCCTTTCACAACACACGGTTAGACAACGATCCTACTTCCATTTGCCTTCTTATTGATCATGCTTGTAGCAGGTAAATCCAGTCATCAGTTATTTCACACCTGAGTAATATTATAATTAAAGAGCTTTTAGTCAGAACCCACTAATATTAATGAGCTGCCATTACTTCAACTGTTAACTTTAGCTGAGAATCTTTATCTTATATCTTTTCCTAGTTATACCAATCACAGACTTACAGACAACTTATAAAACACTGTTTTCTTATTTTACATTTATGAAAGCAGTGTATTGTTTGTCATGATATTAGTTTTAAAATGAGCTTGACTTAAGACTTTTTGGGTTAATTCTAGTCCAGGTAATTAGATGGATGAGGCAGTTTGTATTTAGCAGATAAATATACCACCAAAAAAAAAATAATAATAATAAAATTTTAACCTTTAATTTTTTACTTAGTAAATCAGTAATTGTTTCTGGTAATGAGATTCCAGTTGAGCTAAATTATTGCATTAGAGTTAACAGTTATTGAACATGGAACCAAACAGGCTTTTGAAAGGCTATGTAAATTCTGAAGTAGAAGTGCAAATATTGTTCATCACAGTTCTTTTGGGGGGGAAACAACACATTTTTGTTGTCCAGAAAGAGTAGAAAACTAGATTTAATGGCATTGTATTAACTATTTTCGTGATTACAAAACCTGATCTGCTGATTATCATCACATACATGATTTTTTTTTTATTCACTTCTTTCGCTATCGCACTCCAGATTAAAGTTACAGTGGTACACAAATGAAAAAGGAATTGAAGCATTTGATCATCCCCTCTGAAGAAGGGGCTTTTTGAATAATTGACTATAGCTTCATCATAATTTGAATAAAAGTTTAAATATAGTATATAATGATTATAATTTTTTTTTAGCTTTATTACACAATTGTATCCATTTAAAGATTCAAAAATATTAAGATTTATGTTCCTGTGACTGTTATAGGGATCAGTTTCCCTGTTTCACAACTCAAATCCTGCATGATCACTGTGATGAGGTGTGGTTTTGTCGATTTTCGCCAGATGGCACAAAGTTAGCCACAGGTTCTAAAGATGGCAGTCTGCTTATATGGGATGTAGACTTGGTGAGTAATCTGTATTACTTTGCTAAATTGTGATAATGATCTTAGAATAAAATGGTTCTTGTTCCCTTATTATACATATTCAGATTCATTTACAATGATTACAAAAGTGATGATTTTAAAAGAAGAGCTTGTTAATGCCTTGTTTAGTAGTTTACTTGTGCTGATTTTATACATTAATAGCAGGAACTACTGTCAGCTTTTCAGATTAAAAAAAATTAAAAAATTCTTTGATGTTGCATCATTGGCAGAATATGTTCCATTTAGCCTGATCTACCGCTAGAGTGCTGGGGCCATGGTAGCTATTTTACCTGCCACTGCCAGATTTCTGATGGACATTCATATTGATGACTGGATGAGTTAAAAGGAAGTGCAACTGTGTGAACAAATCTGACCTGACTGTCAGTTTTTGGAAATTTGCTTTGCTATTTCCAACAGCAAAAGTCTTATCATTGTCTTATTGCATTTGTTTGGGCTATCAAGAGCATGGTGATGTTCATCGACTGTCCCGAGTTTTACCAGACATTTCAGAATCAAAATGATGGTCAGAGGGAAGGCATACACAATCATTTTGTTTCAAATTATGGATTAAGCATCCATTGCATGTGTTGTATGATCTGGAAAATAGGACACAAATGTCAGTAACTGCATGTTCCATGTGGTGACAACAGGTCTACATTCTGTCTTCATAGGCATATTGTTGAAAAACCAACAACTCACTTGTTTATTTAATGATGAGGGTGCTTTTTGTATAGAGGCTGGTCTTCTGTGACATTTATCTGCTCTGAAATATACTGCAGTTTGATATATATTTTTTTTGTTTGACACCATAGAAAGACTACGGTATCTGAATAAACTGGCTAAGGTCACTCACTCTAACTGGCTAAGGTCGTTTAATGTGACTAACTGGTTATGATCACTCAGTTTGACTGACTGATTAAGGTCACTCAATCTAACTGGCTAAGGTCACTCACTGTGACTAATGGGATAAGGTCACTCAATCTGGTCTCCCTTGGTGTCACATGCCACCCACCATTTTGAGTCAAGTATCCTTCTGTTGAGAATCCCACCTACCCCTCAACAAAAGAGGCTGAAATTTTAAATCACTTTGAATCCAAGTATGAAAAACGGCACCAAATTGAAAGAGCAGAAAGCTCTGATTTGAATTTTTAAAAATATATATTAATATATTAATTTCTCTCACCATCATCTGTAAAAAATTTGGTTGTTCCAATACAGTAACAGAATCATCTGCTGCCATGGCTACCTCTACACATCTTTCATGAGCAGAGAGAATAAATCTGTTGGCAGTCAAATGTTAATAAAATTTTACTTTCAAAATCTGAATTAATTATCTTTAGAATCAAGAGTCTAACTGAATCACCTTAATAACATTTTTTCAGTTTTTGTTGTGTAGGAAAATGTGTAAAATCTTTGCAGATTTCTGATTGTGTACAATGTTTCATTGAAAACATTTTAAACATGACAAGTACAAAACTTTGCTTGATCTGGTTTCTAATTACTGTTTTATCAGCTTACACAATCTTGCAAACACGTGCGCTCATGCACACACACACATTTGGTAGTTGTAAATATCTTTGATACAGTTTGTCCATAAAGTGTAATTTAAGTTGCCTAATTGTTATGGAATGTCAGTTATAAATCTTTAATATTTATTGTACTTTCTCCCCCCCCCCAAAAAAAAAAAAAAAAAAAATGTTTACTGTTTACATTTGTTCATTGTTTGTATTTTCTTTTAAAAAAATAATAATTTTCCAACTTTTGTATTGATTATTTTAAAAAGTATATAAAGATATAAATGAAATTTCTTATTTTATTATTAAACAATGAAAAAATGTAATAAAGTATATTTTGAGACATTTTAGACAACTTTTTAAAGAAATGTGCAAAGATTATTTATTATTTTGACTTCACTTTGATTGTAGGAAACCCATGAGATACGAAGTCGCAAGGTTTTTGATAATCACTCCTATGGTGTTGCTTACATTGCTTGGAGTCCAGACAGCTCTCATATAATTGCCTGTGGACCTGATGATTGCTCAGAACTTTGGATATGGAATATTAACGTAAGCAGGTTTTTGTTTGAGATCACAAATGTATATTGCCTTATTTTTAATATGAAAAATCAATGTAAGCAGACTTTTGTTTTAAAGTAGATATCAGAAACATATATATATATTATCTTTATTTCTGATGTGAAATATCAGTATAAACAGATTTTTGTTAAAAATCAGAAATGTGTCTTCATTTCTTGAAGTGAAATGTTAATGTAAGCAGGTTTTTGCCAGAATAGAGTTCAGGACTGTGGATTATCATTAATTTCTTTTAATAATTTGAATAATTCTTTGAAATAATTTTTTTTTTTTGAGAACAGAAATCAGAAATTTATATTGTCTTTATTTTCTGATGTTAATTACCAGTGTAATTGAACTGTTGTTAGACCAGAGATATGAAATATATATTGTCATTATTTTCTTATTATAAATATTAATGTATTTGGACTGTTAGAACAGAGATCAGAAATATATATTGTCATTATTTAAGATGTGGAATGTAAATGCAAGCAGTTTTTGTTAGAATAGAGATCATAGATATATATTGTCATTATTTAAGATGTGGAATGTCAGTGTAAGTAGGCTTTAGTTAATAGAGATCATAGAAATATATAAAGTCTTTATTTTTTTTAATGAAAATATCAATTTGAGCATAGTTTTTATTAAAAAGGAGACCCTCACTGAATACATTATTACATAATGTCAGTAATGACATTTTTAAGTGGACAATAATTGTGAATGAATGTTATATTGAGATCACATTGCCAGTGTATTGCATAACTCATTGGTTTTTATTTAGTAACATTTTAGCATAAGTGCTTTACTTTTAGAATTAAAAAAACAACTTGTTGAAAAATATGAGGCAAGATTTAATTTTTATTTCCCCCCCCCGCCCTTTTTTTCTTTTTTTTTTTTTTTTTGCACACAGACTGGAGAGTTGCGACAGAAGGTTAGCCAGTCTCCAGAAGATAGTCTAACAAGTGCAACCTGGCAACCTGATAGTCGCAAATTTATTACTGGAGGAACCCGAGGCCAGTTCTACATATGTGTAAGATTATTCACTCACATTGTGTACTAAACTGAATGTAGGTCATTCAGAAATCATTCACTCATGGAATTGAACTGATGTAGGTCATTTTAAAAAATCATTAACACATTGGAATTGAACAGAATATAGGTCATTTAAAATCATTTACTCACGTGTTGGTTACAAGCCAAATGTAGGTCATTTACTCACATATTGGTACTGAGCTGAATGTGGGACATTTAAAAATTATTATTCACTCACAGAGTATACTAAACTGAATATAGGTTATTCTGCATGTGCTAAAAATTATTCACTACCACCACCACAGTGGTTTATTGTTGGAATGAGGTCATTTATATATATTCTCAAAAAAAATTCATGCAATTGTGCTGAAATGAATGTAGGTCCTTCTCTAGATGCATGGCTCTCACACAGTGATACTGAGCTAAAGTAGGCCAAACTATTCTGTAAGATCACTCGCTTAAAAAAGGACATTGGTGTGCAGAAAATCAATAATAATACAACATTTAAAATATGATGGCATATAATGCAACACTTTTTATTGGACAGTAATAACAATTTGCTTTCTTAGAACTGTTAATATGTGACATGTTTACAATATAATGTCACTACAGTGCTAGGCAAAGGACTTTAAATTATATTGATGATATTGTATTTTGCAGGATATTGATGGTACTGTTTTAGACAACTGGGAAGGTGTTCGAGTCCAGTGCCTTGTTTGCCAACCTGACAGCAAAACAGTGCTAGCTGCTGATACACATCACCGCATCAGGGGATATAACTTTGATGATCTCACAGATTTTCATATGTGAGTGTTGTTAAGTTGTTGAGTTTTGTTTTTTTTAATTCTTGAGAGAAACTCTGAAAGCAGGATTAAGATGTATTACAGATTGTTCTGAATGTATTATTTTTTCAAAACAAAATGATTGAGATTGGACTTGCTCTTCCCTATGTGCCATAATTACTGTTGTTGCATTTTTACAGATTACAAGAGGACCATCCCATTATGTCTTTCTCTATAGATGATAAAGGGAGATTAGCATTGCTTAATGTAGCTACTCAGGTAAGAGATTATTCCTTATATTTTGACATTTTAGGGCAAATCACTCTTGGAGCAGTAAAATAACTGAGATTTGAAGTTGGGAGAGAGTGGGGTGGTGGTGAGCTTAATGCATTCTGACATGAGTGGGTGGGGACTATGAGGAATTTTCTCCACCAGGAGTAAAATGTTGCATTCTGACATTTTAAAGGAGTAGTTCTTATCCAGGAGTGCAAAACTTTTTGAAAAAAATATGTATTTAATCACTTAATAAAAATTTGACATGGAGATACAAGAACACCTTTTGAAAAATGTACTGGTAGACCCAAAATTAAGAATCATTGTTTTTTAAAAGGGTGGGGTGGCTCTGGAGACAATCTCTATGGAGTGAAAAACAATGGCTTAATAGATTCACACTTTGTTCTTGCACCATGTGAGGATCTCGAAGTGCTAATACATTTGGTAGATTCCAGTTTTGTTTTTGCTTAGAACACCAGCAGCTGAAGGAAGTAAACTTTTTTAGTTGCCTGCAGGATATGGTCCTTGTTGACCGAGAGTTGTTAGGAGATGTACAACTTCATCTAGTTAAACAGTCTCATCTGGTGTTTTTGATTGGTAGCAGTTGTTTCTTTGTCTGGATGTACCATCTCTTTGTTGTTTAAAAATTTTTAAAATGTTTTATATATTTATATAGTGCACTTTCTCGGAAATGCACCTTTTGATTTGACGTCTGATATATGATATTCTTTCTCGATAGTAGCTGATATTACTCTAAGGCTTGATAGACTTTTGAAATTTTCATAATTCATATCATCATTATTATTATAATAATTTTATCTTTCAAATTTTAAAAAATTTTGGTATCATTTTTCCATCTTCCAAAATATTTTATTTTGTTTTGAAAAAGTCTTCTTTCTCTAATAATAATCCTATTTCCTTGATCAGTCATCATTAAACAATGGAGGAGGTTGTTAATGGAGGGATATTGGCTCCACTACGGGACTAACAGAAATGACGGCCTCACTAGGGACCTAATACTGTGTCTGGACTTGAAAGAACACCAAGTTTCTTTGTTTTAAAACCAAACATTGATTGTTGTTTTTTTTTAATTTTTCACCCACTCTTTGACATCCTAGGAAAATCTTAGGTAGATAATATAGATGCATTTTACAGATTAGTTACAGCTTATACAGACTCCTTTTTTTAATTGTAAATTATATTGGCATTTTATAGTTATTCCTCAGAACTTTTGTTAAAGTATTTCTCCTCCTTGTGTTACTTAAAAGTGGTTTAGATTTTGCCTGCTCTTAGTAGAGTTCAATTTCACCCCGTGGTAGTGGTCTTGTATGACCTGTACACCAGTCATCCACAAAGCAGCTATTTTTCAAGTAATAAATCAGCATATAATATATAATGAATTAGTTATGATTTCTTTCAACTTGAAGCATTTTAGTCCACTTGTCTGCATTTCCTTCCTTTATTAGGGAGTGCATTTATGGGACATTAAAGATCGTGTGTTGGTACGCAAATTCCAAGGAGTTACCCAAGGCTATTACACAATTTTTTCTTGTTTTGGTGGCTTAAATCAAGACTTCATTGCTAGTGGCAGTGAAGGTAAGACTTGTTTTCCTTATCATATAATATTCAAATATCTTTTCTCTTTAGTCATTGTATTTGTTTATGTTGTGGGGTGGTTTATTTAGCATGAAGACTTGACATTCTTCATAACGTAATGTGAGCTCTTTCAATTTCTTCTGTTAAAGTATGATTTATTATTTATCTACAGAGTCTTATATTTTGTATTATTTTACTTGTATATTATTTTGTGCAGAACTCTGCATACTATGTATGCATGTGTGCATGCATACATTGTGTGTGTGTGTGTGTGTGTGTGTGTGTGTTACATAGATTATGAACATTCAAAGTAGAAAGAAAAAATTAAAACAGAAAAATAATATAATAAGTATATATCAGTTATCTCTTCCTTTTGAAGGAATGATTGTCAGTTTTTAACTCCGGTTTTTTAAGTTGATACATTTTATATTTAAAATGATGGCATGTATTCTGACCTGCCACCACAAAGTGAGTCTAAAGTCACTTTTTTGACATTTTGAGATATTGATATCAGCAGAAACTAGAAGGAAAGCCCTTTATAATGGTGCCCCATTGTAAGAAAATCCCAAGAACATGCTAAAATTTAATAAAGGTCTTATACATTATTTAGTGATAATTGAATTTGTTTAATTTAGCTAATAATGACCAGCTGGTACAATTCAAAGCAAAGGGGATGCAGTTTTTTTTTTTTTTACAGTTGGGCATTTTGACCATTTTCTGTTGTGACATTCAAAATACTTTTATTTTAATATTTAGAGACTGGATACAGTTGAAATATTACTATTCTACAGAAGAGATGTTTAACTTGCAAAATCCAAGTGAAATCTCAAAATTGACCATGCCATCCCTTCTTACATATTTCACAGCCTCTTGCAAAAAATGAGATGCAATGACTTCTGACTCACTTTGTCGTGAACTGCCACATTTTATTTATAGGATTTGTTGACTAATAAAAGTCTTTTCATTTAGTGATTTCTGAGACTTTATTTGGCAATAATTGTGGAGTAAATTTTCATATCCCTTCTTATTTATTTCTGTCTCCCTTTACTAGGACTTTCAAAACTGTTTATGTTTTCCAGTACATAGTCTTATTAGTTCTTTTGCGTAATTTAACTTATGATGCATAGTTAAGAAATACAGAATTGTGTAAAATAATTTAAATGTTTGATATTATAAATTTGTGTGTGTAAAAATCATATAACCAGAGAAGCATACTTGACGAGTTGTATCTTTCAACACAAAGCCAGAGCCAATGAGGGTTCCTTAAACTGAGTGAAGATAAATGATAAAAGACTACCCAGTAAACATGGTTCTCTTTGAAAGTGATGCCCTGTTGTACTTGTTGCTTGGTATGGTTAAAACGTAGAGTTGTGTGTACATTTTCCTGATTTCTTGAGGATGTCAGCTTTATCCTATGCTTTTGGTTGTTGCTTTGCTTTCTTTTTGTTCCTATCATCCTTTTTTTGTCTATCTTAATGCAGAGTTTGGTTAATTGACATTGGGCTATTTGTTTCCTTTGTTTGACCTTGACAGTACCATGGCTGACAATGTATCACAACTCTCTTGCCTAACATGTCCAATTTTTTAAATGCTTGTTTATGAATGTTGTTTGAATGTCTTGTAAAAGAAAGTAGCACATAGACATTTAGCTGCCCCTGTGTATATTGTCATTCAGTATAGTTTTGACTATGGCAGCCATATTGTTGACGTTCAGAGATCAACCACTGCACTTGTGCAAGCGGAAACAGCCAGAATGTGAACATTTGCAAACAACATTCTGAATTTGTTAAAATATATAGTTGTATTCCTGAGAGAGCAGTCTTCCTATGCCAGAGGAAATTGATTGAGAGCAACTGTAGCATCACCCACACCAGGTCATTGGTTGAGTACATAGATTAATGTATGGAGGTTTGAGCAGCATGCTAAAGTACTATGATATAGTTCACTAGAGGATGTAGATCTTATTTGCAGCAGTAACTGTTGTTGCATACAGGTGCACTAAAGGACGTAGCTTTTAGTAGCAATAACTTACTGTTTAGGATGCATACAGGCACACTAAAAAAGGATGTAGTTCCTAATAGCAATAGCTGTCTAGGATGCATACAGGCACACTAAAAAAGGATGTGGCTCTTAATAGCAATAACTGTCTAGGATGTATACAGGTGCACTAAATGATGTAGCTCTTAATATACAGATCTCTAAAGGATGTACCTCTTAATAGCAATAACTGTCTAGGATGCATACAGGCACACTAAAAAAGGATGTAGCTCTTAATAGCAATAACTGTCTAGGATGCATACAGGCACACTAAAAAAGGATGTAGCATTAGTAGCAGTAGCTGTCAAGGATGCATTAAACTTTAAAGGATGTAACTCTTATTTGCACCCACTTCAGTTTGATGTTAGTAGCAATAGTTGTCATGACTGCCATCTGTCAAAGAGTCCTCAGTATCTCACTTGTGGGACCAGACCAGTATTGTTGGTTTGTAAGATCTGTGGTGCTTAGTGTAAGTTTGTAGGGTTTGTGGTGCATAGTATTGGTTTGTAGGGGCTGTGGTGCATAGTGTTGGTTTGTAGGGGCTGTGGTGCATAGTATTGGTTTGTAGGGGCTGTGGTGCATTGTGTTGGTTTGTAGGGGTTGTGGTGCGTAGTGTTGGTTTGTAGGGGATGTGATACAAAGTGTTGGTTTGTAGGGGCTGTGATTCAAAGTGTTGGTTTGTAGGGGCTGCAGTGCATAGTATTAAGTTGTAGGGACTGTGATGCATATTGTTGGCTTGTAAGTGTTGCTGTGTGTAGTGTTGGTTTGTGGAGGCTGTGGTTCAACTCGTAGGTTTGTAGGGCTGTGATGCATAGTGTTGGTTTGTAGGGGCTGTGGTGCATACAGTCAAGCTTGATAGGCTGTGCTTAGCAGGGACACCAAGTAGGGAAGCATCTTTATCCAAAAATAAAGTATCCTTGAGTAGACAGCCAATATTTGCAAATTTCTCTAGACTGTCGAATGAAGCTGTGAGGAGTGAATATGGCAGGAAACTTGGCAATAACCTAGAGAGCAAGAGAGGTTTTGTTTTTATATGCTTGTAATAGTTGGTGCTTAAGGCTGTGTATTTGATAGCAAGCTAATATTCTTTTACCATTCTATCTACTTATGCTGTAGTTTTGTCTCTTTTATCATCTGTAGGAGCAAGCATTCATCCCCCTTCCATGCATTGTAAGAAATCTTACCTATTCTGTGCATATCTAACCTAATTTGGTGCATTGTAAGAAATCTTACCTATTCTGTGCATATCTAACCTAATTTGGTGCATTGTAAGAAATCTTACCTATTCTGTGCATATCTAACCTAATTTGGTGCATTGTAAGAAATCTAACCTATTCTATGCATTGTAGATATCTAACCCAATCCCATGCACTCATAAGATATCTAACCTAATTCCATGCATTTTAAGAAATCTAACCTATTTTGTGCATTGTAAAATATTCAACTAATTTTTTTCACACCTGTTAAATCTTGTTCAGAGCAGAATTCATATCAAACCTGACTTCTTTTAAAAGTAAACTGAGATTGTTGACATTGGGGCATCCATAATTTTGCATCACAGACCATGCGTCCCAAATAATAGCATGGCTCTCCTAAGAGCTCTCTTACATACACACACAGATACAGAGACGTGGGGAAAACCGTCATTTATTCTAACTTTTCCTGTTCTGAAGCCCTTTTTCCTTCTTGTCAGGTATGGAGCCTCTTCCTAGCTTTTCATCAACATGGATAATAAGTATGTCAGTTAACAATGGCTCTTAAGTTAACTTCAACCAGCTGCAATAGACAGGGGTAAAGCCAGTATCAGTGACCACATCACCTCTCCTGTGGATTCATTGGGCTGAGTTTCTATTGCCCTAGAAGACTGAATGAAGTATCAAGACCTTGCTTGTACTTTTAGACAAAATCACATCCATTTACCTCAAGCACCATATAAGAAGCACTCCCATGTAATTGCACTTAAAGCATTTAGAAAGAGCCTCTAGATTCTATTGCTTTTATCAAAGTGCCTAAATTGAGCAGTGCCCAAACCACTACCATGGAAATATGCAACCCCCTCAGCCAAGGACTAACACTTTTAAATAACATTTCAACAGGACAACAATTTAAGTGTGACAAGTTCTGCATAAACTCAGCACCTAATCTGCCAGTGTTGACAGTTCATGTTCATACCTTTTCGTTGGCAATGGACTGTCAGTGTCATGGTCAAATTTCATTCTATCTTGTCTACTAGGACAAAAGGGATCTAGGTGTTTACCTGCAATTTTCTCAAAATACATTTCACCAGTGATCACTAACAATACAAGGTCTTTCACTCTTGCAATCCATACAGACTTTGCAAGAGGATTAGGAATCAAAACATTTCTTTGGCAAACCACACTGAAAACAAATATAACTTGCTACCTGTGATCCACAAGGTTATACAGGTCAAATAGTTTGGATAGCAACCAACAAAAAATAATGAACGGCACTTTATCTTAATTCTGAAGATAGAAAATTTATAATTAAAAAAGAATACCTCAAATCATAAAGAATGGGAGAAAACTGACCCTTAAGAAATGGAAAGCACAACCCTGGCTTGATCAAATGTCCAACCATGTATCAAACAAGAAAAATGCTGAGGACCAGGGAGACTGCACTCTTCCGGGTAAGTGCTTGTAAGCTTTATCTCCCTTTGATGTATGGGCCCTATAGCAACTCTGAAACTGTTGTTATCTCTTACAGTATGTTCACCTGTTTGTATGATGAAGAAAGACACTTGTACAAATATATTTTATTTTCTCTACAAGATCACAAAGTGTACATTTGGCACCAAAAGCGTGACCAGCCTGTAGTTGTCCTAGAAGGCCACACGAGAACAGTCAACTGTGTCCATTGGAACCCAAAACTTCCTAGTATGCTAGCTTCTGCTTCAGACGATGGAACAGTTCGCATCTGGGGTCCTCTTTCCAAAGTCAGGCAAGGTACTAGGTTTCGCTTTCAATTTCACACTAATCTGTGTTGTGGTTCTGCTGTTATTTTTATGTATTTCTGTTTGTAACACTACTTTCTGATTTAATCATTTCAAGAAAAAATTTAATTTTAATTTGTTATGTAAGAAATTATGATATCACTGTTGTGAAATTTCATGAGAAGACTAAAAGAGAAAAAAATTATGTTTACAAGATGTTGGCTAAAATCACATTATTTATTTTGTTTGTCGTTTTTTTTTTTTTTTTTTTTTTTTTTGTGGACTCTCATTATTGCTTATTGAAGCAGTTGCATCTAATTAAAACCGAATTAAACACAAAACAATTTTCTTTCTTTGTGAATGGATCAGTTGAAGGAAGGATAACAGTCTGAGAACCTTGTATTGTTCTACATAATCTGATAAATCCTGTTGTAATTTTATTAATAGCATTTGATTTTGTGTCTTACTGTTTAATTCTTTTATTTTATTGCAGTTTATTTTGTGGTGTGACCTTGTCTGTTGTATTTCATTATGAGTGTGTTCTTTTGGGTTGTTAGTGCTGTTATTTGCATTCCAAGATATTGATAGATACAAGAAAATATTTTCTCTTGAAAATTTGGAGTGCCCAATTCACTAAATATTGTTTCATTTTTTTAAATTTAAAGATAAATCCACACCATACTTTACCAACATATTTTTAAAACCCTGATATTTCACTGATTTCCTTTTCTCTAAACAATCGCTCAGAGTTTGAGTGGCCAACATCTTTTATAGGTGTTGTTTCTTTAATGTTAAGTACAACAACAAAAAAGTTTGAGTTCTTATTTATACACAAGATTGATTGATGATGACATGGAGTGGCTAAATGTTCTGAACCAAAATCCTGGAAAAAGCTTGGATTGCTTGCTATTAAAGTACGCAATGATGTGAGACACTTTGTGCAAAGAACATTTTGCTGTGAACAAGTGCCCTACCCTACCGATAAGCAGCTGTACGGTACTCTATGTTATCATCAAGTTCATTTTTGTAAATTGAAAACAAAAACATGTTCTTTCATTCACTTGTATTACAGTCTACATTGTGACTATCTTCCACTTAGAAATTTGCAACTTGTAACACCTAACGCTATTACTGCTTTAACTTTCACAATTGACCAAGATTCCTCTTTGCTTGATTTGTACTAAATTTTACAATTTTTCTTTTTCTCTTCCTTAGTAATTTGTTTGTTTGAAATATTTTGCCATTTTGAAATTATAAATCCATGTAACATTGTATAATTTATGCTGTAGATTTTTTATTTTTTTTATTGACAGATGATGGTTCTGGTCGCAGCACTCCAGTATGACCACAGCATGCTTGCTAATTCATGCAGTTGTCATTGTGTATATGCAAATCATATCATCATCCATTGTCCCATTAGCAAGCTGCATGTGACATCAACTACAAAATTACAACAAATCATCTTCTGAGTGTATGCACAGATTCTCTGCTTCTTTGTGGAATTGGTGATGGTGTGAAGAGATTTCTTTGAAAGCACTTTTCCCAGGAAATGTGGAAAAATTGGAGAAAGGACTGGAAAAGAATACCCCCAAAACCATTAGCACATTAGAGCTGATTGTCAACTTTTCTTTTTTTTTTTTTTTTTTTATTCATTACTGGATTAAGCACGTTTTGAAGGATTTTAGTGTCTAAACAATCATGAATAATTTGAAGGATTTGAAGTGAAATTACATGTATAAAGGAAAGAAAGCAATCAAGCAAGGGATTATAAATTATTTATTGACAGGGTGATGTGGACCGCAGTTCCTTGCGATGCTAGTGATTTAAAATGTAAAATAAATAAGACTTAGAGTACATAGCATTCAGGTCTACATTACCAAGCCTGTCTATCACATTCAGTTTGTTTTGTTTTATTTTTTTTTTAAATCAAAGAAAATAAATGTAGAAGTCCAGTATGGAAGTAAAAATGAACAAGCCTGCTTGGCCAGCTGTTGTGACACTCATGGTTGATTAATGGATTTAACTTTTCCCATGCCTTTATCAACCAGCTTGAAATTTTGTCCACATGGTCTTCAGGGAGGAAAAAATAATTTATTAGCAAAAAAACATTATTATTTTTGTAATTATTTTTTAATTTATTAATTTTATTTTTATTTTTTGTGGGGGAGTGGGGTGGGGTTGAGGTGGGTAGTGGTGGTGACATTTAGCGGTAAGTGAAATGTTTGGAGCAAAATTGCTTATGAGGACATAACTGATAGTACAGGCTATGGAGCTTAGGAAATATAAACAAAAAAACAACAGTTGATTTCTAAGCTTTGACAGGTTTTATCTGTCTTGACCATTTTAGGATGTACACACACCTAGCAGGTTGATTGGGGTTTGTGGCTTACGGGTTTTGTGTGCGATATAATAAGGAAGAAGCCTTCAGTAGCCTGAGCATTTCTGTTTGCAGCTAGAAGTGATTTGATTCGACACTGTGATTTTTTTTCCCACTACATCTGTATTAATTTACTGACTACAAAGTAACCTAGATGGCTTGAATATACAGTCTGGAGATGGCTACCAGTCATTTTAGCTGTCTATTTTCTTGTACATAATTATCACATCTCCACAGATTTGAGTACGTTCAGATAAATGAAGTGTACATATTGCGAATGAAAAGGACAGGTCTACTCTTCATTTCCTGCTACATGCACACTCCTACAGATATACACATGCACCACCCACAATCGCACCTTGCTCACACACATACATTCCTACATGTGCTCTCACACATGTACACACACACACACACACACACACACACACACACACACACACAGAGCCTTCTATTATAAACTCAGGAGTGATGTAATGTTGTAATGGATTGTGCCTGCATGGATAGAGAAAGTACTGGACCATTTTGCATTGGATATCCACTGTCTGAAAATGAAGACATTAAAATGCAGAAGTGGATTTGTGCTAATATTGTGAAAGCAAGGATTAAGTGGTGACTATAAGTTGAACTGCACTTCTTCCTGGAAATAATGATTAAACTTTACAGACAGAAACTGAAAGCAAATGACATGGTGGTCAAGACATTAGTTGAAGAATCTACAAATTGATTTAAAGTAGACATGGTACATGCCTTGCTTTTCATTGCCAGATATGTGGGCAGAATCTTTATAATTATTTTTTAAAATCTTTTGCATCATTATCTTTTCATTTTTCTTCTTGAGAACTAGTTTTAAAAACAAATGTGCTATCATTCATCATATACTGTTGTGAATAGCAGTAGTATTTTTTCCCTATCTGTCATGTTTTGGGATTGTTATCAATATACCATATTTAAACTTCACAAAACTTAAATACTTGCTGAATCTATAATACTTATACGTTTTCTTTTCAAATCAATATTCCGTGTGCTGATCCAAAGGATTTGTTGACTGTAAAGTATATAAATTTGCTTATTAATTTGTTTATTTTGTGCAGACTTCCCCCTCCATAAAAGTATGAATATTAGATTTAAAATATTTAAGAAATAGATTTGCACTAAAAAATCCACCTGTTGCTGTTCAAAGCATATATATTAAAGCTGTGATCTCCATAGTGGGTGCATGTGGTGATCCTTTCGGATGAATATCAGATATATCGTCAAACAAACAAAAAATAAGAAAGAAAATAAAAGCATTAAGCTTTAATATGATTGTATATGATTGTATCTAGACAGGCCATATATATATATTGGTTGGGTACATGTTTTTTTTTTTTCTTACATAGGAATGCATGATCAAAAATTGTTGGAGACCACTGTATTAGAGATAAATTTTTGATAACTGTTTCAAATCAACATTATTTATTATCATTTATGGTGATAATATATAATAAACAATGTCAAGGAACTTTAACAAACCAAAATATTGAGTTTTTTAACACTAGAATGTTTTTGTTTTCTTTTTTCTCATTTGAGTCATGCATTTTCTGAAATGCATTTCTTTGAAGATAGGTTACCTTTATTAGTCCTGTACTGTCAGTGTGTTGCCTACTGGAAGGGAACAGCGGTTCAGGTGACAGTATATGATATCAGTTGCTCATAAACTACTCACACACATCAAACAGTCTAAAACAGTACTTGCTGAGTTTTGAATGAATTTATTCATGTTGATATTTGGAATGTTGTTTGGTTTAGTTTTTAATGGGTAAAAAGTGCTTGTATTTGTATGGTTTTATATGCAAAATGTGTCACAAAATTCTGTGGATTTTGTTGGGGTTTTTTTTGTAAACAGAGGTGTGTTATTTTCAAAGTCAAATATCAGAAGAATAAAAGGTGGAATAGATGTGTGTGTGTGTGTGTGTGTGTACTATTCACAGAATGCTGAATTTTAACTGTTTGTTTTTTGTTGTTGTTGTCATCAGATACTGATAGGGATTTGTTTGGGGTGGGTGGGTTGTGTTTGTCTTACCTGAAATTTGCCTATTATAAATAATATTTTTAAATCTGCAGGAATTTTGCATAGAGGGATAGGCATATTATCTTATGATATTTAATAGCAATGACTTCCCTTATTTTTAACAGTCAGTAATACCTAAGATCAGATGTTTTCTGTGGCACAGACATTTAGTGTCAGAATGTGCAGTAACAATTGAAAGATGCAGTAACTTTCCTTTATGGTCCATGTTGGTTTTTGTGTGGTGGTTTAGTGGTGCAGATCTCGTTCTCATTTGAGCTATATCCTAAAACTTTTGTATGATTGTTGCAAGCTATATGCAGACTGGAATGTGTGTAGTGTGAGGGTTGATATATGTATACTAATCCTTCTTTTACTAAATGCCTATATGTGCATACCATTCTTACTTTTACTAGCAAACAAACAGAAATGTTACCAGGGGTTTAATTTCCTGTTGTTCATGGTCACCTAAATAAATAGAACATAACAGATATTTACACATTCACCACATCAGGAAGACTAGTTTGGCTAATTAATCTGGTTTGGTTAACTAGTCTGGTTGGGTAGTTTTACAGAACTTTAAAGAAGTAGATATGTACACAATTTCACACTGTAAGGAAAACTAATTTGATTAACTACTCTAGTTGGGTAGTTTTACAATATTTGGAAGACAATGCTATTTACTCATCCAACTTAACATTAGCTATTCATACAACCAGATTTGCATGTCATACTGGTACACCAGGCTTAGCATTAGATAATTACACACCCAGATTAGCATGGGATGCTGATAACACCAAGCTTAGCATTAGATAATTATACACCAAGATTAGCCTGTCATACTGGTACACCATGCTTAGCATTAGATAATTATACACCCAGATTAGCATTAGATATTCTTACAAGAGTGAGGTAATGGTACACAAAGCTTAGCATTAGCTATGCATACACCCAGATTAAGTATGAGATACCCAACTTGGCATTAAACAAGATTAGCATTGTCATTTAGGCTCTAAATCTTGAGAGAGAGTTGTTTGTTTTAGAATACTTGTCCAAATGTAATTTAAGTCCTATGTGAGTGTGACTGCCTAAAGATTTGTAAAACCTGGCCCAGAAGCGAAACAATGCCAAAACACTGATAGTTCTCTAAGTTTTATTATTATTTGCACTTATCATCAAATGGAATCACAATTCAGAGCCGTTAGAATCTGTCATGGTCAGTGATTATGAGAAATGTTTGAATAGTTGAGAGTGCTGATTGTATTCAATCATATCAGATCCCAATGAGGTAGGTAACTAAGTTTTAGAAGAAGTAACTGTACTTAAGAAGTGTAAATATGATTTAAGAGTGTGTTTTTTAAAAGCTATCTTAAAAAAACACACCCCAACTTAATGACACAGAAATAATTTCACAGTTAAATTAGTTTTAAAACTAAGTTGAAGTTTTTCACAGCATTTTTAATAAATAATTAATTAATGTGATATCTGAAGATTAATATTGCTGATCTGAAGATTAAATATTGTTTTGAAAATTAATATTTTGTAGTTGCCAAAGCCTGCAAGAAATGGATTGTTCCCAGTCTATCATTATTTTGTAAAACTATTCAACTCTTTCACTAAGACAGTGCAGAAATGTCAGTACTTGTTGATTTCATAAAAGGTTAAAGATGCCACACCTCTTCTCAAGAACATGACTTCTGCAGTGATGACTGAAATGTCTTATATTTTTTAACTTGTGATTTGAATAATGACTTTTGAAGTTTGATATGACTGATAATCTCTAAGTTTTAGCTGCGTAGTTTTCTTAAATAATGGTCTGTACTTTCACTGGAATAATATATGCATGTTTGTTGTTATGATAAAGCACAGTTCTTGATGACTGGTACTGGTAGAGTTATATGACAACTCTTATGCATTGAAATGTAATCATTGTTATTAATATAATGTCCAGTTTTACATTATTTTTAAAATATCTATTGGATATCTATTCCTTTGTCCCCTTAACCCAACTCTTTCCTTCTTGATATTAGATAGATTTCTTTTAGCTGCAGTATAATCTATTCATGGCAATTGTTGAAGATGTTGTGGATGTCTTTGAGTGATTTTACCACTCAGTTTCCAATTTGTGAGATTGATGTTGAGGTTGATTACAGGTGTTGTTTAGGTAACACAAAAGCATGCATGAGATGGGATATCAGTCTTGGCCTCTAGTATTAAGTATATTTTTTCCCCCTATATAAATTGTTCATTTTAAAATCATGTTATAACTGTACGGTTGTAGATAATGCTCAGAACATAAAATCTGGCATTTTGAACACTTTATTTGGGTGACTTTTGTTGCAAATTGTATGTGTGGAGGACGCCTGGATGGGTGGTGCATTAACACCATATCATCATGTTCAGGTAGATACTTAAGTAATTTATTTACGTGGATATACCACTGTTATTGTCAGTCATTACTTAGTTTGCTTAGGTAGATACTTAACTAATGTATTCACTTGGATACACCTCTTGTTCAGTCATTCGTAAACTTATTCAGGTAGATATTAATGTATTCAGGTGATACACCTCTTTTAAACTCATTCATTAGTAAACTAATTCAGGTAGAGATACTTTAAATAATATGTTCAATTGGATAGGCCACTGTTAAGAGTCAGTCATTACTAACCTTCTGCATATTTCTCCCTAAGCTGGTGTCTTTTTCCTCCATTATTAGTATACTTTTAACCATAATCTCTTAGAGAAAATTTGAACTTTTGCAACACACTGACACAAAAAGTGTCAAAAAAAAAAGACTGATCACAAGAAAATGACCCTCAACTTTCCTGCATGTGCCAGTAAAAAACCATTTGGCTACAGCCATTCTCAGATGTGTACTAAGCTTCATTTTGAGAGTTGAACATTTTTATTTATAACATTGAAAGAGTTGTCTGCAAACTTGTATTTATTTACTTGTCTTCACATCAAACATTTGTTATAAATGTGTTGAAACCTATACTTCATTCAGAAGACTTTGTCATAAGTAAGAGAAAACTCAACACAGCTGAAATATGCTATTTTGAGGAGACTGTTCTTTGATAACAACATTGTATATGATACGAGGTCTTGTGTGGTCATTAATTTCAAAGATTGTATATTCCTGCTGACTGACAGAAAGTAGTACTTTTTCTTATATATGCAAATAAAATTACAAATGAAATAGTATTGACTTAAAAACTGAGATTTTAAACTACACATCTCCAACATGATTCTTTCTTTTTCCTGGCAGCAAGGTTAGAAAAGTTGTCAGTAAAGAGTGATATTGTTGTTTAATAATATTTTTTGTTGTTGTTGTTAATCTGGTGATGGGAGTGGAGTTCATAGAATTGAAATGATATTCAGTTTTTAGTGACCGAAATTTGTATGCAACCATTACTTGACAAGATTTTTCTATTATACAAGATTTACATTATACAAATGTAAATTAATTTGAATCTTAATTTCTAATTTTCAAAAAAACCAGCTATTGAAGGGTAAATGCTTTTTCACAGTGTTGATAGGCCTGAACTTTATTAAAGAGGCAAATTTTGTCATATCACCTGTGACATCTAATGAAGCTAGATGATAATTTGTGAAATTAATTAAATGTCAGGAATTCATACAAACCTGCTTCAGCAGTACTGACTGAAACCCGACGCAGAAAATGAATTGTGTTTATTTTCATTTACTTCCCCTATCTTCATTGCTAATTGAGGATTTGTATTACCCTGTGTACTTAGTTGACAAGCAGGGCTGAGACTTTGTCAGTTTTACTTTTCTCAGAACTGAATACCAAATTTTCTTTTTATATAAGGAAAAAATGTTTGAGTTTCTTTGTGTGTGTGTTTGACAAAGGAAAGACGTAGTAATAATTTGTATCTATCTGGTATCAAAAATATTTTATAAAGCAGGTGCCTGTTGCTTCACCACTTTGGTTATATTACCGGAAGTTTTTCACCTGGCAGTGATTCCATGTAACTTGTTCAATTTAAAGAAGAGTCGACTTCTTCAGGTCTTTTTTTTTTTAAAGGCTGTTGTCACATTTTTTTTTTTTTATATATATATACATTTATTTCACTGAAGGCTTAGAAGAAGCATATTAGTATAGCTAAGAGTGAAATAGTTGTGTGCTTATCTCAGATTTCTTGACACGGATTAGAATTGTTTGTTTTGTCGTAAGACACTAAAGTTTTCAAATTTTTCTTAATTGATTATACACATTTAAAATTTCTACAGTTAGATTGCACACTTGCAGAAAATGCATGGAAGTAAGCATGCTGTTTGATATACTATATTTATATTACGAGTAAATGAAGGCCGTAGTGTCATTTTTCATACAAGGAAATATATGTTTATAAAATCTGAATTATCAATCTCCTTAGATACACACTAATTTATTAAAATTAAAATTTTAAAAATGCTCTCCCTTGCCTTTTTTAAATGATAATTTGTGATTGTACTGTACTATTTTGTCTGGTTTACTGATTGTGGTTTTCAGTTAGGAAATTGTTTTGACAACTGTTTTAAGATTGTGCCTGGAGGCCGAGGCAGGAAGTTTTGCACACGCATTTTACCAGCAAATCGGTTTGGTTTGAGATTGTTGGAAAAATCAAGTATTTGCTGATAATTAAAATACATATATATTTATATATGTTATAAGAAATTGAATAACTGTTTATGAAACTTGAACTTCTACAAAGTCAGTATCTGTTGCTTTATTGGGAGTAAATGTATATGTGACTTGAGTCTCTGCAAAATATCGGTTACTTAATTTGGAATAAATGTATGTGAAACTTGAGTCTTTACAAAATATCAGTAACTTAATTTGGAATAAATGTATGTGAAACTTGAGTCTTTACAGAATATTGGTTACTTAATTTGGAATAAATGTATATGAAACTTGAGCCTCTACAAAGTCAGTTATCTGTTACTTTATTGAGAGTAAATGTTAATGTCACCAGAGGTTGAAGCCAAGAAATTTTACTTTTCTGTTTGTGTGTATTGCTAATTTTGATTGCGATATTTACAACACAGTTGTGTTTTATATATAAAAGCAAATTTGATGGCATTGCCAGAAGTTTTTGATGCAAACTTAACAATACATTTCATGCTACTGCAGGGAATTTGTTGTGGTAATTTGGACTGTGGAGTGCCATTTAAACATGATATTTTGCACATTTATCAAATCTGCCTTCATGTGTGTGCTGAAGAATTCTGTGAATGCCACCAGCAAAGAGGAGATTATAGCAATTGAAATTAAAAATAATATACAGATGGCCAATCAGCTTTTATTTCCACTTTCAATAATTCCATTGGAGTGTAGGGGAAATCTCTGTCTTTTGGTGATTCCTTGCAGAGCAATATATATATCTCTTGCATGGCTATATTGTCCTGGAGAACTGTATAGTCCCTGTCAGAGCAATGTATATCTCTTGCATGGCTGTATATTGTCCTGGAGAACTGTATAGTCCCTGTCAAAGCAATGTATATCTCTTGCATGGCTATATTGTCCTGGAGAACTGTATAGTCCCTGTCAGAGCAATGTATATCTCTTGCATGGCTGTATATTGTCCTGGAGAACTGTATAGTCCCTGTCAAAGCAATGTATATCTCTTGCATGGCTATATTGTCCTGGAGAACTGTATAGTCCCTGTCAGAGCAATGTATATCTCTTGCATGGCTATATTGTCCTGGAGAACTGTATAGTCCCTGTCAGAGCAATGTATATCTCTTGCATGGCTGTATATTGTCCTGGAGAACTGTATAGTCCCTGTCAGAGCAATGTATATCATCCCTTGTGGAGAATAGTGTGTTCACTGTAGGTTACTGTATTGTCTATTGTGGGTTAGTGTATTGTCTGTTGTGAATTAGTTTCTTGTCTGTTTTGGATTAGTGTCTTGTCTATTGTGGATTAGCATCTTGTCTATTGTGGATTAGTGTATTGTCTTGCAGAGCAATGCATTGTTTCATGGAGGTTCCAAGATGCCATTCATTGAAGTCCAAGACAAGCTTCAGTATTTGTGTTAAGATCTTTTTTTCCCCTCCACTGTATCAGAGTTGAAACAAGGGATTAGGGGTTATTTGAAAGAATAATAAGGAGCTTAAGTTCTTGGAATATATTTTTGAACTTTGATCTCATTCAACAAGTCTGTGAAGTACAGCTTTTACCTTCAATATAGGTATAATTATCTCCTTTGCTTGGAACTTAACTGCCATTGTGTTACATAAGATGTGCAATTGATATTTTAGCATTTCTTATATTTCATGTTTTGCATTGGCTTTATGTATGCGTGCAAGCGATTTGCATTTGGGCCAACTAAATGTTGAACAGTACTTGGGGCATTGTACAGATGAGAACATTTTGTTCTTATTTTAATGCAATATGAATTTATAGCAATTTAATTTCTAAGAAAATTGTTATTAACTTTTTTGGGGGGGTTGGGGGATTAGAATTATTAGGATTATTATTGCACATAAATTGTGTGTGTGCGTTTTTTAGTTGTGTTCTAGCCACATTATCTCGTCATAACAACATTTGCTAAACAATTTGGCATAGTGCATCATAAGTGAGTGAAGAGAGGAATTAAGAGCTGAACACATAAGATGCCAGAAGTGATATCCCATCAGAATAATTTATTTGTCTTGCAAAGAGAAGTTGAAGTCTTGATGACACTTTCTTGTGTTAGAAGTGTGTATCTTCAAACTTAGTTAAATTAAATTCCCTAGTCAATGAATTATTTCTTCACCATAATTTTATTTTGCCAATTGTTTGGCACTCAAGAAGGAAATGGCAGCAGGCTTACAAGTAAATTATAAAAGCTCTGCTGCTTGGTTTCTCCGTTGTCATGGCTGCAAATGAGCACATTTGTGTTGAAATTTCTGTCACACAAGATCTGTATCAAATATACTTATCCTCAAAATCAGTTCATTGAAAATGATCATTCTAAGCAAGTTCACAAAAAAATTTTTTTTTTTCCTTTTAGGTGGGGATGTGTGTAATTTTGCAGCATTGGTAAAATATATTTATACAGCTGGACCTTGGTTTACCGTATATTCTAGCTGCAATATTGTGCTTACTGATCAGTTTTCCATGGGGTCACATTACTTAATTTGATGATTATTGCTTCAGTTAATGATGGCTGTGTGATACCATTTAAGTCACCCATTTTGGCCACTTGGAACACTCTTCTGCTTATATTAAGATTAAACATTTTATTAATTATGTTATTTTTACTTGTTTAATTAAATTTGGGTGTTTAAATGTTAACTAGATTCCAGGAAACATCTTTTATTTGATTAACAATATTTCTAGTTAATAATTGCTTTCATGGAATGCATTCCCATTGGTAACCAGGGCTCCTCTGTATACATATATTTCTCTAAATTGTTGATAAAACTATTTTGTTTAATTATAATTATTACTTTTTAAACCTTTTTATCTTTTCGTCCATTCATTTATTGCGTATTTTGTTTGTTTTTGTTTTGTTTTTTATGGACAGCATAAGTTTATGCATTGCTTTCATTTTTGAAATTACAATTGTTTTTGGTTTTTTCTTTTGGGGCAGTCTGTGGTGATTTGAGTGCTTGTTAGTATAATTGTATTTATATTTATTATCTATGTTCTGTTTTAGTTGCAGTCATACTTAACCATTTATTGTCATGAAATTAATATTTATGTTTGAATTAATAGTAAGGATAAAATATAATTAGGTGGTCATAATTGAGGTAAGATAACTCTTTTGAGCGGGCTTAATATTTACTTAGTTCTTTTGTGTTCTCTAAAACCAAGTTATAAATTAAAACGTAGTTTTAATCTTTTCCAAGTCTACATTGTGACAATCACAGCTAAACAAAATTTGTTGCCCAGTGTATGTTGCTTTTATTGCAGCACATATTGGCCATTTCCTGTTTGTTAGTAGGGCTACATCAGAACAAGCACCTGACAGTTCACCTAGTTTCTCTGGTGTGTTCCTAGAAACTGTATTTATTTCTCATTACTATTATTAAAAGTTCATTTTTGCTAAATTGTGAAGGTTTATCTCATTAAAAGCTTCTGTTAATAGATCATTTGACCTCTGGATGACATAGCCAACATTTTACTTTAATTATCATGCTCACTTTTGCACAGATTTTATTTTTCTCTCAAACTTTTTGTTTTATAACATAACAATATGTAGTAAGAAAAGGAAAGATAATAAACGTAACTTAAATATAAATCTTTTTTTAAAATATTACGACATTTTAACAAATTGAATGGTCTATGAAAAACCAGCGAGTCAACAGGTTAGAGTTTGACATTAAAAAGGTTCAGCATTGAAACTAGTACATTTCCAATTCCAGACTATTTAAAGAAAAAATAATTGTATTTATTTTGACTGTGGAATGTGTGCGCATTGGCAAAGAAATTCCTTGGGTTGCTGGACTAAAATAGTAGTAGAGAAATTGTCAGCTTATTTCATTTAGTCATTTGATGGATTTACTGTTTGGAGATTTTCTTTCAGGCATATTTCTTTTAAAGAAATTCTGTGTAGTAACTAGATTTGATTTCTCTTTAAGTTTAAACCCTCTCTAAGTCTCAAGAGTCTGACCTTTTTGTAACAGTTCTTATTTTTAATTTCTGTGTATTTATACTTGTCCTACTTGGTAGGTCATTAGATCTTAATAATGATATAACATTTGAACATGCTAGAAAACTAATTAGTTCTTTTTAGTTTGTGATATCTGGATGCTCTCATTCATTTGCAGTTTATCTGGAATTGGCTGGGTGTCATGGAAACAATTTCAAACTTGACATCCCATTTATTTAATGCTTTCTCATTTTCTCACTTGATTTTTGTTAGTTCAGTATTGATTTCTTTTTGCTTTGAGCTAGTCACATTTAATCTTTTCACACCAGTTCCATTTAAGACATTGTGCAAAAATGTCAATTATATACAAACATGGCAGTGAAGCAGCTAAACAGCAGTCTCTAATTACTGTCTTGTTTGAACATCCATTAATTTTTATTTATATTTTATTAAGTCTACAAAAATGTCAAGTACCAGTTGGAATGATGAATATTGAATGTACTTTTTGTTTGATTTAGATTTTCAACATCTGTTTCCAAATTTCACTGGTTTTGTAGATAAATGCAAAGCATCCTTGACCCTGATGTAAATTCTGAAAAGGAACAAGGTTGATGTCATGGGCAGAACATTTATTGGTTTATTGGTTTGAGGACTTTAGAGAGTGAACCTTTTTCTGTTCAACTTTATGCATGGACAGCAGCAAATGTCCTACATTTTTCCAGTTAACAGCTATTCAGATTTTAGGATGCTTGGTCTGCAGTCTTTAGAACCTGCTTTATCCTTCCATCTGGCAAGTCACAAGGCCCCTCCCCCAGGAAGAAAGCAGTAAAGTTTTGTTAATTATTATTTTTGGGGTGGGTGGGAGTGTTGTGTATTTTATGGACAAATCAAACATTAAAGCCCACCCATAAGCTATGGGGCATTTAAAGAAAAAAAAATTATTATCTATCTTATTTAGTTTTTATTTCCTTGTATCATAAATGCATTTATTTGTGCAAATTCAACCTTGCACGTTTCTCACAATGCTGACATCTTGCCACACTGTATGTGATTCTAGTGTATTTATATTAGATTTTCTTCATAACACAGAGCTCATAATTTCAGGTAAGCTATTTCTGGTGCTCAAATGAAGAAACAATGAGCTGTTCCAACTCTGCAAGAATCACTTCAACTTTAAAAACATGCAAATCGAGTAGTTCTGACTATGTGGCTTTGGGCATATGCGTCATCTTGCGAAAGTAATCCTCACATAAGATGTGATACTGCAGTTTTTCGATTATATTTTAGAGGACAGATTACCTGTAGGCTCCAAGTCCACCCTTGAGTAAGCAAGGAAGCAATTGAGTGGTTTTTTTGTTGGTTTTTTTTTTTTCTGGACCAGGATTTTGGATATCTGTACCACCACAGCCCCAAAGGTTTTAATAAATAGTCTCATTGTTTCATGTTTAGGTTTCGTTTTTCTAAAAAGTGTTAAAAAAAAAATGTTTAAGTATACTGCATTATACCAATGGTAGCCTTACTGGGGTGTGAAGAATTATATTCATTCTTCTGTGAACTCCCATTAGAGAAAATCTTTGGAAACTCACAAGTGTAAAAAAAAAAAAAAAATCTTCCTCAAAACATAACATTCTTATTATTCTCCTTGAAATAATAAAATTTTGATGAATTCTTGTTTCTTACAAACCTAGAATATATAAAATTACTAGTATTTGATTTGTTTCATGATATAAATAATTTGCTGTATATCTTTGCTGTCTTGCGTAGCTATTTAGAAATGTGGGTGTGTGTATATATGAATGGATGACCATGCATACAAGTATGTGTGTATGACTTTTTATATAGAAAGTATGATATAAAAGAAGAAAATATATATATATAACTTCTATACAAATCTCCATTTTTACCTTTATTCCCACCCTTACCCCTCTCATTTCCTATTTTAAGACATTAAGACGGAGTTATCCACTCATTCATGGATCATTTTGTCAACAACAAAAAATGTTGATATATATTTTTTTGTTTGCCTTTGCCATGACCTGTCTTTCTTTATGTACCACCTCAAAAATTGAAATAAAACGTGTTAAATAAGCAATACCATACCTTTGTTTTGGGGCTTGGATTCTTAGAGGTGCTTGGAATGCTGCTCTGGTGTGTTGCCTTCTCTTTCCCTAATTCTTTAGTAAGATAATGGCTTCCAAAGATATTGAATATTGAAAAACAACAGTTTGAATTTGTTCTTTACACTCAAAAAAAAAAAAAAAGTATTGCAAATATTTAAAAATTAAGGCTGTGGAAGTGTGGGTGTGTGCACACTTTTTATCAATAAAATCTTAAATAACTTTGCCAGCTCAGTCAAAATTACAGAACACCAAATTACAGAACAAGATATTTCAATTTGGTTTATTATATGGTTTATTTAGTATATTATTATAATATTGTTGCTTCAGTAGCTGTTTATAAGTATCACTTAGATTTACAGTTGGCAGCAGGCACTGACAGTATAGTATTTGATTATGATATAATTACTTAACAGATTTACAATTCAGTGAATGTGCTTTTGAACAAACTAGTAGGTTATTTTTATACATACTAAATATTTAGAAATTATTTTAGACACCATTATACACTTTATTATTTTATAATCCTTAGCCAACTGATCAGCCCCATTAAAAATATTAATGTTCTGATTGTATGTTTGGATCAGATTATAAAAGTTATTTTAGTAAATACCAGTTTTGTTTAGTGGTCCATGCATCTTTAATATTTTCAATGTGGACAGTTTAATTGAACCAAGGAAATTTGTCAATAATATCTTGGTATTGGCAGTGAAGCAGTAGAAATTATGAATTCAATGAATTATAAAAGAAAAATTGTTATGATCAAATTATAGTGCGTGCTTTTCATTCAAATAAAATAGCAACAAAAAATGCCAAACAACAAATGTACATTGAACAAAAGATATTACCAAAGCTTTTATTGTAAATCAGTCAACACTCCAAAAAAGGAAACTATAAAATTTATACATGCAGATCACGTTCAGGTTATTAAAAACAAATTATCTCCCTTTTTGTAATTGCAGGTCCTCGTGATCCATTATTATGACAGTAAATAAATTCTCATATGAAAAAAAATTCTTCTAAGAAATGAACTGTAAAGAGTTAAATATTTACTTTAAATTACTACAAAAAATATAGAAAATACATCTGAAGAATTCATTACTAGTGAATTTTATTCCTAAATATAACAATCAATGGACAGGTACCGAGAATGATTTTGATAAATCTCTTTGTACTTACTGTATCTCAGTTTATAATTTTAAAAATTAAACTTTAGATGATTTAAAATGATCTTAATAAATATAATAGATTTCTCTTATATATAACAAACAATTGGTTTGTTAAGTTTATATGTCCAATAAAAATGGGTTTTGTATAGTTTTATTGAAGTCATATAGCTTTTTAACTTGTATATGTATATTTTGAGGTTCCACCACACTCCTTTATCCAAGTGCAGTTAAGCGTTTTTTTCCCCTTAATAAGCTGTTTGATATGTTCACTAGCAGGGACTCTGTATGAAAGCTTTTACTTATTTCAAGTTGATGTAGGTTACATGTACCTATGAAGTCATTGAAATAAATACAAGCACACTTAATTATATTAAAAAGATTTTTTTCCAATCAAACAACCCCCTTAATCCAATGTTTTAGTAATGTACTAAGTGCATACTAAACATGAGAATCTTCTACACCTATTACATTAAAAAAGTTGCCATTTTACATGCTTTATCAAAAATAATATAAGTAATACTGTTTCTTATCACATCTATTAAATTTTAGCAAATTCTTCACAATGCAACAATTTCCAGTACTTAACTCCCCCATAATCTCACTATTTTACCATCATAAACAAAAATTTGAACTTTTTTTTATGAAATAAAGAGGTTCACACTAAAAATAAATTGGGAAATTATTGTATTAACAAATGAATTGTACTTACTTTCATTACATATGACCCATTATGTCATGTTCCACAAATCCTGTGTAAGTTATTTTAATGCTTTGTAACTTCAAACAAGTTTTCTATTTTAAATATAAAATGATTTATTCTACAAATACTATATTCAAGAATATTTTTATAACCACCTCAAATTTGCCTACAATAAAATAATTTTTATTTATCTTCTAAACACACCAGAAATTTACTTTGGAAATCAGCATTGTACGGATTTGAAATTGTAAATGCAAAAGTGCATTTCTACAAGATGTTCTAGCAGAGTTAAAAGACAAATATGTTTCTGCTGACCCTAAAGATTTCGCTAGTCAAAAATGTCTAATTCTCTAAAGACATCTGCTAGAAGCAAAACAAAAGAAATGTATGTGTTTTAAAGAAAGACAAAAAATTTGTTATAAATTTATGCATCCATAGAAAATAAAATTAGTACAAGATCAAAAACTGAATTGCAGTCTACTAAATCTATAAATAGACATAAGTGATTTTACATTGGTTTCAGAAACAAAAGGCTCTGATCAAATAAATACTAATGACTTTAAGTATTCTGATTTTGACATTTAAATGCCCCAAATAGATAATCAGTCAGATTCACCATCTATCTTTCAAGATAGGTGCCACAATTTAACCCATTCTAACAAATGTAATCACTTTTGTAGCTAGTTATTCTAACCACTTTCATTTTTTTTATTTAAAAAACATAATCAATACCAGCACTTCTGCTGCAGTTAACACATTCTAATCAATGTGAACACTTCTGCAATTAATATACAACAACAACACTATTCATGTTCATCTTAATGGACAGATTTTGAACTTGTCAGTAAATTGTTCTTTGTCCATACACATACATTCGTATGTGTATAGTGTCTAAAACTTTATTAAATTAGAAAATAATCTTCATACAAAAAAGAATGTAATTAATGAACTGCCTAGCTTCTCTTATTCAGCTTGATTTTTATTGGAAAATGTTTGATTATAGGTAGGAAAATTAACCGCTTTCCCCACCCTCTCAAAATCTATATGCTTATAATATTTTATTATTCACTATGGGAAGTCACTTGATTTGTGTATTTGTAATATTATTCACTAGTGGAAGTCAAATCATGTTATTTGTAATACATTATTAGCTAGTTGGAATCAATTTAGCTTGTATTTGTCGAGACTAAAATTAAGCAACAGGGTCTTCAACAGGGTCTTCTGGGACCATTGTACATTTTGGGAAGTACCCTAAGAGTTGTTACATGTAGATCTCTTTACCACTGCAATAATACTTGTTCCCTGTAATTTAAACCAATAGAGATCTACTAACTCAAGACACTTCTCATTCATTTCAGGGTAATAAATCTAAAGGTTAAAAAAAAACAATCCAGAGGAACACAATACCTTCTTTGTAAACAAAATTCCAATTCTCAAACTGTCAATCTACAATACGAAAAATACAGGAGCAACAACAAATATGTGACCATCATTTAAATAAGGGGACAGCATTCTGAAAATACAGTATTTCACAGCATTCAATGACACATTTTCAAGAACAGCAATCATTGTTAAGAACAATATCTACAGTGTGTACATGAATGGTCCGACAACAAAAACATGGGGGCAAAAACCAGTTTGGGACTACTGTCATTTAGGTAAAATAAAATTTTTTAAAATTTAAACACTACATTTTTCAGTAGTCTCTGAATGGCTCTTATTATATGGACAAAACATTTCTGGAGAATCTATTGATTATTGGTGAACTTAATTGGATTTCAATTACCAGACAACAAGACTTCCTATCACTAACAAGGAAAATTAGGTTTTACATACAATTTAAAGAAAAAAATATATTACAATCAGTGATCATGGAATATACAGATGTTTGTACACACAAAATCTAAAATGGTACAAAGGTGTGTGATTACAATAAGCAAGTTACAGGTGATAATTAGCAAAAAGTAATCTACAAAGCAGACATTAATACTAAAGAGTTAAGCTTAAAGATACAACCAACATATTAATAACCTGCCTTTAACAAAAAATCAATATAAACATTCCAGCACAAAAGGATATACATTAATAAATCATTTTGAATTAAAATATAAAATGCGTTAAAGTGATGATTAGAATAATTTAATCTGCATTAATGACAAATTTCTCCTGTTTGCTGTTCTACTCAGTGAAAAGTGAATAATTTCTCGAGACATTTTATCAATTTGTTACCATTGCAGGAAAATATGATTGATTCATTCTAACTTTTCTGAGTTAAGAATAAAGCTTTAATCTTATTTTGGGGGACTTCTTTCTGAGAGTGAAAATGTAATATCAGAAATTTGTTCTGAGGAGACTGTTCCACATTAAGTTCACACATTTACCAGCATAATTTATAAGATTTTATTTTTGTCATCAATGAAGAAAATCTATAAAAGAATTTGAACCACATTAAGTTCATACATTTACCAGAAATGATGGGGATTTTATTTTTGTCCTCAGTGGAGAAAACTTATTTTTTTAAAAATTATGAACCATAATTATATACAAATAAATATAATTCTGCTCCATTTTCATGATATGGATATAATAATGCATTAAATGTCAGACTTTAAAAAAAAAAGCCAAGATTTTAATATGCAAATGAAATTTTACTCCCTTTGCTTTTTTCTTTCCTTTCTCTATGTCTTTCTCCCTTCAAAATTAGTGTCCCTTTAGCTTTTGATTCTCTTCTTTTGCCTTTAGTCTCCTCGTTTCACCTTTAGCTTCTGATTCTCTTCTTTCACCTGAAATATGCCATTCTTGTACCTTTCACTTCCCTCCCTTATCTATCTTTCTCTCTTCTTCAACCTTCAATCTCTCTTCCTTCATTCAACATTAAACATCTTAATTTCTGTCCCTTCAACTCTTGATAGCAATCCTTCACCTTTCTCTCCCTCCATCATTTTTATTTCTATCTTTTCTTACCTTCTCTCCCTCCATCATTTTTATTTCTATCTTTTCTTACCTTCTCTCCCTCTATCATTTTTATTTCTATCTTTTCTTACCTTCTCTCCCTCCATCATTTTTATATCTATCTTTTCTTACCTTCTCTCCCTCCATCATTTTTATTTCTATCTTTTCTTACCTTATCTCCCTCCATCATTTTTATTTCTATCTTTTCTTACCTTCTCTCCCTCCATCATTTTTATTTCTATCTTTTCTTACCTTATCTCCCTCCATCATTTTTATTTCTACCTTTTCTTACCTTATCTCCCTCCATCATTTTTATTTCTACCTTTTCTTACCTTATCTCCCTCCATCATTTTTATTTCTACCTTTTCTTACCTTATCTCCCTCCCTTCATGTCACCTATTCCTCTCTTCATCTCTTTCACTTTAACTCTCTCCTTTTACCTTTATCTCCCCCATTTCACCTCTCTCCTTCTCTTTATGTCATCTCTCTTCCTATCTTTATTTTTATCTCCCTCTCTTTATCTCATCTCTCCTCCTATCTTCATCTTTATCTCCCTCCCTTCAACTCGTCTCCCTTCTTTCTTCACCTTTATCTCCCTCCCTTCAGTTTTTTCCTGACCTACATCTTCTATCCTTCGTCTTTTGGAATATTTTAAGCAAATTACAAATTACAGATTTATGGAATGACCATAAACATATGATTACGGTCATTCCATAAATCTAAAACAATGAAACTTTCATTTTTTTCTCCATTCAATCTATGATCCACTCATACAAGCATACAACATTTAGTGAAAAATATAATCCCACTTATATATTAAACAATGAAATATATGGAGAACGACTGGCATGAAAATCCATTCAACGAGTCAATCACAAAATATTATGCGTATTTCATGTTGTTTTGCCAAACATTATCTATAAACAAATTCACTATATACCAAGAGTTATACCTTATGCATACTTAAAATTAGATACTTTTTCTAAGTGATAAAACATAACAAGTATATGTATATACTATACTGCTTTAATATACATGTACAAACATATATTTTTATAAGCTCTTTTACCAATAAGAGAATCAATAAACTCACCCTAAATACAGATTAATAAAATTAAAGTTATAAATGCCACTTAATTATTTCTCTCTCTCTCTCTCTCTCTCTCATATATATATATATATATATAAGCACAAGTGCAGGTCAGCCTACTGCAGAAATTATTTAAAACCATCAATTATTTTATTTTTAACTATTTTGCATTATCACTGCAAAGGCTGTCTACTTAGCATTTTTTTCTCAAGCAAAAAGTCAGCTATTAAATAAGTACAGAATGCAAACAACCAATACAGTTGTAAAAACATGATGAATGCAAACAATCAATGCAGTTGCAATGAAGAATACAAACAACACAGTTGTAACATAATGAAGAATGCAAACAATCAAAACAGCTGTAACATGTACTAAAGATTGCAAGCAAGCAATACAGCTGTGATTGAATAAAAGAATGCAAACAACCAATGCAGCTATGAAGCAGTAAAGAATATGAACAATCAATACAGCAGTGATGCAATAAAGATTACAATCAATACAGATGAACAAGTAACTAGAGTGAGTTGTAACATGCAACTAGAGTGTAGGTTATAATATGTAACTTGCGTGGAGGTTATATGTAACTTGAGTGTGAGTTGTAATATGTAAATTTAGTGTAAGTTGTAACATATAACTTGAGTGTGTTGTAATATGTAACTCAAGTGTAAGTTGTAACATGTAACTTGAGTACAAGTTTTAATATATAAAGTGGAGTGTAGGTTGTAATATGTAACTCGAGTGTGAGTTGTAATATTTACCTTGAGTGTAGATTGTAATATATAACCTGGGTGTGAGTTGTGATATGTAACTTTAATGTAGGTTGTAATATATAATTTGAGTGTTGGTTGTAATATTTAACTTGAGTGTGAGTTGTGACATGCAACTTGAGTGTGAGCTGTTATAAGCAACTTGAGTGTGAGTTGTAACATGTAACTTGAGTGTGAGTTGTAACATGTAACTTGAGTTGGGGGCTCACCAAGATGTAGCTAATAGAAAATTAAATGTACAGACTGGTTGGATGAGTTAAGAATATAACTTACCAAACACCGTTTTATAAAGAGTAAATTTTATTTTATGTTTATAATAATATAAAAGGATTTTTAAACAAAAATATCAATCAACCCTGTTTAAAATTGAGAACAAACAATGAAATCTCTGGTTAAGACTTTGAAAAGGCTGCTTAGTAAAAAATCTGCCTGTATTGCAATCTTGTCAATAAAACTGCTTAAAAAGAGTTTGCAATATAAATGTTCAGTAAAGGGCTTGCGTTGCTGTTTAACCTCAATGTCAAGAGCTTGAATTTAAAAAAATAACAATATTGTTTTTATTACCATAACCAAAATCCGATTCTAATAAATGAATGAAAAAATTATAGCATGTTTTGCTGATGTGAATCTGTTCCCCTAAGTCTGATTCTGTAAAGCAGATAATTCTCTCAACCTATTTACACCAAATAGGCTGTCTACAATATGTAATATCTATCTAACAAGCATTAATATGATTATCATGAAAAATGATGAATTACACACTCGACTAAAAAAATAAATATCAGTGGTAAATGTTTAACCTCATAAAAAATATTATCTTAAATAAAAATTAAATTCACAAAGACCAAAAAAATTTTCAATATCAGGAGAAAAAGGAAATAAGTCTCCCAAACAAACAAACGAAAATATATTGAAATTCAGTATATGAATATAATAATTAAAAATTAAATTTCAACCTATGCTGCAAATGATATATAACTAAGCATTTATAGTTAAAACAAATAATAGCTACAAATATGTTTTTATAAAAAGTAGTTTACTCTATCAAATAAACAGAAAATGTATCCTCTTTAAAAAAAATATCTACCACCTCCCTACCCCACAAAAATTAAATTTAAAGCTAGACAAATATTGCTTGTAATCAATACTTTTAATAAATATTGTAAATAATTATTTTTAAAAAATCAGAAATGATTTTTGTTTTAAATCTGGATATAATCAGATATTACCGTTAATTTTTATCTTTAGTCATTACTTGCAATCATTATTTTTAATCACTTCTTTTAAAAAATTAATCAGATTTCTTAATCATGAATTTTTAATTTAATTTTTTTTTTAGTCATATGAAAGAAATTTTGTTGAAAGCGACAACAACAAAATGAAAATATGTATACCTTATGAAATATTTTATCAAAAGTACATCAGTCCCAATGCTAGCCATGAGGACTTAACATCGCTGAAATATGATGAAATCAAATACAGTATACTATGATTAAGAAACAACAAATCCTTTTCAATAAGGCAAGTATGCACACTCATGAAACACATCAGTCCTGTACTTTTTATAAATTTACCTTGCATCAAACTCATACAATGAAGTAAGCAACAAATTCATTGTATCATTAGTCTAAGAGGTGAGAGGTTTACCTGCTGCCTGTCAACTTTCTTTTTAGATATTTAGGCAGCTGGAGCAAACTCATCTCCAAAGCTTTCTCAAAAAGATATTAACAAATCTAAAAAAACTGTTCTGCCCATGGGCATATAAGTTTTAAAAGTTTCCCCATTTCTATGAGTGTATAAGCTAGCAAATTATGAAAAAAAATACAATTTCATTTCTTTTCCTCCTCATTCATCTCCTAGGGCTAGTTATCTTCACTAGATTGGACACCAATGTTGTTACGGTGTTATAAACATATTCTGCTGTCTCCATGCTGCTAAAATTACATAACATCACAAAATACACTACTGACCAAACAATATTTGACATTTTCCATCAGACAGGAAGTCACAATATCTACCTGTCCCTTCAGACAGATCAGTCACAACATCTACCAGTCTCATCTGACAAGTGAGTCACAATAATTTACCATTTCTGAACAATCCACAACTACTAAATAATAAAAATACTGCAGCAAATCAGTCTTCTTTTCCGAAAGTAGAAAGTGAAAGTGCAGGTGCCATCTAATCCCCTTTCACCAATGAGTATATCATCCTGCAACACAAGAAAAGTGTCTCATTTTCTTTCAAACACTGAAAAGCATGGACAAATGGCTGTAACATTCAGCATATGGAAAACAATTAAGTCAAATCAATTATAAATCTTTGCATCAATGAATGACCATATTGCCAAAGACTGATAATCAACGTGATGTATGTTTGTATGAGTATACACGTGTGGATGGATGGGGTGTGGTGAGGTGGATGGGTGTGGATGGTTGGTGAAGGAGTGGGGCTGCTGGGTTTTATTTAAATTTCTAGTTATTCAGCAATAAAACAAGCATTAACTAGTTTAAAACTTACCAGTAAAGGAAAATGAAAAAGAAAATCAAATGTACACCAAGACGAATGAGACTTTCTCGCATATAATTTTTCAGTTGTTGATGGTTGTGTATTTCAGTTGGGTCAAACAAACCGATGTCGCCAGAAGGCTTCATCACAAATCTAGTGAATAAAAATTCACAGTAAAATTCAATCAGTTTAAAAAATAATTCAGTGACATTAGGTATGTTAAATCAAATTTTATTCTGGGAAAAAAAGTATCATATAAAAACTGAATATCTTATCTGTATATGGCAAGCATATAAGCAAAAACAATTGATTTAATGTTTTTCCACACTGTTAAAATGCATCTGTATACATTTATTTTTATTTCACTTTAAAAGAATCTTTTTAAAAAATGAAATCAAGTTGGTCAGAACTTGGGAAATTATGAATATATATATGCCAATTGTACAAGCTGAATTGATTCCCACAATCTGAGTAGAACAAGCTTTTATACATGCACACATACCCATTTCACATTAACAAATATGATGCTCATTTTGTTTCTGTTTTACAAATAAAAATTATGATTTGCTGATTTTTACTGATTGGTGAAGTTTTAATGAATGGATGAGGTTCTGTCAGGGCAAAAGAAGATTCAGAAAGAAAAAAAAACTTCAATAGCTCTTACAAAACTAAAAGTCAAGATAGAAGACTAAAATAACCTAGCAGAAATGCCATGACAGAACACTAAAATAACCTAGCAGAAATGCCATGACAGAACACTAAAATAACTTAGCAGAAATAGCATGAGAGAACACTAAAAAAAATCCCCAACAGTTAAACTCAATATTGCTCCCTCAAGTTGTGCAACATCTTGCATAAATTTTATTCAACCATATTCACTACTAAATATTATTATTTGTTTACTATATGTTTTGTTTAACTAATAAAATATTACAACTTGTTTGTTATGTATTCTTCTTCTTACACGCACTGTCTTAATCTGATTAACTACCAACTTATTATTATTTATTTACTACATGTTCTTCTACAAGCTATGTTTTAATCTGATTAACTACCAAAATATTGTTTACTATGTTTTGATTAACTACCAAAATATTACTATTTGTTTATTATGTATCCTTCTTCTTACAAGCAATGTTTTAATCTGATTAACTAAGAAAATATTATTTGTTTACTATATGTTCTTTTACCCTATGATGTTGATAGAACTTGACTAACTGTGCAAATATTATGATGTTGATAGAACTTGACTAACTGTGCAAATATTATGATGTTGATAGAACTTGACTAACTGTGCAAATATTATGATGTTGATAGAACTTGACTAACTGTGCAAATATTATGATGTTGATAGAACTTTAACTAACTGTGCAAATATAATGATGTTGATAGAACTTGACTAACTATGCAAATATTATGATATTGATAGAACTTTGACTAACTGTGCAAATATTATGATGTTGATAGAACTTGACTAACTATGCAAATATTATGATGTTGATAGAACTGACTAACTGTGCAAATATTATGATGTTGATAGAACTTGACTAACTGTGCAAATATTAAGATGTTGACAGATCTTTGACTAACGATGAAAATATTATGCTATGCATAAAGCTTTGATGAACTCTCAATAATATTATGATAATGACAGAACTTTAACTATTATGATGTGCATGGACCTTTGACTAAATAAGAAAATGTTGATGTTTATCTTTGATAAACTGAAAATATTATGACGTGCATAGATCTTTGATAAATTATGAAAATATTATGATGTGCATAGATCTTTGACTAACTATGAAAATATTATAATGTGCATAGATCTTTGACTAACTTAGTAACTATGAAAATATTATAACGTGCATAGATCTTTGACTAACTTAGTAACTTGAAAATATTATCATGTGCATATATCTTTGACTAACTATGAAAATATTATGATATGCATAGATCTTTGACTAACTATGAAAATATTATGATGTGCACTTTGACTTAACTATAAAAATATGATGTGCATAGTTTTAATGAACTATCAAAATATGATGAAAGAACTTTGATTAACTATAAAAATATTATGACTTTCAAAGAGCTTTGATGAACTGACAAAATATTATGATACTGATAAAACTTTGATTAACTATGGAAATATTATAATGATAGCACAGATTAATTATGAAATATTACAATGTTTGTAGAACAAACTACTGAAAAAACGCAGTAACAAAGCTGTTCTTGGTAATGCATGTTCCAATGATTTCATAAAATGACTGAAACAATTGTTGAAGAAACAAAAGTATCCATACTTGTATGTGAGCCAACATCCTAGTGGAGCATAGACAATGAAAATGTACCAATGTCCTGTGCAAAGTAGCAACAACACCAGGAGATCTTGAGCAATCAACTCTGGAAGCACCCACTGAAAATAACAGTAAGGCAATTTTATCTAATCACAAACTATAGACTGCAAAATGCATTGAATGTTAGGACCAAAAAGTTCCTGTAATTTAAGATTAATTCAAAATATATTGCAAATACTACTACAAATGAAGACAAGGTGAGTTATGAATTCAGTGAAACTTTGCTAATTTGGACCCTATCAGGATGGGTATGGAATAATCCGTACAACACAATGCTTCAGACATATTGCTGTCTCTTATCCCAAACATGCCCCCACTACCTTCCCTCTTGTCTATTTTGCCTAGCTAGTCATCATTTTTTGTTGTTGCTGTTCATACCATACACATTACTCTCAATGATCTGACCTAAAATAATTAATCTCTGCACCTCCTACTAAGCGTTAGAAGCATGAATAATATCACTTTGAAGAGTGAATAATACACTTCACTAATTCAGATCCTCTCCCCCTCCCCCCATATACTCCAGATTAGCATTTTATAGTAAATTTTGAATGTAGCAGAAATCTATTTCAAGTATTTGTTAGGTTGAGAAGGGGAGCAAATATAAGTGACTTTGGGTTGGATATATGCATTACAAAATTTCCAGAAGAAATAATAAAATAATACTTAATAGTTGTGACATAGCTTCATTCTGAGCCCATACTCTCAAGCACACATGAAAGCTTACAATTATAATACAAATGAAACTTAAAACTTTAATGGAAAGACAACCATAAAATAAAGTGAAATGGTTACACCAACAACAAAAGAGACCAGACCTACACTTACATTTAATTTTGCTATCGCTGATAATGATATTTATGTTTGGTACAATTTATAAAATAAACAAAATATTATTGCCGATTAGATTGTCAGGGACAAGGACAAGGGTAAAAATTATTAGCAAGGATGACAATTGTCATAGTTAGAATAACATTATTTCAGTATCTTTCTTCCAACAATATGAATTAGTCCAACTCCAAGTTCATAAACTGTTTGCTATCAAAAGTGTATACTCCAATAAACTGCACTTAAAAACTGAGTATCAATAGTATTAAATTGTATTTTTACAAAGATTGTGGTATAAATATTGTTACCCCTAGCCTCATTTACAACAACAACAAAAATCATTATACGGGGGAAGTTCGAAACTCAGTTTGAAGGTACTCTCAATTTATTGATGGATTAATTAAAGGTTTCCTTTACTGATGTAAATGTCAACACTCTCTGATTATATTCATATTTGTATATTTGATTGTTGATTTAATAAATTTATTGTTAAATTTATTGACCTTCTTACACATATTGATAACTTTATGTTGGAGAGACAGTAGGTAGACGGGGGCTTGCTAAATATAGATTAAAAGATGGATTGTCTTCTCCTTTAATAAAATGTTTTCCACCTACAGAAATATTGTGTGACAGTAAATGTTTGTCTTTAATAATAATAAATCTGTGGAAGAGAGAAAATGTTTACAGCACACGCATATCCACAAAGAGAGACGAGTGGTGTCTTCTGAAGAATTATTAATAACATAAATTAAGATTCTCATCACTTGTAGTTATGGATGATTAAATAATAATAATTTATTAATAATCATAGCTGATGACTAAGGTGGCATTGGCATCGCACACAGCAATGTAATATTTTCTCTCACAATGCCGGCTTGTTTCATGAGTGCCTATACCTTCAAATTGTGTGACTGTTGGTTTTGTTTGTACACTGTTCCAATGTTTTAATTATTACTTATCTCTCCAGATCTTATAAGTGTTATTGTAATTATGTTAAGTGTTTTATGTCAAGAATATATAGTCATTAACTCTTTAATTACTACATGCAATAACAAGAAAAAGAACAAATTAATCAATACAGATTTGGCGCTATTTTGAAAATTACATTGCATTGGGGTGTTATTAGCAGTGCATTAGGCAATTAGATGTCAAGATCACATGTTTTTGTTAGACAACATTATATCAAATGACTGGCTGTGTGTAAAAGATAAGCACACCAAAAATAGCAAATTACAGTACTTACAAAGTTCAGCTTATCGCAGCATGTCCGTGCATTCAGGTAGTCACATTCAAGATCAGATAAAGTGATGACCTTAAAACAGTTAAGGGATTTTGGCATTACAAGATATATCTTAAAATTGTGTTCAAATATCTTTTAATTTTAACATTACAATAAAAATGTAATAAAAATAATAAAGACTTAGGATTAGTGTTATTCATCTAAGTTTTCAAAGTACAAAAAATAACTGCAAAGCATTATACCAATAGCTCTGAATGCTAACATCACAGTCTGTGTCCCTCATTTGTGAATAAATATCCTACTAGTGTGGACATAATGACTTTACAAATAAAGTTTGCTTGCAGATAGTGACCCTTCTGCAGCAAAGCATGTGAGATGGTGTATTCTGGCAGACTAAACAATACCATTCCAGTCTTAGAAGATTCTGTCATAATTTTTATGTTCAACACTGGAACAAACAGTGTACAAACAAAACCAACAGTAACACAATATGAAGGCACTCATGAAACAAACTGGCATTGTGTTGCTGTGTTTCAGCCAGATCATTATTGGCAACAAGTTTTAAACTTTTGAAAAGTAACAGATTGGCAAAAAGTTAATAAAATGATAAAGTAGATAGGCAATAATTACAACAAGCAAACACTCTTTTCATTTCATCAGCTATTTAAATGCACTCATTTAGAAAAGACTACCTTTAATGAACTCTGCTTAATGAATTTTGAAGAAATGCATTCCTTTTGTAAAGAAAAGAAACAAAGACGGATGAATTACTGTTACAATGCAAAAATATTTTTGATTTATAAATATTTTTGCATTGTAACACTTTGTGTGTGCACTTAAGAATTTGTGCTGCCATGTAGAAATAGTCGAAGCTAGAATTTGTGTGCACTCTGAGTGATGTAGAAAGCATATCAAAAGTACTCATTTGAGAATGTGTACAGTCACTTAACCAGACAGTAAACAAGAATGTATGCATAATTTGTGTACTTTTTAAGAATATGTGATGAACATGCAGAGAGAGTCTTTTGCTGTGAAATGTGGTATTTTATTGGATGGCAATTTTATTTGGTTTTGGAAGGACAGTATAAACTATATTAGAACAGTAAATTTAATTATGTAGATTGTTGGAAGATTTATGAAATCTTCCAGGATGCTAGGAAATAAAATAAAGCATATGAAAAAGAATATGTTCAGCCTCTTTATTTAAAATGATCAGAGTTATTTTCAGTATGTTTAATATGCTGCTGGTGAGGTCTCATTACAGGAAAGTAGCTGCATAAATTAAGTGCTAAGCATTTGCATTTTAAAACTGATCCTAAATTAGACATTTTGACATTTAAGATATGTACCTCTCAGTTTATCTAAGTGAAGTGTTGAGATATGTAAATGTCTAATTATCTGTGTGTGTGTTGTGTTGTGTGTATAAAATAAGAAAGGGAAAGGGAGATGGGTGAATACAAATCTGACACAGTTATATACTTTATTAGTTAGTACAAGAGTGGGTTTTCAAAAGTGGGGAGGGCAGTATTTTTTTAAACATTTTTCTTATTCTGACTATAAAAAAATCTTTTTATTAATTTGTTATACACATTTTATTTATACTAAAGTTTAACATATAGGTCTAATGCTTAGTCAAATTAGTGTCAACATAATGCACCATAAATTAGTTGTTACAGTTATTAAAATGTTTTAAAATAGGTTACTGGTCTACCTTTTAATACAGTAGGCCTATATACTATATGATTGTCTTAAGTATAATCACAATTATATTAATACAGATTTAGTAAAAGTAATGAGAAGTTATAAAAATTAACTACAAGCAAACTAATACAAGAAAAATGGTTATGCGTGCAAAAATCATTAAATGTGTATGAGTGTATGAGAAATGAAACAGACAGAAAGAAAGGGACCACTACTAGCTTCTTTAATGAAGTTCAGTAAAGAAAGTGATAAATAAAAATAAAAAAGCAGCTAAAGATAGCTCTGCTGAGCCTTTCTCGTGTTCCTTCGATTCTTAATCAACCTGCTAAATCTACCAAAAGGATACAAAATAAACAGCAAGGAACAGCAGTGTAGCTTCGACAATCAGACAAAGAATGAACAACAAACCATCGGGACCCATGATGTAACAATTTTTTTCCTTGGCAATCAAATCTTAACCGAAGACTGTATTTGAACTCCCCAAGACCAAGGGACAGTATTCTCACATTGTTGATTAAGAACGCTAACTCAACGTGATAAGAGCGAGTGTGCGAGGGTGGGTTGTTTACAAGTGGAGTAAGCGGATACCTCAGTGGCAACAAAAACTATAAAAATAAAAATAAAGCAAGCATGGATGAACTCACACTGCTTCTCCAACGCTTCAGTAACGAAGTTGTCGAAGCTTCCCGACAAATTTCTAGAAATGTTATAGCTTTTTGCATGAATTCTGTAATTCAGCTACTGTTGGCTAGAATTGGCGAAGCTGATGTGCGAATGAAATGCTATGCACCAGAGCCAACTGAAAACTGCTTCGAAGCAATGAAAGCGTCCTCTAACTCGGAATTCGAACTTCTGGTTGTGTTAGACCAACTAACATCTATCAAAACTTTCTACGACCTCGCAGAAACGAACCCGAACTTTGCTTGTTATGGCCAAGTGATTGTTCAACATGCAAACATGTGTGTAGATGACTTGTGTGTACCTGAAACTAGTGCCGGACATCGGAATAAAGTTCTTTCGGCTGTCAAAGTTCGCGAGTATTTCGCGCAGATCGCAGCCAAAGTGGCATCGGTTACCTCCTTTCAGGGGGCAAGTGTTCAAGTCACATATAAAGGTAAGTCATTTAATCAGCTTTTGTTTATCTTTATCATTACGATCAGTCACCGAATTTGTGGCCGAGGACGTGCTCAGATAAGTCGTCATTCTCAGTCTTAGCTTTGAGAACCTATGAAAGCATATGCTTCCTGAACATAGAGCAGCGGACAGGGATTGTTTAAGCGCCTCGTAGTTTAGTGAACATTATGTGATTCATTATAGTGTAAACCTAAAATAAAATGTTTTAAAATATGAATGTTTTGCTTTGTTTGTGCTTTGCTTTTGCTATAAAATAACGAAACTATAATATTCTGAAGTAGTTGACTACAACACAGAATTTGAGAGGGAGATAAACTGATTGTTTATCATTCACTAGAAGTTTGTGGTCGAACAATACTGGGACAGATCAAGCTTAATAAAACGTTTAGGTCTGTCACTTTTATGAAATATCAGAATGAAGAGAGAACGTAAACAAACATAAAGCCAAAGTCCGAAAGACCAAGCGAAGCGGAATGCAGATCAACCACTGAAACTGGTATGTGGCCGGAGTGAGTGAAATCAGTGATTAGTGCAAGTTGGTAATATAGATATAGTGTTCTTACTTTTACAACTTTGTGAATTGAATCAGTCTCTGTGTCATAGATATTGCTCCTCAACAGGTATTAAGACGGATGTGTCTGCGAGCTTTTCCAGACGAGCCTTCGAGTAAAGGTAAACAGTGCCAGCCACAATTACAGCCCTTGCCATTTGTCTAGACAAATAAGTTGACACTGAATGATTTCTGTTGTCAGTCGCCTTCTTTTATTGTTGTTGTTGACCAAATGGCTTGTTTTTAATCACCCTCTTGTGTAGTGGTATGCATGTATATTGAAAGTGTGATAATTGAAAAGAACGAGACGTCGCCTCCATTAGCTGGAGTTAATCAAGGGAAACAATAGCACAAATTAATTACCTTGCATTTTGTGCCATTCGTGACGTCACTGACCCGGTTGCCATGTAGTTTTCTATAATGCACTTTAATGACCAACTGCTAAAATTAAGGGAGTGTTTATGTTGTGAAGATATTAATTCACTTTTAATACTACAGTAGAATTAGTTATACAAGTTGTTGGCTATTTAATTTACGAAATACTCATTAATTGATATGTTTTAGTTTATTATTTAAAATATTTCATTTAATTAACAGTGGACTTGTTTTGGAATCAAAAAAGTTCTCTCTCCAGTATTATTTAATTTTAAACAAAAATTAATTGGGAATGGTCTGGGATTTGATGTGAAAGAAAGGATGGTGATTAGACCCTTTAATGATTGGCTTCGTATACAAGTTATACCAACCAGTCGTAAGAAACTGGGTAACTCATTGTAACCCTTATGTGGCGGGCAGGGTAATTACACTCTTGTACTGTAAACAGTGTAAAGTATTTCACTGAGTACGAGTCAGCTTGTGTCATTGTAATGCAGACGTTATTCATCAAACTGATTCACTGATTGATGCTTATGACACGAACTTTACACGTTTCTTAATTTCACATGCGGACGCATGCAGCACTATATGGACGCATGGGGTGAGGTGGGGTTGATGGGTGAACCAATAGAGATTGATTTATGAATTAGCGATTGTTTCCCATACAACTGCACAGATGGTTGAAATGGATGTGTGTGTGTGTGTGTGTGTGTGTGTGTGTGTGTTTCGCTCACACTCACCCCAGAAGCCGCAATAGACCTTTCATCTTCATGATGTTCTCAGTCTTGGTCTGCTTCTGGGGGGATCCCCACAGCCTCGCGGTGCATCTGAGGTGGAGGGCAGGAGTGCTGGCGGAAGGGGGTGAAACAGGTCGCACCAGCTTGGCGCACACCCTCAACCGCCCTCCGTGGGGGGGGGGGGCGAAGCTGCCAATGTGGTTGAAATGGAGTAGTAGTTCCGCTAACAGTGCTGGTTGAAATGGAAATGAATACAGCCTTTTAAAGGAGTGGGAGAGACTAAGGGAGTGTTCCTTAGTTGATCAGAGCACTACTATTATTTTGTTTTGTTTGGCGGTTGACCATTAATGTATGCAACGGGTGTCACGGCATGTTACTAACCTATTTCTTCCCCTTCGCCTGCAGTCTTGGGCTGGAAACTGTTCGACCACGTGACGATGGTCTGCACGGAAATGTGCCTGGTATTCTCAGTGAAATCATCGCATCTTAGCACTTGGCATCAGTTTAGGCGACACCCCATTGATCCGTCATCGGCTTTAGGAGACATTCTTGAGAAGCAGTCCCTGGCTGTTGAAGACACTTTTTAGGCTCTGTTACCAGCTGTTGAAGGCACTCTTTTGGCTCAATCGCCGGCTGTTGAAGACATTCTTTTGGTTCAGTGATTGGTTGTTGACGAGACTCGTTTGGCTCAGTCACTGGCTGTTGAAAACACTCTTTTGGCCCAGTCATTGGCGTTGAAGACACTCTTTGGGCTCAGTCACTGGCTGTTGAAAGCACTCTTTGGGCTCAGTCATCGACTGCTGACATAATTTTGGCTCAATCACTGGCTGTTGAAGACACTCTTTTAGATCGGTCGCCGGCTGTTGAAGACACTCTTTTGGCTAAATCACCGGCTGTTAAAACACTCTTTTGGCTCAGTCACCGGCTGTTGAAGACACTCTTTTAGCTCGGTCGCCGGCTGTTGAAGACACTCTTTTGGCTCGGTCACCAGCTGTTGAAGACGCTCTTTTAGCTCGGTCGCCGGCTGTTGAAGACACTCTTTTGGCTCAGTCACCGACTGTTGAAGACACTCTTTTGGCTCAGTCACCGTCTGTTAAAACACTCTTTTGGCTCAATCGCCGGCTGTTGAAAAGTCATCGTCTTAAGAAGAATTTTAGATCATTCATCAGTTCTAGAAGACACTTCTTTGGTCCACGCAGCTTCTGTTGAAGACATATTTGGCACCAGTCGCCGACTTAAGAAAACACTCCTTTGTCCAAGTCACTGACTCTAAAAGACTTTTTCTCTGATGAGCGACGCATTCTAGAATCCATTCCCTTAACTTCAGTCGCTCAGTAAATTTTTATAATTTGTTAAAATCAGTCATGAGATTTCTCCCACTCAGGTGAACCGAATCGCTCTCCATCCACACCGGTCAGAGTGCCGGCAGTACAAACCCTTAAAGTAATTCGTCAGTGGAATGGGGTCTTGAAGGCACAACTTTGACGGATCGATAGAATCCACAGATTTGGTCAAGCGTGACAGAGCGAGAATGACGAGTGGGTATACAGCACGTTTTCATGACGGCAAATAAATATAAATACGTCAGGGGGAAACAACAAGACAAAAACGAAACAAAACAAGAAGTATTATTAACTTTCAAACTTCCGTTTAGCACCTCATCTCCTATCAGAAATCATCAGTTCAGTGAATATTTATTTCACACGTGACTGTATAGTCACAGGCTAAGTTAATCTGATAACAAGCGATATTGAGGCGCCGCTTGACTGACTCGCTGTAACGATGCAACCTATTAATGACTTGTTACTTTGTAACAGTTCTCTTTATAATCTGTTTATTACAGCCAGTAGTTGACCTTTGTATTAGCCGCCTCATATGTCACTAATTTCTGAATACGAAATTTAATCCCTTAAATCAAAGCCATTGGCAGGTAAGTTTGTATTAGTTTCTTACATTAATAATTTCTTTATTCAGCCTCTCATTTCTCTAATTTGTCTTTATTGTAGCCATTAACAGACAAGTTTGTTTTAGTCTTTTGCATTACGTCACTAATCTCTTTAATTCTTTCTGTCTCTATTCTGTTTTATTTTAGCCATTAACCGACAAGTTTGTTTTTGTCTTTTGCATTACGTCACTAATCTCTTTAATTCTTTCTGTCTCTAATCTGTTTTATTTTAGCCATTAACCGACAAGTTTGTTTTTGTCTTCTATATTATATTCCGTGTTCTCAGTCTCTTAGATTACCAATCCATTCCACTTAAGCTTTCAGGTCACTAATCCATTCCACTTAAGCTTTCAGGTCACTAATCCCAGGACTGGAGCCAGATCTCTAATTCACATTACTTTGTTGGTGTCTCAGTTCTCTCGTTCATTTACTGCTGTCAGTAGCCAGCACGTTGTGTGTTCTCTCCCATCCACCCCCACCCCCAATTTCTGATTGTTAATTCGTGTATTCAGTCATTAACTTCCATTCTCAGGACGCGAATTGTTATATTTTATTAATCCGTATATTCAGTCAGCCAGCAAAGATTGGGTTTTTCAGTCTTTCAGTTTTTCAGATATATTTTACTATCCCATCTACTCAATTATTAGCCAGTAACTTTGTTGTCGATCAAATCTGTTGATTGTTAATTCTTCGACTCAGATGGATTCTGCTTCTGTCACTAATCCATTTATTCAGTTTGTCTATCGAGTCCTTTTCCATTTACTTATTTGATTATTACTTCCGCCACTAATCCATTTAGTTGTTCTGTCACATCATCCATTCATTTATTAACTCATCCCCATGTTAACTTATTTACTCAGTCGGCAGTATTGTCTCAGACTACTAATCCATTATTGCCACTGCTAATTCATTTTCTCAGTCGGCAGTATTGTCTCAGACTAGTAATCCATTTTTACCTCTGTTATCTCCCAGATCATTGTAATCCATTTTTACCACTGTTATCTCCCAGATCATTGTAATCCATTTTTCATTGTAATCTATTTTTTCCTCTTGGCAGAGTAATTCATTCCCCCCCCCCCCCCCACTCAGATCACTTTTTTTTCGCTCAGACTTGAGTGATCCATTTATTCACTCTGATCTGTGTAATCCATTTTTTTTTGTCACTCAGATCACTGTAATCCATTTATTTTCTGTTTTCTGTCAGACCACAGTAATCCATTTTCTAATATTATTGTTTCTCTCATCTCTGTTATAACTATAATCCATTGCATATATTTTGTTTTGTTTTAAAAAAAAATTTAATACTGAGTATTATGTTTCCTAACGAACACGTTTACTGGTGCACTTGACACTAAGACACTCATTATACTCACCGTTACTAATCATTATTATTAATAGACCTTTTAAAGTGTCGTCTGTGGACTTTGAATATACAATATTCAGTTCGACAAGTTTCCAAATAGTGATAGAGAACCTTTGCACCCTTCAAAATTAAATCTCTCTCCGTGTGTGTGTGTGTGTGTGTGCGTGCAAATTCGCTGGTTCACTTTGAGACCACTTTGTTGTTGACAGCATATCACTGCCTTGTTTATCATTCGAACGAAGAGTACCTGCCTGTTTATTAGCAGAGGATTATCTACCTTGTTTATCAGAGATGAATTATGTACCTTGTTTCGTGCTGGGTTTGTGTTTTCTTTTGATCACACATATTAGGTATCTTTGCTTTTACAACTCGAACGATGAGCAGTGGGCAAGCAAAAAACCGATTTAATTCCGAGCAAATTATCACCTGTACACGCTTTTGAAACGTGCTCTCAATGTTGTCCTCCTTGCTGTGTCGCTTGTTTGCTTCAACGCCAAGCCATGTGCTAGGCAAGGAGGGTGTGGGTGAAACAGGACTGAAATAGGAACCGGAGGAGGAAAAAGACAAAGGAGTGTTTTTTTGTTTTTTTTAAATGTAAATGTAATTCGGCCACAAATATATTTATCAGTTCTTGAATAAACTCTTGTGGTTTCACGGTATTGACGTATGCTTTGTTATGAGTAGATGTGGTGCGTGTGTACTGGGCCACTTATCTCTTACAGTAACGTCACTTGTGTTGACTGCCTTAGACTACGGGTAAACGGATATTTTTAGTGTTCGGGTTCTTGACTGGGAAATGTCGGGGTGGTAGCGGTCCGCGTGCCGATGCAAGTACAGGGCGTGTGGGTGTTGTGTTTGTGTGGGTGTCTGTGGAGTTTGTCTTTTAACTAGTTCAAGTTGGGGGGGGGGGGTATTTTAGCTGCGCTTGTGGCCGACTTTGAACTTGAATCGAATGTCTCTCTCTCTAGAGGCAAGCTCGACAAAGCCCTGGGCGGTCAAAGTAAACTTGTCGCGTCGGCTTCTCGCGAGAGTCGCACCTGGACTTGCTGACGTAAGGTGGTGGTTGCGAATTGTAAAGGAGTTAGTTGACGTCACATTTAGGGTTGGCTGGATCTACGTGTACCCTGAACATGTAATCCAAATCTACAATCCCACTTCATGCACTTCATGAGTCAGCAGACAATGGGACATGTCCCTACGGCCAGCCGGGAATTTGCATACGACAGCACGAAACTTGAGTGTTACGTATCGTGAGTGTTCGCCGAACTTAGCGGTTATTGTAATTGGTGTCTTTTTCGTGTACTGTGTTCGTCGAATTTACGATCATTATAAAAGATAATGAGTGTGGTCTGTTCGCTGGCATGGCTCACGAATATTTTTGCACAGTAATTTGTAATATGATCAACTATTACGAGCATAATTTTTCATGATACTAATTATGTATTTAAAACGGTGTTCTCTGATTCTCTGAATAGTGTCGCACGATAAAACCGAAGGTACTCACTGACTTGCGAACGAAGAAACTATGACGTGTCAGTTATGCGTTGATTGATTAATTTAGTGTTTGGTTGGTTGGTTGGCCCCAAATCTGCTGACACTGATATTGTGATGTGAGCTTTCGATAAATAATTAATTCAATAGCGCACAGTGGTCAAGTTATCAGTCAGGCTTCGAAGCGGGCTGTTTTTATTGTAATTAGATAAAGAGAAAGGATAGAAAACTACCACTTACTGTTCATCTGACAAAATGGCAGACAAGCTGACAGTACTCTGTATTGACACTGATTTTAGTGACTACGCCTGTATATCTTCAATGAGTTCTTTTCTCTTTCTCTCTCCTCTCTCACTTTCCGTCACACACACACACACACACACACACACACACACGCACGCACGCACACATAGGCCTACATAGACGTGCAGACATTATCTAGCTTATACCTTCAGATTTTCCTCCAGTGCATAATAGATACTACATTAGACTCTCTGTCGAGAATGTTGCTAACTTCATGCGAAGCCATTTCTTTATGATTGTCATCGGTACACGTTCTCTCTCCAGCGGCGTGTTGCAGTCTTTCTTGGAGCGAGCATCTATGTCAAACAACTGTAGCCGTGTTCGTGTACCTCAATCTCGGCTATAAGTCCGTTGATTGGCTTTAGCAAGCGATTACTTTACACAAAAATGTATGATAATTTACAGCCTGTTTTTGTTTATACGATTTTGAAGTAGGTCGTGCTTATCTTCAGCTTGAAATTAATGACGTCAGCGCCAATACCACCCCCACCCCCGTGGAATAAAACAGTTGTGATCATTTAAATTCAAATATTACGCTGTTAGTGATCAAGTCTGTCCTGTTGAGCAGATCAGTGTTTTATTGTTTTTGCTGGATTGTATGTGTGTGTGTGTGTGTTTTTAAATCTGCAGAAGTCAAACCGCCGGATTGCCTAATACACGCCTTCTTCTCCCGTGCTGAATTCTTTGGCCTTGAAATGTGGGTGCAAGCTTGGCTGTTTGCCTGATAAGACAACTCGAGAGGGTGAAAGACAAAAATTTACTAAAGCAGGATCAACGACCTCTAGGTTATTACCCTTACTGTTTTGTCGAGTGCCCTGGGTCTGACCTAGAGAAGGAAGGTGAAGCGATGCCGGCCACCCTGCGATGCTGCGAGCAAGGGCTGGACGCAGGCAATAGGTGCACATACAGCCAGCCCTGTGGGAATAGTCTCCCCTTGAACTAAGCGAACCGCTTGCAAATGAGGGCATAGGCCTTGACCTGCTTCTGTTTTTGCGCGTTGTGGTTTTTATAGCGCTTGTTTGGTTTACATGTACAAAAAATTATCTTTGTTCGTTGTTCGTTATTGTCGGCAGACTCAGTGTTAATGTTTGTGATGTGTGCAGTATCACACATGCTCCACTTGCAAAACGCAGCTTAGTACACAGTCACTGATTGCCCAAGATTCGTTGATAAAATTATCTGGTACAAGCTATACTAATTGATATAACATTTGCTAAGACAAAAGTTTTCAATATTTGCATATAGTCTTAGAACAACTAACTTACACTTTATTAATCAGTAAGTAAAGAGTTGAACAAATCAACTTAAATAAATAAAGATATAAAGTTAGGTTAATATAGATCTGTACTGCAAGCACAAGCAATAATGTAATTTGCCTGCTAAGATTAATGTAAAGAAAATCCTTGAAAGTTAATCTAAATAAAAATTAATAATACATAAATAAAAGTGCGTCAGTGGTTCTTGGGAAATATATTTCAAACAGGTGAATTTATTTGCACTATATTATGTGAGAAATTATAAAGCATTTAATAAAGCAATGTACAAGTAAGCTAAAGGCCAAAGCAATACTTTCTCACGACCTAGAAAATAGTCTTAAAATTAAAACAATGTATCAAAGTATTTGCCCCGATCTCTTGATGCAGTAAAATAGTAAAATGCAGCAAAATATATATCCAATGCATCGGTTCCAGTCAGATCAGGCTCTGTGGACATCTTTTTAGAGTGTATAATAATTTTCAGCAGACTGAAGCAAAAGCTGTCCTCTACTTTTCAAAGTTGTTTGTTTAAAGAAGAAGTGGGAGGAGGCAGCAGAGGAGCCCAAATGGAATCGACATTAAAGCAAAAGCACCTAGTCTGTGCCATATAGAATACTGGTAGTTTGTGGTTTGTTTTTCTTGTGTAAACATCTGACTTACATTCGGACTTTGACCTACATGCGCGTGCTTGATTCTCATTGGTCATTAGCACGCTGATGTGTGGTTATTTGGGTGTTGTGACTTGATCTTGGTGTTAGTTATATATATTGTCTGATCAATCCCCGTATGTCAAGAACACGTCACGGACTTATGTGTTAAGTGTTTATAGAAAAATATTGTAAAAAGTACTATCTTGCTGTTATTATTATTAAATAGGTGCTTGCTCTACAACAACAACACACAATTCCTGCATTTGACAAGCTAATAATAGACACACACACAACCAGCGACCACCCCATGAATCGATATGGATGCAGATCCGATTAACAAGAATTTGTTTGCTATTATTATTATTAATGTAGGTGGCGCTTTCGGCTTCCGCCGCTTTCGCGCTGTTACTTGTTTGCTTAATCTGCTACTCACCATTTATAGCCTGTAGCCCTATACGACAGTGCTGTCCAACCTTTTCAGGCTGTGGGCCACTTAAAAAATTGTCATGAGGCCAGGGGCCACAATATTGCCAGGTAAACGAACGAGGGTGCCGAAGACACCAGGGCGGAAGCCCCTTACGACTAGGGGTCTGGGCGGAGTCCTAGTCGTCAACGCTTTTGTCTTGTCTTGAATGTGGGGAACGCTTCCGGCTTCCGCCGCTTTCGCGTTTGGAGGGGTGGGGAGAGGGAGGGGGTGTAACGCTTTTGGGAGCATTTGGAATAAAATATAGTCTGTTTTTTTCGCTATCTGTTGGATATAGTTGCTAAATAAACTAATTTAAAAATACCTAAATTACAACTGTACCCTCTCATTTTTGGCCTTCTAAAAAAGATTTCATAACATTGTAAATGTTGTAGAACTTTATACGTGTACACTGCAAAATATGTATTACATGTAGAGTACATTATTTAAAATGTTTTTATGTAATCCGATGTTTTTCAAATTCCAATAGTTTTTAGTTATTGATATATCGAATATGAATTATCTTGTGTTAATCTAAAGTTGTTTATTATCACTAACAGTATAATATGTATTATGTTTCGAAACCAGTATTCCAACTTATCAATTTCTTTAACCTCAAGTTACATCTTCAGTGCGAAATCTGACTCTGAATTAAATTAGCAATTTTTGTTATTTGTGGCTTGTACTAAGTTACAGCTGTCCTCATCAGGCTTTCTAAATTTTCATTTCAGTAACCTAGAAAAAAACTTTTATCAATACTCTAATTGTTATTTTTGTGCTCTTATAAGAAAAAGTCGCCAAGCGAGAGTAGCAAATATTTAATAACATTCAAAATATTAAATAAAATTTAAGAAAAAATATAATAATTAATTATCACTTATGCTATATGCATTTCGAGTGTTACACTTTAAGTTATTTTTGGTTATTGGCATTACTTTAAGTTATTTCTAGGTTATTTGGTGTTGCTTTAAGTTATTTCTAGGTTATTGTTGTTACTTTAAGTTATTTCTAGGTTACTGTTGTAACTTTAAGTTATTTCAGGGTTACTGGCGTTACTTAAAGTTATTTCTAGGTTACTGGTGTTACGTGTGTTACGATAGCAGTTTTACATCACCACTGGATTTTGCATTGATCATTATTTTCATCATCAGACGCTCTCTGAGCAGGAGTGTCCCAGTGGGAACAACCACCCTACACTTGTGTTTGGAGTGGAGGGGGGGAGGGCTAGCAGAAAGGGGTAAAGCAGATCGCTCTGGTTTGGTGCACGCCCTCCACTGCCCTCTGTTATTGGCGTTACTTTTAAGTTATTTCTAGGTTACTGGCGTTACTTTAAGTTATTTCTAGGTTATTGGCGTTACTTTAAGTTATTTCTAGGATACTGGTGTTATTTGGAGGAGGGGGTGGTGGGTCGATAGCGGTTTTACGTCACCACTGGAGCTTGCGTTGATCATTTCTCTGATCTGGAGTGCTCCAGTGGAACCCCACAGCCTCACTTGTGTTCGCGGTGGAGGGCGGAATGGCTGACGGAAGGGGGTGAAAAAGGTCGCACCAGTTTGGCGCACATCCTCAACTTCTCTCCGTCGGTGGGTCTTGGTGTTATTTTAAGTTATTTCTAGGTTATTGGTGTTTATTTTGAAACATTACTTTAATTTAAGGTTACCAAAAGTTTGAACTATTTAATTTACCCCTTATTGCGTTAATTTTTAATTAATTGTAGTTTTCTTTTAAATAAAGAAAGTATATTAGAATTTTTTTAAAATATTTAAAAATTACAAGTTGTCAGCGCTGCATAATTGCAACTTGCATTACTTCCTCTAAGTGGACCCATTTACAATGAGTGTAGTGGTGTCAGACTTTTTACTCGGAACAAACTGATTAGTGTGGAATAACTTCAGATTTTACAGATTTCAACACATAACCAACACCACCCCAATAAATAAAATTTTAAAAAACCCACACAAGATACATCTAAACACAAAATTGGCAATATATATATTATTGAATTTAAATAAAATGTCATTAACACGGATTGAGTGTGGCACACGACACCAGCATCTGTTGCAACATTCATCCACCCATGCCTCTTGTAGAGTTTCCTTCCTCCCCCATCCCTGTTCTTGTAAAATCGTTTGTTGTTTCTTGTTTATATCACTTTCACTTCTAACAGTCGCTAACTGTGTCCTTTAAAGATTGAAGGTTGTTTTAGCGGTTTTAAATCTGTTATCTATTTCCTTAAAGCAGTTCTGTTAGTTACTATGTACAGTCATTTTCTGTCAGACTAATCTTTTTTTTTTTTTAAATTTCCATAAGACCCTGGTTTGAAATGCCCAACAGATTTGACGCGTTTTTCAAGCTGCGCATAACCTTGGTTGTGATCCTTGTAGGGTCTGTTTCCCTTATTTCCTTTCCATCTACCACCACCTCGCAGCTCTGTACCTAGTTTATGAGCTTTTAGACTCACGCACGCGCGCACACACACACACACACACACACACATACACACACATACATACACACACAGGCACATACATACACACACACACACATACATACACACACTCTGGCATGCACGCACACACACACATACATATACACACACAGGCATGCACGCACACACACACACATACATATACACACAGGCATCCACGCACACACACACACACACACAGGCATGCACGCACACACACACACATACATATACACACAGGCATCCACGCACACACACACACACACACAGGCATGCATGCACACACACGTGGTTGCGCTCACCCTTAACTTTCCTATTCAGCCATCCTACTCTCCCACACACACACACACACACACACACCGAATGGACAGCCTTAGCTACTACACATTGCTTGTTGATCAGTTTATGTTTATTACCTTCATTTTTGCCTGGCGATGATGACTCGTTCGTGTCGAAGGTGTACTGCTTGCAATAAGTAAGGAGTATTGAGAGAACGCAAAGAACATTATCAGTATGTACACAGTGACCCTCAACGTGTACATATCTGTCACAGAATTACAATCAGCATGACATTTGGATGGATGCGTTTTTCGATTACTCATTGTTATCATTCAGAATCATAAATTTCTTCTTCGAAGAAAAGTGGTGTAGCTAAATTCACAGGCAAGCGAAAACTCGTGCAAAATTGAATTATTGCGTCTGTTGGGATAGTTTCTTCTTTAATATATTATAAATGCTTTCCACACAAGCTTGCCTACAGTACAGGTGATATATTTATTTTTAGATAATCCAGAAATCATTACACACGCATGCGCACAAACACTGAATTGTGCGTGACCTAGCCTTGAAGGAGACATTTGGCATCGCCAGGGCCTTGGAGAGTGGGGGCTGGTAGGGCTGAATTCCCAGGGCATCTAGGGACCCTTCACCAATGCCATCTTAACGTCTGGGCATGCTGGGCAGTTGCCCGAGGCCTCACGAGCTTTACAATGTGTTTTTATAATGTTTAAACACTGCTTTTGTTGATACTAGGGGCCCTAGTGCACTGATTTTTTCGGGGGCCTATAATGCTGTTAAGACTGCGCTGCCCTTCATAAATATGGCATAAATATGTTTTCGCCTGAGCAAGGCATCCATTTTTACAAGTTGGACAACTTTTTTTTTTAAAGATGGTTACAGTAGTTTCAAAGGATGGAGCCCACCAAATAATTTATCCCTATGGCCTAGAAGAGATGTCGACGGCTCTGGACACAACGCATAGCACTAGCTTCATTTTCTGACTTGGGTTCTGGATCCCATCTGTGGATTGCAGTCGATCCCTAACCGCCCAAAATCTAGCATAATTTGGTCGGCTTATTGTTTAGTGCACTCTAGTGGGATGATATATCTGGTTCTGTGTGCCACAAGAGGTGCAATTGTTTAAAATAAAATTAAAATATATATGACAGAGAAAGCCAGTAGACGCCACCCGAGCAAAACTTACACGTAGAAAATCTACTAAATACCTACTCAACCGTCAACCCCACCCCACCCCCAGCCTTGGAACTATCGCTCCTTTTTCCAGAACATGCATTTCTCCCTTGGTGTTTTCGCCTGTCTGAGAAATCAGTGAAAGTTGAAGTAGATACGAAACTCAAGTCAAACAACAAGAAACCCGATCTAAGTGCAGTTTAAATTAAGTGAACAATTCTGGCTCGCGCACGCACGCACACACACACACACACCTGAACAAATGAATTTCAGTTAGAACTCAGACTTCAATTGCCGTACTCTATGCCAAACCGAACTTCACTTTTTGTTTTCAGCATGTCCACGATGTAATGTTTGTCGCACTGCTGCAGTGAGGAGAGTACAGCTAACGTCTACTGAGTTATTTTGTTACCGTCAGCAACCAGCCGTCGCAAGGACTAAACTCTCTCTCTCTCTTCGAAACCTGAAGAGTGCTCGTCAAGAGTCATTAACTCTTAGGTGAGATGGGGGAAGAGGTCGGCGCGTTTGCAGCACGCGACTGACTGACTTCGCAGTTTGTTTCTGTTGTCGGTCATTGTATTTACGAATGCGAAGCAATGTGGCTGCGTCCTCGGTCTGGGAAGTGCAAAATCGCCAACTTTCGTTATCGATCGGCAGGCTAGGCTCAAGGCCGTTCAGTGATGTCAATAAGGGTTGACCTTTACTGCCTCGCTGGAAATAGGTCGCGAGAGTGGATGTTTTGCTTTGCATTTCTCGTCTTGGGCTGGGAATATTTTGATTCGGGTTCAGGTTAATCAGCTTTTTTTCCCCCCGCCTTTTTCTTCTTGCGTTTTTCTTCTGGTGGCGTCGTTGTTTGTAGTATTTTCTGTTATAAAATTGTCCTGGCGTTTTCTTTTTTTGTTGGCCTTCTTTCCCCCTTCATTATGGTTTTATTTCTTTATCTTGTATGCTTTGTTACAACGATGTGCATAATAAATTTATTGTCTTTTATTATACCGTGTGTTTACACATAACATTCCGATTGGTTATTAGTATTTCGGCCGCCCCTTTTAATTTAATTACTGCTATCCTCGTCCCTACCGTTGAACTGCAGGTATTCTATGTCATTCGGATTAAATTAAGACTGAAATTAAAATTGAATTTTTAAATAACAGGACTACTAGAGGCCGATCAGATCACTAAGCCACTGGATTAATTAATGTATATTAACTATAACAAAGAAGAGGGAGTAATTGAACACGGTTTCATCATTCATTGAGTAGTTTTGTTCTGTTTGTTTTTTTTTTTTTTTTTTATTTTGTTTTTTGGGGGAGGAGTGGTGGCGGTCATCGCAGGCAATAGATAAACACTTGTTCCTCTCGCAGATATATTGATCTTAAGTGGCAAATGGCGCGCGGAGTGGGGGGGGGGAGGAGCGATAGGGACAAACGTTCTCCCTTATTCTCATAAAAGCTAGCCCACTAAAGGGTGAATAACGAGTAAAATACCTCCAAAGTAAGTAAGCCTACCTCCAAATTACGCCCACCTCCAGAGTATGCCTCACTGGAGGAATAATGACAAATAACAGTAGTAACATCGCGTCCAATCACACACAGATCGCCTTTGTATAGGGTTAATGACGGTAAAATACTCCAAATTGGAACAGTGGAAGGATATAATCTGGAAGAGTCTCTTGCAATGAGAAAAACATTGCTGTATGTTTGTTTGTTGCTGCTTATTTTTCTTCCTGCAGGGCATTTTGTTGTTGCCGTTGCTTGTCAGTCCGCGCGGATCTCCCTCCCTCCCTCCGCTACCCCCTTCCGATCAGTTACTGGTAATGTTAAGTAATATAAGGTTCTTCAGCTGTCTGAAAACACGGTAGCTACAACATGACGGCAACGGTTGAATAGAAATATCCAACAGAATATAAAAAAAAAAAAAATGCTGACGTGAGAGTAGGAAGGTGTGGAGGACACCTAGACCCGAGTTGAATCTAGATAACTGTTGTCGTTAATGATTGAAAGCTTCGTTATTGGACTGTCTGGCAGGTCATTAAATCGGGATCTAGGTCACGCTGAAGATTCGGGTCAGGTGCATAGTGCATTTATGTGGTTTTCTTTTTCTTTTTTTTATTTTATTTTAAATAATTTAAAAAGCCGAACAATTTTGCAGAAGAATGATGTCATTGATTAGTTGAGAGTGCGGGCCGTGGTCAGTCAAGTGATTGAGAAAGTATTGGGTTTGATTCAGGCGGACCCGTCATCTGAGCTAAAATGTTGCAATTGTATTTGTGATCAGCAGGACGTAATGGTCAAATATTGGATATTGTGCCAGTTAGATTTGCGATCGCTTGGTCAGTTTGGACATGTGATCAGATGATCAGTTAGATGTTTGATCCTGTGTATTTGCGGCCAGTTAGCCGTTTGGACAGGTGGACGGTTTGGAACGGTGGCCATTTGAGCATGTCATCTGTTTGAATAAATGTTTGTTTTTTTAAAAAATAAAATTCATACATGAACTGTCTGTCGCCAAAAGAAAGTCATAAAATATTCAAAGGGGAAAAAAAATGTTTTTGAGTCAAAACCTACTGATGCTGGCTCTGTACTTGGCGGCCAACAAATACAGTGCTGAAATTTAGCACATTACTCCATGTAAAATTGACACGAAAATGACGAAATATACAATTAATAAAATATATATGGCGTAAAAAGCAATTGGAATAATCAGATTTATTTTGATTACAATTCATAGCTTTTGAGACAGTACAGTTTGAATACCAGCCATTGATTTACAGTTTGTGTACGTTTTTCTTCCATCGCATTCAATAATCCCTCCCTCTCTTTAGTCACGTGGCACAACACGCTTGTTATTTTGAGAGAACGTAATTATGTTACTTCTTAGGACAGATCTCGAGACAAGGACTACACGTATTACATGTAGTGTAGACAGGAAACCGTGTAATACTGTGACCTCAGTCGGTCGTTATTGATCTAGTTCTGAGACATTTACGATCACTGTTTTTTTTTTTTAATTAAAAAAAAATACGTCCATGCACAAATGCATGCACATACACACAAAGGCGCGCGAGTTCACGAAATTCTCAGTTGTTAGTTCATATCTGTATGCACCGTGCTTTATGTTGTTTGCAACTAATCAATGCGAGTTTTGCAGCCATACACGCTCATTCTTTATTTACGCCAATCTTTAATGTAATATGTCTGATTTTGCAGCAGCATAGGAATGTACTACATTAAATTAGCTTAAATGATATTTTAGGAATGTACTACAATAAATTAGCTTAAATGATATTTTGTTTCGTTACGGTAGACAATAAGTCAGTAAAAACTCGGTTACACTTTTTCTGTTCTTTTTTTAAAAATGCTGTCTTTAATTTAACCTTGACCTTCGACTCTGACCTGAAAACATGCGCTCTTCACTTTTCACTTTGTACATTCTGCAGATTTTGTGGGCGATTTGTTTGAGATGCGCGTTATTTATAGTTATGCTTGTCAAAAGGCGTTGGTAAACAATTAAGAACCCACCTTGACTTGCGATTAAAAAAATATATAATATATGTATTTCGGACATTTCGAGCCCCTATAACCGTTTGCCCCCAAGATAATAAGCACGTCCGACAAACGAGGCACGAAGGGAAATAACTGCCGACTGGTGAAGAGACTGATTTTGGGAAAGTACTTCCTAACAAAGTCGGTTTCGCACATGGGTTGCAGAAGAAATAGAAGGGCCAAGAAAAGCTTGGATGAGGGGAGGTGGGTTAAGTAGGGGTTCACTACTACGGGTTGCTTACAGTTATTTTATTTTTTAAATTGTGCTTTTGTATTGCAGTGCAGTTGGTGTTGTCCATAGTGTTGTTTGTTTGAGTCACCAGGTGTAAACAGATTCAGCAGGTGCAGTCCAACTGGTCATCCCGGCACTTATACTAGTCTTCCTCTTCGTTATTTGATTCGTCTTGGTCACTGTATCTCTCAATCTCTCCATTTGCTCTCTCTCTCTCTCTCTCACACACACACACACACACACACACACACACACACACATGGTTGCTCCCATATTTGCGGTGCTGATGCTGGCCAGTTTTGAGCTGGTGGTGGTCAGTGGAGAGCTTTGAGCGGGTCACACCTCCCAGGTCTGATATCTGTCATTTCATTCTGGGAAGAGTTGTACATACTCTTTTTTTTATTCGTTCTTGTGTTGGTACATTGTTTTCTTTTGCCTTTTCCTGTTTGTAATTTGTTTTGATTGTTGGCATTATCTTTGTTTAAGCTACTTCTTGGCTGTACTTCAGGCGCTTGTCTGAAACAAACCAACAAACTGCTTTAAAAAAAATAAATAAATGTAAAACCAGTTGTATAGAAGTACCGCAGTAGAAAAGGGTGAAGAAAAAAAATGCGAACGGTGATTTTCAACCATTCTTGTGCAGATGGTGAATGCCGGGTATAACGTTTAGTCCAAAAGATGGGTCAGTAAAGTGGGTCTCGTGCTCTACACGTGTATGCTAAAACTGAAAATTTAAAAAAAATGTACATAAGTCATTCGTCACTGCCTATTTAAAACTGTACAGAAATCCATTCAACTCTTTCTTGGACCTTAGCTTTGACTTCTTTCCAGAATTTAAAGCCTCTCTCCTTAGGCATCTGCAAAATTAGCCAAAAAGTGGGAAGTTGATGCTAAACCAAAACTAAAAATCGAAGATCAAGGTGTCGTCCGTGAAATCATCAAATGAATGAGTTAGGGTGTAGGTTTAATTCCCGCTCGAGGCGAGAAGAAAAAGAAATGTTGACTTTTAACAATTCCCTACTTCAAATTGAAATTTTAGTGTCAAGGCCGTTGGGTGGGGCGACAAAACGGGTCCTGCGTGCTACACCATGTAGGCTAAGGTTCAATGGCAGTTAAAAAACCAGAAAATGCAGGCCGTCAGCCGCCATAGCCTAATTATATTTGCAAAACATGCATACACACATGCACACAAAATCCACCAACAAAAGACAACCGCACATCTCAAAACCCCATCCAAACACATATTCAACCAAAGAAACTAATAACCAACAGCGATTGCACTGTATTTCTTCCTTCAAAAGTAAAAAGAATCTAAAAACCAAAATCATACATTTGCACTATATCTACTCATTCAAAAACAAAAAGAATAAAAAAACAACAGAGATTAGAACTATAAGAACTTCAAAACCAAAAACAGCAGAGACTGGCACTATATCTTTTCTTTCAAAACCAAAAACTGCAGAGATTGCATTATATCTCTTCTTTCAAAAGCAAAAACAGCAGAGATCTTTTATATCTCCTCCTTCAAAAACAAAAAACAAACAAACCCCCCAGTTTAGCAATACGTCTCTTCCAGAATTTAAATCTCTCTTTAGTACTTTGTACTCATCAGTGAATGTTATAAGTGGACATTAGATGTAAATTTTGTAGGTGATGTATTGGTGGTGACTATAAAGTTGGTATCGTGCACTACACTGCTACACTCGTTCTTCTCGCACTCCACAATTTCAGGCATGAACCAGGTCACAAATGACGTGATTGGTCACTCACAAGACAGATCAGTAGACAGGTTCATCTCAGTTCATACTCATTCATGTTCAGACAGATTCGCCCCATTTCATACTCATTAATGCTTAGACATGCTCATCCAAATTCATACTCATTCATATTTAGACAGTTTCTTCTCATTCATGCTTAAACATGTTTATCCCAATTTTTATTTATTCATGCTTAAATATGCTCGCCCCATTTCATATTCATTCATACTTAGATAGATTCATCCCAGTTCATAGTCACTTTTGTTTAGATAGGTTCATCCCAATTCATACTCATTCATACCTAGACAGATTCATCCCAATTTATATTCATTCATGTTTAGGTGGGTTCGTCCCAATTCATATTCATTTATGTTAAGGCAGGTTCGTCCCAATTCATACTCATTCATACTTAGACATGTTCATCCCAGTTCATACTCATTTATGTTTAGGCAGGTTCGTCACAATTCATGCTCATTTGTGTTTAGGTAGGTTCGTCCCAATTCATACTCATTCTTACTTAGACGGGTTCATCCCAGTTCATACTCATTCATGTTTAGACAGGTTCGTCCAGTTCTTACTCATGCTTAGGCAGGTGAAGACAGTGGGTAGAATGAAAACAGTCGAACGAAAGAAGTAGTGACTAATAATTAACGAACGGACAGACTGAGACAAACTGCTGTTTAATAAAATTAAATATAGCAAACAAAAATATATTTACACTCATACAGTAGACATTCACTTTGTCCAGTCAAGTAACACTGTGGCTAATGAGAATGACACACAGCCTGTAAGCTCTTAACCGAGTGGAGTTTAATCTCCACGTTTCCATGACTTCGCTACATAAATACATTCCCATTACTTCGCTACATAAATACATTCCCATGATGAGCTTCTAAACAAATAGCTCTAGTCTTGCAGAGGGTATCTTCCAGGGGAGACTGTCAGATTAGAAACAGAGATCTGCAGATGATAGATTTTCAGCCTTACACCAGGTCTGGACCAAAACAGGGAACCAGGCACGTAGACCAGACTATGTGTTTGTCTGTCGAGTAGATGTGTGGCTCATACCCTTACCATTGCTCATTTCTTAATGCATTCGCTTAGCAGTAACGCGGTATCAGAGAAGAAATCGATTTTTTAAATAAGCTGTGTGAATAGTATTTATTATTTTGTATAATTAAATATTTGGTAACTTAACTGCAGATCAGATAGATAAGTGCTGAATTTCTAAGAGTGATCTTCAGTGCCTTCTTACAAACTCTGCTGTCCTTAGACTCAGGATCATCTTACTTAAATGAATATTAATCACAAAAGCCAACAGTTAGTGGAAATTCTCCTATTTAATGAACCTAATGATCTGACTTCAGTAACCTTGTCTCAATCCCCACCTATCCACTAACTGAGGAAATTAACTTTGGCGCAACACCACACACACACACAGACAGTGAGACTCAAACAATTAGCCCGAGAACAATATAGACAACAAATGTATAGGAGAACATTAATAACTGTGACATGATAGAGTACACTTTAGTAATAAAGGTAGTGGTTTGGAACTCGTTTCACTTTCTCATTCCTAACTGGACAGAGAACACATACACTCAACAACCGTCCATATGCAATAGGTAAATAAATGAGACAATTAATTTAACGAGCTTCTACTGTCTTCGTGTGATTGAAATAATTATCACTTATTATTTATTTATCAATTATGACATGCCGAAGCTTCACAAGAAATAAGGATCCAACTGCAATCTCAAGAAATGTTGAGGTTTCAAACGGAATAAGGCTACATTTGCAATCATCAGACTTGCTGAAGTTTCAAAAGAAATAAGGATGCAACTGTAATCATCAGACTTGCTGAAATTTCAAAAGAAATAAGGATACAGTTGCAATTATAAGACATGCTAAAGTTTGAAAAGGATTAAGGACATATTTGTAATCATCAGACTTGCTGAAGTTTTAAAAGAAATAAGAGACAACTGTAATCATTAGACTTGCTGAATAATAGTGAGTTTAGAAACAGAGAAAAATGTATTACGTGTGGCCAGAGGTAATGCAGATTAAATGACGTAATTACATGTGACCAGAGGTAAAATGCAGACTAAATGACGTAATTACACGTGACTGAAGTAATGCAGACTAAATGACATAGTTACGCATGACCTTAGGTTATGCGGACTAAATGCCGCAGTTGCTGCAAAATCGAAGTGACGTGATATGTTTCAAAAGTAAGCATTCGAGGGGCCAAGATAAAACACAGTTCATAGTATGCACACTTTCTTTTAGGAACATAACTGGACCCGATACAGTTCGATCTGGATGCAGTCCTACAGACTAGGTTGAAATCGAACTCCAGTCAGTTTTAAATTCTCAACACAGGTCAAAGATCAACCTGTAACAAAAAGAATCAAATTTCAAGGGCAGTTTCAAACATGGAAATAAAACCAAAGGAACACTACGCAAAATAGAGACCAGGCTGGTGCCCGACCATCTTGTACTTTTGAAATACGATCTCTGAAAACTGAATCCTTGAGTCCAGTCCTACCATACTGAAAGCAATCAAGTGAACAGGACCTTAATGTTTGTTCACTTAAATTCCAATCTCTTACTTTCTCACCATTTTAGATTTACATCTGCATAATTATATTCTGCTTAATTATAAAATTAGAAAACATTGTTAATTAATAAATGCACAAATATAAGAAAATTTACTATCTTGAGAAAAAACACAGGACCCCCCTTCCCCATTCAGCCATTAGCCGTAAGTCTATTTCTGAGATATGATCATTTCTACATTCCAGTGAACAGATCATATTAAATTTATTTCACCTCCTGATTTGGTTAGGACAAGCAGCTTTAACATCATGCTCTGAAATTTCCTCACTGATCTTTGCTTAGACTCAATTTACAATGTAATGTAACTTGCATTAATTCCCTTTATCTCTGGTCAAAAGTTTTTTGGTTTTTTTTAGATTACTACTTGTAAGGCTTTTCCTTCAACTGACATACTGACCACGCCCTAGTCACATGACTTGATCTTCTGATCATCTAGCATGCACAAATCCTTATCATTGTGATGTCTGGTGGTCTTGATGGTCACAATAAATGGTATTAGCTTGAATGCACCCCTCCCTCCCGTGCATTAATTAAAATTACTGGCAGAGTCCATACTCCAGGATTTGACCGCAGAGTAACTATCAATGATTTAATTTTAATGGTTATAAGATAGATGATAGTCTAACAGCTCTAGCCCCCCCCCCCCAGCCACCCAACAATCCTGATTTTTTTAGAAAATAGAAAAAGTGGATAGAATAAGCTATCTGGTTTTCTAGTGGCAATTATTTATTAATGAATGAATATTAGGTAAAAGTATAATAATGATTGGTAATATAATTAAAACACTAGAATATCACTTTTCAATTCATCATTGAGATAACTTGGCATGGAACTTGAAAGAAATACTAAAATAGTCTTTGGTTCAGGGACAGCACGATGTTGGTGACTTAAATGCTTAATTGTAGTAGAGGTCAAGCCTCCTTTAGCTCTTATTGATGGGCTGGATAGGAGCACACAACAGCTCTTATTGATGGGCTGGATAGGAGCACACAACACCTCTTATTGATGGGCTGGATAGGAGCACACAACAATTGGTGCAGTGCTTTGGGCAATGACACAGACCCAGGGATTAGTTCCTTGACATAGTGTATTGGGGTAAAGACACCCATTTGTATCTTTTAGCAGAGCACAGGTAGCGACGTGCGCAGGTCAAATAGAGACCACGGGCTCCCAAAGTTTGAAATCAATACTACTCTTTATTGGAAGTTTTGAGAAAGCCATTGTCTTCCAGAGAACAACTTCCCACTTGCTGATTGGGAGATTAGCACCAAGTAGGCAAAAAATAAAAATATGTACAAGAAAGATCAAAATTAGGAGAACGCCTTGGCTCTTTCTATTGTATACTATTTTTTTCCCCCAGTGACAAAGCAATGCAGCAAAAAAAGTGAAGAAAGTCCAGTGTGAATAAGACTGACAGCCAAAGCAAACTTCACCGCACATCAACCCCGCCCACCACCACTGCCACAGAGAGCGGTTGATTCAAGATCAGCAGCCTGTATTTTTCCACTAAGAATGGGGGTGGAAAGGGATTAATGATGGAGGGAGTGTGTGTGGGTATTACTTCAACAACAACAACATTTATAGAGAGAGAAAGTCCTGTTAATAGATTGCACTGTCTTTCCTTTGATATTTCTACCGCTATAAATCTAAGCAAGAAAATAATAGCGTTCACCTGTTTGATGTCACAGTGACATTTTAAAAAAAATGTTTCGTTGCTTTGTTTAAAGGCACAGTGGCTCTCTTAACGCAGCTTCGAGTTCTAAACTTATTTTTTGTTCATAGTACCTGCACAGTCCATAATAAGTATATGTAATTTATCAAAACAGTTGATTGCCCGTGCTTCCCCCCCCCCCCCCCCGTGGAGTGTGGGTAAGGGGGTGGGTGGGAGAAAACTAGCAGAAATTTGTGATTGACATTAATATTTTCCGAAATCTAATTTGGTCTTTTCTGTACAGGCTTGGTCAGAGGTTACTTCCTCACCTTTCATAACTCGTGGAAAGTTCACTTTCCCCCATCAGTAGGTCTAACACATTCTTTACCTGAGTTGTTTACTTCCAACTTTGACACTAAAAAATATCAGAACAAGCCAGGCCCAAGGTCGGGTCACTTTGACATTTAACAATTTTATACAACAATTAAGTTTAGAAATAGGTATAGGCCACACAGAGTATGTACTGCAATCAGAATAACACAGATGTGCCACAAGCAAAAGACATATCACTCTCTCTCACACACACACACACACATGCACGCACACACTAAAAAATAAAACTGTTATTATGTATCATTTTTTGCTATTTGACATTTCATCATTTTCGAACTTGAGGTATCTATATAATTTATCTCATGTAAGTGAATGCTTATTGTAAATGACTTCTTAAAATACTAATATATATGAGTATTGTCAATCACTGAAATATCTAGAGGCCAATTACATGTGTACTTATTCAGATTATATCTTCTACCTCTGTATACGAAATGTATTTGCTTCTGAGACAATGCATACTGACAGTAAAATGACGAATAAAATATTTTTCCACGTGTAAATGTTTTTTTTTTTAAAGGTTAGATACCGTATTAAGTTAACTTTGGACTTTGAATCTCAAATGATCCTTACATTCACAAACAAGATGAGCGTTTGCCAACGTTGGTCCAACATCACTGTGCCAATGCCAACACTTTCCATTGAAAGCCACCCATTTCCCAACGTTGGCCCAACCAAGTGCTGGCTGGGATTATTGTAAACAGTATTACAGTTCCATGACAGAAAGTTTCCACACACCCACACACCCCATCACACTGATAAAAGGATAGTTTATATGTTGTTTATCTTAAGTACACCATTACTCTGGTATTATTATTTTTTTTTTTTACGGCCTTCGTGGATCTCTCCTCATAAGTTTTCAAAAATACCGATTGATGAGTGTGTATTTGCGTGCATTCGTGTGCGCGTGCTTTTTGAATCACTAGCGCACACAGTGGCACTTTCTCTAAACGCTGCTCTGCGGTCTTGGTAAGCCCAAGCTTTTATTTTAAAACCACGTGTTGTGAATCGCAACTGCCTTGTTACAGTAAGAATATTTCTCTGCTCTTCATCACATTTGACTGCAGTCACCAGTGTCACAGTCTGATAAAATTGTCCGACTTCGTGACCCACTTGCCTTGTTTACTTCAAATTCGAATATTTGAAACCCTTGGCCCTTTGTTCAAAGCTTCCTTTTTCTAGGTGCTTCTAGAACAGGTCAAGATGTTATGTAACTTTAGGACCATTGTCCAGTTCTCGAACCAACCACATGCTTTGCGAACAGTCACGTGATACGCAATATACCTTTCTATATATGTACCCACACGCTTCCGCTCCCTCACTTCGAGCACATTTTTGCTAATTCCATCAGCTTACTCGGGTCGTGAGAGGCAGCCGGCGCCATAGAGAATCAAGGTACCCTTCGACTTCTCTCAAAGGTATCATTTTATTTAATAGTATTTGCCTATGTATTGTTTAAGTATGTATTTGTGCTATGTATTATATGATTTCCATATACACTTGAGCATGGTTCAGAGAAATAGCTGAAAACCTATATGTTACGGAATATAAATTTATTGTAACCATTTTTCCATTTCTGTACCTTAATTTATATTGTTTTAATTCACTAAGAGCCAGAATGCTGCGCTCGATATGAATTCTTCATGTAATTCAATTATTGCGTGTAATTTAAATTGTAAATTGTGAAGCGCTCTGTCGGCTTGAATTACCCCTTGTATGAACATTAATTTAACGTTGTATCTATTTTATTGCTTCATACGTCATGACTGTTAAATGGAACACATGTGAGACGATTATATTTTTTCTAAAATCTAATTGTAAGCGACGCGAGGTCGAAAACTCTTTGTTCAGCGTATTTAATTGAGCCATGCCTAAGTAGGACCTGTTAGGTTGAGAATTATATCCAAACACGTTGCATCCACAGGTCGGCTCATGGTTCATGTTCACCCATGCCTCACCTGCATTAGCTTATTGGTGTAAGCGTGTCGAAATCCACTCTGAGGGCCATGCTGCAAAAATTCCAGTTCCTAGCCACTAACAAAGGGACATCATTCCTTATGCACCACGTGTGTCGTAAAAGGGGGACTGAGGGAACGAACCGGCATGACTGAGTGTTGAGACCAAGGATACAAGAATAGAGCTAAGTGCAAAATCAAGTGTACAGATCTCAAAGGAACACTTTTCTGGCAATTTAGATTGACAAAAATCAGGCATAGGCGCGTAAAGACAGAGTGAAGACTATTCGCGTTGCATTCGATTTATTGTTAATTTGTTAAACTTTATTAAATCTTATTTTCTTTGTTAATACCTCTTAGTAGTTGATTTCTATGCACAATAGACCAATTAGATTAATTCTTAGATTTGAATGGGGGCGGATGAGCAGAAAGATTGATGACGAGTGCATATTAATTTAGAGGGATTTAACTGTTTTCAAATCTAGCTAAAAGTTCGCAGTTTATTAGTCTGTAAATTTGTCGTCTGAACTACAAGACGCACTTTTAATTAGTCAGATAATAAATTGAGCAACCAGTCTGCGTAGAATATGAGAGGAAGAATTAATTATATTTAAAGTCTTTTAATTATTCTAAGCAGGGTCTTTAAATAAATACTGGAAACGTAACAAGTGTGGGTCGTCGCGGGATTGATATGTATTAAATTGTAACTTGTAACATTTTTCATACATAGGGCGTATCATAACCTAGAAACGAACGAACGAACAGAATTGCCAATTGTTCTTTTGATTTTTGTATCACTGATTTTCTTTGCTTTTGTTGTGACATGTGCATGTATTCTTTTGCAGAGTAGCGTGCATGTTAGTTAATGTTGATATATTTAAGCGTAGTTAAATATGTCATGTTAGCTATTGAATGATTTATTTAGTATTGTGTTACTGAGTACTTCATTGTGAGGAGTCGAAGGTTATACCGCCAGCTAGGAGAGTTATCGGTAGTAACAGACTTCGGACTATTATATTTAGGGTGCTAGATATAATGTGTAATGTTGTATGGTAGGAGCCGTGACATTACGGAAGTCTTGGAACAGCGGACACTGTGACAAGCAGGTGAAACGTGTAAAGAGTTAACGCGTAATTTATTTCGGAAGGTGTTCTGAGTAAATTAAATAATTTTTGTAAGGTTGTAGCCTAAAAGTTATTTTCGGGATAAGCGGAGTTATCGCCGACGGTTAAAACACACAATTCACGAGATACATTGTTATTGTAGCCAGCGCGCTAAGACAGTAAAATGGATCGCAAACAGGTTATCGAAGACCTGAAAGAAACCGGTATCATGATAGGATATCAGGGTGACGAACTGACGAACTACGTCAAAACTGAGCTAGAGAAAGCGGACAAAGAAAGGCAAGAGATAGAAAGGGAAGAACGGTTAGCTGCCCGCGAAGCTAAGAAGTTAGAGGCTGAAAGACTAGCTGAAACCGAGGCTAAACGCATCGCAGCGGACACAGAAGCAAAACGCATCGCAGCGGATACAGAAGCCAAACGCATCGCGGCAGACGCGGAAATAAAACGGTTAGAATGGGAGGTAAAGAAACTAGAAGTTACCAATCCAAACCGTGATCGCAGAAGCAGTGGTGATTCGCGTTCTAGCGATGGAAATAATCACAGTAGAATTGAAAACATCATTCCAAAGATAAATATGGTCCCATTTGATGAGAACAAAGATCAAATAGACGCGTATTTAAAAACGTTTGAAAAGTTAGCCAGAGCAACGAACATTCCAGCGGAACATTGGGCGATAAATTTATCGGGGTTATTGCAGGGCAGTGCGAAAAACGAGTTCAATAAGCTTAGCGATTCTGAGTCAGATAATTACGACACAGTCAAGGCCGCATTATTGAAACGTTACAAACTCACAGCAGATACATACCGACGTAAGTTTAAACAGGCCACTAAAGCCAGTTCAGAGACGCACGCACAGTACATACGACGCGTAGCTGACTTGTTCCAAAGATGGATAGATCTAGCCGAAACTCCACAGACGTACGCAGGTCTTAGGGATGAAATGGTAAAAGACCATATTCTCGGGTCATACAAATCAGATCTACTGATTCACTTAGCAATAAGGGAAAAATCTACGCTAGAGGAGATAGGCAACGCCGCCGATCGCTTTGATGACGCACATTCTCAATTCTCGAACGCACACGCGAACAACAAGTCTCGACCGAACGAACCGCAGACTCGAAAGGATAAGAAAAATGACGGGAAGGCACATAGTGAGCGTGATGATAAAACATCTAAACCCGACACTAAAAACAAGTCCGACAAACAGAAAGATAAAAAGAATCTTGCATGTTACACTTGTGGTGATAGTGGCCATTTTTCACGAACATGTCCTGAAAAGAAAACAGCTAAAGTTTACGCAGTAGAAAGTCATACACCTAAAACAGAAAAGTCGAATCGAACACCAGTACAGGCAAACGGTCACGATACAATCGCTTTGCTTGATACAGGGTGTGAGCTAGACGCTATTGTAAATGCATCATTAGTTAACCGTACCGACTACACAGGGGAGACAATCTCTGTCACCTTTGCAAACGGCGAACAAGACATTTTACCAGTAGCTGAAGTCTCGATTGTTTCAGACTTTGTAGAAGGAACAGTCAAAGCGGCAGTTATGGAAAACTCACCGCATGACGTGATCCTTGGTTGCAAGTATGTTTTGCCGTGCAAAAAACAAACTTCAACTGAACCACCACTGGTTAACGCTGTAACCAGAGCAGCGAGTAGTAAAGACAAATCTGTAACTGCACCGATGTCTGCCGCACCAGCCGTAGATAAAGCAACAGTTAGCGAGATTAAAATATTACAAGCTGAGGACGAAACACTAGACAAGTTACGCAGACAAGCTGTACTTGTTAGTGACGTCAACACTGACGATTCGAATAAGAAAGCGTGCATTATTCTGAAAAAGGGTTTATTGTACCGCTATTCGAAAGTGGGAGACGAATTTCGGAAACAATTAGTCGTTCCACAAACCAAACGAAATGACGTATTACGATTAGGTCATGAGAGTCTTTTTGGTGCACACATGGGTGTACAAAAAACAACTAGTCGTATTACAAGTGAGTTTTATTGGCCGGACATCACTGCCGATATCCGTAGATTCGTGTTAAGTTGCGACACATGCCAGAGAACACAGTCTAAAAATTCAATCAGACCCGCACCGTTAGGAGAGCCTGAACTGATCAGTGAACCCTACAAGCGCGTAGCATTGGATTTGATTGGGCCTATAATACCCACATCAACGAGAGGTAATCGATACGTGCTGACCACTATTGATTACGCAACAAGATTCGCCGACGCAGTACCATTGAAAAATATTGATACTGAAACTGTCGCCGAAGCCCTTTTCGGTCTTTGGAGTCGTGTTGGAATTCCTACTGAAATTTTGACGGATCAGGGGAGTCAATTCATAGGCAACGTAATGAAGGAAGTAAATCGTTTACTTTCCATCAAACATCTTACTTGCACACCATACCACCCCCAGGCAAATGGTCTGATTGAAAAATACAATGGGACATTAAAAACAGCACTTAAAAAGCTCGCCACAGATAAACCGAAAGACTGGGACAGATACATCCCTGCCCTACTATTTGCATATAGGGAGGTGCCACAATCTTCCACCGGGTTTTCACCATTTGAGCTACTTTACGGACGTACTGTACGCGGACCGATGATGATTTTGAAGGCACTTTGGACTGATGAAAAGACAGATGACGAAGTTAAGACAACTTATACATACGTCACTGACTTAAGAAACCGTCTTGAAACTATAGGCAAGATAGCACGGGAAAACTTGACGATAGCTCAGTCTAGACAGGCAGAATATTACAATAAGCACACCAAACCTAGAGAATTTGAAGTTAATGACAAAGTGTTACTGTTGCTTCCTGAAGCACATAACAAACTTCAGATGAAATGGAAGGGGCCCTTTGTAGTTACCGCCAAGCTAGGGGGACTGAACTATAAGGTGCAGACAGGAAAGAGAGAGAAAATCTTTCATGTTAACCTACTCAAAAAGTACATAAGCCGTGAGGATCAAACCACTCAAGCTGATTTTGTCGTAGCGACGATAGTTACAGAAGACGAGGGGGATACTGATTGCGTCACTGGTACTTTACCAAACTGTCCTCTACAGACGGACGAAACTGTCAAAGACGTTAGGGTAAATGAAGCCTTGACAGAAAGACAGAAAAAAGAAGTGAATGAATTGCTTAATGAGTTCTCATCTACTCTGACAGACAAACCAGGGTTGACAGACTTAATAGAATTTTCACTGAAGCTGACTGACAACAAACCGATACGTTTGAAGCCGTATCCGTTGCCACACGCTAAGATAGATGACGTTAGACGTGAGATTAAGACTATGCTAGATCTAGGGGTCATAGAGAAGACTGACAGTGCCTACGGATCACCCATCGTGTTGATTAAAAAACGTGATAACTCGTTCCGTTTTTGCGTAGACTACCGCAAACTCAATCAAGTGACAGAGTTTTGTGCCGAACCTCTTCCTGATCCGGATCTCATCTTCACTAAGCTAGCTAACGCTCATTACTATACCAAAATAGATTTGTCACGCGGTTTTTGGCAAATCAAGGTCAAGGACACTGATCGACACATACTAGCTTTCACTACACCAGTAGGAAACTACACATGGAAAGTTATGCCTTTCGGAGTTTCAAACGCTCCAAGCATTTTTTCTAAAATGATGCGGTCATTGTTAGAACCACTGTACGGACGTGGAGTTGAGAACTTCATGGATGATTTAATTCTAGGCACCCAGACATGGGAGGAGCACTTAACACTCTTACGAGATGTGCTAGCCAGATTAAAACAAGCCAACCTCACTGCCCGCCCTACGAAGTGTGAAATAGCACAATTCTCCTTAGACTTCTTGGGACACAAGTTGAGTCATGGAACTATGTCGCCAAGTGAAGCTAAGATAGCACAACTTAAGGACACTTCACAACCGCTAACAAAAACACAAGTTAGAAGTTTTCTTGGTCTTGCTAACTACTACAGAAAATTCGTACCAGATTTTAGTGCCATTGCATGTCCTCTGACTGACTTGACACGTAAGAATATGCCTACAAAAGTAGTGTGGACTGATGCATGCCAAAACGCTTTTGACACACTGAAATCTAGACTGACTTCAGATTTAGTTGTTAAACTGCCAGATCTGACAAAACCATTCTTGTTAAGGACTGATGCTAGCAACACAGGATTAGGAGCAGTGTTATTACAAGAACACAATGACACCAAACACCCAGTTGCATATGCAAGCCGTAAACTCACAACTACTGAACAGAAATATTCCACCAGTGAAAAGGAATGTCTTGCAATAGTTTGGGCCATAAAAAAGTTCGAAAACCATTTGTACGGAAAAACCTTTGTCATTGAGTGCGATCACCAGCCGTTGGCCTTTCTCGGACAGGCGCAATTTACGAACAGCCGTTTAATGCGTTGGTCTTTGTTTCTGACACAGTATGACGCAAATATTCATTACATCAAAGGGTCTTTGAATGTTGGCGCAGATTACATGAGTCGTGCTTGATGCCATCAAGTGCCGGTACTGATAGAATGTTGTTTAATCAATTAACTGAACCCTACGGATCCCTTCCTGTAAATATGAAATATAGTTGCACACTTTATTTCTAGGAATGTCGAAATTTTTTTTGTGTAAATTTTTCTTCATTGTGGACTTCTACATTTTATCATACATAATTTGTAGGAGGCATTTTATCTTTGGCAAGATAAACGCCTCAAAAGCAAGGGGGTGTCACAGTCTGATAAAATTGTCCGACTTCGTGACCCACTTGCCTTGTTTACTTCAAATTCGAATATTTGAAACCCTTGGCCCTTTGTTCAAAGCTTCCTTTTTCTAGGTGCTTCTAGAACAGGTCAAGATGTTATGTAACTTTAGGACCATTGTCCAGTTCTCGAACCAACCACATGCTTTGCGAACAGTCACGTGATACGCAATATACCTTTCTATATATGTACCCACACGCTTCCGCTCCCTCACTTCGAGCACATTTTAGCTAATTCCATCAGCTTACTCGGGTCGTGAGAGGCAGCCGGCGCCATAGAGAATCAAGGTACCCTTCGACTTCTCTCAAAGGTATCATTTTATTTAATAGTATTTGCCTATGTATTGTTTAAGTATGTATTTGTGCTATGTATTATATGATTTCCATATACACTTGAGCATGGTTCAGAGAAATAGCTGAAAACCTATATGTTACGGAATATAAATTTATTGTAACCATTTTTCCATTTCTGTACCTTAATTTATATTGTTTTAATTCACTAAGAGCCAGAATGCTGCGCTCGATATGAATTCTTCATGTAATTCAATTATTGCGTGTAATTTAAATTGTAAATTGTGAAGCGCTCTGTCGGCTTGAATTACCCCTTGTATGAACATTAATTTAACGTTGTATCTATTTTATTGCTTCATACGTCATGACTGTTAAATGGAACACATGTGAGACGATTATATTTTTTCTAAAATCTAATTGTAAGCGACGCGAGGTCGAAAACTCTTTGTTCAGCGTATTTAATTGAGCCATGCCTAAGTAGGACCTGTTAGGTTGAGAATTATATCCAAACACGTTGCATCCACAGGTCGGCTCATGGTTCATGTTCACCCATGCCTCACCTGCATTAGCTTATTGGTGTAAGCGTGTCGAAATCCACTCTGAGGGCCATGCTGCAAAAATTCCAGTTCCTAGCCACTAACAAAGGGACATCATTCCTTATGCACCACGTGTGTCGTAAAAGGGGGACTGAGGGAACGAACCGGCATGACTGAGTGTTGAGACCAAGGATACAAGAATAGAGCTAAGTGCAAAATCAAGTGTACAGATCTCAAAGGAACACTTTTCTGGCAATTTAGATTGACAAAAATCAGGCATAGGCGCGTAAAGACAGAGTGAAGACTATTCGCGTTGCATTCGATTTATTGTTAATTTGTTAAACTTTATTAAATCTTATTTTCTTTGTTAATACCTCTTAGTAGTTGATTTCTATGCACAATAGACCAATTAGATTAATTCTTAGATTTGAATGGGGGCGGATGAGCAGAAAGATTGATGACGAGTGCATATTAATTTAGAGGGATTTAACTGTTTTCAAATCTAGCTAAAAGTTCGCAGTTTATTAGTCTGTAAATTTGTCGTCTGAACTACAAGACGCACTTTTAATTAGTCAGATAATAAATTGAGCAACCAGTCTGCGTAGAATATGAGAGGAAGAATTAATTATATTTAAAGTCTTTTAATTATTCTAAGCAGGGTCTTTAAATAAATACTGGAAACGTAACAACCAGGACTCGGGTTTCCACATCGTCATCATTCACGTTCGTTGCCAGACAACCAAACATGCACACGTCACACTCGATATCTATCAGTCTTTAAACATTGCTTGAAGAGTCTTGGCATGCCCACACTTATTTAAAAACGCGTTGCGAATTTCGTTTGCAACTTTTGTTCAGAACGCTTTGGGAGCGCGTGTTTTTTTTTTGATGTAGTCGCTGTCGACGTCGTTTCCATGTTAGAGTCACTTGTAGTCGTAGTCGTCTTCAGCCCGGGGAAGTTTTTGCTCGTTTTCCTGCGCAGTTTCATGTACTTCCGTGTCAGAGTTCACTGCTGGGCAGTGTCGAAGATCGACAGCCTTGGAGTTCTGTTTTTGCGCTGACGAATTGTTTACGAGGATTGCAGGTTAACGACCCCAGCCCAATCAGAGCTTTGTCATCTCCTCCCCTCCCCCACCTTCCAACCTTCGCACAACACAAAATTTGCATATATCACCAAGTCGATTTGTATTGTACACTGAACGATGCATTTAACGAACTAGAAACATCTACAACAGCATACTTTTGGCCTGCCGAGCAGTTTCGGGAAGAAAGGCTGTTGGTATTATCTCAGAATCCGCAAGCGACCAAATCCCGGCTAGTAGATACATATATTAACTACCTTACACCCCTTTTTAGGTCGATACGAACTTTTTTTGATGTTTGGATTTATTGTTCACGTCTTTTTTCACTGATTTCGCACATGGACGTAAGCTTTGGGTGGGGAGAATTACAAGTTTGACCGGACTTTTGGCGGATTTTTTTTTTTTTAAGGTGTCAGTGGCGTAGCAATGGCTTGTGGAATGCACAAGGGCCCCCAATGGTCAGGGCGCCCCTGGCAGCGAGCGGAGTCAAAATTTTTTTTTAATTTCAAAATGTAATCGAAGGGACCCACCACCGAAGTTCAGCTCAAGGGTGGGGAAGACTACAAAAAAGTCCCACGACTCCACTGTTAGGTGACAGCGCGAAAGCGGCGGAAGCCGAAAGCGCCCCCCTACATTAGCAAGCAAGCACTGTTAGGTGTAATGTACTCTTTCCGGTTTTTAACTGCCAACAGATCTTAGAGTGGCCCTGGGACTTTGACGCTAGCCACTGTCCAGTGATTTGTGCAATTTCTGGTAAGCTCGAGGAAATCGTATGACGTCAAGTGATATGGAAATCTCACAATCCCGAATTAGTTTTAACCGTTTTGCATTAGATAATCCAATCCTTGCTTCGAACTCAAGATGACGCCATCTTGTGACTGCCTTGAGAACACTGACAGCAGCCAAAGATGCAACTTGTGTTCGGTATAGTGGAACCCGTAACGAAAGACAAAATATCCTAGCACTTAGTAGAGGTATAGGTCATGGGTCATTATGCTACATAGGTCACGAGTCATTATGCAAGTCTTATTAGTACAGTGGCCTCGGGCTCTTGTCTGTATTATAACGTACATGTACACACTACAGCCTCTGCACCCCATGTCAGCTCCTTTTTCTTTTTACAAAGTCTGCTATAATTTTTTTTTAATTTAAAAAGTAAACGAGAAGTATACTTTGTTGCCTGCAGAATCGAACCCATTAGCGTATTCTTCCTCGACGTAACGTAACCCACCTTTTGCCTTTCACTTAGTTTCAGGGTTGAAGGAGTTTGTCGACTGGAACATTCACCACACAAAATGGGGTCACTATCAGGGACGGGACTCCAGCCTTAATCTGTCAGAATTATACTCTGACTCACACTCACCGTCACTCATGTAAAATAATGACTACAGGACTGTCGTTACTTGGAGTCTGACTCACCACACTCACCGGTTATGAAAAAAAAATTGGACTGGTCCAGTGGTGTACCCCCTTTAAGATGTGGCGTTGAACCCCACGACCAGTCATTCTGGTTCAACGGATTGTACAAGCGCAATTTCCGCGTAATTAACCTTTCACCCTTGTTTTAATTTACACATTGACACTCGTGGAAGTGGAAAGGTGCGTTCCCGAGGGCCAAGAAGTGAAAGTTCTGTCAACGGGGTTCTGTAACCCCCCCCCCCTCGTCATTGGATTTTTTTTGAGGGGACAAACTGGGTAAAAATATCGACTCCTCCATTAATCCCACTCGTCCTAGTGATATTTTTGTGCACGGTGCAAATTTTGGCCAAAGCTGCAGAAATATTTAATAAATTTAGGTCCGACAAGTAAAAATTTACCCCCGGCTTGCAGTCCGACAAGGTCCAGCTGTAATTTAATTTTGGAATCGGTTCCAGTTTTGGCAGAATGATGGCTTTCAGAGGCTGTTTATTGTGGACTTTACACTAAACTAAGCTACTAGACTGTACGATCTGTCCACTTAAAATCAGACGATAAGTGCATCGGGTTTGGGTTTTGTTTGTTTTCCCAGTAGATAGGGTGGTGCTAATGAAGTGGGTTTCTTTTTAAATTAACGGATCGCAATTACCTTATGCTTTCATTTCAGTTCTTTTGTGATTAGGTGTGCGTTGGACACCAATTCAACGGGTCATTTGAAGTACGTTGTATGTTCTCAAAACCGACCACTCATCTGGGCGAAGTAGTATTGTCCATTGTCTGCTGGAAACTTCGCTCCAACTGAAAGAAAGAAATCTGCTGTTGGCAAGCCATGGTCGCAGTTAATTTACTTAGCTTTGGCTACTTCTTGGTCACCATTGAGTGTGCATATGTCATAACGGGTACGCCAAGGTCTGAGCCATGTATTAGATAATTAGATTCCTTTAGACTTGTACAAGTACAGTAATCCCCCTTTTTTTTTAAGTGCTTGCCGATCGATTAAAACAATGAAGTGGGGGGTTGCGGTTGTTGGGATATTTTTTTTTAATTACATAAGCGTAAGCTGTAGTACATAGGCATTGCGACTCAAGCTAAAACCTTTTTAAACTCTTTGGATGAAATCTGTAGCCGACAGCACAAAATCACGGATATGCGGATGCGATTTTCTTTGTTAATACAACTTTAGTAGTAGAAAGTGCATGCTAAATGATGTAATCACAGCGTGTGGTTACAGTAACCACTATAAATTACATTCAATGTAAGGAGCCCTGACCGTTCTTCGCTTGTTGACAAGTCTTTTTAAAAATGTCATCGGTCACTCCGCATCACAGCGACCCTTAAAAAGGATTTATTTTGATTTGGGTTTCAACTTCCGCTCAGTTACATACGCGCGCGCACGCGAGAATGGAACCCAGGGCACTTGGGCAAGTCCCATGCTCTATCTTCCGCGCTATACGCCTATTCAAAAAGAAAGAGAGACGACACAAGCGATGTGACCCGCTTATATATAGGACTTTTGGCTCATCTTGTTGTGTGTGGCATTTCTAGCTTTTGCTTCTACTGCCTACAAGATGCCATAAACATGTTTTCAGCCGTCAAGAACTAAAGACAAAGCTAAAGAGAGAGAGAGAAAAAAAAGAAGTGAAAGAGCGGAATTTACAAGGTCATACAAGCAGCAGAGTACACGCACGTCAACAAGAACTTTTTTTTTTTAATCGCGGCCTTGTTCTATTTATAGCGAAGCTTGCTGGTTAATTTGCATTTCACCGGCAAGTGCGTCGTTTGTAAATTTGAGGGCAACCCCATTATAGTTCGGCAGCCGGACTACTTTTCAAAAATCCGTTGCAGATGACTAAGTGCAGCGTATTCTAAATATGTATAGTATTTTTTCCTTTCTTTCTTTTTAATTATCCATCACAAACACTGGCATCCGCTCTGTCATAAGCAAGGGGCGTTGGCCATCAACACGGTAGTCGAGCGATCACAAATAAAAGTTTTGAACACACTGATGGATCAAACGATAAGATTAGCAGAAAACAGAATGGAATGGGGGGAAACTGGTTGTCAGGTCATCAGTGGTGCCCCAACGGTCGACAAGATAGATAGATCAAACAGGTTCTCACGAGTCCACATGCTTTAGTGTTCCAGACCTTGTGCAGCACTCAGAAGAACTTTTCTCACGTCACGCGAACTGTTTTATCCATGGACATATTTGTTTATCGACCGTCTTATTCACCTTTCAGTAGGCCGAGAACCAGTCGGGCAGAGAAAAGAAGTACTTTTGCATCGCTCACAGTGTGCACTAGCGTCACATTGTTTGACAGAATGGTGTTGTCAGAAAATGTTTTGTAGAACGTTGTGTTTTACAGAATAATGTTGTCAGAAAGCATAGGACATTGTGAACCGTGCTGTCAGAAAACGTTGTAAGACGTCATGTTTTACAGAACAGCATTATCAGGAAACGGTGTAGGACGTCATGTTTTACAGAACAGCATTATCAGGAAACGGTGTAGGACGTCATGTTTTACAGAACAGCATTATCAGGAAACGGTGTAGGACGTCATGTTTTACAGAACAGCATTATCAGGAAACGGTGTAGGACGTCATGTTTTACAGAACAGCATTATCAGGAAACGGTGTAAGACAGTGTGTTTTGGAGATCGACATTATCGTGAAGTGATGTAGAACGTTGCAGAGGCTTTTAGTTTGACAACGTCACAGATTGAACCTAATTGAAAAGTGGATAGTTTGACTTGATGACTATGCTTAACGCCACCCCACAACAAAATCGCTTAAATAAGTCAGCACTAATTTTGTCCGGTTGTAAGACAGTTCTTTCTCAACGTTTCATCGCCTGCCTAAATTCCACTTTTAATTCTACATTTTAATTTCTCATAGGCCGTAAGCGCTCATCCGCAAAATCAACAAGTTTTGAAAATGAACTACATTTATATATTTTAGTTGTTTTTGTTGGGTAGGGGAACTTTGCAAATTTTTTGCTGTTGTTTTTTTCTGGTATTTTTCTGTTTTTTCCCCCTGTGTTGCAACTTTGTTGAAAGTAGTTGAAAATATTATATTTATGGCGTAATTAAGGCATTATCTCTTTGGACAAGATGACAGGCTAATAGACTGATACACACACACACACACACACACACACACACACACACACACACACACACACACACACACACACACACACACCTGTGTATATTAAAATAAATAATGTCGGTATGTATGTATTAGTGTATTATTTGTTGTGGTGGTGAGGAGATAGCTTCAGTTTCATATTTTTAGAAGCTTTTATGAAGATGCTTTCGTCGGTGTTGGTAACCGGAAGTACTGCCTGAACCGCCTGCGCAAGGGAAATAACTCATGCTATTAACAAATGAAGTAATATCTAAGTCAGTGCTGATCAGCTAGAATGTACCGATAACAGGTACCTTCAACGTCTTATTGAACTTATGCAATGATAAAAACATTAAATTAGGACATTTTTTTTTAATTTATGAAGGACAGATATATATATATGCTGTAAAACTTGCATTCCAGTGATTGCGATCGTTATATGCAGTATGTAAATGTACCTGTAAACGACCTTGAAAATGTCCATGAAATTCACGTGCAAACGATGCATTTTCTTAATACGGCAAAAAACAAACAAAAAAAATACAGTTAACTTTTCTTGTTGAGCAAGACAACTGAATTCTTACTGTCGCCTGTTAAAACAGAAGCCCGAGGGCATAAAAAGGCTTCAAGAAAATGTGAAGCCAACATATTTTATTCAAACAGACGTATTTTTCGTGACGTAAATGTAGAATGCACGCTACATACTTTGTGCTTTGTGTGTGTGTGTGTGTGTGTGTGTGTGTGTGTGTGTGTGTGTGTGTTTGGGGGGAGAGGGGCGTCGCTGGCTTTGCTGCATCTCCAAGGTTTGCAGAAACTTTATGCCAAATCTGGCGTTTTCAGTTTATGGGTTGGTCTTAGAGCCACTCGGTTCGCCTCACTGAATTCTGGAGCTCCGACCACTCAGCATCAAACCCCTCAAAGAGGGGGCGTATCACTCTCTGAACAACTCCACCTTCCTGATTGTAAATAGGTCCCGAAGTGTACTGGTGGCGGTTGGTTGGCTAGCTCCTCTGAGCTCAGGACGTTCTCGGCCCTGGTTAGCTTCGGAGGGACTTGATTCCTCTAACCATGTGGATTGCTCAGCATCGAAGCTCCACCTCAAAACAATGGGGGCTTTATCTGACAGACTTAGTATCTGTTTCGGATGGTGGTGGTGGTCGTGATGGTGGTGCTGGTGGTGGTGGTGGCGGCGTTAGCTTCCTTCCTCTTCAAAGTCTGCGTGCGGCTCTTCGCTTTAGGACGTTTCTCGGCCCTGGATAAATCCCCTTGGGTCCCCTCACTATATTTTGGGCTTCCGACAGTAGTTTCAGATCTTTTGTTTAACTAGTTTGCAAACATGTATAAATGTATAATAATAATAATAAAGAATACAGTGTAATATTTGTGATGATAATGATAGGTATAACATTAATAATTCGACTAGTAAACCATATTTTAAAAAAATAAAACATTACACTAATGTTTGAAAAAAGCAAAACTTTCACCATTTCAGTGCGACCATTAAAAAAAAAATTATTAATTCGTTTTTTATATTCATATATATAAGACCATGTTATGATCGTAATATCCACATTCATATTGAAAACCTTTTATATTGTTTTTTTGGTGGGGGAGAGTTGTTGTGGTTTGTTTGCTAACACCAAATCTGGTAATCGTAATCCCAAAGAGAATAGATTAAACTTCAGTAATGACCTGGCGAACGTTGTTTCAGAAGTAGGATACGTACTGCTGAAATAAAACGCTGAATCAGTGGTTGACGTCAGAGCTGTCTTAAAATCTCGCGCTGTCCTACTGCGTCTGTTTCAGATTCTTGCTTTTGCCTTTTCAGTTTGCCCGTGAGATTTAATTTCTCTGCTCTTTGATGACAAGGGGTGTATAACTGTCTCGGGCAGCAAGGCAAGGGTAACTTGATCACATTATTCAAATGACATTTCTGCACTATGCTGCGGCCATTATACTTAATCATTTAGATTTGGGTGGATGGGTGAGAGGTGATGGGGTTTGTTTGTTCGTGCTTGTTTATTTTATGTTTTGCAGAGTGTGGCTTTGTGATATGTGTTATTTTTTAATTAAGAGTTTATTCTATTAATTATCCGAACCTTACAGTCTACACAGCACAACAAGATAAAATAAATGCAAAAGATCGCTTATTTTCATATGATTTTGAAGATTTTTGCTTCATTTAAATTTTACTTAATGTCACATAATGGCTTATGTAGCCCACACCTAAAAATAGACTACACGCAAACCTAACTTCTAGAATGGCTGACTCTTATCCCCGAGCTGGAAACATGTCTGAATTTTGCAGACACTAATGAACCAATCAGAGCACACCACCTTACAGTGTACCAATGAATGTACTAAACCTCACCTGTAAATCATCAGTTGAATGCAGCTGACCATTGAGGCAACACATATTTTGACTCCCAACCATAATAATCGTCTGTATATATATTACTGCTGAAGGTATGTTTTACTTGCCTAACTGATATTATATCTATGTTTATCTCTTGACATTAACTACATTTTATATTGTTACATTTCGTTTTTTTATATTAAAATATATGATGGCCATATAAGTAAGAGTGTCAGAACACATGATGATGAATTCTTAACCCGTATGTATTTTACTGGCAGATTGGCACTTTATGTGAGACATTAATTTAACAAGTAGCTGAGCCATGAAACAATACCAGAATGGAACCATTTTATCTTGGATGTTGCTTTGACGAGTGCTGTGCTGCAAACCAACACCAGAGAAGAATTATGTTAATATGTGCGCTTATTAATTTTGCCAGCTTTACTTAATGTTTAAAACAGTTCCACGTTTGGTAAAAGTCTCAAAATATCACTTCTGTACATCTTGATCTTGGTTAAAAGTTCTGAAATCCTGCTCGTCGTGGTTTTATGGCGAACCCTAAGTTCAGTTTTTGATAAATTACTAACATAGCTTCATGCGAAGAATGTAGATGTGCTCTTAAAGATAATCAAATACATATTTAGCTCTGGCAGAATTAGAATAACGGCTTAACACACACATACACACACACACACACACACACACACACACACACACACACACACACACACACACACACACACACACACACACACACACACACACACACACCGTTCCAAATACTGACGTGAACTGAAGCTATGTCGAACACTTATGAATCTCAGGAGACTGAATGGTTTGACTGTACCTGTTGCTTGTTTATATTAATGCATTTCTAAGTTTAACCCAAAACAAAACGCTTCGTTCCTTTAAATTGACATTTGGGTCTTTTAGCCTTCACGTATTTCTTCTTATGGCTTGTTTTGAAAATGCGGAGTTCTAAACGTGCAGCTCTTTACAAGTGCTGCCACCTGTAAATTAAACATCACCTAACTATTTTACAAGTGAAATATACTGCATTTCTCGTTTGTGTCAACGTAGAGCAGCGATTCTGAAAGGGTCATTGCGTGACTGTTTTGCGAGAAAAAACAACAGAAAAGTATTTTTATTAAAACGGAAAATAAGAGGAAATATAAAGTAAGTATTAAATATTTTCAACAACGTTATTTATTACTTACAAGAGGAACAAGTAAATTGTAAGTAATACAAACTAGACAAACTGGAATGGTTAAAATTAATGAGTCAGTAATTATATTTTTATAATGAGAAACATGGGCTTGTTTACTTTTCACAGTTATTCAATACGAAGTATGCTGTAATAAGGGGTATGACAATGTACTGCGAGCTAAGAAGTCCGAGAATCACTGTTAGGTAGCGCAATGCAAGAACCTTAACCCACTAAAGTGCTCCTCAGTACATGTACTGCTTTCCCTTGTTTTGTTGTTGGGTACGGTATTTTTGCTGTGTGTGTGTGTGTGTGTGTGTGTGTGTGTGTTTGTTGTTGTTGTTCGGATTTATGTTTATGCGATTGGAGATAAAATAAAAGACGTGCAATTAGAGGAGGGGGAGCTCTAACTGCTGCAAGAGGGTGAGGAGTGGAAACAACGAAAAATCTCATCACGTCACGTGTCAAGTTTGCTTCCGTGCCGGCATTTTGTGGGAGTTCATGCTACAGTGGGAAGAGGATTTGTTTATTTGGCTTGTTTGTTTGTTTGTTGTTTATTTTTGAGGGGTGCTAGAAGAGTGGGTAGTGGTGGTGGTGGTGGTGGCGACCTTTCTTCTAAACAGCCTGACTCTGGACCGTTTCAGATGATTGTAAACACGTATAATCGCTTCCGTTAGACTTGAGTCGCCTACTTTTCTTTACAAAGTTTTCTTTTCATTCTCGTTATTTGTGCGCTCGTCTTCGACTTGTGGCACCGTTGAAATTTGGTATACGTGCTTCTACGCGTTATTCATTATTACTTTGACCTGATGATTGAAAAGTGCCTACCGGTTTTCTACGAGTAACTAACTGAATATAGTTTGTTTACTTTGACCTGATGATTGAAAAGTGCCTACCGGTTTTCTACGAGTAACTAACTGACTATAGTTTGTTTACTTTGACCTGATGATTGAAAAGTGCCTACCGGTTTTTTACGAGTAACTAACTGACTATAGTTTGTTTACTTTGACCTGACGATTGAAAAGTGCCTACCGGTTTTCTACGAGTAACTGACTATAGTTTGTTTACTTTGACCTGTTGATTGAAAAGTGCCTACAGGTTTTCTACGAGTAACTGACTATAGTTTGTTTACTTTTAACTGAATTTTGAACAATATCTACAGGTTTTCTACGAGTAACTGACTATGTTTACTTTGATCTGTTGCTTGAACAATATCTACAGGTATTCTACGAGTAATTAACTATTATATATATATAGTTTTCCAGTTCTGTCCATCTGTGCAAAACACTAAAGCATCTTTGACTTCAAACATGTGGGAGTTTTTGGAGCGAGCTGGTATTTTCACATGGCCAGTTTTATGTTGCATTGTCGCGTTCACAAAACAGAGACAACATTAAAGAACTCATCCAAAAAAACCGATGTGTCAAGGTCACTTGCTAAATGATGCTCGAATTTTCACTCGCAGTGTGGCTTATAATCAAGCTTTCCAGTGAACAAATTCATTTATGTTCCTAAAAATGCATTCGTTTGAATTTTACACCCGTCATACGACGGGAGGAAAATACTCTAAGTGTACATCAATATTTCAAGATAGATAACTCTAGATAACTTTAAATCTTTTCCTTTGTAATTTTTATCCAGAAGTAGTCTTATTGTTATAATCATGTCTTTTATATATAAATGCATTGATAATATTTTGTATTTTATCCTCTGTTGAAGTGTTTATTTAAAATAAAGATAACAGCAGGTTTATAATTAGAGCTGAAAAATTTATCTAAACTTTCTTTCTTTCTGCTTTTTCGTCTTTAATTAGAATTGAAAATATATGTAGCAGTGTTGGTAACTGTGTTTACTTTCTCTTTAGAACCGCGACCGACCAAAAATCGGCTCGCGATCACCCCACCACCACCACCACCCAGTTTGGAAAAGTCTGGTTTTAAAAAATGAGCTGTTTTTCGCCATGCATTATATACTGTTATGGTTCTGATTTGCATGATTCCTGTCCATGATATTTTAAATGTCCCATAAAAGTTTCTCTAGGCGCTGACAGCATGCGCTTGGCTCGTTGCAAAAACGACAACAAAAAATTATGACTGTCAATTAAAACTTTTTAAAATGTATGTGCAACATTTGAATTGTATGCTTTGCCTTGTACTCTTTCCTTATTGTATTTTGCGCTGGAGTCTTTGTTGTGTTTGTTTGTGTTGTTTTTAAAAAGTTTAACATTTTCTTTACAGAGCCGTACACGAACGTGAAAATCTCCTGTTTCCATGAAGCGTACCTCTTTCAGCTGGTCCCCTCTCTGTACTTTTACAACGAATGGCCGCAGTGTGCAGAGAACTGGGGACGACCTGAGTCCCTCAACGCATGGCTGACCCCACAGACAGTGGCCCAGTGCCGCCAGCTGGGTTTCTTTGCTGTACCTTTAACGTGTCCTTACAGGTCTTTTGGGATTTATTTTTCCTTCATTCTCTCCCCTTTCTGGGTATTCCTTCCTTCCTTTGCTCCCCTCCCCTCTTTATTTCCCGCCCCCTTCCTTCCTAAACTGTCTTCCTTTTTATTCCTCTTCTGGCTGACCCTTCTCCACCCCCACCGTAACACAGTTACTACTGTTGCATACTTTTGGTCTGCTGTTGTGAGTGTGAGTTGTTTTTTAGTTCATCTTGTGAATATGTACGCGCGTCTGTGTGTGTGTGTGTCTGGGTGTGCATTCACATTGTGAACTCATGCACGCACGCGTGCGTGTCTGTTCGTGTGTTTGTGTAGGCGTGTTTTGTTTTGATTATAAATTATTCATACGTTGGTTTGTGTGTACTTATCTTTTTCTGCTCAGACTGGTGAATATCTACATTTGTGCGTACGTTAAAATTGTGACTGCGTGCGTTTGTGGGCATGAATGTGTTGCTTTAAATTTCAAATTTTAAATGGTAATGCTTATTTGATATATACTTTTTTTTTTTATATAACAGTTCTTTGTATTTTATTGGCAAATTATGTTTGTTTAATGACAGTTTTAACTTCTACTAAAGGTTTCTTTATTTTGCATATAAGGTTTATTTTTCAATTCATGATTTAAAAAAAAATATCATCTCTTTTTAAGGTAAAGCTCGTCCCATTTAAATGTTGTTGTTGTTGATGAATGTGGGGAACGCTTCCGGCTTCCGCCGCTTTCGCGTTTGGAGAGGGGGGGGAGAGGGAGGGGGGTTTAAATGAAAACGGTTTCTCTATTTTAAAGCAAGGGTTATTTCCCTTTCGACATTGACAGTTGTTCGTGTGTAATAACATTCCCCCCCCCCCCTCTCTGTTTCGGTTACATTTACAGCCAAGACGAGTCTCTGTGGCGGATTTCATTCGCGCGTGCGGACAAGTGCCTGCTGCGCTACGACCACTTCGACACGCACTTGGGCGTCCGAAAACAGGTGGAGCGAATCTTGAAAATGCTTCGGGTCGCAGACATCGACGCTTTCCGGCCGCTGTCTTCCTACCACCTCAAGACAGCTGTGCTGCACGCTTGCCACCATTGGCCCAACCCGGACAGCTGGTCACCGTACACTCTGGGGGAGCGCCTGTTAGGGGTGCTGCGCCAACTTGTTCTGGCCCTGGAGTCTGGGGAGCTGCCACACTTCCTTGTGGTCACCTGCAATTTGCTCGGGCACTACGACAGGCAGGAACTCTTGGCCACTTCCGTCCGTCTCAGGGAAATTCACGACGAGTTTTGTCTTGCGCCAGGGGAGAGCATTCGGCTTCAATGCTAGTCAGGGAGGGGGCTGGACGATTTGGGAGTGTTGTTGTGCGGCGAATTCCAGTATGTGTTTGCACTGAGCGAGGCGAGTTCCAATTGAGAGGGAGGCGTTGCAGCATGTTGTCACTAGGCAAATTCCATTAAGTTCTATTGACGCAAGTTCTTGTATGTTCTACTAATTGGGCAGATTCCATCAAGTTTTACAGATGCAAGTATGTTCTAAATGGGCAAATCCCATCATGTTCAATAGACATTGTACGTTCTAAATAGACAAATTCCACCAAGTTCTATGACGCAAGTTCTTGTATGTTCTGAATGGGCAAATTCCAGCAAGTTCTATGACGCAAGTTCTTGTATGTTCTGAATGGGCAAATTCCATTAAGTCCTCTAGCCACGAGTTCTTGCATATTCAAAATTCCATCATAAAGGAAGACGTTACGTAAATGGGCAAGTTCTATCAAATTCTAAAGAGACAAATGTTTGTATGGTTTGCATGGCAGGTTCCAGAATATCATAAACGAGTAAGTTCCATTATCTTCGAAGTGGACAAAATTCAGAAAGGCAGATTCCACAATCTTCTAAATGGACATGTTCCAATACTCAGTGAAATTCCAAAAGACTTCTGCCTGGGCAAGTTCCAGTATGTTCTAAAATAGAGCCTCAGATCTCACTGTGTTTCTAAATAAACAAAATGTTAGTAGGTTCTAAATTGGCTCATTCCAGATTGTTCCATGCCAAGTTTCGGTTTGTTCTGGCACTGCTCTCTTTGGAACTCAGAGTTGGAGGAATCTAAAGTGTAGAGCAAGTTGAGCATTTCTGTAATCAAAAGGGGAGTAATAATAAGCAAGTACTAAACAGACCACACTGAGTGTGATACGGAGCTTTCATAGTACTGTGCTTGGCGCCATGCGGGGGTGGGGGGTGGAGGAGCCAGGCAATAACTGCTTCTTTTTTTATAACAAGACCGTTTAGCAATTGTCTAGTAATCAGCAACCCTAGGCTCTGGAAGCCAAAAACGTACAACAGACAAATTGTCTACCGTTTAGGTGGGGTTTTTTTTGTTTTTTTTTTGGGGGGAGGGGGTCATAGAACTCATCTTTGCTCTCCCCCCTCTGCCCTCCACCTCTTCGTCGTAGTTTTGTTTATACACTTCCGAGCCAGAGCGGAAGGAGACATTTCCCCTGCCCCCCCGCCCCCCCCCCCAAAAAAAAAAAAAAAAAAAAAAAAAAACCTCACACACATTCACTGGACCTAGATTGACGTGCTTGCTTTTGACAAAAAAATTTACACCTGTTCAGGGGGCGCTAACACGGAGCAGTTTCTTTGGTGCGTAATTGCTACATTTAGTAAATAATTTATTGCACAACAGCAGTTCAGAAAAACGGGACAGTGTTTGCCCCTGTGTGTGTGTGTGTGTGTGTGTGTGTGTGTGTGTGTGTGTGTGTGTGTGTGTGTGTGTGTGTGTGTAATGTAATGGTGTTGCTGCCATTTAGATGAAAAGACTTGAACGTGTTAGATTTACCGGCGTTGATTGGTTCATCCATATTCAGACGGAAGCATGTGTATTATATAATTCATGTGCTTATTTTTAAACTTAAAATAACACAATTCTTCTGCAAATACTGGAGTTTAAGAACTAGAGATATGTGTATTGTTGTTCTTTCTTTTCATTTTATGCGTTAAACACCAGCTCATAAATTTATTATTATTTTTTTTTTAAATAAAGAAATCACTATTACATTGAAAACAGTACAATACCCTTAAGTATGGGAGACTACTTTGGATATATTGTTTCACTGAAGTGTTGGCTTGGATTATCTATCTTGGAAAGCACTGACCTGGCCTTACATGCTGCCCATTAATTTACCTGTATTAATGTTTATCTATGTGAGGTTTTACTGGAGAGAAATCTTAAATATAAACCTATTCGCCACAACAACAGTAACCACAAACACAACTTGAATAATTGGATTTAGTAACACGTACATTACCTCCTGCCTTTGTCGATGTTAGATTCTCTACACATCATTAGAGTTGTAAACAAGAACCAGGGCAGTACGAGTCCAGTGGGTTTGACGTAGCAGTACGAGTCCAGTGGGTTTGACGTAGCAGTACGAGTCCAGTGGGTTTGACGTAGCAGTACGAGTCCAGTGGGTTTGACGTAGCAGTACGAGTCCAGTGGGTTTGACGTAGCAGTACGAGTCCAGTGGGTTTGACGTAGCAGTACGAGTCCAGTGGGTTTGACGTAGCAGTACGAGTCCAGTGGGTTTGACGTAGCAGTACGAGTCCAGTGGGTTTGACGTAGCAGTACGAGTCCAGTTGGTTTGACGTAGCAGGCCAAAACACTGCTTAAGTAACGCCTAAATGCAGATAAAGCTTGCGATTTCGTAAAGACCTCTAAAAGGCTTTCGAATGAAAGTACGTTTGTTATGCACTTAAAAAGTATTTATTTTTTTATTTTACTTTTTGTGTGTGTGTGGGGGGGGGGGGACTGTACTAAGTAAACACTGGTAGTTCCAGTTTAGTACATAACATAAATACAAGAGTAAAAACGTTTATTTATCGGGCATATATTTATTCGTTTCATCTCAGGAGCCATTTATTGCATGTACACACAGACCTATTTCCTGTAGAGAATGTGGTCACGATTCTTTCTTGAGGGTGGGGTGGGCTTAATAAGTGAAATCAGGAAGACCACACTTTTGCTTTATTTTTGTTTGCTAATGGAGGCAGTTCCATTTCCCTGCACAACAATAGAATTATTTTAGTTGAAAGACGTTGTTAGAAAATTAATCTAGTTGTGGGTTTCACAGATTACATTACGACCAGTAAATTTTTCTAGGTCATCAGCAAATACACACTCTTCATAAACACAGAAAACACTCTCTCCCTCTCTGATTGCACACGCATTCACACATACCCCCCAAAAAAACCACACCAAAAAAATCACACACACGCGCACACAGTGATGCCCAGGAGCGCGTGAAAAACGTACCTTGACTACTACTGTTTTCGTGTAACACACTGCACGCACCCACATAAATATTTTCGATTAGGGCTGTCAGTCTGAAAGGGTGGAAGAAGGTTGAGAAGTTGCATCATGATAAGGGAGAGGGAGGGGGTTGTCTACGAATTATGAAAACACATTTTCTTTCTCATTATAATTTTATTGTTGGTTTGATTTATTTTGCGACTCACTAATCTACAGAGATATTTCCATTCTTTATAACTATCCTGTACTGTTAAATACATCGTTAGTTACGTCATCAAGCCAAGCATAAGGCACGTGTCATCAACAGAATGCCTTGAAAACGACAATTCACTTCTGAAAATGTGTCTGATACGTGACAACTTCCTGTTAGACAATTGATATTAATCTAGCTTATTACTGTTATGTATAAGAAATTCTTGTTAATGTGCGCTAGTATCATTTTATTCTTGTTTCTAGTGTTAAAATGTTTTTTCATCCAAACCATTTATTGAGTTGCAGCAGAAGAACGATGCATAAATTACACGTCTTTAGATGCAATGGCGGCTGGTTTTCTGTAAAATGTTAACCATGCTCATTTCATCCACTAACGGGGACGCAATTCGGACTCAGTCCATTAAGTCCAGTACACATCTGTTGAAGTCAGTGCGAAAGGCAATGTCGGTAACATACTTCTTATTGTGTATGCACTCCGGGATACGTGGGGGAGTGGAATCTGCAAACTATTTTTAGAAAAGGGTTTGACGTCGATGTGACCTTGAGAGAGAGGGCATTTGAAAATGTCCCAACAAAACAGCCTCTAAAAAAATAGACATCCTAACAGCATATTTCATGTCGTAGACGATTACATCTTTTCGTGACTCGAGTGACAGCTGTGATATTCTTATGTATGTACGATGATATTATGATAATGTTCTACTCGTTTTTCTGTGTTTTGTTCTCTATATTCCATGTACTTGTTTTAATTGGGTATCCTTCCTACTGCCCCAACCCCCCCTTCAATCTGCTGCCCACCGGTACTTTTATAAAACATTTTCTCGGTGTGACGTTTCGGGTGCACGCACCCTTTTGAGAACTCGATGACCATCGGAGTTCGACGCTGAGCACGACAAAAAAGTATTTCCACCATTTTTGGACTGAATGTCTGCGTATGTGACTCAGGTTTTGAGGTGATGTTTGTTTTACTCCCCCATCCAACCATTTGTTCGATTTTGTGCATTGACCCGCTGACGTGATCGAGCGCACTTTCACGGCCTTGACCTGCTGGTGTTTGGCCCAGCACACATCAACGGCCTTGACCTGCTGGTGTTTGGCCCAGCACACATCAACGGCCTTGACCTGCTGGCTTTTGACCCAGCGCGCCCTCTAACGATTTTGACTTGCTGGTGTTTGTTTGACCCAGCGCACTTCCGCGGCCTTGATCTGCTGGTGTTCGATCCAGAGAACACTCACGACCTTGACCTGTTGATGTTTGATCCAGCATACTTCCTTAGTCTTGACTGGCTGTTGTGACCCGACACGATTGTAACTGATACTTTGGATACTCCCACCACTACCACTGTGACGATGTGTGACAAATTCTGTGTCATGACCTCGTGACCCAATTGCTCGTTTCAAAATTAAATTTTTGAACGGACCTTTGTTGAAATTCACCCGTGATACATCAGTATCTAGAAGCTTCTAGCAAGGTCGGATTGTTGCATAACCTTAGGCCAGTGTCCAGCACCTTCGAGATCAACAACATACCACGTGAACGGTCACGTGATGCGTTCAATGCAGTTTCATAAAAATGATCATAAGGCGCCAAATCCCTCACTCACTTCCAGACCGGCAGACACACCAGGCAGCTTTAACATAGCTCCGTCCCGCCGCCATACCAGAGTCGTAAGAGAGTCGAAGATGAACCCGCGCTAGAGCAGTAAAATCTACTTTGAAGAGGTAACAATAACACGTCTACTTCTTACAGTATCTATTGCATTTGTTGATTGTATTTTGTAATTGAATTGACGTATGTATTTTGTGCAGCTTAGCGCTATTTTAGCCAAAGCACGTGTTTCGATGTAAAGGGACAAATCTAAAAGTTATTGTATATAAATTATTGTAACTTTTTCTTATCTTTAATTTATATAAATCTTAAATTCACTAGTGCCGCCAGTATGTCTGTGCACGTGGCGAATTCTTCTTTGTAATTCAAATTGTTCTTGCATATAATTTTTCGTGTAAAATTGTAAAGCATTCATGCTTCATTTTGAATTAATCCTTTGTGTGAATTCTAATTTTTAATGCTGTAAATATTTGAGAATTCATACGTTCGTGTAACGTTATATGTAACACACACGTGGACCACAATGTATATTTAAATATAACCATATTTGAATTGTAAACGACACGATAGTCAAAGATTCTAAATTCAGAACCTTAAACAAAGAAACATGTGCTTGGGTTTTGCGAATATAGACGCAAATAGTTACAGAGCCCAAATCCTTTGTTTCAGCCGGGTTCTTCTTATGTTATTCCTCTCTACCTTCGTACTTCTTGAGTCGTACACCGACTCGGGCGTCTTCATGACCCATACGTAAAAGTACATCGTGTTAACTACGGTTAACGATCGTCGCAAGTACATTAGCGATGCAGTAATTGAGTGGACATTGACTGTTATGCTATGCGGTACTGACGATGAGCCAAAGGATGTGGACCAGTTCTAACCAGTTGAACCCCACATGCGACCAAGAGTGTAGTTAAGTATATCTACTAGGGTCCAGAATCAAGTGACTATTTGGCAACAGAAAAGCAAATTCTCGTTAGAACTTTTAACCAGGACGGTAAATGAGAGAACAACGCTGTGTAGAATTAAGACGTCGTGTCGTAATTAATCGTTGCTGTTAATTGTTAAACTTATTAAATCTATTTCATTTTGTTAAGAACCTCTTTTTGTAGTAAATTGTATGCATATAGACCAAATGGGATTGGATGGGGGCTGTCTGAGCTAAACGAATGACGTAATGAATGCATATGAATCTAAGAGAGTTTTTAACGATTTCCAATCTAGCTAATGTACGCAAATTATCAGTTTCGTAAATCTGTGATCTAGACTACAAAGATGCATTTTTAATATAGTCGAATGATGATTTGAGCAACCAGTCTGTTTAGGTTAAACGAGAGAGAATTAATTTAAATAGTAAATTAAAGTTCTATAATTTCCTAAGCAGGGTCTTTAAATAAATACTGGAAACGTAACAAGTGGTGCCTCGTCCGCGGATTGATATGTATTAAATTGTAACATTTTTTATACATAGGGCGTATCATATCTTTAGGAAACGAACATCTGAGAATTGCCAATATTCTATTGATTCAGGATTGTTGAAATATTTATCTTGCTTTTGTTGTGACATGTGCATGTATTCTTTTGCAGAGTAGCGTGCATGTTAGTTAATATATGTTTAAGCGTAGTTAAGCATTATGTTAGCTATTGATGATTTATTTAGTATTGTGTTACTGGATACTTCATTGTAAGAGGTCGACGTGTTATACCGCCAGCTAGGAGAGTTATCGGTAGTAACAGACTTCGGACTATTATATTTAGGGTGCTAAGTATAATGTGTAATGTTGTATGGTTGGAGCCGTGACATTACGAAAGCCTTGGAGACAACAGATTGTAGCCAAGCAGGTGAAACGTGTCATACTAACGCGTAATTTATTTCGGAAGGTGTTCTGAATAAATTCAATAATTTTTGTAAGGTCGTAGCCTAAAAGTTATTGTGGGATAAAGCGGAGTTTATCGCCTACGGTTAGATACACAATCACGAGAGATATTTATTGTAGCCAGACGCGCTAAATAAATAAGATGGACATTTCGGATCTCGAACAGGTTATTAAGGATCTGAGAGAGATAGGTTCATTGATCGGATACCGAACCGAAAAAGAGTTAATGAACTACATGAGAACTGAACTAGACAAGAGAGAGAAAGAGGAAGCGGAGAGAGAGATAGAAAGAGAAGAGATAGAAGATGATCACATTATAGCTTTGATAAATCTAGGGATCAACTATCGGAAGAATAGTGTAGGGAGTTTACAACTCGTGGAGATTCTAAAACGCGAACAGAAGGTTGGCATATCACTAAGATACGAAAGTGAACAGCTACGTAATTTTGCCTTACTTGCACTCAATGAAAGGGAAATAGAACACAGGGAAGAAATTAGATCTTCAATAAGCTCACGAGCAAAACAGTTGTGTGATAAAGATTTCCGACTCAAAGGGGAAGGGGAGGCCGAAATACGAGACTTAACGTTCGAAATTAGAAAGTTGAAGAAAGAGAGGCTAAGGCTTATAGAAAGGAAAGAAAGTCTAGAATTAGAATGGTTGTGGACAGAAATCGAAACAGAGTCTAAAATTTCTGGGGAAAAGGACGGTACTGTTGACAAATTACGACAGGAAGGTCGAGCCGTGAACTTTGACTTGCCGAGGTCAAACGCCGCGAGCGTGGAGACTGACACACAGAAATTAGTCGCGCTACCGAACACAGCAGACGAATTAGACAGTTTGATTGAAAACAAAAACAAATGTTTTGACGAAACCATTACAGTTCAACTTGCTAACCAGTTTACAGAAACAGTTGGCGCACCACCAAAGCTTGATCTTGAAACAGAGACAAGAAAAGACACTGTTGTTAAGGACTTAATAACACGTGTAGAATTTGGACGAACACATACACCGCCGTGTACGTGTGACACCTTGGTTGACGGACTGAATGCGCATGAGAAGATAGAGACAGATTCTATCGGTTGTGTACCGTTAAGGTGTGATGAAACTTCTAGCAACACAGTGACTGATTTTTCTGACAGGACAAATATGCATGAGAAGATAGAAACCGATTCTATCAGTTGTGTATCATCGAAGGGCAGTGACGCATCGACTGAGTCTACTGACCGAACTGTTAGTTTAACCCTCACAGCCACTTGTGGGTGGCTAGTCACCCACAGCGCTATTAAAAGTGGCATTACTCATGTTCTATTTGCCTTAGAAATGTCTAGCTTTAGATATGCCTAATCTAGTATACAGAGAGTGCCATACTCATGCCATTTAGCTATTGAGAAGCTAATGTCAATGCCAGACCCAAGTAAAATATCCTCAACCTATAAGCCATTTGTGGGTGACTGATCACCCATACACATTTTATAGGATAAATCCTCATTAGCCTTTCCTGGGTGATGCACCACCCATACTATTATAAATGGAAACTAATCCAGCTTTTGTAAATTCTTGTAAGAGTTATTGCTGTATGATGCTGAAACATCCTACCCCCTGATGGCTCTGCCCTATCTAGGCAAAGTGAGCAGAAATCCTGAAAAAAAACCACGGCGTGAATGTTGTGCTTCACTTGGTTGAGCCCTACCACAGGAGTGGATGGAATGTTACTTGTTATTCTTTTTTCACTACCCATGACCTGGTAAAATCTCTGAAACAAAAAGGACTAACATGCGTTGGGACTGTGAAAAAAAGACAAGAGATTCATCCCAGACTCATTGCGTCATGAAAACATGAAGAAAAAGGAAATAAACACAAATGAGTTTGCTTTCCAGGACGACTCTATGTTGGTTACCTACAAATCCAAAAAGAACAAACGCGTGACAATTCTGAGCTCAATGCATGCAACCAAGGACAATGAGAAGCCATCAAAGAACAAGACTGAGGTAGTCTGCTTCTACAACAGCATGAAAGGAGGAGTAGACAACATGGACCAGATGGCCAAGCAGTACACATGCAAGCGCAAGAGTCGGCGTTGGCCTCTGGTGTATTTCTTCAACATGCTAGACATATCATGTCTTGCCGCACGCATCATATTCCAAGAAAGCAAACCAAATGATCCTCACTCTCATCAGAATGCCAGACCTGATTTCATCAGAGAAGTGGCAGGCAGCCTGGCAGCAGACCATCTTCAACGGCGAAGCCTAACTCCTACTTTGTCGAAAGAGCTTAGGCTCACCATCGAAGTGGCACTGTCTCGCCTTTTTCCACAAAACCCAGCACTGGTGGCGGCTAAAACAGCACGACTAACATCCGCTGGAACAACCAAGGCATCAACACCTAAATCAAAGGGAAAGGCCACCCCATCTACACCCAAGTCATCAGAAAAAGCCAAGCCTACATCTAAACCAAAGCAACAACGGTGTGCCAAGTGTGACTGGAAAAAAGACAAAAAGGTCACTACACGATGTGCAAAATGCAGCAGCTTCGTCTGCAGTGAACACCGCAACTTCTTGTGCAAAAAATGCATTGATCTGCATAACTGAACTACAAACAAATTCTAAAAGCATCAGAACTGACATTTATTCGGGTTGGTGGAGGAATGGGTGACATTGTTTCTTTTTTTTCTTTTTTTTTAAGAAGTACAATGCAAAACTTAATATGATCTAATAAACATTCTTGGCCAACAACTTAAAACATGTTTGCTTTCATTTCATTTCTGTATTGTTTCTGTATTTTAGTCTGGGTGACACATCACCCATGAGTGGCAAATATGGATTTTCACAATATAAAATGTATGGGTGACTGGTCACCCACAAATGGCTTTACAGTCATTCATTAACGAATGGCTGTGGGGGTTAAGAGGGAGTCATGAGAATGTGCTCGCTACGAAGACGAAGACTGACATCGGTAGATCTCGATCTCCGATGATTGACGTGAGTCATGACGTAATTTTGGAACACAAGATTATTGCGTTATGCGAGGTTTCGAGTGCTAATACATTGACAGCCAGGGAAACAGAAGTAATTGATCCAGATGACAGTATAGGTAGCATTACAGACAGAGACAATGTGCCTATGATAAATTCATTTACTTCAGATGACATGACAGTTGTCAGAGCTGAGACAGAGTTCTTTTCCAAACGTGACATGGAAGAAGATATAGTCGAAAACTGTACAGGGACGGTCAACGATAATGCATGTGTACTGACGTGTATGCACGCAGTTGTCGGAGACATGGCAGAACCGTCTGCAGATAAATCACTTAACGGAATTAGTGACGTAGACAGAAGCCACGGTACATGGACTACCTTTATTGACTCACCTGTTGAGATAAAGGAATGTCATGAGTACGTACCAAAAACTGAGACAAGTGGAAGTAAGGAGGAGGGGGTTTCATTAACTGATAGGTCCCTTGATTCACTGACGAAAAGTACGGAGTGTAATCCCGAATTGATCAAAGACACAGTACAAATGAGTGACAGAACTAGATTGATAGATAATGAAAACCAGAGTGACGGACTGATAACCAGAGTAGGTGGGGCATCAGGGCTGTTACTGACATCAGATGCAGAAATTTATGATAGAGGAAACAGTGGGAGTGTAGCCTACAACACACAGGGAGTAGACATGGTGATGTTATTCAGTGTATTAGAGACAGGTAGCATTCACTGCCAGTTAGTGACTGAGACTGACAGAATTTCCATCATAGATTCTGACGATTTGATGAGGAGACACGTTGAATTAACTAAGTCAGTGGAGACAGATTATGTTAGTTCAATAAACGGTATGGTCCAGGGGAGACAATCAGTAACTCTTGGGGAGTTTAAGACAGAACCCTTGTTCATACAACCACAGGAATCTGACTTGCTAGCGAGTGAGTCTGACCACACAAGAGAATACTCGAGTGGAGAGTTAGACAATTCTAGAGTCACAAAAGAGACACAGACTTATGTTGTCAGGGAGAGAGACAAGCTGACAGACATAATGACAGTCAAACACCTAGTTGTGAATGGGTTAAAACAGAAAACAACTAGTGGGATGAGGTATTTCACTTCAGTCTATGATAAGATCAGGAGAACGGAACCTCCAGATTTAGGGGAGAAGCTAATGTTGCAATTCAGGTACTTCAGAAAGACAGGTAGCCGCGACAGAGCACATTTGCAAACCTATGACGTTAGACTAGATGCGAAACGGACCCATAGTAGATCTGACGCCATTCCGACAAAAGACGTTGAGTGCATGCGAACTAGAGACGTTCAATGTGTACACAATGACGTAACTACAGATGCACGAAACACCAAGCGAGCAATTTTCCATTTGCGTGAGCTCAGTGACAAGGCTAAGAGCGATAGATTTGAAATTCTGACATCGCAGAGTCAATGCCACAGTGACACTGACATGATACCGAACGTATCGAGAAGTTTGAAACTGTTAGACAGGGTAGAGACCAGTCATGCAGAAACTGACACTACCAAAAACATTTTAAACTTGACAAGTACTTTGGGGAGTTTTGAAAGAGATAAAACACTTCAAGGACGTACTTACCGGACAAGAAATGAAAAGTCTAAACTTGACATGCAATATATTGCACCTCACAGTGACATTCTGACGAACAGAGTAAGAAAGAAAGAATGCAGTTGTCATGCCATAGACATGTTGACACACATGGGCGACGACGTGTATTGGGATTGGGACAGAACTACGAAGATTGTGCTAGGCAGGATAGTGCAGCAGTAGAAACGATGAATGAACCTTCTCTTTGAATTTTCATTATTTTCTTGTTGTACCGTAGTTGGTGGTTGTTATTGTAAATATGTTGGACATTTCATAAAAACTTGGGACAAGCTATAACACTGATTGAATTGTGTTAGTGTTGTAACTCTGAATATGACAGGTGGACTGATAGATAGTTCATGAGAGTTGGTAATTCACAAACTCTGATATTTGGTTGATACAGGAAATCAATATCTGGAGCTTTTCATAACCTGCATATTGATAGTGTTGTTCATTGGAAGTCAATTTTTTGATCACACTATTGTTGGATACGTATTCAGTGGAATTGGTTGATGTTGGATTTCTATTCTGAATAATCTGATTAGATCGAACTAGGTTGTGTGTGAACTATTGATTATTGGGACAGATAGTGAAATTTTCAGAACATGTTATTCCATTGGATGGATGTCTATTCAATTAGACTGAACGTTCTTCTTAAATCATTTTTCTTTGATTTCTTGAAGTGAGAAATATTGTATGAGAGTGCCGTTAATCTAGAGTTGATTTTTCCGTCACGTTACATTATTTCTGGTTATGTTGAAATTTTTTAATTGTAAATTTTTTCTTCATTTTGCACTTCTACATTTTATAACACATAATTTGTAGGAGGCATTTATCTTTTGGTAAGATAAACGCCTCAAAAGCAAGGGGGTGTGACGATGTGTGACAAATTCTGTGTCATGACCTCGTGACCCAATTGCTCGTTTCAAAATTAAATTTTTGAACGGACCTTTGTTGAAATTCACCCGTGATACATCAGTATCTAGAAGCTTCTAGCAAGGTCGGATTGTTGCATAACCTTAGGCCAGTGTCCAGCACCTTCGAGATCAACAACATACCACGTGAACGGTCACGTGATGCGTTCAATGCAGTTTCATAAAAATGATCATAAGGCGCCAAATCCCTCACTCACTTCCAGACCGGCAGACACACCAGGCAGCTTTAACATAGCTCCGTCCCGCCGCCATACCAGAGTCGTAAGAGAGTCGAAGATGAACCCGCGCTAGAGCAGTAAAATCTACTTTGAAGAGGTAACAATAACACGTCTACTTCTTACAGTATCTATTGCATTTGTTGATTGTATTTTGTAATTGAATTGACGTATGTATTTTGTGCAGCTTAGCGCTATTTTAGCCAAAGCACGTGTTTCGATGTAAAGGGACAAATCTAAAAGTTATTGTATATAAATTATTGTAACTTTTTCTTATCTTTAATTTATATAAATCTTAAATTCACTAGTGCCGCCAGTATGTCTGTGCACGTGGCGAATTCTTCTTTGTAATTCAAATTGTTCTTGCATATAATTTTTCGTGTAAAATTGTAAAGCATTCATGCTTCATTTTGAATTAATCCTTTGTGTGAATTCTAATTTTTAATGCTGTAAATATTTGAGAATTCATACGTTCGTGTAACGTTATATGTAACACACACGTGGACCACAATGTATATTTAAATATAACCATATTTGAATTGTAAACGACACGATAGTCAAAGATTCTAAATTCAGAACCTTAAACAAAGAAACATGTGCTTGGGTTTTGCGAATATAGACGCAAATAGTTACAGAGCCCAAATCCTTTGTTTCAGCCGGGTTCTTCTTATGTTATTCCTCTCTACCTTCGTACTTCTTGAGTCGTACACCGACTCGGGCGTCTTCATGACCCATACGTAAAAGTACATCGTGTTAACTACGGTTAACGATCGTCGCAAGTACATTAGCGATGCAGTAATTGAGTGGACATTGACTGTTATGCTATGCGGTACTGACGATGAGCCAAAGGATGTGGACCAGTTCTAACCAGTTGAACCCCACATGCGACCAAGAGTGTAGTTAAGTATATCTACTAGGGTCCAGAATCAAGTGACTATTTGGCAACAGAAAAGCAAATTCTCGTTAGAACTTTTAACCAGGACGGTAAATGAGAGAACAACGCTGTGTAGAATTAAGACGTCGTGTCGTAATTAATCGTTGCTGTTAATTGTTAAACTTATTAAATCTATTTCATTTTGTTAAGAACCTCTTTTTGTAGTAAATTGTATGCATATAGACCAAATGGGATTGGATGGGGGCTGTCTGAGCTAAACGAATGACGTAATGAATGCATATGAATCTAAGAGAGTTTTTAACGATTTCCAATCTAGCTAATGTACGCAAATTATCAGTTTCGTAAATCTGTGATCTAGACTACAAAGATGCATTTTTAATATAGTCGAATGATGATTTGAGCAACCAGTCTGTTTAGGTTAAACGAGAGAGAATTAATTTAAATAGTAAATTAAAGTTCTATAATTTCCTAAGCAGGGTCTTTAAATAAATACTGGAAACGTAACAACCACCACCACCACATTTCCCTCACTTTGACATTTTGCTGTATACCTGAATGAGTCAAGTACCTCCAAGAATTAAGGAATATATTTTTTTAAAAAAATAATATATATAATACCACCAACTAGGAAACAATTTGGACAAGTAGAACATTTGTTCCTGATGTTATTTTACGGTAGTTTGTTTTGTTTTTTCTATATGCACTTGAATATGTTTAAAATACATGTCTGATTTGACTTAGGTGAGTATGAAAGCGAGTTTTTGTTGTAAACCTGACTTGACTTAAAGTGAGTATGAAAGTGAGTTTTTGTTGTAAACCTGACTTGACTTAAAGTGAGTTAAAGTTGGCCGACTGAAAACGAGCATTTTGAGCCATACAATTTCTTTCAAGCTGCCAGTACATAACTGACTTATTTCATTTTGTCTGTTAATTACTAACGGACTCTTATGTATAGCATACAGAAAGCTTGAGGCTCTGTTCTGAGCATGTAATCAAATTACCCAAATGGCTAAGTAAATTCTGCAGGAGAGAAAGGACACTCGGACAGAGAGAAGGGAAAGAAAAGGATCGACTTGGACAAAAAGAGAATGTGTCACAGATTTTGACAGAGATGATTTCAGTCCGTGGTGGATAAAGAGATTTGGACAGAGGCGGTTTTAGTCTCTTAAAGGGGTGGAGAGAGAGATTTTGACGGTTTCAGTCTGTAAAAGGAATGGAGAGAGAGAGACTGATTTGGATAGAGACGGTTTTAGTCAGTTGAGGGGGAGGGGTGGAGGGAGAGAAAGATTTGGATAGAGACGGTTTCACTCGAAAGTGGGAAAGGAAAGAGTTTGACAGAAAGACTGTTAATAGAGGATTCAAGTTTGGAGAGAGACGGTTTCAGCCGGTGGAATGAGATTTAGACAAGAAACGACTCACTAAAAGAGAGAGAACTGACGACTGCTTTGAGCAGATTCTTGAATCCAGCTATATATGTGTATGTATGTGTGTATACCTGCATTTCTAACGGTGTGGATGTCAGACATCTGTGTACATTTCATGTATTTCTAATTATATGTATATCGGCTGCCTGCACACTTATTGTATACCTGAATTTCTAATGTGTATGCCGGCCGCCTGTATGCTTATTGCATACCTGTATTTGTAATGTGTGTATGCCGACCGCCTGTATACTTATTGCATACCTGTATTTGTAATGTGTGTATGCTGGCCGCTGTATACTTATTGCATACCTGTATTTGTAATGTGTGTATGCTGGCCGCTGTATACTTATTGCATACCTGTATTTGTAATGGTGTGTATGCTGGCCGTCTGTGTACCTATTGTAAACCTGCTATTTTACAGTGGTGCGTGTGCCGGCCGTCTGTGGGCGGACATGTGTATATTATATTGGACGCTCGTATTTAGATCACACGTCACGTGGTCAGAAAACAGAATCGCCTATAACAACAATAAATAAAGGCACTTTTTTTTTTCCAAAATCAATAACAATTCTTTTAGTTTTCATTATTAGTTGGTGTCGGATTATAATGATGGTCTGAGAGAAGGCGTCATCTTTGTAAACAAAAACCTCTCATTAAAAAAAAAATAATCACATTTTTAATTAATGTGTAAAGGTGTGTTAAATTAATGTGTAAAGGTGAGACGACTAAATGATCACAAGCACATGGCATGGCTAACACTTGTTCATTCAAAATCATGAAATTAATTTTTGTGTACAATCAACATTTCAACAGCAACAACTAAAGCAATATCACACGATTTGTCTGGAGTGATGAACGTCTTGGAGCACTTGGAGCGGTAGAAATCCTGTTCTTCTGAATAAATTTTAATTCTGCATTTATTCACTGTCAAGAGGAGTGTGGAACCTAATCTGTTACACACTAGAAAAGAACATTTAAAGAGTATGAAACCCAATCAGTCACACGCTAGAAAAGAATGTCTTTAAAGTATGAAACCCAGTCGGTCACAAGCTAGATAAGAACATCTATATATTAATAAACCCAGTCAGGTACACGCTAGGAAAGAACATTTATAGAGTATGAAACCCACTCGTTCACACATTAGGAAAGAATATCTATATAGTAATAAACTCGGTCATTCACACACTAGGAAAGAATATCTATATAGTAATAAACCCAGTTATTCACACATTAGGAAATAATATCTATATAGTATGTGTAAGCCTAACAACCTGGTACTAATTCCTAACTTCCACACTACCCCCCGGTACAAAAAGGATTTTACAATGTAAAATTAAATTTTACAGTTTAATGTTAGCATTTAAAATCATCAGCTTACTGGATAGCCACTTTTCTCTTCCTATGTCTATTTAAAAGTCACTTGTGGCTCAGCCCCCAGTCCTTCTGTATAAGCAAAACAATACTAGGAACATATATTTTTAAAAAAAACAAGACTAGATTATGAAATAGTGCAAAACTACTATTTAATTAATACAAGAAAAGAATAAGTAGTACAACAAAGTGAATGCTGGGTAGTGCAAATGTAAACTACAAAATATAAGCAATAATCTAATGTTTTTGTCCAATTCAGTTTTCTATTATCAAAGTTCTAGCCCATAAAACATCACTACTTCTTCAAACCAAACAAATAATTATGGTCGTTACCAGCTAAAGGATTAAACACCCTTAAAATAAAACTATCTAGATTTCTACCTGACAAAAACAATAAATAAAGGCTTTCAACATTTGCGCATGTTTGTGCAGATCACATCAGTTAACATACATTTTCCTATGGGACGAGTGTAATCTTTTCTCGTCAATATGGAAATACAAATGAATATTAGCACCTTGTTTCTAGTACATCCAGAGAGCTTTTAGTGACCTCTTATGGCTAATAAATGCAGTAGCACCAACAACTGATGCACTATTAGAGATCTGTTATGGCTAATAAATACAGCAACACCAACTACTGATGCACTATTAGAGATCTGTTATGGCTAATAAATACAGCAACACCAACTACTGTTACACATTTACAATACGATTATAAACTCTGCTTGCCGTGAGTGATTCTCAATACTGTACTCTCGACTTTGCCGACATGAAATCAGACATTGGATTCAGTGGAATCATTGGCAACTCCTTGCATGGAATGCTTAGATTAACACCTTGCATACATTGGACCAAAGAGGAATTTCCCAAAATTCACCTCCAGAGGAATGCAGTTTTGTACAAGAAATCCTAAGAAGAATTTACACAACTTCACTACCAAGGAACAACACTCTTACACACAGAAACCCGGAGAAAAATTTACTCAAAATTCACTTCCAAAGGAATCTGGCCACTACACCTCATGGGTTTGTGTTGCTAATGAGAATGAAAGAATTCACTAATAATAATAATTTAGGGGTGCACTTCTCGTCTTTTGCTAATTTCACACTGGGAAAAGGGAGTATGGAGGGGGGGAGGGCGGGAGAGGTGGGTACTAGACTATCAAAACTGGGCTGGCAGAATTTGCTACTTTGTATGCTTTTCCCCCTCTGAAACTTGCACAGACAGGTCTTCCTCTTTGGTCCCCATCTGACTCGCTCACACACACACACACACATATGGAACAAAGTAGAGATTGACTCGCTAAACAGGATCAAAGCATGCAGATTTGTCAAGGTCACAGAACCCACATACACGAACAGCTCGAAGGCAATAAAATTTTAGTGTTAATAAAGTTTTGTAAACGTTCTTAAAATAGCGAGAAACAAACAAACAAATGCTTGAAGAAGTAGAGAAGGATATCTGCAGCCGCGTTTATACAACTCGTACGTCTTTGGCACCACATTTTCTACGAACTTTAACAGTTAAAAAGTGCGAAAGACTTCTAACTTTGCGTATCGCTGTTAAAGGATTGAATATAACAGTGTACTTTGATGAGTGTGTTGTGTAAACAATGCGGTAAAAGAAAAAATAGCGTTGTGTTGTGCTGAGTGCGCATGCGTCGTAGAGTGTGGTAAGATGATAACGTTGTATTGTGCTGAGTGTGCATGCGCCGTAGAGTGCGGTATGAAGGTACTGAGTGCGCATGCGTCGTAGAATGCGGTATGAAGGTAACACTGTGTTGTGCTGAGTGCGTTTCTGTGTTCGCATGTCGTAGTGCGGTATTATCTACTCAAACATTCAGAACACAGCAACAGCACAATAAAACGAATTCCTAATCGAGGAGATGTAAACAATACAAGTTATTATTTTTAGTGTGGTTAAAATGAAATCAACCATTGGATTTTCGCGATCTTGTAATACGTAAAGAGAGCAAACGTCCTTGTTTTTCCACCTCAGGGTAGGATGTTTGTGCTCTTTTCATTATGACGTCATGTCAGCGGAATAAATTATGTTCAGGACGCAACCACTCTGCATGATTTTACTTTCATCTTTATGATATGAGTGAAAAATGCTCAACAACAAAACAATTTGCATGCAATAAAAATATGAGGTCCAGCTACACTCATCATACCTGTATGCTTAGTCATTTGATCCAATATGTTCCCATCTGAAGTGAGATACAACATATTCCCTTTTGCAGCGAGATACATGTTCCCACTGGAGCGAGATACAACATGTTCCCGAATGCAGCAAGATACGATGTGTTCCCGTCTGTAGCGAGATACAACATGTTCCCGAATGCAGCAAGATACGATGTGTTCCCGTCTGTAGCGAGATACGACGTGTTCCCGTCTGGAGTGAGATCCGATATGTTCCCGTCTGGAGTGAGATCCGATATGTTCCCGTCTGGAGTGAGATACGATATGTTCCCGTCTGCAGCGAAATGCAATGTGTCTCGCTCGTTTAGGAAATCAGTGACTGACGTCATAAATATTATATCGCCCAATCCGACTTAAAGCTTAAATAAATAACCCAAAGGAAGCAGTACACATTACTTGCCTTACAGATTCTTTAACACGATGTCATGGTCCACTATCTGCAGAACAGACAGCCATACATAATTAATATATTACACTAGGAAAGAGATACATTTCTTATAACTGTACTTCACATGATTGAACGAAAGCATTTGACTAAGTGCAGACAAAATAACACGAAGGAAGTTGTAAAAAAATATATTAACAAGAAAACATTATAATTATAAACAGTTTGTAGAAATTAAATTAACAGGTAATATTAAGTATAAACAATTTATAGAAATCATATTTAAAAGATAACATTAATTTTAAAACGTTTATAGAAATTATAATTAAAAAGACAACATTAAATATAAAGAGTTTATTATAAAGAGTTAAAAAGGTTATAGAAATGATATCAACAAGGTAACATTAAGTATAAAGAGTTTATACAGAAATTATATTAGCATTGATTATAAATAGTCCAAGGAAATGGAGGTCCAAAGGTAGTTGGTGGAGTGAGAACATTTTGACCATATTCGACCTACCCAGGAAGGGAGGGAAGTGTTTCGATGCAGTGAAGAGAACTCCAGTTCTTGAACTATCCAAAGATCAAGCATATTGTTAAAGCAAGGATATCCCCCATTCCTGAACTATCCAAAGATCAAGCATATTGTTAAAGCAAGGATAACCCCCATTCCTGAACTATCCAAAGATCAAGCATATTGTTAAAGCAAGGATATCCCCCATTCCTGAACTATCCAAAGATCAAGCATATTGTTAAAGCAAGGATATCCCCCATTCCTGAACTATCCAAAGATCAAGCATATTGTTAAAGCAAGGATTTCCTCCATTCTTGAACTGTCCAAAGATCAAGTATATTGTTAAAGCAAGGATTTCCCCCATTCTTGAACTGTCCAAAGATCAAGTATATTGTTAAAGGAACTGTCCAAAGATCAAGCATATTGTTAAAGCAAGGATTTCCCCCATTCTTGAACTGTCCAAAGATCAAGTATATTGTTAAAGGAACTGTCCAAAGATCAAGCATATTGTTAAAGCAAGGATTTCCCCCATTCTTGAACTGTCCAAAGATCAAGTATATTGTTAAAGGAACTGTCCAAAGATCAAGCATATTGTTAAAGCAAGGATTTCCCCCATTCTTGAACTGTCCAAAGATCAAGTATATTGTTAAAGGAACTGTCCAAAGATCAAACATATTGTTAAAGCAAGGATTTCCCCCATTCTTGAACTGTCCAAAGATCAAGTATATTGTTAAAGGAACTGTCCAAAGATCAAGCATATTGTTAAAGCAAGGATTTCCCCCATTCTTGAACTGTCCAAAGATCAAGTATATTGTTAAAGGAACTGTCCAAAGATCAAGCATATTGTTAAAGCAAGGATTTCCCCCATTCTTGAACTGTCCAAAGATCAAGTATATTGTTAAAGGAACTGTCCAAAGATCAAGTATATTGTTAAAGCAAGGATTTCCCCCATTCTTGAACTGTCCAAAGATCAAGTATATTGTTAAAGCAAGGATATGCCCCATTCTTGAACTGTCCAAAGATCAAGTATATTGTTAAAGCAAGGATTTCCCCCATTCTTGAACTGTCCAAAGATCAAGTATATTGTTAAAGCAAGGATATGCCCCATTCCTGAACTGTCCAAAGATCAAGTATATTGTTAAAGCAAGGATTTCCCCCATTCTTGAACTGTCCAAAGATCAAGTATATTGTTAAAGGAACTGTCCAAAGATCAAGTATATTGTTAAAGCAAGGATTTCCCCCATTCTTGAACTGTCCAAAGATCAAGTATATTGTTAAAGCAAGGATATGCCCCATTCTTGAACTGTCCAAAGATCAAGTATATTGTTAAAGCAAGGATTTCCCCCATTCTTGAACTGTCCAAAGATCAAGTATATTGTTAAAGCAAGGATATGCCCCATTCCTGAACTGTCCAAAGATCAAGTATATTGTTAAAGCAAGGATATGCCCCATTCCTGAACTGTCCAAAGATCAAGCATATTGTTAAAGCAAGGATATCCCCCATTCCTGAACTGTCCAAAGATCAAGCACCTTGTCAGAGCAAGGAAAGCCGAAGTGTTTAGATGTCTTGAATGCTAACAGAGGTTGTTTATTAAGATCTTAAATTTAACAGAGGTTGTTGCGTTTAGGTGTCTTGAATTCTAAAAGAGGTTGCGTTTGCACTTTAGACGTCTTGAATGCTAATAGAAAGTGTGTTTACACTTTGGATTTCTTGACTTCTAAAGAGGTTGTGTTCAGATGTCTTGAATGCTAAGAGAAAGTGTGTTTACACTTTGGATTTCTTGACTTCTAAAGAGGTTGTGTTTAGATGTCTTGAATGCTAACAGACATTGTGTTTAGATGTCTTGAATGCTTTACGGGATTGTTGTGTAAGTCAAGTAGAGTATATCTGACACCGTTAACGTATTCCCTGGTAGCTTGCACTGGACATCTTGGCACATAGCTCGCAAAGAAACCTCAAGGGGTGCCGCAATTCCAGTACAAAACCCACCCACAGGACAACCCAAGCCCTTAACTGGTATTTTATCCCCATCAAAACCGGTGCTGGCAGTCTGCCACCCACTCAGGAACTCATCTGAATATGAATTGGTAGTTAGTGTTGGGTTATAAACCCATGTTTTTTCCTTGACTGGGACCTACAAGTCATAACCTTTTTTATGGATTGGTAGTTAGTGTCGGGTTATAAACCCATGTTTTTTCCTTGACTGGGACCTACAAGTCATAACCTTTTTTTTATGTATGTGGGTGTCCAGTGACGGTTAAGTGGAACGTAAACTCTCGTGTTGTATATAAATATTTTTTCGTCCCTACCCCCATGCACCTAAGAGGTCTGTTCCTTTTAACATTCCATCTGTGCCTTACAGTGGTGCCCCACCGCAGTCTGGGCTTCCCAGTCAGTAGGACAAGCCACATAAAGCAATGATTGAGAGGACCACACAAATACCCTCTATTAACCTCATCAAAATCAAACAACTAAATGCAATAAGTACGTAGAAATAAGTAAATGTAATAAGTACGTATAAATAACTAAATACAGTAAGTACGTATAAATAACTAAATGCAATAAGTACGTATAAATAACTAAATGCAATAAGTACGTAGAAATAAGTAAATGTAACAAATACTTAGAAATAACTAAATGCAATAAGTACTATAAATAAATAATTGCAATAAGTACGTAGAAATAACTAAATGTAACAAATACGTAAAAATAACTAATGCAATAAGTACGTAGAAATAACTAAATGTAGTAAGTACGTAAAAATAACTAAATGCAATTAGTACGTAAAAAATAACCGAATGCAGTAAGTACGTAAAAATAACTAAATGCAATAAGTACGTAGAAATAACTAAATGCAATAAGTACGTAGAAATAACTAAATGCAATAAGTACGTAGAAATAACTAATTGCAATAAATACGTAAAAATAACTAATTGCAATAAGTACGTATAAATAACTACATGTAACAAATACGTAAAAATAACTAATTGCAATAAGTACGTAAAAATAACTACATGCAATAAGTACGTAAAAATAACTAAATGCAATAAGTACGTAGAAATAACTAAATGCAATAAGTACGTAGAAATAACTAATTGCAATAAATACGTAGAAATGACTAAATGTAACAAATACGTAAAAATATCTAAATGCAATAAGTACGTAAAAATAACTAAATGCAATAAGTACGTAGAAATAACTAAATGCAATAAGTACGTAGAATAACTAAATGCAATAAGTACGTAGAAATAACTAAATGCAATAAGTACGTAGAAATAACTAACTGCAATAAGTACGTAGAAATAACTAAATGCAATAAGTACGTAGAAATAACTAAATGCAATAAGTACGTAAAAATAACTAAATGTAGTAAGTACGTAAAAATAACTAAATGCAATAAGTACGTAAAAATAACTAAATGCAATAAGTACGTAGAATAACTTAGAGAAACAAACAAATAACACATTAAATAACTACCTGCGACAGAACAAACATTACACATCAGACATACCCTCCTCCGCGCCTCCAAAACATTCCTCAAAACCCGCCCCCCCCCCCCTACTCCCCAATCCACAGCTCGAAATTGGCCTCGGCCGGAAGCACTCTCCATAAATTAAGAAGATACCAAACAATGTGCAGCATAACCCTTCAGATACTTAATACGTGTCTCGTCACATTAAAATACAGTGTCGTCAGCCAAATGCAGCATCCTAGCAGCTATGCTGCCAGACAAATTATGACCTTGAAAATGGGGGACGCATACAGACGTGAATGAACAACTATTAGCCATGCTAACATTATGGCATTAGATTATGTCCCTTATTGTAGACATTTTTTTTTTAAGTTCTAAGCGAATTAGCAGTAATCGCAACTTGCACGTCATTACAGCGAAATGGATTTGAAATTGAGTAACTGCAGGGAGATAATAAAAATAAAAAAGCAGCTTCAAAAAGTCTAGGACTTCAACATTGTTTTCGGGTTGCACATTTATAAAAACGTGCACACACACACACACACACACACACACACACACACACACACACGCACACACACAAAGTGAAAGAAAGGGGGGAAAATGGAAAATTCTTCATTAACATTTTTTTCTTCTTTAAAAAAAATTAAAACGATAAGAGCGACAACGCTGTTAAACATTGATCAAAGGCAGTATTTTGAAAGAGATTTTATACATCGATTTTTTTTTAAATCACTCTTTTGTTTTCTTTCGTACTGAGAAATGTATATGCTCAAATAAATATATAAAATAATTTTTTCTTGCATATCATCTTTTTGTTTGTTATTATTTCGTATTTTCTCTTTATTCATATTTATTTTCTCTCTATCACATCTTTTCATTGATTCTACTTTCTTTTCCAACCTCTAGGAATATTGGGAAAGTGTTATGATTTTCGATTTTGTTTGGCGATATTCTTAGGCGCTAGATTAAAAAAAATATACGTATTAATTTAATAATATAGTTCGGTTATGTCCTGTCGAAAAAATAAGACCTAATAAATAAAAAATAGGACCTAATTTTCGCGTGCAGAAATAGTGATCAATTGTTCGAAAATGTCAGAGAAGTAATGATAATATGATAAAATGGTTATCAAACGGAGTGGTAACAAGCTGTTCATCAAAGGAGGCGAAATTAAAATAGGCTAATTAGTCAGCATTATTGACCTTTATAAACACGATAGTAAGGCAATCTTCTGAAAATATGTGACATAGTGTAAATCATTTTCTTGTTAAAGAAAGAAAACAATATATCTTTATAGATTTAGTGTTTTTTCTAAGGAGAAATTGTCGGTTCATTTGCTCAATATCTTGTGTGTGTGTGTGTGTGTGTGTGTGTGTGTGTGTGAGTGTTTATTGTTTGTATACGCCTTTCAGTCTTGGAGGTTTGAACTGGAGCACTTAGCATTCATTAGTAGAACATTGCCATCACCGTAAAGACATTATTAGCCTGTGTTTGTTTTCTAAATAACATAGCACCCATCTCCATTAGCACAACTAACCCCCGGCTCTCTCCGTCATTTCTTATCCCTTCTTAGTAAACTACTAACTAATTATGGCCTATTCAAATTTTGTTGCCGGGTGGTGGTGGTGGTGGTGGTGGTGTCTGTTTCAACACTTTTTCATTTCGCCTCCAGAGACTTCATAAAAATGAAGTTTGTTCTGCATAAAATCCCTCAGATCTATCTTGGTCATGATGTGGTAGAGACACAAAGTATCAAAAGGAGCTCTACAAACAGGTGTCCGTTTGCTTACAATCGTTGCCAGAAACAGGAAGTGGTGCTAAACATTACAGACGTCAAAATGTTGGTCTAGAAATCAACTCATCACAAGTTTGACTTTCGGGAAGAGAGAGAGAGGACTGGATTTTTACCATAAGCCGCTCGGAATTACCCAAGCTTGCCAGTGTCAAATGAGGTTTGAACCCCAGGGCTATGGATTCATCAAACGCAGGCGACAACTCTTTAAATATCAGTACATTAGTCTACGAGGGCGTCGAGTTGCAGGATTCCTGGTGGAATCCACTATCTCCCAACTCAACCTCCAACCAGCTGTATCAAACCGTTCTGGATTTTCTCTTACACCCGCTGGTTTTCTTTCTAGGTGTCACGGCTGGCATCGTCAACTGCTTGGTTTTCAGGCGCCAAGGGCTGCAGGAGCGCATGAACCTCTGCCTGTTTTGCATCTCTCTCGTTGACATGGCCTTCGTTTGCTCCCAGATGGCGCTGAACGCAGTGTCCTACGTGAAACTGGTAGACGAGACGCTGGGCGAGGAATACGTTTCGCGCGCCACCGCCACGTTCGCAGGAGTGTTGTTCGCATTCCGGGAAGCGTCCGGCTGCATCAGTCTGGTCATCGCGTTGGAGCGGTGCGCGTGCGTGCTCCTTCCCCTGCGAATCGACACCCTCATGCGCACGCGCACCATGGCAGCGCTTCTGGCTGCCATTGTCGTGACGTCACAAGCAGCTCACGTGCCTTTTCCGCTTCGGCACGACGTGGGCCGCATCGGTAACTGCACGGGGAAGGTCGTCTGGGTGACGGTGGAGACGAAACTGTACGAGGACAACAAACTGCTGTTCGTCGTTCTGGACCAGTATTTCTCGTCTTTTGTCTTGCCTGTGGGCACGCTCTTCGGCGTGTCCCTGTCGACGGCCATCACGCTCATCAAGCTCAAGCTGGCCCTGGAGTGGCGAACCGGCGCAAGCACTGGTGGCAGCTTCACTGCCCGACAGATGGCGCTGACCAGAGTGCTGGTGCTGCATTCGTGCATCTACATCGCATGCTCCGCTCCCTTGGCGATGCTAACGCTGACGAGTATGATCGTGGCCGAGTTTACTGTCTACAGTCGGTATTCGAATCTGTTCCTCCTGACCTACTCTTCGGTTGGGGTCATTTCCGCGCTTCAGAGCTCTTTGAACTTTGTTCTGTACTACACGTTTTCTTCGCGTTACAAGCACGCGCTGGGTGAAGTGTGTTGTGCTAAAAAGAGACACTCGTCCAAGCTGTCCACAACAGAGCTGTTCTTTGTGTCTGAATCAGGTAAATAGGAGTGCGTGACGTCTCAACGGCTATTTTGTGACGTCATAGTGTGAAGCTACACCGCATTCAAAAGTTTGGTTAAGCGTAAATTAGATCCTTATTCAAGCTCTTCTTTCCTGAGACAGAATAAAATTGTGTACGTTCGCCTCAGTTATCTGCACAGCTTTTATTTAATGCTTTATACACAACAACAACAACAAAACAATGCTGTCTTCTATCAACACCAACATACGGCAGTGTAACTGTGACTTGGAAAGCTGTGTGCCTTTAGACTTAAATGGCGGCCAGATTTAACAAAATGCAACAACAACAAGCGGCATTTAGATCTAATATGATTCAGACTTTACAACGTATGATTGCTAGATCTAACATAATGCAGACTTTACAAAATAAAATGGTGGCCAGATATAACATAATGCAAAGTATACAATTTTTAAAAATGGCTGCCAAATCTAACATGATGCAGAATTTACAATTAAAAATACAGCAGCCAGATCTAACACAATATAGTCTTTACAATAAAATGGCGGCCAGATCTAACATAATGCAGACTTTACAATAGGAAATGGCGGCTAGATCTAACATAATGCAGACTTTATAATTAAAAAATGGCGACCAGATCTAACATAATACAGACTTTACAATAGGAAATGGTGGCTAGATCTAACATAATGCAAACTTTGCAATAGGAAATGGCGGCTAGATCTAACACAATGCAGACTATAATTTTAAAAAATGGCGGCCAGATCTAACATAATACAGACTTTACAATAGGAAATGGTGGGCTAGATCTAACATAATGCAAACTTTACAATAGGAAATGGCGACCAGATCTAACATACTGTAGACTGAACAATAACAGAGCTGCCAGATCTAGCATAATACAGACTTTACAATAACAAATGGTTGCTAGATCTCTAGCAAGGTAGATTTTACAATAACAAATGGCTACTAGATCTTAAATCTCTTGGCACTTTACATTCGATTGACGTCATTTTATGGAAGCCAAGCACATCGAATTATGGGCATGAGAGACTAAGGGCGATATGGAACTGCAATTCGATAATTTTAATCAGTTTTTTTTTTTTTAATTAAAAAAACAACCTGCCATGACACCTACTGACGTGTCAATAAGGAGACGATTCAACAAGTACTTCTAAACTGAGGCCAGTGAGGGAGTGTTTATCTAATTCTGTCCTCGAAATTAGCAGTGTTGGAAGTGGACGTTAAGCAAAAATCAATCAATTAATCAGTGCTTTCAACAATTATTGTTTTAATTTTATACTTTATTTGCAAAGCTATTTACGACCAACATTTTGTTCATTTCTCATAGTCCAAGACTCACGCACGCATACACACCCGTTTCGATTTTCAACAAAGGAGCAATGGGAATTTTGCCAAGGTGAACAAGCACACCTTTAAGTCATTTCAAGAATTACTTTAGTATCTAATTTAATGAATTGTGCAAAACTTTAGTGCTGAGCTTTATACACACTAGTGTTTTATTGACTATTTGGGAGTGCCCCCCCCACACACACACACACCCCGAGCTGAGTTTGAATGTGACGATTAGTTGGTCCAGTAGATTTTGCAGGTATAAACTCACAAAAAAATCTGCAACTCACCGGTGAAGTCAAATTGATCAGCTGTGTGTGTGTGTGTGTTATTGAGATTATTACTATTATTATTAAATCAGTTACATTCACTCGTTCGCCACACACAGTCTCTCACTCACTCACAGTCACACACAGTCACTCACACAGTCTCTCACTCGCTCACATAGTCTCTCACTCACAATCTCACTCATACAGTCTCTCACTCATTCCTACAGTCACTCGCTCATACAGTCTCTCACTTGCTCAGTCACTCACTCACAGTCTCTCACTCATTCATAGTCTCTCACTCGTTCATACAGTCTCTAACTCGATCATAGTCTCTCACTCGCTCACACAGAAACAAATAAAAATATCTTGTCTGTAGCTGTACTTTTTTTTTTTTTTTACAAAATTCGGTTTTAGTTACGTCACGCTCGCGGAAATTGCTTATAATAACGAACGTCGGCCGATGCCACCTCATACGAACAGGATACCTGTCGCCCGAGTCCAGAATTAGCATACGCACGTCCGGACACCTAGAGGGCGACACCGCCTTTAAATATTATGATATCCAGCTTTTATGATCCATATCCAGAAGAGATTTTGTTTGCTTGCTTGTTCAACTTACAGTGGAGCGTATATTAGTTGAAGGTCGTTGATGTTTGTCAACTTAAGTATCGAAGATATCTCGTAAGTGTATCGTATTGGAGCCCTCATTAAATATGTATATATGCATTAAAAATCGCAATTTTCTAGTGGTCAAATAGCTCCTATCTTTTGGTGTCCCAATACTTATCAGGGTGTATGTACTGTGATCAAACACCTCCTGTTGCCAAAAAAACGCTTTGCTTGCGACTTACTGACAATAGACACCTAGAGGGATGTCATGCAATGAATTCTGCCACAAGTCCTGTATGAAAAATAATATAGCACTAAACTTGAATTGAATAATCTAAACACAACCCAAGTGGCTGAGTCATACACATACTTTGCTGTCAGTCTGTTACATGCCTTTCACTCTTAACTGCGCTTGATTTTCTGTTTTCTTAACTCAGCGTGAAGGGAATCGTTAGTTATGACAGCTATTTTTAGATCGCAGAATTATTTTGTGCCGCAAATGATTTACAGCGATGTGTATTTCCTTGGAAAGTGATGCCTTGAAATTCCAGAATATGTGTCTGAACTGCCCTAGAATAGAAAGTATAAGAAATCTGTTTCACAAGAATAAAAAGACTTCTGGCTGGTATTTGGCAGTTAACATGTGCACTGTATGTGTATTTCTAGTTTGTAATCGGGTTGTGTCTAATATACTAAATATAGTTGTCTAGTCTGAAGTAGGGTTGTATCTAACATAGTCGTTTGGTCTTAAGTAGTGTTGTATTGTATGCTTCAATATAGTACTATATTAAGATACTATGTACATGTGATGATACGATTTGCTCGCTCGTATCAATAACAAACCAACGGTGGAGTGAGTGGTTGGACCAATCTGGGTCGACATCCCACTCCATGCCAGTGAAAGTCATTGCGTGCGTTTCTGTCACGTGCACTTAGGAATAAATGGTGATGTGCAATTATGTATAATATTTTGCAGTTATATAATTTTGTATATTTTAAGTTTTATGTATAATGTCTTATTAGATATGTAATTTGTAATTATGTATTAAATAAGTAAAACAAGCATATTAGATATATCGTTATGTATAACGTCATGTTAGATCAAAAGAAGCCCCTTTACATACCCGAACACAAGGCATGCTCAGAGAGAATATCTACTCAGATGCAATACCTGCCATCGACACGGGCCCGTGAACTTCATAACTGCTGGCTGGACCATGTTTTGGCACTAATCTTCCCCATGAAGGAATCTATATGTGATTGTTGGAACACACATTCTTATCGTCTCACTAATCTCTGATCCAGACTATTAAGGTCAAAGTTCAAAGACACGTCTACAGACTCTTGTCTAAGGGAGAGAACGCTCGTTTTATTATGAACACAGATTGCTTACCTCATCTGTTTCGGTTGCCCCCCTTGCTGTTACGCATATGAGAAGTGTGTGTGTGTGTGTGTGTGTGTGTGTGTGTGTGTGTGTGTGTGTGTGCGTGCGTGTGTGTGCGTGCGAGCGACAATCATTCTTCCTTGGCTAAAAGATTATCTATTAAAAATATTTATTAATATATTTTTTGAGATAATGAGTCAAAAGAAGAGTTAATGATACCAGAGAGATTTCTTTTCTCGGGGCAAGCTCGTTATATTTTTCACAAATATCGGTATTACCAAATTGATATTTTATTCGATTCTGCTCTTACAGAATGATCAAATGGCCAGCCATCACATGTATAGCACGTTATTTCCATAGTAACACACAAAACAGGTGTTTCCAAACTAACACAAGAAACTGCATATTTCCAACGAAACTAAAAAAACATGTTTCCAAAATAACGCAAACTAGCATAGTTCCAATGTAACACACAAAACATGTTTCCAAGATAACATAAAAACTGCATAGTTCAAATGTAACACAAACCGGCTGTTTCAAAGATAACATAAAAAACCAACATAGTTCCAATGTAACTATATTAAAAAAAAGTTTCAAAGATGACAAAAACAAAATCAGTTTAGTTTCAATGTAACACACAAAATATAGATAACACAAAGGCAGCATAGTCCCAATGTAATAAACAAAACACAGTGTGGTTCCAAGTAACTCATAAAACGCTCTTTTCAGATTTTTCTGAATAATTTGAAAACTAACTATCAATTTTATTTAATCTCACACAAAGAAATCAACCCAAAAATGTTCCAACAATAAAGTGTAAATTTATACATAAGAAAAATAAAATACAAAATGTTTCAAAGTAAAAGAAACAACCTAACTGTTTATAAAAATATTCATATTGAAGTAACCTTCTCCTCACTATGAGTGAAGCTAAGGAACATAATAAAGTGGGGGAGGGGAGGCAGAAAAACGGTGCCCCAGTTAGTAGGGCTAATGAAATTACAGGAAAGTGGGCAATCAACTTTTTACTAAGATCTAAAAACAGAATGACAATCTACTTTCAATATATAATAAAGGGTTGTTTTTTTTAAAAGTTACTTTAAACCGTTTCTCTCTAATGCCTTTCATGCGTTCTTCCAAGCTCAGATGAATGTATATCCCCCAAAAAATTTCTACTCTTTCTGGAGGTGTAACCTTGAAATGGAGATGGGGGGATGGTGTACTCATGTACACACGTAATCACCTAAAATAATCCCAAAATATCTTGGAAACCGAAGTTGAAACTCAAATTTTTACGTCAGTGTCATCCTAGATCAGTTTGGTGACATCTTTGATGGGCTGCCTGCATGTTGTGAGTATGGGCTTAATCACTAATTTGGTTAGAAAGGGTTCTAACTTTTTCAATTTCCATACACTATCAGTATGTTAGAAAACTATAGTTAGAGGAATACATTCTTTCCAGTTCCCCCCAGCACCATCAGTAAGTGATTTAAAAACATGCATACACCAAACCCGGCAGACATTTTGCATCCTTCTTGTAAAAACAGACGGAGTGCTTCCTTTTGTTGATTGATAAATGTGCCGAGGTAACCCTGCCCCAAAAGTCTCCAGTCTCTAATTTGATCAAACAAAAGGAAAAAAAAAATCAGCATTCAGTTCTGCATTTCTCTTCAATTAGGTCTAGATTTTTTACTTCATAAAAAAATTTCAGTGTTGGTAATTTTGTAATAAACTATGTAATTGATTTTAACATAATACTGAGAGAGAGAAAGAAGAAAGCAACAAAATAACGCAAAATACTTTTTACTAAGATCTAAAAACAGCCGGGCAATCTACTTTCAATAAATAATAAAGGCTTATTTAAAAAAAAACAACAACATGATATCATTAATTGTTTCATCAGTTCTTCATAAAGCGATTCTTTCATTTTAGTCATTCTGAGATTTCGATTTATGACATCATTTGAATATCATACTTCAGCCCTCTTTTGTTGAAAGAGATAGATTTAATACAAACTGAGTTCGGTTTGCTAAGGCTTCGTCATCATGTGGAGAAAAACGTGCATGTTTCGCCGCATTGGCTGGTGTTTAAACTTCCAAGTACCAAATAATTTGTATCATTCAAAATCTGGAGTTTATGGCTACAAGCCTATTTTAAAACCACAAGACAGCAAGGGAGCGTGTAAGTGTCCCCAGTGGTTACTTTTCGTCGAGGGGCTTTTGTAGTCCTTGACCTTCAAATACTGTAATAGGTGAAATTTGTAAAACTCATAAGTAGATAGTTCCATTATGTATTTTACTTAAGACTTTTTCTTTAACTGTAATGATGTCTAAAAGTTTATGTTATATATTTTGAAATTTGTTCATGTTCATGCAGTCTTTCAAATCCCTCCGAAGATAGTTGTTGACCAATCAATCAACCGAAAGAGTGACACACCTCCCCAGTGTGTTCGGTAACACCTGGAATTCGCACTATCAAGAATACTTTTCGAAGTTATAAAATGTTTTGCACATATTCTTCTCTAGACCTTGAATAATATTGTTTAGAGTAATGGAAAAGTGCATTTAGAAAATAAGATAGAATAAGTCACTTTCAATTTATGACTTGGTGTTATTTATGAAAATAATGCTTTGGAGTAGTCTGGGGTTAATTAGAAAACTGAAATGTGTGTTAAAATTAACTTAAATTAAACGATATAGTGAAGAAAAAAATAGTTTTTAAAAGCTAGTTTTATCTCACTCATCACTACATTGTAAACTTATACTTTAAATTATATTTGTCAGTTGATATATATACTATAATTATATAATTCATATTTAAAATAAAAAGGGCAAATAGTAAACCAAGCAGATGGTTATAACTTTATAGGGAAAACAAAATTATAGAAGGCATCTTGTCAGTAAATTGTGTGCCCCCCCACCTCCTCCATCATTACTTAAATTGGCTGTTGTGCCAAATTGTTAGCTACAACCAGATTAACTACTAGCTAGCAGTGTTTTCAGCTAGTGATCTTTCGTGCCAAATTGTTAGCTACAACCAGATTAACTACTAGCTAGCAGTGTTTTCAGCTAGTGATCTTTCATGCCAAATTGTTAGCTACAACCAGATTAACTACTAGCTAGCAGTGTTTTCAGCTAGTGATCTTTCGTGCCAAATTGTTAGCTACAACCAGATTAACTACTAGCTAGTAGTGCTTCAATTAGTGATCTGTTGCTGAAAGCTTTTATTCTACTCTTTTTTTATGTTAATGTATGAGAATAAGACATTTTATTGTGATTTTCTTTTATTATAAAGAGAAAGAGAGTTTGGCAAGTTAAACTAAAGATCATTACAAAATATAACATTACTTTTCCAGTATTATTTCATGTGGATATGAGATTATATACATATGATAGCATATGCGCGTGCTCACACACACACACACACATACATAAACACAGAGCACTCATTTTATTTTAGTTTCAAATTAGTACTTCCATTTTTTCTTCATACATATTACATCACATATCTAATTATAGTCATAATAAATTGTAGAAGTTTAGTAATGGATAAAATGTTATTGTTAGTGAATCATAATATTTACTCAGTATTCGTTGAAGTAGAATGCTGGCAAAAACATAATAGTTATTTACTCAGTATTCGTTGAAGTAGAATGCTGGCAAAAGCATAATAGTTATTTACTCAGTATTCATTGAAGTAGAATGTGGCAAAAACATAATATTTACTCAGTATTCGTTGAAATAGAATGCTGGCAAAAACATAATAGTTATTTACTCAGTATTCATTGAAGTAGAATATGGCAAAAACATAGTATTTACTCAGTATTTTTTGAAGTAGAATGCTGGCAAAAACATATTATTTACTCAGTATTCATTGAAGTAGAATGCTGGCAAAAACATAGTATTTACTCAGTATTTGTTGAAGTAGAATGCTGGCAAAAACATATTATTCATAATACATATACCCCAACATTTTTATAATTATACCATGAAACATACAACTACAAACTGCACATACAAACTGGTTTTAAAGATATTAACTTTTATTACTATAGATATTCTTTTTATTAGCTAATATTAATAATAATGGATATTTTTTCAATTTATTCTCTGAGTTTTAACTGTTTGATTAGATCAACATTCTGTATCTGTGGAATGGGTTAGGGGTTAATAGATACAATCCCAGTGACAGTGGCATATTTGTATGTGATGTCACTTTGAACTCACTGCCACTGCCACTGAGACAGCCACCTGTACCAAAAGATGTAATTGTTTAGTTCTAGTTGTGTGTGTGTGTGTGTGTGAATGTTCAGTTTACTGTGATGTTATTGTTTGCACATATTTAATTGCAAGTTGTCTGTGACTTTCATATATGTGAAATCATTTGTGAGCATATCTTTTTATATAATAAGTTGTGTGAAAAATACTCATAGGTATTGATAACTATTAATTCAATATTATAATCCTAAATTAGTTAGGACCTTAATCAGAGTAAATTATTTTGTCATAATATAGAAAGCTAGATTGGATTTTCTGCTTAATAGTTAATATAATAATAATTTAAATATTTGCATTTTAATTACTGTAATATTATTCATTTATGGTGTGCAGTTTTAGCTAGTTTTTGTTTTTTTAAAAATTTTTAATGAGATGAAGAAAATAATATTTAAGTTTCAGATGATGAAATTGCTAACAGGATCAATCATGCAAATATAACTCGTCTAGTACAGGCATATCGACAGTTTGGTCACAGGCGGGCCAAACTTGACCCCTTGAGTCTATCACCCAGCAGGTTTGAACATTTTAAAATCTACAGATGCTGTTAAAATTAAAGTTGTTAAAAAATTTTCAAAGGCTTCCATCCTCAGTGATATGAAAAATTGATTATATATATATATTAATTAGTATGATGATATTTTGTAATAGAATATATGATACTTCATTAACACTATGACATTTCAAGTATGTTCTATTAATAGTTATTTTTTTTTAATTAAAGAATATCTTTATCTGTTATTCATATAATAATACAATGCATATTTCTGTTTAGAATATTTGTGTATTAATGGTAATGAGAAAAGAAATAAAATACTAAAAATATTTATTCTTTATTTCTTATGTATTTTTGACTATCTTTATATAATTTCATAAATTAATTTGCATTTTTTTTATCTTGTATGTATTTTGACCTAGATCAGTTTTCATGTATGTATTTTGACCTAGATCAGTTTCTGTTTATGTATTTTGACCTAGATCACTTTGAATGCTGTTAATGTGTTATCTTCAGAAATATTCCAGAGTTGGAGATGACTCGCTTTGGCTTGAACACAAACGAGGGAAGTTCAGTACCCTTGGACGGAATTTTCTATGGTAGTGATTTCCCTATGGTGATGAGTGACCTTGTCAGCAAACTGGATGAGATTTACTGTGGATCCATTGGTGCAGAATTTGAACACCTTGTGGTGAGATAGCTATCTGGATTATTGTTTATTATTTTCTTTCACTCCTCCATCTGTGATGTCTAAAGTTCATAATTTTTTTGTTTATTTCTCATTAGTTTTGATTGATCCATGTTTAAGCCAAGAGACATCTTAATGTCTTACTTATATTTTTGCGTGATTTGTATTTATAAGCCAGGAGTCATTTTCATGTCTTTATGTCTCGTTATTTTGTTTAAAGAGAAATCACATCTTTGTATATTTAAAATAGTGGCTTTCCTTTGATGGACACCATCTTGACTTGCAATTTTTACTTTATAATGGTTGAATGAAATATATTAACTCTTATTATAATATGACATTTTTCATATTAAAGAAAAGAAAATGATATTTGATGAGCTTTTTCCTATTTTTTCCCCAAAAATCTTTCTTATTACATCTTTTGGTTGTTGTATAGACATCTTGGTTCACTAGGTTCATTTATGATAGTGACTTTTTTTTATATGTATACTTTTGAAATCATAGTAATTTAATAATTTTCTAAATATTTAATAATGTCCTCTGCCTTTTGCTTAAAATGTAAAGTTTCAACAACTAGAATAGTGAAAACTCATTTGTTCCAGACAGAGCAAGAGAGGGAATGGTTTGCAGCTGCTTTTGAAAGACGTGACAAGATCAGAATACCCGATGATAGAAAAGTGGAATTGGCCAAACTGCTTTTGCGATGTCAGGTGGGCTGTGAAATTGTTGTGATATCAGGTGGGCTGTGTAATTGTTGCAATGGTAGGTGGGCTTTAAAGTTGTTTCAGAAGGTGTTGAAGCTGTATATGACCCATCATTTAGTTGAAAATGTAACTGACCAGTTGTTTTTGCCATTATTCATTTCATCTGCCTGTCAGAAGTTATTATGATAAAATATATATTGCTAGTATATTTCTTATTAAGTCAGTGTTGCTAAGAAACTATTCCCCTTGTTGTTTTTCTAAAACTCCCTTGATACTATTATATATTATATGCAGACTAATTTCTAAGAAAAACTAAAGAAAATACTTGTTTCATTGATAGAACTTGACTCTTTTAATATGTGTTATCAGCAGATAAAAAAACTTTTGCTTGTCAGCAGTTATTGTTGATCAACATGCTGATCTGTACCTATACACTTACAGACCATTGCACCAATTTATAATAACTAGCTATCTACACATTTACACACCATCACACCAATTTATAACAACTAGCTATCTATACATATACAGACCATCGCAGTTGCTTGTAACAGCTAGCTTGAATATGTTACCAGCACTTTTATTTAGATTGAAATCTTATTTGTCCACGAGCAACCACAGTAAAAATGGAGTCTAGCAAATATGACATCCTTTTATTCTGTATTTCTGTTTTCACTGTGGTAGCAGAATATATTTGCCTTGCTCAGAGTGAATAATAATGTTTTACTCTTCAGGCCTTTGATCACTTCTTGGCAAACAAGTTTCCCACAATCAAGCGTTATGGTGGTGAAGGTGGAGAAAGTATGATGGGTTGTTTTGACGAGGTCTTCAGAAAGTGTAGTGAATGTAAGCTGAGTGGTTTTGTTCTTTTTAACTAAAATCTGAGTCATTGTCTTATTGTTTGGCAGACTCATTATCATTTTCAGGAAGGCATATTTAATTTATTTTTCCAAGTTACATTTTTCACGTTTTGAAACATTTCTTAATTTTACATGCATGGTAGGCTTGTGTTTTATGAGAGATGGCTAATTAATTAGTCTGGACACTATATCTACTTCAACTCCCATTACTGCTTCTGAAAGTAGGAATTTAATAAAGAGATTAATTTTAAGAAAACTTAATACCACTTTCTGGTAATTAATTATCATTTGATTCTTTTATCAAAATTATATATTTTAAAAATAAGATGATTATTTATTTGATAGATGGGCTTGAAGATGTTGTGGTGTGTATGCTCCACAGAGGGCGACTTAACTTTCTTACCTGCATGCTCAAGTTTCCATCAGTATTAATGTTCCGAAAGGTAAGAAAATTGACTTCTACAAAAGCTGCCTGTATAAGTTTCCACTCAGTACTAATGTTCCAAAAATTTATCATATTGTTTTCTGCAAAATGCTGCCTATATAAGCTTTGTTTTCTGTAAAAGGCTGCCTATGTAAGTTTCCATCAGTACTAATGTTCCAAATGTTTATCAAATTGTTTTCAACAAAAGATTGCCTACTTTATATAAAAATTATTATCAGCATGATTTTTTTTCTGTTTGGAGCTACCTGACAGATAGAAATTGTCATTGATATTAATACATAGATTATAGTGTGCCATGAATATTATTAAAGGAATACAGAAAAGGCATATTTAGCTGCTTGCATGACGAATAACAAAAACTTTATTTTTAAAGCAACGATAGTTCTTTTATTAGCCAATCAACTATACACAAATATATTTTTAGTTTGTTTATTTACTTAGTTTTTGAACAAAACGTACTTTGCTCATGACTAGATGCAGGGCAAAACAGAGCTACCTCCTGGTGCCAGAGGCGTTGGCGATATGCTGTCCCATCTTTGTGAGTAATGCCTTTCTGTTGATTACAGTTTCAAGGGTGTTTGTCAAATACACAGTGTACTATCATAATTTGAAGTTTAATTTAATTTATCACATTTTGTAAGTCCTCATATTTGACTAAATTGATATCTGTGGTGCTCTTGATACCAATAACCTGAACTGGTTGAACAGTCATACTAATTCGTGTTTAGTATCAGCTGATTTTTTTTTTTTTAGAACTGTCTTGAACTTCAGCATGGAATTATGTGGTCATGTAAACCACTTACACTACAATTTTTAAAAAAAACGGTTGCATTGGGAATTTTATAACATTTAATGTTTTGTGCATATCTTTGCAACTATTTATATTACAGAAATGTGTCTTATATCATAGTGATCAAATAAATAGTTGTTTTTTTTTAATTCTGTCACCTTTCCGACAAGAGAGCAGCTAAAGAGACATTCATAAACAGAAATTTGCTAATTCATGGTGACAGTTTTAACAACCAAGATATCACTTCCAAGCATTGATAAAGACATACAAATAAAATAAAATTAAATTAACTGGAGTAAAGTAAACATTCCATGATAGTTTGAAAGAAAATCTCCAGTGCAGTGTTTTGATGAATTGCAAAGTGGATGATATTGTAAAGAGGCTTACTATTGTCATTACTGAAAGATATAATTTTTAAAATGTACATTTTATTCTAAGTCAGCACTTCTTGATTGGGGGTGCTCACTGGGTTGCAAGAATTCATCGTGGAAGAGAAAGGAAAAGTTTCTTTGTACAAAATCTTGGTTAATTTATCTATCGGTTTTTAAACAAGGGGGTGCGAGATCGGCTTCGTCAGTCCCAGGGGTTCCGGGGTGAAAAATGAATTGGGAATTGCTGTTCTAAGTGTACAGTAGTTATATGCCAGTGTTATAAAGAAAATGTTAAACTGTTAGGTATCTTCTCTGTTTCAGATACATCAACAGATCTTTCATATGATGGTAAAAATGTCCATGTTTCTCTAATTCCAAATCCTTCCCACCTTGAGGTAACTTATATGTCTTTTTCTAAAGAAATTAAATAAATATGTGTTATTAAGTTTAGTTAAATTGTTCCTACGCTTATTCACAGTCTTGCGTGTAGATGATACTTATGGTACATGTCTTTTGTTAACTTACTTCTTTTTTAACAATCCTGTTTTGGTATTTACTGGTATTATGAGATATAATAGCAAAGAAACCAAATGACTGGAAGTGTCAGGACTAAATATTCCTCAGTATTTTTTTTTATGGCATGCCTTCGTTAACCTTCTTCCATTACCATCCTCTGGAGTTTAATAATAATAATATAAATTAATGCAGTTAAAAATGTTATCTTATTTGAAAAAGTTTATTATTTATTTCCAGGCAAACAGTCCAGTGGCAGTTGGTAAGACAAGGGCAAAGCAACAAACAAAGAGGGCTGGCGCTTACAGTGTGGATAGTGATGCATTGCCAGGAGACAAAGTGTTATGTCTGCAAGTTCATGGAGATGCCTCCTTTACAGGACAGGTAAGAAAGTCACAGCTGTTCATCACCATTTGGTATGCATGTATATGCATGCTGAAGAATTTGCTCTTTTTATTTTGCACTTGTGCTTAGTAAGCTTTAAATCAAGTCAGAGCTAAAGTAATGTGACTTGTGTGATGTTATTTTCATATGAATTGTTTTCTGTCATTGTCATATGATTTGTGTGCTGTTGTTGTGTGATTTGTGTGCCATCTTTGTTGTATGTTTTATGTGCTGTCTTTGGTTTGTGATTTGTGTGTTGTCTTTGTCATGTGATTTTTGTGTTATTATGTGATTTGTGTGCAGTCATTGTGTGATTTGTGTGCTGTCATTGTTGTGTGATTTGTGTGCTGTCTTTGTTGTGTAATTTGTGTGCTCTCTCTGTTTTGTGATTTGTGTGATTTGTGTTCTTTCATAGTCCTGTAATTTGTGTGCTGTCTTTGTCTTGTGATTTTGTGCTTTGTTATGTGATTTGTGTGCTTTGTCATTTTTGTAAGCTTTATGTGCTTTCATTGTTGTGTGATTTGTGTTTCATCTTTGTTGTGTAATTTGTGCTGTCATTGTCATGTTATTTTGTGCTGTTCTTTTCGAGTAAGTTTGCTGTTATTTTGTACTCTAATTGTCTTGCAATTTGTGAGTTGCCATCATTGCATAACTTCCATGCTGTAATTTTCTTGTGATTTGTTTGCTATTATTCTGTGTTCTAATCATCTTGCAATTTATGTGCCTTCATCATTACATAATTTCAATGTTGTCATCATTTTCATGTGATTTGTGTGTTGTGATGACTGTCTGTGTTCACATTACTCATTGCAGGGAATTGTGGCAGAAACATTTTGCTTTGCCAATTGCGCTCACTTCAGTGTAGGTGGCAGTGTGCATCTCATTGTCAACAATCAGGTGGGTTTTACAACAGAGGCACATTTGGGAAGGTAAGTGCCACATTTTTATTTAAGACTTCTTAGATACTTGTCATAGTTTTTTGTTTTTTTTACTTTGATTTGGGATATAACAGGACTTGCAAAGTTAGTGTGACTTATTGAAAATTATTGAAGAGTGATCATTCCATTTTAATTCTCAAAAGTTATTAAGGATCTTTATTGGTTAGGTTAATAATTTGATATTTTTTGAGACACTTATACAGTACAGCTCTTGGATTATGGCACAGTTGGGTTATTTGAAGTGATATTTGCTTGTATGTCTTGTTGGTTTGCTGTTCTCTTGTTATAAAATCTGTGAGCAGTAATCTGTTAACATGAATAGTCTCCCTTTCATAACTGCAACCCTACATGAAGTTATTTGTCATTAGGGAATATTTTTTTTTATATCATTATTGTTCAAAATACACAGGCATGCTGTACAGTTAGTTACACACACATTTGTTGAAGACTTGTACTAAAATAAATAGAATAACAAAATAATTATAATTCATCTATAAACAGTTTCTAGTCTTTTGCATGCTTATGTACTTTTTGTTGTTGGTTACTTCACAGATCTTCTGAATATGCAAGTGATTTGGCCAAAATAAATGGCTGTCCAGTTTTACATGTAAATGCAGACTACCCAGAAGTAAGTGGCTATGCAGACAATGTGTGTGTGTGTGTGTGTGTGTGTGTGTGTGTGTGTGTGTGTGTGTGTGTGTGTGTGCATGCATGCATGTGTGTGTGCATGCATTATACAACTATTGTTGGTTGTATTAATTATAGATTGGAAGGAACATGTTTTTTATTGTATTTTTTAGTCAGGCATAGTATCATTTGCTGCCATTACTGTTTAATCATAGTTATACTGATATATATTTTGCTGGTAATTCATTTGATTGTAGACATTAGAAAAATCCAGATAGATGTTTGGAAACATGAAAGGGAAGGAGTGAAATATAAGGAATTACATTAATTACTAATTACTGTTTAAGTTTTTAAGGAATTAAATATAATGGGTTATGTTAATTACTCTTTATTAGATTATAAATTTTTTAGCTCATGTAACAAGTAGGTGCTATACAGAAGTGATAACTTTGGATAATAAAAAATAGGTAAAAATTATATGAATTTAAATAAAGACATTTTTAAATATTGTTATTATTATTTACCATTTTTAAGGTGTTTACTTTTGGGTGAACCTTTCTTTACTACTTTAACCAAACCATGGTTGCCTGCATTTCATTACATTAAAATATTCTTATTGTAGGTAAAACACCCAAACATATTTAGACTTATTTCATCATTTCATGAGCTTCCACAGTCAACATCAGAATTTTGAACCTTGAAATCAACACTTTGACTTATTGGAATAACACAATATCTAGTCAGTGCTATCATGACTCGTCACTTTGTTTTGTTAATATTCTTAATAAACAGTTATTTGCTTACTTGCAAAACTACTATTGTGATAGTCTTTCAAACTATAGACATTATAAGATTTTATTGTATTATTTTTACACAATTAGCAGTTGTCCATCCATTCAACTTTACCTTTTGATTGATTCTATTTTTAATAATTTAATTGCTATATGTGATTTTACCTAGAGGCAACATTTATGGTTTTCTTTGGAAATAATTTAAAATAAATGCCATTTATTCTTTGAAGTTTGTACAGCTTAAAATAATTGAATTAAAACTACTACTTAAGTAGATAATGTGTGTTTTTTCCTTAAAATTTCATTTAGTTTGAATTTTAAATTTTACCTGTAGGATGTAATCAGAGCAACGTCAATAGCTATGGATTATCGTCAACGTTTCTGCAAAGATGTGATTTTGGATCTGATATGTTACCGCAAATGGGGACACAATGAACTTGATGACCCCAGCTTTACACAGCCATTGATGTACCAGGCTATTGCTATGCGGTCAAGCATTCCAGATCTCTATGCAAGCGAGCTTGTGGTGGGTTTTTACATATACGCCATATTTACCAAAACCTTTTCTCCTACACTATCATGCTTTTACTACTTAAAAAAATTATTTTTCAGGTGACTATTTATTTTTTTAAAATTAATATGCTGTCTACTCATATTTAGATTGAAAAGCATGAATAGAGATGAACAAATTTGTAATTAAAAATTTGATGGATTGAATCTCCTCTTGAAGATGATCTATGTTGTCCTTACTTTTAATTTTGATGTATAAAGTTTACAAAATCATGACAGAGAAGGGTGAAATACTGCACATACAACACACATGATAGCATGGTATTAAAAGCAGTTACTGTGAATTTGTTTTATTAGTATACATCCTGATACCCAGATTCATCAAAATTCTTGGACAGCAGATAGGAAATAATTTGTCCCTGTATTTCTAGACTGTTGTATTTAGAGACTATAGTTTAGAGTTTAGACTGGCTGTGATTGATGATATTTTAATATTTTTGATGAAATGTTGGGGCTAGACAGAATGGCAAGATTTGTGAGCAGACAACTCTGGATTCTGCAGTACAAGAATGGAATGCAGAGCTCTCCGACAACCTGGCCCAGGTTGATACCTATGTGCCAAAGGTAAGTTAAACATAATCTGTTATTAGTGGTCTCAAAGTGCTTGTTTAGTTGTTTAAATTTTTTATTAAAATTGATCATTAGACTGAAAAGGTTGAATTTCAGTAACATAAGTAAAGCAAGTTAGGAAGCTGTCTCAGTCTATTATTTTATTAAATTTTCAATCAAAAGAAATGGAGTTTGACAGCCGACTTCCTTTTCCTCCCATTTTCAAAGAATGCAAAAGCAAGAAAAAAATCTTTATGAATAGATGAAATTTTATTGAGAAGATTTCATTGTTGAACATATTGGTAAATTCAAGACACGCAAAATGATGTTTGTGTTAGAATATATACACATCTTTATCTTTATCTTGACAGAAAATGCATCTTCAGAAGCAGTGGTCTGGACTGGACCAAGCTTCCAGTGACCTCATTACAAGTTGGGACACAGGTGTTCCACTTGATGTCCTAAAGTTTGTCGGCACAAAATCTGTCAAAGTACCTTTGAACTTTGTAAGTAAAAAGCTGAAAATGAGTGAATTAGCATGTTTTCATAAGGTACCAAATGTTTTGCATTTGCTAATTTTATGTTATTTACATATTAATTAAGTGGCCTGTTTCTTTGCAATGCCCATATTTATAAAATCACATTGAATCAATATCATATTGAATCAAAAACTCAGCACCTTACTGTGCAAATATTCTCATATAAAGAGCTATTTTTTTATTGTGCTGTACTTGGTCATGAAAATACTGAGGTTTTTGTTCACAACAGAAAACCCATCCAACAATTAAAAAACACCACATGGATCGTCGCACACAGAAAATAGAGGAAGGATCTGACCTAGAGTGGGCAACAGCTGAGGCCCTGGCAATAGGTTCTCTTCTGTATCAAGGTCAGTTCAGCAAGTTAAAGTTTGTTCGACTGCATGATTAGTTCATTATTGTATATTTGAATAAATATTTTGTTTGAGATTAAATTGTAATTAAAATTGAAAGAAAGTAAGAGCAAAATATAATCATATGAAAGTGACCACTTTTGTAATCTTACCTTTTCTATTAACATGTGTATTCAGTAAAAAAAAAAAAAAGATTTCTGAATATTTATTGAATACTAGCTTTTGCCCATGGCTTTGCTCATGTAAATGTCAGCAGAATATAGATTGTAAGTATTCTCACTGAGACTGAATTAAAGTTTAATCTCTTTTGGGGAGGTATTGAAAAATAGGAGCTAACCACACAGTGTAATGGACCACCAAAATCCAGTATTTATTATCATCTAAAATCTAATATCCAGAAAGTAAAACACCAATCTGAATGAAACACAAATTGTCTAGTATTAGCCAAGGCCTATGTGCATGCAGTTTACTTTTTAATGGAAAGTTTTCATAGCTTTAGGGCTACTGGTTATCTCCCTTATGAGATAGCATGATGCTTTAATAGCCTGTCTTGTTTTTAGGGCACTAAGGTATACAACAGAAAAAGTCCAATCAAAATCTGTCCAGTACTTTTTTTAACTTGAGCATGCACAAAACCACAACCATAACAATTTTACTACATGTCTAGATAGATTTAAGTAGATAAATAGATGTTTGCTGAAACAGTTGAAAGGAATCAGTGTAAAATGGATTTGTTGTTGTTCGATGGGTGCATATTTTTATTCCCATTTTTTATCTTTATTTTTGTGTTAAAGTAATCATGTATGAGGTGTGATGTCTTTCATAGTTCAAAATGTTATTTTTTAATTTGTAGCTTTTCCTTTTATTATTTATTAAGATCAAAGATGAAAGAAAATGGTTCTTTTTATGTGCAGGTTTTAATGTGCGTATCAGCGGGCAAGATGTGGGCCGAGGGACCTTCAGTCATCGGCATGCTATGCTTGTTGACCAGGATTCAGATGACATCTTTATCCCACTGAACCACATGGCTGACAAACAGCAAGGATTTTTAGAGGTACATATAGTGCTGTGTGAAATACAGAGATTTGTTTGAGGTATATAAATGTTATGTGACATTTAAATGCTGAGAGGTACATAGCTTTGGGAGGTACAGAGTTCTGTGTGAGGTGAATAAGCTGTACAAGGTACAAGAATGCTATGTGAGATACATTGAACTGTGTGAGGTACAGAAATGCTGTTTGAGATGCAGTGAACTGTGTGAGGTACAGAAATGCTGTTTGAGATGCAGTGAACTGTGTGAGGTACAGAAATGCTTTTGAGATGCAGTGAACTGTGTGAGGTACAGAAATGCTGTTTGAGATGCAGTGAACTGTGTGAGGTACAGAAATGCTGTTTGAGATGCAGTGAACTGTGTGAGGTACAGAAATGCTTTTGAGATGCAGTGAACTGTGTGAAATATAGGAGTGCTTTATGAAGCATAGGAATACTTTTGCTGAGATACAGAAATACTGTATCTAAAACAACTTGTATGCATTACTGTAGACTGAGGAGTCTCCGTAGAGATCTGGTTTTAGTATTAGACAATATAACTAATAATGTTGTTTAAGAAACTAAATATCTGTGCATAATTTTGATAAAAAAAATTACCTTTCTTAATTATATTAAATACCTTAAAGTTAGTTGTAAAGGAGTCTTAAATATGTCACATGTTGCTCGCACTGATTGAGGTTCTCAAAGGACTGTCTTGCTCAATCTACGCAGCAGCTTAGGTATGGTCAAGGTCATTTGCTAAATGATGATCAAATTTTCTCTCACAATGTGACTCATAATCAAGCTTTCCAATAAGCAAATTCATTTATGTTCCTAGCAGTGTATTCATTTTAATTTCACACCCATCATATGACGGGTATAATAATACGCCCATCATACTTATAGGTTTAGTAATGCTGACTGAAGTATATTAGCATGATGTGGTGGCATACAAGGAAAATCAAGTGTGTTTTATGTAATGTACGATTCTAGGTACTAATCCTCAAGTATATAGATCCAAAATATGCATAAGTGAAAATGTTGAGGTTTGGATGAGTGGAGACCTAAGAATAACTTTTCAGTATGCTGTATAACTCCTTAAATTTAGCCATATTTGAAAGACCCACAAATTTAAATCATGTTTGTGGTATGGTTTCATATACTTGGGTTATGGAGTTTCAAGCCACAAAAGTTTTTGGGAACTTTTTCAAACTGATAAATCTTCCTTTCTAGGGTTATCTATTCGCACCACACTTGTATAATACTTAAGAGTTGACTGGTTGAAAGTACTAGTTATAAAATTAATTTATCATTGTCCTCATTCTCATTCTTATCAATACCACCATTATTTACTGGACCCCATGTCTTTTGATCTTTAACAGGTGGCTCACAGTGTTTTGTCTGAGGAAGCAGTATTGGGTTTTGAATATGGAGTCAGTTTGGAGACCCCAGACATTCTGACAATCTGGGAAGCGCAATTCGGCGACTTTTTTAATGGAGCACAGACTATCATTGACACCTATGTCAGCAGTGGGGAATGTAAGTATGCTCATGTATCTTGTTTTCAATTAACTGCTCTTTTCCTTGTCGGAAAAGGTTTTCTTAATGTTTTCTCATAGATTTTTAGTATCTTTATTTACTTATTATTCTTAAACCTTGATGTCTGTGGTCATTGTGGGTTAAAATCATTTAATAGCTGGGTTGTGAAAAGATGAAGATAGTTAAAAGATGTAAGAAATGCCTGCCAGTCTTAAGAAACTAGAACATATGTGTAGCACATATCAGTATTAAGAAACTAGAACATATGTGTAGTACATATCAGTTTTAAGAAACTAGAACATGTGTAGTACATATCAGTTTTAAGAAACTAGAACATATGTGTAGTACATATCAGTTTTAAGAAACTAGAACATATGTGTAGTACATATCAGTTTTAAGAAACTAGAACATATGTGTAGTACATATCAGTCTTAAGAAACTAAAAGATATGTGAAATACATGTTAGTATTAAAAAATTAGAAGAAGGCATTTTAAGTACATACTATTTGCCATTTTCCCCCAAAATATCTATGGACCCCAAAAATCTAAGGACCAAAATCTACACCAAAGGAAAAAAAATGATCTGACAAAGATCCAGATAATCAAAAATTAATTTCTCATTTTGGTGGCAAAGATTGCATGCACACATGTATGCAAATTAAACTAAAGATGGGCAAGCATATTAAGCTAGAATATTAGGAGAAACTGTTGTTGAAATTGCAAATGAAAGGAAAAAAAAAAAACAGAAGAAAGAGAATAGGTAGACTTGTAATTGTGACATGTATAGTGTGAATGCATCATTTGCGTGAAGCTTTTTTGCTTATCTCCCTTTGGGGCTTTCAGGAAAACAGTCAGCAAACCCTAGTCTTATTAGTATTGATTGTGTAACACAAAAATAAAATATTTGCAAATTGCTATTTCTACAAACTTGGTATGTAGTTTTCTTTGTTATATGCGATTTTTTTTTTTTATATATTCATGACATTGTAAAATTTCCATAATCCACTAGTGAAATGGTTGCTGTTACAATGTGATTGCTGTAAGTGTAGTGAAATGGTTGCTGTTGCAATGTGATTGCTGTATCCATAGTGAAATGATTGCTGTTACAATGTGGTTGCCATATCCATAGTGAAATGGTTGCTGCAAAGCAGCATAGTGATGTTGCTACCTCATGGAATGGATGGTGCTGGTTCTGAACATTCTTCATGTCGTCTGGAACGATTTCTGCAGGTAAGAGTACATTATTCCTGTGAATGTGAAATATTGGGTCTAAAATATTTAAGCACTGTTTTAGGATTTTGTTATGTGAAATGTTGGGTCTTAAATATCCAAACATTGTTTAGGATTATAGTGGATATATTTATGTGAAATATTGGGTCTTAAATCTATAAGCACTGTTTTAGGGTATTAATGGATTTTATGGTGAAATAGTTGGTTTTAAGTATATAAGTACTCTTTTAAGATTATAGTGGATTTAGTTATTTGAAATATAGGGTCTTACATATATAAGCACTGATTGGGTTATAATGGAGTTTATGTGAAATATTGAGTCTTAAATATCTAAGCACTGTTTTAGGATGTAGTGTGAAATATTGGATCTTAAATATATATGTACTGTTTTAGTCTAGGGAAATCTAGAAGTCAGGGAAAACAAAACAATGTGTATGTGTGTACAAATGGTGATAATTGATGAGTTTGGCTATCAAAAGGCATAGTACTGGAAGGGGAGAATACTTCCATAATAAAGTAATCTACATTATTATTGATGGCTAAAGAAAATAAATTGGTGTTCTGTTCAATCATGACTTTGAAAAACTGAAAATGGGCGTAAGTTGTTTGATAACAACCATTATTGCTTTTTCAGTAGAAAATAAAAATGGCATTGTCACCTCTGCTTGTTGGTGTTGACAGATAATATGTGACCTGTCACCACAAAAAGATACTTAAGTCGCGCAAGGCTAAGCCGAGAAAAACGACAAAAACGAAGGTGGGGGTCTATATGGGTGAAATTGAGATTTTCATTTTAGCGTGTTCCCAAACCATCGAACAACAAATTACTAGCGTGTTTTTCTTTAATTCGAACTAGAAATAGCTTTATTATTATTTTTTTGTGACCTACTGTCTAACTTCGAAGGAAAAATATGGCCCAAAAGTGCTATAATCTGACGATCGTAGACGGTAAAATCCCTGGCTGAACCTCATCATGTTGTATATCAGAATGCTCAGGAAAAAGCCTATTTTTATGCTGACGACACTGGTTATTTATTTATTTATTTATAACGTCTAATCAGAATGTTTTATAAGGCTGTGCTTGGCGTAAACAAAGTGAAAAGCGTCAGCCAATCCGCAGACAGTTTATCAAAGCTTACTATAAGTTACCAAGCATGCTCTCATAAAAAGACGGTCGCGATTGGTTGAAACGCACACAAGGGAGACAGTTTCGTCCTGTAATGCGTAATGCAAACATGGAGAAACGAATCGCTAATTTGTTGAATTCATGTAAAGAAAGCAACATCTTAGAAAAAGAAAGCATTCAGATTAAAGATTTGATATCTGATTATTTTGCTAATGAGGATGTAGCTGATGGATTTTCATCTTAAAGTGACACGGACAGCGAATCGCGAGATCGAACAACGAAAAAGACGAAGCAGACGACAGCTGACGATAACTGACTGTACACTGAAGTGAAAGGTGTGCTATAATTACTGGATTATTTAAACGATATTTTTTTTAAGAATGTGAAAGTAATGCAGCTTTAATCTGTGATTTATTTAGTGGAGCTAGCATCAGATTTAGAAAGAGGTATCAATTCAATATTATGCCTTAATTTTAGAATATTCTGTGAGCCACAATAATCATTCTCGCATACAGAAATTCTAATCGTTATGGCTTAAAAAGACTGTTGTCTGTAAATGATGTAACAATATAATTGTTGTTTATAGTTATTACAGTGTTAGCTATGGTGTCTTCTTCAACTCTGATTGCAAATGAAGCAGATTAATATATGGTTGCTAAGGAAAAACCTCTCAGAAATGTGTTCAATCTTTGAGGCCGATTTTCTCAAAATGGCCGTCCGGACAGTAGTGCACTTCAAACAAACATAACTTTTCCATATTTTGTCCTACACTCTTTATTTTTATATCAACAGAAAGCCCTTTCAATTTTCTTTCTATTGATATATATATCTCAATACCCCCAAAATCCGACTTAAGTATCTTTTTGTGGTGACAGGTCACATATTGTCTTTTGAGTACTATTTAATGTCAACTGGACTTAGAGTGGTTTTGTACTTTAGTGAAATTCAGTGTCCCATTAAATATCTAGTTCTGTGAGATTAACAGTCCATCTGTTTACTGTATAGTGTATGTCTGTCTTTCAGTGCCCCATTTAAATATCTAGTTTTATGAGATTAACAGTCCATCTGTCCTTCAGATGTCTAGAATTAGATACTTCAATGTACCCCAACATATCATAAGGGTTAAAAACATAACAGAGTGTATTACAAATGCAAGTGTATACAATTTCTAATTTCTGATTGCTAGAGTGCATGGAAGATAAAGTAAATTCATTGCTGATTTCTTCTTAGTAGTAGATGTTTGGCTGCATACCTTTTTTTTTTTTGTGCTATGTGCTGAAAGTAAATAATGTTATACCTGTTTTTGTGCTATATGGTGAAGATAAATAATGTTATACCTGTTTTGCATGACAGATGTGTGACAGTCAGGAAGCTGCTGTAGATGGAGACAATGTCAACATGCAGATTGTGCATCCCACCACACCTGCTCAGTATTTTCATCTTCTGCGCCGACAGGTAGAGTGTAAACCACCTACTGTAGGATCATTGCATATTGTGTTTATTTCCTACCATACCTGTCCAGCAATTTTATATGCTGCACCAACAGGTAATATTTAGCACCTGTAGAAGGATCATTGTATGGCATGCTTGTTTCTTGCCGCAACTGCTCAGTATTTCTTATGCATGACTGACAAAGTAAAGTGTTTATCACCTTGTTTATTAGGATCATTACATAATGTGTTTATTTCTTACCACACCTTCACATTATTTTTATCTGTGGGATTGACAGGTAAAGTGTTTACCACCTGTTGTTTACTTTATATATTTCACAGTTTTTGTATTTGATATACTCCACTATTTGTATTTGAGGTGCTGCTCTCTGTTTTAATTTGATATACAGTAGCATTTTTATATTTTATAATTTTCTCAAACTGTGCAGATGGTTCGTAATTTTAGAAAGCCGTTAATTGTTGCATCTCCCAAAGCCATTTTACGTCTACCAGCTGCCACATCCTCTCTGGCAGAAATGCTACCAGGAACTCATTTCTCACCAGTGTTGGGAGACACCAGAGTCAGTGCAGCTAATGTCAAGAAAGTGATTTTGTGTTCTGGTAAACATTTCTACACTTTGGACAAAGAGAGGCAACAGAGGGGCACAGTTGACACAGCCATTATAAGGTTGGAGGTACGAAAAATGTTGGAATCAGTTTGAAAGTTTGAAAACAGTTCCTTTGATTTATTTTACAGGAAGTTTCTTCGACATAGCAAGTTTTACAATGTTTGACATTGTTATGCCTTGCTGCCCTGTAATTTGACTTGAAAACCATTTGCTGGGTGGATACCAGTGGATTGACACAAAATGAACTAAACGTTTTACAGTGGTGATGCTATAAAAATCGTAGTACAGTAACATTTAATTTCTGTATGCAGCACAGTAATTTCCTTAAGGATGATTAGAAAATACAGTTGCCATCTGCCTGTTAGTTACATAGACATATTCGTTTTTGTACAATATAATCTGTTTCGTTAAGTGTAGCTGTCTAAAACCATATTTAAAAAATAAATAAGAAATATGACAGCTTGGAGTAAAGCCTGGACGTGATTAATATTTAAGTAGGCGTTGTAATTTCTGCTTCGCATAGTTTGTATTTACTTGGTCAAGTAAGAGCTATGATTTAGTCAAGTCAGATATATTTGAGTGAAATATGTTCATTAACATAAGCCATAGTTTACTTCATTAAGTCAAATAAACTGTCAGGTATAATGTAGTCAGGTATGCTTTATGACTTAAATTTAAATTCATTAAAATATGACTTGATCAAGGTAAGTTATAGTTTAGTAAAAAGTGTCTTTATGTCAAGTAAGCAGTAGTTTAGACCTGAAAGTATGACTTTGGGAAGTATATATTTAGTGAATTAGAATTTAGTCAAGCAGACTGTTACTTGTTCAAGTATGGCTTAATCAGTTGTAGCAATGACATTTGTAATTGGAATACATACAGCATTCAACTTCAGTAAGTATATTCATTTTTTTGTTGTTGCTAATCTGAGATTATTAATCTAATTGAACTCCTTTGTTGCAAATTAGATGTCTTATAATTATCATTCTTTTAAGCCAATTGCACATTAAAAGATGTCGTGTAATGCAATAGATAAGATTGGTTACCATGCAAAACAAGGGGGAAGGGGTGAATTCCCATAGCTGCTATAAATATGTGATTTTAAAGTAACTTTTGTTATGAGTGCAGGTCAGTTCCTTGTTTTCATTGAAAATAGTGTTCATACTAGTGTAGCTTGGAGAAGAAGGTGGGAGAAATGTCAGTAATCATGCTGGTGAAGAGGTTTACACACAACAAACACATTATCATGTATGCATTGTTTACAAAATGGTTTACTACCTGGTGGTAGGTGAAAAGGGTTTACACACAGTAAACAACATTGTCATTTATGCATTGTTTACAAAGTGTTTTGCTGCCTGGTGATTGGTGTAAATCTGTTTACTATACAGTATGTAATTCCCACCTTAAAAGAAGAATAATTTTGTTTGATGGTTATCTAGAGTTATTTCCCTTGTTTAAGTTGCCATCATAAGGAATTTTCCATGTATTTTTTTTTTTTTTTAGATACAATATGTATGTTAGCTAGCTTCTATTTGAAGGGATTACATTTTTTTCATTATACACTATGGCTCTTTGTGGATGTTATTACAAACTGGATTAAATTGGTTAAAGAAGAAAACTGTTTTAAAGTACATTGTTTAGTTTAATTATGTCTTATTTTTAATTTTAAAGTGTTTGTTTATCACCATTTCACAAGGGAGTGTTATTTGGGTGGAATTGTGATCTTATATGTTGTGCTAGTATAATTCTTATACAGCAAACACTTTGTGATGATAATAACTACATGAAAATGTAGACAATTTAATTTCTGACAATTTATTGACCTATTTATCATTTTGATGCGATTCACTTACATCAGACTCTTTGCATTGCAAGTCATAGAGGAATTGATTACAAACTGCACATGCATAGATAACACTTATGCTTAAAATACTGACTCAAGTCATAAAGTCACTTCATTAATAGTACTTTAATCTTTGTTGACTATTTTATTTTTGGTCTATTATTGTCGCATATCATTGTCATTTTTCTTTCAATTTTATTTTTGTGTGCTTAAATTACAGCTTTAAATTTATTCATCTAACCAATTAAAAACAGTTTGTTCATCTTATCATATTTATCAATCATTACTCATCTAAATTTCACTGTTTTCCATAATTTTTAAATCCTTTACTCAAAATGTACTTAGGTTGAATAAATCATTGATTAATTAATTATTAATTAATTACTTGTAGAAGAAATTCAGTTAAATCAGTAGTCAGTCAACATTTCAAAAATCAACAACTCTCCAGACAAAGCTAACACAATTACACAAATAAACTGTATTGTACTTTCATTATTAGACATTTATCTAAATTAATAAATGATGAGATAAATTATAACTTTTATGATGTTGTTACCTAAGAGTCTTTGAAGCTATTCTTTGTTGAATTTAATCATGTACTGATTGTGACACTGACAAAGAGTATTAAATACTTATTGTGTTTTGCTACAGAGCCTTTGTCCATTCCCAGTATTGGAATTAAAAGCTGAACTTGACAGATTCACCAAAGCCAATGGTAAGCTGGCCTTTTTTATTTGTTCAATTATATTTAGGCATTCTGTTTTCAAATAAGCTGTTCATATGACATTTATGTGTGAACTGTTCATCTGTAATTGTTATTAGTTTTGTCCTGATGTGGATTATTTAGCCAATGTTGACATTTGGATAGGTTTTTTTTTTTTTTTTTAGCAGGTGGCTGTTTTGTTTTCTGTCATGTAGTTATATATCTATTAAGCATTTTGGAAAATATGGATAGTTCATGCTAAAATCAAACAACAACTGTAATCAAGTGCACACATACTAACAAAATGTTATGTCATGCAATTTGCATTGATTGTAATGAAATATTGAAAGATTATTTTTAATAATTAGTTTTTTTCATTAAATATTGTCCCTTACATTAAAACAATGCAATCTTATGACCACTTAAAAATATCCTACATACATTTCTTATTTGTTGTTATTTTGGGGGATGGGTGGGATTACTTTGCAGAGTTTGTATGGAGCCAGGAAGAACACCGCAACATGGGAGCTTGGAACTTTGTGTCACCTCGTTTTGTCAATTTACTGGGTAGACAGGTATGTGGGAGTTTGTTCAGACATTACTTTAGGCGTCAGTTTACTGGGTAGACAGGTAAGTGGAAGTTTGTTCAGACATTACTTTAGGCGTCAATTTACTGGGTAGACAGATAAGTTAGGCGTCAGTTTACTGGGTAGACAGGTAAGTTAGGCGTCAGTTTACTGGGTAGACAGGTAGTTGCGAGTTTGTTCAGACATTAGTTAGCTTTAGGAATCATTTATTTTATACCTTGTAAAAATCCGAGAACAGACAACCAAATTTTGTTGCCACATTGCAGAAAAATAAATATATGCATACATTGTGTGCACAAAATGGATATAAATTATTTAATATATTGATAATATTAAGAATCAGATATCTCTTCAATATGATTGATATTGCTACATATTGGAAGTGAAGTGGTGTTTTCACTGAAACTTTTGCAGAAATGATAATTTGAGGCAGTCTAGTTGTAAAGTTAAATTCAGTTATTAATCAAGGAATGGAAAATTTTAATATAAAGTTTTAAAAAACAGTGTCACACTTTATCCTATGATCAGATTAAAGTTTTATTTGCTGTTACTATTTCCAGAAATCCACAAATCATAATTTCCTAATTGCACAAATAAAATTTATGTTTATCAGAATTTTTAAAAAGTAAACAATAAAACTTAGGATTATTTAGAAAGAACTTTTTCATAGATATGCAATTTATGACCTATTTATGATTGAGTTTTCTTGTATATTCACAGCTTTTGAGTTTATAAGTGGTCTTCCAAAATCTTTAAAGTCATCGAAGCTGATTTGTATAAAATGTATTCCTTTTGCCTTTGATAAAACCCTCCAAAGATTATAGATAATAAAAAAAAAAAAGGTCTAAACAAAACATATTAATTCCTTCTTTGTTCTAATGGGGGCCCCCCCCCAAATGTTAACAATTTAATTTTTTTTTCTATAGTTGCGATATGCTGGCCGTGGCGTTTTGGGGACACCAGCAGTTGGAATTGGTGATGTACATAAAGAAGAAGCTCAACGATTACTAGAAGATACCTTCCAGTAGCAATGTGAGCATGTCTTTTAGGTGCCCATTCTATAACTGTCTTCAGGTAATTGTAGCTTTAGTCAGCACAAATTTATGTGTAGGTAGACAATCGACCCATTGCTAAAAATCTTTTGAACCTGAGGTCATACTATGCAGAAGAAATAGTATTAAATTTATTATTTACATATAATATATTTGAATGTGTCAAAATTTCATTTTGTGTGTGTATTTTAGATATATAGAGTTTACCATATTGCATTTAAAATTTATTGATACATCAATATAAAAAAAATAACACACACATATGATTTACATTTTTCTCAGACTCTCTATTGTTGTCAGAGAGTTATTTTTAATGGACTTATATTATTTAATATTTTAATTATTTAATATATATATATATATAATTATTTTACCTTCCTTATTAAAAGCTACAGATTGCAGTGTACTCTAGATATTATTGTATTGTGTGGTTATCTAGGAAAATAAGCTGTGTTTGTAGTCAGTTGTCACTTGAAATGGTAGATTTTTTTGGTAAATTTCTTTACGTGCATTGATCTTTTTTGCATATATGTGTGGTTTTGTTTTTACTAATTAACGCGTACTTAATTACAAGAAAATGCATTGTAAAACTTAAATTTTTAAAATCTTTTAAATTTGAAGTACGAACTCACTTTGTATTAGCAGCACACGACCAGTTCCAAATTTAAGGCTGTGATTTTAGTTTTATAAAGATGACTATTTTGTCACAATAGTCCCTTAGATAAAAAGGCCAGCATTAGGAGGCGGGGAGATGTGATCAAGGAGGAGATGAGAACACATTTGTTATAAGTATCAAAGGCACAAATCTGGCTGGCCAGTTACTTCACTCTTAGTTGGGTTGTTGTTTGTTGTTTTCTGACTTTTTATTGTGACAGTCTGAACAAGTGTTCAGAAATGTTTGAACGATTTGGTTTAATGATTGACTCTAATGGCCAGTGATAAAATCATTGATAATAATTTTGTTGTTTCTCTTGCTTTAAAAATAACTATTAATGATCATTAGTTAAAAACTGTTTTCTGACTAGTCTTTTAATAATATTCCCAAATCAGATTGTACGTTTCAACTACGGTGACAGTTACATACACTAAAACAGTGACAGTTTTGCATTATAAATCAAATGCCAGTTACATTGTGTAAATCAAGGGTCAATTATATACTATAAATCAAGGGCCAATTATGTACTGTAAATCAAGGGCCAGGTATATACTGTAAACCAAGGGCCAATTATATACTGTATATCAAGGGCCATTTGCATACTGTAAATCAAGGGCCAGTTATATATAGAGTGTTTCAGTACATTCCAGAATATTTCTGTTCCATTGTTTATTGGATCAGGCATTTTTATCTTGATAAGTAAGTCAGATGAACTTTGTTTGCAGCAGTAATTTAGCTTTTATTCTCAATTTGCTTTGCCCCCAGTTTTTTCCAGTATGAAATATGTATTAAAAATTAAATTTTTACTAATAGTTTCCTTACCTTATTATGTCCTTTTTAAACAAAAATTATGAAACATTTTTTGATCTGAATTATGTAATTTATGATTAAAGATCTTGTTTTTGAAAATGTTTTACAAATTTAGCTAAGATTTTTGAGAAAATCCTTTTATCTTTAAAAAAAAAGAAAAAAGAATCAAGTTCTGATTTCACTCTCCACTGTTTTTACACTTGGATGATTACCTGCTGACTACCCACTGTCATTTCACTCTGATGGTTACTGATTTTTATTTAACTCTGATGATTACTCACTCTCATTCACTCTGATGAATACCCACTGTCACATCACTCTGATGATTACCCACTGTCACATCACTCTGATGATTACCCACTGTCACATCACTCTGATTACCCACTGTCATATCACTCTGATGATTTACTCACTCATTCACTCTGATGGTTGCTTACTGTCATTTCATTCTGATGGTTACTCACTAACATTTCACTCTGATGGGTTACCCACTGAAGTAATTTAGCCTCTGTACAGTTTTCTTCATCCTAATATTACAACCCCATACACCTCCAATACCATCTCTCAAGCCTGTATTATTATTACACCTGCATCGTGTAACACAATGACAAATTTATATCAAAGGTAATTTTATGTTCACTTCCAATACCAAATATATTTTTATTAATGAAGACAACTGTTAATAATTATTTTAGATTAAAATCACACAGTGTGTATTTGTATTTTCTTGTAGCTGAACGGTCAGTGTAATTAAATGAAATATCCATTCTATTGTCTGACATCAGTGTTCAAAATTTTAGATTTTAGTTGTCTTTTTTTTCCATTCACAGTCATCAAGCAGTATTCATGAAATATTTAAAATCAGGTGCCTTGTTTGGGGATGATAATCAACACCTGCTGTATAATTTTTTTTCCTGCTACAAACTGTTCAGTCTTGTCACTGCTTTCCGATTGGTGTACTCATCTCAAAATATTGTACATTGTCATCTTTTGTCAACTCTTGCATTTATCACTTTTTATTAAAGCTTTAATGATGTCAGGAAGTTGATAAGAAAACAGGAATCAGTTTCATTCTAAAAGTCAAGAAAAATAACTTGAATTTCTTGACATTTAAATTTAAATTCAAGAGTTAGTGCTTTGCAGATTTATTTGAATATGCAATATATATTTTTTTAATCTGTATTTCTCATAATCAATTACAAATATAATTGGTTCACATATATTGATTTAGTTGTGTCTAATTTCAGACATTTCTTCGCCATTTCTGTGACATTTGTTTTCAGTCATAATTAATGCATCTTGAGTTGTTGTCAAGTTGCAATCATAATTAATATATCTAAAGTTGTTGTCCAGTTGAAATCATAATTAATGTATCTAAAGTTGTCAAGTTGCAATCATAATTAATGCATTTAGAGTTGTTGTCAAATTGCAGTCATAATTAATATATCTAAAGTTGTTGCCAGTTGAAATCATAATTAATGTATTTAAAGTTGTTGTCAAGTTGCAGTTATTATTAATGTATCTAAAGTTGTTGTCAAGTTGCAGTCATAATTAATATATCTAAAGTTGTTGCCAGTTGAAATCATAATTAATGTATTTAAAGTTTTTGTCAAGTTGCAGTCATAATTAATGTATCTAAAGTTGTTGCCCAGTTGAAATCATAATTAATGTATTTAAAGTTGTTGTCAAGTTGCAGTCATTATTAATGTATTTAAAGTTGTTGTCAAGTTGCAGTCATAATTAATGTATTTAGAGTTTTGTCAAGTTCTTCATTTTACATGGACATATTTATTATACAACTGTTCCACTGATGCATTAATACTTCCCACTCCTGGTGTCTATTGTCCCAAAACGTTTTTTTTTAGCAGTCCACCTAAATATATATATATTCTAAATTTTCTATAATTAAAAATTAGTTAATATTTGAAAATCATGAGTAGACCATAGATACAACATTTTTTTAAATTTCACTATAAAATACAGCAAGTGGCAAGGGATTATGAGGGAGATGGGGCAATAACCTGAAGTTAGAGAAGGGACAGGTATTAAATATTCTGAAGAGTTGTGTCCTGGTTAGCATAAGAAATGGCAGGTGGGTATTGCTCAGATATCCTCTATCAAAAAATATAAAATTTTCAGATGGCTTCAAAACAAACAGTTCTATCAATATATTATTTTATTAAAAAGATAAGGATCTGATTGGTCTATATGAGTTGACACAGTCCCTTATGATACCTGCCTTTAGCAATTTTTGTTTGCAATGCTGCCAATAACTATATTGTGAGTGAGTCAAAGTAATTATCACTCAGTCCTCAACAAAAAAATATATTTTTAATTAATATATGCTAAATTGTGATTAGATTGATCTATATTATTACTCTTGTAAGTTGGCAGCAATCCTATCTGTAGTAAAAGTTGTACTAAAAGCATACTATTTTTTAAAATTTTCTTTTATAAACACATCACATTTATTTAGTACAAGTAATACCCATCATGGTATCATATCCTTTAATGATTTAAATGTTTTAATTAAATTCAGAAATAATTTATTGTGTTTAAAATCTCATGAGCTGGTTTCAATCTTTTCTTCTACTGTTGTAATTTATGTTTTTAGAGATTATTTCTAGACTTGGCTTTCCATGTCCTACAGCATTGAGTTTAACATGATGTTCTGAATGATGTGTTTTCTAAATACTGTTCACTCTTGATTGTTGACAGGTTCTTTGGTTTATAGAATAACTATATTTGACCTGCATATTATTTCATCCCATATCTCAGATTCACTGATCCAAGTGGTTCAAGCCTGTGCTAATTGAATTTGTTAATTTGTGCATTATATAATTCCAGTGCAGTGTATTGATGCAGTGATAGATCTGACCAGCACAAGAAAAAAAATGTTTGTTTTATGTATATTCTCTATTTTTTTTCTTTTTTCACTGTAAGACATAATTTATATTGCCATTAAGTTTGAATGACTAAATTGGAAATAATGGAATCATAGTGGTTGATAAGTGCAGTAATAAGTTCCTGATAACTTCACAGTATCGGCAGTGCAATTTGAAAGAAAAGAAACCAATGCAACGCAACAAATCAAAATGACTTTTAGGTAAGTTATGCAAAAACATCAAGTCGCAAGAGTTGTTGATGTTTCAGTAATTAGCCTTTATCGCTCATTAGTAAGTTATTAATAGCAATGATAAATAAACAAAGGAATGTGTAATCTTCTTGTGTAGATGGTGCACACATTTTCAGTAAATATTTAAGACATGCTAGTTTGATTTTAAAGAGTAAAAAGCCCCCCCTCTCCCCCCAAAAAAACCCCCAACAATAAAGCACAAATAAATACAATGAATATACTAATTATATGCATTCAGAATTATATTTTAACAATGCCAATTTTTTTTTTTTTTAGTTTTTAAAAATTATTAGAGTGATTTTTAAAAGGTTATTGTTCACCTAATTATTTCAGAACAAATTCTAAAATCAGTCCATAAAAATTTCAAAGCAAAAGGTGGTGCTTTTAGTTATTTCTTTCCTTTTTGACATTTTTTTGTTAAAGATTTTTCTTTGCCTGAACAAAATTCATAATTCCTGAAGTACTAGATTATTGTATTTTATTTGTGGATCATTATTATCAGGAACTGTTGATGAATATTATAAGATTTTAATCCTGATTTTCATGTTTGACAAGAGTAGCAGTATAAATAGATAACTTCAAATATATCAGAAACTTGTTTTGTTGTTTATTCATTCAGACTTCAAAAATTATTTTGTTTTTCAAAGTAAATATATAAGATTTTATATTTTATTCTATACAATACTAAATATAGAAAAGTAATAATTGTGTAGTGTTAGTACCATGTATGTGGTACATGATTTTTACTATTTCATTTTGTATAATACTAAATATAAAGAAGTAGTAACTGTGCAGTGTGGTGCAACATGATTGTTATTATTTTAGTATAAAACTAAATATAAAAAAGTAATAATTGTGCAGTGTTAGTGCTTTGTGGCACGTGATCATGTCTCCATTACAAAGGTTAGTATTATTTAATATATGCATATCTTTGTCATTTGATGGAACATCCCATCCTTTTCCTCAAAAAGAAATTTTCTAAAAGTACCTTGACAGGAAAATAACCAACATTAGAAAAAAAGAATTCCAATCCCTGGACATGTTGAATGTACAAGTTATTTTCATTTGGTTCTCTCATAATACTGCAACCTGTTGCTCATCATTCTTGCTTGTGGAAATTCTTTGTGGGGAAAAAGATGCAATCGCTAATGGATTGCTTTCCAATTGTGACTCAAGTACATGACATTACCTCTGAACAAAATTAATGTTGTGACAAGTTTGTTCTTGTCCTGTTGTCACTGCGGTGACTCCAACCAGCCATGATAATATTGTAGATGTTTTCATAAAACATTTTAAAGTTGTTTTTTTTCAAAAGAGCAAACTAGTACTAAAAAAAAAAATAAATCACACAAAACAAATAAAAAAACAATTCAAAATGCCACCCAGAACAACCCTGAAAGAGGTTTGTGTACTAGTAGTGGACATGCAATTAATAATTTACAATCCCTTACACGTTTGCTTGATAAAACGAAAATTAAAAATATGTATTTAAAATATTAGTGTTACAAAAGCATCGTAGTAGTAATTATAGTTCAGAGCATTGAAGAGTTGGGATATAGTTTGCACGGCTGATGATAAGATTTTATTGGGGTTACAATTTTTTTCATGTAGCATGGCTATTTTTTCTTTCTTTTAACACAGTTTGATTCTTGTCTACTTATTTTTATGTATTCTTACCAAACTGCAAATGGCGAAGATTCTTACCATGTAAGAGAAGACAGTACTGATATTTTTTTCTAGCTTCAGAAGTATTGGTACAACAAGTCCATGAGGAGCTAGATAGAACATTGTATTTATTTACATATCTATCTGTAGTTTATTTAATTTATATATCACTACTAATTGGTCACCTCTTTTTCCACCCATGTGTAAACATGCAAACAGAGTCTCCCTCAGTTGTATGTACCAAGTGGATAGCCCCATAAAACAGTATAATAAACTAGCTATAAAATGTCAAAGTGAATATACTATTAATCTAATCTTCATCTTTTGCTTCAGTTCATATCAAATATTTTTTTCTTGTGAAGCTCTGTAAAACATCTTGGTGACATTTAATAATTATCTAAATTATACTTAAATTGTTTAGGTCAAAATATTTATAACTGTTGTGTGATTTGTTATTAAAAGAGTATAGCAGTGTACACTAAAAAAAAAATGAATACTTGTCTTTCCTGCTGAAATTCAGAACTTTTAATTTCAAAGGCTGTACAACTGTGGATTTGTGCTACTTTTATTTTATTATTTGAGTATGTTGAGACTGAGTTCACATTGACAAACTCTCTTTTTTAAAAATTTAATGCTTGACTGTTCAGTCTGTATTTTAGAAGTTTATTACCAGTCACTATTCAAGGGTCTCTTATCAGTCACCATCCAAAAATCTGTCACTAGTGACAAAAACAAAACAAAAATTAAAAAATAAAAAAATCTTATAATTAATATTGAAAGTGCCATCTTCTAGTGATAAATCAGTCAATGCCTAAACCAAATCAGTAATTATAGAATCATACTTTCAAAGCAACAGTGGGCCTGCATTTCCTTTCCAAAGATAAATAACAGAAAGTTTTAATTTATAGTCCAGATTGGCTATTTTATATTTTCCCCAAAGGATTGTATTGTTTATATATTTTTTTTCAAAAGAATTGTATTGTTTATATATCATCTTTTTAAAAAAGATTGTTTGAGTTTGGGATTACCCAAAAAGGGGTACTGGTTTGATTTATTGTTTTTAAATGTTTAAGCATTCATGCATTAAGAACTAAATGTAAGCATTAAAATGTTTTATATCTACGAAAGCTTTAATGATGCATTCACACTGATATACTTTGACACACAAAGTACTGCCCCCCCAAAAAAAAAAAAACAACAACAAATTTTTTTAAATCATGCACATGATTCCAGTGTGTTAGAATTAGATTTAAACATGTTTATGCCTTTTTGTAAGATTTGTACAGTTTATGCCTTGTAAAGTTTATGCTTGGGTATAGGTAAAAACAGTTTGTGATTGGGTGGGTTATATTTGCACAAAGTGTACTTTTCTTTGTCAAATGCCATACAAAACTTCCTACCAATACTGTTGCTCATTGCTGCAGTTAGTCAACGAACCAAAATGAATATCATGCTCTCTCTCTTCTGATGAAATTTTTTGTAGGTTCCGATCTTAAGTTAACACAGTGACAGCAAAAGTAGAGTGGACATCAAAATGTAAGTACAAAAGTACAGTTTGTGCTTGGAGTGAGAGGAAAGACAGTTATATTTGAAAATTATAGTTAAAACTCTTAAAACAAACTGACCAATGGCAGCCCTTATAGCAACCGACCAATGACAGCCCTTGTAGCAACTGACCAATAGCAGCCCATGTAACAACTGACCAATAGCAGCACACATAACAACTGACCAATGACAGCCCTTGTAGCAACGGACCAATAGCAGCCCATGTAACATCTGACCAATAGCAGCCCACATAACAACCGACCAATAGCAGCCCATGTAACAAACGACCAATAGCAGCTCTTGTAACAACCGACCAATAGCAGCCCATGTAACAACTGACCAATAGCAGCCCAGGTAACAACTGACCAATAGCTGCTCTTGTAACAACCGACCAATAGCAGCCCATGTAACAACCGACCAATAGCAGCTCTTGTAACAACTGACCAATAGCAGCTCTTGTAACAACCGACCAATAGCAGCCCACATAACTGACCAATAGCAGCTCTTGTAACAACCGACCAATAGCAGCCCACATAACAACCGACCAATAGCAGCCCACATAACAACCGACCAATAGCAGCCCACGTAACAACCGACCAATAGCAGCCCACATAACAACTGACCAATAGCAGCCCACGTAACAACCGACCAATAGCAGCCCACATAACAACTGACCAATAGCAGCCCACATAACAACCGACCAATAGCAGCCCATGTAACAACTGACCAATAGCAGCTCTTGTAACAACCGACCAATAGCAGCCCATGTAACAACCGACCAATAGCAGCCCATATAACAACTGACCAATAGCAACTCTTGTAACAACCGACCAATAGCAGCCTACATAACAACCGACCAATGGCAGCCCATGTAACAACTGACCAATAGCACCCTACATAGCAACCGACCAATAGCAGCCCTTGTAGGAACTGACCAATGATAGCTCTCCTAGGAAAACTAACTGACCAATAGCAGCCCACGTAGCAACCAACCAATTGCAGCAATTGTTGCAAAAAAAAATTACCAATAGCAGCCCACATAGCAACCAACCAATTGCAGCAATTGTTGCAAAAAAAAATTACCAATAGCAGCCCACATAGCAACCAACCAATGGCAACACATGTAGCAAAACAAACTGACCAATAGCAGCCCATGTAGCAACCGACCAATGGCACCATATGTAGCAAAACAAACAGACCAATAATTTTATAATACAAATCATTCTCTTTTTAATCTGTATGTAATACAAGATGAAACAATTACAAAGGCTTGTTAATCTAATATCTGTGATGATGTGATCCGGACAAACTCAGCAGAATTAATCTTCCTTTTTTTAAAAAAAAATATTCAGTTTGTTTAAAGCATCAGAACTTGAAAATTGTCATGTCTGTTTTGTTTTTAAAATTTTATTAAATGAATGGTTCAGACATAAACAAGCGATCACACGACCCTTTTTGTATGCAATTTATTCAAGTTGTATACAGGAAAGTGAAACATTGAAAGAGTTTGTACAATCAGCACCAAATATCTATTTGCCAAAAAAGTGTCGGGACTTTTCTGGCTTTGTCTTGATTACACTTTCAAAATTATATAATTGAACTATACAGCTTTGGGCAAAACTATAAAGCAATAATAATGTGTACATCTAGAAATAAATTATTCTGTGCCAAGCATTGCAGAGCTGATGTAAACACCGGGGACAGTCTGAGCAGTAGTTCGCTTTTTAAAGAATTGGACTCTCAAGGTAAAATGTCTTGAAAATTTAACATAAATAAACTGGCTAAGCTCTGCTTGTGTTAAAATTAGAAAATGAAATAGAATTTTATAAAATAAGCCAGCAGAGTTTTTTTGTTGTTGAATGTATAGAAGCATTAAAATGATAAAGCTAATATTTTAGAAAATATATTTTTCTTGATGCAAATTATGGGACTGTACTATTTTCCAATTCATAAATTGTTACTGTTATGCTGTTAGATGAAACTAGTTATTTAAGGTTATACTTTAAAATGCATAAGACTACCTAAATATAGTAGAATTTTTTTAATTTGGACTGGATTTTGTAAATTCCATAATTAATAAAGATTTTGGTTAAATAATAAATTTAACAATGAACAGTAAAATATTGTACACATACTTCTGAAATGTATTTATATAAAATGAAAGATGTTGATTATAAACAGAACAAACGGCATATTATATTTTAAAATCTATTTGTAAATCTCTATATATATTAGCAATCTTTTCTGTCAGAAAACAAAAAAACCCCAAACACTGATACATTATGTTTTGTATAATACATATAATATCAAATTTCTAAGCTTACAAATGAGGTATCCGCACATAAGGAAAAGGGGAAACATACAAGATATGCAAGCATCTTGCAACTAATAAGTATTCACCACTCCAAAATTCTTTCCATGGATGCCAGTGGGAAATGACATAAACTTGTAATATGTTTTGTTTGTTGTGAGAATAAAATGTCATTGGTGATAGGGCATTATACGTATTATCAATATTTTATTTGGAGTAATAGAGATCCACCGAAACAGCACAACACAAACACACATCCATCTTAATAAAATGTATAACATTATTAAAAAATGCTACAGATATATTCACATTAATTAAAAAAAATATAGTAGCAACAAGAAATAAAATGTTAATATTTCACTTGTTTTTGCTCTTTGAACAAATATGAGTCACATGAAAAGGCAACTCTGAAATTTTGCTTTATTGCAGTATGGCCCACATTTAGAAAATTTCTGAGACAAATCTATATATAAATTATGTATATAGTTTTCCAATTCTGTGTAAATGTCTGTATGAAAATCTAAGTATCCTTGGCCTTCAAGCACATGGAAGTTTTTTGAGTGAGCTGGTATTTTCACATGGCCAGTTTTATGTTGCATTCAAAAAAAAATTACGGTCAAGGATCATTTCCTAAATGATACTTGAATTTTCACTTGCAGTGTCAATTATAATCAAACACAGAGTTTTGAGTGAGCTGGTCTTTTCACATGGCTATCTTTATGTTGCATTGTTGCATTCACGAAACAGATATCAAAGTACTAAAAAAAGCAAACTAGCAATGGTCAAGGTCATTTGCTAAATGATGCTCGAATTTTCACTCGCAATGTGTCTTATAACCAAGCCTTCCAATAAACAAATTCGTTTATGTTCCTGGCAATGCATTCATTTTAATTTTCCACCCATCATATGATGGGCAAATACTTATAGTTTTGTGATAAATGTTCTAAAATATATATAATGAGCACTATACCGACCCCTTATGGGTTTAGAGTAATAATTGCAAAATATATGAACTATAAATACAAAGCAGGTGTCAGTTTTTAAAAGAAATTCAACGAGGCTCAAAAACAATACTGCAGACTTGTTTGTATACAGTGTAAATGTTACAATCAGTAGGTACATTTATTTTTCTTTTCATTATCCCGTTTAGTATTTCTGAGGAAGGCATATATATTATATACTTGTCTGTACTGACAATTAAAAAAAAAATTGTTTGCTTGAAATTTCCTTTTATTTACTTATTATTTTACAAATTGCATCTGAGACATTGTTACATTGCTTCTTTGGAAACAGGTCTGTGCAAATTCCTTTGTGACAAAATGTCTGAGTGCATGTAAGAAGAAAACAAACAAGGCTGTCTTTAACATGAAATGTTAAATGTTAAAAATATAATAGGTTTCCAACTATGTGAATCTAAAACACAGTGTTCTTAACAAACGTCTCTGGTGAACCAAAAAGTTTTTTGTCTGTAACGCAAAGTCTCTGCAGACAAGGTCTGGCTACTGTCTGTCAGCGTAACCCACTCAAAATATTTTTTGTCTTAACTTTGCACTGTTTATGCACTTAAAGGTGGGTTACTGCTCTGGGCAGAAGGACAGCATTGATTCGACTTTGCACTCTGGGCAGTGCAACAGACTGAGAAAAGTTTGTCATAATCCACATGATGCCTGTGCTTAACTAGCAAAACAAGCAATCTTTGGCTGGTGTCCAGAAATGAGATGATAAAGAGAACAGAATGAGGTGTGAACAGGCTAAAAATTACATCATTTGCAGTAACTTCAGGCTTGGAATGGTGAAGGGGAATATTGAAGTTACCAGCTAGATGTGTTTTGTGCAAATATGCTTCTTAAAAAAAAATATTGTTATCCTTTCTATTCCATTTTTCTTTTAGTTTCAAGAATTCAGGTAAATAATCTTTGTGCAATACTTAAAACCTCCTACCAGTCAACTGTTCTGTCAATTACTATGGTAAACTGTTATTCAGTTACCTATAGTCCTTTGTCTGTACTGTTAAATGAAAATGATACAGGAAGCTCACAGTTAAGAAACCTTTTATAGTACACAAATGTAAAGAAAACACAACCGCAAACACTCCAGTTAGTCTGTAGTTTTTCATTTCAAATTATCTGACCAGAAAGTTATATTTTTCTTGAAGCACCACTTTTACAATGCAAGCTCACATAGGCATTTCAAGATAAACATTGTACCAAAGCTATATGTATATACGTGTACAGGAAATATTGGCTTAAAATCTACTTCACATCCCTGCTTGTATTTTTTTGCATTCCGAGTAATTAATAATTTGAGATGAAAGGAGGAGATATCTTGCTTAACAAATGGTTCTGACTTTCAAATAAAACTGGCAATTGTTTCAGCTTGGAATCTAAAAAAAAAAAGCTTAACAACTGATGTTTACTTTTACAAACCAAAACATTGGCACCAAACATGAACACTGCAAGTAAAATTATTTTATTTTTTCCACACTGTTAAATCATTCATATCAGTTGCTAAAATGCATTCTTCATTCTCCACCAAACATTTTAAAAAACAAAAATCAACGAAAGATACAGACACTGGCAGAGCGACTATAAAAATATAATAAGCACAAGTGACTATCACAAAACTAGACTTTCTAAGCAGTCCACAAAGCTATCAACAAACTATTAAACAGGACAACAGTAACCCGACTCTTGTAGCAGCAGTTTTTCTAAGCAGAATGTTTAGTGATGGACAGGAGTACCCAGGTTACACAGGCACAAAAGGCTATATAGAGTTTATCTCCCTTCTGCAATAGTTCATTCCCATTACAAGCATTATCACATACCTTAATTATAATAATAAATAATATTGTTGACAATTATATAGTTTTATGAATCTTATAATAAAATTATGGTATCTAGTATAGTTTAAAAATTTGTTTTAAACACTATTAATATTTAACATACATAAATGCTATTTGCATATTGTTTATATTGATCAGCAAATACATTTTTAAATATTAACCGATTAAAATGTCACACTACAAACATGAGATGTAAAGAAGAGATACACATTTGCACTAACATTGGGTTCCTCCTAAGATGTATACAAGAAGACACAGGTCCAAATCTCTTTACTTAATGAATTGTCCTTCAGAGATAAAACGTATCTATATTTCCATCAAACTTCAGAAATAATAGGTTGAAGGTATTTTGTTTGTTGCTTCAAGTTTTTAAAAACAATTCCCAAGTTCTGAAAAGCTTCAAATATCTCCAAATAACTTCTCTTGTTTTAGATTGTGGATCATTTTTCTCACGTTTCTGGAGAAAATGTAGATGTATAACTACGTAAATTGTAGCAAAAAATTTCCGTGCCTGTTAGAAACATGTTGTAGTGCAGGAGTTTAAGACCAACCACCTGTCAGTTTGTGGAAGAGTTCTTCATTCAGTGACTGGTTCTTGTCCTGAGAACGTGTAGACAGGAAAATGTAGCCACCAATGAACTCATGGACAGTCTTGCAGGAACACTCAAGGGGGGCAAATGTAACTTTCTCATCCTCAAAGTCAAGAATGACAGTTTCATTCTCCCAGTTGACATGCCAGGTCTGCAGGAGATTGTAACGCCATGTTTTGATAGAGTCACCTGTGTTGAGGTCCATACGGATAATGCGATTACTAGCCACACCCATCAATTCCTGAAAGTGCAGAATGTGCAAAGACTGAAAATTATCACAGCAATATTTTAAATCTGAAAATGTTTAGGGTTTAGTGAGGAAGATAAGTGCAGAAATAGAATTATAGCCCCAAGATAACAGCACCACCTAAAAACTTTTGTAAACAAAGTTTATTAAAAGATCAGAACATCCAAGTCAAACTCATAACTAATGTCCATTTGGTTTTGTTTTGTATTTTTTGTGTGTTTTTGTCGTCTTATTTTCTCACAATTCAAATAGAAATAATTGCAATCTACACTCTCAAATCAAAAGCATTCACCTGCAAATGCCTCTTTCACACAGCTAAATATGTAAATGTATATCAATAAAATATTTACCTGTGGAAATGTAACTTATGAACTGCAATAAGTTTACAAATGTGCATATGACACATATTCTCACCTCTTTTTTGCTGTTTGACATACGGATTCGAAAATAGGTGATGCCAAACTCTGGCAATGACTGCCAAGCCTTGATATATGCCATCTTGGCTTCCATCAGTGTCATGTCACGGACATTGGCATGAGCCTCCATAATACGCTGTACCAGCTATTTAAAAAATATGAAATCAAAATTTAAAAGTGTTAATGTATTTGACAAATATTATTTCAATCAATGCATCTCAGTATGCTGAAATAATCTGAATAAAGCAAATGTGAATACAAACTGTATATAATGAACAACACATTTTATTGTTTTGGAAGGGTCCTGTTGCTATTTATTTACTTCCTTGTATAGTGCACACAGGATTATTGCAAGTGCTGACACTGGTTGAATGATGTGGAAAAAGAAACAATATTCAGTAACATGATGGCATTGCATTCGGAAGCAATACAAAACAGTAAGATGACAATTGTTATAATTTTATATAGAACTTTCTTAATAAAATTCAAAATGGTTAAATTAATTTTTTAATCTGTTTGCAGATTTGGTGATAAATTTGTGAAAATAATTCATGTACAGTAAAAGTGATAAACTGATGAGAATAATCCAATACAGGTCAACAGTGTGTTTATAATTTGAATATCTTACAGTATTTATTTAATACAGTGAATGAATTCTATACCTGCTTGGATTTGATCTTTTTAAAGAACCGTGGTGCCACAAAATCTTCTGGTTGGATATCAGCCTGCGATGGTGTGGTGACCGGGGCACTGGCTGGGTGCTGCATGCTCAAAAATGTTTTAAGTGCTGAAACTTCGGACTCGTAGGAACTGTCGGCCATAGTGCGACCTTTGGAGGCCAGTTTGCAGGCAGCCATCCAGTGACAATACTGTTCTTCCTGTGAACCAAACAAATTTGTGAAGTTCGGTAACACAATCAAGGGTCTTGATTTTCTTTCAAACAATAACATCAGAACACAAAAAAGAAAAAATGTAGTAACATGGAAAAAACTTTAAAAAAAACAATATTTCCTTCTCTTGTTACAAACTCACCATCTCAAATCTCAAACAAATTTCAGACATCCCTTCAGAGTCTGGCACGAAAAGTTTGATTCCATATTTCTTGGTTGCAAGATTTACATCAGGCTGAGTCTCACATCCTAAAAAACAAACAATTCTGTACTTTTTAAAGGGGAGAGTGCTAATAAAACTACAACATGTTCGTATCAACTGCGTGAATGGAATAAACTGGAGGTGAACATGTGAATGGGGCAATGTTTGAGGTGAGTATAAGGATGTAAGAAAGTGTGTGTGCGTGACAAGTGTTTTAGGTGAAGGTGCAACAATAATGTGTTTGAGATGTAATTATGAGCAAGTTGATGAATGAAATGATGTTTTTGAGATGTAATTATAAGCAAGTCAATGAATGAAATGTAATGTTTGAGATGTAATTATAAGCAAGTTGATGAATGAAATGATGGTGTTTGAGATATAACTATGCGGGTGAGTGAGGAAAGTTCTGGATGATGTGCTTATGGTGAGAATGTAAATATGTTGGAGGTGAATGACAAATATCTGAAGTGTGCATGTGTATGTATGCCTGAGGTGAATTAAGAGTGAAGAGTTATGCTTGAAGTATGTGAGGGCAAAAGAAATAAAGTGATATGTGTGACGTGAACATGAAGTCAGGAGAAAAAGTGACGTGATGTGAACATGAAGTCAGGAGAAAAAGTGACGTGATGTGAAGGCAGGAGAAAAAAGTGACTTGTGTGATGTGAAGGCAGGAGAGAAGAAGTGATTTGTGTGATGTGAAGGCAGGAAAAAAGTGATCCAAGTAAAATGAGCATGCAAGGGCAGTGCAAGCATGTTTGCTTGAGATGAATAATTTAAAACAGAAGAGCATATGTGCATAAATATTTTGAGACTGATACAATATTTTTCAGGTATATGGAAATATTTTATAAATGAGTTTTTTTTAATAACCTAATACTTTAACATTAGACAGCATATTTAAAAATAAAAATTACATTATATCAATGAAATAACATGCCTAATAACAAGAGAATGTTTCAAAGGAAGACTTTTGACTTACCACGGACATTTATTCGCATGATAGCTGGTCCACCAGCTTCATCTTTGCTTCGGTAAAAAGCGATGTGTGTATCTTTAAATGTCGTCCAGTATCGCTTGTAGCTTTTCAAGGTCAACTTCTTTGGCCTAGATATAAAATTATTATTTTGTAAAAGTTGTCCAATGTCATTGTAGTTTTTTTTAATGTCAACAACTTTTTTGGCCAGAATATACAATTATTCATTCTGTAAATGTCCAATATCAGTTGCTCTTGAATGCCAACTTCTTTGGCCTAGATATAAAATTATTATTAAAGTTTGTTTTCTTGATGGTGGTGGTGGTAAAACTGCAATTAAAATGTCTTAAATACTGTACAAATATTCCATATCAGAACTTAAAATATTATTTGAACAATGAACACCATTCTCAGAACAAAAATATATCTGAAATATGTGTTCCTAAAATAAGCAAAAGTCTAAATAAGATGTTAACTTTTAATATAGTTTGGTGATGTGATAGTATTATGCTCCTTGACCTCTGAAATTTTTGAGGCAGTTCTGCTTCTGTATGTTTTGCAGATTTTATTTTTTCTAATGGCTGAAATCCCCATATTAGATATATCAAATTATTTTCGGCAGAGGTGCACATTGCTTTACTTTTTACCGTAAAGGGCAAACCAGTCCTTAAACTCTTCTTTCTTCTCCCAAAGTGGGTTGTAAATATAGGGACAGACATTTCATTCCTTGCAGAGTATACTTATTAATAATACAATTATGTTCAGTGAAAATTGGAAAGTCACGATGGATGCACTCTCCTGCATATTCTCAGTAATGCATACATTATCTGAAAAGGTCAATTATTTCAAGTGTAAAAAGTCCATTGTTCCGGTTTCTGATTTTTAGTCTATGGAAGACCCCAAAATATTAAAATGATTTCCGATTTTCAGTTTGTGGATAACCCCAAAAATTAAAATGGTAAAAAACTCAAATTAAAGCCTTTTTCCAACTATTTTGACATTTTACTGATTTTCCACACTTTTTTCAGGCCTGGAAAGGCTATAAAAATTAAAGACTCTTTCCAGAATTCCAGACCAGTGCAGGAACACTGATATAACCAAATGAATTACTTGTCTAAGAGGTAGAAGTTTACGATAGTACTTTTTAAATAGATTAATAAAAGGAATCTCCCAAAGCTTACTTGAAGAAACGAATGTAGTCACCCAGTTCAGGTATGTGGGTGATGTCCCCATGTGTAGATATTGAGGAACCTTCCAAAGAATTCTGCAAGTCTTGCAGGGCTGCTCCAATTTCATCAGTCTCATTGGATGGAAGTGATGTTAGACCACTGCCATCTACCTCTGACTGAGGTTGCCCTGATTGCAGCTGGATCTGAAACTAATTACATAAAGTATGGAGTGATTAAATATTTTTTTAAATATATGCTTTTGGAAAATGTCCATAACACTACATAATAAATTTATTGCTTCCTCATCTCTAAACAAAAATCACTTTCCACAATTTCAGTGTAATCAAAACTGATGTCTACAATATATGAAAACATAATTATTTGACCATCGTTTTCACAAACTTTAAAAAAAAAAATAAATAAGTCAATAATTTTAATGTAGGATGATTCTTTAAAATAATCAAGATTGATTAATACAAAAATAATTTTTTTTACAATGTTAATTAATCTTTAAAAATGCTAAATATTGATATTTCATTTTATTGGGAAAAGGAAAACCCATTCTGGCAATGAGCATTAATTTTCTATATGTTTGATATTGGCTGATTAAAAAAAGAATGTACGACTCATATAATATAAACTTTAAAAAGGGATAAATATGTAAGTGTCTTTTAAAATAAACTTAAAGTAATTAAATATAAAATAATTTCACTGAGATGCATAAATAAACACTTATAATCAGCAGAAACTGAAAACCCCCATATAAATTGAAATGCTGATGTTAAACATTTTTCACAGTTTAAATGGCGTCTAATGTTAAAGTTGACTATTTATCTTTATAATTTCAAGATTTGTTTAATTTAAAAGTTTGGAATATACTAACATAAGATGGGTCATTTCAGTAAGATTCAGCAAATCATTATTCAATTGAAAGTGTCGACATTTATTCCAATAAGTGGTTTTTATATTTACAGAGTTGAATTTTGTAAATACTGAACCACCGAAAGAAGAACAATACGTTAAAATATCTTTTTTTTTAAAGAAGAAAAAATGATTAAGCAACATTTTGGAATATTTGTTCCTAGTAAAAGATGTTACTTTAGTGAGTTATTTCTCTTTTCTTTGCTACTTTTGTCAGATCAGACCTCAAAGAATATTGTTTAAAAAGATATATTTTTTTTTAATTCAGCCATTCTTTAAATAACACTGTATACTGATTGGATTATATTCATCAGAAATTGTCAAGTCTTATGCACAATTTGCAGTTTATTGTACTGAACCAATTTATCCATTAAAAAGTTTAGAAATGTCAAGAATTCACAATGTTGGTGAATGAGGCATCTCATCTAAAAAGTGACAATTCAGGCAGCACAAATCTAATAAATGATTCTATGTATGCAGACTTAATTCCAGAGTGGAGGTGAGAGAGTGGGGAATGGAATTATAAACAACTCACAACTAACAACATTTTTTAAAGACAAACCTGCCTTTTTATATATATTAGGATTGGGATTTTTAATTATTAATCCAATGATGATTAATCGTTAGAAATGTTAAATGGTTCAAATTTTGTATTCAATTAAATATTCAAATAAAAATGTGCTGCTGATTTCTCTCCAGTAAACAGTCAATTTTCAGTTATAATAGGAAAAAATAATGAATAATGAAATCATTAAACCTATTTCAGGAATGAAGGTTTTAGTAATTTATATAAAGAGCATAGATTTGCAAAAATTAAAAAAAACAATTTTAAACTTTAAAAAAATGTAATACTTTTTGCTGAGTTGTCAAAATGTTTCAATTTAATCAATTAATGAATGATTAAAAGACATTTTATTAATAGAATAAGTTTTACACACACACACACACACACATTTGATGAACATATAAGCTAATTGCTGTTTTAAGCAAGTTTCACAATGGTGGGGGAAAAAACCTCACCTGCAACGCAGCAAAAACCATCATCTCTTCCTCTGTGCAATCGATTTCTTCTGAAATTAGTGACCATTTTGCTTGCTCATATATCTGGTTGATTCTAATAGCATCATACTGTAACATACAAGTAAACAAAGATCTATGCTTACACAGCTAAAGTAGTGCACTTATACAATAAAGGGAGACTACTCAACAAAACCAAAAGTAATGTTCATTTTGCAGCTACTTAATAAGAAAATATACTAGCTAAATACTGATACATCATCCCTAAAAGAGCACACACACACACAAATGTATTGAAAAGTATCTTTTATTAAATAACTTTTATTCAATATCTATCATTAACCCATTTTCCTTAATATAATAAGTACCTGTATAATCTTCCAATCAAAAAATGAAGGCGACATAATTACATCTCTGGTAAATGAAGAAGTTTAATATTTCCTGTAGTCTTTTACATAATTTGATATAGATAACATGATTTATATTATAAGAATTTTACTATGAAAACTAATTTATTCAGAATGCTACAGCACAAAGGTTAATGAGCCAAGAAAATATGGTGTTTGCCAAATAATATATGATAGTTGTGTCACATCACTACTGTTGCCAGTCTTTACTGTTTGTTCACTACTACATTATAATCACTATTGTTATGTTACTAGTCTACACTGTTCACTACTACATTATAATCACTATTGTTATGTTACTAGTCTACACTGTTCACTACTAACATCACATTAATACTATTACTAGTTTTCACTGTCCCTTCATTACCGCATAATTCTAATGTTACTAGTCTACACTATCTGTTCACTGTATCACTACTATTATTACTGGTTTTCAATGTCTGTTCACTGCATCACTACTAATGTTACTATATTTCACTATTTGTTCACCACACTGTTACTACTACTAGCCTACACTGTTCACTACTACATCACTCTACTAGTCCGCACTGTCCATTCACTATACATTGCTCTACTAGTTACACTGTTTGTTCATAACTACATCACTCTACTAGTCCACAATCTGTTCACTACTACATCACTCTACTAGTCCACACAGTTTCTTCACTACTACATCATTCTTCTAGTCCAAACTGTCCGTTCACTACTGCATCTCTCTACTATTTATACTGTTCAGTACTATCATCATTAATGCTACTAGTCTACTACATTGTTTATTACTAATGCTACTAGTCTTTGCTAAGTCTTCACTATTTGCAACTATTTCAAACTAGCTTTCACTGTCACTAGTACACACTGTAAGATCACTACTTTAAGAATCTATACTGTTTAAATTTTAAACTAGTATTCCCTGTTCACTAGCAGTCTAAATAATATGTTCACAGTCTTTACTAGTTTACAGTGCCTGTTTTCTAAGTTTACTCATCTACTCTGTTTACTATTTGTATAATCTAAATTATCTGTCTGTACTGTATTTTCACAACTTTACCAGCCTGTGATATCTGTTCACAACTTTACCAGCCTGTGATATCTGTTCACCATTTTACCAGTCAGCACAGTTGCTGACTTAAATTTTTGCATTCTGGAAAGGGAAGGGTGGTGTCTTGAGTGACTGAGTCTGCTGTACAAGTGCTTATGTGAATAATCTCCAGCTTATCTTTCATGTGGTTAAGAGTCATTTCCTTGGGGAATGAATGACTAGTGTTACTATATTCTGCCATCTGTTTGCATGCAGAGTGACAGCAATGGCCCCATTTCCGCATAATCCAATCCTGATAACTGTAGAGGCACTGAATGAGGTCAGAATCTAATTAGGGATGCTAACACCCCTCCCCTCCAACTATAAATAGCCATTTTATAACTTATTCTCTTGCTCTTCCAAGTAAACTGACATACACTTTAATACATTCACTATCACTCAAATGCCCACACTCACGAACAGTATATCAAAGTACAGAAAGGAAAAACATAACTTTGAGAAGAAACATAAAAGTCCAGTTTAAAAAATGTAATTCCAGACATTTCACCATCTCTGAATTCCTTCTGCTGGATATTTACATTATAAAATATATAAACATGCTATCTCTAACTGTATAATGAAAAGAGGCCTGTTTTATGGTTGTGATGGTGGTTGTGGCAGGAAAACTGATTAATTATCATAAAGCGTTAATCAACTTCATGTCTTTTCTATGAAAAGATATGCATTTTGAAATCTGAAAGTCCATCAAATACATAAATGTTACCATTGTAATTTTGCTTCATGTGTCTGCCAGCTATGCAACAACATTAGTATATTTTTTTTTGGTTGAAAACAAAATACAAGGTCAGTTAACTCTAGGACTTTATGCATGATGATGGCAGTGTATTCTTCAATGCTAAAGACATGAAAATTGACTGCAGGAAATACTTGTGGCAAAAAGTGAAAGCTATTGTTATTCTTCCGGTGTTTGTGCCAAAATGTGGAATTTTGTTGTTTGCTATTTCTAGTTGGTGGATTACCCAAGAAAGTCCACAACTTCAACAATAAATTCATAGCGTATTTTCTGTTTCATTACAGTCAGTGTAACAGAGTCAAGATCTATTTCTGTTACTAGTACTTGTATAATATTGTTGTATTTGTGTTGGTTTTCTTCGTGTTTGTGCTAACAATAGTACTTAATATGCTGAACTACATCTATCACTGTTAAGCAGTTATCACACTGTCGATGTGTGTGTGTGTGTGTGTGTGTGTGCGTGTGTGGGTACTAATATGCTGAACTACATCTATCTCTGTTAAGCTGCTATCACACTGTCGATGTGTGTGTGTGTGTGTGTGTGTGTGTTACTAATATGTTGAACTACATCTATCTCTGTTAAGCCACTATAATGCTGTTGTTTTGTGTGTGTATGTGTGTGTGTGATTCAGATTTTACAAGAACGAGAGCAGCCAATGGTCTGAGATCAAGGTTTAGCTGTTGAAAAGAATTTATTTTCCAAACACTTTGAATTTGGTGTGGAAGAAGTCTGAACATGAAAGGCGACCATTAATTTAATGGTGAGTTAGTTAACTGACTGATAAAGAAATATTTCATGCATTTTGCTATTGATATACTTTTGTTTAACAGTGTGATAGCAGCTTAACAGAGATAGATGTCGTTCATCATATTAGTACCACACACACACACACACACACACACATAGAGATGTATTGTTTTTACAAATTGTGACCCATGATGCTTGTATGTAGTATGCTAAACACTTGACATTGTTTTTAGTGAATATGTTCATTGTTGTATTTATTATGCTGTGTGCATGTATAAGCTAATAAATACTGTTGCAGGAAAATGTAAGTTGAGGCCTGAATGTAAGAAAGAATGGAGTTAAAAATGAATAAACTGGAAGCTTAGTGTTTGTTCCCTGATTATATTTTACAGGAAGAAGCAGCCTCTGTTGTTTTACTACAACAATGATAGATTCAAGAAGTCAATTATTATGAAGTGTGAGAAAGGCTTTTGTAGCATCGCCTAGTCAAGATTATGTACAAACTATTATCACTCATCTCTCTATAATTCCATTTCTTTTCTCTGATAAGAATTGTGATTTATATTGACACTATCCACTGAATTATGTGTTATGATTTAAGACTGTATAGGCACTGAAATTATTTGAACAAGAGTTCGTGGAAATATTGATTTCAAATAATCTTTTCCTTGCATTTATCTGTATATTTGATTGCTGATTTAATAAATTTATTGACCTTCTTACACAAATTAACCATATGTTGGATAGATAGTGGGTGGATTAAAGACATATTTATCTTCTCCTTTGGTAAGAAGTTTTCCACCTACAGAAATATTGTGCGACAGTGAATGTTTATCTTTAATGTTGTGGAAGAGAAAACATTTACAGCACCTGCATATCTGCCAAGTGAGAGAGAGAGAGAGAGAGAGAGAGAGAGAGAGAGAGAGAGAGAGAGAGAGAGAGATGAGTGATGTCTTCTGGAGAATTATTAATAATATAAATTAAGATTCTCATCACTTGTACTTAGTTTTGGATAATAATAATCATAACCAATAACTAGGGCGGCGTTGTATCATACAATGATACAAATTTGTTGTATTACATCTTTCTTACTATCATACTATTGGGGTTTTTTGTATTTGTTTTATTACAATGGTACTAATATGTTGTATTACATCTACTCCTGCTATTATGCAGCTTTAACAGCTTTATTAAGATGCTGCTTATGAGACCTATCTTCAACAGCATGTTCTTTAACAATGGTACTAAGATATAACACACATCTCCATTAGTATTTAGTATAACAATGGTACTAAGGTATTCTGTATAATAATTAATTTGTCTCAATTATTATTTGATTTCCTTAAAAATGCTATTTACACCATGAATATACTGACCATTAATAATTAATATGAGTGCACAAATATGTCTGTGTGCAAGTGTATACATTCTAGGATGAGCAATGCATTGTCTGAATAATACCCTGTCTGGCTGTCTTGGACTCTTGATATTATTTAATTCTGGAACCCTGCAAGTCTTAGTGCACTTGGTCTTAAACATACAAAGGAGCTTTAAAAATTGGGGAAGGGAGTACCACTAAGGAGGATGCAGCAATCTGTGCAAAACAAAACAAAACAAAACAAAACTTGCCAGCATTCTTGTATTATTCAGGTACTGGTTCCAGCTTCCAGCCACGTTTTAGTGCCATGGTCTGAAGCAAACAATGCAGAAGTTTCTTTTCCCTAAGCTGGGGAAATGTAGCATTCTTGTAAAAGTTTCAGTACACCTGGGTATCATGTTCCCACCTTAAAATTCCCAACACTCTCACCTCCCCACCTCCCCGCATCAACACACCCAACCCACCATCACTACTCCCCTGCCCCCACCCCTCCAGGGGAAAAAATCTCCATCTTTTGACATTCTGTTCCCCTCAACAACAAAAAACCCAAGATTGAAAAGGCAGTAAGGAAAGCCAAAGGTTGAAATCAGTTTGTGAAGAGTGAAATTTATGCATGAAATTTACCTGTAGAAGAATGGGAGGGAGGGGAGGCTATACTGTTACAAAGTCAGAACTGATGTTATCTCAGTTAACAGTCTACTATATGCTGTCCATAATCAGGCTGAATCTGTAGGAGAGGAAGGGAGGGTGAGAGAAAGAGAGAGAAAAATAAACAGCACCAAACTGACAGGCAGGACTTAAAGGAGCACATCTTTGCCTTTAACCTACAGCTTGCTGGAAGCATGGAACCAGTTCACAAAAAGAGGCTGCAGTGGCAAAAAAAGAAAACCCAGACAGGTTTGGAAACTGAGCTCAATTCTGATATTATTTCTGGTGCATGAACCCTCTTATAGAGAAACAAAATGAAAGATGAGGAGGGAAGACAACTACTCCCTCCCCACATCCTAACCAATCTCCCTAACCTTACTGTTAATCACGTGAGAATAAAGCTCCTTAAAAAGCAATTTATGCTGAAGAAACAGAATAACACTTACCCTGGAAATTCCTGCAAAACACATTTCAAGACAAGTAAAAGAAAAACAGACTAGGAAAATATGGCACCAAATATGGTCCAGGATTAGTTGATTCTTGCTTTAAAATCTGTTTCTAGTGTCTAATTAATTGTGTGATTGGTGGTCATAGTGCATGGTTTTAATGGATATTAGAGTCTCACTTGCCATCAGATGAGATTCATATTTTCTTCATATTTATTGGAAAACAATATATCTGAAATTTGTGCACTAAAGCAGCACCCATATATTGACTGTGACCACAATCAGAAAGGAGAAACTTGAGAACATGTTAAGTTGCTTTTTTCTTTCTTTCATATTAATCCTGGAAAATTGAGAACTGTAGTGTGCTTTCGGAGAACACATTTACCATAGTTACTGGTGCAATTGAGACCTAATAACAGGAATGGGGAGAGCCATGTGTAATTGAGACCTTATAATGGGAATGGGGAGAGCCATGTGCAATTGAGACTTAAGAATACATTTGAAGAATATTACTAACTTCAAAACACACATGTGATATAGCTGGATAGTCCAGATTTTGAAGCATTGAACTCTCAAACAGAAGATCGTGGATCCAAGATGAACTACTCGACTCATTTTGGGGGAATTTTTTCAAAAACTCTGATAATTTGAAGTCTGATGATTTAAGTTATGAAACTCCACATTATTATTATTATTGTTATTACATTACCATTAGATTTATTACTACTATTATAATGAATTAATTCTCATATTAAATCATTAGCACTGATTGATTACTCATGAATAAAAATAACCATTTAAAATTGCACTATACATTTTCAGTCTAAAATTATTACAACTCAGAAGCAAAACTGGCATTTTTAGCTTTAAACTAGTTCACAATTGATGTGATTGTGAAAAGGTGGTCATATTTCTATTGCCAGAGTCACTTGAAATAATGGTCAGTAGCTTCAACTCACCCAGAAACTGTAAGAATAAAAAGGAAGCACAATCAGGAGAAACTGACAACCTTTAATGGGAGTGGGTAGAGGGCGGGGGCAGGAGGAAAGATTGTAAAGGAGTGTAAAAATAATATATAAAGTCAGTGGAGAAGAAATGAGAGTAAAGAGTCAAAGAACACTCACACATTAAGGTACAACACTCACACTTTAAGGTACAACACTCACACATTAAGGTACAACACTCACACTTTAAGGTACAACACTCACACTTTAAGGTACAACACTCACACTGTCAGGTACAACACACACATTAAGGTACAACACTCACACTTTAAGGTACAACACTCACACATTAAGGTACAACACTCACACATTAAGGCACAACACTCACTTGTTAAGGTACAATATTTTTTTTTTAGCATACAATAAAAAACATGAAAAGAAAGACTATCTCTCTGCCAAATGGTCATCTTAGCATCTATTCAAACAACAGGGGTTTAGGGCACCACATTACTTGGGGAGGAAATGACTAAGGGACTAAGGCAGAATGTGTATGCAGGTAATAGGAATGGGCTTAGTGGGGAGGGAGAGGAGGAAAAGGGAGAGATTTAATTACCACTTATGCTACACCATTTCAAATTGCAACTACTTTCCATTTGTGTTCCAAGTGGCAGTATAGTAATGACAGAGCATTTTGACATTTCTGTTTGTGCTACCACTAACAGTATAGTAATAATAGCATTTTGACATTTCTGTTTGTGCTACCACTAACAGTACAGTAATAACAGCATTCTGACATTTCTGTTTGTGCTACCACTAACAGAACAGTAATAATAGCATTCTGATATTTCTGTTTGTGCTGTGACTAACAGTATATTAATAACAGCATTCTGATATTTCTGTTTGTGCTATGACTAACAGTACAGTAACAGCATTCTGACATTTCTGTTTGTGCTACCACTAACAGTAGATGGGGTGGGGGTAGAGGAAAGCTGTGTAAAGGAGTAATAATAATAATATATAAAGTCACTGGAAAAGAAATGAGATTGAGAGTAAAGAGTCAAAAGAAATCTCACACGTTAACATACAACACTCACACATTAAGGTACAACACCCACACATTAACAGACAACACTACACATTAAGGTACAACACCCACACATTAACAGACAACACTACACATTAAGGTACAACACTCACACATTAACAGACAACACTACACATTAAGGTACAACACCCACACATTAACAGACAACACTGAAAAAGAAATAATGTCTCTGCCAAATGTCACCTTGACATCATTTCAGATATAAGGGGTCCAGGGCCTAGCAATGTAGCATTACTAAAGCAGAATGGGAATGGGCTGGTAAGGGGGTGGGGAAGGAGGAAAAAGGAGAGATTTAATTACTACTTTAGCTACACAATTTCAAACTGCAAGTTGCAACTACTTTCCGTTTGTGTTACCACAACAGTATAGTAACATTAACAACACAACATTCTGTAGTTTCCATTTGTGTTACCACAACAGTACAGTAACAACACAACATTATGTACTTACAGTTTGTGTTACCACAACAGTAAAGTCATAACACAGCATTATGTACTTTCCATTTTTGCTACCACAACAGTAAAGTAATAACACAGCATTATGTATTTTCTATTTTTGCTACCACAACAGTAAAGTAATAACACAGCATTATGTACTTTCCATTTGTGCTTCCAGTATAAACACTTGTACTAATAGCATTCTGTACTCACTCCAAAGTAATTTTTAGATATTACCAAAGCAAGATCAATATGGTTGTGCAGCTGTGAATATTCTAATTAGCCTTAAATACATATTGTGAAAGGGTAAATGTATTAGCTAGATAATTATTTGAAATATCAAATATATTAAGTGGGATGATAATGGGCTAATGATAAATAATTTCATAAGAATCACCACATTTTCAAAACTTTTTATTGTATTTGTTTAATTTTGTTTCAGGTGTTGTTAATGCCTGTATATATGTAAATATAACAAAATAACCCTGTTATTCCAAATTATTTCAAGATCTCAGATGATAAGAATATTGCATATTTAAACTTTCAACTATCTGGAGATCTTCAGATGACTGTTTATCGTACCCAAGTTTATTTTCCCATGCACAGTAATTATCTCTAATTCATGTTATTAAATAAATCATGAGTAATGATTGCAATTGTGGCTGACAGTGTGATAATGTCATTGACACCAATTTGCCTTGCAAAAACAACAAGTTCTTAACCCCTCCAAAGCAGATGCATTAAATGGAGAACAGTTAATAGTGTACTGTCATGAGCAATGAAACAGGCAAGTCAATACTGTACTAAATTGAGCAATGAAATAGGCAAATAAAAGCCAAAAATGTACTAGCATGAGCAATGGAATAGGCAAACCAATTGTTTCAGTGGATACAAATGCTTTATTAAGAATATGCCCATAATGCAAATGTAACAATTAGTTCTCAACTGAGAAAATAAAAAAATAAATAAATAACATGCCTTTGAACACACAAGTCAAAAAAGTATATGTAAAGTAGAATTCACGAAAGCAATTTTTAACAAACTGCAAAATTCCTTTATCATATGTGGATGGTTCCATATATATATAATTCCTTTCTATTTTCTCAAACAATGTATCGTTTAGGTTCTGTTTTTAAGAAGAATGTCGTTAAGTCATTAATAGTAAGGCAGTGTCTTATGACTGTGAATATTAAGGCAGTGTCTTAAGTCTGTGAATATTAAGGCAGTGTCTTAAGTCTGTGAATACTAGGGCAGTGTCTTTAGCCATTTAATATTGCAATCTACCAAACACATACCTGAAACAATAAAGATTTAGGAAAAAATTATAATGATATTGGTAATGGACAAACGTGTCTCTCATTAGCTATAATACAAGTCAAACTCAGTTTTATATGTCACATTTAGCTCTAACACAAAATAAACTCTGTCTTACATCTCTCATTTAATTCTAGCACAAGTCAAACTCTGTTTACATCTCCCATTTGGTTCTGACACAAGTCAAACTCTGTTTACATCTCCCATTTAGTTCTGACACAAGTCAAACTCTGTTTACATCTCCTTTTTAGTTCTGACACATGTCAAACTCTGTTCTGCATCTCCCATTTAGTTCTGACACAAGTCAAACTCTGTTTACATCTCCCATGTAGTTCTGACACAAGTCAAACTCTATTTACATCTCCCATTTAGTTCTGACACAAGTCAAACTCTGTTTTGCATCTCTCATTAAGCTTTAACACCTGATAAACTCTTACAAAGTTACATCTAATGTAAAGCAATAGTTTCAGAATAAAATATTCTGAAACAGGATGCAATAAATATGGCTGTCAGTCAGTAAAAAGATACAGTGATTAATGTGTTCATCAAAATTGTCTTTCCTGCAGCAGTATTTTATGGCCATCCAATTGTAGTAACATGGAGACAGTGTTGCTATGTGTGTGCACTTAACTACATTAAAAAAAAAAAAACTTATTTCTTTCCTCAACCAGCTCATACAAGGTTGAAATGGTTGGGGTGGGATGTTTTTTGTAGTTCTTTAATTACTCATTAGAATCTGTAAGGGATATTTCTAAAGGTTAAGTCTAGACCCACCACTTCCAGCCACCTAAAAGCTGACATTTTCAAACAGGTAACACCCCAGTTGGACAAGTAAATCTTTGCTCTTCAGAACTAACAGACACTCTGATAAACAATGAAATTGCTGCATCATTGTATAGTTTCTATTTGCATTTTTTTTTCTTACAGGAGATCTGGGCAATGACAATTTAACTGGATCTTGGAATACTGATATTAAGATGAGTGCCATCAAAAGATGAATCCTTAAACCTGGAAACTGCAGTTCCACTACTGTAATGGACGCAAATGAAATGAAACAATGCATCTTTAACATTTGCTAACTAAAACCAGTAAAATATAAAAATACAGAAGGTACATGAAAGAATTTAGCGAGGGCAAGAATGACTGAATTAAAACATCCTGTTATAGAAGAACTCTTCCTGATTAACCAGAGTGAAAACACGGATCCTGTGCACTGAACTGGAAACCATACTGACAATAAACATCAAGTGTCCGTCTGGTTAGTTATAAATCAATTTCAATATCCAATCCTAATCCTTAGGCCAGTGTGAATGGGATTTTAACCCAAAAGTTATATTAAAGCAGCCTCCATCAGATGTGTGCAAGAAAATAATTCTGCAGAACATATGTGAATAAATCCTGTAATGTATATTCAACAGTTGTATTAACTTTTACTTGTGTTTATATTCTGCTTCTGTGTGTGTGGCAGCAGGAGAACTAGAGAAGAGATGGGTGGGGTGTTAGAAACAACAATAAACCATTAAGTGTGGGGGGGGGGGGAATAGATTTTTTTTTAAAGTGAAACCCCAAGGACAAGAGCTGTTTACAGTAACTGAACAGACCAGATGGAAGATTTTCTAACAGGAGACTTCAGACTGGACAGAAATGTCACAACATGTCTCAATTACCAGGGCTGAGCAAGTGGGTATAAGAAGGGAGGGAGGGGTGTCACTGTGGAGGCACCTATCAGGAAAGAGGAATGTCAGCTTATCACCACAGCACACACCAAGAGGCTGATAGTTTTACTGCTTCCCAGTGAATGTCTAAAGAATATTCTCTGACAATGGAGAAAACAAGCCTGAATATACTGAGAGGGCCACTGGACATTTTTCTGGAATCAACAAATTAAGCTTAAAACTTTTACACTCAAGATAATGGAAGAGGATGGGGTCAGTAGTTTAAGACTACAAACAGTAGAAAATGAACTAAGGAAGCAAAAAAATAAAAATCAGCCTCATAAGAACTAAGAGTGATAAAAGACTAAAACTGTCATTGACTGTGTGACATAAGGTTAAATGTAATATAAAACTATGACTATATGACTAAACTGTCCCCATAAGACAAAAAGAATCATAAGACTGCCTTAAGATTACATGTTAAATGAGACTAAGGACTGCCATAAGATTAAATGTCTATTAATAATTTTATTTCAAGTATTTTTCAAGTCATTTTAAAACACTGGTATGGTAAAATTACAGCTACACACAGGTGTTTGACTATATTTAATTTTATTTTAGTTTTAATAATAAAGTAACATGTTATAATGTGTATACTAGTTGTAGACAATCTTGTTGAAACAACATTGAAACACTGGTATGGTAAAATTACAGCTATACACAGGTGTTTGACTATATTTAATTTTATTTTAGTTTTAATAATAAAGTAACGTTATAATGTGTATACTAGTTGTAGACAATCTTGTTTAGATTTTTACTTTTTAAAAACAAAGTTTTAAAAACCCTGATTTTAGGCAATTAAACTTAAGCTTTCGATTACGTAACTCACTGTGGAGATGCTGCTGTGCATTATTATCAGTTTATTTATATTTTCTGCTTTATTTGTTGGAGTGGTCTGTAAAATAAAATAAAGAAAAAAGTACTCTTGCGTGAAAAATAATGCAGACACCCTGAAATGCAGCGACAGGAAGGCAATGAAACTATTACTGATTGAAAAGTAACCAAATCATAACGAGATGAAATTAGATCAAAATATGGGTCATGCAGCTGAGTGTTTCACATCCGACAAAGGGTCACATGTCAAAGCACGGCTCCAATCAGCAAGGGTGCGACTGTCACACTCTTCCTGCACTTGGACGAGGTGTGCCTTTAGTCCACTTATGAAAGAAGTCACTGTGTCACTGTTGCTAAGTTCAAGTGGAAATTCTTTCTCTCCATCATCCCACTACCCCCACCCCCAAGCAATATTTCCTCTAAGGTGTGAAGCTGCAAGGCCACACAGCTCATTAGAAAATGCTATGCAGCAGTTTCAAAATTCTGCCCCAAGTCTTGGTAGCAAGCTAAAACAACTGCTAGTTCTGCGCAAACAGGAAAAAGTTCCACACATACAGGAAAAATATTAGAGGGAATGTTGCTCCCAGTCCCAGGTAAAAAAAATGTCAAGATCTAAAATAATAATTTTTAAAAAATCAAAAAGAAATAATAGTGTTTATATGTGTACAGAGAGTGGGAGCAAAATTGGGGAAATGATAATGCAAAAAGTATACTCACCTTAGGATTCAAGTCGTAAAAGTTGTAGAACTTGAACTTGAGTGTAATGAAATCATTCTCATTCACACCCTGTTCTAGCAATGAACGTGAAGAATCGAGCCATCTGCAACAATCAACACACTCTTTTATCTTCCTCAAAGAAAGATGTTTTATTTAAGAATACTTTTTCTTTATGCAAAAGGCAACAAGTCAGTGTGACTCTATAATGAAATACAGCTACTCTGAGGGTAACTTGATTATCACCAAACAAATAAATAGTTATTGTGGATGAAAGTGACTTTGATGGACAGCTGAAATAATATTTTGACTGAACAACAGTCTGTTCCATTATTATTAATAATAATTATGCTCTGGTTTAAAACTTGCTGATATAAAATCGGAACCCTTATACATCATCATTTCTCAAAATAAACAGAAACTGGAGAATGCATGCATGCTTACGCGCAATTAATGCGTGCTTTCTCTGCAAAGTTCCGCGGTCTGTAAAGATACTGGAAGGCTTCTTTTGCAGGAACTGGGGGGCTGTTGGCCATTGTCGATTCCATGGCACCCTCAAAAGACAAACTATGCATAGAGCCTGGCGTTAATGCTCCATTAAAAGAGTTGTATGCAGAAATGGACATAGACGTTCCTGGACTGCGCACAAGTGTGCTCTGTTATACACATATTAAAAAAGGAAAAAGCTATTACTATAAGAATAAAATAATAAGGAATGTGCAAATGAATAAAGACCACAGGCACACACGCACACACACACACACACACCATGCAAAAGTTTCTACTCCTCACTCAAGTCACTATTAGTAATATGTTTCACATTAAGAGTACCAAGAAACCCAAGCTGTTCTGAAGAGTCAATCAATAACAAAATAAACAAATGCTTAAACAAAACAACCAAACAAAAGGACAACTATGTTGAGTGTACAACTATATGATTGGGCAGTTATGGAAGCGAGTGACAATGTAAGTGGGCAGCTATGGAAGCAAGTGACAATGTGAGTGGGCAGCTATGGAAGCGAGTTGACAATGTGAGTGGGCAACTCTGGGAGTGGACAATTACAGGAGCAACTGTGAGTGGGCAACACTGGAAGTAACAGTTACTGGGAAGAGTTGCTTGGCAACTGGGTGTCTGTGGAACCTGGTGATTGTGGAACTGAGTGACTGTGAAAATGGAGGATTATGAAATTGGATGACTTGGTGATTATGGAAATGGATGATTGTGGAACCGGGGTTGTTGTGGGTTAAGATGGCTGTGTAATTGAATGTTTCATTGTTTGTGGAACTGGGTGATTTGTGTAACTGATTGTGGAAATTGGTGATTGTCTAGGTGATTGTGGGGTATGGGGTAGGTGATTCTAGTAGTGGAAGACTGAGACTAGGTGACTGAGAACTTGGGGTGACAGTGGGACTTGCTGACTGAGAATGAATGACTGTGGTGTGGGACTTGCTGATTGTGAGACTGAATGACTGTGGTGTGGGACTTGACAACCAACTGTGAAACAAAGGTAACTGGGACTCTGATGATGAAACTGTAAGACTGTGGGAGAAAGCATTTACAGGAGAGGACAAGTACAGAAAGCACCTTTAGAAGAAAAAAAAGATTCAAACAACTAACTCACAGTGGGAGAGGGTCCCGAGGGGCTGCGACTGGGGTATGGACTAAGTTTGCCATCAATGCTACCAGTTGAAGAATGAAGAGTTCCATTAGCACTTAGAGGGCCTGGTGTATCGCCTTCCTTCCGCCGCTTTGTCTTTGTTGCCTCTTTGGCAAGACGTTTCAGATCATCCCGGTCCCACTTGTGCAAGAGGGACAACTCTTCTGGGTGCCTAATCCCTAAATCAATAAAAAAAAATAATATAAAGGAACCTTTAAGATGAACTTTGAGAATAATTGATATAAAGTTTAAGAATTTTAGGGGAAAAAATATTTTAAAAAATTTTTTAAATCTGTATAAATATTTATTTTTTAAAAATTTAATATTTAGGCATTCAAAAGTTTCTATTACTTACAGTGAACACTTACATATTAATTGCGTGCATACCCATACATAAACCAAATTTAAGTGTCCACAAAGTCTCAAACATAAATCTAAATTAAGTGTCTACATACTTATATATAAATCTAACTTCAGCTGTAAAGACTGTTTAGTGAAGACTGTTTAATTAGGAAATCAATATTTAATGAAGACAGTTTAATAGGAAATCAATCATACTCGCCACTTTCAGCATCCATGTGATGTACATTTTGTTTGAACTTTAAACCATACATATACCAGCACTCTGATTAAATTTTTTTTTTATAAATGCGCATATTTGCATTAACAATATACAAAGTCTGACGCTGGTTTGGCTGTTTACAAAATACTCCACTGCTGTTACATTAAGTCTTTGAGCTTCAGGTAAGCAGAAAGTAGTTATTTCCAATACTCCATCGATTTATTCAAGAATCTCTGAGTTTCATTTAAGCATTAACCCTCTGACTGATTGATTCTCTATTCACTTCCCTACAAGAATAAATATACTTTTGCCAACATTAGTTTACTACATTAATTATTATTTAATAAATTCAGAGATAACTGATTTTTTTACAAAATTAATTAAATAGTTATGGAAGTCAAAGGGTTAACTAAGCATAAAAATGTGACAACCCCCCCCCCCAATAATTATAATGTAAATATGTAGTAATTTCAGGCAGGTGAATTTCTAATGATCAATTTTTTTTTTTTTAAAGTGAAATACTTTTCTGCTTGACAGCATGAGGGACACAAATTGCTCAGTGTGAGAATGTAACAAAATAGTTTTACTCTTGCAGAAGGGAGCAATATGAAGTCTCTCCCACTGGAAGCAAACTGCTCCACACCCACAAATAAAACAAGTCATTTCAAGTTAAGCTAGTCAATCAAGCTCATGATAAATTCCTCAATATGAGAAATGACTTATGGTGTGTGTGTGTGTGTGTGTGTGTGTGTGTGTGAATGCATTTGTCTGCAAAATTTAATCAGCCACAACCTTTAATATACCTGTACTTGTGTTTAATTCTATAAACAATCAATCAACAAATACATAAATAATAAATAAATCTAGGGATTTGGTTTTAGCAATTCATATTAATTAAAATCTCTACTCTATTAGCAATTTATATTAATTAAAGTATCTAGTCTATTAACAATTTATATTAATTAAAATATCTAGTCTTAATAATGTTTTATAATCATGGTGCAGCTAAAAGATCATGACCTGGGATATATCTATATGTGTAGATTTTTCAAATGTCAACTATGATAGCTAGAAGGACAAAGTCTGTCCCTCCTCCCCATTATACATTATTACTAAGTGCATTATTACTAAAAACAGTAACATTTTACGTGGACTTTATAATTCATCTGGCAATCAACACTTTCTCATCCAGGCTAGGGGCACATTTTTTAACTCCAGGATTCAACTGAGTAGATAGATTGTGGTCTAAAGATACTAATTTTTTATTACTTTTTTTTTTTTTTTTACACCAGTAAAGAGTCTTATCTGAACAGACTACTTCAGGGACTATGTCTGTTATGCACATTAAGCAATGTTTGTGCTTACCTAAGTGCAATTATGTACCTGATCATATATGAGCATGTTGTTGCTTGACTATTGAGGTCAAATGCATATAATTTGTTATATAATTAATTTGTTACATAAATACTCTACCTATATAAAATTATAATGTACATGGACAAAATTTTAAATTGTCAAAATTGATAAAGAAAATAGCAACAGCTATACACAAATAAATGAATAATAGATAGTGTGAAGATTTAATGACCATATCAAACAAATTACAAACAGCTAAATAGCAATGAATGCATGTATGATGATACTGAAATGATTGTGTATATATTAATCTAGTGAACATTGTAAAACTCTCCATAAAGAAAATCAGTAAGAGTTGCTTCCTGTTGGGCAGCTGACTTGCATGTACACTTGTGGTTTTATTTTATACTGTGTGCTAACCAGTGTGCATAAGATGCTTAACAAGACATGGTACTTGACAATTTTATGCAGAATGAGGTTAAGTCTATAGAAGTGACATAGATCTGGTAATGCAGTAAGCACAAAACTATTTAATTTATACACTCGACCAATGTGTGACAAATGAAGAGCACTGAAAATTACGTGTTATTTTGCAGTAAAACTCGTTACATAAAATTACATGTACAGTCAATTACAATAGCATTTTAATGTAATACATCTTTCATTCTTTGTCTCTTTAAAAAAAAAAAATCAAACACAAAAACTCTCTAACTGCAAATAAAAAGTGTAATATTGAAGCCACTTATAGATATTAGATAGCTAAGAATGATTTATGCTATAAATTATTGCCTGCTGATTTACTGAACATAATCTGATGAAACACTTAAGTCTGACACTAAAATAGATTACAGGATATCTCAAACAAAATGTTGTTTTTCTAGTAAAAGCATACCAGTGATAAATAATTTTTATCTGCAATAATAATGTGAACAAATGTTAAAATGTTTATACAGCAAGGAAATGCTAGAATTGATTTTAGTTACCTTAATTAATGCTTTTGAGTACTTCTGACATTCCCCTTTTACAGACATAAATTTTAACAATAACATATGCAAGACTGACAGACTATCTATTGTGTCACCTCAAAAATAATATAGAAATATCTATCCCCATCTTTTTTATCCAAAATGGAATTAGTGCAAACACAGAGTGCATTTATATTATAACAATAATTATTATATGGATAAATTTGATAAAAAAATAAAAAAGTTTTAAGACAGGATGTAAACTGATTGCATTTAATTTTAAACAAAATAAAACAGCAAAATTCACAAAACTTCACCTAATTCTTTACAAAGTAGCACCACAGCAGAAAAGCATTTGACAGAGAAGTCTGCACGCATTTCTATCACTTGGAGATCCGGAAGCTGTACACGAAGGCGTTTGTGCATTGGGGTAAACTGTAGTCTTGCATCTGCCTGCACTCCATACTGGTCCAGGGTGGAGCGTGGGTGTAGGAGCCACATGTTGTGCTCTGGCCACCAAAGAGCATGATCTGACCAGTCTTGTGCTATGTCTGAACAAACAAACAAACAAACCCACTACATTACTATATGAATTCTAAATAGTAATGAGCTTGCTGATAAATTACATGATGTAACCAGTTTTGTTTATTGTCTAAACTAACAAAAATCACTGATTCAGTCTTTGAATAATAGCTATGAAATAATGAACTATCAAACTATGCATTACATTATATAACTGGCGCTAAGTCTAAACAAACCAACTAACAATGATATAACCAACCATGTACTGTAAAAGCAAATAAACATACAAAAATAACAAAAAACCCACTAAGTATTGCATTTATGATTGTTGGGCCCTGTCTGAAAAAATAAAAATAAACAAAAACATTGGTGATGATTGAATATTTATGCAGTATTACCAATCTTGAGCTGAATCTACATAGTATTACCAGTCTTTGTACTGTGTCTACACATAGTATTACAATCTCATGCTGTGTCTATACATTATTATTATTACATTTACAGTCTTGTACTGCATCTACACATAGTATTACCAGTAATGTGCTGCGTCTACACATAGTATTACCAGTCTTGTGTTGCATCTACACATAGTATTACCGGTCTTGTGCTGTGTCTACACATAGTATTACCAGTCTTGTGTTGCGTCTACACATTATTACAGTCTTGTGCTGTGTCTACACATAGTATTACCAGTCTTGTGCTGTGTCTACACATAGTATTACCAGTCTTGTGCTGCATCTACACATAGTATTACCAGTCTTGTGCTGCATCTACACATATTACAGTCTTGTACTGTGTCTACACATATTATTACCAGTCTTGTGTGTGTCTAACATACTATTACTATGAGTATTACCAATCTTGTATTGTGTCTACACCTGTTACCAGTCTTGTGCTGTGTGTACAGCAATTTTTTTACTAGTTTTACATTTTGCACTGTGTCTACACATATTATCAGTCGTGTGCTGTGTCTACATATATTTTTTACTAGTCTTGTGTGTGTCTGCACATATTACCAGTCCTATGCAAAATTCAACACTGAAACATTACCACAATACCAGTCTTGTGCCATGTGTATGCACAACAAAAGCAATGAAACCCAAAGATTTTGTAATTGTATGCATATATACAAACAACAAATATCAAACAAAGCCATGTTATTATTTTTAAAAAAACATGAAAAAGATCTTATAAAGTTGTATGCCATCTGAAATACCCCAAAAATTTCTCCCCCCCTCCATTCTTTCACTTATTATCCCTTGGGCTTGAATTAAAAAAAAAAATTCTTAAAACTCTTCAAGTATTTTCACTGTAATACACCAATGCAAACAAAAATGTAATTCATTCCTTCAACAACAACAAAATACTGTGAAGTTTTCACAGGGTGCAAGGCCAAGACCCAGCAAGACTTGGCACTGACCTAGACAAGCTGATTTTCTGTGGAGCAGAGAAAGAGCTAGAGAGAGTGAATGTGTGTGCATTTGAAGTTATGCCACTGATTTACATATAAAGAATAAAAGATGGTGGTGAAAGTGTATACATTATGCCCCGGTTAATATTATATATGAGTAAGTTATCAAAGTGGTGGAATCTTAGTTACAGGCTCTTCAGCTGTATAAATTGTTCATTATTTAATAAAGAATAATAAATTTAATAATATAAATATGTGATGTAACCATTTTTAACATTAGCCACCATCTATTCAGGTAAATTTTTCATATATCCATAGTCTTAATAATTTTACTGTTCATGTGTCACTGTTATTATATTAGCTGTTCTGGTGAAATCTGTTTATCTGAAATGTTAACTTCTTTATTTTACACTTAAACATTTTATCTGTTTTAGTCTTCTATACAGATCTATAATTGCATAAAGCATTTTATAATTTAATGTTGAAACGATTTACTATATACAGTTCAGCAAATGCAAGCGCAGATGTCGCTGGTATATTTACATGAGATTATTTCTTTCTTATATCCATTATATGTTCAATCCAACACTTTAGTTATCACATTACTATCTGACACATTAATATTCTTTAGTCCAAGAAATGTAACACAGACTCACATAATATTTAATATTAAACATATAAACATATAAATTCACCACACACACAAACTTCTGTATTATTAATTTAAACACACATGCAAGCACATAGACACTAATGAAAAGACCTAGAAATTATTTATTAAAATATATCACTCGCTGCTAAGATTACAATTAGACACTGTTAAAAATAAGACAAAATAATAAATCTCAACTGTTACTTTACACATGTACCAGATGGCAGTGAGGAAAATAAATCCCACACGGGTGTCACTGGTCAATTAAAACTTTATATTTCTTATGCCATGATCCTAAGTCTGATAATTAACTGAAATAAATCATCAGTCACAATAAAATGAAAGCTGTAGGTATCTCCGTGTTTTTGCCATCTGTTTTGGTGGCTTGTGAAGTCTAATCATTGTATTTATTTATTTTCACACTCATTAAAAAGCATGAGCAGCAAGAAGAGGAATGTTGAAGATAAAAATAGAAGTTTTAAATAATAATGGCAATATACAGTGTTTTGTTTGTATGCAGGTAATAGCAATTAGCAAGGAGTATAATGTTAAGATCATTACACTACATCGCACAAAAAACCAGTTGACGGAATACAAGGGAGTTGCTAGAACCGCAGTTTTTCCACAAAAAAATCCCTTCAAACACCAGATGGGTTTGTTTGTCAAGCTCTCAGCTAAGCAGACTGCTGCATTCAGTATAACTGGAACTCGAAAAGAATATGAAAGCTTTTAGGGTGGTAAAATTGTGAAAATTGTGCAATTATCATGGCAGAAGTCTTTGGTGGTTGCTTAATCAGTACACATACTGTTGTTGAATAGTAAAAACTTCCAACTGCAAATAACAGACAGGTTCCTATCTCTCCAAGAGACAATTGCTAGGTCCATAGGTAGTGACAGCAAAATATTATGACAATTTTCTTACTTCATATTGGCACATGATTCATGTGACATGATCAAGGTCACGAAGCTTGTTTGACACAGTTGCAAACTCAAAGACCATGCATGCACATTAACTAGTCATTGCCACTTGCTAGTGGGTTGGCTTTTCTACAGTTCAATCATTGTGCTTTATTTATCAACTCACTTTCTGCAGGTCTGTTATTTAGATATACATGGAGTAATTACAATATATTTATTGTGAAAAACAAACCAAAAAGCAAGGAATATGTTTATTTGTTTAATAATGGCAGAGTTCGGTCTTGGTTCAGACTGATGAGATTTCTTTTCGAGTGTAACTTCCTTGTTCACAAAGTTTTATTATCCATTCTCTTCTCGCATTGTCATGAGAGAAAATGGTTATTTGCTTTTTATTTTGCTTTTAATATATATTTTCTCCTTTATTAAATCCTTCACATTTCAGTCCATGATGTCCTAGGTCCAGATTATAGTGCTGTTGTCTTCCAGGCGACTAGCTTATATACTTTAATACAGTCTCTTAAATATAGAAGTGTTGTGACTAGCCTATACCAAGTATCAGTCCTGAATGTTTTCTTTTGGCTATACAGTTTAGTTGTCTTCAATCCATTAGGTGTGATTTTAAATACCAATACATCTTGCCTTGATTAATCATGTATGCTTGCATTTAGCCAGTGCATTAAATTAAGACAGTGGTTTTGGAACTGAAGCATAATTTCTGAAATACAGCACCACACAGTATGTCGTCTCTTAAATGACACTTTAAAAAAAATATTTATTTATTTTTACTTTTTTTGGGGGGGTCACTAGTGTTCTTGTTCCCTTGTAGATGGTGTGGTCATAACTGGCTACATTGTGGTTGACATGAAAGTAAGAGTTATTGATAATAGCAACAGAATACAGTTTATCTTAGCACAATTTTGAAGCTTATAATAATATATGCATTTTCAATGCTAGCTTTACACTTGTATACACATTTTTATGGAACCAATGAGACTTCTGGGAATGTCAAAATTAATTTCCCATACTGGGTGAGAAGAAAGGTAATACAGATGTTTACAATCACCGGCAGACAAGCAATAAATAAACTAATAATGACTTTGCAACTTTTGGATCTGGTGACGTCCAAACTGCTGGCCTTGCAAGCAACCTATACAGCTAATTAATAAATGCTAATTACTGCACCATTTACAAATACAAGGGAAGCTGGTTCATTAGCATCTTGCTCCTGCCACTACTATCAAGGCCAACAATTATAAATATTTTTTCCTCTCTCTCACTTCCTGAGTCTTCAGGTTGTTTCTTACAAATGCAGGCTGGCTTGCATGCATTTTTATGCATTGCAGTAACCTGCTAGATTTCCTTAAGTCATGCCTGTGCACAGGCACAGGATTCCTGCCTACCATTACCGATTTCATTTCATTCCAACAGACTCTGCTCTAACAAGCCCAGTGTATGGTCTTTAATGCCTGATCTGGCACTTCTCCATATCACACAGTCTGCCAGTAAGTAGTTTCTTGTCTTCTGCATTGTTCTACATGCAATGATGCAGCGTGGAGGGAGGATTCTTACAATTCAAGATGGGAACACAGTTTGTGCAGCAATGCATATAATCAGTAATATACAAAATGCATCATGCGTGCATAAATTAATATGAAATTTTGAGGTAAATATTAACCTGTTCATCAAAGGAATTGTAGCAGCAGACACACACACATTACCATCATTAGCAGATGTAATCTCTGGGCCAAGCTAGGATAACTGATTTCAAGTGAATAAAACCATTTATGTATCAGCAGGATTTGATTGCAGGTCACATTAATTACCACAATAAATTATGTCATTCAAACTGATTTCAAGTGATTATTAAATTTAAATTGTTCATGAATTAAATATATTATTTACAATTTTTCATAAAGAATATTCATGTACTGAACAAGAGATTGGGGTGGGGGGGAGGAAAAAGAGGGAAATTTTCTATGCCTTTATAAGATTACGACCATAACTCCTGAAAATATACACTTAAGCATAAAACTGAAGGTCTTTGAAAAGCCAAAACTCAATTTTTTAATCCACAAACTCTGTGAGGATTGACTTGCATGTCAAGAAATGAATGAATGCCAAAATAAAAATATAAAAATATTTCTGCTTGATATTTTTTGCAACACACAAGTCTATCAAAAGCTGGCATCTATTCACTTTGAGAACCACATTCTTGTAGTGTTGCCCCAAGAGTTAAGTGATCCACATTTACACATAAAAATAAGGCACATGTAGTCTCATTTTCACATTATGAATGCATTCTGAACACACAAAATAATGGAGCAGAGGTGCACAGCTGTAAATATTAACTCATCATTTCAGTTACTTTTGCTCTCCCTATCAGATGGTTTAAAGAACATCTCTAGGATACAGGAATGGAGTGAAACTGGAATGTTGATAAAGCTTGGCTAACTGAAGCATCGATGATGAAAAACAGTTTTTAATACATCAGCAACATAAACAAATCTATGAATAATGTACTTTATATACTAAAAGTAAATAACAGTTATTAAGTACACAGTAAAAAATTAAATTCTGACATCAGGACATAAGTAACCCATGCTTTTACAGAGAGAGAGAGTCTAGGCTACCATGCCAGCAAATTAAATTTCAGTAAATATAATTATTACAAACTAGAGTCGTCATAATGAGACAAGAGAAAGAAATGCTGAAGAATAAAACACCTAATATGTGCTAACCATAATTTCACGATAACACAAGCGCAGAATGTGAGAAAACAGAACGGGTGCAGATTGTTGAAATTAACTGAACATCAACAAAACCGCTAGCTGCACTGGACAATTTACAATTTTTTTCTCCTACAAGTCAAAACTATTGCTGTTTTCGAGTAAAAAAAAAAAACAAAACAAAGAAAGCACGATTACGAAATAACTTCCCAAAAGGACCTTGACCTTGACCATGTCAACGAATGCATTGTCATTGGTCGACTATTTCAGTCTATATTACGAGAGGTGGTAACACGTGGAAGCATAGATGTGTTGTGTTGGCCCCATGCACACATATACACACGCAATACTGCACCCAGACATATCTACAAGTGGTTAGGCGAATTCGCAACTCTGAACAGTTTGGGCCACAACTGGAGTTTTTCACCCGCTCGAGGTCAACGAAGAATTGACACTTGACACTTCCGCTTGCGCCCGAATACAATGGCGTTGATATCATGACATAATAAAATATTTGCAAACTTTGCTTTTTCTTTCTTTCTTTTTATTGGTTGCACTGTCGATGCGAAGAGATGCAAGGTTTTGATCTTCCACTATACATGTATTTCACAAGGCGAACGAAAAAAAAGAAAGAGGGAATGGAGGGAAATGTTAATTGTGAAAACCATACTTATTTCTTCTATGAGCCTTGATCTCGCGGATATGCGGTATAATAGTCATAAATATACATGCTAAAAATAATTTTTCATTGATAAAATAAAGGTACCTTAAATTAACAATGCTATTACTTATATTCATCAGAACCCGACAGTGGAAAATAATTTAAATAAATAAATTTAAACCTGTTTGAGGAAAGAGGATTCATTGTTGAGACAAATGGTACTTAGATACATAGTGTACTAATGGTGCTAGTACATTTTATTGGAAGAAAACCTTACTAGCAGAAGTATTTTACTTTTAAAAAATTCTTACAAAACTAAAAGGAAATAATGGTCAAATATAGTGAATGTGTTTTCTGCACAGTGTAACGACTACAGGCCATTTTGTTTTTATGCTGTAACTAATGACATACAAAGTCAAACACAATTATACTAATTATGTGACTGTCTGACACGTGGGAATCATTTACCTGCTTTAAGTTTATTCTATTTCCTGTAATGACGTCTTTTCTTTAATGGTAAAATTAATCTCATTTAAGTTTAAAATGCATTCCATCCTACAGATTGTACAGTCCGCGGGCTATAGAAGGTGCGTAAGAGGTCAACTCAATGTCAAATACGTGCGCGCGGGTTTTAGACAAATCAGCAGCATACACGTCACAAAACACACTATATAACAGAGGCTCGGAAGCAAGAAACGCCCCCCCCCCCCCCCGACGGAGGGCAGTTGAGGGTGTGCACCAAATAGGTGCGACCTGTTTCACCCCCTTCCACCAGTCCACCTGCTCTCCACCTCAGACGCATCGCCCGAGGCTGTGGGGATTTCCCAGAAGCAGACGAAGACCGAGAACATCGTGAAGATGAAAGGTCTCTTGCGGCTTCTGGGGTGAGAACGGAACACAAGCAAACGTCAAACACCCCTCACCGAACCACAACCGCCAACAACATTCGAGCACACACTTCAGCCGTCAGTCTCCATACGTTTTGAACGGCCTATCGAACTAAGAATGGACAGACGACACCTTTTGAACGGCCTACCAAACTAAAGATGGACTGACGACACATCCGTGGAACAACTAGAACTGCGACTAAGTCCTTATTACTAATATTAGTGCTGGTTATAGAGAAACCTGCTCCAATGCCCACTCTTAAGTCTTTATTAGGGCTGGTTATCGAAACCTGCTCCAATGCCCACTCTTAAGTCTTTATTAGTGCTGGTTATAGAGAAACCTGCTCCAATGCCCACTCTTAAGTCTTTATTAGGGCTGGTTATCGAAACCTGCTCCAATGCCCACTCTTAAGTCTTTATTAGGGCTGGTTATCGAAACCTGCTCCAATGCCCACTCTTAAGTCTTTATTAGGGCTGGTTATAGAGAAACCTGCTCCAATGCCCACTCTTAAGTCTTTATTAGGGCTGGTTATCGAAACCTGCTCCAATGCCCACTCTTAAGTCTTTATTAGGGCTGGTTATCGAAACCTGCTCCAATGCCCACTCTTAAGTCTTTATTAGGGCTGGTTATCGAAACCTGCTCCAATGCCCACTCTTAAGTCTTTATTAGTGCTGGTTATAGAGAAACCTGCTCAACTGCCCACTTCTAAGTCCACTTCAGAGCAGAACGACTCGCTCCCGATGTCACACACACACAAGCTCTTTAAAAAAAAACTAGAGGAACAGAAAGAAAAGAGGCGAGAAATAATATGCCAAATTGGAAAATCACCGACAGTGCACTAGTTTGGTCCATCACAGAGAACACATGGACACCAAACGACTTTCAACTTCACACTGACAACAACAAAAAAAACAAGTAAATAATGCCTTCCTACAATTCCTCTAAACCCCTTTTTCATCAAAACACTGGAGGTTAAGAAGAAAAAGATGATCAAATCAAACAAGACATCGTTAGTGCCTTAGGATGTCACTCACTCCTACAGCACCTCTCATCTTCGCATGAAAAACATACTCGGAATGACAGAGACACTCAAACCCACTCGGAATGACAGAGAAACTCAAACCCACTCGGAATGACAGAGAAACTCAAACCCACTCGGAATGACAGAGACACTAAAACATAACTCGGAATAACAGAGACACTCAAACACGCTCGGAATAACAGAAACATACTTGGAATGACAGACACTCAAACCAACATCATATGGTCCACCCCCACCCCCAACACTGAAAACCAAATCTACCCAAATACCTAAAGAATACAAACTTTTTTCACTCAAACACAACGAGCAAGGTGTAAATACCACGTCACGTCGAAAATTCCTCCTACAACCAAAGTAAATTCCGTGCAGACAGCAAAACAAAAAAGCAGACAGGCGTTTTCACAAACCTCAACAACCATAACAAATGGCAAAAACCCAGACAACAAGCACCACCAGCAACGATAAAGAAATCTAAACAACGACCACAACCAAAGCAGAAGTCAGAAAGAAACATCACAAAATCACCAGCACCCAAGTGACCACTACCAAGACTCAAGAAAAAAATAATACAAACAGTAACGGACAACACCACTACAAGAGACAATTAGGCAGAAGTCGAAAATGCACTAGAAGGGGACCACCAGGGTTCTCAGGGCCCAACTACTCTCACCCTTAACAGACAAGCCACCCACCACGAGCAGCATTGACAACAATAACCACAATAACACCAGAATGCCAGGTATCAACAACTCCAACAACAGGCCCTCCCCCCCCCCCAAAAAAAAAAAAAAGACGACGCCTACCTCAACACATCCGACAACAACAACGACAAAAGCAACCACCACAACAACGGCAACAACAACGCCAACTCAACCACCGCTGACAGCAACAATGACAGCAATGGCGGCACAGTGAGCAGCAGTACATGCAGAGGGGATATTTTAATCACCCCATTGCTGACATGATTCACTGCTGCTTGACCACCTTTACTGGCCTCCAGCGCCCACTTTAATGCATCCCAACGGATACCGGGGACAGCCACGTTGCCAGCGACAACAGCAACACCACCAGTGCGGATGCAAGGGGTTTGAACATTTCGAGCGCACGTACACACTAGATAAAGACTCAGTGTGTTACTAGCCTGGGCTCTGTAAGACAACCCCTCCTACCCACCCCTCCCACTCAAAGTTCGGGAACGACAGTAACAACTTCCACAACTTTAGCCCACAGACTACCGGACTAAAGTCAGCCCTTGCCGGCCATACATGTTGTGCAACGGACGAGCAAACAAACTACAACACTACACATAGAGCTTTCATCAATCTTCAAAACTTGCTCCAACCACAGGCTCCACAACGTTCAAATCTACTACATAATTCAACAGACACGCCACTCAAAGACATGAAAAAAAAATCAACTGACGCCAACACCAAGCAAGCACCAAGACAAAACTACAACAGCAACACCACCGCCAGCGCTCCCCGAGTACTCGTGAAAGGAGCAGGTCCCACTGGAGCACTACAGATCAGGGAACGTCTTATGATGAAATGATCCACGAAAGCTCCACTGGTGACGTTAAATGCTATCGTAACTACCATCAATCACCACCGCAAGCAAACGTGTAACCGATGGAGGGCGGTTGAGGGTGTGCGTCAAACTGGTGCGACCTTTTTCACCCCCTTCCGCATCCACCTCGAACACAAGTGTGAGGCTGTGGTGTCCCACTGGGCCACTCCAGATCAGAGAGTCTGATGACGAAATGATCAACGCAAGCTCCAGTGGTGATGCAAAACTGCTATCGATCCCCCCCCCCCCCCAGCAAACGTACCTACTTCTGCTCACTTTATTCGCGATAATGTTTTCTTCGCGAAATGTATATCCCCTCCCTTTCACATCAGTTGAAGTAGGTGTGTGTGTGTGTGTGTGTGTGTGTGTGTGTGTGTGTGTGTGTGTGTTAGACAGAAAGAGGGAAGAGGGCAGCGCACCAGCGCAACGCGCGCGCTTTTTGAATGCAAACAAACTTAACATTTCTGGCAGTTGCTCTCCTTGTTTTCTCTCAAGGAATAATACGTAACGCTATTAATAGTTTGTATTTTTTTAAGAAAAAATATGTCTTGCTTTAACGCCGCGTTAACAATTCCCAAAGACACCTGCGGCCACGAGAATAATTTCAAAGCAGAAAAAATTGTAAGGACTACGTACACACGCGCGGGTGGTGAACTCGACTTAATTAAAATACTATGTAACTAACAACCAACGTTCTACTGAACTGGTACAAAGGCCGAGGATCGCGACCTTAAGGACACCGAGCAAATTTACTTAGCAACAACACAGATATTTTGATATAGCTAATATATCTATATATATTGACACCCTACTGTAATTTGATAAAACTAAAAGCAAGAATGTGCACGACTCGAACAAAGTGCACGGAGCTCTTTTAAAAAGTCTTTCGATTATTTTAAACTCTTGAGGTTTTACGTGAACAGGAGTGTCCATGGAGTTGTCTTGAGATAGCGAGGCTTTAAAATATTACTTTGATACCACAGTGCAGCCCTGAGTAGCTCCCCCCCCCCCCCATTTTTAGTTTTTTTTGTCTGGCTGTTATCAATCAGCTAGCTCCTTGCGGGAACTGAGTCCACCTCCCCGGCCCGTTTTGATCAATTCCCTTAAACATGTGTGCGCATCTGATTAACATATAACGCTCGAGCTTGGAAAGTGTGATTGGGGGGTGGGGGGTGGGCGGGGGAAATTTTCACTGAGCGTAAAACGAGGCTACACATATTGCAATGTGGTTCTTTACACTTCATCTTGTTTTGTTTTTAACATAAAAGATGCATATTAACTGTACTCCTTTCGTTCTGCTTATTAAAATGTTGACAAAATGCTGTTGATGACGACAATGACAGCAGAGTTCTCGATTTCGTGGCCGGGGTTTCAGCAGGTTCCGACTCAAACAGCTAGCTTGTAAACTCAGTCCAATGCATTGCATCCCGATCAATGACGTCATTTGTTAAGAACCAAAAATAAGATTATGCAGACCACTGGAGTGGCGTGGAATACGCATAACAGACAGTTTACTTAAGTCTAGTCTGAAATGTCCACTATCTGTTGCCAGGACAACAGCATTGAATTCAAATTAAATGGAGGAAAACTACTCATTTCGAAAACGCCACTGTGTACATACATTGATGATTTAAAAGATTAATGTATTTATCCCATGTCTTTTGTCTGTTTGATAGCCACGGAACCACATAAACGTCTGTGAGCATTTATGTATTTTACACATACCTCCCACCCCCACCCCTTGAAATCGGAGTGTTTTGGCTAATCGATGGCTGGGAGGGAAAAAAAGGTGTGTTGGGATTAATATCGAGCTAGAAAGCTGGCACATTTCTTATGGTTGTGTGGGATAGCTCAGGAAGCAAAAACGAGACCGGAACACGATATGCTTGTGCTTTGAAAGATTTGAAAATAAACATTATAATGCAAACATATCGTTTACAACACGACAGATATAATTAAAAATAATATATTACATGTTATTTCCGTCAATCCAAAGACATCGAATGAATTCAAATAATTTCTTTTGCCTCTTTAAAGTGAGAACGATGTACCGTATTTAAGTATCCGACTTTCCTGCAGGAAAGGTCAATGTGACCTGGACACATTGCGTTTGCGTGTGGGCAAGCGCGCTGGTCACCTGTACAAAATCATGTCAATGTCGAAAACATTATTATGTGTGAATACGCACGTACATGTAAGAACAAACATTGTTTCCATTTATGCACTGCTCACAAGAGACGACTGATTCGTGTTTGCAAAACGGTCTACAACAAAGACCACGGGCGCCACCAGTCAGCGTTTACAACAGAACAACTTTTCCCGTGACAATAAATATCGGAGAGGTATGAAATCTCTGAATCAAATCAATACTACTTTACGAAAGTGCTGGAGTTATAATTAGAACAAACAAAACTACACGAGGCCAGGCGATCAACAAACAAGTCAGTGCCAGAAATCCAAGTTACTGTAAATGTTTATTAAATATTAGGTTCGCATGCTACCAATGAATATATTTTACATAGCAAGTTTGAAAAGTGTTAATCTTTGCAGCTAACAACAGTTGAGAATTTCAACCGTAGCCGTTAAACTCTAACCCTATCTCTTCTCCCACCCACCCCACCCCAACGTGACGTTCAATCTTTCTAGCTACTCCTGTTATAGATCTAAAGTTACTCAGTTATCTTTCCTGATACGGCTGCCGTATCAATCAACTTACATCCCTTCACACAGCCATTCTCACTAGTGAGCGAGGCAGACGTCTGACCTGCTATTTCATAATCTCTGCAAGCAGCGGTACTGCAAGTTATGCACAACAACTTACGCATCCTGTGTGCATCGCACACCCTTCATCCGTGTGCACAGTGTGGATCCTTTTCAAAATACACGTGTAACTGCATTCATGACGAGGATGTGTCTGAATTCGTGTAAATTGGTTTCACAGCCAGTATAGCTGGACAACTGAAACTCATTACGAGAAAAAAACCGGAAAAAAAAAAATTGGCATATCTCACACACACAACCCCCCATTAGTACAACTGCGAAAATGGCGTTCCTCATATAAATATAACCTATTTAATGAATGGTCCCAAAAATTAAACCTTAACGTTTGTATGCAAGCCTTAAATCAGCAGGATGCGAGCCCGTGTTGACATCTACATCAATTATCAGCTCTCGTTTCGCAATTATCCCGCATTGAGACCAGTTGTCAGACACTGGGCGGTGACTTTTATGTACCAGATCTGTGTGTGGAAAAAGCCTATCACCAGAATCAGGTATAAACAGAAGACGAAAGTATGCAATGACTGCGTTTCTTTTTCTCTAGTTTTCCCTCTTATACCATACGGGGTTCTCTCGCTCTTCTCAGCAACACACTAAAAAAAAAATAAAAAAAACAGTACCAAGGATGGGTTTTGAATGTTCTGTCATTTAAATATGCATGTCAGAAAACTAATATTGTAATCAATAATTACTGAGGTCCAGATACTTTGTTCATGCCTTAGCACATATGAGATCTGGAAACTTGTTCATGTATTACTGAGATCTAGACAATTGAAGGAATATCAGAACTCTAGACATGTGTACATGTATTGTTAAGATCTAGGCACTTGTACATATATCAGTATTATTTAGATATATGACTCGCTTATTTTTTTACAACGTTACAACGGAACTAATAAATTTGTAAATATAAATTCGTGATTCACAGATGCAGCACACACTCACTGGGCTATTTATTTCACAGTGTAAAAGCAAATAATAAATTCTATGGTCTTCTTCCAATCCTGCACCCTGGCTACAGCCAACCAATTCTGATATTACCCATTCTTAAGTACAACACATAATATACATTGTAATGAGAATAGCACTGAATAGATCCATCACAGTTGACTTCTACTACATGGACTTGTTTTTAATGAGGCAACAGTCCAGCCCTTTATTGTAATTCACAGCTATATTCTGATGAGTTACACAGTTCAGTTAATTTCAACAAGTATAATATAAACCTCAATAATACTGATACAGCTGTTCAATTATCTAGATCTCAAGTTAAAGTCAGATAAATCTGATATGCTAGAAATTTGCTTTGGAACTTTAAAAAAAAAAAAAAATTAAGCATCTCATTTGAAGTCTTCTACAGTCTTTGATGTTCAAAACTACAAAATCTGATTCAGTACAGTATATCCTAACATTCTTTCATTATAAATATTTTATTATTTTTGATTATCTATATTATTCATGGGAAGTGACCAGGACTTCATGACAATGACCCTCCAACTAGGTCTAAAGAAAGTCAACAAGCAGGACCCCACAAGAATCAAGTTCAACCTTGACAAGCTAAAAGACCCAGAGGTAGGCTAGATAGGAGGAAAATTTGCACCACGGTTACTTCTTAGTGCAGAGAACACAGACACAGTGATTGACATATTTAACACCTCAGTGATCCAAACAGCCAATGAGATCCTTGGCAAACATAGACGAGCAAAGAAACCTTGGGTTACAGCGAACATCCTTGATCTGTGTGATAAACGTCTAGAGCTAAAAAAGAAATCAGAAGTAGAAGGAGCAAAACAATACAGGGAAATTAATCAGATTATCAAGAAAAGCATGAAAGAGACAACGGAGACATGGACTGAAGACCAGTGTACAGATAGAGAATTAGAAATAAACTAAAGAAAAATAACAGCAAAAAAACATACCAACTGGTGAAAGACCTGACAAAAGGACTCTCCTCCATCATTCAAGATAGTGGAGGGAATTGTCTTATAGAAGACCAAGATATTCTTATTATAGAATACTGCTCAGATCTATACAACCACAGATATACAGGGGATCCAGACATACTCACCCCACCAGTGACCAACCCTGACAACTACCCATCCTCCGAGAAGAAGTAGAGACTGCAGTGAAATCACTGAAAAAAGAAAGGCAACAAGAATAGACAACATCCCTGCAGAATTAGTCCAAGAATGGGGAGAAGCCATGATAAGCACCCTACTAACAATCTGCAATAAGATCTGGCAGATGGGGAATGGCCAGCACCATGGACTCAGTCACTCATAATAACGCTCCCGAAAAAAGGCAACGTGCAGCAATGTCAGAATAAGTCTTATATGCCACCCAAGCAGTCATGCTAAAGATCATATTAAACAGACTGAAGCTGCAGGCAGAGGAAATCATTGCTGAAGAACAGGCAGGCTTCAGACCAGGGTGAAGCACAATTGAACAGATTTTTAATCTGAGACTGCTATGTAAGAAGTACCTTCAGCACCAACAAGACCTTTATCATATCTTTGTAGATTTTAAGGAGTTCGACAGCATGTAGGATGCAGCCCTTTGGTCCACCAAGAAGCTGTACAACATCAATGTTAACCTGATCAAAGTCATATAAAGCCTTTTTAAAGTGCAGTCTGCTTCAATGGCCAAATAGGAGATTGATTCAGGACAACAGTAGGGGTCAGACAAGGCTGCTTACTTTTGCCTATTCTCTTCAACATCTTCCTTGAAAGAATCATGACAGATGCTCTAGAAGACCATGAAGGAACTGTCAGTATTGGAGGCAGAACAATAACGAACTTATCTTTGCCGATGACATGGATGGCCTTGTAGGAAATGAGGAGGAGCTAGCTCAGTTGGTGGAAAAAGTGGACAGGACAGTTACTTACTGCTTTTAGTATGGAAATCAGTGCAGAGAAGACCAAATTGATGACCAACAACACCTGTGGCATTGGCAATGACCTCATGATTGGAGATCAGAAATTAGAAATAGTTAATAAATTCAAGTACTTAGGAGCCATCGTGATAGATGAGGGATCAAAACCTGAAATATTGTCCAAGATTTGCGATGACAATAACAGTAATGGCAAGGCTGAAGACAGTTTCAAAAGACAGATACATCTCAGTCAGCTCAAAGATCAGACTGATGCGCTCCTTGGTTGTATCTGTGTTTTTGTATGCCTGTAGACTCTCACAGTGGATCTCGAAAGGAGGATACAAGCTACTGAAATGAGATGCTTTTGAAGGTTACTTGGCATTTCATATACATATAGAGATCATGTCATGAATGAGGAAATGGGAAACAGAATTAGGCAAGCCATTGGGCCCTATGAAGAGGTATTGGCCATTGTGGAAAAAAACACAAAATGAAATGGTATGATGAAAATGAAATATAATGTCATATTATCAACAGGGCTTGCCAAGACAATCATGCAAGAAGGGTAAAGGAGAGGAAGACAGAGGAAAAGATGGGAGGATAACATTTCAGAGTGAACAGGACGGAAACTGAACAATACTGTAACTTAGTAAGATTAGCAGAGAACAGAATGGAATGGAGAAAACTGGTTGTTATAATGTTAGGTCATCAGTGGTGCCCCAATGGTCGACAAGACTAAAACTAAGTAAAAGGGATAGACAGATAGATAGAAGGATATTATTCTGAGAAATCAATCCATCTAGTTAAAAAACATAAATTCAATTTTTTATGTTTACCTGACTTCATTTATGTGTAATAACTAATACTAATAAGCAACTAGCTTCATGTGCACACAAATCAATTAACTGTTAGTGTCAATGTCTGAATAATGATCTACAAAGTCTTCAATCCAAACTGTGCATCATTTGCAATCTGAATGCAACTTGCACTCAGAACTCATTTCTTTTGCAAAAGTAAACACATCATATTCTAAAGTTAGGGCTTAAAAAGAAAAACAATCATGCCAGACATGATTCAATTATGACAGATCTGACAAGAAGGACCTAGCTTCTAAGTTCTATACAGATAAAATTTCATCCATTCAGAGCCAGTCTTGAACAGTGTTTAATTATTTAGGTTACTGTGCGTAAAACAGTTTTAAAACAGTTTTCTGCTTAGTCTTCACAGATATATTGCACATGTATAGAAGTATAATTCTCAAGCAATTACACTGTGCAGCTCAATAATCTACAATATAATTAGATATATGCTGAAGATAAAGAGAGATCAGTATTTATCCCCATTTGTAAGTCAAAGTCAATAGTGTGGTAAGGGGAACAACAGTAATTGAACCATGCTGATTAATTATTTTTTTAAAGTAGTCACTTTGTGAAAGACTTGTAGCTTGCTATCATTCTCTGGGCAAGTGTACCATTTTGTTACATGAAGTGCAAAATATAAAGTGGATTAAATCTATTTATTTTACATGTTAACGTTGACAACAGGGCCTAATGCTCAAATAAAAACAAAGATAATATAAAAATTATAAAAATGTTGATGTCTAGTAATAGTATAAAAGTTTGAAATCCGTAAAAAGCATGTCTCAGTTAAAATTTAGAAAGTAAAGTTGAGATGTATTTTATCAGAATTTTTTTAAATAAGCAATAAAATTATCTCATTACAACGAATATATATTCTTTATTAATCTAAATTATTAACTTAATCTGGGTACATTTTAATTTAGACCAGGGTATAAAACTATAACTTTGAAACATGGAAACATATTAAGATTTAACAAATTTATCAGCTATCATAAACAAAGCTCTATTTTTCTCATCCAAACACAAACGGTCTAAATTATTATGCTGCAAAGATAATATTAAGTAATAAACAAAGTATCTATTTAAATATAATTTTATAATGTTTTTAATATATAATAAGCCTAATAATGATGTTCATATTCTTGAATGTAATTCAATTTCTACCCATACTCGCTTAGGCTTAAAACATATACACAGCTATGTGAAACTTTAAATGAAAATAAACTACGTAATTTGTAAGCATTTGTAAGCAATTTACGATGTTAATTTAATCAAACTATATGGAGATTATCGGAAATCTTAGCTTTTTCAGTTTTTGAAACGTCAATGATTTTTAAAATTTTCTTGCCTTTACTGCTGCAACAATGTGAGTTTAATGGAAATGAAAGCTATTTTTCTTATATGGTACCTTATACTTTTCACACCAAGACAAAATGACATAAGAATTATCTTTCCAGAATATGGCACCTTTTAAAAATGTAACTGTAAGAAGTAGTTCACGATATTATCATCATTACTTACTAAATTATTAATTTCTCTGTAACAACTAACATGTTAAAAAGGAAAAAAGGAAAATTAGTTTTCCTGAAGCTGAATATAAATATAATTATAATGAAAAAAATTGAAAAAAAATGCATATGAATACTTCATGTAAATTATTTAAAAAGCACATGGCATTTTTCTCTGACATGTCAATGTTTTGGTAAGCGAATTAAAGTCCTGGATCCAGTTTATGTAGAATCTAAGCGATACACAAAAAATATAACTTTTAAAAATATTATTCCTTCTCAAAATTGATTGTTTGCAGATAAAAAGAATACTGAATGCTGCTCTATTGTATTATCACTTTGAAGTAAACAGTGATACAGTAAATTTGTTAAGATTATTTATAAAAATAAAATTAAAGAAAATGGTTATATATATGTATCCATGTAACAAAAGGGGGTTCCATTTTTCAGTTCAAAATGATTTTGTATACTATTACATTTACAATTATAAAATAAATAAATACATTCACTCAACTATGTTGTGTATCTCTCACATCAATTCTGAATATAAACACGCGATATTTCAATGCTTTAGAAAATACATTTCAAACTGACCCACTCTTCTGGTACACTTGCCCAGAGATTATAAGCCATATATATATCACAAACTTTTAAAAGATCATTTTACTTTAATCTTTAGGCTAAATTAACATATTCTGTTTAAATACTAACCTGAAAGTGAAACATTACCCAAGTTTGCATGAACATGCCAATACAATTAATTTATGATGTACAGGTATATATCATTATCACCTATGAAGTACAAGTAGGCTACACATCATTTTGATTATCAAGTAGTTCAAGTATGCACAAGATATTGCAGAGATATATTATTACTAGGTTCAAGCAAACAGAGTTCTATGAGTGATTAAATAATCCTAGAGACAATTACTAGACACAAATCACAAATCCTGTGACTCTAATTAAGCTATTTAAAAAAAATTATTATTACTGGCCTTGTCAGCAGATTCATAACTTGAATCATAGAGAGACACACCATGACTTCACTACATTAGCGTTAAATGATAACAAAGAAATGATATACATTAACATTTTTTTATATATATAATTTTTTTTTTTTTTGGGGGGGGGGGAGTGAGGGAAGATTCTGGAAGAAAGTGTGAATGTGTTACATTACTTATAATTTTTCCTTGATTACTAATTTACTGATTATCTATCACTGACAAGACCTGTATGCAGAGATCTATTATTTATTTATTGTATTGTATTTATATATTTATTGTTATTAATATTATTATTGGGGGAAATCCACTTAATAGACCTTGAGCATGTCCACAGATGAGTGAAAAACTCTGAATACTATTAATAATAAAATTATGAAGTAAAAATTAATAACATTTAAAGATGCAATGATATTGCTGAGTAAAGTCCAAGTGAAGCAGAAAACAGTTTTTTTTTTTTAACAAAGATAAGTATGAAAATGTGTAGGCTAGCATTTGGGTTTGCTCTAATAAAAATTAGCTTATAGCTGTAAATTAGTGTAATACTCAATAGAATTAATCACATTGCAAAACCTGAATATTCAACTTGAACAAAATGTATAGTTGACATGCAGATGTGATTTCTTGGACTTGCATATATGATATATATTAGGGCCTATATAAAGTGAAATGTTGTCCCAGCATTTCTTAATGAAATATAATCCATCAGCAAGATACATTGATATTTTTTTTACATAGGCCTAATTTAATTTTTTCTTAATAACTCTAGAAATGGTTTCTAGGCATGCAAAATCCAAATATCTGTAAAAAGCTTTTTGTTTTTTATAAAATTTATTCTACAAGAAGGAGGTCTAAAGCTCATTCATCATTTTATTTGCGAATTTACAATTTAAAAAAAATCTTTCATTTCTTTACAACATAGATGGTCTGACATTAATGTATCACTATCAGGGTTAAATTTTTTTGTTAGTATTATTATTTCAATTTAAAGTTACAGATGTTTCAAAACCAGTAATAACTAATATAAATATACAATGCAATGATACAGATTTATTTATTTTCCATCTAAACTACACCATAGAGTATTTTGTCACTATCAAAATATCATTAATTTTGTTATTAGTTGCAGAAATAATAACTATTAACACATTTGTCAGAACTGGCATGAATTTGCCAGTTTGTTTCGAAGTAGAATTTAAAAGTAAGAAATAAAGTTTTAACTAGAGTTGTGTAGGCCTTATTCTAAATCTAAAGTAAAACCACACTGCTTTGCTAATGTCCTGTTGTCATTGCTGTCTCCTCCCCTTCCTCTAGTTATTTATAATTATCTAGAGTGGTACCTGAAAATTCTGTATTATAATAATTATAAAATGTGGACGTTGGACATATAAAAGAACATGCTCTAGACACGTGCAAAACACACGTTACGACTTTTATGCAGATACATATCTAGCGCTTGTTGAGGGGGGGGGGAGAAGGTGGGGGTATCATCCGGTTTGGCTGGGAAGTACTTACCAAGTTTCTGGACCAGCATTAACATTACACCTCCAATATGGAGATCACCTTTCACACGAAGGGTGCATTCTTCCTGCACGTCGGTTGCATAGATGGTTAGGTTCCATGAACCATCCACACGTCCGGCATCTGCCACGAAAGCCATCGTTTTTGTCGTTTTCTTTTTAACTTAGAAGTTAGACACAGTATTCCGTAGGTTATCGTGTCGACTGGTGGGTTTGTTGTTTCTTTTTATTAAGCCAGAGGTTGTTTAAAAAAATTAAAATAAAAGTACACACACTTGCACAACTCCAAAGAAAAATAAATCCTTTGTAGGGGTGTTTAATTCAAGACTCTACTCCAGTAAGGTGTACTCCGACGAAGACATCATTCTTCGAGAACACACATTCCTTAACAGTGAACATTGTTGAAGTTCATCGGAGAGAAGATACATTAAACTTCAGATATCTAAAATTCCACAACAAAGTGGCGACCACAGCCGTTCAAAGCAAACCTATAAAACAGCCTAACACAAATTTAATAAATAAACTATCTTGCAAGTAAAACTTCAAAATGAATCACCAAATAAGTAAACTGTAAGAACAAAATTTTAACCAGTGTTGTGAACTGGAAATTTTAGCCAGCACTCGCTACTCGACAATCCGTATAGCGACTGAGCTGTATGTATCTAGGTCATAGGACTAGCGGCGAAAGCGGTCAAAATATGTTCCGAAATCACATAACAAGATATATCACCAACACCACATGCTTCCAGGATTGCACTTACGCGTAAGGACTGAGGAAAATAACACTGTTGTATGTAAACAATAGTCGTTTATATCGAAGTCATAATTTTAGTCTTACAGATTGTTCCACCCACAGTGACTCAAAAGTCCCTATTAGGAAATGGGTAATGTGTTGCTGCAACCGAATGAATCTGTAAGCGCAGCATTCATTGGCTGAATTGCAAACCCCTCCTTCCGCAGTGTGTGTTCTCACCTTCGCTTCACAGTATTAGAAACTTACATGCATAGAAGCAAGTTTAATTGAATTATAGCTGAATGACTTCAGTCGTTAATGAATAATTTCTTGTTTAAATCTTAGGTTTGAGCAGTGTCTTCCCAATGCGGGGAATCCCTTCCTCCCCCCCCTCTCCACAACCATTACACACTCTAAATTCCTTGCCCAAGGTAACCAATCAGTATTATGGCAAGTTGATGGATGCCAACTTGAAGCGTCATCGAGGAAGAGCACACAGCGGTAAAGGTATATCAATGACGTCATAAAGGATTCCTAGCCTCATATTGAAGTGTGCATTAGGATACGAACTCCTTTGTATTGGATTGGATCTGAATGTGAAATAAATATCTAACCCTCACATTTTATAAATGCATACATAAATTATAGCATAACTTTTGCTATTTTCAGATAATTACATTAAAAAGAAACGGGGTGGCAAAAGCTTTCGAGCTATTTTTCTTTCAGTTTTCTATAATACATATTATTATTAACGGCAATGTTGGAATTTTGAACATTGCAACAATTTGTTTTCAGTTTGTTTGTTTTTATTCCTAAATTCTCTTTACTTTCCCTTTTTCCTATGAGTTTGCTCTATTATAACCAATTTGTTTGGGGAAATTGTTTATACCAAAAGCGTAATATTTAACTGGCGTCCTATTTTACAATTATTACTCAACTAATACTAAAATAGCATCTTTGGTGACGTCATTGTACATGCTGATTTTCAAAGTAATGCTTCTATCAACATAAATTGTATTTTTCTTATCAGAAATGATAATTCTGACCTGTAATATAAAGTTTTCCATTTAAAAAAAATAGTGGGTTTTTTTTGTACTTTTTGTTCTTGAATTTTAAACACTTTATATATAATGCAGCAATAACACCGTTAAACTGAAATGAGCACACTTCTGATGATAATAGCTATTTTGGTTTTTGTGTTTGTGTTGTCTTATCCACAGATTGTGGAGTCTGGCATTTGACTCTAGAGAGCGCAGCTAGATTCATGTCCAACTGGCAGACGTACTTAGTTTTTTTTTAAAAACCACACCAATACGGCGTCTCTTAATTGCGCTCTAGCTCACCGGATGAGACAAATAAAATAATTCAGTGTGCTACACATTAACACACTAAAAACCTGTAACAATTAAAGTCAGGCATGGGTAAACTGACAGCCAAAGCCTAGGCAAAATTACATTTTTTTTTCCTTGCTGACGTCTCCCCTCAGAAGCCGCATTAGACTTTTTATCGTGAGATATTCTCGGTCTTGGGTTGATTCTGGAAAACTTCCTCTCCTCACTGGATTCTGGAGAGGGGAGACTGGTGTTGTCTTGGTGGGGGTATTTGTCACATGTTATTGTAGAGAGAGAGACCAACGAGAGACAGAGACCAGACAGGAACAGTGACAGAGACACAGAGACCAGAGAGAACAGTGACAGAGACACAGAGACCAGAGAGGAACAGTGACACAGACAGAGAGAGAGAGAGAGAGAGAGAGAGAGAGAGAGAGAGACTAATATAACCATTCAAAAAAGCACAGCGTGACATGATCTGAGGCGAGAATTACTCAGGAACAAAGAGTGTGAGTCACGTTGCAATTTCAACAGATTCCATGCTCGCAGACACGTTGGAGGTGAGATTCACCGGCAGGCTGGGACCGTCAGGACCGCTCGCAGACATTGACGAGTCATCTTTATATGAGTGATAGAGTGATCATCATTCTAATGCTCTCTTTCTCAGTCAGTGGAGTGAGAATGTGCCAGCAGGCTGAATGCGTGGACTGTGAATATGTGAATAATTTTTATCTATCTATCTATCTATCTATCTGTCTGTCTATCTATCGATCTATCTGTCTGTCTGTCTATCTGTCTGTCTGTCTGTCTGTCTGTCTATCACTGACTAGTATTTGAAAATTACCATAAATACAGGAATCAAGCAAAGTCTCAGAGATAAATCATACATCCTTCTATAACCTGTTATAGTGCATGTGCACTAGTGTATGAACTTAATGAGTGAACTGTGACTAGTCACGGAGAAGACGACCCTTACTGAGTGACTGCTTATAAATTCCCAGCCTGATGCTTTAGTTAATTATCAAGACTATCGGGCAGGTATTTAATTTCTTCCTCTTCTTAAACACTTGTTTAGGAGGAGTAAATCTCTATTTAAATCTCTTGCTCAGAGGTTAGTCAGCCCCCACTCCCCAATCATCCACTCCTTTCACTATTGCCATCAGTAATTATTGCTCCACCTACCATCAATAATTCTCCCTTACCACCACCAATTGTACATCTTGCCATCTGAAACTGTCCCCCCCTCCCCACTACACATTTATACTCTTCCTAATATTACTAATTGAACTACTCGCCATCTGAAACTGTCCCCCCCTCTCCCCACTACACATTTATACTCTTCCTAATATTACTAATTGAACTACTCGTCATCTGAAACTGTCCCCCCCCGCCTCCCCACTACACATTTATACTCTTCCTAACATTGCTAATTGAACTACTCGTCATCTGAAACTGCCTTACCATTCCCCTCCCCCCTCCCCTCCCCTCAAATATACATTCTTCCTACTTTTACTAATTACTGGGCTTGTTATCTGAAACTGCCCCTCCAAGACAACCGGGTTTTTTTTTCGAGAATTGGTTTCGTTTGACTAACATTATCTTCGACCATTTTTCCTTCACGAGAATGTGATGCATAAAGCTGGTATTTTCTTCAATGAGTAATTAACTAAGTGATTTGTTTGTATGTTTGTTTAGCAACCCCTTCTAATTGTAACTGATTTGCGGGCGGTTCTTGACTGATAAATTAATTTTGTAATAAAAAGTTTGTAGACATATTTGTATATTCTGTATTTATTTATTTATAATTTGTTCAGTCGCTTTATCTTAGCCTGCTAAACTAAATAACTATGCATTGTTAAACAATTAAATAAGTAATTTCAATCTGGAGAGTATTCTTTTAGCGTTTTGTTAACTCTCTCTCTCTCTCTGTCTCTCTCTGTCTCTCTCTCTGTCTGTCTCTCTCTCTCTCTCACACACACACACACACACACACACACACACAAATCTGAACATTTAAATATTTATATATCAGAAACTAAAACCAATATATATATATATATAAAGATCTGTTTTGCTTTCTCCCATCTAAAGATAATTTTGATTTTATTATTTTTAAAAATGATGAATCCCATGTGTCATAAAGTCAGCGAAAGGGCTAAAAATAACTCATCAGAAGGAACCATCATAAACACATCGTGGAAGTTTCAAGTTCCAAATCATACAGGAAATGAAAGAAATGGAAAGAAGAAAAAAATTGTAAAATCAATACAGAATCAAGGGGGAAAACTCCATAACTAGTCTCACTGCTTACATGCTTTTACTTATTAACTCTGAATATTCCTCAATTACTGGTATAAGTCTTCGAGTAAACTTTCATGTTAGTAGACGTCCATGCAGGATCACTGCAAGCAGCGATCATAATGATTTACCTCCCTTTTCTTTGCTGCAAAATATTGTCAATCGATGAGTAATAATAATCTATTATGTTACGTTATATGCACTTAATAAATTTTAATGCATATATTCTGTCAATGAATAATGCATTTTGTGATTTAACGTTTTAATTTCAATCTTAGTTCATTTAGGTCCGACTGTCGCTCTGCCAAATGCGACAATGACAAAATAATCTTTTATCTGCAAACTCAACAAATGGAAAACATAGCCTGCTTACCAGCCAGTCAACTCTATTTAACACCAGGGGCTGATTTATTCTAAGAACTGAATACACGGTCTGTCAACAGTTAATTTATCAATGGGTACAGATTTTCTTCTTGTTTTCTGGTTATTGTTTTTTTTATAATTGAAAAAAGTGCTATATGTGTACTTTTAATGAGCGAAGAGAATTTCTAACTGTGGTTATAAATCTTATAAAGTTACGCTAGTACACCGATAACATGCATTAATTCCTTTTAAATATACATATTCAGCCAAAACGAATAGATCTCTCTGTGTAAATTAGATCTCTGTGTAAATTACATTTCTCTGTGTAAATTAGATCGAATGAGTGACGAATGAATCTTTTGTAATACGTTTCACCTGTGGTCACGAGTCGTTTCTGTCAATGATCAGAGTAAATGGGTACTTTGCAAACGTGTTTTAGCCAATAGCTTCACGTATTTTTAATCTTGAAAGTCCCGACTGTAAAGGGGAAAGTGACGAACACCCATTCTGCTATGATGATTATTAATAATTGAATCTAAATTCATATTAATTTTTAAAATCCCAATAAGACGCCCAACTTGTCTTCCACTTTTCGGATTACCTGGCGTTGTAGAACTCTACCTTTTAGTCACAACATATAGATGGACGTTCTACTGACACATAATTGTCTCCCCGCAGGTGGATCTTCTTACTAAAGGAGTAATTCGATCCGTCTTTAAGTTATTTTAACGAGTCCAATTTGAATCTATAAACTTATTCTTGAATTATAAGTGACAGGGAACAGTAAAATGCGCCCATTCATATTTATTTGTATCTTGAAATTAGTTTTCAATTTTACTGTTTCTATTATTGAATGTTATCTGTTTCCCTTATCTTCATTAATTATTTCTGAATGACTGTTAATTGGTATAGGCTGGGTGTGAGCTGTATATGGATGGATGATTGCTAATTATATAACTGGGAGAGATAACGTCACAGACCCTACAGGGTAGCATCAACTAACTTACTTGTTGCTGTGTTGAATGAATTTCTAAAGCAAGGGATAAGATAGGAGTGACTTAGGCCACAGGGCTACTACCAGTGTTCAAACTAGATTCATAAATAATAATTCTGATAATTAATGCTGATAATAACCCCACATGTGACAACTGGGAACTCAGAACAACAGTTTAAGAAAGATTATGTCAAGGGTGAATGATTTAATCTGCAAATGGAAACAGTAAATGGTGAGATTTAGAAACTTAAAATGGGTGGCCGATTTCCTTGTCTGTAAAGATGAAAGTGAAAAAAGAATTAAAATTAATTTGTTTATGACGTCTATTTTCTCTTGTGTGACGTGATAGAGGGCTGTATGCTTGATGCGCGAGTTATGCCACCAAGTACATATTTAACATCATGGATGTGGTGGGCAGCTGTCCAGCTGATTTAAGTTTATTCTTCCCTCGGGCTGCGCAGGGAGTGTGGGAATGTGCAGGGAAATTTGGGATAGTGCAGAGCAGGAAAGTGTGGGACTCTAAAGGGAAGTGTGGCACTATGCAGGGAAATATGGCACTGTGTAAGAAATGTGGGACTGTGTAGGTTACTGTGGGCGAGCATGATCACAGTGCAGATTATACATATTTTAAATACTTAAGCAAATCATTCACATTAGACACTGATATTAAATGGAGACATTGCTTTTAACTATGACTCTCTAACCACCTTTAGAATGGTACAAACTCATTGATTCGTCATCTTTTTTCCAAGGTACGAAATTGATTCATGCTCTATTTCAATGGTACGAGCTCATTGATTCGTGATCTTTTTCAATGGTACGAACTCATTGATTCGTGATCTTTTTCAATGTACGAACTCACTGATTCGTGATCTTTTTCAATGTACGAACTCACTGATTCGTGATCTTTTTCAATGTACGAACTCATTCGTGATCTTGTTCAAAGGGTGATTAATAGATTTAATAGTAGTATGTTCTGTTAAGTATAGTTAAGTATGTTCTGGCCTACTGAATATAACTATTCCTGCATGTTTACTTATTTTTTTTATTCCTGCAGGGAATCTGCAAGTCCCCACGTGGTAACGACTGCTTGTCAGCACGTGCAAACAGAACAGGTAGCTGCGCTACCAAGCACTTTTACCAATGACTGGGTAACGCAGCTTACCTCAGATGCGCACTGTCGTGTTGGGTAATCAGTCATACAAATTTAGTTCGTACGCTGTCATTGGCGAAATAACGAGTCTGTCATCCAATCACATGTGGCGTAATTGTTCAACGGCAATAATTCTCTAGTTTTTTAACGCAACAGTTTGCAATCGATTGCGAGCAGATGTTTGACCCCCGAAAAAAAAAAATCACGATGCAACCCATTTTCTTTGTCAGGGCGTGGCACTTTAAACAGTAGCCTTCTGGTACAGAGAGACTTGGCGCAGGGCGAAACTACGGTGTCTAATGTCAGAAGGGGGATAACTGTCTTTGTGCAGATTATCGACATTTTTTTTGTTGTTGTTTTGTTTTTGCAGGGTCTGCCAATTTCTATAGAAATGCTAGAGCGGGTCACTGTGACTACAATAAAGAGAAATGACACCCACTCACCCCAACTCCATTGCACCCTCGATTCATTTTAAATTTTCGTTAGCGTAACATAACTGAAACTTAATACTTAACTGAAATACACTAACGGGTATATTTTATCGAATAAACATTAATTCAGGAGTCGCTTGCTTTGCCATTTAAAACAATAGACATCAATATACATGTAGAGGTAAAATATTTAAAATATTATAATAAATTATTTCTTGATTAAACGATCCTCTGTGTCATCATGTCAATGGCAAGCTTATTGCATTAAAATATTAAATACCAAAGTCAGTAAACCGTTCCAGTTATATTTTCTATCAATGCGTATTCGTAGTTTTCTGTAAATACAATTATTTATTTTATTATGCATTTGTTGGACATATTTTTTTTTGTAGCTTTGGCTGGTGGATAAAATAGAGGTTGTATCAATAATATGCGACTATTTACAAGCAATTATTGTGACGGGTTGAACAACACTACTGCGACCAAAAAAAAAGGAAAATAGGATGAAATCGGCTCCAACACTGCCTGAGCAACAAATTAGAGCTGAGACACATTAGGAAATTATTCGTTTCTTTCTCGCACTTAATACCGGTGCTGAATGGTACTCCCTTGTTTTGATTTTTTTTGAAGTCGCTTCTGTCTGGTCAAACATCAATTGTTTTCAGGAAACTTCTAATCTAAGGGTTCACAACACTGCGGTTAGGGTTACAGCACTGAGGTTCCAAACACTAGTTAGGGTTAGAGCACTGAGATTCAAAACACTGTAGCTAGGGTTAGAGTACTGATGGTTCCAAACAGTGTAACTAGGGTTAGAGTACTGAGGTTCCAAACAGTGTAACTAGGGTTAGAGTACTGAGGTTCCAAACAGTGTAACTACGGTTAGAGTACTGAGTTTCAACAGTGTAGGTAGGGTTAGAGTACTGAGGTTCCAAACAGTGTAACTAGGGTTAGAGTACTGAGGTTTCAAACAGTGTAGGTAGGGTTAGAGCAATGAGGTTCAAAACACCGTAGCTAGGGTTAGAGTACTGTGGTTCCAAACACTAGTTAGGGTTAGAGCACTGAGGTTCCAAACACTAGCTAGGGTTAGAGCACTGAGGTTCCAAACAGTGCAGTTAGGGTTAGAGCACTGAGGTTCCCAACACTAGCTAGGGTTAGAGCACTTGAGGTTCCCAACACTAGCTAGGGTTAGAGCAGTGAGATTCAAAACACCATGCCCCTGCTGCCAGCTACCACTGCCATTTGTACATCTGAGTAAGTTTTGATTCATTTAGTTTTTGCTGATATATATATATGTCATTGATTTTGCTTAGGTGAGAAGAAAGGATAACTATTATTCGAAATTCCACATCTTCATGTCAGTCATTTGTCTAGTCTCGAAAAGTTTGCTTTTGGCAGGTTCTAGACAAGAACTAGGAACAGTATGACTATGCAATTTACACATACTACCATCTATAGTGAACATCCTTTTTTTTTTTTACTATAAGTCAGAACCGTATCCACTGTTGATGAACATTGACGTACACATTGAAAATTTACACAAATTTACAGAAACCTATTTTTCTAGAGACTGCCCACTCCCTGAGCTTTAAAAGTATTATAGCTCTCCTAAAAATAAGACCATGTTAAGTTGACTCATGATTATAAAAGATGACCTTATTAAATTTGAAATATTTTGTATACTCTCCTCCACCAAGTTAAACTAGTTGTAATGTTTTATTGGTTTCTGGTCAGTTTGAGAATTAATGCTTTAAAATTTCAACCAAACATAAACAACACAACTATATCCGTCTCATGCAAACTGTGTCAATGACGCAATAACTATATACTCATGTCATGCAAATCATGTCAATGACAATAACTATATCGTGTCAAGCAAACTATATCAATGAATAGGAACTACATTCAGAGATTCAGTTTGCCTTGGGAATGTTTTAACGTGGCACAAAGGTCGTTGCGCAGGGACATTTACCTGTCAATGGTGCCTGTTTTGCCCTCAGATGGTGTCAGACATGTCAATCAGCAGCTATATCATACGCCCCTCTAAGCTCGCGTCTATTCCAGTGCAGTGTGGCGCGAAAATCAGTCAGTGTAGTTGTTTAAAAAGGTAGCGTGATCATGCCGTCACTTTGCACGAAGCACACTACAAAACAACAAAACAAACGGAAACACTCCCTTCCAAGCAAAAACAAAACAAACGAAAACACTCCCTTCCAAGCAACAAGAAAACAAACGAAAACAACAAAACCACAAATCGGAGGTAAATTTGTTTTTGTTTATTTAAAATAAAGAAGCTGGAATAAAACATTTACTATCAAACAACGTCCCTGACCTTGAGACATGGATTAGGGCATTAGGCTATAATCTGTCCTGTGTCAACATGGACGTCGTCCATTACTATTGTTGCTGACACTGATATGATACTACTGCAGCTCACAGTAACAATGATAAACAGAATGACAATAACAAGCAACAACTGACAGCGAAGAAAGTAATAAACAAGAAAACTGATTTAAAACAGGCAGCTGCTTCAATTAAACCAAGGGTAAAGAAAAACGTTGGGGGGGGGGGGGGTGAGGGGCGACACCACCTTTGAACGCATTATACAAACCACTCGGATCGTAATGTTGTCGTTCATTCGGATCCGCCTGAAAACTAAATGAATTTCAAATGCATTGGCATTGAATGGGGATTGGATGTGTGTAATGGGAGGAGGGGGTGGGGAGACAAGGGAAAAAACCTCGTCAACTAAGAATGGCAAAAGACCAACACACTTATCAGGTCAGCGTCATTTCTTTACGTCTGACTTTGTCCTTTCGTCGTGTCAGCAACGCGTTGCCTCCTGTCATGTCAGCAATACGTGGCCTGAACGGAGCCTATCCTCCACGCTCAAGACTGATTCACAGGAAATAATTTTCTCTGCTTATTGTTTGCATTTCTTTCATGTGCGTTTACGTATGAATGAACTGGAATGCGAACATAAAAGAGGGGGAGAGAAGTAGGGGATGAGGTGGGGCGGACATGGATAATATTGTACATCCCACGAAGATCTTTAAAAAAATAAATAAGACAAAATAAAGTTTAAAATCCTACTAACCAAAAACAAATAAACAAGAAAAATAAAATAAAAACTCAACTAGAAAAAAATATTAAAAAAAACTCCACCAACAAAGCATAAATAAACAAGTCAAAATCACATTAAAAACATCAACCAACCAAAGCACAACCAAATCACAAATAAACAAGACAAAATCAAATTCAAAACCTCAAACAAGAGAAACAAGACAATATACGATTATTCAACAACTCCAACCAACCAAACACAAATTATTAAAAATAAATTAAAAAAACAGCCAGCCAAGCGCAAGTAAACAAGATAAAATACATTTTAAGAAACCCAAGCAACCTAACAAAAAAATAAACAATACAAAATAAACTTTTAAAAACTCAAAGAAGTCAAGGAAGAAGAAACAGACTTTTAAAGTACCATCTTGAATGTGCTTAGATTTTTAGATAAAATATAATAAAATAAAATCTACCGCACACACTAACCTTTAAGTAGAGAATAAAATCATTTTTATTTCTGTTAAGCCAAACAAGTCACCCAAAGTTTACCAAATGCAGTGATAAGGATGATATATTAATTTTATTACCTTAATGCTACTGAGTCAGCCCATGCAATAAACAATTTTTACAACTAAGGAAAGAAAAGTTATAAGAAACAAGCAACATATCTGTGGAGAAAGAGAAAGAAAAATACAACCCTAAACAAACTCTTGGTATAACCTTGTGATTTACAATCGCTAAAATTACAACAATGCAAGCCACTCCAATAAATCCGGAAAGATTGTGATTGAAACTAGTGAAAAGACGAACAATCATTTAGTAGATAAAGACCATTTATAATTGAAAGCGGCGACAATGATTTAATTCTTGGTGTCAGCCCACCACCACCACCACCCTACCATCATTATCACTATCACCAGCACAATTCCTGGGTTCGAAAAGGGCGTTTACTAGTTATTGTTTCCATTTGTGATAATTCCCTAATTCCTTTCTTGAGTGTTATCATATTTCCCTTGAAATAAATCCTAAGCTTTAGAATCACTATGTATACAAGCACGTGTCTATGTGTGTTTGTGTCTAAATACGTATGTCTGTCTGTGTGTCTATGTATGTTTGTGTCTAAATACGTATGTCTGTCTGTGTGTCTATGTATGTTTGTGTCTAAATACGTATGTCTGTCTGTGTGTGTATGTGTGTTTGTGTCTAAATACGTCTGTCTGTCTGTGTGTGTATGTGTGTTTGTGTCTAAATACGTATGTCTGTCTGTGTGTCTCTGTGTGTTTGTGTCTAAATACGTATGTCCCTGTCTGTGTGTATGTGCCTAATCTCTGTTTATGCGTGTTTATGTCTGAAGATCTGTGTGTGCGCGTCTGTCTGAGTGTCTCTGAGTGCGTCTTTGTCTATGCATATCTCTGCGTGTCTGTAAGCATATTTAAGTGCACGTAGTGAGCTGTTAGTAAAACTGTTCAACAAGAAATTATAAAATGAAACGCGCCCTCAATCATCTCCCCTTTTTTAAAATTAAACTGTCATCAGCATCAAAGTACCATCTTCATCAGTCAACAAATTAAAGAATGGTAATGCAAAATATTATTCTGTCAAAATATATTCTATACTAAACAAAACAGACAAAACAGAAAAATAAAGCAGTTGAGTGAAAACATTTAGAATGCAGCTCTTAGACTTTTCTTTATACTCTTTGTCGCAGAACATTTATGTAAGTCTGTTTGCTGAAAAATTAAAACCATTGATTACTTAAACCGGGAGCGTGTACTCGCACACAAATAAGAACCTGCTGATAAACAAGGTAGAGCGATGTCATTGTGTTCATAGATATCTTTGTAATGTCAATATGTGACAGCACACAGTGTAATGCTGGTGACAGTGTAATGCTCTCTAGAAAACAGTGCTTAATGCAATGCATGTCTAGATAATAGCTCATGGACCACCACCCCCGACACACACACACACACACACACACACACACACACACACACACACACACACGTAATGCAGATCTGTGTGCTGAAACATTGGTTTCAAACCCTAACTTCTCACCCCTATAGTCTATAAAACTCTATATACTTCTTCGTCAGCAAGAATTTAGCTACAACCACTGAACTTGTACAAAAGATTAGCCTGGCCAATACACTAGCAATCTTAGACCATGTTGTCTATCATCACAGCCAGCAATCTTGTTTGAGATTTCCTCTTAAAATCTACAGCCAACCAGAAGATGCCTTCCTGGGAAGAAGTACCATAGTGCACCTATAAACAGAACTGTCTAGAGATTGAGGGCTCATGTAAGACCGGCTCTCATCATAAGAACTGTTTTGAGATTGAGGACTTTATGTAAGACTGGCTCTCACCATACGAAGTGTTTAGAGATTGAGGATTTTAGTAAGACCGGCTCTCAACAAAAGAACTGTCTAGAGATTGAGGGCTCATGTAAGACCGGCTCTCATCAAAAGAACTGTCTAGAGATTGAGGACTCGTGTAAGACCGGCTCTCATCAAAAGAACTGTCTAGAGACTGAGGGCTGAAGAGACACAAGCTAAGAGGAAGTGTAGCTGGCAAAACCCCTTGCTACCTAACTGTACTAACCCCTATATCTACTTAACTGTATTATTATATCCTTATTGTTTGCATGTTTATTACTGTATTAAGTGTTTTGTTTACTGTATTTACTCTGCCCATGTACCAAGTGACCTCTTTGTACCCTTTTGAAGTTAATCTTTTCACATCTATGCCTCTACTCAGGTGTTGAGAGAGTGAGATGTGGATACAAGCCATATCTACATATCTTAGGTCTGTCTATCAGCCAGGCGTTCATCCGATCACGTCATTTGTAGACTTGGTTAAAGCTGCAGGGTGTGAGAAAAGTGACCGGGACACACAAAATGCCAGCATTCCATGTCGCATTTATCCACCAATATGCCACAGACATTACTACTACTACTATGTGTATTATTATAACTGTCCTTTTCATTCACGAAATTAAAAATACAAAATGGAATGTTGTTTACCACAAATGGTATGGTGCAGGTCAACTAAAACAAAACAGAAAGAAAGAAAATCATAAAACAGCCCCTTTTGAGCAGGACAAATATTAATGGACGGACTAAATAAACAACCACGTGACTCCCCGACAAGCGCGCCAAACAATTCAACGTACACAAAGAGACCTACATAGCAGACATATTTGTACTATAAATGAGATGTATACTGTATCGTTTCTGCTGCATTGTTCACGATCTATGTCAGTTATCTACCACCACCTCTCCCGTGATTTTCCCTCCCTCCTTCTCTAGCTTTTCTGTTCTTAGCATAATCGTGCTGCAACAGCTAACCGGCGACCACTCTCACGTTCCTGAAACTCGTGCCGCCTCCTGGCTTTTGGTTGGGTTAAGGTGTCAGCCTGGGAAACTGGTGAGAAACTGAAATGTCCCTGTCACATGGGTATTATTTACAGCAACGAGAAGTGCTGTCGCAATTGTTTTAGCAGATCCTGGGAATCGGCGTGGTTTGGATAAGCCTCCACGGCGCGCCTGACTGACAGGAAACTGGTTTGCATATCCCCAAGCTGGAACAAAAAAAACAACAACAAAATGTCTATTACATCTGCGGTCTCGTAAGAAACACATACAGAAGTGAAGTTTTTTGTTTTCCTAGGGAAACAAGAAAAGATTGCAATGCATGGTGTAAATTAAATATTAGCGTGCACATGAAATGAAATTACCAGATATTTTATTTATAATAATTTTAATTTAGCATGACATAGTAACAAATTTTGTTTGACATCTTTTCTTCCCTGATGTGAGCTGATGGTATGGGGCGAATTTTAGAATCGTTGTCTAGACCATTATTTGTCTCAACGATACAACATCTAAACATTTATAGTTTTTGTCCCTCCCCACCATTTAAGCATCTTTTCTGGCAAGTCTTCGACACCCACGATAGTTACACCCTACTGCTGTCAACAAATTAGGTCACCAGGCCACATTTCAGTCCCGATGTGTGACAGTAGCCAAACTCAAGTCTAGTTTGTGACAGTGGCCAAAACGCAAGTCTGGTTTGTGACAGTGACCAAAACACAAGTCTACTTTGTGACAGTCGCCTAACATAAGTTTATTTTGCAACCGTAACCACAAACAAGTCTACTTTGTGACAGTCAGAAATATTTTGACCGACTCCACACACTTCATTTCCCTGTGCTGTAGCAGTAGCTATACATCGTACAATGTAACAGAACTAACAGAACATAAAACCTGGTTTGTTGCTACAGCAGCCACACACAGTTTGGCTGTGATGGTGGCAAAACGACTTACTTTGCTGTGATGGCAAAACGACTTACTGTTGTGATGGTGGCAATACGACCTACTTTGTTGTGACGATGGCAAAACGACATATTTTGCTGTGGTGGTGACAAAACGATATACCTTGCTGTGATGATGACAATATAACTTACTTTGTTCTGATCGCTGGAATACGACCTACTTTGCTGTAATGGTGGCAATACGACCTACTTTGCTGTGATAGTGGCAATACGACCTACTTTGCTTTGATAGTGGTAATACGACCTACTTTGCTGTGATAGTGGCAATACGACCTACTTTGTTGTGGTGGCAATATGATATACTTTGTTGTGATAGTGGCAATGCGACCTACTTTGATGTGATAATAAGCACAGGGTTCAATTTGTGAAGGTATCCACATTTTAGTATGTAGCAAACAGCAACAGTTTACTTTGCAACACCTGCCATAGCCTACTCTGTGTCAGTAAATATAACTTATTATGTCACAATCGCCACAAATTTTATATTATGACATTAGTTTCACGGCTTACCTCTCTGGCAAAGTCAAACTGCTTACCCCCAAAAAAAAAAAAGAATCAACCCCCCCCCCCCCAACAATAATCGAACCAAAGGAAGAAACCAGTCGAGTCTCGGGTTACGAATGAGTTCCATTCTTAAGGACCACTGAAATGCGATGTGATACATAAATAGGAAATTTTATGTAAATATACACCTGCGTTAATATAACACTGGCAAAAATAATGCCACGTGACTTTGATTTTATTGGGAGAAAGCCAATGTAACAAAATACAGTAAATTGCAGAACATCAATCAAACCATATAATGGACGAGAGCACGAGTTAAAAACACATTCCTACACATCAACACCTGTTAACATTCGTTTTCCTATTCATCTGTGGCTGAACTATTTCACCTTTCACCTACGTAAGTAGTGAAGAAAAGACGTCACTGCACTTATATGTAGATATAATTGAAATGTAACTTGAAATTGAATCATTTAAAATTACTGGGCTTGTTTGTATCGTCTGGTATGTGTAAGTCAAGACTACCGTAGACCGAGACCCAACTGGTTTTTTTTTTTTTTTTATAAGCATGTATTTTGTAAATTATTAATTATACAACGCAAGAGACCTGAATAAATCACATGTACTTTATCTCTTCAAGTTCTGTCAAAATATCCTTCTCGTTAATACAATGGGTTTCAGGCAAAACTGATTCAAGTCTCAAGACAAAATGAAATCATGGAACGCATTAATTTAAATTAATTTACCCTTATAGGCAAACAATTTGGTCAACTGTTTTAAACTTATTAAACCTCTTGATTTTATTTGTTTCTATTTACTTCAAAATTAAATAATTCAGTCTTGATAATGACCATTATAACAATGTCCAATAGTCCACTTTAGTCTCCACTATAAACGAAGTCTCTAAGACTTGCGCGCGCGCGCGCACTCACTCACTCACACACACATACACACACACACACACACACACACACACACACACACACACACACACACACACACACACACACGCACATATCAGGTAAAGACAAAGATAGCGTTACTCTAAAGCTACTGCTCCCAGACAAATGATTAAAGATTGAAAGAAAAGAACTAGAAATAAAAAAGAAATAAAGAGAAATAAAAGAGAATGTAATAGAAATGAAAGATAAATGTGAACAGAAAAAAATACAGATTGAAAAAAGAAGAAAGTGATAAAAGACTGAAGATTGGACGAGAACTGGCATTTGCCAAGATGGATGCAAAATAAAAGAGATCCACAGAACATAACCTAAACCAGTTAAAAATGAGTGAGAATGGTTCAGGAAGCGAGTGTGAAATTTCATTTCCTTCTTTTAGCAAAAAAGAGGAAAACATAGAAGATTAAGTGTTAAGCTTTGAGCAATGTGCTATGAGATAGGGGGTACCAAGAAAACTGTGGCTTAATTACCTAGTGGCAAATGAAAAGACAGGATAGTATGGTCTTTGAAGAAGAAGCCATGACATATGAGACACATAAGACCGAATTGTTATTGTACTTCAGAGTGACAAGTGAGAAATATGGACTTAGGTTTCACCAGTTTAAGAAAGAGCAAACTGATAATTTTTACAGGCAGTTAGTAAGCTACAACATGTCTTGACCAGATGGTTAGAACAAAATAAAGTAGAGATTAGCAATAGGGAAGACGTTAGGGATCATTATGTGATTGATAAGTTACAGATATCATGTTCTCCCACACTTTTAGCTTACGTTAAGGAGAAAGAACCAAAGAGTTTGATAGATGGGTTAAAAGCAGCTGACATGTATGAAGAAATATACAGGACGTGTGTTAATAAGACAGCTAGGCATAATTTTGAACCATACAGGCCAGTCAACGAACAAGTGATGCCTAAATGACAGAGTGACAAGCAGGATAATAAACCTAAAACAGGATCCTCTCTTGCACCTCCTCCATTTAGTAAGATGAAAGATAGGGTATCCACAGTACAGACAAAGGTGTTAAGAATGAGCCAGTAGTGTGCTTTAGCTGTGGCAAACCAGGCCATATTAAACATTATAGCCCAGGTCACATAAATGTCACAGAACCAAGTGATTGATTGATTGTAGGGGGGCGCTTCCGGCTTTCGCCGCTTTCGCGCTGGCATTGCAGAACCAAGTGGTGCACCACATTTTAATTTATACATAAATGGACATTGTGTTCCAGGCCCCTGTGACACTAGCTGTAGAGTAGGGTTAGTATTACATCCTATCCCAGTGAAGAAAAGTGACGTCACTGGACAGTTTCAGGCAATGATTCTAGTCAATGGTGTAAAAGATAAAGTACCTATTGTGATGGTAGACATAGCAAGTATGTATATGGATGCATTCAGGCTGTATGTCTGTATGTGACGAGAATGCTATCAATGTATGTAAATACATTCTCAATAGTGCATGTGACGTTCTGGATGATTCTCCACCGTGTGCTTTGTGAGTACATCGAAGATTCTGGAACAGTTGTGTAATGTGCCCAGAATGAGTGTCTAACGTTTAATCAAACTTGTTGTGAAGTGATGTAAATGTCAATGCTCTTTTGATTATATTCATATGTTGTGTATTTGATTGTTGATATAATACATTTATTGTAAAATTTATTAACCTTCTTGCACATATATTAAAACTTTATGCTGGAGTAATAGAGGGAGAATGGGGCTCATTAAATATAAATAAAAGACGTATTTTTTATTACTCCTTCAGTAAGAAGTTTCCACCTGCAGAAACATTATGTGACAGTAAAACGTCTATCTTATTGTTGTGTCAATAGTAGAGTTTTACGACACCCTTATAATCCGCCTAGTGAGAGACATGTTGGTATTGAAGGAGCATTATTAATAACTATAAATTAAGATTCTCTATCACTTATAATAAGTTACGTGTTATTAATCAATAAATAATAATCATAACGAGTGATGGGTGCCCAGTTATTGAAACTTATTTCGTGAAAACTACTTTATCTTCCAGGTGGATTATATTTTTAAAAAGAGGACAATCGCACAATAAAAGTGAAAGAGTAATTCCGCAATAATGTAATTAAAATCTATTGCATTAAAAAATAGATTCATATATTAGGACGTTTTGCATATTACTTAACGTCAAATACAAAATAAGCTTCGAAAATTTGTTGGCGCCCGCCACAGTGATCTGAAAATGTGAATGTGCTCCTGACCACAATACGGTTGGGGACCACTGGCCTAACTTAACTGTTAAGATTACAGTGAAGCGAGTGCAATTCGGGTCAAGGTCAAACTTAAAAAAAGGGAAGTCACTGAGAACACGCGCTTACGCTACATGTGACAAGTCGAGGCCACAACCGAACTACGCTTGCATTTGACGAAATGAACACCACAGCAGGCCGGAGATTCTGGACAGGAACTTTAGAACTGACTTCAGGTTCGAAAAACAACAACTGCAGAGTCAAGATTCTGCGCCGCGCGTGCGTTTGTCTGTTTGTACAAAAACAAGTTTTTGCGTTTTAAAAGAAAATGACACCATTCCAACAACCCACCACCACCACCACCACCACCGGTGCCTTGTTTGGAAGGTTGAGAAACAAACTGGCATAACCCGTTTCTGCTGTCGCTTGACCTGTTTTCTTGGGAGTGCTGAGAATTAAAGCTGATTGCTATAGTAGCAGTATCTACTCCGGCTTGTAGGCCTATAACTTAGGGGGGCGGAATTATGCATATACAACCACCACCATTTCGACAATCGCATGCAAGTACGGGTCAAAACATGGCAACCATAAGTTACATCAGTGTAACTCCAAATCTACAGCCAGGACGTATCTTTCCACAATGGCGGAGTTCGGCCAAAACACCAGGAAGAGTAATGCAACAAGCCATGCAAGTGCGACAATATCCAGCCCAATTCCACTTTGCGCACAGGCGAACTAGTCGAACGTAATTAAAAGCGGGAAGGGGGTAGCGAGATGCATGTTGCATAGCGACCAAAGACTTACCGCTCTCTTCAGAGAACAGTCAACCCCCTCCCCGGAAGGCGGTATACTGTCCTAGCGATGGAAAAGATAAACCACAGAACAAGCGTGACTTCCAAGGACAAGTAATAAGTACAACCAATTTGACTTGTGACCCAGCACACAAGGTCAAACAAACCTAAAGAAACTGATCGTGACCTGTGACCTCGTTTTTCCACTGAATAAAGCGGGTAAGATGTCAATCGGTTGTCCACTGAAACGTTAGAACTGCCAACAACTCTGCAAACACACAGCAGCGTGCATGCAAACGTGTGTTTGTGTGTCTATATGTCGTTATGTGTTAATGTGTTGGATGTGTGTGTGTGTATATATATATATGAGTGTCGGATTCTGCAGTTTATCATTCTTTGGTCTGGTCAGTACTGTTCATTGTCGTTCACAAGACAAATCACTGCATGTGTTTATTCTTACAACTGTAAATGACTTCAACTGTCATCTGTTATCCTGGAGCACGAACAGTTTGCGAGTGTGTGTGTGTGTGTGTGTGTGTGTGTGTGTGTGTGTGTGTGTGTGTGTGTGTGTGTGTGTGTGTGTGTGTGTGTAGTTCTCTTTAGTTGTTGCCTGTCTGATTATAAGCACGTACCTCTCGAGACAAGGACAGTTCCAAGACAAAGCGATCACTGAACCGGTTCACATCCACACTATACTTAGATAACAGATACGTAATGGCTTGTAATACCAGTCGTCTACATTGGGGAAGCGTGTGCAAACAATTCTCAGCAAATAAAAAAACCAAACACAAACTACCCCCCTCCCCAAGCATCAAGAACCAACGTCTAAGCAAGACTAAAGCGTACAGGAAAGGAAGCAGATAAAGCAAAGACACACACACACACACACACACACACACACACACACACACACACACACACACACACACAAATAACAGCAAGTAAACTTTAAAGAAATCAAGGTACCACAAGCATCACAAATTCTCTGGTATTTCCAACTGCTCAGCAGCTGGCTGTCAATATCTTAACCGGGAGAGACCCAAACAACAGTCAATCAATAACTCGGTCAATGCAACACCAGTCTCAAGAAGGGGTCAGCTGTGAACAAAGGGCCGTAACGCGTGACCTGGACATAAAATTAATTCTAATCTGCCTGCAAGTGGTCAACTTACTCCGTCAACAAATCTAAGCATAAAGAGTCGACGATTGCAAGTCATTTCCGAAAGTATGTTTAAAATAAAGGGGAATAATTCTTGCCTGATCCGGTTCAAAATTTTATTCTTTTCTAACTACCCGCTTAAATTAGAAAAAAATCAATAAACAAATCAACAAACTGGCCTATATTGTAACTTGCGTTGTATTTTAACTTTTCAGTGAAGCTATATTTCTTAAATGATCAGAGCAGATCATTTTTCTACAACCGTATTAGTAACAGCCGAGCATCAAAGTCCCTTCACCAAATAGAAATATTTATGCATTCGCAATGAACCTCAAAAGCTGAACCTTTAGAGCCAACAGGTAATATTAAAGAAGAATACAATGCAATCTCACAAAGATGAAAGCTAAAGCACCCTCTGAAGATAACAACTAAACAAAAATAAACATAAAATAAACACATAAAAATGTACGCGTGCAGTGCTAGCTCACACACACACACACACACCACACACACACACACACACACACAGACACGTGCGTTCAGATACTTCATTTACTTCTGCAAGATAGATCGGTGCGTGCGATTCCATACAGAGTTGATGATATTTTGTATGCTGTTTAATTAAATTTTGAAATCGACGTTTGGTTCATCTCTAAAGAATTATGGAAGTTCACACGATTTAGATTTTATATATATATATACCAACCCCTAACCAGTTATTGACAATCTCAACAGTTGTGGGTATTATATCCTTGTCGGTAGTCCAACAGTTACCTGACGGTGTGCACAACGACAAGGTTAATGAACATTTTAAAGCGACCTGAACAGTAACATTCTAATGTTTATAATATTTCTCTCATGGCTGGCACAGGACACATGCTAACTAACCCCGGCCCTTTTCTGTCTTTGAAAATGGAGTGCGAACGCCGCAATGCATCGAAAACGTTTGCCACAAAGGATTTTTTAATTTAAAAAAAAAAGGGGGGGGGGGTAGTTCATCTGAGTTTTAATTTATTAGTTATCTCGACGTTGGAGGGTGGCGGGTGAAAGAAGTGCAACAGCCCTGAATCTGAATGAAGTGGGTGGGGGGGAATAAAGGGACAAAAGAAGGTAGACATCTTTGCAAACAATGGCGGATTTGTTCAGGACGAAAGCTGACGACGTACACAATTAAAACAACGATAACAACAAGTTGTCGGGATATAAGACAGGAAAGACTGATGGCACAGACCAACCCTTCATTACCACAGGTCGGCGGGGCGATTCCACACAACAGGACAAAAGAGGCCCTCGACCAATCAGGTAAGTCGGGGAACCCTGCATCAAAAGGGAGCAAAGAACACATGGCACATTTCTGTAGTTTCAACTTCCTCTACCCTGGTCCTCGCGCCAATTTTGTTTTGATTCTCTTACCTGTGGCACAGATGTCGGGCACGCGATGTAAACAAGTCCCGTTTTTTTTTTCATGCAGGGCCTGGGTGAGTTGGGTTGGGGGGACGAGAACACAGCACAGTCTGCGTCGAACATCGACCAATGTAAAGACTGTTCACTTGGTGGACTCCCCAACATTTTTATTTGTTTAAAAAGGAATTAAATGAACAAAAGTAGACCGACAAATATTAATGTTAAATTAGTAAATTAATTTCGATAATAACTAAGTTCACACGTATTTTTGAGAATACACTGATATGAGAAGTTTTGTATTGTGGTGATAGTACAACATCCAAGCTTTAATTAAGACTATCCGTGCGTGTGTGTGTGTGTGTGTGTGTGTGTGTGTGTGTGTGTGTGTGTGTGTGTCCTGAATGAAAGATGTGACTTTCTTGTCGCAGTGGAATGTTTTTGTCACTAAATGATGTTAGAAAGGAAACCCCTAATGGCTCAGAGCGGCTCGCAGGACCGTGACTGTCCACTACCAACTTTTAAGACCACTTTACGTGACTCTACTACGTACCTTTAAGACCACTTTACGTGACTCCACTACGTACCTTCATGAGGTTACTACAAGGAAAACGAAGAAAAAAACAGGACTAGCAAACACAAAAATCATTCGCGGCCAAATCTAAGCCCTTCGAAAAATAAAACAAAAATACAAATCCCTTGTGATCGGGCAGTTCCAGAGAGCATTCCGGAACCATCACGTGATAGCAAAAAGCTTAAAAATCACACTAAGGCGAAATCAAGGCTTCTACGTAGAGGCCATCAGTAACTTCCAGGCTACCATTCCACCTAGGTGGCCTGTGTATAGGGGGGACAACCCCGAATTGAAGCAGACACAACTCGGATCGTATGCTAAGGTTTCTCGAAGATCCCTATACTCGCACAAGGAGGTACGCCTACTCGCACAAGGAGGTACGCCCATATTATGATTTCATTGCGTGCGCCAAACGACGGATTAAGCCAAGTGTCCGAAGGTGGAGTAGTGCACATGGTTTTTGCCGTCTTGTCGAGTTGGCAGTCTCTGTCACCGACACCATCTGCGTGTTTCTTTCTTTCTTTTCTGGGCCTGTCTTTACAATGAGCCATTCTTCAAGTCGTGTGCGTGTGCTCATGTGTGTGTAGGTGTGTGTTTACGCGTGCTTTATCCAAGGAAAGATCGATCTGTTAAAAAATTAAATGCGTCACTTTTTTTGATGTTTGTTGTAGCATTTTTATTTTTATTTTTTTGCAACTATATGCCCGCTGGAGTGAACAGCCTGATTCCACTTCTGTTGTTGAACACATAATTTTCAAATTTGTGCTTGTTATGTGACTTTATCTTCTTTAGTGGAAGTGAATATGTATGTATATATTACTTGCTAAAATACATTTTCACAAACACGTTACGTACATACTGCAAAGAATGATATTACATAATAAATATATGCAATGTATACAGATATGTTTGCACATATACAGTTACAGAAACACGGTCACTCGCATTTATGTTCAATTTAAGTGCAAGTCGGCAATTTAAACATTATTGCATGTATGTACACACACACACACACACACACAATGACACATGCATTTACTTCAACATGTTATTCGCATTTATGTAAACAATTAGGTCAAAAATATACACACATACATAAATATGTTAATCATATATATATATATACAGACGGATAAATATGCGTGAGGAAATGCAACCATAGATGCTGGTACCGTGTGCTATACTCACTCTACACGCATTATACCACGTATACAAACGCAAGGCTACACTTGACAGAGGTGTAGATAAGTTGATAAAATAAACGAAAAACAAAACAAAACAAAAAAAACCCCAGAAGCGTTCGATGGACGAACTGGTGCCATTTGTTAAACAAAAGTGTTGACTGAAACTACTGGTTGCTTGAAGACTGTGTAACAAGGACTAAGCAAAGTTATGTAATACTAGGATGTAAATAGTCTGCTTTGTCCATTAACGCCACGTCAGCACTTAAAGTGGGTCCCTTGTCTGTGAGTGCGAGCAGTGTGTGAAGCAGATGATTCTATGGTTGTGTATAACTATGGCACTACAGCAATGTATGATTATGAAGCTACAATTTGTGCATAACTTTTGCACATTGTGTATTGGTTATGGTGCTATTGGCTGTGTATTGGTTATGGCGCTATTGGCTGTGTATTGGTTATGGCTATTGGTTGTGTATTGATTATGGCTATTGGTTGTGTATTGGTTATGGCGCTGTTGGTTGTGTATGTTAATAGCGCTATTGGCTATGTATAGTTATGGCGCTTTGGTTGTGTATGGTTATGGCGCTTTGGTTGTGTATGGTTATGGCGCTTTGGTTGTGTATGGTTATGGCGCTATTGGTTGTGTATGATTATAGTGCTATTGGTTGTGTATGGTTATAGCTATAGTAATGTATGGTTATAGCTATAGTTTATGTATGGCTATGGTATTAGAGTTTGTGAACTGGCTTTGGCGCTTGAGTTTGTGTACAACTATGGCGTTTAGTATATGTGCTTGGCTATGGTGCTAGAGTTTGTGTAAGAGTTTGGCGCTAGAATTGGTATAAGACTACAGTGCTAGAGTTTGTATAAGACTACAGCGCTAGAATTTGTATAAGACTACAGCGCTAGAGTTTGTATAAGACTACAGCGCTAGAGTTTGTGCATGGCTATGATGCTAGGATTTGTGTTTGCACTGAGCGATGTTAAAAGAGTTATTGTCCTGTGTAGTGATTTTGGGGTTTTTTCTCATTTATCCCACCCAGGTATGCACGCATAAATACTGATGTACAACATACCCCCACACTCCAACAACACACACTCAAGCTCAAAGAGAAATATCTGTGAACAATATTTTTTTTCTCATTTTAAGATCTACGTCAGGTTAATGCAATAACTCCAGGCGGCTCTTCATATCCGAAAAGAGGAATCAATCCTAATATAAATAAATTAAAAAATAATGCCTACAATATAAAACTCTCGACATTCACGCTTCTTTCGCCTTACCATCGCACCCCACCCCCTTCCCAAAGTAATACAGTTTCACTCCAATCTCAAACTTATCATCATAACAAGGTGAGATACTGTCTCAGACAGGATAGCATTCGTACACAGTGCGCAAGTCAATGGTGCATCGGATGGGTTTTTTAAAAATAACTAAGTACGTCATTTATTTACTTTTTTTTTTTATTATTAAAAAGGAAGACAGAATCGAGGTAAACAAGTATTGGAAGGAGAAGCTTTCATGATGATGAAAGAGGCAGCGAAGCCTATCCATCCCAGGTTAATTAACGACTTCCCCACACTGCTCTCTGTTGAGGAACAGCTGGTAAGAAAAAACACGCACCGCTCCATTACATCTGAAATGGCAATAAAGCGCTGTACACTGTCCAAACGCAGCTCACCTATAGGGGAAGTAACTGTGCCTTCGCTGGCTGACACATCACCGAATAGGAATTTATGCAGCTGTCAACCTAATATGGTGTGCGTACCATATTCAAATTCCAGACGCATACAGTGCGGGGGGCCAGTCTGAGCCATCTATATACAAGCGGTACCTATATGGAACAAATCGAGCCATTTACAAACAAGAGAGCCATCAGCAACTCGAGCCATTTATAAAGTGTTGCCACAAAGAACTCGGTCCATTTACAAGCAGCGCAATCAATGAAAAACTCAAGCCATTTTTCCGCGACCAACTGGAGCTAATTTCAAGAAGTGCAGACAAAAAAACTGAAGACATTTATAGAGATAGTAGTACGACCAATTCGAGCCACATACGAACAGTGCAGCCAGACCAACTCGAGCCATTTATAAACAGTGCAACCACAAAGAAAAAGGCTTATTTACAAGCAGTACAATCACCAGAAAAACTCAAGCCATTTTACAAATAGAACCACCACGACCAAAGCTATTTACAAGCAGTATATAGAATTCCAACTTGAGCCAATTACAAATAGAGCAGTCACGAGCCATTTACAAGCAGTACGTTCAATTCCAACTTGAGCCAATTACAAATAATGCAGTCATGACTAACTCGAGCCATTTACAAATAGTACAGTGGTGGAGTAAATTTACATATTCCTATTTCTAAACTTAATTCTTATATAAATTGTTAAGCTGTCAAAGTGACCCGATCTTGGGCACTCCTTATGATGTTGGAGTAAACAACTTTGGTTGAGAATATGCTAGAAAACTGCTGATGCAATCAAAACCAATTCTAACTGAACGAGTAGTTTTTCTGACTAATAGTCTCACACTTGTTCATAACAAACTCATCTGGACTGAGAGATTCTTTGTTAAAGAAGTACTCTATTCTAATCACTTTGAATATGATCATAACTCGAGTCTGATCCTAAAGGCAATCCGTTAACTTAGAGTAAGTTAACGGACTGATAATGAAAGAATGGATTCAGAATATTTCATACCTGTCTGCTACTGATCTATGATTCAATGCAGAGAATGCTTAGGTAATTGAGCCATTATTTCTATGTTCATTTTGACTATTGTGTACATTACACTTGTTAATTTTGATTAATGCTATATTTCTTATGTTTCTGTATATTGGGCTGTTGCAGCATTCTGTAAGTTGGGAATGTTTGTAAGGGAGAATGGAGTTTAGAGATTAAATAAACATGAAATTTAGTTCTACATTAATTTGACTTTTGCAGAGAAAGCACGCCTTTCTTCCTTTCGCTCCAGGCAGCATTGTCTTTTGTACTTGCTCGGTCACTTTGGTGTGTGAATCCAGGCAGCATTGTCTCTTGTACTTGCTCGGTCACTTTGGTGTGTGAATCCAGGCAGCATTGTCTTTTGTACTTGCTCGGTCACTTTGGTGTGTGAATCCAGGCAGCATTGTCTTTTGTACTTGCTCGGTCACTTTGGTGTGTGAATCCAGGCAGCATTGTCTTTTGTACTTGCTCGGTCACTTTAGTGTGTGAATCCAGGCAGCATTGTCTTTTGTACTTGCTCGGTCACTTTAGTGTGTGAATCCAGGCAGCATTGTCTTTTGTACTTGCTCGGTCACTTTGGTGTGTGAATCCAGGCAGCATTGTCTTTTGTACTTGCTCGGTCACTTTGGTGTGTGAATCCAGAGCTGTCGTCAACTTATCAGTATAACGTTTGCTGTAAATTGATTCCTGTGGGTCTGAAAACAGAAATGCGCAACTGGCGGACACTGTCGACTCACGTTACCAAAATGCACGTTTTATTTTCTTCTACTTTTAAATTCATAAAAGACATTGCAGCAAGAGATCCACCTCGCCCCATTCTCTCATCCCCCACCCAAACAAACATGCAGCTGCGTCAGAACACCTAAGGTCGCGCAGCTGGTAACGGAATAAACAGTCCGAGACGCAGTTGTTCGTATTCTCTCCCTTTATTATAACTCGCCAATATTTTACAGGTAGCGTGGGCACGTGTCCGTGTGGCGCGCGCGTACATTACGTCTATATGTGTGGCGGTCTACGCTAAAAAAAAAAAAAAAAAAGTGTCACCACAAAAGCTCAATTCTTCCGGTGTTACGAAACTGTTCGGTTTCCACACGTCCACGAAGTTGTGATGACGCCAGCCGCGAAGGCCAAGTCAACGGACGGATCACGTGACTGTGAAAACGTGAGGCCCGGGGTGCATACATTGAAAACCCGCAGCAGATGTACTATATTAGTAAATATTGCTCAAGATGTGCTATCTGATCACAATTAAACTACTATCCTACCAGAATCGTGATAACGTTTGGCTTGTAAACAAATATGTCTGCTTGTTTCTCAATCGGTGTCCAAGAAAGCATTAGTGAAAAGAAACCATACGTGTAAAGTTTGGGCTCTTAGACATACATTTAAAACATCAGCTTGAGGTTTTAAGTTTGACTTTAAGGAATCAGCTCTAACACCTACGTTGAAAGCAACACTTCTATGGTTTAAGTTTAAGTAATCGTATCAGAATATAAAAGAACAAACAAATGATTTGGACAAAGATCAATGACTCACTGGAAGTGAAGGGATGGACAATAGAATGAACTTTGACCTGCAGTTTTTATAAAGAGCAGAAACGAAAATTAAAACGAAAGCTGACACACGTAGAGCAGAAGTGCCTCCTGCAGAAAAAGAAATGGCATATGCAAATACACAAAGCTGCTCCCGTTGTATCCGCCTTCACAATTTGAAAAATTACCGCACAAAGTGATTCCTGCAACGGATAGATGTATGTTTTAGTGACATATGACCAATTATCAAGACAGAGATAAATGATATTCATACACTCTGTAAGCGCTATTACAAACAATCTTGCATATTAGAACCGCCTCTTTAGAGAATTGAATTATCAAACGCAATCGTGTTCTGCAATATGCGATGCAACCAACCAACCAACCAACCAACCAACCAATCAACTTATCTACCTATTTATGTGAATGTGTGTGCTTGCATGAGTTTGTGCCAATATTTCCTTAATTAGAAATCAGATTTGGGTTTTTGGCAAAAAAGTGATCCTCCCTCCACCCACCCACACACCCCAAAAAAATCAAGTAAAAGAATACTTACAAAACTATATATCTAATATGCTAACTACACCTAGTCGAACAACACGGCTCTTTCTGGATCAAGTTTGGGCACTGTAGCGTCTTCGAACCCCCACCCACACACACACATACCTCGCTTTTTTTTTTTTTTACGCCAAAGTAAATCAACTGAATAAATTGCTATAAACGAGTGGGAAAACAAACAGCCCACTACGTGAACGACTTTCGTCTTCGTGCACTCAAGAGGTTTTTACAGCATCCATCCCGTTGTTACAATTTCCCTTTTTTTAAATTTTTTTTTTAACAGGGCTGTGTTTGTTTATTAAAAAAGAAAACATAAAAAGGAGCAGCCTAACTTCGTGAAACGCACAATCAGTCCACTGAAATTCCACCTGCCTTCCGGCAGCGATAGGCGCTAAATTTAGACGTATCACCGCGCCACTGTCGAATGTGAAATAGTTGAGGTTCCGCGGTCAAGCACTGCGGTTAAACTCTGCTAGTTCACTTTTACGCTGATGTCTACATCTCTCTCCTTTTCTAATGTACATTGCTGTTTTCCTCGTCTGGACTTTTGAGTGTAAAGACAACAGGGCAAGTCTTTCACAGGGTACCCCGAATGCTTTATCCAGTGGTTGGGGGCGGGAAGGCTGGGAGAAAAAGATGGTTCTGTCATTAAAAACGCTGCAACGTTAATAATAAACAAGCATCACTCCCTGGAAGTGCCATATTTTCCGGGAAAAACTTGGAATATCCCAGAATCCTGGCAGAATTCAGAGGCTAAAGTTCACAACCAACTAACCGAGAGATAACTGAAAGTTTTAAATCTGTAAATATTAATTCTCATACATCCTCAAATTTGTGAATTGTCTAGCTAGTAAATAATCCAAGCGCGATTGGTATTTTTGCCTAGAATAAGTTGTGCGTTTAAAATACTCTGTGCAATATTATATCATCATGTGTTCGAGAGAAAATAGACAAGCCGGTGACGCTGATTGGCTAGGATTAGTAAGATGCGATTGACAGTGATGAGTGACCCTCTAGGCTAGATTTAAGCTGGTGTTTGTTGTTAGACCGGGCATTGACGTGACTTGGGGACAGGCAAGACTCACTGATAATCAGCAAAGTTGGTAGAACCACAAGAAGCACTTGCCCAATGACCAAAGACTGGAGTACTAACTCAGACCAATCAGATGGATTTAGAGTGGAACCTAGAATTTGATATTAGGGTCAGAATCTTGCAGTGAGGAAGCAGACGACTAGAATCCTCATTTGGAATGTGTGGGATAAGTGCAAGCAGATTTCTAAGGATGGTTAATCCTTAATGGCTACACACAGTATTGACTGACTGACGTCACTAGCTGACGTAAGCGATTAAGACGAAATATTATGAAACTTTGAACACGCAACCTAAACCTCTGAAAACACCATAAAACACACAAGATTAAGATTAGCACTAAAAACACAATGAAACACTTTGAATGCATAACACTGACACTCTAAACACACTATGAAACAACTGAACACACGACACTGACACTCTCAACACATCATGAAACAATTAAACACACAATTCTGACACTCTAAACACTCTAAACTTGAACACAACACTGGCACTCTAAACTGACAATGAAGCACTTGAATACACAACATTGACACTCTAAACACATCATGAAACACTTGAACGCACAACATTATGACACTCTACAGTCTACACGCACTCATGAAACACTTTGAACACACAACACTGACACTCTAAACACACCATGAAACAATTAAACATACAACATTAACACGCTAAACACATCATGAAACACTTTGACACACAACACTGACACTCTAAACACACCATGAAACAATTAAACAAACAACATTGACACGCTAAACACATCATGAAACACTTTGGCACACAACACTGACACTCTAAACACACCATGAAATAACTGAACACACAACACCGATACTCTAAACACACTATGAAACACTTTGAATACACCCTACTCTAACACTGAACAACTCCATTGAAACTCTTGAACACTGACTCACCTGATCAGCGAGGGCCCCAAAGTTATAGTGTGGTTCGTACATGTGGGGCGCTATCACAAACGCTGCCTGGAAAAATGCCCTCGCCTAAAAAAACAAGATAATAACAAAAGAATCCTTGAAAACAACCAACTAAACATCAACATGGTAACCACATTGATGACGATAACGTTTCTAACAATCAAACAGAATAGGATTTTAAAAAATTACAAGAGTACTAGAACGCTCTCTCTTTCATACACACGCACGCATGCACACCCTCCACCTACCCCTCCACCCATACATGTGTCTATCAATCTATATTCTATAAGATGCAAGACAGTCATATAGACATACATTAAACAGATAGATAGATAGATAGTTAGACAAATAGCCTGGCATGGCCTTGACATGAGAGATTGACATACAAGTTTAATACAATAGCACAGAAAATCCAGTGCATAATGTTACATTTTTTCTAGTTGCATTATACTGTTATTTTTTTATTTTTTTTATCACACATTTGTAGAAGGTGAAAATATTTGGAGCATTACGCTCGACATTCTTCATTTCAAGAAAAGTCCGGATTTCGCTCAGACAAGTCGCAAATCGACTGAGCACCTTCCCCCTTGACAACCAACGCACACACACACACACACACAAATACATGCGCGCAAGTTTCATTAGTAGACACAAAACAACAGTTAAGACCGAGACAGTTCTGTCATTACTTTTCTCAAAGCTACAACCAGTAAACAAGAGAAACACAATCACACTGCGGCTCTTCTTCAAACGGGGTGTTTACAAAAAAAATCAAATAACGTGTACGTTAGGGGTACAAAGCTAGTCGTACTTTGGCGTCAACTTTCCACCCTCATCATACCCAAAGGTGAAAAAAAAAGAAAGAAAAGATATTCTATAGGGTTAGGAACACATCTGGACAAAAAAAAAAAACAACCCAAAAACGGTTATCCGAGTTTCACTGAAAGCAGATGACACGGCTGCTTTCGAACTCACGATGACGTCAAGATAAATGACAGTTATCTGTGAAATGGCGTGCGGTGGTCTCGTACAAGCCCATCACCGTGAAGGGGTCGGGACGGAAGGCGGGTGGTGGTGTAACTATTCTGGGATCAATGAGTGACGGAGCAATTTTCCATCCAATGTTTATCTGTTCATTTAAGACTTCTAATTATTTTGATAATGTTTACTTTTAGACACACTGCAGTAACCTAGCTATTAAAACGACTGTTTGTAATGCACTTAGTCGTTGTTACACGCTAGTGTCTCAAGGTCATTACTCCAGATACTGATTCCCACGACGCGATGTGCGACTGTAAAGACCAGAGAAAGGGACACAGCGATGACCCGGCCCCACTAGACCCCTTTAGACCAGTCTAAATTAAAGGTGCTAGGAGATCGCACCAGAATCAAACCAGCGCGAAAGCGGCGAAAGCCGAAAGCGCTCCCTTCATTAGCAAGCAGCAGCACCAGAATCAGACGTGCGAGAACGGCGTCTATAGAAGCCGGTAAGGTGCCGGGTAAGGACGGCCCGATAGGCAAGGACGCCTACAGACATCCACCTGGATACAGGGGAGATCAGTAAGAGACCGACAAGAAGTGTCAGCTAAAAGGGGTACTGCCGTGCGTTCAATAGAGCTAACGTAGGTTCGAACCGCCTGAAGGTATGCACAAAGGGTACAAGGTGATGGGAAGAGTGTTGGAGACAAGCAAGCGTGTCGTACTTAAATTCTTGCTCGTCACTACTAGAGAACTCTGGTCCGTGGGTAAAGCGCCGCGATAGCTTGGTGACTTAATTGGCTGATAACTGAGATTTTATACTTATAAATATTTTATTGCAATGTGTATTATTTTGATGTAAAGCAGAAAAGTGTTTAGTAGGTTAAAAGACTTATTGAGATGCTGGATGTATATTTCAATTATATCTCAATGTTCGTGTATGATATTGGTCTCGTGTGTATGGGGATAATGCACTGCTTTGCAGATATGTAAATTTCAGAAAGTAAGAAAAGAGAGTGTGTGTGGGGGGAATAAGATTCACCATCTCACTTTGTATTGCAGTGTAGCATGCTTTTTTGTAAAACAAAAAACAAAAACAATCAACATTTAAAACTAACATATCAAACCCACGTTTAACCACAAGGTTTAACCGGTGATTGGAATCGTCGATACGGATCTACGACCCAACTCCCCAAGTCGATCTATAATATGCTGAGAGAGTCTTTAGACAAGGAGTGTTCCAAGAGTCTGCATCCCTGGGTTACTTGGAACTTCGTCCTGCAGAGATTGCCAGTGTCAGAGTTGTGTGTTGTTGTGTAGGAGATAACGTGCGTTCCTCGCCAGATCGGAGAAAATAGGAACAGTGTGTTCTTATTCATTTTATGGAGAAAATAGGAACAATGTGTTCTTATTCATTTTATGGAGAAAATAGGAACAGTGTGTTCTTATTCATTTTATGGAGAAAATAGGAACAGTGTGTTCTTATTCACTTAAGGAGTTGTGCTTGTGAAAAGACTGTCAGTAAGGACTCTGAAGGACTTTATTGATGTGTGTGCGCGGATCGGGGACAACAGGTTGGACGCGGGACAACATGTTCCAACGTCGTGCCAGTGACGTCATGCCGCGCGAACAGATCAGGTCAATCGTATTATATACTGTTTTCCTCTTTCTAAAACTCTCATTTCTCGGATGAAAACAGGTAGCTATCTGTAAGACTGAATTTATTTTACAGAGATCGTGACTTTCAGTGAACAATTTGTAGATTATATTTGACTCAATTGTTCGTTGCAACTAAATGTATTTTTTCGTTTCTTTCATTACTGCTATGTTTAAATAAATATTGTTATTTCTTGAACTAGCTTAGTGCACGTGCTTAATTAATTAGTCTGTGGTGGGGGACGTGTTGGGGCTTAAGTAATTAAAGTCGGATCTGAACCTATCCTTAAGCAAGGAGTTCCCGTCAGTAGTATAAGTGTGCCAGAAGGAAATATCTGTGACGAACACAAAGTTTCTTTTATTCTTTCTTTTCATTTTTCTCTTCAAATCTACACCATGTGTCCGCAGTCTGTCCAGTCTATTGCGTTAACTAGTTCACAAGCAAAGAAGGAATAATAATACAACATTTTTTCAGAAATCATTCATCAAAAATAGTTGGCTTACGCAAACAAAGGCCGAAAGCTGTCTAGGGAAGGAGGAGACAACTCGCAGGTGGGAAAAAAGAAAAAGAAGCAATAATAATAATAGCTGCCTATACCCATACACACACAAACCACCACCTCCACCACCACCAACAGCGACAAGCAAATTTGTCCCTGTGTACACTGCCAGCAACTTCAATTACTGCCCTCTGTCGCTGCTCTGCTTTCCATCCAAGAGATTTCCGCAAACACTTAACGATCTTCATATCCGAGTATTATTCACAGCGGCCATTGCCAAAGACTTCAGAGCGTTCTCCTATTTCAGTCATTAGGAAAATACTGGGCTGGTACGATACTATATGATCGATTGACTAGTAACAGCGACACAGAGCTACTTTTTTTCTTCTCGTGTTTTCCATTCATTTAGTTCTATAAAGCTCATCAACAGGAACTAACGCAGATGGTAACGTGGAATTAATGAATGGAACTGGCAGCATGCTTGTAGTCTCTTGACATAGGTCATGGTGACCAGCATTTAAAATACATACCAGTCATAGCCGTGGCTATTTCTAGGGAACTTCAAACACTCAGAATAGCACTGTTGTGGACAACTATTAGGTACAGACCTGACTGTTTTAAGGTGAATTCAAACCCATGATGTTTCAAGGTCATCGTGATCCTCTGTGTCTGTTTCTGATGCCTGGTTTTCGCTCCAGAAACCGAAATATATTAGCGAACGTTTACTTTCAGGCAGGCCAGTCTATGAAAATTTGATCTGGGGTAAGGGGTCGTGGTGGCTGAGTGGGAGATCAGTCCCAAATCCAATATATTTACAAGCTTTTAAAAAAGAAATCTCATCCAGATCTCGATTGTTTCGGCGTGCATCTCTCCTCTGCTCCTCACACCACCACCACCACCACCACCACCACCACCACCACTTCCCAATCGTAGAGCGCTAAGGACTGTTTGATTAAATGTCAACCAAGTCACTTGAAACTTCTGTCTGAGCCGACAGCTTTATACAATGGATGCAGGTGATCGGTCGTTCATCAGTGCGCCAACAACGTGCCCCTCTCAGTGAAGGTATCTTGTAATTTTTAAAAATATAGTAGGACGACCGGACAATAACCGGGGACGGTGTGTGTGTGTGTGTGTGTGTGTGTGTGTGTGTGTGAGTGATAGGAAGCGGTGGGGAAGAGTCAGCAAATTCACTATGTTACCGACTGAAGGAAGCAGCCAATTGTAAAGAATCTCTGTTAAGTCGGTAACGCACGCTTTAAAGAAAAGTCATTGATGCGGGAAAAATTCACACACACAATCGCAACACATAGAACACCCCCTACAAACATACACACATACATTCTCTCACATACACAGACATTCCTTCATATATATATATAGAGAGAGAGAGATCAGCCTTTCTCAACCTTTTTACCCTGGAAGAACCGTGAAATAATTTTCAGCTCTCTATATATTTACGATGCTTATTTTTTCCAATCAGATCTCACGGGGAACCCCTAGCGACCGGCTGAGAAACCCTGACCTAGACACACGCGCATACATACATTCCCCCTACCTCTCTCTCTCATACACACACACATACACTGCCTCATATATATATGAATTCCCTCTTTCACACATACATTCCCTCTCTCTCTCTCTCTCTCACACACATACTTTCCTTCATACACATAAATTCCCTCTTTCACACATACATTCCCTCATACACATGAATTCCCTCTTTCACACATACATTCTCTCTCTCTCTCTCTCTCTCTCTCTCTCTCTCTCTCTCACACACACACACACACACACACACACACATACATTCTCTCATACACATAAATTCCCTCTCTCACATGCAAACAATATATACAAACATGTCACAGATATCTCAGTCTCTTTAAACGTAAACAGCAATAACCCAGACAGGTGTAATATTTTATCTTTTATCCGATGAAACTGCCGTCGTACAATCCCAAACAAGCCAGCAAGCTATTCACTGTGCCACAGTTGTGTCTGGTTACATTCACCACCGACACAGTTCGCTCACAAGCGAAGCACGGATCCCCGGAGAGCCAGTGTTAAAACCGCGCTCGCAATATTGCCAAAATAAAAATAAATATAAAATAAAATTGGAAATCAAGGTTGGGTTGGGGGGGAGGGGGGGGGGGGAAGAAAAATGAACAACATAATAACACTTATTTACCGGGAAAATTCTTGCTGTCAAGACCACGTGTTGCTGGCGAAATTCTTTATTGCATTTTGCTAACACCAGATGTGTGAATGTGTAGGTCTATTTATGTATGTATGTGTGCTTTTGTGTGTGTTTTTTTTTGTGTGTTTATGAGAAAGAGAGGGAGTGTTTGTGTGTTGGGGTTGGAAGCAACAATTCAACTAGCAGATTAATTATTCCTTAACTGCTATTAGAAGAAACATTACAATTTCCAATGTTTAATTCTATTTCTACAATTCTAATTAATGGAAGATTATAATTTATACATTTAATACCAATAATAATGATAATAATACACTAACACTGCTTATAAACAACTAGTCAAGAAAGCAGATTATAGCAAGAGAAAACAAATGTACACATAACGAATGATAAAGTAACAAATGACCTCTTAGATAAAAAGAATTGCTTGATATACCTATTGTTTAATCTATTTTATTATTATCACAAGTTTCATAACAAAAATTATAAATGAAAATAAACCTGGATATTTTTTCTAAAATCTTTCCATCAGCGCTTCATACTGAACAACTCTCAAAATGCTAAACAGTCGAGGTTATACCTCAATGATTGCGAGTGTGAGTTGAAAAACTCAACTACCAAAGTATGTGGAATGGGGCTCGAACCTCGATTATCTACTGACGAGACCAGCACGTAGACCTCACGGATCCACCCTCACCACCCATTAAAAGCATAAACAGAAAACTAATCCAAAATTAATCCGTTCACAATCACATCAAAAATACACCAAGAAAACTAAAACGGAAAAACAATAACATTAAAAATGTTAAAATACTTTTTTTAAAGCTACAACATAAAGAAAGACATAATGTTACAAATTTTTTTTAAAATCTCATTTGCTCTTAACAAATACAGAAATAACTGGCGAAACCAAAACTGTTAACAAATACGAATGTCTTATAAGGTTACATAAAGATGCAAAATATTTAGAAGAACTGGCACAAAAATAAAACGAGAAAAACATCCTGCAATTAAATGAATTAGAAACAAACAGGAGTATCGAGGCTCGCAAAAATTGCGTCACAATGGGACTCAATGACTTTTGTTTTCAGTTTTTGTGTTTGAATGATCATAGCTCTGATAACTGTCAAACTCTTCGGGGACTGAGATTAATTTCAGCTGGCAAGGTCACGCGAAAGTTGAGACAACATGCAATACGCCTGAGAGGATGGCAGCCACAATATATTTCCTCCATCAGAGCTGTTGTTTACATCGAGATCGAAAAAGAGCACCCACCCCATTTAAAAACAAAACAACAACAGCCAGGAATTGTTGTTAGAACGGTGGTGATTGGAGAGTTTTGAAGTGCATCCTGCGGGTGTCTCTTTCATCCAATCGCAACGCGTCAATTTAGTCAAAGTGTGGACAACATAACAATATTTCTTTGTCCTTGGAAATCTCTCTCCAAAGTGCTACGTGAACAATCGGTTAGGAGTAATAAACAGTGTGTAATCGTGTGTATACTTGTGTGTATGTGTGAGTGATGGCTGTTGGGAGGGAGAGAAAGGGGATATCATATTCAAAATAAACACGTCAAGAACGGGAGGAAGTGTGTGTGTGTGGATAAAATGGCATTTACATTAAAAACAGTTCATGCTGATAAAGTCAAGTCTAATATGCTTGCGAAATTCGTAAGACGGTAGTTCTGAGGTTGAAATGACTTCGGGTTCAACAGTAATTATTACTTACTTACTCGATCGTTACGCATTCATCTGAAACAAGTGAGGAAGAGGCATAGTGACAATTTTTGATTGAATGTAGGGGACGCTTCCGGCTTCCGCCACTTTCGCGCGTAGTGACAATTGATTGATTGAGTTGTAGGGGGCGCTTAGTGACAATTAATTGCCGAACGTGGTATTATACATTGAAGAGCTCTCGTTACGTCAGAGTTATCACGAGATTACACGAATGGGAGACAACCTATTGTGCTCCCATCTACTAGTTCGCAGCACGGTGCGTAAAACTACCTAGAGTAATACAGAACTTAACCCGCAGCTGCCGCAACAATAATCCGTGTTTGCTAGTTCCGCTCGACTGAAGTTTCATGCATTCCCAAAGTGTGTGTGAAAACCTAGAACGTTTTGCAGCAGGTTAGAATGATCTTGCTGTAACTGATAAAATTGCTGTGTGTGTGTATGGATTTGTTTGTGTGTGTGTGTGATTGACTTCACTTCAGTTGTATGATTTCGTTTACAATTTTATACTTCACTCATACGTATATTACATCTTTTGAGTGTTATAATTATATATATATACTTTTAAAGCAAACCAGTCACTTAAAAACCTGAAATGTTACTTGCGTCAGGGACATATACATTTGTAAATGAAAAAAAAAAAACTACTGAGAAGTAAGTTGAACGTGTTATTGTCGTTCCGACGTAGATCCTGTAACGACAGAGAACAGCAAAGTGAATTACCAATATTTACTCAGTAGCAGCTCTGTAGTAGTAATAGTGTGTGTGTGTGTGTGTTTGTGTGTGTGTGTGTGTGTGTGTGTGTTTGTTTGTTATGTGCGTGCGTGCGCGTGTGTGTATACAAACAAGCCTTAATGCATATATTTTTTAAATGATTTAAATTTCCGAATTCTTCTCTCTAAAACAGATGGTAAAAACTGTAGTACATAATTTGATATCTTTAAAAGCAGTCACTCGCTAACTCATTCGCTCGCCCATTCGAACTCCAGATATTTCAGTGATAAAGTGATAAGTGATACGAGCTAAAATTAAAGAGTCAAATTACTATTCAATACAGAATTGATATTATAGTTTGAAATTACTATCCAATACAGAATTAATATTATAGTTTGAAATTACTATCCAATACAGAATTAATATTATAGTTTGAAATTACTATCCAATACAGAATTAATATTATAGTTTGAAATTACTATCCAATACAGAATTAATATTATAGTTTGAAATTACTATCCAATACAGAATTAATATTATAGTTTGAAATTACTATCCAATACAGAATTAATATTATAGTTTGAAATTACTATCCAATACAGAATTAATATTATAGTTTGAAATTACTATCCAATACAGAATTAGTATTAAAGTTCTAGTCCTTGTGCTCCTTAATGAGGTTAAATTGTTAGCCCTTGTGCTCCCGGATGTGGTTAAAGTGTTAGCCCTTGTGCTCCCGGATGAAGTTAAAGAGCTAGCCCTTGTGCTCCTTGAAGAAATAGAAGTGCTAGCCTTAGTGAAACTTAATGAGGTTGAAGTGATCTCCATTGTGCTCCTGGATGAGGTTAAAGTGCTAGCCCATGCGATCCTTGGTGAGATTGAAATGCTAGCCCTTGCGCTCCTTGATGAGGTTGAAGCACTAGCCCTTGTGCACCTTAATGAGACTGAATTGCTAGTCCTTGTTCTCCTCGACGAGGTTGAAGCAATATTTTGTGCTCCTTAATGAGGTTAAAGTGCTAGCCATTGTGCTCCTTGATGACCTTGAAGCACTAGCACGTTGTGTTCATCGATAAGGTTGAAGAACTAGCCTTGTTCTTCTTGAAGAGGTTGAAGAACTAGCCTTGTTCTTCTTGAAGAGGTTGAAGTATTCCTCTTCTCCTCATTGATGAAATTGAAGCACTAGCCCTTGTGCTCCTTGAGGTTGAATTACTAGCCCTTGTGCTCCTCGAGGCTGAAGTACTAGCCCTTGTTCTAGTTGATGATACTGAAGCACTAGCCCGTGGTCCTTGAGTTTGAAGAGTTAGTAATTGTGCTCTTTAATGAGATTAAAGCACTAGCCTTTGTCCTCCTTGATGAAGTTGAAGCACTAGCTCTTGTCCTCCTTGATGAAGAAGCACTAGCCCTTGTCCTCCTTGATGAGATTGATGACGGTATGGATATAGATACCTTACAATTGTCATTTCACAAGATCCCCACCTCACTCACTCCAAAGCCGAAAAGTTACTCAAATACTTCGATTGCACTTACTAACGTACACATACATTGGAAACAACGGCTTGGTGCAGATGCTTTCAAGATTGCGAAAGTTCCACCTATGTTCACCTCTCGCCTTTGGAATGTGTGCACACGCCACTTTTAAACAGCAATTCTCGTACAAACATCAGATGCAAAGGAAGAAATAAATTCTACAACTTCGTAGGGCATTATCGTCCGTCAATCTGGCGTTTGATTTAATGATATCAGCGTGAGGCAGTACGGTCAGAATCTTTGCTCTGCAGAAAGCTGTTGGCAGACGACCGCAGGAGAAAGTATGCAGACGAGGCGTCCTAATAGAACAACGCCTTATAAATATTGTCTTTAGCTCTGCAGGACGGGCAGCAGTATATTGCCAGAGTCTCTTCGTGGAGTCGTTGGAACATTCTACTATACCATGAATATTAATCATAAGCAAAATTCCAACATCCAAATTAGTCAGTCATGAATCATACTCTAAAGCGCTTAATCAGTCACCATAAACCAGTGGTACGGGTTTTTGTTGATGTTGTAATCTTAGACAATTTTTATATTTTCAACATTATATTACAAAAGACTCATAATTTAATGTGAACTATTTCTATATGTAGTTGTGTATTCTTAACGAAATTAATTCTCTGCTTTATTGTTTTAAATACAGCAGTTAAGTGTTGTTGTTGTTTCCTTAATTTTATTTATTTATTGGTTTGGTTGTTGTTTTTTTTATACATATATCATCGATTTGCAACAGTGGCAAAAGAAATTCATAAAACTCACAGGACATATATTACCGAAGCTTGTTTAGTTTGCAGTGAAATCTATTTATTTCAATGATAACTATCTACTAGGTTTCGAATGATGTCACTGCTTCGATTGGCCCCCCCCCCCCCCCCCAATTATACTTTTTTCGGTTTCTTTCCACTTCTGTGAACAGTGCATTTTGGTATATCTGGAATATTTACAATTTGTAACTAAATTTTTGTGTGCACTTAGAAAATTATGGAGTTAAACTTTTCATGCCCTGAAACTCTTAGTTGATTTTTTGCATTTTCATTTAAAGTTGAAATGTTATACTCTGAGAGCCATATTTAAACTGTTGTAATTAGAATTCTTAAGATAAGTATGTTTAATTGCATTCTCCATTTTCAGGAACTCTTCCAACTGTAATTTTGGAGTGGAAAAACTTCCTTAGATGAAGTGTTATGTTTGTAATATTTAGAATTCTCATTGCAGCTCCAGCAAGAATATTCTAATTGAAATTGCTTTATGCCCTTATGGAAATTCATCAGTCACCTGTCCATGAATGAATCAATCCCGGGTCAATGGCTCTGCAATGTACGCAGAAACATTTGAGGGGGCTTTAAATCTACATGCCAGGTCAAGCGTGAAGGTTCTGAACACATTCTGTACCAGTCTTCATTGACAAATCAACACCACAACCCTAACATTCCCATTCGCACGTTTGCTGAGCCGCTTTCTATCTACTACGCCTACAACGTAAATTCTGTCGCATGCGGGGAATGCCGCTTTCTATCTACTACGCCTACAGCGTAAATTCTGTCGCATGCGGGGAATGCCGCTTTCTATCTACTACGCCTACAGCGTAAATTCTGTCGCATGCGGGGAATGCCGCTTTCTATCAACTACGCCTACAACGTAAATTCTGTCGCATGCGGGAAATGTCGCTTTCAAAGAAAGTATTCTAGAAACTCATCACAGTGACAGGGTATCACTATTCAAACTTAACACGGTCCAATGGACAACTTCCGATAATGTGTACTTTCCAAGCAGAGCGCCACTCCCACGGGTATATACTCATTTCATTCACGCAGCGTTATACCATGTCCAACTAATCGAACGCAACCCGTGACGTCACGTGATTGTCAAAGTGTACCCCCATAACTTTCCAGGTCCACCTACTTCAACTTGCATCGATCAACTATTTCACCGCAGGCTTAAGATTCACTCACAAAAAAATATAAAAAATACAGAAGAGACAACAATATTTTCATCAATTTATTAAAAGTAGCACGCACAAACCCAGTGGTGGCGACGATGGCTTTAATAGAATCAAGACCGGACTCGAGGCCTCATTAAACATCTGATGTTTCCAATGGCGTGATCAGGACTTAACCCCAGTTTGTTTATTTTATCACTAAGGAACTTTTCGAAGGTTATCTGTTACGGGCGGAGTTTTAATTAGTCGATAAATTAAGGTGAATGTTCTTTTAAAGCATTTTTAATGCAGTTTATAACAGTTTATAACAAAAAAACATTTTACATTTAAGCGAAACTATCCACTATTTCTTTTAGAAATAAGTCAGTGTGTGTGTGTGTGTGTGAGCATGAGAGAGAGAGAGAGAGAGAGAGAGAGAGAGAGAGAGAGAGAGAGAGAGAGAGAGAGAGAGCCTTCGGTTAAACAACGGACAGATGGCAGTGAAACGAGAAATGACTTTACGTCACGGGATTCCGGTGGCACGTGTGTGCGTGCGTGCGTGTTTGTTGTGCTAGTTGTCCTGTTAGTTGACACCTCGACCTGTCAACGAACCGTGACCGTTACGACAAGCGCCAAAGCAGGGCTAATCGACAGTGCGAGGCTCAAATCACGCCTATCACACAGGCACATGCACGCAAACAAAATTTAATTTTCCTGCGCAAAGATGTATGCTTAATATTTTGTTAATGCGATCCAAGTGGCACAAACAACCCTCATACACACACATACATGCACGCACATGGCGCGTACTTCTCTGGTAGATTGGCAATCTCTCTCTCTCTCTCTCTCTCTCTCTCTCTCTCTCTCTCTCTCTCTCTCTCTCTCTCTCGCGTACGCTTTACAAGTGCGTCAAAGATTCCCAACTGTTCTCTTATTGATTACTACTTCTAAGCCAGACACGGGAGTTATAAAATCAATTTATACCTTGGAACAAAGCCCAACAAGATTGATATTCTGTGCAACTTGAGAGATTACCGACCAACTTAATTGACATGAATGCTTCCGTTATTGCATCTTTCTCCCTCAATTTGTAACTAAATGATTCAAATCTTTGCCACTATTCCAGTTAAGATGCTTACTAATTTACTTGAATAAACAATTACTATATAGGTCAACTGCGAGTGAAAGTACAGGACTGACCAATCGAGACACGTGCGCACGGACTGTGTATGTAGCATGTCTGATACACAGCTGAAGAAAAGTAAAGTGTGTCTCTGGCTTGAGCACGTGTTGATATATTTAGACCGAGTTACTCTTCTGAAATATATTTAGTTAAAACCTGTGCTGAATATTTTTTTTAAGCTGGAAAGAAAGGAAGGAAGAAAGGAAGGAAGAAAGGAAGGAAGGGCAGTTGCAGGAGTCCTTGTCATTCTGAAACCTGGCTCTCTTATCGAAAACTGCCTTCATGTTCGCTATTGTAGACTTAGTGTCTGACTCTGTAACTGCAAACTGGCTCAGTATCTCTTAACAAAACAGGTTCATCGTCTATTTGGGGTAGGGGAGAGGACTGGCTCAGCAACTGTTACAAAACTGGATCAGTGTTTCTTATTGCAACGGGTTCACACATTAAAAGAAAATGACTTAGCAACTGTTACAAAACTGACTCCGTGATAGGTATTGCAAACTAGCTCTGTGTTACGCTAGACTCTGTGTAGTTTTACATCTGACTCATGTTTGTTACTGCAACTAGTTCACCTATTGCAAAGAAGCCCAACAGTCAACTATTGCAAACTGCTCAGTGTCAGTAATGGCAAACTGTCCCTCGCGTGCGCCTATCTGTGTGTGTGTGTGTGTGTGTGTGTGTGTGTATGTGTGTGTGTGTTGTTGTTGTTGTTCCGCTCACACTCACCCGAGAAGCCGCAAGAGACCTTTCATCTTCTCGATGTTCTCGGTCTTGGTCTGCTTCTGGGGGATCCCCACAACCTCGTGGTGTGTCTGAGGTGGAGGGCGGGAGGGCGGGAGGGCTGGCGGAAGGGTTGAAAAAGGTAGCACCAGTTTGGCGCACACCCTCAACCGCCCTCCGTCAGTGGGATGTGTGTGTGTGTGTGTGTGTGTGTGTGTGTGTGTGCGCGCGTGTGTGCATGAATATATATGAGAGAGAGACGATCTATCGGTGACATCTCGTGCAAAAGATCAACGCTGCACCTGCAATTAACGCTGAGTTTCTTGCGGCAGATGTCCCAAGGGAAGCTACCCGACAGGCCTGCAGCATCGACTGTCTACTTTGGGAAAAACACTTTGTGTCAATGTCAGATCGACTTTCCTTCGGTGTATGACATAGAAATCCCGAATGGCCATTTGTAGTTCTCTTTCCTTTAACACTGGTTGTTATTTTAAATAAAACGAAGAACAGTGGCCGGAACAAACAATTAGTATGCTCGATCCAGGCGCGACAACTCTATGTCATTCAAGTCTCAGTCATTTAAGCTATTGCAATGACATGATGAGACTAAAAACTGGTTGAAATATATATATCTATGAGATTTTATTAGCGCCTATCGATCAAATGTCTGTTTCAAATCGAAATATAAGCCTGTAAGCGGAATGAAGTAGGCGGCCGATTACCCGCAGGCCAGACCAGGGCCTAAACTGGGCGGCTCCCAAAGGTACAAGCAACACCATAATGAGCATTAAGTACCAACAAAGTGTAGCTATGTATTAAAAAATACATTTTGCTTTTTTAAAAAAAGAAGATTAAAGGGGATGTTAAACAAAATTAATAACGAAGTTATACACACGAAGAAAGCCCAGACAGGTGCAGATTATTTCCAACGTGTTCCTTGTAACTGTTTATAGCCAAAGACTCAGAAGATCGCCTCACATTAAATAATCAACGAACAGTATCGTAAATTTGTACTAATATGTAAAGCAGTATATTGGTCAGTCAGACCCTAAATTCTTCTTAGAGTAAAGTAATGCTGCTGTCAGAAACACACTGAATTCTTGTTATAAAGACATACGGTTGTCAGGACCCTATTTTAAAAATAAAATAGTGCGTAACTGACGCCCCATGCAGCCCCCGAAGTGCTCGAGTGCCTTTCAACGGAAGAGCATAATATTTGCAAAATTGGACTTGAAAATTTGAAAACTATACATATAATCAAGCAAGGTTTTCGCAGGGTGCACAGCAAACTGATTCACCATTCAGAGAGAGAGGGTGTGAACGCGCCTATTGAAAATGGGGGCGGGGGGGGGACATTTAGATATTCTACACCTGTTAAGCTACTGTTGACAGGTTAAGAAGTAATATTATGAACAATACACCTACATTCTTACAATAAAGTAGTGCTGTTTGTCATAAACAAGCCTGAATTCTGAAGCAAATCTGTTATCCACAACACACCTATTATCAAAAAAAAAACAAAAAAAAAACAGGCCTAAATTCTTACTAAAAACAGGAGTTGTTGAAAACAATACGTCTGAATTCTTACAATAAAGGAGTGTTGTCAATAAAACGTTTGAATTCATATTATACAGTGGTGCTGTTGTCAGCAAAACGTGGTAGATTCTATCTCTCTCCAAAAGAAACACTTCTGAAGGCGCGAAATTTTTATGATGATAAAAACGTTAATTAAATACTGTTTGACAGCAGCAACACGCTATAATAATTTACTACTGAATTTGCTTAATTCGTAGGGGGAATGGGGGGGGGGGAGGGAGGACAAGAGCAAGGAAATAGCGGGTTGCGGGCCGGCCAGTGAGAAGTAGTGGTGCTTTTCTTTCTTCTTTTTTTTTTTTTTCCTCTTCCGCCATAAGTTAGTCGCTTGACAAGATGCTGTCCTCTGGCTGAACCAATGGCGTCGCGAGAAGCGAAAAAAACAACAACTGTGGAACCTGATGTCTTCTGATGAAACCAGCTGCAATCATGCGCTGACCTGATGACAACTCCGCTAAGGCAAGTGTCTGCTCGCACGGAACATAGCGGCTCGAGACGAGACATTTGCATGTTTTTTTCCACCACGACTGACGCCATTAGCCTGAGAAAAAGAGCTACTAAAGAGCGCCGACAGAAAACAAATATATTATCCACAGCTGCTCTAAGACTAAGTTACTGTTAAGACTGCTGTGTGGGTGTGTGGGTGTATGCGTGAGTGTGCGTGGGTGGGTGGTTATGTGATTTTTGCCTCCACCATTTCCATTCAAAGTTAAGGCTGGGACGATGATTCTCCTTTTCGCTATCTACAGCAGTCAGTGTGGTGAGGTGCTTTATTATGTTTAGGCGTAGGGGAGTCACTTGTAAAACTGGAATAATGGTCGACATTAAAAAATAGCACTGTTTGCAAGGAAAGCAGGAATACACGGTAATACAGAGTTCCTGGAGATACATTTCTGCGTCGGATGGTAATATAGCAAGCGTAAAGAAGTCTACGGAATGATTTGTTTCTATATACTAAACAGTAAAATTAATACTGTATCCATACAAGAGCAAACACATATACATCAACTTTTAAAACAAATATTTGAATAAAAAGGGAAAAAATTAATGAACAAAGAAATGAATGAATTCATACAAGGACCAAGACACAGGAATCTTTAACCCATACAGACACTCCATTTATACTTGAACTCAAAGAAGATCAGAGGCACCTACGAATCTGTACCTTACATACATATGCCGATTACACATGAACTCAAACAAGAACCAAGACATTGGAATCTGTACCTCACTCAGACATGCCATTTGTATATAAATTCAGACAAGAACCACGGCACGGGAATATGTACCTCACACAGACACGCCATTTGTACATAAATTCAAACAGAAACCATGACACATGAATTTGTACCCCACAGAGACATGCCATCCATACATGAACTCAAAACAGAAACCAAAACATGGGAATCTGTACGTCACATAGACACACCATTCAAACACAAACTCAACAGAAACCAAGACACAGGAATCTGTTATTCATAGGTAAACTCAAACAGAAACGAAGACACCAGAATGTGTACCTCACGAAGACCCGCCATTCGTGTATAAACTCAAAACCAAGACACATGAATCTTTATCTCATGCAGACACGCCATTCATACATGAACTCAAAGAGGAACGAAGACAGGAATCTGCACTTCACACAGACACGACATTCATACATGAACTCAATCAGAAACCAGGACACAGGAATCTTTAGCTCACACAGACACGCCCTTCATATATGAATTCAAACAGAAACCAAGACACATGAATCTTTACCTCATTCAGACATGCCATTCATATATAAACACAAACCAAGACACATGAATCTTTACCTCATTCAGACATGCCATTCATATATAAACACAAACCAAGACACATGAATCTTTACCTCATTCAGACATGCCATTCATATATAAACACAAACCAAGACACATGAATCTTTACCTCATTCAGACATGCCATTCATATATAAACACAAACCAAGACACATGAATCTTTACCTCATTCAGACATGCCATTCATATATAAACACAAACCAAGACACATGAATCTTTACCTCATTCAGACATGCCATTCATATATAAACACAAACCAAGACACAGGAATCTTTACCTCATTCAGACATGCCATTCGTATATAAACACAAACCAAGACACATGAATCTTTACCTCATTCAGACATGCCATTCGTATATAAACACAAACCAAGACACATGAATCTTTACCTCATTCAGACATGCCATTCATATATAAACACAAACCAAGACACAGGAATCTTTACCTCATTCAGACATGCCATTCGTACACGAACTCAAAGAGGAACCAGGACAGGAATCTGTACATCACGCAGACAGGCCATTCGTACATGAACTCAAGAATGATGGAACTAGTCTTCAAATAACAATGCTGTTACAGTGAACTGTTTTATACTTAATTTCCCGCCATTTAATTTCACTGGCGCCCATGATAGTGTACTTATAGAAAGAGTTCAACATTTTCCGTGACAATATTTTATTGTTATAAGGTTAAAAAAATCTTAATAAATACTTCAGTGAATTTTTTACTTTATGCTAGTACAGATAGTACTTCAAAACTTGTGCTAATTAGTACCATGACATTTGTCAAAAAAGATTTTAATTCAATATGGCGGCAATCTGCATCGATTATTTTCACCAATCCAATGAAGATAAATTTCCACATAAAAAATTCAACGTCTACAAAATTTGAAATGTAAATGCAAGCAGAATAACAAATAGAATTAAATCAACATTTACATAATAACGGAATAATACTAACAGACTCTTAAGCTAGTCAAGAATAGTTATCAAACACGGATCTTCGCCCTTCCCGCATTTTTTCGATGAGCAAATTAATTCTCAACACCACCTCTCTCGTCGATAACCGTCATCAGAGGGGCACTCTTGATCATAATTTCCTGCAATCTCTCGCGTGGTGTATTTCCTGTCAATACTTCTCTTTGTCCACTTCAGGACAGAGCCATACCCTGTAAGGTCGGCTTCATCTGTTACTCAATTTTCATGCAAGAGTTGATTTCTATACCACATGCTGGCATCCTCTCCCGTTCAGTGTAGCTTTCAATGTCGGTCAGGTGTGTTCATTCTTTCGATCTGTCTCCTCCTTTCTACACTTTTTGCTTACAACAATAAATACTACTTTACTGACACACGGTAATATGGTACAACAATATATATAATAAGAGCTATAAAAATAAGTATTCTACACTTCTTGCTTACAACAACGAATACTACTTTACTGACACACGGTAATATGGTACAACAATATATATATATATAAAATAAGAGATATGAAAATAAGTATTCTACACTTCTTGCTTACAACGAATACTATTTTACTGACACACGGTAATATGGTACAACAATATATATAATAGGAGATATGAAAATAAGTATTTATTAAGTCTTGAATGACTTTCTCGCCCTTACAGGGACAAAGGAATCCTTCAGTCTGCCTTAATCTATGTGACTTCCAAGACAAGCAGTCTAACAACATAGAGATAATTAAACAGCGCTGATATGCTCTAGATAGTGTGCGGAGTAGATTTGCCTATGCCTATTTCTAAACTTAATTGTTATATAAATTGTTAAATGTCAAAGTGACCTGACCTTGGGCACTGCTTATGCTAATATTTTTAAGTGTCAGAGTTAGTATAAACAACTCAGAATATGCCATAACTTGCTGTTGCAATCCAAACCAGTTCCATCCAAGTGGATGAGTAGTTTTTCTGACTAATAGTCTCACACTTGCTCATAACAAATTCATCCAATGGGGATGGACTGAAAGTTATTTTGCTGAAGAAAGTCTTATATTTGAAACACTTTGACTTTGACATAATAGAGTCCGGTCATGTAAAGGCGATCATTGGCTTATGGTAAGTTAACTGACTGATAAAGAAAGAATGGACTTAGAAATATTTCTTACACGTCTGCTACTGATCTATGATTTGAATTGGAGAATGCTTTATGTAATAGAACCATAATTTCTATGTTCACTAATCTGATGTATGCTGTGTGTGTATCGGGCTAACGAATATTGATGCAGGATTTGTAAGTTGAGAATGTGTGTAAAGAAAGAAAGGAATGTAGAGATGAAATAAGCCTGAAATTTAACACTGCCTTAATTTGACTTTAGCAAATGCTCCCCAAAGCATTGGAGACTAGGGCTCTGCCCAGACCCCTAGTCGTAAGGGGCTTCTTGCCCTGGCGCTTTCGGCACCCTCGTTCGTCTACCTGGCAACATTGCAGCCCCTGGCCTCAAGACGACATTTTAAGTGGCACACAGCCTGAAAAAGGTTGGGCAGCACTGCAGTAGAACTTCCACAATAGAGCAGAACAGACAAATGGAATTACCGCAAAAACGAATTAAATCGGACACTGCTTGGTTTCATATTCAGTCAAAAGCTTCCATACGCGATCAAAACTTACTTCATTTATGGGAAGTGTTTCCGGCCTGGGCTGATTTCGCGCTAGGGTGTGCAGGGGGGGGGGTATGAGGGGTGTTTACTATGCCCAGTCTATAATGACTAAATAAAGTCAAAACTGTATGAACATCTATCTATCTGCAAAATATAGTACTCATTGGCGAGTGAAGCAAGTCTTTTGTAAGGCTATCAGTGAACCAGCAAATCTTAAAAGTTGTCGTGTAAGTCTTCATGGCACTCACTATCAAGCAAGTCTTTTGTAGTGAGTAAAACTAATCTCTTTTTAATGATAACAAAAGCAATTATTTAAACCACTTACTAAGTCAAGGAAACCTGTAAAGCACACATTAAAGTACGCCTTTAAGGAACTCAGCAAGTGAAGCAAATCCTTAAGGCATTCAATGAGTCAAACAAGCCTATAAAGTACTTAGTGAGTCAAATTAGTCCTTAAAGCACTCAATGGGTCAAACAAGTCTATAAAGTACTTAGTGAGTCAAATTAGTCCTTAAAGCACTCAATGAGTCAAACAAGTATATAAAGTACTTAGTGAGTCAAATTAGTCCTTAAAACACTCAATGAGTCAAACAAGTATATAAAGTACTTAGTGAGTCAAATTAGTTCTTAAAGCACTCAGTGAATCAAGCACACCTTTATTTTATAGTAAAGCAAACCTTTACAATCTTTCAATAGTAAGTCAAGCATGTTTTTAAAACACTCAATGAGTCAAACAAGTATATAAAGTACTTAGTGAGTCAAATTAGTCCTTAAAACACTCAATGAGTCAAACAAGTATATAAAGTACTTAGTGAGTCAAATTAGTTCTTAAAGCACTCAGTGAATCAAGCACACCTTTATTTTATAGTAAAGCAAACCTTTACAATCTTTCAATAGTAAGTCAAGCATGTTTTTAAAACACTCACTGAGTCAAGCGACTTCACAACTAAGTGAATAGCATTCACTTACCAGTCCCTGATCAACTCTCTCTGTCACTCACTCACACACACACACGCACGCACAAACGCATACACAAACACACACAAACTAATATCTATATATATATTCACACGTATAAACACAAACACTTGAAATCTCTACTATCACCACTACTGCTAACAGCTATGCTGATAACATCACTAATTACCGGTTAAAAATATGGCACTAGCAACACCATCAATTTCATCAGCGTGGGGCGAATCTGACCAGTCCACGTGCACCGGCTCCCGATGGCAAACCTGCTGGCCGGCGGTGGATCATTAATCTCTACACGCAAAACTAATTACTTAAAACAATTAACAGCTGTTAGTCAATGACATCTGCGACTCTCAGGCGCCGCAAAACGATAGCACTCTGACCTTCGTCCACCAATGCTCTCTGCCTTGAATTCAAGAACAGGAATATCTGACCCTACAACACAGTGTTCCTCACGTTACCATTAAATTTTAGTCATTATGTGTGTGTGTGTGTGTAGATGGGGGAGGGCGGCCGGGATAGGCTGCACAACAAATGGAGGTAGAAAGATGGTCTTCGAATTGCCTGCAGTCGGGCTGGGTAAGGTTAGAAACCTAATATTAAACCATTATTAACTTTAATCACACTTGGCATCAATTAGCTACTAATTGCTCTGTCTTCTACGGTGACAGACATAGAAACTGTAATTTGTTGTTCGCCCCAGTCGCAGAGAACGCAGTGATAAGGACTGTTGTGTGATCGCCGATCAGTTCGCGCTTGCTAATGGACATATACAGTTTCGGTGATCCCAAACACAAACGACGATAGTGCGCAAATTAGAACAGCAGCCCCCCTCCTTCCCTTCTCTCCTTTACTCACCCCCCCCCGCCTCACTCCGAGCACAATCAAATCATCTCAGTGGGCCAGACGATGAGATTCCCAACTCGCCCAAAAGTTCGGAGGAAAACGAAACTGGTGTTTATTTTTGATATTTATTTATGAGAGATCTGATTTCGGACACTTGAAATGATTTGCGAAACTCGTCAAGGCAATCCGAGTTGCGGGAATGCCTACACTTTTCACGTTTGTAGCTCTTCGACTAGCGAGTAAGGCAGCAAACTTGAGTGCAAGTGTTTCAATTTAAAAAAAAAAAAAGCAAATTAAAAATAAAATGCACGGAACTTAAACACACACGCTAACACACATATAACTTATGTGTCAGTGCAAACGAATTTGTACTGGCGACTAAGACTCCAGTTTTTGCTAGACCAAACACATCGATTACATATATATGATATGACTCACTTTATTATAAATTAAATCGCTTAAATCTGGAAAAATAAGCGCTAATAGCAATAACAGTAACAATAAATAATCTAAACATAAACGTATTACAGCGAGTGTGTGTGTTTGTGTGTAAGAGAGAGAGAGAGTTTAAGAGAGAGTGTTTGCGAGTGCATGTGAGAGTGCACATATGTCAAATCATGGACAGAAAATATTACTAACAACGAAAATTGGCTCTACAGCCATATACCCTCTACAAAAATTTGTATATGTATGCAAGTGTGTATGAATGTACACGTATGTATACATATATGTTTATGCATGTGTATATATATGCATATATATGTGTGTGTGTGTGAGTATGTACATATAGGCCTATGCAGTGTGCCTGTGTGCGTCTGCATTTGCATGAATGTGCGAGCTGGTGCACTCATCAAATCAAAAAGTGAAATTGCTTTTTCTACACAAGTAGATGATAACATTAAAAACGCAAAGATATTTTAATTTCTTTCTTTATCTGTAGTTTATGATAGAATTTCAACTCCATTACTGACAGCTCTTCTTTAGCTGTCCCCCATCCCCACCCTATTAAAAAAAAGTCCTGACAGGTGATGACTAGTGCTGAGAGCGACAACTCTTTCATTAAATGATTAACCCCAACACAGAGTTAGTCTAATCAAGTCAGTCAATACACAGAGTTAGTCTAATCAAGTCAGTCAATACACAGAGTTAGTCTAATCAAGTCAGTCAATATACAGGCCACGCAAGATAAATAGCAAGAAGTCTAATTATTTAAGTCAGTCTACAGAACATAAGCAGCGAGAATTTTAATAAGTCAATCTATAGAACTGAAGTTGCAAGAAGTTTAATAAGTCAATTTACAGAACAGAAGTAGCAAGTTTAATAAGTCAATCTACAGAACAGAAGTATCAAGTTTAATAAGTCAATCTATAGAAATGAAGTAGCGAGAAGTTTAATACGTCAATCTATAGAAATGAAGTAGCGAGAAGTTTAATAAGTCAATCTATAGAAATGAAGTAGCGAGAAGTTTAATACTTCAATCTATAGAAATGAAGTAGCGAGAAGTTTAATACTTCAATCTATAGAAATTAAGTAGCGAGAAGTTTAATAAGTCAATATATATCGGTGGTCATGAAAGAAAGAAATAAAAAGAGAAAGCACTGCTTGACTATTTTCCTCATCGCAACTATTAGTCAACGCGGTATTAATAGTAATAAACAGGCACTCCCAGTACGCGGTATTAATAGTAATAAACAGGCACTCCTAGTACGCGGTATTAATAGTAATAAACAGGCACTCCTAGTACACGGTATTAATAGTAATAACCAAGCACTCCTAGTACCGCGGTTCTGTTAAGACAAGCAAGGTTCAAGTATTAAACAGTCAAAATAAAACTAGTTCCTACATTCCGCTACGCGCTACAAGTCATAAGGAAATTACATTTTAGTAAAGCATTGGAAAAGCATTTAAATCACGCATGCCTGTTATTTACAAAAAAAAAAATCGACAAACAGAAAACCACGCCCCAAATCCAAGACGCCGTAACATTGTTTGGGAAGCCGATTAAATATTAAATATCCGAGACCTAAGCACCCGAACTGGATGCACCCCTAAGTCGAGAACACAATGCGCAATACTGCAGACTAACAGTATACCGCCGAACCGGCGAAACAACATTAACATATGTACCGCAACCCAGCTAACGTCTGTGTCACAAATCAAACCAGGAATGTTCTGCGTGCTTGCTCCATCTGTAGTGTTTGGAGGGGTGGGGGTGGGGGGTTGGAATCAGCGGGCGTTGATGAGGGTGATCAGTGAATGGGTGCCGGTCCTAGCGAGGATGATTAATTAATTAACGCTCTGCTTTAATTAAAAACAACAATGAGGTCTTTGTTAGTCACTTAGGATTTGTCGGCGCACATACACAACAGTGACACTTTTCGTCGTCATCACCAGAACAACACTATCCAGAATACAACGAGCTGATGGTGCGTAATAAACCACTTTGCTGAAGTGATGGCGGATGATGTAAACTGTGATAACCGACCGCGAGAATTTGAGTGTGGAATGTAGGCGCAGAGAACAGGCAATGTACACGCTGCTAACAAGCACTTCCAGCTAGTAGCTCACATCACCGCAGGAAAACAAACATTCGTCCCACTTACTAAAGGGAAATAAATCAGCTAAGACGGTGACCTGAATCCCTCAACAACAGCAAAAAAAAATAAATAAATAAAGATATAAGCGAGAAGACGGGGAATAACTCTTTAGCGTTTTTGTGTTCCCCCCCCCCCCTCAACTGATTGTCCTTTTATATATAAGCCAGTCGTCTTTCTGTTACCAGTGTCACGCCTTTCTCAATCTCTTCACCTTCAATTCTCTGTTGGTGTACAAGACACAGGTCTGCGAAAATAGTGAATGAACGCTGAAAATATCTGCCAAGTACTGGCAATAAAAATCAAATTTAGAGAGATTCATACTGCACAACTAACAAGAGGTGAATTTAACACGGACAAATGTTAAGGTGAAGACAACGTTCAGCAAAGGTCTAGAGGTCAGCAGATAACTCTGTTTCTGAATTGCTTCCCCTTTGCTTACTCCATGAAAGTATCCACCTAAGCTAAGCCCAGAGCTCCTAACATGCATTATCAATGTCTCTTACTTCTTCCAGCCAGTAATCTCCTCCCCCCCCCCCCCAATCAAAAGCACCGAGGAAGTGTGCCCCTTGCTTCTTTACAGGGAAGGTGGATTAGTGGGGGATGGAAAAATATGATAATAATCCACCTTCCCTGTAAAGAAGCAAGGACTCTGTTCCCGTGAACGTGTATTACTAAAAAAGACTTACTGCTTCCACGTGTCCACGCTTGAGCTCTAAGACTCCAAGATTATTGTAGGACTCTGCATGGTCATTGTTGCTGGCCAGTGCCAAGCGGAAGCACTGGTACGCCAGATTGTGGTCACAAATGCCCTGCAACAGTTTGATGTAAAAATCACATTTCAAAGAGTGAAATACATATAGCGTAAATGCACCCCCACACACTTTCCAGACTAATGAAAATCACGGTTCACAAACAAGACAATGAAATACATTTGCCCGATAACAGAGTGCAGAAAATCATGGTTCACAAACAAGACAATGAAATACATTTGCTCGATAACAGAGTGCAGAAAATCATGGTTCACAAACAAGACAATGAAATACATTTGCCCGATAACAGAGTGCTGAAAAGCATGGTTCATAGAATAGGCAAAGTGAAATACACGTAGCACAGACAGTGACGAAAAACACGGTTCAGAGAACAATGTGAAATACACATAGCACAGATGTCTTCATAACATAGTGACGAAAATCACGGTTCACAGAATAGACAAAGTGAAATACACGTAGTACAGACAGTGACGAAAAACACGGTTCAGAGAACAATGTGAAATACACATAGCACAGATGTCTTCATAACATAGTGACGAAAATCACGGTTTACAGAATAGACAAAGTGAAATACTCTCAGTACAAGGGGGGGGGGGGGGGGAAACGGTTAACCAAAAGACAATGTGAAATATATAATATCACTTTACTGCACTCAGCACCCGCAGCTTTAATCATAATTATCATCTTCGCCAATGCAGTTAATGATAATGCTGAAAATCAGGCAACTAGAGGAGAAAAAGAAAAAGTTGAATGCATATACAACGATGATAACGATGACGATGAAGACAATAATAAAGATTAAAAAACCTCAGATTCAATTGTTTCTGTAGCCTCGCTAATTAACATTTCAGATGAAGATCCATGCACTAGTTAATGAGTTTCATCATAGTCTAATTTTACCAAAACTGATCGTAAAATTTAATTTGCTAACATAGATCTGATTTTTGTCAGCTTTAAAATATTAAATAGTAAAATCGTTTGTTCCTTAATTTTAAACTGGTGTTTGGGTTCTTTTACTTTCAATGTTTCTTCCAGGAACCCCGCGATAGGAACTTGGACAGAATTTTCCAAGAAAGATCCGAAGAGTCAGTTTACGAAGGCTTACGAAATAATTCACTGGCTCTAGAACCAAGTGGGTTCAGGACAGGATGACGAATGCATGTCATAAACACCAGCGTTGATGTCAAGGGTCTCTGCTTAGTGGGACCGACTTGACACCAATGGTGTGTTAAAGGAACATGCAGTGAATGTTTTCAGCCTGTGACATTCAAAGCGCCGAGGTAACCGAGTCTGGGTTGATGCAAGCAACACCCATGTTTACCCCTGATTTCGGATGCAGCATTACTAATTTCTCGATACGTGGAATGCGGAAGTCAGCGACTGATTTCAATCTGAACAAGGTACTCGATAGCGAGAGGAGATGCATTGCTACCAGTCAGGCACTATCGATAAAAATAGACCACTTATCTGAGTCTACGAGAGGTCACAGAGGGCTGTACCGAGAATTCACGTATCTGTGTGTATGATAAATTGATACTGGTGTCACCCGAGGCCAGATCCGCATAGCGGTTATTGACACCGTGGGCCAAACTATTTTATCTCGGGTCTACAAGGGTACCACACGGGAGATCGGGTGTCCGGAAACCGTCAGGTTCAACACCGTGGGCCAAACTATTTTATCTCGGGTCTACAAGGGTACCACACGGGAGATCGGGTGTCCGGAAACCGTCAGGTTTCGTCCACCATCATCAGGCAAAACAAGAGTGAAGCTTGAAAAATGCACTCGGCTTCCCATAGAATATTAAGTCAGAAAACACACTCGGGGCATTCCCCAAATGAAAACTTGGAAGTCTGGAAAGGACGCGTGTTGAGTGAGTTTGAGTGAGTTCGCGTTAAGACGGCTGCAAGTAGCCAGAGTTGTCTCCTAACTTTCCCCAGTAGCGCACGCAACAGCCCCTGTACGTTATGCGTGTATTCTGTTTTACTAGCACAGCTAGCACTACGTCCTTCGAGGTTTCTTCCGACACCGCCAGGTGTAAATTAAAGTTCCCATTTAAGGCTTTGTTCCTTTTGTGAAGTATGGTGTCAGCACATCAGTCTTATCAAGCGCTTCCATGTTTGTGCAGCACCAAGGCGACTAAGTGCTTCGCAAAGGGAGGAATATCATATTAAACAGAAAATTCAAATACATCACGTGATAGGATTCAGTTTGTTTCTTTTAAAAAAAAAAAATTGTTACCAGATATATCGAGAATGGAAAACGGCGTGAAAGCACAAGGGCGAAGGTTGGGTGGGATTGCCATTTCCAACATGAATTTGTATCATTTTGGTTTACAGACGGATTTCGAAACACGGTTATAAAGTGTAAGATATATCTACGTGATTTCGAAACACGCTTGTAAAAAATGTAAGATATGCCTACGTGTGTCAGTTCACTACTGCGATTGTGGGCCGGTGCCAGCGATTTCCAAGGAAACAGTGCACCGAGGGCAAGATGAATAATCCACGGGGGGTGGGATGGGGTGGGTGGGTGGATGGTTGAAAAATGTTGAGGAAGAAGGGGAGATGGAATTTGGAAATTGTTAGGACCGTCAAATGTCACGTAGCAAACGCGATGAACATCCTGTATAGTTCTTGTGAGAACTCTATCATTAACTGTATGTCAAGTGAGAACTTTATAATTCTTGTGAGAACTCTATCATTAACTGTAAGTCAAGTGAGAACTCTATCATTAACTGTAAGTCAAGTGAGAACTCTATCATTAACTGTAAGTCAAGTGAGAACTCTATAATTCTTGTGAGAACTCTATCATTAACTGTATGTCAAGTGAGAACACTGTATATTTCTTGTGCGAACTCTTATCATTAACTGTATGTGTAACAGAGTAAATTTGCCTCTCCCTATTTTAAAATTTAATTGTTATATAAATTGTTAAACTGTCAAAGTAACTCGACTTTGGGCATTCCGTATGACAGTATTTTTGAAAGTATCTGAGTTGAAGTAAACAGCTCGAGGCAAGAATATTCTAGTTTTGCTGTCATACTTGTTTATGTCCCAATCTAGAAGTGGGCATTCATTCTAAGTAATACTTGTTTATGTCCCAATCTACAAGTGGGCACTCATTCTAAATAATACTTGTTTAAGTCACAATCTACTCGATAAGCGGACACCTGTACTAATGCCTTTTACGTTACAGTCAACAAGACAAATGGACACTCGTACAGAAGTAATACATGAATATTGCGCCAGTATTTTCTATATCGAGGTCCATTAAATAAAAAATGTGCATCTACAAGCACACACACATATCCACACTACACATATCAGCACACACATTGTTTTATATATACCAGCATCGCACGTACACACACATAATGCATATATATATATAAGCATTCATTCAGGCTCATTTGCATTGATTTATCAAATACTTACCAGTAGCATCTAGTCATTACTACCAGATTAAATGTTGCAGGTGTTGTGTACCTATATAGTATACCTCTTTCAAGCAGCAAAATAAGAATGGTTGAGTTAGAATGCATAATTAAACTTCAGTAATCATATCCTGGCTGCTAGGAAAGGGTTTCTTCCATTTCCACCCTAGAGACAGTGGAGGTGGGTTTTAAGAAGGTGTGGCAGAATAAATTTGCCTATCCTTATTTCTAAATTTAAATTACCCCCAGTTGTAAGTGTAAGGACACCCACTGCATTCCGTTGATGTATTGAGGCAAAGTATGCTCGACTACATCGTAGAATTTCTGGTATAAGGAAGACTGGAAATTGCTACATCGTTGTTCTGCTTCAGGGAATTAATATGGCAAAGGAGTGCCAGATTAGCTTGGAGAGAATAGTGGCTCATCAGTGTTCTACAATGTGCAAGGAAAACATGTGAAGAACTGACCATTGTATAGCGACAATGAACTTGTCCCCAACCACCCACTATCTTTTTTAACATATGGTTATCAATATGTGTAAATAAATTTATTAAATCAACAATCAAACATACACATAACAAAATCAATGAAAAGATTACTTGATCAATGTTTCCATGAACCACGTTCGAATAATTTCAATACTTATACAGTCTTATATCCTAACACACAATTCAGCAGATTTGTGTAAATATATATAACAAGGTAATCATTATCAGAGGGCAGAAATGGAGTTATAGACATTTTAGCAATACTAGTTTGTACATAACCTTGTTAGGCGATCGCCACAATAGTCTTTCTTGTGCTTTCGTAAAAGAAGGATTTATCTTTTCCTTTAGTAAGAAGGTTTCCACCAAAGGAAATATTGTGTGACGGTAAATGTTTGTCTTTAAAATGTAATGTTGTGAAAGGGAGAAAACGTTTACACCGCCTGCATATCTGCCAAGTGAGAGAGACGAGTGGTGTCTTCTAGAGAATTATTAATAACCTTAATTAAGATTCTCATCATTTGTAATTAGTTATGGATGATTAAATAATTATAATAATCATAACCATTAACTAGGGTGGTGGAGTAGATGGTTGGGCACGGATGTTTGTTGAGAAGTCAGAGGCTGTTAAATAACAAGTTACTGATGACGTAGTGTATGAGTCACTGTGGGAAACGAGAACGATAGCAATTAACGTTATTAGCAAAATAATGCTCCTGACAACAATTTTCCCATTTCCAACCATCCCACTCTCTCTCGACAAAAACGCAACCACACAACCAATGATGTAAAAAAAACAAAATGAAACGTTATCCATAAACAATTTAAAATTAAAAAAAACAAGAGGTTATCAAATAGTAAGATTTTGTTAAGGAAGACATAAAAATGAGAAATTTTACCTGCATTTTCGTTTTGTCTGTTATCATATATATTTTCTTTAATCTGAAAATGGCCGAAAACTATCGACAACAAAAGCAAGACTCGCGTGTTGTTCACAGCAAGTCGGCTATGTAGTTCAACGCCATTTTATTATTTTTTTAAAAAAATAAAACAAACTATTATTGCAATAATTTCTTTCTGGCCTTCCAACTCGTTACAATTTGCCATCTACAATTAAGTATTCGACGCAAGTGAGTGACATTACACCGACGTTAAAGACTGGAGGTCAGAGTTGAAAGGTCCAGTACGTGTCTTTGAACATGGTCTTCACAAACTCGGCATTACTGCGCCTGCATGCTGTGGTAATAGGGCTCCTAGTCCCAGCCTGTAACTGCTCAGTAATTTGGTAGAACGGGAATTAAGTGCTTCTGAAGACGTGATTGGAAACATGCTCTGCATGCATCACACACACACACACACACACACACACACACACACACACACACACACACACACACACACACACACACACACACACACACACACACACACACACACACACACACAAAATATAAGAAAGATGTTTGAAAAAAAATTAATCACATTTAAACCCTAATTTGACCATATGACTAACCACACGTCCACTCACACTTCCGTAGTATTTGAAGATTAAAGGTATTATAGATATTAATAATCACAAAGAAAACGGGTCCGGACTCCCCAATACCAGCCTGACATAAAGATGATGACAACGATAAAAGTAAAAAGTAAAAAGTAAAATGCAAATAAATGTAAACTTAGGGACAGATGAACGAAGTAAGAGTGGTTGACAAGACCACGTTTTGACAATTCGATATCTGCTTAGTGTCCATTGTATAACATTGAGTAAGAGTCTTTGTATGTTTCTTATGGACTTGCCTCGGCTAGTGGTTAAGTTGACTGTGACAGCTTGGCTGTTCTTGCAAGGGTGTCAGCAGGCTGGCGCAGCTTAGGCTTAGGTTTTCCGTCCAAAGAGGGGTTTCAGTCAGCAGTGGCCTGTTCTGAAGATCGCTCAACAGACGCATGGAAGTGGCAGGTAACTTTTAACCAGTGGGGTTCTGGGAGAGTTTTCTGCATTATGTTTCTCTGAACACGGCATGATGGAACGCACAAAGACAGGTTTACCAGTCACGTGGTCAGCCGAGCTAAATATCTGGTAAATTATTACAACTTGACCTACTAGATTGGTCAAGATTTATAATATTGCCAGAGCCTTTGAGTGAAAAGATTAGCTAAGGGGTAGTAGACATGAAACGCAAGATCTAATGTCGGGTCTGCTCTGTTCTGTGGGCCTGATAATCTCAAGATGCATGAGATGTTTGGTGACTAATCTTTGCAACATCACACAAACACCCCCACACACACACACATGTACAGACATGCACACACATACTTATATTCCCCAGATATAGTCATTTAACATATATTTTACAAAGTGAGACAATATATCAGTTTATACAGTATGTATTAATTTGACATCCCCTCCCCTGGTCTAAGTCTGGAATCAAGTAATGAAATTCTTTCTTCTTATCAATATTGCTTTTGTGTTTATGTAGTGTTGGAGATGACGATACAGCTGTTATCGTTATTAAAGAATTAAAACCCTGAGGTTTTGAACGTGAGAGAGTGCACTTAGACAGAATTTTTTTTTAAATTTCCCTTTTCTTTCTTGTTGAAAATATATATTTTACTGAATTCGGTTTTCTTTCTTCTCCTGGCTGCTTTAATGTTGTAGGTGTTTGGATGCTTCACCCCATCCCTCCTTTCCGGAGCTGACGTGTGCTCAAGGAAAACCAAACAGTTAAAGAAAATGTTTTTCATTTAATTTAATTATTTCGTGTTCACGCCTGCAAGCTGCCAACGTTTAGACAACATTCGTTCAACGGTGGTAGACTTAGTGCTAGTTCCCATCGGAAGTGAGTATAAATATGGTTCTGTGTGCTGTAGGTTACGAATGCCAAAGATCTTTTGGCAGTTGATAATCGGAAGGGGGAGGGGGGTGGATCGGGCAAATTAGCAACTAGAGAGTCCACCAAATACATGTATACAATTCTTTCACCCTACCCGTCCGAAGAGTCCACCAAACACGCGTACTCAAACAATTCGCTTCTCCCCACACATGTGCGCAGAAACTTTCCACTATACACTTCACACACATCTTCTATGGCGCTTGCGCCCATCTGCGAAATCAGCTAAAGTTGAAAAGTGGTTCGTGAAACCCACACAAACATCTCCTTCCCCAACAAGAAGGGCTGGACTTGTTTGCTGTGTAACCAAACGGATTACTTCAATTAGAAAATTTTCAAACGGTTAACGTTATAACTGGCGATGACCAACGGAATCCTGAAACTGATTGGTCTAAAAGGCATGGAAGAGCTTCTTAACTCACCGAAACAATTAATAACAGGCAAAACACAGCAGAAGGAAAAAATATCAAAGATTACTTTGATTATATTTGTCATTTACATTATAAATTATTCATATGTGCAGATTATAATTTTATTTAAAATTTGAGTTAGACAAGTTCTTAATTCCATAATTTATTTATTTTCATTTTTAATAAATATGTGACACGTCAATAAGTATTTTCTTTAACAAGAACACCCACGACCTCCTACTACTGTTATTCTCAATGTTTAAATCTAGCACAACAGTAAAATTACAAGAGCCTCCACCCCCATGCAGAGCAATTACAGTTATACCAAGAAACAAAAATGTATAAACAAGCTCACAAAAACTTAAGTAAGCATGCACACACACGAGCATATACATATAAACGCAGTATCGGCGATTTTTCACTAATAAATAAGATAATTATAACTGTTATTAAAACAGTTCATAAATGGATGTGAATGAAGAAAAAAAGTAAATGACGCGAAATAAAATAATTAAAGGGAAACCACTCTGCTGAACAAGACGATGGCGGTGAGACTCTCAATGTCCGCTTCTCTCATTAGTTGATTTCCGAAAACGATTTCCCACTTATGGGTAACTTAGGAAGAGGCGAGGGCAGTGAGTTGGGGAAAGGTGAATGGGGGGGGGGGGGAGAGGGGGGGATGAATATATTCGGTTACAAACCACCAATAGCGATGCCTCTGTAGGACCCTATAGTACAGACCAGCATTAATCACGGACATCACAAAGATCTGCTTGACAAGCGAGTCGTGTTTATGAGATTTTTTTTGTAGGAAACCTATCATACCAACAACCCACTGCCATCCATCCATCCATAGTCAGTGCCCGGACGGCCTGACTCCCCTTTCCCCGCCGAAAGCATGCTTGCGGATATCCGGTCCCACTCGACCACAGAAGAACATGAAATTCACATCATTCCCGCTCCATGTTGGTTGTTGTATGAACATATTGTGGAGGAGTGAATTTGCCTCTCTCTATTTTAAAATTAAATCGTTATATAATTTGTTAAATTGTCAGAGTGACCCGACCTAGGGCACCTCTTATGATGGTATTTTTGAAAGTGTCAGAGTTCATGTAAACACTCGAGGCAAGAATATTCTAGATTTGCTGATGTAATGCAAACTAGTGAGTAGTTTTTATTATCTAATGGTTATGATTTACGAGAACGAGGCCAGTCAATGGGCAGAGATTAAAAAGTTTACTTGCTGTAGAGAAATCTACTGTCTTATTATTTTGAATATGAAGTGGCAAAGAGGAAATCTGGTTTCAAAGGCGGTCATTAGTGGTGAGTTAAAGTGACAGATTGAGAGAGAATGGACTTAGAAATAGTTCATGCATTTTTGCTATTGATATAAGATACTCAATTTTTATATAGAGATGTACTATGTGAGTTGACTTTTATTCCTACAAGTGTTTAAACTAGGCCATTCACTTGTAATTTGCTAAAAACTTGACATTGTTTGAAATGCTGTATTTATTTGACACGTGTACGTATCAGGCTAATAAATACTATTGCAGGAAATTGTAAGTTGAGACTGGAATGTAAGATAGAAAGGAGTAAGTGATAAATTGGAAAACTTAGTGCTTGTCCTCTGATTATGTTTATTAAAGACTGGCGTGGCCTTTCACATGCCATGTGAACCTCCTGGTTTATTGTTTGTAAACCACTATAACTGATCCTGATAAAGGCGGGAATGGCATATAAGTGTAAGAACACACTACACTCTATTGATGTGCGGCAACAAGATTTATTGACTGCCGGAACAATTTCTATTGTAGAGAAGTTATTGGACATTGCTATATTTATTGTTCTGTTTGAAAGAGTTCGCATGACAAAAAGAAGCATCCAGGTTAACTCTAAGTAACAGATCTGTGTTTTTCACATGAGAGTGATACACATGGAACTGACAAAATTGAACGAACTATAAATTGTGACATTGTGGCAAATGCACAAAGGACTGTTAAGACCGTACTGGATCGGGTTATGTAAAACTATTATTACTTATCTCTAATAACTCCATTTCTGTTCTCTGATAAGTCTATCCTATGATTTGTATTGACTCTATTGTTGTATTGTATTTATGATAGACTGTGTAATTATAAAATTATCCAAATGTGGGTTCATGGAAATATTGATGTCAAGTAATCTATTTCATTGTATTTGTGATATGTATATTTGATTGTTGATTTAATAAATTTATTGTTAAATTTATTGACCTTCTTATGCATATTGATAATCTTATGTTGGAGAAGAAAGTGGGTGGATGGGAGCTCGCTAAATATAGATTAAAGATGGATTTGTCTTCTCCTTTAGAAAGAAATTTTCCACTCACAGAAGCATTGTCTGACCATAAATGTTGTTTCATATTGTGGAAGAGAGAAAATGTTTACAAGTCCATATACATATCTTCAAAGTGAGCGAGATGAGTGGTATCTGCTGAAGGATCAATAATAAAATAAATTAAGATTCTCATCACTTGTAATTAGTTTTGGATAATTAAATAATTATAATAATATCCATTAACTAAGTGGCGTTGGCATCACACATATATTAAATGTTTGTTTGCCATTGGGTTTTTTCTTTAAAGCTTAAATTAAAATGGGGTGTATATATTAATGAGCCAAATAAATGCATGCCGTACATAAAGACCATTTACTCAGTACATAGTAAACTACACGCACTTTTAATAATAAAGCACACAGTAACTAGACAAATATGTTAATCTTTCACCTTGAAATGTTTTGCCATTAGATTTTAATATTCAACAAGCATAAAATAATCAGCCGTTTACTTCTAACACCAAACATACAGACACAAAACTAACATCAAGCAGTTTTAATATCAAGCTTTTCAGAACTTTCAATAGTAGTTAAATAATTAGATATACAGACTTTTAACACCTAACATATGCCATCTAACTAATTGTCACAGTCTGATAAAAATGTCCGACTTGGTGACCTACTTGTTTTGTTTACTTCAAATATTGAGATTTGAAGACCCTTTGTTCAAGCTCTCTCCTATCGAGATGCTTCCAGAACAGGTCAAGACGCTATGTAACTTTAGGCCCATTGTCTAGGTTCTCGAACCAACTACATACCACTCGATCAGTCACGTGATATGCTTTATGCTTTTCTATAAATGTCAGTGCATGCTTCCGCTCCTTTACTGCGAGAAACAATTAGCTCACGTCACCACGTTAAGCTACTCGGGTCATACGGCAGCCGGCGAGTCAGATGAGAATCATACCCTTCGACTTCTCATAAAGGTACCATTTTATCTAATTGTATTCTGTATATCTTGACTATGTATGTATTTGTGCTATGTATTATATTATTTCCATATATGCTTGAGCACGGTTCAGAGAAATGACTGAAAACCTATAAGTTATGGAATATAAAATTATTGTAACTCTTTTCCATTGTAACTTTAATTTATATTGTTTTAATTCACTAAGAGCCAGAATGACTGTGCTCGATATGAATTTCTCATGTAATTCAATTATTGCGTGTAATTTTAATTGTAAATTGTGAAGCGCTTTGCTGTTTGAATTACCCCTTTTGTATGAACATTAATTTAACGTTGTAACTATTTTTATGATTCATACGTCATGCTGTTAAATGAAACATGCGTGAGAAGATTACATTTTTTCTAAATCTAATTGTAAACGACGCGAGGTCGAATTTCTAATTCAGAGCATTAAACTGGGACTTGCTTGAGTAGGGAACGTGTTATCAGAAATTATATTAGGACACGTTTACTTTCTTCAGGTCGGTTCTGTCTTTGGGCTTGGTTTTGCTTTACCTTGCCTGGCTTGTTGTCCGCATCTTTGAATTGGACAAGTTGTCTTTGTCTTCAACCGAAGACTGGTATGAACTGGTTGAGCTCTAAGCGTGAGTTCTATTATTCCGAGAGTCCACGCCTCTGAAAACTCAAGTTCACTAGCGACATAAAAGGGACACCTTTTCCTGTAGGCCACGTGCCTTGCCGCTAGAGTGACTCCGTGAGGTAGACCGGGACCGGATAAAAGAGACCAGATGAATACAAGACATTACAGCTGAGTATTCCTCAGTCAATCCAATAATCACATGGACACAATTGGCTCTTCGCTAAAGAACGATAACGCACGTACGTGCAAAGAATTGAGAAATAGACTATTCGCGCTCGTATTTGGTTATTGTTAAATTGTTAAACTTTATTAAATCTTATTTTCATTGTTAAACCTCTTAGTAGTTAATTTTTATGCATAATAGACCTATAGATTCTTCTTAGATTGAATGGGGGCGGATGAGCTGAATGATAATAACGAATGCATATTAATTTAGAGGAATTTAACGACTTCAATCTAGCTAACGTTCGCAATTTATCAGTTTGTAAATTTGTCGTCTGCACTACGAGACACACTTTTAAATTAGTCAAATGATAAATTGAGCAACCAGTCTGCATAGGATGAGAGAAGGAATTAATTATTTTTAAAGTCCTTAATTATTCTAGGCAGGGTCTATAAATAAATACTGGAAACGTAACACTAATATCAAGCAATTTTAACATCGAATTTTTCAGAACTTTCAAAAGTAATTGAACACCTACATAACTAATATCGTACACTTTTCACACCGAGCTATTCAGTGATTCATCAGTCAAAAAGATAGCTTTTAAATCGACATAAAAACTGCAGCTAGCAAAATGGCGTATTCTTCCATCATATGCCTAGACTAGCCAAAGAAACCAAAGAGATCCCGGACTGCTAGCAGCATGACTGCACTTAGCAGACGACCCTTATGACAGCTGTCAACAGCTGCGGCCTAATCCCCATTTGGCGATGAAGTTTACATAATAAAGTGCTGTAAGTGATCAGGAATAGAGACATTTAATTAAAATATCGACTCCAAATTTAAAATTAAAAAATCTTTTCCATTGCAGTTCTCAGTGATCATCCCTAGTGCGTATTGCTCTGTGAAGACTGTCCATCAGAACAGCTGCTTGACCAGCCAAAACGAAATCACCCATTGTAATCTGTCCAACCCATCCGTCCAAGCGGATGTAGCGTCCAGTACATGTAATCAAGTCCGGATGTCCGCTCACCTCATTCCAGAACCCCCGCCCGCCCAAGAACCCCTCTCATGCCTTGAATTATGACGGAAGAAGGAAGAACTAAAATCCCTATTCAAGATCCCGCGAAATCGGTGGAAGCCGGAAGCGGTCCCCATTTCAACTTCACATACAAGTTCGTAATTGCCATACTGCTATTTGGAAAGGATACCACAAGGAAGCGGGGTTTACGTCTGAGGGGATATTGAGGATGTTGATCAGCGATTATGACGTCACCAAATCGTAAATTTTACTTGGAACACGTAAAAGCGACCATTTGAAAGTTAAGGGTCTTATTCTGCAGGATACAGCTTCGTTCCCTCCAGTCTTTCTGACCTTTCCAAGGCACCTGATAGTCCAGCACTTCATAACATATCTCCGCACCCCACCTCTCCACTACTTACTGACTACCCACCCACCTCTCCCTCTTTCCTCTGTTAAAAAAGGAACTGTTTATCTACTATACTTTCTCCTCCAACCGTTAAGAAAAAAGTAAAATAATACAGTAGCGTAGTAGCTATTATTTTAGAAGATCGGCGTGTGACATTACAGTGTAGAGTACAGACTGACAAATAGATTATTCTATAAAGACTGGCAAAAGATTACTGTGTAGAGTACACACTGACAAACAGATCACAGTGTAGATTCAGACTAAAATAACCAGATGACTGTATAGAGTCAGACTAACAGATTACTGTATAGAGTACAGACTGACAATCACATTACTGCGTAGAGTACCGACTGACAGATTACAGAGAAGAGTACAGACTGACAGATTAATGTGAGGAGTACAGTTGGACAAGCATATTACTGCGTAGAGTATAGACTGACAGATTATAGAGTAGAGTATAGATTGGCAAACAGATTTCTGCGTAAAGTACAGACTGACAGATTAAAGTGTAGAGTACAGACTGACAAGCATATTACTGCATAAAGTACAGACTGACAGATTAAAGAGTAGAGACTAACAGATTACTGTGTAGACAACAGTGACAAACAAATTACAGTTTAGAGTACGTACTGACAAACATATTAAAGTGTAAACTACAGACTGACAGAGAGAATGATACCAAGTTGTATGAAAGAGTTACCCCAACTTCCGCATGCAATAGATGAAAATATTGAATGCGTCTGTGTTAGGAGTGTTTATGCACACTGGTGTTTCACCATCAAACACCTACTTATTACTTACCACACACACACAAGCACGCGAGCGCGCGCACAGCAGAGCTTCTGACATATGCTTACGACGAAGAAAACTGACCAATACGCAACCTGGTTTAGGACCGTGTGCAAAGATTTTGTTACCGCACGATTTGCCATTAAATGCTAAAGCATCAAAGCCATGAACATCAGACGTATAGTTGACGAAATCTATTCGTGGCTTAATATCTGACAAAGATATTTGCACAAATGTGACGTCAGACAAAACAGTTTACAACCCAGACTGCCAGATGCTTTTAAAACTTTGGAATGGCGGACATAAACTGTTTGATGCGCAATGCACGTCCAGCAGAAAATGAAAGACTGCTGCCCGCCTGTTGTTGTTGTACCGTTAACTTCTTTCGCTCCACAGGAATTGCATTAAAACTTTTCATCTTCTTGATGTTCTCGGTTTTTGGAGGATTCCTGTGGAGCCTTCCTCTTTTCTCTTGTACTAAGGGAGGGTAGTTAGAGGGGTGTTCTGCTGTTGTATTCAGGGAGGGTAGTTAGAGGGGTGTTCTGTTGTTGTATTCAGGGAGGGTAGTTAGAGGGGTGTTCAGTTCTTGTATTAAGGTAGGGTAGTTAGAGGGGTGTTCAGTTCTTGTATTAAGGTAGGGTAAGAGGGGTGTTCTATTCTTGTATTCAGGGAGGGTAGTTAGAAGGGTGTGCTGCTGTTGTATTCAGGGAGGGTAGTTAGAGGGGTGTTCTGTTCTTGTATTCAGGGAGGGTAGTTAGAGGGGTGTGCTGCTGTTGTTGGTTGTTTTGTTTCTCCATGCTCGTATCTTGCTGCGACTGTTGTAGGCCTCATTTTTTATTCCTTTTTCCTTTATTTTTATACTTTTTTTCCTTTCCTTTTCTTCCCTGAGATGTTGTTGCCTTGTTGTGTCGTGCAGTTGATTCATTTGACACTTTTCGGGGCCACCCGAGCGTGGTCCGTGGTTGACTCCGGTAACGCTTGAAAAAAAAAAAAAAGAGAAAAAGAAAGAAAAATAGAAACATCAACCCACTATCCGGGGGTCCGTAGTAGTCTGGGCCGTATGTACGTACAGCTGCAATGCACAAGGGATTTCTCGCCGAGTCTGAGACTCTAACGATACATTCCCCCTTGTTGTTTCTGCACTCGTTGGGGGATGGGGGGGAAGTAATTTAATTTCTAGTAACTCCGGGGTCCGTTGAAGGCTGATGTATTGTATTCCGCGCGCGGTGATCGTATCGGCGGCGGTCTAGTTGACGTTGTAGGCGTTGTAGGCCTTGTAGGGTGTTTAGAAGCCACCATAGGTCTTCGGGTGGTGGCTGTTAGCAATTGTCGTGAGTGTGTTGATGATTGTGTCTGTCGGCTTGGGTGTGTTCTTTCTGTAGGACTCGGATTCACTTTGGCGGTCGTCGTCTATTCTTTTTTATGTTGTCTGTGTTGTTGTAGCTTGTGTTTTGTAGTTGTTGTCTGTTTGTGTTATTGTAGCTTGTGTTTTGTAGTTTCGATTTCTTGTGTGCCACTGGCATTTGTGTCCGCTGTTTGTGATTCTTCTGATCGGTGGTTTTTGGCTTCGACGTGTGGTTCAGTTTTCACAGTAGCGACCGTTTCTGGATGTTGATCGGTTGTGTGGTGAGGACGCTCAACTTCCGTTTGAGTTTCAGTTGTGGTTGTCGTAATGGCGGTTTCGGTCATCTTATCTGCTGTTGTGGTGGTTTGTGCTTGTGGCGATTTGTTCCCTGTCTTGATTTTTGGAGTTTGTGTCTCAATCTGCATCTTGATGGCGTTCTGTGTGATTGTGAAGTTGTCTCCCTTTTCAGACTATAGTTGTTCTGGACGAGAAAGATATATAATGCCGTAGGAGTTGGGTCCGGTGGGGGTGAAGGCTTCCGGAGGTGCATCCTTCTGGCTTCACCCTCTCTGGCTATAGTGTACTGAATGACCCCGCTGGTGAAATTTGACGGGTATTTAGGAAGTTATGGGGAGCGAAGATGGTCGATCAGAATAAGTGACCGATAACGGAAGACGTTTTGCCATCTAACTGTGCTTCAACGTCACACAGCTGGTAGCATGAGGAGTCAAGAACGCTTTAAACATATGCTACAAAAACAGAAGGCAGCATGAGAAGTTAACATCGCTTTAAACATACACTACAAACACAGCTGGAAACATGAGAAGTCAAGAACGTTTTAAACATACGCTACTAACACAGCTGGCCACAAGAGATGCCAAGAACGCTTTAAACATACGCTACAAACACAGGAGTCATTACGAACAAATAACATTTATCAGGACAAAGCAGTTAGAGCTATAACACGTTTTGAAGTTTTATTTCGCATTGATTTCCTATTTTTAGGCCTACCACACCACACCATTTTTACTCATCATTGGAATACGACCAAAATAGGTAACTGAGGGAAACGCCTAGGCGCGTTATTTTGCTCGAATTTTTCCTCCCAACTTCTCTTTTTAAGAAAAGACAAAATTAAAACTGACACCAAATTTGGTGGGTGCTAAGTAAATGATGTGCAACTAACTGCTAGATAAGAGCGCTAAACACTGACGTTGCTTTGGGGTTAACTTTTTAAAAATTTCGACATTGATACATAAATTCAGGTTCACCCATGAGCGCCCATGCACACACACACACACACACACACACACACACACACACACACACACTCTCTCTCTCTCTCTCTCTCTCTCTCTCTCTCTCTCTCTCTCTCTCTCTTCATCACGTTATTTTATTGTGATAAATGTTCTTTTCTTTACTTATGTCCTTTCATAGAACGAAGTCAACTAACACGTACAAACTTCTTAACCAGTCAGTTGGAACAAGCGTGATACAAGCGAATAACCTGCTGTGCAAATTACAAATTATTTAGAAATTGATGAAAGATACGGATAAAACTTTTATTATATATATGTAAATAAACGGAATGCTTGACATGAAATTCTGAATTCTCACTTCGTACATCATTAGCTTCTACTCCAGTGACCACGAGCGCAATATATAACTTCAATATACATACTTCGTTTTAAAACCGACACTAATAATTAATTTGCAACATTAACTAAACAAACAATAATAACAACCACAAATAACAGAAAAAAACCCGGACAGTCCCTATAAAATAATAAATAAAACTAAATTTTATACGCATGGACCACGATCTCGCTTTTCAAGAAGCAAAACAGAAATAAAATACAAGAATCCTCACAAGTCCAATGTGTCCAATATTGAACCAGACATCTGCCAGCGTCTGGTCGTCTGCCAAGGACAGGGCGCGTTCAAAACATGTGAGTGTCATGTCGTACTGCTGGGCGTAGAAACAGCACAGTCCGATGTTGTTGAACAGCTCGGCATTGTACACGCCCATTTGCAGAATTCGTCTGGGGAGAAGAAATAATAAACAAAAAAATAAATAAACTGAACTTTTTCAAGAAAGTCATATCGCATTTAATACGCAAAATCTAACAACCCCTCCGCACAAAACGTTCACGTACAAAACTAAAAGTGCCCATTTGCACCCGGGGGAAGTCTGAAATTTATTTGAAACATGCTTAAAGCAAACAAACAAAATATTCATAAAATATATAAACATCTGCGAAACAAAACCGGTAAATATGGGAAACTGTTTATTCAAATTCAACAATTAAATAACATTTAGAAAGTGATAATTTGACGAAGAGCTAGGTACCCAGTGTTGACTTTAAAAACAAAATATGTTAGCACTCAGTGACACAATGCCACCCTAGTTATTGCTTATGATTATTATTATTAACCATCCATAATTAATTACAAGTGATGAGAATCTTAATTTATGTTTAATAATCCTCCAGAAGACACCGATCGTCTATTTCACTTGGTGGATATGCGGGTGCTGCAAAAAACATCTCTAAGCCCATTCTCTCTCAATAAATCAGTTAACTCAACATTAAGCTAATGGCTGCCTTTCATGACCGGACTTCAGCCACACCAAATTCAAAGAGATTAGTAAATAGAATTGTTTCAGCAGGTAAACTTTGATCTCAGCCCATTGGCTGGTCTCGTTCTTTGTAAATCTTAACCAATGTATAATAAAAACTACTCATCCACATAAAACCAGTTTAGATTACATCAGCAAGTTCTAGCACATTCTATTCATGGGTTGTTATTTTTTATTTTAACTCTGGTACTTACAAAACACACAGTACCCAAAGGGTCATATCACATTAAACAAGTAATATAAAATTTAATTTTAAAATAAGGTCAGACAAATCTATCATTAAATAATAAAAAATTTGAAAACAATAACAGCAACATACTACATCAGAAAAAATAAAAACTTAAGAAAAGAAATGTGTATGTACATCTAATCAGGAGTAACTAACTGTCCACAGAATATATTCAAATAAAATACTTTCCTACCACTTTCCTACTACTCTTATTTCTACTACCTCAACAACTACTCTTTCTACTTTCTCCACTACTACTACTTCTATAGTGACTCCTTTACTTTCACTATTATAATTACTTTATAACTACTCCTACTATATTTACTACTACTACTTCCATAAATACAAATTATACTGCCTCCAATACTACTACCTCTATAACTCCTCCTCCTAATACCTCAACTACTCCTTTCTACTAGCTCTATAACTCGTCCTAATACCTCGACTACTCCTTTCTACTAGCTCTATAACTCGTCCTAATACCTCAACTACTCCTTTCTACTAGCTCTAGCTGGGTGGCTGCAGTCCATAACTTGCAACAACTAAGAAGTCCCTCTAGTAACTAGTTGGAAAGCGAAGTCATAAGATTTACTTTGCGTCAACATGTCCATAAGAGCTAAGGATGTACTAGAAGGAACAAGATGCGTACAAGGAAATCTAGTTAAAATATCTGATGTGCGCATGCTTGCGACAGTGTCAGTATGTGAAAGAAAGAAAGAAAGAAAGAGTAGGAGACATGAGACAGAGCTACAGAATTTACGAGTGCTATGGGTGGTGGGGCGGGGGGGGGGGGAAGAGTGGAGAAGGAGAAAGAAAGGACTGGACACAGTGAATTACAGACAAGTCTGCAAAAGAATTGCCAGACACATCAATGTTGTGCTAGAAATTGGTGGGAACGTCTGTGGCGCTTCCCCACTTGACCTAGCATTCTGCACTAAGTACAGCTATTTACTTCAAGTATACCTGACAATTAAACGCCCTGTCACAAGTCACAGGCAAAACTGAAAACGTTCTGTGAAGAGAGAACTCGTGGAAAAGTCTGTGCTGTGTGCGTGGGAGTGTGTGTGTGTGTGTGTGTGTGTGTGTGTGTGTGTGTGTGTGTGTGTGTGTGTGTGTCGATGCTAGAGGAGCGACAGCTACGAGCCGACGTCGTCGTCAATTGTACGTGAGCGGGTTTGTGCAGAGCAAACATTACACCGTTATTTTAGTGACATTATTTACTGCATAGCGTGTGGGGTAAGCCCTACTGCGGGGTGGGGGGGGGATGTACAAAACTAGGTCAAAGGCCTGCATTTCTTGAACATCTATCGAGAGAGAATTCAGTGCAAATGTGAGTAATATAGCAGATAAAACTAAACAACTGTACTTGAAGATTTAAGTGGACATATGGCAGATCTAAATAAATTTCCTGGATATCTACTACATGAATGCACAGGAGTACTAAATGTGCTTGAGAGCTCAATAAATGCATTAATGCCAAATCTATTTTTACCTGACGACGTACTGGACAAAAAACAGTGACGTGACTTCAAAGGCATTTATTAACTATGGCAGACCTACTATAATATATACTTTTTACAGTCCGTGGTTTGGGTGCGCCTTTAACTCTAACAAGGTCTGTGACATTAGAAACAAATGAGACAATTATTTTTATGAATTATTTTTATTTAATTAATTGCAAAATTGGTATCTTAATGTGCTATTTTTAAAAATATAAAATGGAACAAGAGGTTGTGTTGTAACGCTAAGTGTGATAAGCTAGTTGGCAGACCTCTCACTGTGACATGTTTGGGGCCAGATATATGTGTGTGTGTGTGTGTGTGTGTGTGTGTGTGTATGTGTGTACACTGACTGGAAGTAACATCCTTGTTGCACAGAAGTACTCTTAACATCGGGTAGCTTAGGAAAGACAACTCTGTTTATTTTCTACAGATGACACGTCATGCATGAGCGACCCTGTTTTTGTCAGCGGGGCTGTGCTGCTCCCGTCATTTCCTGTAGTACCACCTGTGTTAACTACCATGAGACTTGTCACAAAAATAATGTCTCTGTACTTGTATCTTTGACAATAGAAAAATTGCTCAGGGTCACAGCTGATGTGGTCCGTTGTGCATTTCCACTCAGTCAACCAAACAACACCGATTCCAACTGACTAAATTGTAGAATTGTGAAAGCAGAAAAAACGAGGGATGGGAGACTGAAAATTTGCATATTCTGGCAGTCCTGTCTTCAGACATCTTGCAACAGTGAATGTGAGGCCACACGTGCAATCCCTTTTTCTTCTTGCTTATACTGACTGAAAGGCCGGGCCCACAACGTTACAACACGGTCAACACTAGGAGGAGAGTGGCTACTAAGATCAAGACAAATGATCGTTAATTGGGATCAGCTGGTGGCGAGTTTGTATATGGATGGATGACGGCTAATTAATTAATGAGGAGAGATAAGTTCACCAATCCTAGCAGGCAATGACAACTAATTTATTTTATTGCAGTGTTGAATGTTAATTCTGCCATAGAACTTAAGAGGTAGGATTCAATATAGTGGCTGTAATAATAAGTTGTCAGTATTAAGACAACAGTTCATAATTAATAATTCGGATAATTAATGCTGTAACAGGGTTGTTAAAATAACCTGACATGTGACAATAGGATGCACCAATCTCCCTATCAGCTGTATTAGAGAAGATGATATCAGTTTGTCTAAACATTATCTCCACAACAGATGCAATGAAGGAGATATCACCCAACGTGTCTAAATTCTAAACATTATGTACGTAATCTCCATATCAGCTGTATTGAACGAGATATCATCACTCAGCCTATCTAATCGTTATAAATGCAATCTCCATATCAGCTGTACTGAACGAGATATCACCCAGCCTGTTTTATGATACACGCGATCTCCATATCAGGTGTATTGAACGAGATATCACCCAGACTGTTTTATTATGATACACGCGATCTCCATATCAGGTGTATTGAACGAGATATCACCCAGCCTGTTTTATTATGATACACGCGATCTCCATATCCGCTGTATTGAACGAGATATCACCCAGCCTGTCTAATCATAATACACGTGATTTCTAGAGCATGCCTCAGATACGCATCCAAAAATTTCATTAGTAGGTTCTAGAACGGTTGTGGTAAGTTATTTATAGAACAACAATCACAAATTACTACTCCAGTTCTTCAAAACTTACGGTGAATGAATCAACGCAATTCCCCTTGTAATCAGATAAATTTATTTTACATTTGTATTTAGTTAGTATGATGGATTTCATTTCTGTCGAAATTTTTATTACTACCAATTGTCACAGAAATTAGCTTCAGCTTTGCAATTAGTTAAAGCGACTTAATCTCCGCTCTAATTAATAATGTGTATTACCAATCTTTTACGAGAATTACTAGGAAATAAATTTCTGTCAGCATTTCTTGCCACAGAAACAAGTAATTTGCAAAAACAAATGATTTTAATTAGTACAATTTACAGACATTAATTAAAAATCAATAAACGCATTACAAATCATAAACACAGTAAAAGTTAAAAACAAAAACAAAAACAACAACCAAGACCTACAACGGCAGAAATGGCTTTAGATTTAGAACGACCCAACTGGGGCAACTCAAGCTGTCAAAGAAGAAAAGACCAACACAAACTCTGGAAGGAAGCCAATACAACCATCACCACTACCACCAACAACATCCCTTTAGTGTGGTGTAGAAACTGGGGAGGGGGGGGAAGAGTTCTCGCTTTACACCACTCTTTCTAAACGTTTTCAGTCTAGTGTAGATGCTATATGCGAAACTCAACGACCTGTACACAGCTCAAATTATAGGATGGGCGGGTGTACTTTCGAAGGCTGCAATTGCCCGCGATTCTTCACACATTTGACAAGAGGCGATAACACTTTTTTTTTTTTTTTTTTTTTACTGAAAGGGGCAAATAACTTTCACGTCCAATGCCTGCAGCACATACTTGACACGCCATTGAGGATTTCATTTTCTCGTTAGGGTCAATTAACAAAATTCTGTTTTTAAATAGCATCACTAGATGTTAACTATTGTTTGCTTAAGTGCTTAAACCCATCGGTTACTCGGCATGACAACTCTGGGCGCTGCTACCGAGATTGAAACGCGATACCATCGAGACGAGACTTGAAACGCGAAATGAGAAGGGAGAGTTGTGATGTCGATGAGGGGGTGGACAAGAGAAGACAACTGCATTTCATCCTGACTTCATACAAGATATCTTTAGGGATAGGTGACAAGATAATAAAATTGTTAACTGAATAACAGTGAAGACCGAGTTCATACAAGATATCTTTAGGGATAGGTGACAAGATAATAAAATTGTTAACTGAACATCAGTGAAGACCGAGTTCATACAAGATATCTTTAGGGATAGGTGACAAGATAATAAAATTGTTAACTGAACATCAGTGAAGACCGAGTTCATACAAGATATCTTTAGGGATAGGTGACAAGATAATAAAATTGTTAACTGAACATCAGTGAAGACCGAGTTCATACAAGCTATCTTTAGGGATAGGTGACAAGATAATAAAATTGTTAACTGAACATCAGTGAAGACCGAGTTCACGTACTCAAACGTCATGGAGCATGCGCACTTCAACTAATTACATTTCGAAAGTGGTGGTGTTTTTTTTTTTTAAATTTTAAGGATCAAACGCATAGTATAGCCCAATAACCGCATAAACGCCTCATTTCTTTGGCCGAACTTACACTATCAGATAAAAAGTTTACATTATATGACTGAAGAAGGCTTAGTATGACGGACATGAAAACAGTTCGAGGATTCAAATGAAAAATGTGTCCAAACGATCGTCACGCTGATAACTTCCGATCAGTGGATGCCTAACAGAAGACCCCGCCCTCCCCCCTCCCCCACTTAAATCTTCCGATGTAGCCAAAGGGAAGTAAATCTGCCAGGTTTTACAGCGAAGAGGTTCCAAGTTTTAAACAAAATCGAACAAAACAATTCATTACAGAAGAATAATTTCCGGTTTGTATTGCCTACTTAAGTGGATCTGTCCGTCTCTGCTAAGAAGTCAGTCAGTCCCACAGCGACTGTTGTTTGTTAAATGAATACTAACTAAATTACAATACTTTCCCTGTTTGGGATGCCACTGGGCCAGAGACTCCGGCAGTTCGATGCACATCCAGACTAACATGACTTCAAAACTCACAAATTAAGCCATGGGATGAAGGTCGAACGGAAGCGTCCCCACCACCTCATTTAAACTAAGAATTCTCCAGCTTCCCTACCCCTTTACTGACCAGGTCATTCAAATCGATCAATCACATTATGAAAATCAAGTTCCGAACACTCGTACTAACGTGACTGTGACGTAATAGCAACACACTCCCCACAGATTACAAGGCGGCGGCAAAAGGTCAAATGGTCACGCAAGGTGTAGTGAGTAAGATGAGAAAGGTGCTGCCAATAAGTAATGCAACCACCACCACCACCACACAGCGCGATCGGTATCAATGGTGTCTGATGGGTATAATGACTTCTTGTTCTTTGGGGTTGATGTAATGTGAGCCCTGATGGGGACGTGAGAATTTAAGCTTTGGTACGACCTGCGTCCAAAGTAGATCTTCTGCTTCCCCCCCCCCCCACACACACACACTCTCACTCTCCGCTCAGATCACAGCAGATGGTTGAACTTTTAAGAGCTACAGTAATTTCAGATTCTGAAGGTATGGGAGATCTGTTGCTGTGCAAACAGCGTAAGTGTACATAAATGACTGGGGAAATAGCAAGGGGTTAAGGGAAAGCCTTGGGTCAGAATGTGTTGAACAGCTCATATAATGCAGTTGGATCATAAAAAATATAAATATCCAAGAAACACACACACACACACAAACATATATATAGATAGATATTATATATAGTGTGTGAGCGAGACAGTGGGTACTCTCAAGAACTACAGCATAAGGGCCCATCTTGTGGAAAATGAAAAAAATATATTATCATGTATTTTCCATAATTTACTGGGTTCTCCCAATTTGTCCACCCATCCGTGAACGACATTTATGCAAATATCATGAAAGTTGGGCAGTACATATACATAAATAATGACTTCCTATAACAGAGCGGTGATTTGACTATTTTTGTTTCTTTGCTTCATTGCATACCCTTCCTGCAAAGTAACTAAAAGACAACTGTCATGCTCATGTTTCAATCAGTAACAAACAATTTTTCACAGCTCATGTCTCAGTCATCAAAACAAAAAAAAAAGGGGGGGGGGGGCCCACAATAAAAGTCGTTAAAAAAATTACACTTTTTTTTTTCATGGAATAAAAAAAATTCATATTCTATCATAGAAATTTTAACTTTATTCAAACACTATTATTTTTATTAAGGGAGATATAATTTATCACACAAACATAAACCATTAATATACAGTCGGGAAGTTCATATTTCCATTGAAAAAGAGATGAATGTTTTGATAATATCTGTGTGTTTCATATAAGCATTACTTTAGCCACTTATAAGATGATTAAAAGTGAAAGTTAGTTAAGAAATGTGAAAGCATTTAATAATTTAACATAGTGGTTTACAGTTGCATGTGTTGTTGTATAGAAAAAAAGAAAGGCTTGTATCTAGCTGCTGTCTTAGAAACAAGTGCATCATTAATATTTAACTGATTGTTGCTTGTCAGAACAAAATGGATATGGCTAATCAGAAATAGAAAATAACATACACAGTGCTGTATGTACAATAAATATATTGTACAGTTTTTAAGGTCAGGGTACTTGTTTCTTTTCGCACTAGAATATGTGTTTCTTGGTGTACTAGTTAAGCGCTAGCATCTGATGCAATGGCTATAACAGAGACTTGTCTTTGGATACAAATATCCAAGTGTGTAATGGATGAAAATGTATACACTTTCTGAGCTGTGTCAACAAGGGAAAGCACTGAATGATAACAGCAGCCACACTTTGTGCTTTCATGCAGTACAATTTATAGCTGCTGAGGCCAATGTTTCAATAAATTTAAGTTAAATTATCATACCAAAACCAATTATAATACTAAAAATTAACATATGTAGACTGTAAAACTCTGCACATGTGCACACATGGGTAAAACTCATGAAAATTGTCAGATTACAGAGTATAAGATAGATGTGTACACAATTAAGAAACTTAACGCTGTCTCTTTTTAAAAATTCTTCTTTTGTAGTTAATGCTTTTATTAATGAAAATGTTAATTCATTCTGGGTCACATATAATGTCAGTGTAATGCATTATTTGTATATTAATTGGTACAGTTCATTTGCTCTTGCTTGTTGCATTTGCTTAATTGTTGCAATCTTAAAGCAATAATGTGAGGGGAGAGGGGGGGGGGGGCATCCTTCAAAACAAGTCAACTAGACTCATTATACAATGCATCAAACACGTGTCAGATCTACACTCAGAACTTATGAGCTAATTAAGAACTGATAATTCGGAATTACAGCACACTTTTATAAATTATCCTTTATGATCCCTGTTATGACAATTACCTAATAATCAGCAAAAACAAAAAAAGGGGCAAACAGTAATAGTCGAAAATGGGCATACAATTATAGTTATCAAAAAAGGCATCAAAATGGACACATACATAATTCTAGGCGTCACAAAAATAATTAAAGAAATAAAACAAAAGAAAAGGTATATACACGTTCAGTCACAAAATGAATACACAATTTTCATATGAATAATACATAAAGGAATGCTAAAAAAAACCACCATACCTATATATTTTCTTAAAATCTAAAAATCAGGGATCCTATTTAGGGCAAACAATCCCCGCCCCCCAAAATAAAAATAAATAAATAAAATCCCCACCCTTGTAAATAATGAGAAGTGTTGTGCTAATGTCCACATACATGAGTGAATGGATGAGTGGCACTTTGTTACTACATGGCTTCTAAAGCTACCTGACAGGTAAACTTAAGCCAGTATGTGGTGCAGACTGGAATAACAAATGAGCTGGGTCACAGCTGTGTGCAGTAGTAATTAAAAACAGAGTTGGATGAGAAAACCAAAAACCAAACAAAAAATAGAAACTTGTGCCTCAAAGGGATCACTATTGTAAAACAAAAAGAGAAACAGCATCTTTTAAACTAATATGAATAAAAGCTAAAAGTAAAAATAAAAAATAATGAAACTTTCTAAACACATACACATAATTGATAAATTATTATACAGTATCTGGTATTATAATAAAAGACATGCAAAATACTTTAGTGTCCTATGTACTTGTAATGTTTCATCTTTTGCAACTAACAAATGTACCAAATTACGATCTCCTAATAGGTGGAAGAAAAGAGGACATTAGGAGATCCAGCACCTAGAGTCCTAGACTTCAACTTTAAATACTAAATGGTTTGTAGTTATGATCAATTTTCCTTCTTTTTGGACAGAAAACCCCAGCTAGATATTCAATCAAAATAACAATGTACACAAAAGATATGACAACAAATAAAAGCATTTATTTAAACGAAATTTATATTTAGCAATATGCTTGTGGTTTAATGGCCAGAGCAAGCATAACTGGCTGAAACACTCCACAAAAGATATTCTTAAGTTATTGGTTATGCAAGAGAAAATCTCTATAGCTGCCATCTTATTGCTATGCAATGGATGTGTGTGTTAATTTTACAGTCAGTAAGTTAGTTTTAAAATATTGTAGGAGAGTATAGTAGTTTGCACTATTTTGGCACTCAACCATATGGCCTTGTATTTGCTCACACACTTACAAGATTGATAGCTGTCTGTTGCATCCAAGCTAATTAAGTACCAGTTTGTTCTTGACAGTATCTACTTTTTCATAATCTACCACAGGGAACAGATCTTTTACATTAATTACGAGTGCAAGTTAAAGACAACGATGATAGATAATAAATTCCTTACAGTCAAACATTAAATAAAATAACTGTTTTACAAGACAAAAAGAGGATTAAATTCTTTACTTCTGTGAGCTCTCACAAAAAGCTGTCTCGTTAGCACAGTGGTTTGAAGCACAACTTTATTATCACAAGACTAAATAAAAATCATTGGAACAAATTAATTTCCACCAATACAGGCAAAGAATTTGGTAAACTATGTTAAGTTTTCTTTGGCTCAAGACATACCACGTGCATGTAAACAATAAATCATTCATTTCTGACAGTAATTACTCTGTCTAGTGGGTTATTAAGTTTTTAAAAAGGAAATCTATTACAATGCATGCACATGAGTTAAACATAAAGATGATATATTAAACTATAATGTCACGGCTGTTACCTCTTATCAAATGATTAAATTATGTAAGTATGCGCACACTCTTTCTATCTCCACACATTTATTTATTCTTAATACAAGAAAGAAGAATGCAGAAGAAAAACAATGTGAGATTCTCTACAGCACTGCATAAAAACAAAACATGACACTAGATATGTACAAGGCATTCATTGCATTCTGTAATAACAAGACATCACATTGCACTACATGTATATAAAAACAAGACATTGCAATCTGTAATAACAAGACATTGCATTCTGTAATAATAAGACATCACATTGCACATTAAAGAAGTCGTGTACAGGCTGCACTCTGACATTAAGGAAGTCATGTACAGCCTGCACTCTGACATTAAAGAAGTAATGTACAGCCTGCACTCTGACATTAAAGAAGCCGTGTACAGCCTGCACTCTGACATTCAGGAAGTTGTGTACAGACTGCACTCTGACATTAAGGAAGTCATGTACAGCCTGCACTCTGATATTTAAGGAACTTGAATAGAACTAGTTCCTAATCATGCAAAATAAAATCTCTTTTTCATTATAATGAGGAGGCTGGATAAAGCCTGTTGAAAACTATTGCACTCAGACATTACTGAAGTTGAATACAATCTGTGTTCAACCACCATAGACAATAAGGAAACTGAATAAAGTAAAATTCTAACCAAGAAAAATTCAGACACTATAGAAGCTAAAGTAGTTTTCAAACTATAACAGCCAGGTGCTAATGAAGTTGAATAAAGTCTCTTTCTAACATGCACTCAGGCACTATAGAAGCTCATTTAACCTGTTTCTAACCATGCATTCATGCACTAAAAAAGATAAATAAAGCCTGTTTTTAACCATGAACTTGGGCACTAGTGAAGTTGAATAAAGCCTGTTTCTAATCATGAACTTGGGCACTAGTGAAGTTGAATAAAGCCTGTTTTTAAAGTAATGCATTTAAACACTTAGGAAGATGAATAATGACAATTCTAACACTTAGACATTCAGGAAGTTGAATTATGTCTATTTAAAAGTGGACATTCAAATAAAAATGAAGCTAAATATATGCATCAGATACTAAGGAAGTTAAATAAAATATTCAAATATTAAGGAAGGTGAATTAAGCCTATTTTAAACTAGGTATTCAAACAGTAAGGAAGCTGGACATATGCATCAGAAATACTAAAGAAGCATTTAAACACTTAGGAAGATGAATAATGACAATTCTAGTACTTAGACATTCAGGAAGTTGAATTATGTCTATTTAAAAGTGGACATTCAAATAAAAATGAAGCTAAATATATGCATCAGATACTAAGGAAGTTAAATAAAATATTCAAATATTAAGGAAGGTGAATTAAGCCTATTTTAAACTAGGTATTCAAACACTAAGGAAGCTGGACATATGCATCAGAAATACTAAAGAAGCTGAATGTAGACATTCGATACTAAGGAATTTGAATAAAGTCAGTTTCTAATCAGGCATTCAAACACTAAGGAAGATGAATATATGTATCAGACACAATGGAAGTTGAATAAAGTAATTTAACCATACATTCAGATACTAAGGAAGTTTTAATAAATGCCTATCTAACCACAAAGCAGAATAAACTGTTTCAAACTATAACATGAAGGTATAAAGAGGTTGAATAAAATCACTCAAGCACTAAGGAAGTTGTATAAAACCTGTTTCAAACCATGCAACCAGACACTATAGAAGTTGAACAAAGTGTATTATAAAGCATGCACACTGACTGAAAGGCAAGAGTCAAGTCCAACTTAAAGCATGTCGTACAGTTGTTCATGTCTGTGCACACACACTACAGTAATGTGACTACTTCAGTACTTGTAGTGCTTCAGACAGACAACAGTTTATTTTCATCTAAAGCATCAGAAAAATGGTTGGTTATTGGGTTTGGGGAGATTTTAGTGGGTTTTGGTTTTATAAAAATTATTTACTTGTGATGATAACAAAAGATCCAATGATTAAACACCAGGGGAAGTAACTTAAACATGTTAGTGATTGTAGAACTAATTACTTTTACAATCATTATGATGAAGGACACTCTTTTAGTTAATGAGTACTTGATAAGAAAGCATTAGCAGTTTTTATAACATATAATCAGATATGTCACAGTACCAATGATTATTTGGAATAAAATGAAATGGTTAATTACAACAGAATGGCAGTGGTTGCCTGGGAAAGATGTTTAACTCAAGAAATGGTTCTAAAGATAATTGCAGACCATATTTAATTTATATTTGTTTGTTAAATGGCTCAAATCCTTCTAATGCACAATTACATATCTCTTATCTGATTTTAATACCCAATTAGTGTGAATATCATTAGATACATATAAAACCAAACAAAATATTCTTATTTCCAGGTAACAACCCTTTTACATCATGGCATGAACAGGCAATTTAGTCCTAAATATCAGTGGTTATCTGCGTGTAACCCTTTCTGATACACTAAAATATTTCACATGCCAAGATATAAACTTAAATGTAGTTCTTGCCTGTGTAATTACATTTTTAAAATATATGTTGTTATTTCATTTCAAGTGTAACAAAGACCAACTAATGAGAAAACAAAAAATAATTACAACACTGCTGAAAGCTTCAACAACACCATCAAGAGTTATTTATAATTCTTTATTGGATTTATGTGTCTTGAAATAAGACAACGACTAAGTGGTAACCTATTCATTAATGGATTTATTTGTCTAGAGATAAAACAATGACTAAGTGGTAACCTATTCATTAATGAATTCACTTGTCTAGAGATAAGACAATGACTAAGTGGTAACCAGTTCACTAATGAATTTATTTGTCTAGAGATAAGACAATGACTAAGTGGTAACCTATTCATTAATGAATTTACTTGTCTAGAGATAAGACAATGATTAAGTGGTTGCTATTCTTTAATGGATTTATTTGTCTAGAAATAAGACAATGACCAAGTGGTAACCTATTCAGCAAATTTGCCAAATCAGAGAGGAGGGAAAATGCATTACTATAAACATCTTATGTAGTGGCAAATAGTTTCTGCCTCATTTCTGAGTTAAGTAAATATGCAGATACAAGTGAGGAGGGAAAGAGCCTTGAATTTCCATGATTTGATAGTAATATAGTAATATACATAGGGATTCCAATCTAGAATTATGTACCTAAATGATTGTTATTACAAAATTTCAAAAACAGGAACATGGTTCTACCATAGTGGTCTGTGAGTGTTTTCATTGGTAACTTCCTGATAAAAGCATTAAACATGAGCCAATGAAAGTCCTACTACTGCCCATCTAACATCCATGCACTGACCAAAACACACCTTTAAGAGAATAAAAATTCAAAGGTTACCCACCTGTAAAACTTGAGTGCTACTTCGGGTTGGTCTGTGTAGAAGTGGTGGGTAGCGATGCAAGCAATGGCCTCAACATGCATGTTATCGGCATGCAAGACATCTTTGTAGAACTTTACAGCATTGTCCATCTCAGACAGTCCCTTTAAAACAATAAATAAATAAACTGATGATGTCAGAGATGGAATTCAAATTATCATGGGACAGAATTATTAAAATTGAAAACCCTAAATACTGTATTACAATGTGTGAGAAAATAAAAAGCACTTCCAGCCAAGATAATGAGAGAAACATAAGACAAAGTAACAAAAGGACATAGTGAATGAAATTACTTTACAGCACTTTTTGAAGAAATATGATCTAATGTAGATGGTGTGAACAAACATTTTAACAAAAAGTATAAAGCGGAATAAACATACAACACTGTTTTCTAATTTATTGGAGAATTATTATTGGAAACTAACAGATCTGTCTTAAATAATATTCACAATAAAAATTCAATTAAAGAACATATAGTTTAATAAGTCATGAGTGAACCTTCTAATTTAAGTCATATGTCACCGTTCTTATTACAAAAACCAAATCAATACATTACAATCTAGTCACCTCATGGTTCTTATTACTGACAGCACAACAATTCATTACAATCTAAGGGTGTCATCTCTCACAGCTCTTATTACAAAAGAGACAATCATTACAATATATGTAAGAAAACATAAATATAAGCAGGGAATGAAAAATTAAAAAACAGACATAACATGGCAATCATTCTGTCATCAGTTCACAAACTTTATGACACAATGCCACACACACAAAAAAAATGTGTCATCAGTTCACAAACTTTATGACACAATGCCACAAAAAAATAAATGTGTCATCAGTTCACAAACTTTATGACACAATGCCACAAAAAAAAATAATAAAGAAAGAGCAGTCCACTGAGAGTAGGTCTACTTAATAAAAATTTATTATTTCATTAAAATCAATATGCATGATATACTACTAGTGTAAAGAGTCTGCAATTCTTAAAGTTACTATAAGCAATAAGTAGGAAAGGGAAAAATGGAAATAAATTTCCTTAGCTAGAAATTTCCCTGAGATTCACAATACAATAGACAATATTGTTACATCTGGATCAATTCTCAATATTCCTGATGTTAAAAATAAATCCAGAATCACCAAAATGTGCAACTGATCTGACATGAAATATATATATAAATAAAAAAGGTTTTAGTTTTTGACTTTCAATTAAACAATTGTTTATTAAACATATGTACCACATTTTAAAAGATTTAGGAAAGTGGAGAAATGTTCGATGAAATATGCTCTAGTCTTAAACTAAATAAACACTCATTATTTCATATGAATGGATAATTTTTGAACATACAGAATTTGTTTTATTACAAGGCATGTAATTTGACTAGATAAAATTATCTTCTTTACCTCATAGATTCTAGCAATATTGGTCAAAAGGCTGCTCTCCCCTGGAAACTTCTCTAGCCCTGTTTTGTAAACTTCAATAGCATTGAGTGGTTGGTCAAGGCGAGTATACACTTTGCCTAGGTACAAAAATGTGTCAACGATGTCCTGTTGTTTCAAAGCTGATTTAAGTTGCTGTTCTGCATCACGGTACATGCCTAATCTAAAAATGTCAATGCATAAGAATATAACATGTTTAGGGAGTGCACATAACTTGATATATCAAACTAAAATACCTTGTCTTAATGTGAGATCAACAAAAATTAACAGCTGCACAATTTTAGAACGACTCAACATCAATAAAATCTGGCTAATATGAAGAAGAAATAACTACAAATGAAAATAGTTATAGCTGATAAAAGAGAAACAGAAGGAGATATGCAATAGCATAATGAACAAAAGAAAAGGATAGAAATGTATAAAATAGTAGCAAGTTTTAAAACAAGTAAACAAGTAAATATTTGTTCAGATTTTAAATTTTAATTATAAAATATTTAGTGAACTACCTACCCTTTCATCTTTAAAAATGCTAAACATGTTTTGTCTTCTTCATAAAATATTTTATTTCCAAACAGAACCTTTGAAACAAATTTAGTCTATAATATATTTAATTTATTTTATCAAAACTTTCAGTTTACCTGTAGTAACATTTTGCTAGTTGTACTTTCCACCACCAATCACTGAACTGACAAGCTTCAGTGGCAAGAGCAGCTAACTCCAGAGCCTGCAATGAAGAAATCATTTTACAGGCAAATTATTTCTTGTTTATGAATTAAATTAAATTATTTCCTTGTTTATGTATTAAATTAATAATTCATTCATTGCTTGTTTCACTTTCTTCCTTTTTCAATCTAGATACTTTTTCCTTTTCAAATTTTTTGTCTGTTTTGGTTTTTGTAATAGTTATCCATCAATGAACTTATTTACTCTTATGTATTTCTAACCATCAATTTGTGTTTCTATCATGAATCCAACCAACCATTTCTAATCAGTGTTTCTAACATTTTTATAAAAACAAAACTGTATAATGTCTACAACTGTCTTTCAAGTGATCCATATTATTTTCTAAGTAAGCAGGATAAACAGTTCATACATATAAAACTATATATTCTCACTGTTGGACTGATTAACAAGTGCTGTGAGAGCAGTTTAAATTCTGGAAGGAAGCACTATAGTGCTTGAGTGAAAATCTCAGTTAATCTTAGTTAAATCTCACAGTTGATTCATTAATAATATGTTCTGTGATTCTTATTTAACTCTCACAGTTCACGTGTTCATAATTTATCTAGTGATTCTTATTTAAATCTCATAGTTCATGTGTTCACAATTTACCTAGTGATTCTTAGTTTAATCTCACAGACTACATGTTAATACTACATCTTGCAATTCTAAATTAAATCTCACAGTTCATGTGTTATGATTATATCTAGTGATTCTTAGGTAAATCTCAATGAATTTAGTGATTCACAGATAAATATCACACAGCAATTTTTAGTCTAGTCTTATGGTCTCCAGACTAGCCAAAAAAATAGACTGCTGTTTTTACTCTGTAAATTTATAGAACAATGTAAAATTAATGTCACATTTATTTCTTATTTAACATTCAGAAGTTTTGTTGTTCAAATAATTACTCTACTAAAATCTGTTGTATAGCCATCAGATAGTCTAATAATCTTATATAAATACTACACATGTACATATCCATGCACAGGTGTGCACTAAAACACAAACTTGTATGCATGATGCAATTTACTGTCAGAGTTTTTAATGTGTTTACAAAATTGTGCAAATGCACTTACATCCCTACATTCACTTAATTAATTAATTCTAACTAAAGCAATTTGTGAGCAGCCAATAATGAAATGAAAAACAGTATTTACATAATTGCTTTAGAAATGTGCCTGCCTTAATTAGTTGTTCTACATTTTTCTTACATTTCTGATGTCATTCTCATGGTGAAAGATATACTCAAACAATGCTTTTGCCAGATTAGGACGAGCTGCATACTTGGCAAAATTTAGACGAGCAAGGTTTATGAAAGGACCATCTGGTGTCGACAGCATGGATGCCTGCAGGAATCACAATATAGCTATTAAAACACTGAATCAGGACAATACTAATAAGGCAATAAATTACTTATTTATAGATTGACTCAGTAATCTGTATGATAGCTATCTGAAATGGCTTGGTGGCTGCAGCAAAACAATACAGTGGATTCACACTTTAAGGCATGGTTCCCAAACTTTCTTGGTTCATGGCCCCTTTAGAGTATCAGGATTTTTTCCATGGTACCCAAAGGCAGAAAGTCCAGGGATGCAGTTCTGTTTCCTTCAAAAATTTGGAATATCCACTGCACCCCTGTGGCGCCCCAGGGTGCTGTGGCATGCACTTTGGGAAACACTGCTTTATGATATTAATTCATTCCAAAGATCCCATCATACTGTGGAAAAATGTGAACCCACCAATATACCATTTCTGGTGGCAATCATAAGTATTTCTTATTACAGATCATAAAATGATCTGATCATTTGTTGAGCCAACCATAAAGTGGGAGTCTACTGTATAGACATTTTCTATCATCAGGAAATGGACTGAACTATACAAATTAATACAAATATTCTTAACTTAACACCAGGACTAAAACTTTAAAATTCACCTTAAGCAAACAAAGAAAAGAAAAAGACTGCCTTGTTGTATTGTGTACTTTGTTATCAGCAAAATGCTGTTTCTAAATTTTAAGCATGCCAGTAAAATTTATTTATAACTAAGGAACATAACTACCTCTCTTTACTATGTGTGATGAAATTTAGTGTGTAGTGAAGTCATTTTTGTTTGCTTTTAAAATCTGTTATGAAATAAATTATGAGGAATATTATGATAATATATGTTATCAGAGGGATTCAAATACTGATTTACTTATAAAACACTATTTCTATTTAAAATCTGGAATAAATAAACTGAACTTTTCTGTGCTAATAACCCTGTGGTTTTTTCTTGGTTTTCAATGCTCTTAAATTTCTTCTGTTGATTTCTACTATTGTAAATTTATGGCAATTTGTCAATTCATTTTTCTGTTTACAATAAAGTTACTGCAGATACAGTTCCTAAAATGGCTTTAGAACTTATGAAACAATCATACTTTCCCCACTGTACCCACACTTTACCAAATAAACTTTTGCATGTCAAGAGTCACTACCAATATCTATTGTTGACCTGTATCATTTTTATTTTTTATAAGATGGATTATTGAAAATCCCAAAATACTCTAGGAGTCAACTTTCATACTCACTGTGCCCAAGCGAACATATCTGCCTGAGGAACTTGTAACAGGCCTTGCTGTATGTGCAGTACGTGGTGTACGAATTGCTTGCTCCATTGTTCCTGGACGTCCACCCTGTGTACCAGGTCGGACAAAACCACTGAGTGGTCGCCCAGACTGACTGGTTGGTCTGAAATCATACAAACCAATTATTCAACTTCCCTACAAATTTACTATCTGCCCATAATCTGATCAGGAATAACTGGACTCAATGATGTAATAATACAAGTTCAACAACATGACCATCAAATATTGTTTTAGAGCACCTTAAATATTAAATATTATCAATACGTCAGTGAAGGAGTTAATAGTGTTCACTTTTAAGGTTGAATGAGTCTGTAAATGAGAAGCCATCTCATAAATGACACAGCATGTTAGACAAGCAATACTTGTCATTAAACAGTCAACTCTTGATTACTTTGGGGCAAATTGTCTAGATTGAAGAATATCTATGCTATTAGCAGGAATGTTTATCATAATATAAAATGCATTAACAGCTGATACAGATAAAAGTACAAGTCATGCTATAACACTCAACAAACCTCAGTGTTGTTATACCGACTACTATCACAATTACAGTAAAAATCTGTATAATGACTGATTCAAAAATAATCATTATCATTCTGATTAGGATGCTATGTGAGCTTAGCAGTAGGTATAGGGGCAGGTGTGTGTAAAATTTCAGATGCTATTTAAACAAGAGCACATGGTCCTGTTGATTGCTATTATTCATTATGCAGGATCCACCTTACCTGAAACAAGAAGATTGCCTAATGCTGAAAATATGTATAATGAAAAGTAAATGAAAGCGAAAATAAAAATGAATGCCAAATACTGACTTACTGAAAAACATGGGTATTTTTTGTTTGTTTTGTTTGTCTGCTTTTTTTTTAATTGATAAATGTCATGGAGATGATAAATGTTTTAGACAGTTATTGAGTTAAGAATGTAAAATTGTTCATAATGTATCTGAAAAGACAATATTTCATATCATTATGCATTTTGAAAGAGTGTCATTGTTTTAATTTACACATCCTTAAAACACTAAAAATCTGAATTGACTTTGGTACATATTTCTATATCATTTGTATTATCTGGTAAATGTTTCTATATTGTTTGTAGTATCTGTTTTTGGATTATCTATGCAACCCTTCCCACTTCCAAACCACTACCCAAGATAACTAAGAGCTGCTTGAATGTTACAAAATAAAGTATGGCTTACCTAACTCCAGGACTGGGACCCCCTTGATTATTGGCTCCAGGTTGTCGTAGAGAAGTTCCTGGTCGAGAGACATTTGCAATAGCATTGTCATCCATTAACATTTCCGCTATCCCTTCTTCATCCATATCCACTTCATCAATGTAAACCTGACTTGTAAGGGCTCTTGTCTTCAGAGACCATGCAGCCTAAAAAACAAAGTGGTGGACAGATTGAGCTACATAATCTTTCAACAATATAAGATAGATAAGATAAGTTTCTTCTCTTCTGAATTTGAACTTTGTGAAAACTAGCAGTGATTGAAGACAGTGAGGAAGACTGTAAGCTTAGTTCAAATGAGTAGCCTATGTGATAAAGAACCATTATCATTATTAATGAACTTTGTTAAGTAAAAGATGCCACTAAGGGCAAAAAGCAACAGAAACAATAAAAATGGAACTATCTGATTTTGCAATGAATCAACCGCTTTTAAATTTTATATTCCACATGTTGGCCTAATGATTTTAGGTAGGCCCCTACTTTTATTTCTTGAACAATACAGTTCACCTAAGAGTAGTGTATTCTTTAAATAATGCAACATAGCATTTTACAAACCAGCTAAACGTTACAATTTTTATGATAGGTTATTTAAATGTTTCAAGATGATAATGGTGTACTGTGTTAAGTAATACTGCCATTTTGCATTCTCGTTATCTGTATGTAGGTTATATATTATGTACATTTTAGAATCAAAGATAATAGAACATAGCTTAAATAAGCGTATTGTTCCTACCTGGTCATACGGATTCTTTTCAAGAAGCTTAGTGCAGATGTTAGCACATTCTTTGTATTTCTTTCGTCTGAAATAACTATAAGCTAAAAACAGAGGATCCATCTTTTTTGGTTGTCACAAACTATTTTGCAACTGAGCAGCAGCGTTATCTCCCATGAATTAATGTCTCTAAGTCGACGAGTCTGATTGGGCGTTTAATCCAAAATCACTAATCAGATTTAGTATAGCAAACTTTGATTAATAAACCAAAGTGCACTCCCTTGAGTTGCAATTATGACTGTCTTCAGTGAAACATTCAAAATCAGTATTTTAATACTTTTTTCCTTATGTATCTTTTCATCTCCTGCAGTCAACAGCGATGAACATAGCATTCGTTCTAAATTTGCAGGAGAACAAGTGGAAAAGAAAAGGTAAATTATAGTGATCCTATTATAGAAATTGATTACCTTCGTACTTGAGAGCAAAAAGCGTCTGCTGATTGTGATAAAAGATGTCAATTTTACGTTAGTCACTTATATTTATTAAAAAAAAAAAGATATGCACATATTAGCTTGTTTTTAAAATTGTATAAGTCATTAATTCCACTAAAAATGCAGTTGAACCAATGGTGAGTTTTATTCATTAATTTTAGAAAATTGTGAATTTGTTCTATGATTTAAAGTAGTTTTTATACTCCATAGTTTTCCTTTTCAGATGTAACTATAACTTAAAGATGTTATGGCATACAGATGTAGGGACATCACCATTTGCTGCTACACCACTTATTGCTGACATTGATGGTGATAAAAACCTGGAAATTGCTGCAGCACCATTTAGTGAAACCATCACCGTTCTTGATGGTGGGACTGGCAAACCACTAGAAAAATCTAGCTGGCCACTTCATAATCTTGAGAGCACAATACATGCTAGTCCTCTCCAGGTGAGACATAGTCTGGTTGTAGTGGGTCCTGACCTTCATTCAGTGTTGATTACATTTTAATTGTCTAAACAGGGGTTCTTCATTATTATAATCTTCATTTTGCATTTCCCTGAATTTGTGGGGTCAAATATTTTAGGTACTCTAGGTAAAAATTCCTCATTCCCCTAATTTTTGAGGATCACATCCTTTGACCACAAATTTCGCAACAGAAAACAGTTTGCCTGCTTACCCATTTGCACCATATCTACCGTTGCACAAGCACATCCACTCTGTTACTGTTGATGACTGAGTTGGAAATTTATTGCTTTTGTGCTGTTGTTAGGGAAAAGTGAAGTTCTAATGGGGTTTTTCAAAGCTCACTAGTATTAACTTTGTGAAATTAGACTTAATTTGTTGTAAGGAAAAATATGGCTAGTGCTTGACTTTATATTCACATCTATGTTGCTGAATCTATTTCCAGTTATAGACACTGCATTTTCTTTTCATATTTTTAAATATCTCTTATTGGAAGAGTGTACAGGAAACTAAAACAATAGATTTTAAATTGCTAAAGTAGTAGAAGGTAAAAATTGCATGCTACAACAATAATAAAATAATTGTAAGTCTCTGACACATACTCTGGGTACCATGTCACATATTCCAGCTAGTGACTGACAATTTAAATATAAACAAAAGAGATGGTTGGTTCTGCTAATGATAACTGGGAAGTGTGTTTCCATTTTAATGCCTTGTCTGTACAGCTCCCTTCTCCCCCCCCCCCCCAACTATTTCTACCATTAGATCAAAAGCATATGCCAAGTGGGAGACTCATTGTTTCTAATTGAAATAAAGTCAGACACTGATGACACTTACTGAGATTTACTAAATGAGAAATAAAAAGCCAAACTACATTTTAAATTGATTGGTACAGTAGTATTGATTTGTTGATTTTTATCAGAACAGATGCACATTTTATCAGTAAAAAATCTTTTTATTGGTTGCTATTTTCTTATTTTTTGGTAAAGTATACAAACAAGTACACTTACTTGTCTTATTTATCATCAAACTTCCATTGGACTGCCATTGCAGAAAATAATTATTTAAAATCAAACCTTTACATTAGACGTTATTTATATAGTTTCCTGTCTAATATTAGGCTATTAAGGCTTGCATTTATTTTATTTCTGATCACTTGGAACAAAATAGCTATTACTTTATTAGTAATTGTGTAGGTTCATTTCCCTTGAAGCTTAACACTTTCTAGGATGTTTCTGCAAACATTTGTTTTGCAACTTTCATTGCATTTGTTACTTATCATTCGGTTAGATTACTTGGTTAGAATAGATACTTTTGTTTAGTAGTGTTTTATGTGTGTATACACACACACACACACACATATATGTATTCATCCTTATTTCCTTTTCCAGTATGACATCGATGGTGATGGCTTATTAGACATTCTTCTAGTCACTACATCGGGTGAGATAATTTTCTACAGACATGATGGAGTTTTGCTAAGCAGATACTCTTATCAGGTAAGTACAACAATTAAAATAAATTAAATAAGATGCATTTATTAGGTGAACAAGAGGATTTTTGTTCTTATATTAGAAAATTGTCAGGAGATTGGATAGAAAAGAATGCATGTTTTGATTTGTTGTTGTTATAGTGTTAATCAAGCATTTCTATTAAAGTGTTAAGCAAGAATTGTTACTATTAAAATGTTAAGCAAGAATTGTTACTATTAAAGTATTAAGTAAGCCTTATTACTGTTATATTATAAAGTGTCAAGCAAGCTTTGTTACTTTTAAAGTGTCAAGCAAGCTTTGTTACTGTTAAAGTGTCAAGCAAGCTTTGTTATTATTAAAGTGTCAAGCAAGCTTTGCTACTGTTAAAGTATCAAGTAAGTTTTGTTACTATTAAAGTGTCAAGCAAGTTTTGTTACTATTAAAGTGTCAAGCAAGTTTTTATTATTAAAGAGTCAAGCAGGCTTTGTTCCTATTAAAGTATTAACAAACTTTGTTACTATTTTCAGCAAGTTTAAGATCAAAGAAAAACATAAATCAAGCATGGCAGTATATTAATAAATAAAATCAAATGTTTTGATTAGATATAGCAAATTTTAAAGTCATCATCCAAAGATGTTTTTTAAAAAAATAGATTGAATGTGATCTTTCTGTGAGATTTTTTTTATTTTACCAGTATTTTCATGGGAAGAGAAAATAAACAAGAAAGGCACATGGACTCTAATAATTTTTTTAATATTAAAATGTAACCAATTACAGAGGAAAATTGTACATACTTTTTTTAACTATTAAAATGTAACCAACTATGGAGGCAATAAGTTTTTAAAACTATTAAAATGTAACCAATTAAAGAGGCAAATTGTACATAATTTAACTATTAAAATGTAACCAATCACAGAGGCAAATTATATATAATTTAACTATTAAAATATAACCAATTACAGAGGCAAATTGTACATAATTTTTTAACTATTAAAATGTAATCAATTTTCGAAGAAAAATTTGTACATAATTTTTTTTAAACTATTAAAATGTAACAAATTACAGAGACAAATTGTATATAATTTTTAAAACTATTAAAATATAACAAATGTATAAGAAACAAGTCAGTTAAATACATTGCTGTTGAATGTTCCAAAGATTGTGTGTCATGAATTCAAAAGAAAAGCAGTTTCATTGATATAGGACAAAGTATCTGTATAGAAAACATAAAGAAAAATCCTTTCAAAAGAAAAGCAGTTTCATTGATATAGGACAAAGTATCTGTATAGAAAACATAAAGAAAAATCCTTTCAAAAGAAAAGCAGTTTCATTGATATAGGACAAAGTATCTGTATAGAAAACATAAAGAAAAATCCTTTCAAAAGAAAAGCAGTTTCATTGATATAGGACAAAGTATCTGTATAGAAATCATAAAGAAAAATCCTTTCAAAAGAAAAGCAGTTTCATTGATATAGGACAAAGTATCTGTATAGAAATCATAAAGAAAAATCCTTTCAAAAGAAAAGCAGTTTCATTGATATAGGACAAAGTATCTGTATAGAAATCATAAAGAAAAATCCTTTCAAAAGAAAAGCAGTTTCATTGATATAGGACAAAGTATCTGTATAGAAATCCTTTCAAAAGGAATGCTAAGCAGGAATGACTTGTACATAATGCACTGATGTCCATTAAAAACTCTTTAGACTTTTAACACTGAAAAAGAAATGCATTTCTACAGGTTGTTGACAAATTATTGCCAAAGTATTTGCAAACCTTAACTTACTTACATTTCTGTAATTTACATATTTGTAGATTCATCTTTAATTATGGTTTTAATAACACATTGTAATAATGTACATCTCTTCAGCATTTCATAGTTCTAAAGTGACAAATTTAACTGAAGTAGGAAAAATTAAATGAAAATGGGCCTGGGCAGCTTTCAAAATTTCTCATCTCAAACCCAGCAACTAAAAAGTTAAACACATTAAACAAAAGTAAATTGTATTCATAAACATTATATATTGGTAAAATTTCGTATTAGTCAAATTGCTCTGCATTCATTTTGAGCAGTTTGAAAATCACAGTTTAAAGCCTGTGCTATAAAATTTCTTCCAGCTTCCTCAGGCATACGTGTTGTCGCACTGGTACCACCAAAGAATCACCATACAGTTTGAAGATATTAATAAGTTTGTTTCTGAAGAAGGGGTAAGTATAGTTTTAATTATTTTTATTTACTTTCACTCAGTGTGATCTAGTGTGCTTTTATGTATGCTTTTTCAAAGCAAGGGGTGTAATCAGTCTTTTTGAGTGCACACTCAACTACAAGCCATCAGCTGTTATTTTTCAAATCAAGGGAGGTAAGTTCACTGTCAGCTTTAGGTGAGTAATTTATTGTGCTGAAGATTTTATTTGTGTAGCCAAAATCTGTTGTTTTATCCAATTAAAATCAAAGAAAATTAGCAATCACTGATGGCAATGCAAACACAAGGAAAATTTTATGTTAGACATGTATAATGATATGCTTCTGCACTCTTGTGCTTTAGGAAATTAGAAAAAAACTTAAAGTATTATTAATAGTTACTGTCTTCCTGGTATCATTAGAGAAGAATTTGGAAAAGGAGATTATTTCTCATCCCTGAAAATTCACTCCACCCCTAGCTCTTTTCTTTGTGTTTGGTCTGCTTTCTGCTATGGTCAGTGTCATTCTTGCCATGTCTGGGACATGAAAGTTACATAAGGGAATTAGGTCACTGATTGGCTGTGATAGAAGAGCCATTACCTTCCATTCACACTACTGGTTAAGAGACAAATATTTCTTCAAAAAAACCTCTTTCTAATTTTCTAACACTTAACAACAATCTAAAAAGAATATATGCAACAGTACAAAACAAATTAATGGATTTTAAAATGGAACACAAACACAAACACACACACACAGCAAAACAAGGTAACAATTATTAGAAAGGAAATATCTTTCTGGTAATTTTATCTGTTCTCTTTAAATATTATGAAACACTATTTATTTTCCAAATATCTTATGAAGTATGAAACTTTATTTATTCCCTGAATAATGTCCACTTCATCTCATGTTTGGACCTAGATATAGTAGTTTAACACACCTTCATTATTTACGTGTCTTGACCTTTCTGGATAATGTACTTCAACAGGTTTTATATTTTGCTGATAACATTCAAATAACTTTTTTGTGTATTTTCATAATAGCCTTGAAGAACAGTGACAAAATGAAGGTTAAGGAACATACTTTTGCAATACTAATGAACAAATTAAAGCTATTTCAGGAAGTTAGAAGCTGGTGTGTTGTTGTTAAGGTCTATGAAGATATGAAGAGTTTTATGTGTAACTGTTGCCAAATTTAAGAGAGCCACAACCTACATACTAATCACATTAATAATTAATTAATTCCATACATTGTCTGCAAAATTGAGCTGTAACTTTTAGCTATTATTTTTTTAATCCATATGATTATACTAATTTTTTAATTATGTTTCTCTTAAGGGTCGAGATCATATCGGTGTTGATGTTCATGTTTATGCAACACCTGTCTTGATTGATATCAACAGAGACAGAGTGGTTGAAGAGCTTGTAGTTCCTACAACTTATATGTTTGTGGAAGAAGACTATGAGTAAGTATAGTGAAACCTCGCTATAATGCAATAATTGGGGTCCATAAAATCAAATAGCATTAATAGCGGGGTCATGTTAATGTTGGGTTTTGCAATAGAATACATTATTAAGATATATATTTCATGAGCCATGTCACGACCGCATTATCTCTGAATTTGCGTTATTGCGGGGTTCCACTGTATTAATAATAGAAAGAGAAAAGCAAGCACAGTGAATGGTTTTCCCACTTATTTACATAAATCTTAAGTGCACAAATTGCATACACAGATGCTGCCATACACACACCATATCATTATTTAGGCTGAACTTTGTACTAGCACATTTTGCATTACTGTATACATTGGTTGCATAGTATTGTCAAGGACCGTATCTTTTTCAGCATATTATGCTCAGTGGCTACATGTACAGTGTAAAGTTAAAATAAAATCACAGCTGTAAATGCAAACTGGAAACTAACTCTACTGACTTTATACTAAAGAGTTTATAGTGCATGGTAAATGAAACAAAGAGCCTTTTGCTGTTGGATAATGAATCACTTTACAACTATAATCAATTAAAACCTTTGGAATTGCCCTGCCACCACAAAATGAGTTGCAAATTATTTTTTTGACATTTTTCAGACATTGATATCATCAGAAACTAGAATTCAAGTGCTTTTTAATCATGCAAGTTGTAAGAGAATTGGACACTTAGACTAAGCAATGGTCAAGAAAAGATGGATACCCCATGGGTTTTAATTTTGAGAAAAAGACAAATAACAATTGGCTGCAATTGAATGTTCATTTTCCTTAGCAACTGCATACATAGAAACACCATGTTTGGTACAAACAGAAAATATAGTACAAATATATAGATTCCAAAGTATCTGAAATCATTGTTTTGAAGATTGAAAATATAAAAGAAGAAAATGCATATTTGAATAAATGTGAAGACACATATAGAAGCACAATACAAATAATCATATTTACATAACACTAAACTAATGACAGAAGAGAATGAATAACCTATAAAATTAATAATTTTGCTTGATTTTCACTGGGTGTAAATATAAAACTTTATTATTGATGTATTTTTCCTGTATTTTGTGATTATTGATGTACTTTATAACTATATTAATTATTATAAACACATTTTCAAATTAGAGATTGTATGCATAACCTTTCTTTTTTATTAAGTTAGTATAGAATTATAATTGATATTTTTTCATTTTTCTTGTTATGTGTACAGTTTGCCACCTGAAAATGGCAACAAGTTTGTGGTTGGTGGTGTCACTATTGTCAATCTTACTGCTTTGTTTAAGTCGAGGCATAATGCTAAATCCACTACTATTTCTACTCAGTACTTCTTTGAGCTGACACAGGTGGGATATTTTTTCTTCAAATAAATGGGAGAAAAGTTAAAGTAAAATAGACTACTTTATGCTCAGTTAAATATATTAAGTGTACTTTTGCAGTTAATAATAATATTGAAAAATACTGTTTTATCTTCTTTTCACAGGTTATACAATTTTGCTTCTTGTTGAAAGTTTTGTAGGAATAAATATATTTTATGTTGTATTTGGAGAAGTGAAAAATCATTCATGTCTCCTACAAATTACAAACCAAGATGATTATTTTCCCCTTAGGTTTTAGGTTTTATGTTCTTTTCATATATTTGTGAAATAATGTCTTTCTTAATACAGGTCCTCTCAGAATTTCCTGCCTTCAATCTGTATTCCCCTACAGTCATTGACTTAGATGGAGATGGCGGGGAATTGGAGATAATAAGTGCTTTATCTACTGGCAACATCCATGTTTTTGCACCTTCAGCTTGGAATACCTCTGGTCAGCGCAAAGGTTTTCCACTGACTCATAGTACGATACATGGACAGGTTGGTCACATTTACTAAATGAAGAACTGATTAGGACTGTGGTGTTAGATCACATAGGTTTGACCTGTTTAGATCTTGTATCATAACATATAATGTATGTTGTAAGTATTGATGTTAAAGTTGAATTTTGTTGTGTTTGGTGTTGAGTGTTACTGTTGTATGTTTTGAGTGAACTGATTTGCTGTGTGATTTGTCACATATGAGTGAGGGATTGGTTTGTATGATTATTGTATATTGTTGTTATGTATGAGCATTCTTTATTTTGTTTTGCATTGTTTTTAGAGTTGTTGTGCACGTTTGTGTTTTTGTTGTTGGATGTTATTGTTGTAAGTTTTGGTTGTATTGATTGCTGTGTGATTTGTTACATATGATTGCATGAATGATCGTTTGTATGGTTGTATATTATTGTTTTGTATGAGTGTTCTTTATGATTGTTATGTGGCACTTTCTAAGCAATTATGCTTCTACATTTTTGCAGACAGAGGATGTTTTACTTGCATCATCAATAGTAAACAAACACTCACAATACATTGAGAGAGAATATTTTCAAGTTATTACTTTTATATTTCATATTAGAATCAGTAAGAACAATGCTGATTTTTTTATTTTTCTGATAATAATTATGTTTAATGGTACCAGCCATGAGATTTCATCATGAAGAATAGTTTGGGATTGCAGATTTCTACATTTCATTGTTGTAGGATTTTTTTTAATCCACAGATTGGCACACTGTGTCATTACAGCTAGTAATTTGGCATTTGCTTGTATCATGGCCACTAGAAGGCCTAGAACGTTATCAGTCTATCAGGTGGAATATCATTTATTACTGGAGCAATATCAAAGAGCTTGAAAAGCCTTTATATTTCAGTGGTGTCTTCAATAACCATTTTATATCTCTGAAATTAAAGTTTAAAGCTGTCTTCTAAAACACTTTTTTTCTAGTGGCAAAGCTTATCTTACAGGATTGTTGAATTCATGCTTTGTCTGGGGACCTTCTGCGTTTATAATTCTTAGTGATGGCTCACAGGGAACAGACTTCCTAACTGCACTAGCCAGTTATTATCTCCCCTTTGCCAGTTATAACAACTGATGCCTGTATTATGAGGATTATATAGAGCATTAAAAATATAAAAATAATTACCTTTGGAGATCTAAATTACATGTGTTAAATATGTTTTGATTTTTTTCCTTGCACATCTCCCCTCAAATGGGAGTCATTTGTGATCAAATTTTGTCAACTTGACTTCAACAGTTTATCAGAGATTTACATAGGTGCCAGATACCTGCCCAGATGCTTTCAGAGCCATAAGAATGGGGGATAGCTAGATAGGATGATTGTTTTTAATCCATAGGGGAAAATTACCACTCCTATTCTGGTTCTGGGTATTCTCACATGCAGGTAAATGGGGTAAGGCCCACCATTAGACTTGATAAAGCTTTTTCAGTCTCCTCCCATCATACAGCTCAGGATTGTTGAGCAGCACCTTGTATGTAAAGTATTTAGAGATTTTAATTATTATGAAACATTAATAACTAAATAAAATAGTTATTTCCTGAATACTTAACAATTTTGCATACATAATGGGTGTCACATAATGGCTTATGTAGCCCACACCCACCTCTCCTCTAAAAAAAGACTACACATAAACCTACCGTCTAGAAAGGCTGACCCTTATCCCCAGGCTGGAAAAATACCTGAATGTTCCAGCAGACAACTCACTAAACTAACCAATCAAGATGAAGGCTCAGCCATGTGAATGAATGTACCAGAAACGCACCTGTAAATTGTTATTCGAATGCAGCTGACCATTGTGGCAAAATGTATTTTGGCTCCCAGTGTTATCAAAATATAATCCTACTACTAACCTTATTGCCAGTTATCCACACAGAATAAAATCATCCTCTGTATATAATATTACTGCCGAAGATTGGTACTTTATCTTGAATGTCACTTTATTCTGGATGTGGTTTTGACAAGCGCTGAGCCGCAAAGCAACACCAGAATGGAATGACTCACGGGCCAGAGACACATTTCCATGGACCTCGTGTGTGACCAAATATACATATACATATACAACACAGGAAACCGAAGCTAAGTGACTATAAAACCAACAAACTGAACAGCTTCAGTCAAGTTTTAGACAAACTCTGCCAAAATACTTTAGAATTCACTCAGAAACATTCAGTGTTCTCTTATAAAACTCATTTATAGTTTGCTCATACAAAACAAACCATATAACTACTAGAGTGCCATAGGACATTCTCTTCTGGTTGTGATTAAGCAGTGAAAAACTTTGATAAACTCTAATTGTAACTGTTGAACTATTTGCTATCTAACCCTGCTGTCTTATATCATTCCTTGTTGAATACATTGTTTGTTGATACATAAACCACTGGTGATAGTGTGACTCACTCACATGTTACATGTTGTAGTCTGTCATCTGTATTTACTTACTGTCCTGGTTGTATGTATCAGGGGGCTCGAGCTATCTTCTAGAACTACATTATCATTCATCTTTCTAACATGTGTGGCCAGCCAGAAGGTATGTTTAGGGGATTAGCCTAAGGTTATAGGTGGCCTTGGTAGTGGTGAATTAACATCTTGCCCATCTCCCAGCAAAACGAGACATTGGGAGACTTGAAAATAAATACATATTTTGGGAAGATTATTTTATTATTGCTTCAGTGATTCTATGTCAACCAAGCATGACATTCAATTTCTCTACAGTCTTCAGATATTTTATCTATTATTCACTGCATAATAATGCACTCTCTTCTCTTCTGAAATTGTTCACTGCTTTGTTTCCAATTCTAAATACTTGTCTCCATCTCACACATCTATACTCCTGCTAGAAGCTTTTGCTCAATATCAGACACTTTTAGTATATCAAAAACAAAGCTGAAGTTGTATGGGAACATTCTTTACCTGTCAGGGTCCCTCTACCTAGAATGTGCTGCCATTTGAGCTGAGTTAAATGAATCCATGGTCATTATTAAGAGGGTTCTAAAAGCACATCTTGTTCATCAGTAAGAATAGCATGTCTCTTCTAAAATCCATTTTATTTATTTGGTTTTGTATTATTTGATATATATTATCATTAGTTTTTGTTTCTTACTTTTAGTTTAAATTTAGTTCATATTGTAAAAGACTTTTGCATTTTTTACTTTAATTTAAATATTTGTATTATAAAGAACTTGTGTTTTTAAGAGTAATTATTATAAAATGCACTTTTAAGTCATAATCATCTTCATCATCATCATCATCATTATAGATCTTTTTGGTCCTTCCCCCATCACTTCCATTGTACTTTGAACCTTAATGCACTTTACTCTATAAGGAGGCATGTTACCAGGCAAGTGATTTAACTTTTATCTCCACTAGGTTTACATAGGTCCTTTGATCTTGGCTTGTTATCTTTGAAATATCTTGTACTCCTAATCTATGCACAGTTCTAAGTATTCTTGAAAAAGTATTTTTAGCAAACATAGTAGAAAAGAAATGGCTTAAATTGGGTGCTTGTTAGAAAATACATTTTCTTATGTCTTCTATCTGTATTTAAAAATTGTTCTAATCCTGTCTGTAGGTAACTGTGACAGATGTGGACAGTGATGGGAGTTTGGAGCTTATAGCCATTGACACTAGTGGCAACGTCATTTGTTTTAATGCGGACGGTAGAGTGCGATGGACAGCTGAGGTATCAGGTAGCAGCAGTCCTGGCTGTCGGGTCGCTGACACCAACATGGATGGTATCCTTGACATCATCATTCCCACAAATGAAGGGTAGGTAACATCTGTTCTGACTGATGAGGAGTGTGCTGACGTTGAATTTGTTTTCACTAATTAAGAGTAGGTAGCATCGGTTCTGACTGATGAGGAGTGTGCTAACGTTGAATTTGTTTTCACTAATTAATTAAGGGTAGGTTAAATTTGTTTTCACTGATATGGGATAGGTTGAATTTATTTTATCTCAGAATCTTACATAGGTATTATGGAGGATGTGGGCACATCTAACAAGTGTTGCTTTTAACAGTGGAGCAGGTCTTTGGTTTCCTGTCAGTTTATTCAGACAACCTTCCATATTAGATATTATGTTCCCCACTGACCCTGTTAAACTGACATTCTGCTTTCACATAGTGTAGTCTTTGGATTTCTAATCTGAGATCCTGATAATTTTCTGACTTTCATCAAACAGTTTTTAAGGTTCTATCATTTGGTACATCAATATTGCTGCTTTCTTCTTGGGCTTGTTGACAAACACAGTGTTCATGTATGGATTATGTTATATGTTCTTATTTCAAAGTCTTCCAGTAGTTTGATTTTTGTTTCAGTGATGGTTTCTGACTAATGCATTTGTCTGGTGTTTTGATTCCAAATTTCTCACACAGATTTCTATGTAGTATTTTGCCACTTTATTGTCTTCTGATGTAATGTCTTCCCACTAGTCCGACATCTGAATAGTGTATATTCTGTTGTGTTATGCATGCTCTTACTGTCAGCATTTGGGATCCTTTGAGATCTTCATACTTTTACCTTGTGTCATTTTGTGTTTAGTGCAATGATTTAGTGAATGCACTGATGTGCATGTAAAACTGTCTCTCTCAACATCTATGTTTATTATCTTGTTCATGTTGCACCAACTTTTCACTCATATTGACCCATTGTTATTGTTTTTATTTTTCAAATGAAATTTATTACTCTACAAAAACGTGTATTTTACTTAGCACATTACTTTTTTATGTTTAAAACTTTCACCACCTTGCATTTTTAGCAAATCATAATATATAAATGTAGATTTGATTGTATTCATTTGTAAAGATGCAGATTTTCAGGGATGCATATATTTAAATTGGATTTAAAATTTTCATTAGCATGTTCCACTTTTATCTGACCATATGCCCATATAGGTTGGGTTGAATTCATTTCTGAAGTTGCTGATTTTTATTATTTCAGAGATATATATGTTTACAATGGCACAGATGGACAACTGTTGCCCCGATGGCCTTTTCAAACTGGGAAACGAATAGCAGCAAATGTTATGGTCACACGATTACGTCCAACAAAGGGACCACCAGACATTGTATGTATATAACGGGGTTTGGGGACATTCTGATGCTATACAAAAGTATACATGGACTATAGTTTTACATACATTGACATTTCTTTCATTATTTTGGAGCATAATTTTTCATGAACATTTAGGCAACATTGCTTTCAAATTTAGTACTTAATAGATGTTAGTTTAGAGAAATCACTAACAGTTCCAGAAAAAAATTGTTTTTGAATGATGTAAGTTTAGATTATTTGAAAAATAAATTATACATCTTTGATTGACCTCGAAAATTTATAGACATAACTTAGAAATGGATGACCTTGGATGTGAAAAATCTCTAGATATAATTATTGTTAAAGTGTATACAGATTACCAAATACATGTTTTCAATTGATTATTTATGTTTTATTTTACATGTACTTTGTGAGTTTCTTCTGAAAGTTTATTTTGATTGTTTTATTTTTAACAGGTGTTTGTAGCAGATGATGGAAACTTGTATATTATTGCTGGTGACCATTCTTGCGAAGCTCACATAGCTCTTGAAGAATCTTCACTGGTTGAAGTAATGGCTCATGACTTAATTCCATTATTCCAAGGCCTGGAGCTGCTTGTGTCAACTAAGGATGGAAGCATTATTTGTTTAGGCTCTTCATTAGAAACAGCTGTGGAAGACTTGATTGAGGACTCACCTCGGAAAAATTTGCTTTTCCGTGCATGGCCAAGCTCCTTGAAAAGCCCCAATGACTTTGCATTTTCAGAGCTGAAGGCAAGTTAAAGAAACAGATAAAACATTTCTCCATTTATATATAATAACATGTTATTGCAACTCACTTTTCTCTTGGAAAAGCTTGCTGCTTTGCTACTCTAATTATGTGTACCTCTTGTGTCCATCTCTTCCCTCACTTTTTTAAATCACAAATTTGATTTGATTGCGTTTGCAGCCTTACTAACAATTTACTAACCATTATTATAGATAAGTATTGAAAAAGATATGGGAATTGTCAAAGTTTTTGCAGATGTTTGATTTTAATTTTTGATTAATTTCTGATATTCACAAACATATTCTGTAGTTTTAATTTGCAAGCTTTTAAACTTAATCATTAGAATCTAGCTGTAGCTTTAATTTGGTAATATTTAACTCATCAGCAAAACCCATCTTTAAGCTATATTTGAAAATATTTAACTACTCAGTAGAAATGAGCTTTAGCCAAAAAGACTGCCTTCTTCAGACAGAAGTTGTCTTTGCTCCATTATTGAGAGTGAAAAGTTTGTTAAATTTTATTTTAAAGTTTAATTTTATTTGGCTATTCTTTTCTTATATGTTTGTACATTGCTTTCAACAGTTAAAAAAAAATACAGTTAGTAGATTGGGAATTATAAAACCCTTGGCACAATAAGACTGTGCCTTCAACCTTGCATACACTTTTTTTTCACTCCTTTCTTCTTCTGGTTTATAGTTTTAATTTTCTTATTCAAAACATTTTGTGATATTTTTGCAACCAAGTTCACTGAGGGTTTTATGCTTTAAAAAATTTTCATGCCCACTATTAAATTGCTCACAACAATAGCATTGTGTGTTTGAAATATTTCAGAAAAATGTTAAATTGCTATTTTAAAATATTTTAAAACTTTATTTCCAGTCTACAGCAAAATAACAAAATACATTTTTAGAGGTTATTTTAGATCTGCAGCCATCCTCACGTCATTTTATTAATTTTAAAAAATCCATATGTTGTAACTCATTAATCAGAGACTACAAAATAACTTCTTGGAAATGTTAATATTTCCAGGAAATGTTAATATAATATTTTAAATTTAAAAAACTTATATTACACTTCTCAACAAAATAGTTGCTTAGACGTTGTATTTTTACTTCACAGCCTTTTATTTATATCCGTGCTATAACTCGAGATCAGCCAGAAATCACAGGTACTTCATTTGAGTTGAACTTTGACATAGAGGATCTGAGCAAGCCCCTCAGAAAGCAATTATATAATGTTGCTGTAAGTATATTAAAAATTGATTATATTTTCCTGTTCATTTAATTATCTACTCCTACTTTTCAGCCTTCTTTCCTCATTAAAACTGTAGTTGAAATGTATAGTAAGCATTTGGAAGAAACAAACAACTTGTGTGACACCAACACCACTTAGTTAATGGTTATGGTTATTATTAATTAATTAATTGTCCAGAGCTAATTACAAGTGATCAGAATCTTAATTATTAATAATTCTCCAGCAGATACCACTCGTCTCTCTCACTTGGTAGATATGCAGGCACTGTAAACGTTTTCTCTCTTTCACAACATTAAAGACAAACATTTACCATCACACAATATTTTGGTAGATGGAAAACTTCTTACTTAAGAAGAAGACAAATCTGTCTTTAATCTCTATTTGGCGAGCCTCCATCCACCCACTTTCTTTTCCAACATAAGGTTATCAATATGTGTAAGAATGTAAATAAACTTAACAATAAATTTATTAAATCAACGATCAAATATACCTATAACAAATGCAATAAAAACGATTACTTGACATCAGTATTTCCATGAAACCACGTTCGAATAATTTTAGTATCTATACAGTCATATATCCTAAAAAACAATTCAACAATTAGTATCAATACAAATCACAGGATAGCTCTTATCAGAGACAGAAATGGAGCTATTACTTTAGAGATAAATGATAATAAATAGTTTGTACATAACCTGATTTAGGTGCAGTCTCAATAGTCTTTTGCTTGATTCTTTTGTAACAAAGCCACAAGTTTATTGTTCAGGCATTACTGTCACTTCCATGTTATTCCCTCCTCACATTGTAGAACATTGATTCGCTGCTATTCTCTCGAGGCGCTTCTTCGCTATTCTCTCGAGGCACTCCTTCGCTCTTTTAGCTCCCTCAAGTAGAACAATAATTGACGCAATTTCCAGTAACTTCCTTATACCAGAAATTGCTTGATGTAGTCAGCATTTCCTTGCAACCATACATCAATGGAGTGTTGTGTATTCTTTACACTTATAAACTGCAGTAGATACTTCACTCATCTACTATGGTCATAGCGGTTTATAATCAGTAAACCAGGAGATTCAGATAATACAAGGAAAGACTGCTTTTTCCTTGAAAATACAACCTGGGAGCAAATGCTAAGTTTCCAGTTTATTCCTTTTTAACTCCATTCATCCTTACATTCAAGTCTCAACTTAGAGTTCCCTGCAACAGTAATTATTAGCCCAATATATTCATACAGCAAAATAAATACAGCATATAGTTTATGAACAGAAGTTGATTCACTAGAAACAATATCAAGTGTTTAGCATACTATATATAAGCATTATAGTTCACAATTTGTAGAAATTATAGCCTACTCACATAATGCATCTCTACATAAAAGCACAAGTATAACATATCAATAGCAAAAGTGCACAAAATATTTCTAAGTCCATTCTCTGTCAATCAGTCAGTTAACTCACCATTAAGCTAATGGCCACCTTTTATTACCAGACTTCTTGCCACACCAAATTCAAAGTGATTAAATAGAATTCTCTATAGCATGTAAACTTTTGATCTCAGCCCATTGGCTGGTCTCGTTCTTGTAAATCTTTACCATTGGATAATAAAACTACTCATCCAGTTGGAGCTAGTTTGCTTTGCATCAGCAATTTCTAGCATATTTTTGAGTGTTTACTAGCAATAGTGTTCATATTTATTTATTTTAAATCTGCATTTATTTCTAAATAATTAAAGATAAAGAAGTACAAAGTGAAATATGTTTTGTATAGATAGATAGATGCAGACAAACACAGGATAGATGGACAAAGGAGAACGTATATATTGCAATAAATCAGTATGTAATTTATATTTTGTGTAGTTACTAGTATTTTGGCAAAAATGTAGAAACATTTTTACTTTGAATTTTTTTATAATTGGTTCTTTGGTCTTTGCTGAAGGTCTATTATGGCTGTCATTTAATGGTTCAACAAGATTATGAAGCACCTGGCAGCTACCAGTTAACAGTACCCTTGTGGCCAGAACCAGGCATGGGTCATGTGACTGTTGTATTGACCAATCAGCATGGGCAGATTGCTGTAGATTCTTTATCATTGAAGTAAGTTTAGCATTAGTTTTTTAACTTTTAAAATTGTTTATTAAAGGATTGTATTTTGTTGCAGAGTAGTTAATTGTGGTAAAGCCCAGTTAAGGTGAAATGAAAGGGTTACATGTATAAAATTTTACTGAAATACATTTTAGCTCTTACTGTGTTGTTCTGTCACTTTGTTATACATTGTTCAGAACTAGTAATTTAGTGATGAACCCCTTACTATTAGAACAGAAATCACTCAAGAAATATGTGTCATTGTCTGTGAAAAGCCGGCTAAAAGCCAGGTACGTTATCCAATCACAACTAATTACACATTCAAAACATTCACTTTTTAGCTCAGCCTACAACCCAGTTCTATTTGGTCTTCTTTGCAATAATTAGCCAACTTCTGGTAAATTGGATAACAAAATAAGAATTTAAAAAATTTAACAATTAACAAATGGTAATTCCATGTATCAAAATTCAAATACAAAGGTCATAGGACTACCTATTTGTCTAAAGTTTGTACGGAATCGTAACACACAGTTCTGATTTAAGAGATCACCTCTTAGCTGTTTTATCCTCTCGTCTGTTATGGCAGCACTTGCCCAACAGTTCATCATGGGTTGACGGCAGACAGACACATAATATGTCACTTGAATAGCGTCGATTCGGCCCTTCAACTCAGTAGTCATAAGGTGCCTGGTGCTTGGTTGGTCACTGGGTTTTGCCTCTCACATGGCAAGTCAAGTACAGCACAATGTCGAACACACTCAGGATTCAAATGTGGAATCCAAACTTAACATAAAGTTTGAATTGTAAAATTCAAAACGTGAAACCTGCTCTGAAATAGTAAATAAAAATTGAAACATTGCTGAAAAACCAGTCTTCTTCTCTTCTCCCTTAACTGTTCACTCAAGATCTGCTGCATTTAAACACCTTTTTTTAATTGATTGCTTGCAAAATACTTACATTTGATAATACCTTTCTTTATTAGTTTTATTGTAAATTTTCAGTTTCACTTGATATTTTACTTTAGTTTTATGGCTTAAATCAACTCCTTGCTTCTATGATTTAAGTCTTTGCCTCTGACTTTTGTCAACTTGTAGACATTTGTCCATTGTTCATTGCTGTTCACTGCTGTTTCAGATTCAATCAGTTAATACTGCAAGACATTCAGTGGCTGGTGTTAGCGCCATTCGTTGCCATGGTAACCATTCTGCTGGTCAGTCATGGTTTTCCTGCTAAAGATCTTCTACCAGTTTCCTTTCCTACCAAAAAGAAATAAGTGTGCTTGTAAAGAAGAAAACAAGATATATAGTGAACCTGAGTCTACTAAGAAGAATGAAATAACTGTGTCTGTGAAATTCAAGATACAATTGGTAAAGACTGTTTGCCTACTTGGGGGAAAAAAGAAATCATTTTATTATTTGCATTTTGTTGAAAGAGGTAGTTTTTTATTTTAATAATGTAGGATTCATTGTTTTTCTAATTAAGTGCCATATGAGTTACAGCATGTTTGTACTGTGCCTGTTTTTAACTGACATACAGTTTTTTTAAATTTTTTTAAAAACTGTATCTGTGAGGTGTTGCTAAGGTGAGTGGGTATAAATGTGATGGTTTTGTGAATTTAATAAGTTATAAGTAAGTCTGATAGATTTGTGAATTTAATACGATATAAGTAAGTCTGATGGATTTGTGAATTTGATAAGTTATAAGTAAATGTGATGGGTTTGTGAATTTAATAAGTTATAAGTAAGTGTGATGGGTTTGTGAATTTAATAAGTTATAAGTAAATGTGATGGTTTTGTGAATTTAATAGATGATAAGTTAATGTGATGGGTTTGTGAATTTAATAAGCTATAAGTAATTGAGTGAATGCAACTATGACTGTTGGTTTCATACGCCGCACTCATCCTGCTTGCACCCTAAGTTTAGGCACAGATAAAGTCACCAAGTGATATGACTGGCCACAGATCAGTAGACAGATATAGGCTCACCTCAAGTCACATCTAGATGGATGAAGACAAATGATAGGAAAAACAAAAGAGTCCAATTAACATTGACATTTAATATATAACAAAAGATTGGAGTGAGACCACTACTTACTTAAATATGTTAAAAACAAAAAATTTTATAGTCGACACAAAAGACATACAAAATCAATGTAAACAGTAGTTTCGCAAAAGCTGTAAATTAATGAAAGTTTTCTCTATTAAATGAGCAGAAGTTGATGAGTAAGTTTGTTCTTTCCAAATGTAACTTAACAGTATGTTGTCTCATTGGGAGGATGATTCTAGAACAGTTGTAGTGTTGCAGAATACAAATCTTCCCACGCAGGATTGTTAAACTCCAGCTTGGACTTGGATGAGGTAGGCTGGAGGCCAGTACTATTAATACATGTCTGGAATATAGCAAATAGACTTGAACTGGAACTGAGCCAAAAAAGGAGTTAAAGCTTCTGTATGCACTTGTTTGGGAAGTGTCTCAAGCTCCAGCATAAAATAAATAATCTGCTGTAAAATATTTAGTCTCAATTTAAATGCTGTGCACTTTTAGTATGTGTACTTAGTAATTTGCAAGTAGTGTGTAGATCACTATAATGGCAATGACCCAACAAAAACAGGCTTGTGTGCTGTCATAGCCATACATAAAACTGTGACTGATGTAATAAAATTATCAGGCACAAGCTGCAGGCAGATGTCATGTAACATTAGCTATGGCAGCAGCACATTTTACCTGTAAAGTCTCAGAGTAAATACCTCATGTTTTATTAATCAGTAATTGCAACATTTTCAGTCACATACTTGCAAAGCAGTACTGCATACACAGATAATATAATAATAGAATTTATATGCTTACAGACAGATTGCTACAAAGAAAATTCCAGAGAACCAGTTAATAATAATAATGAAACAGAAAACAGCCATGAATAATAAGATAGTAAAATAGGAACATAATTTCATGATAAGTTTTACATTAAGATAGTATCTAGTATCATCATCATCATCATCTTCATCATCTGTTCCTTGACCTAGTGTGGTCATTGGAGCACTGAGCTGCTGAACAGTTGACCAGCTCCCTCCACTTGTCTCGGTCATGTGTCAAACTCTGTGTCTCTGCAGATTTCTTCTCCAGACCATTTTGCGATGTTGTTGGCCCACAATTTTTTCTTTTTTGCCTCTCTGATGCAAACATCAAACACCGGTCAGTAAATCTACCACCATGCGCGACTCATTCAGGACCTCACTTCTAAACCAACATGATGCAATACACACACGTCATTCAATTTACAATAACGTTCAATTTAAATGCAACAATGAAAATTTATATAAAATATATGGGAAAATTCCCCATCATGCATGCACAGGAAAAGTATTATTTTGCCAACTACTCATAGTGCTGAAAGTTGATTTTTCCTTTCTATTGCGTATGCACGCAGAGGAAAAGTATTATTTTGTCAACTGCTCATAGTGTTGAAAGTTGTATCAAAGTAGGAATAATCATATGTTTAAAATATGCATGCAGGTGGTGTAAAGTCAAACCTCAATGAGGCTTGTTATCTCAAATATTATTTCCTATGTAGTTTTTAAAATTTATATATTTTGCCTCAGTACCTGGAAGGTATTTGGCTGATCTCAATTCTGAATGTGAATGAGTGTATGCATGTGTAATTTTATCAACATGTCTCTTTGAACATTAGCTGAAACTTTTTATTATTAATTTGAATTGCGCATTTGTTTACTTTTTGTAATTATTTAAAAGAATTGATGTTGGATATTTTTAGTGTTTAGTAATTTTATATGCATGCACAAAGAATGAGATGCATCTAATTTCAGTCCTGCTGGCTTGTATGTGCATACAGAATTGTGAGTTTGTAATCGGAAATGTTTTAAGTGATTATGGTTAAGTCCTGCTGGCTTGTATGTGCATACAGAATTGTGAGTTTGTAATCGGAAATGTTTTAAGTGATTATGGTTAAGTCCTGTTTGCTTGTGTGTGCATACAGAATTGTGAGTTTGTAATTGTAAATGTTTTAATTGTATCTGGTTGAGTTCTGCTTGCATGTGTGTACATACAGAATTGTGAGTTTGTAATCAGAAATGTTAAAGAAATCTTAATGTGTGAGAGATTTGAGTTGTAAAATGCCAGTTTAGTTGCAACTGGTTTTGGAAATGATATTAGTATATTAGTGTATACTACATACTGTCTTAAATGATTGTGTTTCCTAAACCTAAAGGGAAGAATTTGAAAGGATAAATAAATTACATCAAATAATAAAAATTACAATGTTTTTTTATGTAAGCACCTCATTTACACATGGGTTCCTCTGTTGATATCTAATACTGATGGCACTACATAGCTGTGCTGTTGACAAATATAAATATTCATACTTTGTTTGGTGCGTCATGTCAATATTCATTTGATTTCATCATACTTTGGTGGGTCATGTCAAAATTCTTTTGATTTAGTCATACGTTGGAGAGTCGTGTCACTATTCTGTTGATTTAGTTAGACTTTGTGTGTCGTATCTAGAATAAGGGGGAGGTAAATCAACAGAGTATGGTGGTGGTGCTATTGGCAAGTTATCAAAATGATCAGTTGATCCTTCGGAATATATTTCGGTAAAAAGAGAACTGTTTTGCGGATTTTCATGAACAGGAGTCGTTGGAACGATGGGAGATGTCGGCGTGAAAACGCCAGACATCGTTCGGACTCTCAGGATAGTTTGATAGCTTTGGCGTCCGCGTGGTGCTGCACTGGTGGCCTGAGAGGTCGCATTCCTGGACTGCACGTTAATGCAAGTTGACCTTGACGACGCTATTCGCTTCCGTTGTTTAACACAGAGTATGACAAACACGATACTTGCGATGATTATGATGAGTGAAACAGCGACCACCACTACTACCACCGCTATAGAGGTCTTGCCAATAACTGCATAAGAAAAGAAATCATTATAAAATGCTATAAAAGGCAACGTCTTGTGGAACACTAACTGTTAATTTTACTAGTGTGTTGAAATTGCTGTCAATGAAAGAGTTAAATATTACTGATGCATAACAAAAAAACAAACAGCAGTGATGCATTGTTATATTTTTCTTTCACAGAATACATTATTGTGTGCAAAATATATTTCATACTAAATTCTGAAAGAGGGATATTTAAAATGTAGCTTAAATATCGCCATCATAATAGTAAGATGGAGAATGTAAACAGTTTTTTTTTTTTTAACAGACAAAATGATTGCTCCCTTTATTGACTTGTAGAATAAGTGTGACAATTCTTAACTTCACTGTTTCCGGACAAAATGTCCTTCAATCACCAAAACTAAAATATGAAAGAAGCATTTCAAACATATTTTATAAATGGACAGTAATACATACGTGTCTCACAGACAGTGCCCGAGTACCCATTTTTACAGGAACACGTGTAGTTGTTGTTTGAACGAATGCAAGCACCTCCGTTTAGACAAGGCCTGAGTAAACAAGCGGAACCTGTCAAATAAATTTAGACAGCAGGCATCAGTAACCACTGCTTACAAATGACTTCAGGAATTGTAACGTACGTTATTTTAAGTATGAGTAAAATACTACTGCAAACTTATAACAGGCACCATCATGTTCTTGATCACTACTGCGATGACTCCTGTTGTTGAAAAGTAACTACTACTACTACCAATAATAATAATAAGAAGAAGAAGAAGAAGAAGCAAAAGCAGCAGCAACTAATCGTGATACTTAATGCTGTTCCCGATCTTACTTTCTTCGCCTTACTTGTCAAAGTATATGTTCACGTTACTTGTCAAAATATATGTTCACGTTACTTGTCAAAGTATATGTTCACGTTACTTGTCAAAATATATGTTCACGTTACTTGTCAAAGTATATGTTCACGTTACTTGTCAAAAGATATGTTCACGTTACTTGTCAAAGTATATGTTCACGTTACTTGTCAAAGTATATGTTCACGTTACTTGTCAAAATATATGTTCACGTTACTTGTCAAAGTATATGTTCACGTTACTTGTCAAAAGATATGTTCACGTTACTTGTCAAAGTATATGTTCACGTTACTTGTCAAAGTATATGTTCACGTTACTTGTCAAAGTGTATGTTCACGTTACTTGTAAAAATATATGTTCACGTTACTTGTCAAAGTGTATGTTCACGTTACTTGTCAAAGTATATGTTCACGTTACTTGTCAAAGTATATGTTCACGTTACTTGTCAAAAGATATGTTCACGTTACTTGTCAAAGTATATGTTCGCGTTACTTGTCAAAAGATATGTTCACGTTACTTGTCAAAGTATATGTTCACGTTACTTGTCAAAGTATATGTTCACGTTACTTGTCAAAGTATATGTTCACGTTACTTGTCAAAAGATATGTTCACGTTACTTGTCAAAGTATATGTTCACGTTACTTGTCAAAGTATATGTTCACGTTACTTGTCAAAGTATATGTTCACGTTACTTGTCAAAAGATATGTTCACGTTACTTGTCAAAATATATGTTCACGTTACTTGTCAAAATATATGTTCACGTTACTTGTCAAAAGATATGTTCACGTTACTTGTCAAAAGATATGTTCACGTTACTTGTCAAAAGATATGTTCACGTTACTTGTCAAAATATATGTTCACGTTACTTGTCAAAATATATGTTCACGTTACTTGTCAAAAGATATGCTCAGAATACGGAGAAAAGAAGTGATTTGAGAGTTTATAAGCTCAACACTCGCAAAGTCGGGCAGATCATAGTGAAACACCATTCAGATATTGTACTGCAGAACTAAATTGTGTTTAGATCTGAGGATTTTCTTCATTTGTAACACCGATTATGTAAACAATAACCCAAAGTCCATTGTTCACGTGTAAAAGCTTTGAGCTCTGCCTTCGATATAAGTAAAATGTGATATAATTATGGCAATATGCAGACACAATAGATACATGGATGGATGGATGGATAGATGGAGTGACAAAGAGGGAGAGAGGCATGCAACAGAGTGTATTTCTTTACAAAATCGTCACATGATGTTTATATTGGCACCTCTTTTACAAACTATCTGGTTCAACAAATGCATGTTCATTCCATAATTAATGTGAACAGGGACGTTTAGGTTTCAAGAGTAGACAACTGCAACCGTGATCGTGTGGGTTGTATTCTCTTTTACAGTGATTGTTTTGATTTGTGAAGACGAATGAGACCTACAGAGTGTGAATTAATGGGAAAGTGGATTTACATTCACTAACTGTGAGTCCTGTAGAAAGAACAGAACACTCATAAATACATACTTCACATAAATAAAAAAAATCTGTTGTGTTGTTATTTTTGTGCGTATTGTGTGATGAATGAGAGTGTGCAGTTTATTTAAATGCAAACATTTTGAATCCAATCCATTTCTATCGACGGTATGGTATTCGATTGAACGTTGTCGACCCGTCTCTATCTGGAGATTAAAACCTAAATACAACAGTTCTAATGTTCATAAGGGTTTTCCATGTGTTTATCTTCACCATTACTAAGTCAGTTCCACGTGTTAATCTTCACCATTACTACGTCAGTTCCACGTGTTTCCCTCGCACAGTGAAAACACTGTTCTGCTACTTATTCTCTCCAGCTAACCTGGGCACTTCTTTTTGCCATGTCAACTCCTTCAAGCAGAACAATAATTGTAGTGATTTCTATTCTTTTCTCGCCGAGGTGTGTTCTGTGTTTTGAAGAAAAAGATGCAGATTTTAAGTGCTTCCTAATCGTTTTTGAAATAGTGGCTGCACGATTGCGTATTTTTAGCACAGTTATTTTTCTGAAGTAATTAGACATTACCTCTCCCTCTCTCTTAGTCCGATGCAGATTAAAATATCTATACAACATTACAGAATATCTGAAGAATAAACTCAAGTGAGATCAATGAAATCACTGTCTGGATATTGTCAATATACATATCAATAACTAAACAATATTTAGTTTCTTTCTTCTTTCCTCAGATAAGTTTGGAAAGTAGTTGCAAAATCACATATATAAGGAATGTTATAAGATGGCTCTCTATATACTGATCATAAACAAAAACATAGTTGTGTTTATTACTGAAGTGAATGAGAAGTGTGAACGAATAAAGAGAAAAAAGCAAATATATATGGAGAAATGAAGATAGATAGATAGACAGATGGACTGACCAATAGCTAGATAGATAGACAGATTGACAGACAGACAGACAGAGATAGATAGATACATTGTGGAAGAGTCTCTAATAATTATTAGTATTCACACGATCACAGTTATATTTTCTTAGAAACACCGTCACATACTGTTGCTATTTATATCACAGAATGTTCCACTGTATCCTGAAGCACAGGAACAAGAGAACCATGCCTCCTCACTAGAACAAGTACCTCCATTATGGCAGGGATTGGGCGTGCACCTATCGCCTGAAAACAGGATAAAATGAAAATGTTTTTGAGAGATTAAAACGGAAGGTCTATAAATTATTTTTCCAATCGTTATTTCACATATGGTAAATATATAGCGATATTTTAAATAAATATTTATCATATGCTATCCCCCCACCAAAAAAAAAAAAATGATTAACATTCATGATAAAATATTTATACGGTTATAAGTAAGCATTTTAAAAATACGGATATTTCTTTTTCAATTTTTTGGTCAATATAATTTCTGTCTCAACATAAATGTTTAGAACGTATTTGAAAGTGATATGACTGCAAAGAAAACATATCATCTTGCTGCTTATCGCACTCGTGAATAAAAAAAAATATACAAAATATAGGCGTTTAGACCGTTTTGGTCTATTATATAAATATCTGGAAATCATTACAAAAAGTTGTAGTAGCAGTCGTGGTGGATGATGTTGTTGTATATGTATTAGTAAAAAGTTCAGAAATGGTAAATTTATTAATAAAATATTTTTTTACATTTATCCGAAAGCACGCGTTTTGCACAACACATGATTTCCTTGATTAGATAGCGCCGCTAGAGTAGTCGGCCCTTTAAATTTCATCGTCCATTGAAACCTTATCACTATTGCATTGTTACGTCCTTGAGTTCTTTTTGACGGCTAACACTTCACGTTGTCGCTATTGCATTGTTACGTCCTTGGGTTCTTTTTGACGGCTAACACTTCTGAGTACATAATAGAAGGGAGGTTATAAGACAGTTTAAAGTAGCGAGTGCATAACAAACATTTATTATTTGTTCGCCGAAGTGGAATGAGAATAGACACACTATGAAATGCGAGTTATTGACATAATCTTCGTCATTTCGCACAACACTATCGAACAATCAATTCTCTGATTGACCAATGCTCATAAAACATATTTGTGCATAGACAACCCACAAAATGTAGTATAAAGATGTCTATGACATAGAGACAACCTAAAGACGTTAGATGAAGTAGATAAAATAAATTTAGTCATATTAACAAGAACAACATCAGAACGTTACATTAAAACATATTTTAACATTTAGTTTGTAATTGCAAAAGTATTTTTAAAAAATTGCATTACTTTTAAGTAGTATTAATTAAAATGAAATATTTTCTCGTTAGGATAAAGTACCAACATTAAGTTTTGTCATGTAAGAGTTAACAAGTTAGGACATTTTCATTAAAAATTTTAGATCTACGAAATGTATAGTATTCTTCCTAATTCATTACATCAATATTAAAAATATTGTAGGCCTTTTAACATTAAAAAAAACTTGTGTTCACTCACGCCAACTGCATGTCCTTCCAGCATATCCTTGGGCACAAGTACAAAGGTAACTACTTCCCAAACCTATGCAGGTGCCCCCATTTAGACATGGGTTTGAGCGGCAAGGACTAACTAAAAGCAAAGAAATTAAAAAGAAAAACATACTAAAGTAAGATAACGGTAATTTATGAGCCTTTGATACGTATTTTATTACAGTAATTGTTACTAATATTTGTTGCTACAATCTCAAGTTTGTGAATCACAGTGATTGTTTACTAACAAGTAACATTTGTTGCTACAATCTCATGTTTGTGAATCACAGTGATTGTTACTAACATTTGTTGCTACAATCTCATGTTTTGAATATCAGTGATTGTTACTAACAAGTAACATTTGTTGCTATAATCTCATGTTTGTGAATCACAGTGATTGTTACTAACATTTGTTGCTACAATCTCATGTTTGTGAATCACAGTGATTGTTACTAACATTTGTTGCTACAATCTCATGTTTGTGAATCACAGTGATTGTTACTAACATTTGTTGCTACAATCTCATGTTTGTGAATCACAGTGATTGTTACTAACATTTGTTGCTACAATCTCATGTTTGTGAATCACAGTGATTGCTACTAACATTTGTTGCTACAATCTCATGTTTGTGAACCACAGTGTTTGTTACTAACATTTGTTGCTACAATCTCATGTTTGTGAATCACAGTGATCTTCAGTCGTAACAAACAGAAACGTAACTTTGTATCTCTACAGGTTTAAATAGAGAATGCTTTAGTTAGTCATTAGGAAACGGATAAAATATAATATACCTGACTTGAATTAAAATCAACTGATTTTAATGTCGAACATTATGAAAGGTTAACGTACGACTCGTTATTATAGCATTTTGCAAACATTTGGTCAAGTTATTAAAAATGTTAATCCAATTTGTCAGTGGAGTTTATAACGGATGGTACTGTTAATGTTTGTATATATATATAATATGTGTGTGTGTATGTGTGTGTGTGTGTGTGTGTGTGTGCGTGAGTGTGTGTGTGTGTATGTGTGTGTGTGTGTGTGTGTGTGTGTGTGTGTGTGTGTGTGTGTGTGTGTGTGTGTGTGTGTGTGAGGATAGATAGATAGAGATATACATAAAAGATAGACAGACATATAGATAGAAGATAGACAGACAGATAGATAGACAGACATACTGACATACAGACAGATAGATAGATGGATGAATGGATGGATAGGTAGATAGATAGATAATTATTAGTATTCAAACGATCACAGTTATATTTTCTTAGAAACACCGTCACATACTGTTGCTATTTACATCACAGAATGTTCCGCTGTATCCTGAAGCACAGAAACAAAAAAACCCTGCCTCCTGATTAGAACAAATACCTCCATTATTGCAGGGATTGGGCGTGCACCTATCGCCTGAAAACAGGATAAAATGAAAATGTTTTGAGAGATTAAATCGGAAGGTCTGTAAATTATTTTTCCAATCGTTATTTCACATATGGTAAATAATTAGAGATATTTTATATAATATGCCATCCTCCCGAAAAAAAAAAAAAACTGAGCAACATTCATGATAAAATAATTATACGGTTATATGTACGCATTTTTAAAATACGGATATTTCTTTTTCAATTTTTTTTGTCAATTTAATTTCTATCTAAACATAAATGTTTATAACTTATTGGAAAATGATATGACTGCAAAGAAAACATATCATCTTGCTGCTTATCGAACTCGTGAATAACAAAATAAATACAAAATATAGGCGTTTAGACCTTTTTGGTCTATTCTATAAAGATATGGAAATCAATTTTAGAAAAAGTAGTAGTAGCAGTCGTGGTGGGTGTTGGTGTCGTACATGTATTAGTAGAAGAAGTTCAGTAATGGTAAACTTTATTACTAAAATATTTTTTTATATTTATACGAAAGCACGCGTTTTGCACAACACATATGATTTCCTTGATTAGATAGCGCCGCAAGAGTAGACGGCCCTTTAAATTAAATAGTTCATTGAAACGTTATCACTATTACATTGTTAAGTCCTTGAGTTCTTTTTGACGGCTAATACTTCACGTTATCACTATTACATTATTACGTCATCAGGTTCTTTTTGACGGCTAATACTTCACGTTATCGCTATTACGTTGTTACGTCATCGAGTTGTGTGTTTTATGAGCATTGGTCAATCGGAGAACTGATAGTTCGATAGTGTTGTGCGAAATGACGAAGATTATGTCAATAAATCGCATTTCATAGTGTGTCTATTCTCATTCTACGTCGGCGAACAAATAATAAATGTTTGTTATGCACTCGCTACTTTAAACTGTCTTATAACCTCCCTTCTATTATGTACTCAGAAGTGTTAGCCGTCAAAAAGAACCCAAGGACGTAACAATGCAATAGCGATAACGTGAAGTGTTAGCCGTTAAAAAGAACTTGAAGACATAACAATGTAATAGCGATAACGTGAAGTGTTAGCCGTCAAAAAGAACTTGAGGACATAACAATGTAATAGCGATAACGTGAAGTGTTAGCCGTTAAAAAGAACTTGAGGACATAACAATGTAATAGCGATAACGTGAAGTGTTAGCAAAGACGTTAGATGAAGTAGATAAAAAAATTTAGTCATATTAACAAGAACAACATCAGACGTTACATTAAAAAAAAATTTTAACATTTAGTTTGGAATTGCAAAAGTATTTTTTAAAAATTACATTACTTTTAAGTAGTATAAATTAAAATGAAATAAATATTTTCTCGTTAGGATAAAGTACCAGCATTAAGTTTTGTCATGTAAGAGTTAACAAGTTAGGTCATTTTCATTAAAAATTTTAGATCTTACGAAATGTATAAAGTATTCTTCCTAATTCATTACATCAGTATTAAAAATATTGAGGGCTTTTAACATTAAAAAAAACTTGTGTTCACTCACGCCCACTGCATGTTCTGCCAGCATATCCTTGGGCACAAGTACAAAGGTAACTACTTCCCAAACTTATGCAGGTGCCCCCATTTAGACATGGGTTTGAGTGGCATGGATTAACTAAAAGCAAAGAAATTAAAAAGAAAAACATACTAAAGTAAGATAACTGTAATGTATGAGTCTTTAATACGTATTTTATTACAGTAATTATTACTAACATTTGTTGCTACAATCTCAAGTTTGTGAACCACAGTAATTGTTACTAACATTTGTTGCTACAATCTCAAGTTTGTGAACCACAGTAATTGTTACTAACATTTGTTGCTACAATCTCATGTTTGTGAACCACAGTGTTTGCTACTAACATTTGTTGCTACAATCTTATGTTTGTGAATCACAGTAATTGTTACTAACATTTGTTGCTACAATCTCATGTTTGTGTACCACAGTGCTTGTTACTAACAAGTAACATTTGTTGCTACAATCTCGTGTTTGTGAACCACAGTGTTTGTTACTAACAAGTAACATTTGTTGCTACAATCTCGTGTTTGTGAACCACAGTGCTTGTTACTAACAAGTAACATTTGTTGCTACAATCTCGTGTTTGTGAACCACAGTGTTTGTTACTAACAAGTAACATTTGTTGCTACAATCTCGTGTTTGTGAATCACAGTGATTGTTACTAACAAGTAACATTTGTTGCTACAACATCATGTTTGTGAATCACAGTGTTTGTTACTAACAAGTAACATTTGTTGCTACAATCTCATGTTTGTGAATCACAGTGCTTGTTACTAACAAGTAACATTTGTTGCTACAATCTCATGTTTGTGAATCACAGTGATCTTCAGTCGTAACAAACAGAAACGTATCCTTGTATGTCTACAGATTTAAATAGAGAATGCTTTAGTTAGTCATTAGGAAACGGATAAAATATAATATACCTGACTTGAATTAAAATCAACTGATTTTAATGTCGAACATTATGAAAGGTTAACGTACGACTCGTCATTACAGCATTTTGCAAACATTTGGTCAAGTTATTAAAAATGTTAATCCAATTTGTCAGTGGAGTTTATAACGGATGGTACTGTTAATGTATATATGTATATATAATATATATATATATGTGTGTGTGTGTATGTGTGTGTGTGTGTGTGTGTGTGTGTGTGTGTGTGTGTGTGTGTGTGTGTGTGTGTGTGTGTGTGTGTGTGTGTGTGTGTGTATAGATAGATATAGATAGAAGATAGACAGACATACAAAATATCATCATAAGCAGTGCCCAAGGTCACTTTGACAATTTAATAATTTATATAACAAATAAGTTTAGAGATAGGATAGGCAAATTTACTTCACCACACAGTGTGGGAACTTTAAATAATACCTTTTGTTAAATGTTAAAAAATTCTTAACAGTAGTAAACTTTTACTTGGCAGGAAAATCATTTTGTAAAAACACGAAAAACTGGTACCTACCATGTATCTGCTAAGTTCTTTTCTTGTTTTATCCAGTTCATTAATGTTCTAGCAAAAGGAATGTTAAACATAAATGAAATACACAAACAATATAAGAACACCTAGAAGAGATAATAAAGGATTGTTCTAGTAAATTGTCAACTCACGTGGTTTACAGTTTGTGCCTCCATACCCGATATCGCAAGAGCAAATGTAAGATGTTCCATTGTTGACAGCAAAGCATAACCCTCTGTTTCTGCATGGGTTAGGCGTGCAAGGATTGTCTGTTATCAGCATGAGGAAATTATTTGCACTTTATCGTATTTTTCAAACAATTCATTATTATATTTTTTTTCAAAAGATCACTCAGAGCTGTTATGTTTCTGGAAGTAAATTTGCGGACAACAAGCATTTAATAAACTATTGAAATTTAGTTTAAATGTTTGTTTTTTTTATTAATGATGAGAATGTCCACACATCTTTTAAAATATGTTTTATATTTTAAATCCTGGTTTTATGATACGTTATTTGCAAATTGTATAATTCAGAATGCTATGGTAAAGTTAATTTAAAGTGTTTGTGAGTTAAAGAATTCAGAATGCTATGATAAATATATTTGTAAAGAGTTTGTGAGTTAAAGAATTCAGAATGCTATGATAAATATATTTGTAAAGTGTTTGTGAGTTAAAGAATTCAGAATGCTATGATAAATATATTTGTAAAGAGTTTCTGAGTTGAAGATAGACAAAGAATGTAGAAAATTATGTTACTTTGACCTAGGATAAACAAAGCTGTGATCAACAAGATGAGTGGGGAGTAAGATGCATGCATTTCTGTATCTTGTTTGAACAATGACTTAGATCACAGTCGTCGCTGTTGACGGGCAGTCAGGCGAAGCTATTTTAAATGGATTGTTTTCACATCTCGTTTGACCAAAACTCCGTATGTTGTAATTCAACTCTGAGATTTGTGTAATCTTGAACTTGCTTATCGATTGGTGACGTGTATTGAAAGAATGTGTGTGTAGAAGATGAAGATAAAGTTGTGAATATTAATTAGTAGGAGATTAGTTCTAGTTGTATTCTTTGATTTCATTGGTTGAGAATGTTAGTTAGTTAATGATATGTGGAGCCTTTAGATTGAAAACGTGTGCAATTCCTAAGATTTTGCTTTTGTTGAAATACATTGTTTGGGTGATGTATTCTAGAGACTCTATTCTACTAAGATAAAAACAGTTCATCTTTTTTAATGGAACCCGAGATAGACCTTTGAGTGGGTAAGGCAAAAACGCTTTGTAATATGCCCGTGTGAATTGTGTGAATGAGTGGGATTTTTATATTGCCAATAGCAAGTAATTTCATTATTATACATATATCTAATCCTATTTAGTTTTTAGAGACCTACATATATCTAATCCTATTTAGGTTTTAGAGACCTACATATATCTAATCCTATTTAGGTTTTAGAGACTTACATATATCTAATCCTATTTAGGTTTTAGAGACCCAGATCTAAATAAAATTTGTGTGATAACTGCAATGTACTTATTATTGATAATTAATTATGTTTCATATAGTTTGTTTCCTTCTTTATACTTCTGCCATTTCATGCTTGATGTTAAGAAATTGTTATCCTATGACGACAGCACTGAGCTTGAGGCAGTATGATTCCTGTGTCAGGAAATGTTTTCTCACTTATTTAGTCATAAATATGTGACGTCAGTGGGCGTAACTGAACCTTAGTTAAATCGAAAAATACTTTAATTTTAGTGAACAACAGTATGGCGTTGATAATTTAGTGATGTATTAAGAAAGCATTTTGTTTTGATCTAAATTTGAAATAGTGTTAACCTTTACTTTTTTTTATTATTATTATTAAATATTTGTCATTTGTATGCTCTCAAGTATTTGTGTTAATGTAACATAACTAACTTGTGTTAATGTAACATAACTAACTTGTTTGCCATGAACTGTAATGATAAGTAATTATATATCATCCTGTCCTTTAATTTTTCTGTTTGTATTTTTTCAGTTTAATGCTGAGTGGGGGGAGTGAATCTATAGACCGGAAACGTTAGTCATATTGAAAGTGTAACAGTTACACTGATGTATACCCAGTATTTTACATCTTGTGTCGGCACTTTACAGAAGTATTAAACGTTAGTCATACTGAAAGTGTAACAGTTACACTGATGTATACCCAGTATTTTACATCTTGTGTCGGCACTTTACAGAAGTATTAAACGTTAGTCATATTGAAAGTGTAACAGTTACACTGATGTATACCCAGTATTTTACATCTTGTGTCGGCACTTTACAGAAGTATTAAAGGCTCAACTATAAACATTTGAAATAACAGTTTTTATAATATCACTCCAAGATTACATCGTAGCAGTTTCATGTTTCATGAAAACATCTGAAGACTATTTACCTGCAAGACAAAATAAATTTTGAGGCGATAACAAAGATAAAAATAAATAAAGTGTGAGGCAGTTGCCACTGCTATTGTCACTGGTGATGAAGATGAAGACGGTAACACTGCTATTGCTATTATTATCACTATGTGGGGTTCAAATGATATTAAGTTTCCTGAAACAGTACCGAAGAAAAAAAAAAGGAGTCAAACATTTAAAAACGAACTACGTTTGACACGTCAAGGAGTAATTTCTGAAATAAAATTGGAAATGTGGAAAATTAAATTTCAGATTATATCATATCAACTATAAAGAACATACATATATTTTACTTACAGTAATATGCCTTCACACTTGAGAAAGCCAATATCCAAATAATTAACATTCCAGACATGCTTGATTTTTCGCAAGCTGTAATAAATCAATGGTGAAATATTTTGAAGTGATTGTAGCATTGATGTAAATGCATAAACGTATTCACTAATACACAAACGTACTTATATCCATCCATACTACACACAAACACTCACTAATATGCATAAAGGTACTCACTAATACACAAACGTACGTATATCCATCCATACTACACACAAACACTCACTAATATGCATAAAGGTACTCACTAATACACAAACGTACGTATATCCATCCATACTACACACAAACACTCACTAATATGCATAAAGGTACTCACTAATACACACACCTACGTATATCCATCCATACTATACACAAACACTCACTAATATTTAATAAAGGTACTCACTAATACACAAACATATGTATATCCATCCGTACTACACACAAACACTCACTAATATGCATAAACGTACTCACTAATACACACACCTACGTATATCCATCCATACTACACACAAACACTCACTAATATGCATAAACGTACTCACTAATATGCATAAACGTACTCACTAATACACACACCTACGTATATCCATCCATACTACACGCAAACACTCACTAATACATATAACGCATAATTTCAAGTCAATAAAAATAACTAAATAAATTAATGAAACATGTCAATGGATTTTTCCCCCTTCAACTCTGTTCAGATACACAACGCTTCGGGTATGTCACGGAATTAAGCAAAACATTCCCTATTACATGAACGTGACATAGACATCAATTAGTAAAATGAACGAGTTTTGTCTACATCTGCGAACACCTTGAACTGTCTATAAATATTTCGACTCTGATATGAAATTATAAACAAACATAGACGTATTACATCTAGTAATGCTTGAGAAGATGAAAGTCGTCTTGACGACATTCTCGTGTGGATGGACAGTTTTGGAGCACTTGATTATTTACTTGAAATCCTATGGTTACTGTCTACATTACATAAGTACCGGTCAGTGTTAGGACTCATGTTACATACCAATGCTTTATGTGTGTTAAAGAAACTGTAACTTTTAACTAATACAGGGATGGTAACTCTTATTCAAACATAAATTACATTTCTTTTTAAAAACGGGAATTCTAAGACAAATGTGAACGGACGTGTGACCATCAGGCGCTGTAAAGGTTTATTTCTTTATCGCTAATTTATTTATTTATTATTTTTGGGGAGAGGGGTTTAAGGGCTGAGGCAAAGCTAGGTATACTTAGATAAAAGTTTATCAGAAGTAGTTTTAATTGAAATTAATTGATCTTAACATTGAGAACAATTTCGTTTCTCTTCGTATGAAACTAGAAAGGTATGTGAAACTTACTACAATCATTGATCTGTGTAGGATATTTGATCTCAATCATTTGTTAGCTTGCTTAACTGACAATCAAGATTTATATATGATTTCACTCTGCTCCTGTAAGCAATACTAGAAAAATTATTTCACTAAATTAAATTTTGAAGTAAATATGCTCAAATGATTTTTTGTACAAGAATATATCGTGCATATTCTGGAAATGGAATATTCACCCATGTATGGACTGGGAGAGTTAGTATCCTAATGACATGTATGGACTGGTAGTGTTAGTATCCTAATGATACAGCAGTATATACATGTATGGACTGGGAGTGTTAGTATCCTAATGATACAGCAGTATATACATGGAAATATATATTATCATAAATCATAATGATAGTGTAATATTCAGCTGGAAATACATGTATCATAATAAGAAATGACAGTTATAACTTTTTTTTGGTATTAAATAGTTTATGTTTCCCAAGGGCATAGTTGACTGGAACTTAATATAAAATAAGTCGTATTTTCACTTACGATAATTGTTACATTTTACACTGGATGCAGAATTAGCAACATCACATCAAACGTTAACCACAGCACAAACATTGATAGTAAACCAATCACCACCCAACAGACGTAACGCACTAGCACTGGGTAGAGGTATAGCAGTGTCACGCGGCAGGCACTGGGTAGTGGTTTAGCACTGTCACGCGGCAGGCACTATGTACATAACACTTGTGGACTTGCATTGTTCGTGCTTTTCGTCTGGTGTCCGTATTCGTCTATAAACTTTGAACAAACTGTCACTATTTGAAGTTGTGAGCATCCAATAAACACGGTGACCTAGTTAGTACCTCCTAGTTGCGAAATGAGAAAATCAATATGGCGACCGCTAGCCCGCCGAGTAGTTTTGCGATCCTCATAATATTTTTTTGAAAGGAAAAAACAAAACTCTATTCGCACTGACGTAAGCGTCTCTCGTTGTGGTTAATTTGAATATTCTTACATTATGCTATTAATAATGTCCTGCATGGTGTTTGAGTGTGCAAATTATGTTACTCACTGAGAGAAAATGTCTAAATGGCGACAAGGTTTTAAGGAAAGGGATACGCACTAAAACAATGCAATTTTAAGGGAATATAGTGAGATTTCCATTGCAGGGGGAGGGGGGTAAATACTGGTATTAATGGACATCTCAGTACTCATGAAATGAGGATAGAGAGAAGGAGGGATCCTAGGAGGTGGTGGTGTTAACAATTGTGCTCTCTTTAACGATTACGACTGTAATGTGATTGTGTCGCAAGACGGCAGTTTGTGTTTTGAGTGTGTAGCCGCGGGTCTCATTACATGCTATGTATGTAGCCGACTGACGAAATACATGCGCGTCTGTGTACGTGAAAGAAACGCAGCGAGGTGTGTCAGTCAAACCGGAAACTAGTTTTTCGATTCGCATGTTTGAACACGAACTATTCTCTCCCGGATGGCGATATGGTAGAATGAAACTCATCGCACTGTATGCACTCCACTCATTCCTTCGGGAGGATATGATTTGTTGAAAGTCTAAAAATAGATTCCATGGCTTTAAACGTTATCACTTTGAATGTACCTAAAACATACATGGACTTTTGTTTATCATGATCACCTGACCGTTCTCTAGATATAAATAGGCAAACACCCGTCCTCACACCAACACACACCGCAGTAACCAATGGTTTTCTAACGAATGATAAGCATTTATCGCCCCTCCTTCCACGAAAATACACACCTCTAGACAAAGGTACATTTAAATATGTCAGAGAAGGAAAATACTCCCCTCCCACCCTCTCTACAATACCGACCTTTCAATCGTCAGGACCTCACGGAAACAACAATAACAAATCCATACAAGACCCTGATGATCTATTTCACAAATTTAACAAACTTATCCTTGACTCGGGTGACATTAATATTGAGTACAGAAGCTTCAGAAATAATTTTCTAGGTTGTTGTATCAAGTTGTAAATGAGTGTATGTTGTTGACTCTTGGGAACCACAGTTTCCCTTGTTTAATGTGCACGATGTCAGATCAAACATGCTGACCATACATACGTTTTAGTTTCCCTTGTTTAATGTGCACGATGTCAGATCAAACATGCTGACCATACATACGTTTTAGTTTCCCTTGTTTAATGTGCACGATGTCAGATCAAACATGCTGACCATACATACGTTTTAGTTTCCCTTGTTTAATGTGCACGATGTCAGATCAAACATGCTGACCATACATACGTTTTAGTTTCCCTTGTTTTGTCAGATCAAACATGCTGACCATACATACGTTTTAGTTTCCCTTGTTTAATGTGCACGATGTCAGATCAAACATGCTGACCATACATACGTTTTAGTTTCCCTTGTTTAATGTGCACGATGTCAGATCAAACATGCTGACCGTACATACGTTTTAGTTTCCCTTGTTTAATGTGCACGACGTCAGATCAAACATGCTGACCGTACATACGTTTTAGTTTCCCTTGTTTAATGTGCACGATGTCAGATCAAACATGCTGACCGTACATACGTTTTAGTTTCCCTTGTTTAATGTGCACGATGTCAGATCAAACATGCTGACCGTACATACGTTTTAGTTTCCCTTGTTTAATGTGCACGATGTCAGATCAAACATGCTGACCATACATACGTTTTAGTTTCCCTTGTTTAATGTGCACGATGTCAGATCAAACATGCTGACCATACATACGTTTTAGTTTCCCTTGTTTAATGTGCACGATGTCAGATCAAACATGCTGACCATACATACGTTTTAGTTTCCCTTGTTTAATGTGCACGATGTCAGATCAAACATGCTGACCATACATACGTTTGAGTTTCCCTTGTTTAATGTGCACGATGTCAGATCAAACATGCTGACCGTACATCCGTTTTAGTTTCCCTTGTTTAATGTGCACGATGTCAGATCAAACATGCTGACCATACATACGTTTGAGTTTCCCTTGTTTAATGTGCACGATGTCAGATCAAACATGCTGACCCTGACCTTTCAAAACATACACCTTTCAAAGCTTTTCTCGACACTCGCGTTTCTAAGTAAGTTTCTACGAGTTGTAATTTTTCTTGTTAACGAATTTATTAAACGTACTAAGTAACATTCAATACACTCGAAAATACAAACGTTGTATATTTCATATCAGGCGTGTGTCGTTAGTACTGTTCATAGCATAAAATAAGCGTTATAATTATTTGGAATGTTTCCACTTTACGGCATCAGTAAAGAAAGCATGAGAAACCGCATTTCAGTTTATCTATGTACAGTCAATAAACGGTATGCCGCCTAATTAAATTGTTTCTCAAGGAAACAAATGTGCAAGTAGTGCAATAATTAAATTGTTTCTCAAGGAAACAAATGTGCAAGTAGTGCAATAATTAAATTGTTTCTCAAGGAAACAAATGTGCAAGTAGTGCAATAATTAAATTGTTTCTCAAGGAAACAAATGTGCAAGTAGTGCAATAATTAAATTGTTTCTCAAGGAAACAAATGTGCAAGTAGTGCAATAATTAAATTGTTTCTCAGGGAAACAAATGTGCAAGTAGTGCAATAATTAAATTGTTTCTCAAGGAAACAAATGTGCAAGTAGTGGAATAATGTTATTTGCTGCAGTGATCTCCCCATAGTGTCTTACCGGACCTCGAGACTGACCTCCGTTACGATGTTTTCTTTATTTTAAAGTTTAAATGCCGAAATGTAGACAATTAAATGTTCGTTTAATCGTTTGTTTGTTTTGCTCAGAGGTTTGAACATTAACCTATTGTTCATGTTGTGGTCAATCTCCTGTTGGCAGGGATGCATAGGGCATTGCTGGAAACATTGCAAAACCTCTGGTCAACTTCTAACGTGGGAATGTGTCATTCTAAATGCCCTTGCCCTCACTCCATTGAAACTGAAATCTTTCTTCACCATATATTTCTTTTAACGTCTTTAAAAATTAACATAGCAATTAGTGTACATAGTTATTTTTTCTTTTCATTTATTTAACATTGCCACCATCAGTACTGACTGAAAAACACAATAAAAGCCAAGTAATAGCATGCAAACCATTAGACACACAGTAAAAGGGAGGCAAATGTAGTGTTTCTCATTTGAGATTTATCGCCCTTGAAATGGTTTTTCAGTCCTGTTATCAATATTCTTTACAAATGGAGTCCAAGCACACGTTTTCAATTCACTCCTTTTCTCTTAGAATATGTTGTTTGACGTCATCAAAGGAAAATTAAAACTATTTTCCACATGCAACCATTAAACATTAACCTCCTTTCTAGATATATAATATACAACTGCACGTGAATGTTTCTCTTAAACAGTCAATTTAAGGACAATATACTTCTTATTACCAATAAATAAATATTATCCCATTGTAGACTCACTGAATTGTCCGACCGTTAGGATACAGAAATCCAGACATACTTATGCTAGAAGCTTGCGCTCGTCACAAAGCCAACGCATTATCAACGTTCCAGCAGCAAAGTACAAGTCATGCAATCGACGTTCCTACAGCAAAGTACAAGTCATGCAATCGACGTTCCTACAGCAAAGTACAAGTCATGCAATCGACGTTCCTACAACAAAGTACAAGTCATGCAATCGACGTTCCTACAACAAAGTACAAGTCATGCAATCAACGTTCCTACAGCAAAGTACAAGTCATGCAATCAACGTTCCTACAACAAAGTACAAGTCATGCAATCAACGTTCCTACAGCAAAGTACAAGTCATGCAAACAACGTTCATTTGCTTGTCAGGGATCGACCACTATGAATTCGCCGTGTTTGGAACTGAGACATGAGGAGACCGTATTCATTTTCAAGAGTGTCATCAGCAGAATAACACTTCTCCTTTGCTGTTTACTCTAGCTGTACTTTTGTACATTCTTTTATTTGTGTTTGTCTTTTCTAAATATAGTCGTTATATATTGTCATTGGGTATTGGATTAATTTTTTTAATTTATTTCTTTTGGTTTTTTTAAAATGTGTTTATCAGTCTGTATATTGAGATTTTATGTATTTTATTGTACAACAAGAGTTTTATTTAAAGCTTAGATGTTTTATCGTCTCCTAATTATTTTTACTGTTATTATTACATTTGAGTTATTTAAATCATGACTTTCTCTTGCATTGACTTATTTCATGCCCGCTGATTACTTTCATGTCTGCTTACTGCAGTTATTTCAGTCTTAAGTAATTTTTGTTTATTTGCACCAACAGTCACATTAATAAAAAGTTTAACTGTTATGTTGTGTGTATTTTCCCTAATTGGCCTGAGACATCTATATATCCGTCTTATCCGGACTCTGTGTGTTTTTCCCCTAATTGGCTTGAGACATCTATATATCCGTCTTATCTGGACTCCTTGTGTGTTTTTCCCCTAATTGGCTTGAGACATCTATATAGGCCTATCCGTCTTATCCGGACTCTGTGTGTTTTTCCCTAATTGGCTTGAGACATCTATATATCCGTCTTATCCGGACTCTGTGTGTTTTTCCCCTAATTGGCTTGAGACATCTATATATCCGTCTTATCCGGACTCTGTGTGTTTTTCCCCTAATTGGCTTGAGACATCTATATATCCGTCTTATCCGGACTCTGTTTTTCCCCTAATTGGCTTGAGATCTATATATCCGTCTTATCCGGACTCTGTGTGTTTTTCCCCTAATTGGCTTGAGACAGCTATATATCCGTCTTATCCGGACTGTGTGTTTTTCCCCTAATTGGCTTGAGACATCTATATATCCGTCTTATCCGGACTCTGTGTGTTTTTCCCCTAATTGGCTTGAAACATCTATATATCCGTCTTATCCGGACTCTGTGTGTTTTTCCCCTAATTGGCTTGAGACATCTATATATCCGTCTTATCCGGACTGTGTGTTTTTCCCCTAATTGGCTTGAGACATCTATATATCCGTCTTATCCGGACTCTGTGTGTTTTTCCCCTAATTGGCTTGAAACATCTATATATCCGTCTTATCCGGACTCTGTGTGTTTTCCCCCTAATTGGCTTGAGACAGCTATATATCCGTCTTATCCGGACTCTGTGTGTTTTTCCCCTAATTGGCTTGAGACATCTATATATCCGTCTTATCCGGACTCCTTGTATAGATCAGAGGTATATCAATCATCAAACCGTCAGGTTTTTGCACCCCTCCCTCCCCAATCACTCAAGGCAAGCAATGACTAGAGACTATTGACGTATGTCCGACTGCCACCTACAGTTTGACTTTCAGTGCGTGTGGCATTGGCAAATATTAAAAATAAGCAGACCGTTAAGGTCCTTTTTCAGTGTGACCTGAAACGTCTCAACCCTCTGTGTATCCCATCCATCGTTCCTTCCCAAAATCGCTTTGGCGTCATACAGCGATTGAACAGGTTGTATGTAGAAATGAAAGAAAAATGTTGACAGCCTACGTGTAATTACCTTTTGATTTGAGGTAGATAAAGTGCGTCTCTGACGGAAAAAGGCGACGGGAGTAAGAGAGTGTAAGAGAGAGTTACTGATGTGTGTCCGTAATACGAAGTGATTATTCAACGAAGAGTTTAAATTAAAGAAAAATAAACAAGTAGCGTGCATGTCTGCTGTAATGTGTTTGCGTACGGTAATGACGATAGGTGAATGACTTGTAATGCAGTAGTGTTTAACCCTTTCTACTGTAATGTGTATGTAATGAAGAAAAAGGGAATGGCTTATAATGCAGTAATGCTTAACCCTTTCTTTTGTAATGTGTATGTAATGACGAAAGGTGAATGACTTGTAATGCAGTAATGTTTAACCCTTTTTATTGTAATATGTATGTAATGACGAAAGGTGGATGGCTAGTAATGCAGTAGTCTTGAACACTTTCTACTGTAATGTGTATGCGTACGATGCTTGTAATGCAGTAGTGGTTTAACCCTTTCTACTGTAATGCTGGATTTATTAAAGATTGCTAATAACTTGTCATTTACAACATAACTGTGCTCGTGTGATTGAGTCAGAATACTACTAACCGGTAAACAACAGGATGGTTTCTTGAATGAAGCAGATTACCACTAACCGGTCATCGACAAACATATATCAATTTGACTGTTAAGACTGTTACTAACCAATCATTGATAGACAGATATCAGCTTGACTGTTACTAACTCTCATTGATAGACAGATATCAGCTTGACTGTTACTAACCAATCATTGATAGACAGATATCAGCTTGACTGTTACTAACTCTCATTGATAGACAGATATCAGCTTGACTGTTACTAACCAATCATTGATAGACAGATATCAGCTTGACTGTTACTAACTCTCATTGATAGACAGATATCAGCTTGACTGTTAAGATCGCTACTAACCAATCATTGATAGACAGATATCAGCTTGACTGTTAAGATTTTTACTAACTCCCATTGATAGACAGATATCAACTTGACTGTTAAGACCGCTACTAACCAATCATTGACAGGCAGATGCTTGACTATTAAGACTTTTAATAACTAATCATTGATAGACAGATATCAACTTGACTGTTAAGACCGCTACTAACCAATCATTGACAGGCAGATGCTTGACTATTAAGACTTTTAATAACTAATTATTGATAGACAGATATCAACTTGACTATTAAGACTTTTAGAGTTATTTTTTAATAACTAATCATTGATACACAGGTATGCACTCGACTGACGAAGACTGCTATTACCCCGCCATTTACATTTGTATCTGAAATGTTGAAGATTACTGTTAATGCGTTATTTTACGATCGTAATTACGTTTGCTTGACGTACGACGGTTTCGTGTATCTGGTCATTTTACATAAAGACATCAGTTTGGCTTATGAACATTATTGTACGCTAGCCATTACAAATCTGCTTGATTTATGAAGATTATTATTCACCACTAGTCATTAACAAATATCTATCTGCTTCACTGATGAAGAGTGCTCCTGACTAGTCATTCACGAACAGATGGCTGCCATTATTGATGTAGACTACTTCTACTGCCTATCTGTCAGTTACAAACCGCTATATACATGAATGATGTAGACTGCGACATGTAGTAACTATAACTTACAGAGGCTACTACTTGATTATGTAGATTGCGACATGTAGCAATTAGGGCTGTCAATTTTTTCTAAAGTGATGTCCGGGTACCCGGTTGAAAATTAGCATAATCTCCATCGCAACGGGTGATCTCTACACAAAGCTACTTAACCATTAAGCATGCGCTCTATTTCACACAGTAGCCAAAGGTATGCATCTAATGATTTACTATTAATTATGATCTTTATATGTACAACACAAACTTTAATTTTAATATGATCAATCATTACATAAACTAAACTAAAATTAAATAAAATATCAACAACAATAAAGTATTTATAAATAGGGCATCAAGTTCAATCGCCCTTCGCCGACAGAATTTCATCGCACAGATTGCATTTCGCCGTGTCACTATCCAATCGCTTGGGCGTGAAGACGATGTCTTACCCATATTAAAAATATTTTATTGACGTTAAAATACTGACAAGTTTGTTTACTTAAGTGTTATTAATATAGTACACGTGTTAACGAGCACAGGAAACGGCACGAGCTACGGTGATCCATGTCGTCCTTAATTAGACCTAGATACGGCGGCTGCCATGGCCAGCACGATTTAGCAGACCGCCATCTACGAACGGGATGCGAATGTAACCGGGCGGGGGGGGGGGGGGAGGAGGGGAGTGTGCTAAATCGAGACAACCAGTCAACCAGTATCAGTTCTCTCATCTATCTCGTGATTGGCTTACCTTTGTCGGTTTCCCTTGCACCCTACTCTACATTACCCATTTCTGTGCCAACTGCCATGCTCTCACGGATATCCGGTTCACAATTTTACTCATCGGGTATTAGCACGGCAACGAGTACCCGGACACCACTAGTAGTAACTATAACTTACAGAGGCTAGCTACTTGACTGATGTAGACTGCTACACATACTAACTAGTCAGTTACAAAGGCTAACTACTTGATTGATGTACTAAATATTCATTGTTACAAAGGCCAGACTCTTGAATGATGTACTAACTCGTCTTATTTACAAAGGCTAGACTCTTGAATTATGTACTAATTGTTACAAAGGCTTATTGATTGATATAGCCACTAGTCAGTTACAAAGGTTAGATAATTGCCTGATGTACTAACTATATTATTGATGTACTAACTAGTCGTTATGGATTGCTTTGTATATTAACAAGTCAGTTGACTGATGTAGATTGCAATGTGTAACAATAAGTCAGTTAGAAAGACTAGCCACTTGACTGATGCAGATTGTTTTGTATACAAACAAGTCAGTTACGAAGTCTAGCCACTTGACTGATGCAGATTGCTTTGTATACAAACAAGTCAGTTACAAAGTCTAGCCACTTCACTGATGCAGATTGCTTTGTATACAAACAAGTCAGTTACAAAGGTTAGCCACTTGACTGACATAAATTACTATGTACTAACATGTCAGTTACAACGCCTATCCACTTGACTGCTGTAGATTGCATTGTATACTTACAGGTCAGTTACAAAGCCTAGACACGTGACTGACGAAGATTGCTTTGTATGCTAACAAGTAGTTACAAACGCTAGCCAATTCACTGATGTAGACCACTATGTCTATAACAAATAAGTTACAAAGGTTATCTACTTGACTGATGTAGACTGATACAGATACTGACTAGTTATTACAAAGGTTAGCCACTTGACTGATGTAGATTATTATGTGCAAGTCTGTTACATAGGCTAGCTACTTGACTGATGTAGATTGTTATGTCAACTAATTAGTCAGTTACAGAGACTTGCTACTTGGCTGACAGATATTGCTTCTAACCAACGACCAGTAAATTGACAGGACGAGGAAAGTGATCGTTTACTGTCAAATGCCTGGAGAACATATCGTTAGCATTTCAGTTAACAGATGATCAGCCGATGCATGACTTCAAGCAGCCAGTGAATATGTTGAATTTACATGCTCGTGTGAGCAAAACTCATTTGTAAACTTTCTTTCCTATTGCAGAGACCGATCAGAATCGTGGTACCATAAAGATATAGACAATCAGTTTGTTGTTGTTTGGCTGGCTGGAAATGTTACTGCTCGTTTTCTTGAAACATTATTTTTAATTTTAATTAATATATATTTTAAAAAAAAAAAGAATATGCTTTACAAATAAGGAAACAAAGTTAAAAAAGAAACAATCTTAAATTAAACTGGACTCTTTAGCTAACGATACTGTTCTGATAGGATGAAATCTTCCCCCATTGCATCACTCTGTCTTTCAGAATCTCGCTCACTCACACACGTGCCGCTCTAATTAGTTGTTCTAATTATAGAATTACATATACGCTTCCTGGTTCGTACCTCAGTGTTACTACTTTCTCCCCGTGACCACTGGGACCGATTTAAATTTTACGGCTAGGAAGTTATTCACTGACGCGCGAAAGAAAAATACCTAGCCTACGGCCAGCACGAACTTGATCTGTACCAGCAGGTAGCAGGGGAGAGTACTCTTACTACAACTTCCGCTCGTCTCGATTGCGCATGTTCTTCTTTCAGAACTTCATTAGTTACATGTAGTCTAATTTTAACTTTATTAGTAATATGACACACACGAGATATAATTATACGAAGTCCTAGAAATACTTGATATATATTTCATTTGTTTTCAGTATCGAATCGGTCAGTGAAATCAGAGCCACCCAAGTTAATGCGTAAGCTCGAATGAGGAGGTCGGGTGGATGGGGGAGGGGAGGAGGATAAAATAAACGTTAAAAATAGGTTAATCAACCACACTCTCGCTCCATTTCCCTCATCTCACACTCACTCCATCCTTCTCTCCTTCTCATTGGCTCACTCTTTTTCTATTGTTAATGTAAGTCAAAGCTACTTCTAGGCCTGCGTTGGATTTTGTTTCTAAAAGCGCTTTAGTGACCACAGGATTAACGAAATCGGCGGTTTGTTGGACGAAAATGCACGCGCTGTTTCAATTAGTGATTCTTACGATTTGCAGTCCACAGTTACTTACCATCACCACCACCCACCCACGCACCATCGGCGTTTCTCTAAGAACACTAAAACCGTCATCACCACCACTACGTGCGAGTATAATAATATTATTTAAATTTTCCAAACTCACGATCAGCTATGAAGTCACTCCCCCCCACCCACCCACCGTAGAGGGATGGGAGAGGGCTGATGCAGACTATTTGTCGTATGAGTGCGCATGTGTGTACTGCTATTTGTGTGTAGATATATGCGTCCTTGTGCATACTTGTATGCCTATGTATATAAGAGTATGTGTGTGTGTGTGTGTGTGTGTGTGTGTGTGCGTGCGTGTGGAAGAAGAAAGAGGAAGCGTGCGTGTTTGTGTGTCTCTACGCGTATGTATGTGTCTATGTATGTACGCGTGTGCGCGCGTGCGTGTATGTGTGACTGTACGCGTATGTATATGTCTGTGTGTGCGCGTGCGTTTGTGTGTGCATGTATGTGCGTGTGTGTGTGTGTGTGTGTGTGTGTGTGTGTGTGTGTGTGTACGTGCGCAAAAGCGTGAGAGTGAGAAAGAGAACTCTACACCGCCGGGCAATCCGTTACATACCTATCTCAGGACGGACGTAAAGGAAGTAGGGATGGAGTGGCCGCGTATTTAAAAAGCCTACGCGATGCTCATATGTCGCAGAGCTCACAAACTTTCTGTAGCGAACGAAAAAAAAAAGGGGGACGAGAAAAGAGAAGGCAAGGACACAAGAGTTCCTTCCTTTTACACACTAACACCGGCAACAACATCAAGTATACCATCTCTAGCCTCCCCAGAAAGTCTGCCAGTGCCAAAGATGCTGCACGTCTTAATCATCGCATGTTTGCTGCTTCTTGTCCAGCACTCCACGGTACGTAAAAGTAATTATCCGACGCTCCACTGTACGTCGAAATAATTATCCGACACTCCACTGTAGGTCGAAATAATTATCCGACACACCACGGTACGTCAAAATAATTCTCCCATGCACTATGGTACGTCGAAGGAATTGTACAACATTCCACGTTACGTTAAAATAATTGTCCACAATGCATCAAAATAATTGTCCAATGCACCACGGTGCGTCAAAAGAATTGTCCGATCTACCACGGTGCGTCAAAATAATTGTCCAAAGCACCACGGTACGTCAAAAGAATTTGTCCGATCTACCACGGTGCGTCATTGTCCAAAGCACCACGGTACGTCAAAAGAATTGTCCAGTGCACTACGATAACGTCAAAATATGTTCAATCCGTGCCCTGGACAGCTGGGAGATTGGTCAAAGTCAGTGTGTTACATACTAGACACCAGTCAGTAAAAACTTAATAATAATGGTTTAAGCTCTACAATAAAATGCGTTTTAAAGAAAGAGAGAAGCATTGTGTCAAAAAGTAGCTGCCATACTAGGAAATCAAATGTTCCCTAAAAAAAAAAAAAAAACCTTGTTCCGTCAAAATCTATCTTCCGTTAATTATTCTAGCTAAATAATGAGCAACAAAAAAATAAATACTCGTCTTAAAATGCCTTCATTTAGGCGGAGTCAAAATTACTGGCAGTTAAATGCAAACAGCATGACGTCAGAATTATAATCATTTAAAGGATTTCGCTAAGAGATGATTTTCTTTTCATTTAAATTCGACCCTGCAGATCTTACCGTTATGATCCATGTAATGCTAACCAACAAAATGTGTACAAATATATTGCCCATTTAATGCATGAATTATACAATAAAATGTGCTCAAATGTATTGCCCATTTAATACACTTATTATACAGCAAAAAGTGCACAAATATATTGCCCATTTAATACATGTGATCAAATGTATTCCCATTTAATGCAGGTATTATACTGCAAAATGTGTACAAATATATTGCCCATTTAATGCATGAATTAAACAATAAAATGTGCATAAACCTATTCCCCATTTAATGCATGTTATACAGCAAAATGTGTTTTCAAAATACTGTCAATTTAATGTTGCTGAGCAAAATGATTTGTGTCCAAACAATTTCATTGCAATAATGTACAAAATGTTACAAATGCTATTAAATCTTAGCATAATGAATAAAAACTGCACTCGTGTAAATGCTTTCAGTAAGTTGACTAAATCAATGAGGTGTGTTGAAATTACAATCAGTTAAAATATTCAACAACAAGCGTTTTATCGATTTTGCAGACGGCATGCTCTCTAGCCATACGTATCAAAATTATTTTACAATACAGAAAGATGTGGATAAATTGTGATCTTTTATTTGCACCACAGCAAAATATGACTAAATTGTTCTTTTATTTGCGCCACAGAAAAACGTGACTAAATTGATGTCTTTTATTTGCACTACAGCAAGACGTGACTAAATTGTTGTCTGTTATTTGCACTACAGCAAAGTGTGAATAAGATTTTGTCTTTTATTCGCACCACAGCGGACGGGACATGATTGTTGTCTGTTATTTGCATCACAGCAAGACGTGACTAAATTGTTGTCTGTTATTTGCACTACAGCAAGACGTGACTAAATTATTGTCTGTTATTTGCACTACAGCAAGATGTGAATAAGATTTTGTCTTTTATTTGCACCACAGCGGACGGGACTTGATTGTTGTCTGTTATTTGCACTATAGCAAGACGAGACTTAATTGCTGTCTTTTATTTGCACTACACCGTCAGATTTTCATGAAGATATTTTAATATTTCTATTTGATTTGGATATTCTACGATAACATTGGACAAAATTATCATCCTTTACTTACTCTACAATATTTTTTAAATTAGAGTCCTTTAAATGTTTACAGCAAGATGTGACAAAATTATTGTCCTTTAAATGTTTACCGCAAGATATGGCAAAATTAGTGTCCTTTAAATGTTTACAGCAAGATGTGATAAAATTATTATCCTTTAAATGTTTACCGCAAGATGTAGCAAAATTATTGTCCTTTAAATGTTTACCGCAAAATATGGCAAAACTATTGTCCTTTAAATGTTTACCGCAAAATATTGCAAAATTATTGTTCTTGAAATGTTTACCGCAAAATGTGGCAAAATTATTGTACTTTAAATGTTTACCGCTAGATGAGGCGAAATTATTTAAAATGTATTAAAGGTTACACCTCAATAGGTGTAAAATAGTATTGTTCTTTAAGTACGGTAATTACAGAAAATGCTAGAGTTACACATTCTACAGCATTTATTACTATAAATACCTGTTAAATATCCTACCGCAAGATTTGGGAATGTATTGCTCACCCGCAAGATGTGGGAATGTATTGCTCACCCGCAAGATGTGGGAATGTATTGCTCACCCGCGAGATGTGGGAATGTATTGCTCACCCGCGAGATCGGAAATGTATTGCTCACCCGCGAGATGTGAAAATGTATTGCTCACCCGCGAGATGTGGGAATGTATTGCTCACCCGCGAGATCGGAAATGTATTGCTCACCCGCGAGATCGGAAATGTATTGCCACCCGCGAGATGTGGAAATTATTGCTCACCCGCGAGATGTGGAAATATATTGCTCACCCGCGAGATGTATAAAATTATTGTGTTCACGCACGTAAAATAATTTGCAGGATATATCAGGGGCGGGGGGTGGGGGGATGTAGGTAGTGGGTGAATTGATGATCTGTCGTATGTCGCGGAAGAAAATGATGGGAAGTTCGTATTGGTAATGTTCGTTAGAGCCCCCACCCCACCCCCGTTAGTCTACATTCTAAAAAAAAGTTATTGTCAGTTACATATATTATTGTAAACAACATGACAGTCCCATTTTATGTTACTTTAATACCTTACAAGGCATTACCTACCCAAGTTAATGTATGATATATATACACTGTAAACTGTATGACAATCCAGTACTATAGTAGTTTAAATAGCTTACACGGCGTTTCCCGTTTTCGTTAATGAATGATACTACTTTCTATGGATTGTGTGAATTATCTCCCCACTCTTCGGAATCATACGTAACGTTATCCTCTGTTCAAAATTGTAAACAAATAATTAGGTCAAATTAAAAGTCTTTTAAATACTGTCTACATTAATTGTGTTTCACGATTAAAAGTTCCACTAAGTTGTTATGTCAAATTGAGTTTTGGAACAGTTCAGCACAATTATTTCATCACCTTGTTTGTATTATCATTGAAGGACTAATGAATAATACTAACAACAGTATTAGTAATAACTATTTTCATTCGGCAGGCACAAACATTTTCCAACACAGGCGGGAACTTGTTCACAGCCCCGCAGTATCCACAGACTTCTTTTAGCAACGTTGGCAACGCCCAGTTTCAGGCCACTGGTGCCTCCCAGTTCCCGCTTCAGACATCTTTCGGTACTATGGGTGGCACCAGTGGCTTCATGGGGGCTGGCGGAGGCTTCTCCTACCCGGGATCCGCTTTCTCCTCCAGTTTTGGCAGTCTGGGACCTGGCCAATTTGCTGGGATGTACAACCCTGCTTATTTGGGACTGCAAGGTGTTGGGCTGGGTCCTGCACTGGGGGGCCTGAGTGGGATCTATGCCAAGAACTTACTTGCCCTTGAAGATGGTAAGAAATTGTTGCATCTAACCGTAAATTATGCAGTGGGGTAAAGGTCAGATTTAGATTTAGATAAACAGATATAAATGGATTCACATAGATTAAATATCTAGATAAGTTTAATTATACAGATAGATGTATGTATGTAGATTTAGACATACATGTATAGATGTAAGGTGATAGATAGATAGATAGATAGATAGATAGATAGATAGATAGATAGATAGATAGATAGATAGATAGATAGATAGATAGATAGATAGATAGATAGATCTGTTCTACATACAGACAAGCGTCCAAAATGAAATTTCAATTTATGGTGAAGTAGCAAGAAACATCAGCATGTTCGTGTTCTTTGCTGCGACATCATTGACAGTAATTTCATTGTACACGCTCATCTACTGTATGCCAAGGCATCGCCGTTAACTGACAATGATATTCTCAATGTGATTAGTAGTGCGATGTGTGCCGTAGGGTTCATTTATTCATCGCATTTCAAATGACGTCATTATACAGCACCATGTGTGCGATGGGGTCATTGTACCCATCGCATTTGAAATGACGTCATACAGCAAAATGTGTGCAGCATTGTACTCATCGCATTTGAAATGACGTCGTTATACAGCACCGTGTGTGCGGTAGGGTCCCTGTACTCATTGTTTGTGAAATGACGTCATCCACAACCAATCGCGCTCGATTCAGATTTTTTTTTTGGTACAAATTTCTAAATTCTAATAACGAGTATATAGGCATATATATTTTAAATTAATTCTGAAATCCACATTCATTTTGTACACAATATTTAGTATGGGTATTAATAATTAAACATCTCTGTTTTCTGTTCTGTTTACTTATATTGCCATAGGTGCGATAGACTAGCCGAAGGTCACACATAGAAATGTTTACAGTTGTTTCCACTCTTATGTTTATTTAAGTGATTGTAAATCAGCTGAAACGCAGTTACCTTCTAAAATTCAAATGACCTATTTCAGATCAATCCACTTCCGCTCTCTCTCTTCCTATATAGATGCGTGCGTGTATGTGTGTGTGTGTGTGTGTGCGCGCGCGTGTGTGTAATATGACTCTGACGTCACAGATATGATATGACGTCAGATACGTTTATAAATATCCGGATGTAAACCGAAGGAAACATCATGTCTCCTGATGACTCCGTAACAACCGAAAGTGACATCACTGTGTATACATACAGACATAGATAATTTTACTTTATGGAATATATAAATATCTATCTTAAATTCATTTAGATATTATCTGTTCCAATTTTTCTGTTATAAAATGCAGAACCCATGCTGCTGACCTGTCGGAATGTTCAAAGTTTGTATACGCCCTACGGACCGCGAATTTCTGCAGTAGCGGTCTCCATCTACGAGAAACAAAAGAAGGTGAGTCACGCGGTGAATCAACTATTCAGTGAGTGAAATAGTAAATAAGTCAACCAATAAGACTGCGAGTCGCTTAATGAGTGAGATAACAAATAATTAACCAATTAGATTGCGAGTCTGTCAGTGAGTAGTTGAGTCAGTCATTGAAGTAACAATTCAGCGAGTGAAACAAAATATAAGTAAACCAACGTGTTTGCTAGTCAGTCAATGAGGTAAATATTTAGGGAGTGATAAGTAAATAAGTAAACCGAATTGATTGCGGGTCAGTCAATGAGTTGGTGAGTCAGTCAGAAATATAACTATTCGGTGGGTGAGGCAGTAAATACGTAAACCAATGAGTTAACGAGTCAGTCAGTGAGTTGGCCAGTCAGTCTAAAGTTAATCAGCAAGTATTTTAATGGGTCGATGTGTCGGTCAGCGACTTAGTGAGTACAACAGGGTTTTAACGAATCAGTTGGTGAGTCAGAGAATGAATGAACGAGTTCATTCATCATGTTAGTGTGGTCAGTTGTTGATTAGTCAGTCACTAGTTGGTGAGCCAATCAATGAGTCAGCCATATATCAATCAGTCGGCTCTCTCTTTCTCTCTCTCCCTCTGTGCAGCCCCTTGTCGATGGCCATGTAGGCAAATTGCGAATTATCATTAGAAATCTTGTCATTGTAAATTCTATTGCACTAATTTTTTTAGAAGTTTAATTCTAAGCAATGAGTTTAACAGTATACCCCCGAATATTTGAATAGTTTAATGTCAGATATCTCCAGTTACTGAAACATTGGAATGCAGTAAATATTAAAAGTGTGGAGTCTAAGAAATTCATTCCCTTTATATACTAGAATGCAGGGATTATTAGCACTCTGAAGTCTAAGAAATTAAATAATTTTGACTGTTTACTTTTTGTCCAATAGAATATTTTCGACCTTAAACATGGGGGCCTGAGCCTTGAGCTTGCTGTTAAAATCGATGGTTTGAAGGGGCCTGCCAAGATTATATTTACCCAGAATTCAGTTGTATCCAAAGGCTGTACTGCAGAATCACTGGGCGACGTCTTCACTGGGTAAGTGAAATAAGAGAATAAAATAAATGACTAAAGATACAAAAAATAATTACAGTCAAATCTCTTCCTTTTAAAACAACAAATAATAAATGAATTATTAAGTGGTATGTGGTATGTAAAAGCAAATCTTTTGATCATTTATGTAAAATAAATGTTGTGGTAGACCTTCACCTTTATTTGGATTACTAAAGCGGAAACATGTAAATAGAATGGGGTATTGTTTCGTTTCCAGAATAATTATGGCATATATTTCTCATACCATACAGCATATATTAAATAAAATCCTTATAGATACCGCTTTTCCTTTTAAAAACTTTTTAAATTAACGTGTCTGGTTTTCAGATATCTTTTTTTATAAGTGTGACCGATTTTAGAAAGATATTTTTTTCTATCACAAGACAAAAAAGAACCCAGATGTAAAATGGTCTATACTGTTATTGTATCCAGCTAAATCCAAACAACAACAACAAAAAATCAAAAGAAATACAATCCAAACCGAAACAAAGAGAAATAAGTTTCACTCTCAACTTTTTAACTATTTTGCTCCATTTGGACCATATACACACGCATATACACACAAATACGTATGTGATGTGTGTGCGCGTGTGTGTGTGTGTGCGTATGCGCGCCCGCAAATATATGTACTTTTCAGTCTCTCACGTCTGCAAAATTATTTAAAGCCGGTAGCAGACATTATTCAGCACAAATAACAGGATCTGCTGAAAACCGTGAGGAAATGGAAGAAATGAAAATACATTCAATAAAATAATACTAAAGAAACCAGGAAGAGTTATTCCCCTTAATTGTTATCGCCCTCTACTGATCATGGGCTTACTATTACGTGATAATTTGCGGACTTCCGGTTTCAGTCTGCCAGCACGACTGCGCAGTTTCACCAACTGTTATCTTTGTTGTCGATTACAGCTACAACCAAAAGGCTGACGTACTTCAAGGCATGTCCCTGTTCGGAGACTTGTTCCATAGTGGTGATGACGGTGTTGTGACGTCACTCTCTCTCCTGCCCGATCGTAAGAGCGCCGTGCAGGTGGATAACCTGGGTCCCGCTTTCAAGGATTTGTCCATGTTGGCAGGAAGGGGCGTTGCTGTAAGTACATTCCTTAAAACATCTTATACACAGAATTACGTATATGTGTAAGCGCTTTAGACAGGATGCACTGATGTACATGTATTTTGTAAAAGTACTCCGCGTCTAGGAGTACCATAACTGGATTTGATTGTGAAAGATTGTAAATCAATAAGTCATTGCAGAAAACAAAGGGGCTAGAATAGAAAGGTGCATTTTGGGGGATAACTACTTTTTTGTCTGAATCTTTCAACACAGATATATAATTAATAGAAGTTAAAAGTGATTTGATTAAATAATAATTAATTACATTTATTCTTTTGTTGTTTTGATAACATACCAAATCCGTTCACGGAGAGTTCTTGTCGTCCACTATAACAGGCCTATGCTTTTGGTGTAAAACAGCACAGGCCAGGAATGGATGAAGAAATTTAGAATTTGCTGACTTTGTACACACAGAAATGGTGCCTCATTTGTCGGAATTTCGTGAATTATCAACAAGAATCTAAACTTTTTGCAGATCGTTGAGTCCGTCAAGTCCGATTACTTCGGTCGCACGGCCATTGATGGGAAAGTCTATGCCTGCTGTTCTTTGGCCTATGACAACAAGCCACGGGACCTTATAGACGAGTGAGTTGCTTCCCCTTCAGATTGTTTGCGCACTACAACCGGCCAAATAAAAGTAGCAACTTGGCTTGATCTGATTCACACATGCATAAAATCAATATCGTTTTCCTTAAGCATATACTGAGGTAGGGCATGTAATTTCTTTTCTCAAGTTTTGGGGTGGATTTAGTAATATTAAAATTTATCTTAAAACAAGAACTGATTTTGTGTCACTTCGAATGAACAGTTCAGTACAGAGTTAGATTCTTAGTAATGTATACGCTTGTGTTATTCAGTTTCGCGCGTGTGTGTGTGTGTGTGTGTTAATGAATGTGTAGATTTCATTTGCACGAATTTTTAAAGCAGCGTGAAAAAATGTTTCTTTCTTTTTCATTTGTCCTCAGGTATCACAGCCCATCAGCACAATCCACCTACCCAGCTGCCCCACCTTCAAAACCTGGTTACTCGCCAGCCCAGTCATCTGTTCCTGACTACCCACCAGTGCAAGCTTCCCAGGGTAGCAAGCCATCCGTTCAGGCTCAACCTCCTTACCCATCTGCCCAGCAGGCCGGCAACCCATCACTCCCAAGTTACCCTGCTAAACATCCTACTAGCTACTAAGTTGTCAGTCCACAACCCATCACTTCCAAGTTACCCTGCTAAACATCCTGCTAGCTACTAAGTTGTCAGTCCACAACCCAATCACTTCCAAGTTACCCTGCTAGACATCCTGCTAGCTACTAAGTTGTCAGTCCACAGCCCGTCATTTGTTTGCTAACCTCCTCCCTTCTAGTTATTAAACCATCATTCCACAATCTATTATTTCTAAGTTACTCACTTAAACCTCTTACTAAACACTAAGTTTTCAGTCAAGCTATCTTTCTAACTCCCTGCTAGTTTACTAATGATTCAGTCCCGATCAATTTTCGAAGCCAGAACTGCAAAAAGATATAATCCCAGGTCAAAAGAAATAGTTCTCATTGGGTCCATTTTTGATTAAAAAAAGCAATAAGACTGTCCCAGCGATAGTTTTAAATCTTAACGAACACAGAATGAACGCTATTTTAATTAAATGTTCGCTGGAAGAAACTTCCAAATATTCTGGTTATCGTATGGTCAACAAAATTAACCCAGTTAAGTCAAGAAAATAAAAAGAACCAAAAAACGGACAAGAACAAAGAAGAAAAATGTGAACATTAGCTGTGTTATTTCTTGTTTTCTTTCTTTCTTAAATTAAATTAAATTATTTTACTTACTGTTGCTCAGATTATATATAATTGTCAGACTTGATTGCAGCAGGCAGTACTCATTTATGGAAACATTTGATACAGAAAAGTTTGTTTTCTCAGACTCCGAGAATTCAACGAATCTTACATTGCGTAACAAGAGTACCAATACGATATAATTATATTCTTCGCATAAATGAATAAATTATTATATAATACTTTTGCACAGCGCTTTCAAAGCCAGCAACTGAGAACAATTAAAACACTCCTGATTTTAAAGTCATACGAAACATTCAAGGGCGATCAAGGTTTTATATTTTAATTGCTCGTTTACTCAATTGCTCATAGTACATCGAAACTTGACAAACGGGTATTTTGACAAATAAAAGTTTGAACCAAGGCTGTGTGTTCATGCATATAATACACGTTTAATAATTCAGTCGAAAAGAAGACAAGCACACATGACTATTCCAGGTGGGCTGAGAAAAGAAAAACAAAACACGATAGTTCTTTCATAGAAAGATTTACGACTTGTGTCAAAACACGACACTCTTATACATTCTTATTATGAAAAGGTTTTGTTTTCTACGACCGTGTATTGACTTACACAACACGACAGTGAAACTTTGGAAATATTTCTTTTGAATGACAGTATATCGACTGCTTACTAAAACTCGAATGTCTATCTTTGAAAAGGTTTTCTTTCGATGGCAGTATATCGACATGTTCCATTTAAAATACAGTAAAGCGAGCTATGGGAATTGACTGAGAAATTATTTTTGTTCACTCGATTAAATTTTTTTTGAAATTTTATATCTAGTTTTGAACGATGATTGACTCAGTTTAGGAATTTTAAGTGACGGCAGCCGGCTCACCTCACCAAACATGAATAAAAATTGTTCGTGCGTAAAGACAGGATCACAAGATAAGTTCGTTAATCGCCGGTTTTCATGTAAATAATATTTATTAGCCGAATACTTCTGTCGGCGACTAGATTATTTACTGTCTACATTGCTTATAGTAAAATAATAATAAATAAAATTTAAATATTCAAACAAACTAGAATTTCTAATTACTACTTCCCTTTAACTTTCTAATCACTACTTCCCTTTAACTTTCTAATCATTACTTCTCTTTCTAATCACTACTTCCCTTTAACTTTCTAATCACTACTTCACTTTACCTTTCTAATCACTACTTCCCTTTAACTTTCTAATCACTACTTCCCTTTATCTTTCTGATCACTACTTCCCTTTAACTTTCTAATCACTACTTCCATTTAACATTCTAATCACTACTTCCCTTTAACTTTCTAATCACTACTTCCCTTTAGCTTTCTAATCACTACATTTTGTGACATAACGCCACCCTAGTTATTGGTTATGTATTATTATTAAATTAATAATCATCCTTAACTAATTACAAGTGAGGGGAATATTAATGTATGATATTAATAATTCTCCAGGAGACAGCATTCGTCTATACCACTTGGTGGATATGCGGGCGCTGTAAACGTTTTCTCTCTTCCACAACATTAAAGACAAACATCTACTGTCACACAATAATTCCGTAGGTGGAAAACCTTTTACCAAAGGAGAAGATAGATCCATCTTTAATCTATATTTAGCAAGACCTCATCTACCCACTATCTCTCCAACATATGGTTATCAATACTGTAAGAAGGCAATAAATTTATTAATATCAAATATACAACATATGAATATAATCAAAAGAGTGTTGACATTTACATCACTTCAAAACAATGTTCGATTAATGCTGGACAATCGTTCAGTTTATCTTAGCATTGACATCAGCAATCAAATGAACACAGACACACACATACACACACACACACACACAAATATATATATATATTGATCATTGGTATGTTGCTAATTTTTCATCCGGGCATTTGCCTGTCTGTAGTAAATGACACAAAGCACACACCATCGTCACACAGTAATCTCCCTTTGCATATTCCTATTTTCCTCCACTGTTGAATGAAATACGCATAATATACATGAGCAACATATGGCCTGCTCGTTTATTTGTTGATCGTTTTCGTCGCCATTACTATTACTCAACAAACTGCACATGGTGTTCTGTAACACTACCAATCTAGCTTTCGCGATCATGACATCAATTTCTCAGACTCTTTGCTCTTCGGTGATGTCATCTATTACTGATTAGTAATGACATCAATTTCTCAGACTCTTTGCTCTTCGGTGACGTCATCTATTACTGATTAGTAATGACATCAATTTCTCAGACTCTTTGCTCTTCGGTGACGTCATCTATTACTGATTAGTAATGTTGGTGAAGGAGGAAGGGGTACTAATTGTAAATTTTTAAAAAGTTGTATTTCGGAATAATAATGAAAAAAAGAGTACTATGCAGCATATAAAGTCTGATAAGATTTCGTTACAAATGAAGCATCAACAATGTACGAACACGTTACGCAGTCAGCGAAATACAATGAAAACAACAACAATTACCAAAGAATACAATCACTCAATATGTCGGCGCTTTTTTTTTTTTTTTGATGCAAGCAGAGCAGACATTTACAAAGTTCGAAAACGCTAGGGATGTGGCGACAATAAAGTGCTATTAGATAAGTGATAAACTCTTACTGTTTGGGTTACAACGGTCCGGGCCTAAAGCACAGCCCAGGGAGAGCCTTGCCGTGAGAGCTAAAACAATGGTAGAAATAAAACCTTTATCCACTTGCTCTACATTAAAACACAAGAGTATAGTCAGGGAATCGGAGAGGGGGGGTAAGGATTCAATAACTAAAACGTTATTTTTCGTTATTTACTAAATAATAATCAAGTTCCATCTACGTAACCCAGATGCCACGAGACACCCCTTATAAGGCATATAGGTTCTAATGACGTCAAACAAGCGTTATAAGGGCAGAGACAGACAGATCAGTCGTCAGCAATATAAAATTTTTCAAAGTTAAAATTTTATGCATAATCATGGACCACACCCACAAAAATAAGTGGTGCGGCCTATTGATGAATAAATGTGACAATGAATGTTGGTGTTGCGTGACACAACTCTGGCACTCTGCAACTTAGACATGACCTAAAGCCATAAATGCCAGGTTTGGTCGTACATCTACCGATAGACAAAGGAAAAATGGATATGACTACCCCAACCCCACCTCACCCACTCACACACCCTCGGTCCAATAAGAACAAATACAGAGAATGGAAGGAATAGACAATAAATCTAATGCAACAAAAGTTTATTTTAATAAAGTAATAACAGAACAGCTAGAAATCACTCGCTACGTGTAGACACAGTAAACAGTTATTACAGCAGACTCAGTAAACAGTTATTACAGTAGACACAGTAAACAGTTATTACACTAGACAAAGTAAACAGTTATTACTGTAGACACAGTAAACAGTTATTACAGTAGACAAAGTAAACAGTTATTACTGTAGACACAGTAAACAGTTATTACAGTAGACAAAGTAAACAGTTATTACAGTAGACACAATAAACAGTTATTACTGTAGACAAAGTAAACAGTTATTACATCAGACACAGTAAACAGTTTTTATAGTAGACACAGTAAACAGTTATTACAGTAGACAAAGTAAACAGTTATTACAGTAGACAAAGTAAACAGTTATTACAGTAGACACAGTAAACCTGTACACATTCTACATAGTACAATGTACTATTAAGAGTGTTTGCGATCTACGCTTGGTTGAAGCTCGATCACATATGTAACGTGTGACGAGAGCAGATCTTCGACGAATCCTAGGTTCCCGTACAGCAATATATGTAACTAGACAACACTCCCCAGCTACAATGTATAAAACACTAACTAGTTCAATAGTTCATCCCTGGGCGGATGTTGCTATCCAGACAGCTGTTCTCAAACAGGATTCCTGATTGAGGATTAATGGCAAACAGCTTCATCTGAGTAGAATGGTGGTCAGACAGGATAGCCTAATTGAAGCAGACAGGATGCACGTAGACCAAAGTTCGTGTCAAGGACTCGTGTGTAAAAACCACTGTGCAACAGGTACAATCCATCTTAGGTGCTCCGACAGCTATTTGTCTAAAAATACACACTTATTCACTCACTGACTCAGGCGCAATTCCGCAAAGAGCAATTATGACGTCACGACCGGCGTCGCCTGAAGAGTGCACTCACACTTACACGTCCGCGCCTTGCAGAAGGAAAAAGATGGACGGTTGCCTTCTTTGATCTGTGACAAACTACAGGACTTTGAATCCTGAATCCTAGAACCAGGAAACCAGTGCCAAATATCCATTATTTTACATAATTATTCCCCTTTTAAAAATACGTTACATTTTAACCCCTTCTGGTCAAACAGATTAAAATTAATTTCCCTTTGAGTCTATATTTATCTGAAATTTCAGAGATGCATATACCATCAAGTATTTAGTCAGACTGTCTACCTGTCTACTAGTGGCGGCGCCAAAAGATGACTTGAGTGTGCTTGTATGGGCTTTAGCCCCTTCCCCATAATCTCCATCAGCTCTCCCCCACCCCTCAAGCCACCCCCAAAACCAGTGTGCTTGCTATGCAAATACATTTTCAAGATAAGTCCCCTAGCCACCCCTCTCCAGCTAGATAGCCCCCTTCTATATAGAAATTCTAGAGCCTATCTATCTATCTATCTATCTATCTATCTATCTATCTATCTATCTATCTATCTATCTATCTATCTATCTATCTATCTATCTATCTATCTATCTATCTATCTATCTATCTATCTATCTATCATTGACAACTAATACGCCTCGTCACATTACTAATCAATGCAAACTTATTCAGGGCGAAGAAAAGTTTAATATAGAGTAAAACATATAAAATCAGAACGAGTACATATCACAGAAGTCATACAGGACTTTGTTTGTGTTATATTTTGCCACGTCCTTTTAGTAGATCAGTGGTTCCCACCCGGTGCCCACTGTGCGCCATGGCGCCCGCCCAGGCATTTGCGTGCGACCGAGACGAAGTTTGAAAACTAGTGTAAATGTATGCTTTTCCTTCCAACCTCTCGATACTCATTTTAGGTTCTATAAAATCATAAAATGTATGCTTTTCCATCCAACCTCTCGATACTCATTTTAGGTTCTATAAAATCATAAATGTATGCTTTTCCATCCAACCTCTCGATACTCACTTTAGGTTCTATAAAATCATAAAATGTATGCTTTTCCATCCAACCTCTCGTCACTCATTTTAGGTTCTATAAAATCATCTTAAGATTTTTCCATCCAACCTCTCGTCACTCATTTTAGGTTCTATAAAATCATCTATACAAAACTGATCTTGAGGATGTCACAAGCGAAAACGAATTTTCTCTTATATATTTCCCAAGTGTGCAGTAAATTGTGTGTGACAGTCATTTTAACCCTTTACAGCCAATTATCCGCATTCAAAATCTTCTGGAGTAATTTGAAATGGGGATTTCAACATTTCATCATCATTGAACCAGTGACCTTGAGGTAACAAAAATGGCTATATCAATTGCTAACTTCACTCAAGTAAGAAGAGAAGTGGAACAAGAATTTTGGGACCTTCAAAATGAAATTGTTTTAAAATCGTGCGCGTTAGATGAAATTAATTTTAATCTGTTTGACCAGAAGGGGTTAAAATGTAACGTATTTTAAAAAAAACACCATGGATCTTGGCTTACTGATACCCGTCTTGACGATTGCTTACACACGGGAGTATAATTTTACTCTCTCAACTGCGAAAAACTGCAGTGCCAAAAATCACACTGACTTATTTAAAAAGACACATGAATTAATTTGGACTTTCTCCATGCAGTGCCAAAAATCACACTGACTTATTTAAAAAGACACATGAATTAATTTGGACTTTCTCCATGCAGTGCCAAAAATCACACTGACTTATTTAAAAAGGCACATGAATTAATTTGGACTTTCTCCATGCAGTGCCAAAAATCACACGGACTTATTTAAAAAGGCACATGAATTAATTTGGACTTTCTCCATGCAGTGCCAAAAATAACACTGACTTATTTAAAAAGGCACATGAATTAATTTGGACTTTCTCCATGCAGTGCCAAAAATAACACTGACTTATTTAAAAAGGCACATGAATTAATTTGGACTTTCTCCATGCAGTGCCAAAAATAACACTGACTTATTTAAAAAGGCACATGAATTAATTTGGACTTTCTCCATGCAGTGCCAAAAATAACACTGACTTATTTAAAAAGGCACATGAATTAATTTGGACTTTCTCCATGCAGTGCCAAAAATAACACTGACTTATTTAAAAAGGCACATGAATTAATTTGGACTTTCTCCATGCAGTGCCAAAAATAACACTGACTTATTTAAAAAGGCACATGAATTAATTTGGACTTTTCAGTGCTGATGAGCGCTTATGATTAAAACTTGTGTTGAACTTTGACCTATTTGTTTTGTTTATTGAAATCTGGATACCGGTAGAAATAAAACTCTTTTTGATATTTGTATGCTCGCTTACTGAAATCCAGATACAAGATACAATGCAAACACATTCTTAAATTAAAAATAACTGGTTATCTATGTTAAAGTAAGAAATAACAAATATATTTCGACAACTACTTCAACAAAATTATACTTTTAAAAAATAAATAAGACGAAAACTCTTTATGATGTTTATTTGGTAAAACTCCTTTTTAAAAAAAATCTGACAGTAGATTCAAAAGAGCAAATTAACAGAGCAACAGAGGAAGAGTAATGTACTTTAGTGGTACAGACTCGTATATTAGTTAATACTAGATAAACTCTTTTACTTATCATTTCATGTCAAGTACGAAGTAAGCTTAGAAAACTGTTGGCACACTCTTCTGAAAATTCGAATGTACTCTTGGCCACAACTTGGTTGAGAACCATTGCAGTCTTCTGAAAATTCGAATGTACTCTTGGCCACAACTTGATTGAGAACCATTGCAGTCTTCTGAAAATTCGAATGTACTCTTGGCCACAACTTGATTGAGAACTGCAGTAGTTCATATCTTATGAATGCAATGCTACAGGTGAGATGAAAGTCCATTTAAAGGAAAAATTAGCAAAACTAGTCTTTACATAGGCCTACTAGAGTAAACTTCGTCCTCGGGAGTTCCAAACGTGAGCAGAATAAGTGAATGTGCATTTATACGTGTATATGTATATTAGGGTGCAGGTAACTAGGCAGAAACACCCTAGTTGTTGGAACTGATGTGGCGTTGAAACTGGCTGCAACTTCCGAACAAAAAATATCTCTGCAAGATAAATTACTCGATAAAGGCATTGTTCAATATACAAGAACTGTTCCAAAATCAGATTGTCTGCATGTGACCTGAAACAAGAAAAATTGCTGGCAGGAGAGGGAAGAGAATCGATGGATTTTAGGGTGGAGCAAAGTTAAAAACATTGGAGTGGATGGATGCAGAGTGTATCAAAATAATAGCTACATGTGTCGGTCCAAAGCCATTGGGTATCGAGAAACGTCGGAGCACAACAGAAGATAGGGTGGTGGTGGTGGGGGGTGTGTAGATCTACGGGACAATCTTTAAGTAAAATATCTATACCCATTTCGATTTTTCTATTTTTAAAAAGGACGGTATTTGCAAAATGTTTTGTTTCTATGTGAAAATAGCATCGATTTAGGTCGTGTACACGAGGAACCGCTGACGAAGTAGCTAATGAACCAAAGTGTTGTGGTGATCTAGACTGAAATTAACTACACAACAAGACGTAACCAAGTCATCTCTTGAAGATGACTTTCAGACTAACATCACCAACTCTCCAAAACCACTCCACTAAAAAAATTATTATACTATATATTTTTTAAAACTTTTATTTTACATATTGAGCTTCAAAATATGGTACGACAGTCCTATTTTTACTTGAATGCCTTGTGTTCAACCTTAAGCTTTTTTAAAAATTCCCCACGTCAGTGATATAAGTACACTGTTTACCCAAAATACAGATCATATGGTTGAGTAACACTGCAATAGAATTACATATAATTTATCTTACGCTGCAATAATATTCTATTTAATTTTTGTCATGCATCACGTGACAACGTGGGAACCAGATTTAAACTGGTCGTCAGTGTCAAAGGACAAGGAAGGTAAATCTTTTCATGCAAGAACAAATACCTCTAGTGTAAATATAAGGGTTTGTCCAAACAAAGCGTCATACATTTGACTGAACAGTTGATTCCTCTTTCTACCATGTTCCGCAAGCCAAAAGCAAGTTTGTAATCACTTCTTAACAAATTCTACAGTCGTGAAGTTCAATCCCACCCCATCCCACATTCCTTTCGAGTACACGCATTCATGCAATGGTGTACCAGTGGTTCCCAACCTTTCTGTGTCGAAGAACACGTTCAAACGCTGTGTTTACCAACCCTTTTTGCGGCCAAGAGCACGTTCAAACGCTGTGTTTACCAACCCTTTTTGCGGCCAAGAGCACGTTCAAACGCTGTGTTTACCAACCCTTTTTGCGGCCAAGAGCACGTTCAAACGCTGTGTTTACCAACCCTTTTTGAGGCCAAGAGCACGTTCAAACGCTGTGTTTACCAACCCTTTTTGCGGCCAAGAGCACGTTCAAATTTCCAGAAGAGTTTGGCGGGATGCCAGCAATTTCTCACAGCTTATTTTTGTACTGGACATTAAATAATACGCAAATCACCTCATTTAGTAATACGTAAATCACCACATTTAGTAATACGTAAATCACCACATTTAGTAATACGCAAATCACCACATTTAGTAATACGTAAATCACCACATTTAGTAATACGTAAATCACCACATTTAGTAATACGTAAATCACCCCATTTAGTAATATGTAATATATACCATTCAAGCGGATTACTCTACCGTTATTAATATGTGGACTTGCTCTTCTTGAATCTATCTGGCTGATGAATTAAGTAGTTTTTACAAAATAAATACCATTAGCAGGCTGTCTTCATCTTATTTATTTTTAGTATAATATTATTGAACTAGTGCCCGAAATACATTTATTATTCTTACTTTAACATAGAAGCCGGATATGAATAATTAAAAATATTCTTTCTATTTTTATTTGATCTGGATTTCAACACATACACATATAAATATCAAAACACACAATTTTAAGCATAATTTTTATTGTTACGTATATCCGGATTTCTATAAGCATACAAATAGGAATAATATTCATAAACGTTCACCAGAACTGAATAGAGCAAAGGTAATATTAATTTACGCGCTTTTATTGTAATAAATCAGTAGGATTTTTTTGCACTGCATTTCATTAGCCATATTTTAGCAGTTGTAAGCAATCGTCAAGACGCCCATCTTTAAGTTAAGATCTGTATTTTGAAACAGTTCACATAGATAAATGGAATCGAATTAAGATTTTTTTAGATTCCTAAAATTATCTTCTTTTGCGGTCGATTTGAGAACAATTTCATTTGGAAGGGGGTCCAGAATCCCAAGTTCCACTTCCCACTTGAAAGAGACTTGCAGTCGATGTAACCTATTTTTTGTTAACTCAAGGTTGTCAAGTAAAAGGATTCCAAAGGGAGGCAATCACAGACTCAATGATGGTAAACTGTGGAAATATCTCTTCACACTGCTCCTTAGGTCTTTGACTGGAGTGAAGAGTTAAAATCACTCACACATACCATTATCTTCATACTTTGGGAAATGTACAAGAGACTTCGTCTTCATATTGACTTTCACAAGATCAGTTCTGCTTTGAAATTATTTTACAGAACCTAAAATGAGTGATGTGAGGTTGAATGGAACAATCTACTTTTGCACTACTTTTCACACGTGGTCGCGGGCGCCATGTTGGGAACCACTGGCGAAGCCTATATGCAGAAATTGTACTGTATTAAATAGGAAATAAGCAAAGTGAGTTTTTAAAATTATTTTTTATATTAAATAAAATGATCACATTTAGTAACAGTTTCTTACAACGAGTGTCGTTTGCGAGTGAACACTAATTTGTTGTAGTGCATTTCGCCTGCTGATCTAGAACAGGGGTCAAGGTACTATTTACCGCTACGAACAATAACTAAAGAACAAGAGCAAACATGTTTTAGAAGGAAGAAACCCGTTGTCTGTAAATGACTGCATGCTGGTAGCTGTTAGTGTCACATGACAGGTGGCTCCTGCTTAAAAGACTCTTCATAATAGTAATAATATGACAAATTTTGTTTAAAAGTATATGTAGATGACACGCGTGTATGTCATGAGTCTCGAATTGCGTTCTTGCTGTTGCTCAAATAGTAAAACTATGTAGTAATAATAAAGATTGTAAAATAAATAGTATCGATATTAAGAATTTTGTTGTCCTGTATGTTTTGTGATACATATTAAGAATTTTGTTGTCCTGTATGTTTGGTGATACATATTAAGAATTATGTTGTCCTGTATGTTTTGTGATACATATTAAGAATTTTGTTGTCCTGTATGTTTTGTGATACATATTAAGAATTTTGTTGTCCTGTATGTTTGTGATACATATTAAGAATTTTGTTGTCCTGTATGTTTTGTGATACATATTAAGAATTTTGTTGTCCTGTATGTTTTGTGATACATATTAAGAATTTTGTTGTCCTGTATGTTTTGTGATACACAATAAGAATTTTGTTGTCCTGTATGTTTGGTGATACACATTAAGAATTATGTTGTCCTGTATGTTTTGTGATACATATTAAGAATTTTGTTGTCCTGTATGTTTTGTGATACATATTAAGAATTTTGTTGTCCTGTATGTTTTGTGATACATATTAAGAATTTTGTTGTCCTGCACGTTTTGTGATACATAATAAGAATTTTGTTATCCTGTATGTTTTGTGTGATGCTTGAACCCTATTTTCCATGTTCTTGGTATTAAATCACAAGTTATGTGCATGTTTTTTGTAAGTTTGATTTAACATCTAGATGGCGGTGGTCTGTCGAGAGGAAAACTAAAATTGATCAGACTACAAACCACTTGGCTCTTGTAACTGTAAACATCTAGAATTTTCTAGATAATGGATCTTCTAAATGACACCCACCTCCTTTCCACCTGTTAGAAGGCAGTAATTTGTAAGCTGTTGGCCGGTGGGGTAAGGGGAGATGCTACAATAGTCAATGAATAAATAGTGACACAGTAGAGACAGTACTATTCAAACTGAGGGGAAAGACGTGTCATGAGAGTCACTGAGGGAAAAGATGTGTCATGAGAGTCACTGAGGGAAAAGATGTGTCATGAGAGTCACTGAGGGAAAAGATGTGTCATGAGAGTCACTGAGGGAAAAGATGTGTCATGAGAGTCACTGAGGGTAAAGATGTGTCATGAGAGTCACTGAGGGAAAAGATGTGTCTTGAAAGTCATCTGGAAAAATTACTTTTTTTTAAAACTAAAGAAACCTTGGCTGATCTGTTAGCTGTTGGTTGTTTTTTTTTATTATCTGGGAAAAACCTTCAACAACCAATAGCTAGCACATCAGATAGGTAATCAGGACTGAAACAAAAGAGTGAATCATAAACAACAAATTTAGCGTGGTATCCTGCTGTGAACGGGTAAACAGTAAATGGTGTGGATAAATGGAGTGTCAGATAGCCAGTAAAGACTGTAGATACGTGGAGTGTAAGGTAGCCAGTAAATGCTGTGTATAAATGGAGTATTATGTAGCCAGTAAAGGTTTTGGATACGTGGAGTGTCAGGTAGCCAGTAAAGATTGTAGATACGCGGAGTGTTAGGTAGCCACTAAAGGATGTGAAAAAGTGTAGTGTTAGGTAGCCACTAAAGGATGTGGAAAAGTGTAGTATTAGGTAGCCACTAAAGGATGTGGAAAAGTGGAGTGTTAGGTAGCCACTAAAGGATGTGGAAAAGTGGAGTGTTAGTTAGCCAGTAAACTGAGTAAAGGATGTGGATAAGTGTAATAATAGAGAGCCTAAACTGTCAATATTGACAAAAACGATTACCCCTCCCCAAAACAAACAAACAAACAAAACATTATTTACAATTAGGATGCGTACACTTCGGCTAATGTTTTGTTCGTTTTTGTGTATGTCTGTGTTGTTATTGGCTTTACGTTTTAAGTGCTTACACTGAGAGCTTTTGTTATTTTGTGTAACTCTCTCTCTACTTTTTTTCTCTCTCTCTTTTTCTTTCTTTCTCTCTCTCTTTCTTTCTCTTTCTCTCTCTCTTTCTCTCTCCCTCCCTCTCTCTTTCTCTCTCCCTCCCTCTCTCTTTCTCTCTCCCTCCCTCTTTCTCTCCCTCTCCCTTTCTCTCTCTCTCCCTCCCTCTCTCTTTCTCTCTTTCTCTCCCTCTCTCTTTCTCCCTCTCTTTCTCGCTCTCTCTCTCTGCCCTTTCGTACTTGACCTTCGTATAACAATGTTAACTCTGATATTGACGTGCGTCGTGTTAGTTGGTTAATGCGGCCTTGACCGGATCACGTGACGCTGCGCCATCTGTTTCTTGTTTTTGTAGTACAACGCGCCAAATAAGTTAAATTTGTGGCTGTCCTGTATTGTTTTTGCTAAGATGGCCGGATAGAGGTGTAGAGCCTGAGCTAAATAAGCGCTATGTAGCTCTCGCTAAACACATGATTAACCCTTTCAATGACATTTCGTTTCGTTACTTCATGCCATTACTTTCAGTCAGTATAAAATATGATATCATACCAATCATAATATCATATAGAATATACCTCAGCTTGCCGCGTGCATTTTGGCCATGGATTGCTTTCTGACACCAGATGGACTTTTTCCAAGTTCCTTTGTTTGCGATAGTAGGCATAATCGATCGAATTTTATAACTTCTGTCAGTGAATTTTCTTTTCTGTTATTTCAGATGTATTCAGCAAAGTCTATGACGTCTCATTCGGTAGCGCCCTTGATTTTCATGAGTTCCCTTTCTCCCATTACGTCACCCCATTACGTCACGCGTGTCTATATTTGGTTCTGGTGTAGGGCTTTAGGAATAGTTCTACAATTTCCTCTCTAACTCATTGATATTGCCTACAGTCCAGTCTGTAAACTTATGTGTAACCTATGACTGATACGGCATGTGCCTTAAAATTCTGCATTTTGTTTGCACCGTCTGGTCTTGATTTAAGGATTGGCCTGACTCTTGTTTCTCATTGTCTTTTAACTTTGGTCTTTTATTTTGGCTAAATAAACATTTTCTGGCTGTTGAAATATCCACAGGTACTGGTTTCCTTTCCCCATTAGATCACTTTGTTGATGTTAAATTACAGCCCTCCGACGATTTTCATCTTTCAAATCTAATTTCCTTTCTGAAAGTCTTTGACAGTACTGATCAGAAAATTGATGCCATTTTAATTCTCCCTGTAATACGTATCTTCTTTATAGTTTACTATTATTAAATTTCACCTCAATAATCAATAAACCGATACTCGATTAGTTAAAACTCAAACAGGCGAATTGCAATAAACATGATTAAATTCTCTTGCATCGTTCATCTAATTTCACTTGGACGATCTTGTTTAGACGGGTTCTAGGTAGTTATCTTTCTCACAAAAGTAACTAGTCATCTGTCACACAAGTTTTATACCATCACCTCTTCCTGACATAAATTATTTCGATCCGTCCGATTTAAATATTTATTAAGCCTCCACGCCTGTCCATTCTCCAAGTCATCTGTCCATCAAAAGTTCTGTCACATGACTGCCAGTTGCTGTCTAACAGTAAATTTCTACCTTGTCACCTGCCAATAAATGAATTTTGGCATCGGTAGATCTAACTCTAAAGCCTTCAATACACAGTTTAACAAGAACTGTAATGTAGAGAAATAGTCTAAACTGATTTGGTTTTTCAAATTTAGACGAGTATTGCAATTACAATGTACATATACTTTAAGCATTTTTCGAAATCTTTCATAAATAAATAATTCTTAAATGGTCCGAGTAAAACATTCTACAACGTACTGTAAGGCTATCCCTTCATATACTTTAAGCATTTTTCGAAATCTTTCATAAATAAATAATTCTTAAATGGTCCGAGTAAAACATTCTACAACGTACTGTAAGGCTATCCCTTCATATACTTTAAGCATTTTTCCAAATCTTTCATAAATAAATAATTCTTAAATGGTCCGAGTAAAACATTCTACAACGTACTGTAAAGCTAGCCTTCATATATTTCGTTGATGTTTATTATTTGAGGTGAGAGGCCTGAAGATCTTCCCCCCTCTGTACTGCATTGTAAATGTAATTATATTTATTGAATTATAGATTAATAAAATTAGGTATGTCGAAAACTGTCAGGGGATGGAAAGATTTTTGGACAGTTTGTCAACACTTCCTTTACTGTCACCCATTTCACCCTTCCCTTTGACTGAGGTGGACTTACCACCAGAAGTCCATCCAACAAAAGCAAACCAGGGAGGAAAGAAAAGAAAATATATTGTATTTTCCTAGATTCTTAATTAATTTATGGGTGACAAACACTAAGATACCCACACACACACACCCTCCCATACAACAGCAGGGTCTATGGCAATGACAACAACAACCACGACATTAGCCCACTGACTACCGGACTAATGTATGTCTTTACCGGGGAGATATGAGCATCACAGATGTACGAGCCATCATATCACAATGGGACATCTCTAAAAATAATAACTTCACTTAGATTAAATCCTACTTCATCTGTGACCCCCACCCCCAAATACACCCCTTCCCCAGTGTGAAATTGACCTAGGTCAGAAGTGCTTTCCCTAATTTGACTGACCTATACACTTTTCTGGTGGGTAACCTACAAATGACATTCAAAGCAAACAATACATTGCTTTCATCCTTCTTTTGACACCCCGCCCCCAATCTCTTCTTTAGACAGTAACTCACACAACCAAAACTGTAAGCACAATCCATAAGCCTAAGTCTATGGATTTGTAAAACTTGAAGCAGGCTTCAAATATCTTTGGTTAAGTGTCGTGTGGCAGATAAATTTGCCTATCCCTATTTCTAAACTTAACTGTTATATATATTGTTGCCAATGTTAATGTGACCAGACCTTGGGCACTTCTTATGATGATATTTTTAAGGGCCAGAGTAAACATCTCAGTGGAGGATATGCTAAAATTTGCTGAAGTAATCTGAACCAGTCGTATGTGGATGAGTAGTTTTTATTATCCAATCGATAAGATTGACAAAGAATGAGTCCAGCCAATGGGCTGAGATGAAAGTTTACCACTTTAAAATAATTATATTGTAAAATATTGATAAAATAATTATATTGTCTAATCACTTTGAATATGGTGTGGCTGAAGTCCAGTCATGAAAGGCGGCTGTTAGCTCAATGGTGAGTTAACTGACTGATTGAAAGAGAATAGACTTAAGAATATTTCGTGCATTTTGTTATTGATATATTACACGTGTTTTATATAGAGATGTATTATGTGTGTAGACTATTATTTCTACAAATTGTGAACTATGATGCTTGTATGTAGCATGCTAAACACTTGACATTTGTTCCATATATTTTGCTATGTTGTATTTACTTAATATAAAATATAAAAAGAATAGTAGCGAGTGGTGTGTATGTGGGGCGAATGTAACTATAGGCAGTGGTTTCGTGTGCTACGTTCGCTCCACTTGCACCCGCAACTAAAGTCACAAGGCAACGTGATCACTCACTCACCAGACAGATTGATAGACAAGTATAGCCTTGCCACCCCACCCCACCCCACTCAATCATGTGTAGACAGTTAATAAAATAAACAGAAAAGTCTGATGAATGAACTAGCGACTTTTAATAAGTAGCGATAGGCGTAGGCTGAAACCTCTGGCTGTTTAAAAAAATATAGCAAAGACAAAGCACGGTTATAATGGTACAATGGACACGCATAGGCATTGCAAATAATCTTAAACTACAGTTATAACATAAGAATTCACTCATTTTTAGCACAGGTTTTTGAGAGTCGATAAATCTACACTCTCCAAATTTAACTTGCAGTTTTATCTGCACTGGGGGAGGGGATGATAATGGTTCTGAGCATGCTATCTCCCCTGGAGATGATGTCTGAGTATGCTATCTCCTCTGGGGTTTGATGATTCTATGCTGAGTATGCTATCCCCTTGGGGTTGATGATTCTGAGTATGCTATATCCCCTGGTGATGATGATTCTGAGTATGCTATCTCCCCTGGGGTTGATTCTGAGTATGCTATCTCCCCTGGGGTTGATGATTCTGAGTATGCTATCTCCCCTGGGGTTGATGATTCTGAGTATGCTGTTTCCCCCAGGGATGATGATTCTATGTTATCCCCCACAACCCAGCTGTAGTCAAATAGGGGATGTCTTTAAAGACATGATTGCTGACTGAGGATGAGTGACTGACAGTAGGTTGAAGAAGAGGTTGACTGGTAGACACAATAACACTACAGGTCTGGAATGTAACAGATAGCAAGTAGTCTTCATCAGGATTCACTCAACCCTGGTAATGCACTTGTATCAGTGTAGTAGAACTTCTGTAGTAGAACTTCTAAAAAAATAAATGCTATAAAAACATACACAGTCTCACATCAAGTAAACTGTATTTTTAATGCTGTATTCAGTTGCTTCAATCAGCAGAGCACTATGATGACATCACCTGACATAGGAGGCTTGTACATTGTCAGAACAAAGAGCTGATAAGACAACAAGACACAATACTTCTACATAGACATTTTCTGAGTAAATAATTCACATTTACTAATCAGTCATCATTTCTGCTAACATTACAAATACATAACTGAGTATCTGTATATTGCATTCGCAGAGAGTAATAGAATTTCAGTAAAGAGAAGGCAAATTCATGTGCTAGGAAATTATTTTCAATAATATTGAAACATCAAGCAACAGCCATGGGTAAACTAAGAAATATACTCCAATAAAAGAGTGCACATTAAAATATTATGTGAGAAAATAAAAAGATGAATAATTTTTACATAATAGTTTATCAAAAGAAATGTTCTCTATCACATTTAGAAATAGTTTATAATTACAACAAAAAATATCAAGTATTTCATTTTTCTTCATAATGCGGAAACTTTTCTGCTCAGGTATAATTAAAACAAATGATACTTTCATTATCCTCTTTGAAGTGACCTTGAACTACAATTTCAGATAGGTTTCCTACAAACTTCCATTCATTTCTAAAAGCTTCCATTCATTTCTAAAAACTTCCATTCATTTCTGCGTTTTCTAGACTAATCTCATTGCATAAATTGGTCAGTAAGATGAAGTAAGTAATCAGCATGCTTGTGTGGACAATGGTCAGCTGATCATGTTTACATTCTATGTGCACTTCCAGAAACTCCAAGAATAGGTTAATATGACCTGAATATCACTAAAGCTAAATCAAGTACAATAAGGCCATGCATATAGGCCTTGCATTCCTACATGTTGACTGCCATTATTGATAACAGAAAAGTGGGAAGGAAATTATAGATGCTACACCAGTACTAGCTCTCACTTAAAAATCAAAAGATAATTTGCCAGTATAAATATTTTGGTGTTATATATTACACAGAATTACAATTATAATTTTAAACAATATAACAATATGTCCCATTGAATGCACTTTTTATACTGTATGATGGATAAATTCAAACAGATATTAGTACTACATATTATTTCTGTTTCTTCAGGTACAATGCTCTGGTGTTGAATCTCCATACACTTTAATTTTGCTGACATGTTAGAGGACAATAATTAGATGCTGCTTCATTTTTTTCTTCAAAATACTGAGGCGAAGACCCATGTTAGCATTCAACAGGATCTGAGTGCCCATGTTAATATTTTGGCTTAGATATATAACAGTTATTTTTTATCTCTTCAGAGGAAAAGTTGTGTGTTGCATTAAAGGAACTCACTAACAAATCTCTCTCTCTGGTGGAGTTACTGCTAAACATTTGCAAGTTATTCTAATTTCCCAACAACCCAAACATCTGCCACTTCAGGCATAGTCAGTATTTTCAAATGCTGTTATATCACCTTCTACTATAATATCAAGCCACTACCCCTATCTGCTGGATCACAACATTCCTTTGTTCCTTTGTAAGGAAGTACAACATGAGCTAAGGTAAAACTGAAGAGAAAAATTCAAAGCAAAGTAATATCACTCTTCAATAAAGTACCAATGAAAACTATCAGCAAACGGATTAAAAATTGCCTCAGAAGTGCCAAGAAAGAAATTAACAGAAGCAAGAAAAAAAATATCAATAATTTAATGCTGAACAAACATAAGAGTGAGTAGATTTGCCTCAAAGAGTCATGATGACCTTGAAAGTGTCAAGAACTTAAGTACTGGATCCCCTTCAGAGCAAAGTTTTCAAGACAAACGGATTGAAAATGAAATAGCATCCTGTGATGATCCACTTATGAAACTCTCAGATCAGTTATGGATATTATGCAGGTTGCTATTTCTTGTGTCTTTGATAATTTCTATATTATTGTATTTTTGTAAAACTTCCAAATTTTTTTTTCTTGAAAGATGTAAAATAATAATATAGTGGTGTACGTGGATATTCATTCTGCTGTTTGTTTCATTGGTATAAATTAAATTGTTGCCTAAGAAATAAAAATATTGCTTTAACTATTTTAAATAGAATAATACCCACTCTCATTTACAAATTCTATTCATGACATCATTTATATGAGACTGTGCATGTAAATAAGTTAAAAAGAAAGAGAATTTTAATAATGATGCTACTTCTCCAAACAACAAATATAAAATTAAAAAGTGTATCATTTGTTTTAATTAAAAATATTTACACTGTCAATATTAATGATATATAGAAATACAAATTCATGGTTTTTGCTACTGACTTAAGCTATATAAAGCACAAATATGATGTATTAAATTAATCAAGGACACAGAAACCTCACCCTAGCACCTTAAATATTCACTTTAAATAGGCCTCCTAAGACCATCTATAATATAATCTAAAAATCTAAGCATGACAATACAATGAACATAAGATAAGAATGATTTACCACAATGCAAAGTTTACAATTGACAAACAAAAGAATATATTAAATTTCACAAATACTATTACTAATTTTTTTTAACATGGTATTCTCCAATGCAAATTAAATTATAACAAATTATTAAAAAAGCAACTCACACAAAATAAATCAAATGGAGTCAGTTTTCAAAGAGCAGCTCAGTGAACAATAAGTTATCTCACATGTTTATGTGAAAAGAAAATATATGACTGGTAACTGTATTAACTGTAAAAGCTCACAAATTCACAGGTATCAAAAACAGCAAACAACTTTGTATTTTGGTATACTCGTTTACATGAATTTGTTGTTTGTAAACAATTTTCTTCATTATTTCAATTATTTACATTTCAGGTCAATCAACTCTGCAAAAGTGCAGAACATTTACACTTTAAAAAAAAAAAGTCATATTACCACTTTGTCTTTTTGTTGTAATGATGCATAAAAGGCTTCAGCATGCTTATAAAAATAGAAATGTGTGTGTGAAACATCTATGGACTATTTTATTAATTTTTGGAAACAATTTGCAAAAGAAATGAATATTATGTTATTTTAAGTCAGTTTCTAATAGAACCTACCAATTGTGCTTTGATATAACTTCATTCAGCATTAGGGATAAGAATATACATATCAAAACTTTGCTCTAGTTAAAAATAATTTTTTTAAAAAATTAAAAATAAAATTTTTTCCAGACATTAATATTAATAGGCTTACTTATTTAAGTGTTCATGCCATTGCTATTATTAAGTATATTGCTATGAAGGCAATAGAGATGAAAAGTCAATACTTGTAGTAATTTTTTTTTCTGTATACATAAGAAGCAGTTAAGTTTTCTTTTATGTGGCACTGGTTTCTTTTTGAAAGCTTAGCAATAGTGCCATTTATCTTGCTAAAGCAGTTAAATCCAAACAGATAGTGGCTTTTTAGCTGAATGCTTTCATATTGTAAGTTTGGTACAATGATCTGGAACTGGAACTAGTTGGATAAAAACATGCCATGCTTCTACAACAACTTGCAAGTTAAAAATTATATTTTAAGCAAAGATCATACCAGTGCTATACATGTGCCAAATACATTTTGCATTTTTAATCACATTACAAAGAATTTTAATAAAATACAATTTATTTTCCATTTTCTTTTCTTGTTTCATGTGTAGGTTGAGTGTTCATGTGCATGTGCGCGCGCAGGTACAAATGGGTGCATTCTACATGTAAAAATACATGGAACAAGAACAAGTGCAAATTTAACATTCATCATTTAAATTAATTTTTGGATAATCTAGAAATTAAAGTTATATTGCAGTGCATGGGAGAGACCGGACCGGACTAAAATACTGACATTGGAAAACCTGTCAAAACAATTTAAATAATTACTTGTTTTTCTTAGTTTGATTTTCATCACATTAAATAGAAAAATAATAATAATTGCTTATTGAATAATATCTGCATTGCCCTTAATAACTCAAGTATGCTTTCTCTATATAATAAATGTTACATTCCAGTGTGTGTGTATATCATCAAATAAGTTCTTTTATTATTCAATCATTCAATTATTTTTTTATATTGCTAGTGGTCAACTTGCTATAAAAATTTACTTTCCTTAATTATTTATTTCTACCTAATCATCTTTCCATTTGTTTTATGTGACAGAACTCAGATCTTAAATAAAAATATATGTTTGAAAGTTAAACTTAAATATTACTTCTTTTTATTTTTGTTTGGTTTTGTAATTATGAAAGATGAAGCCTGTTTTAAAATCCAGTTATAAAACCCGTGGGTGGAAGAAAGAACAACTAAATTTTTATAAAGTATGTGAAACATTAAAATACTCTAGAAAACATCAGATTTTTATTTCTGATCTTAGTTCTTCAAAGTCTGAAAGTGAAAGTTCGAGAATTTGCTCCTCACTGTAGTAGACTGTCAAACCATTACACTCGGCGATTTTAGGATGCATTAGTTGAGAGTAAATTGTTATGAATAAACAACCAATATACCAATATAATCAAACAATGTGTGTGTGTGTGTGTGTGTGTGTGTGTGTGTGTGTGTGAAGATTCAAGTGAAGATGGACACAATAAAAATAAAAATAGCAACAATAGTTGATTGCAGATTTTAAATATTTTCTTATCCGTTTACTCTTGTTTATATTAACAAATCGTCTTACTGAAAGTGGAGCATTCATTTATTGCAAGTGTGTCCAATCTGGCTATTCCGTCTTTATTCCCCCCCCCCCTCCCAGCAAAATCACATTTACGATAAAATAAATAGCAATATCAAGTCAAATCTGAAAGGCACGTAGTTTTTCTTTTACAAATATATATACTGTGATACATCAAATGTAAGATGGAAATTGAAACAGATAGTGATAACAGATCGATAAGGATGGAAATTGAAACTGATAGTGATAACAAGGTGATATCATTCAGGGTACAACTTCATACTTTAGTACTAGAAGAATACCAGTTAAAAAACAACAACAACAACCCACATATATCAGGATGTGTACAACACAGATAAACAGAACATCATAAACAAGTAAACATCACACCAAAATGCATAATGATGAAAACAACACACTCATATTGTGTACAACACAGCTAAACAGAACATCATAAACAAGTAAACATCACACCAAAATGCATAATGATGAATACAACACACTCATATTGTGTACAACACAGCTAAACAGAACATCATAAACAAGTAAACATCACACCAAAATGCATAATGATGAATACAACACACTCGTAGTGTGTACAACACAGCTAAACAGAACATCATAAACAAGTAATCATCACACCAAAATGCATAATGATTGAATACAACACACTCATATTGTGTACAACGAAGAAACAATCATAATGATGTACACATCTCAATAACGTGAACAAAGACGGTGTGCAAGAAAACAACATTCTTAATGATGCATACAACACAGCAACATGCATAGTAGCGTGTATACAACCAAACAACATACTGTACATTACAATATGCCTAAAACAACATAGACCTGTATATAAGTGAAAATACAAAATAATATATACAGCAATATAGCGCGCGTCTTGGTGTATGCAACAAAGCCACACGCCCAGTCAAAGACAACATATATTAACAAGAGTATATAAAATTTAAAAAAACGCTGCCAGCAAATTAAATTCATTTGTTCTCTTTAACTGCACTCAGTTGAGGGCCTTTACTACTTGCTTTTACTCTAAATCAAACATTTCTTGCCTACTAATGCACGTCAGTTTGTGTGTGTGTGGGTGTGAGAGTTGATGATCAGACGAAAGATTCATGGCTGCAGTACTACCCAGTGTTCTCTGAGGTTAAATACTATTTCAGAATATGTTTGGTTGAATCCGAACAGAATAAAATATCCATATCAATGAAATAATTAACACATGAAAAGATGATAGAAATAAAATATATTTAAATAAAACGAAACTTATCAATAAATAGTTAATTGCTATTGGTTATTACTCTTTCTTATTTTAAAAAAAAAAATAAGTAACAGACAGATGAATAGCATCTATCGAGATAAACATGCATGCCTATAAATAACTCACAAATGCAGAAAAACGAAAACAATAAAGACATAAAACCCTTCACTCTTACATGTCAGTAAAAAAAGAAGAATACTCATAAACAAATAAAAATAATTAATAAAAGAAGAATAAACAAAATAACAAAAATGAAACAATAAATTTTAATAAAATAAGACGAAAGACGTATATTTGTACATATAAATAAATGAGTTACTTAAGAAAGAAACAACTGTCAGCTATGAAAATAATAAATTTCGAAAGGCATATACATCAATAAACAATATGAGTATGGTTTAAGAAAATAGAATGGAAAACTTCAAACCAATAAACCAGTATTATAAATTCAATAAAATAAAGTAGAAGAAATGCAATAAAAGCACTCAAATGTTCATTCACACGACATATTTAGTATTTACTTTACAACCTAGATTACGAAAAGTGGCAACAATCTAACAGTGTAACAATGACACAATATAAATTACTAACAAATGACAGAACTGTAACAGTCTAACAATGACACAATATAAATTACTAACAAATGACAGAACTGTAACAGTCTAACACTGACACAATATAAATTACTAACAAATGACAGCACTGTAACAGCATAACAATGATAAAATATAAATTAATAACAAGTGACAGCATTGTAACAGTCTAATAATAACAATATAAATTACTAAAAGTGACAACATTATAGCAGTCTAATAATAATACAATATAAATTAATAACAAATGACAACGTTGTAACATTCTAATAATAACACAATATAAATTACTAACAAATGACAACGTTGTAACAGTCTAATAATAACACAATATAAATTACTAACAAGTGACAACGTTGTAACAGTCTAATAATAATACAGTACAAGTGATAGCACTATAACAGTCTAACAATAAAACAGTATAAATTATAAACAAGTGATAGCACTATAACAGTCTAACAATAAAACAGTATAAATTATAAACAAGTGATAGCGTTTTAACAGTCTAACAATAATTCAGCATAAATCCACGTTACTATTCCTCTAAGTGAAAATAGTAAAAACGTTTACAACAACGAAAGGCTCCAGGAAACTAGGTTATTGCAGTACAACCTTCATAGTTAAATTATTACAATCACAAATGCATCATTTTTCCCTTGAGAAAAACTGCCATGAAAAGCATATCATCGATCTAAAAGTGCTTAAGAACAATAAAAATATATTCTAAAAATTGCTAGTCAGGGTGGCCGGAAATAAAACCTCTGAACAGTGTGGTGAAGCAATGACATTATTAAATTTATTGAATGAGGAAAAAAGGACGCACTCACTTACGGCTAAGTAATGAAAACGCCAAAGAAAATAAAAGAAAAAAAGTTAAATAATATAAATTAGTTAACTGGTTTTACAACACGCAGCTATATGCTAAAAGAACAACAATAACAACAAACAATAACAACAAAATCAGCTGCAGAGTGACAGCGAGTTAAGACAGTCTGCTCATTAAAAAAAAATATTTAAATGTCTGAATACTTTATGCAAGTCCAATGTCAAAGAAAAGTAGTTGAATCCGAACAGAGTCTCACAAAATGTATGTGATTCTAAACCATAGTTAATAAATACTTAAATCACAAAGTAACTAAGTAATCTAACAGAGCCAATATCATTACAGACATGTCACTGTAGCAATAATTTCATACTAAAGTATGACACTTGACAGGCATTTTATTAAATTAAATACATTGCTAGGAGCATAAACGAATTCGTTTTATTGGTAGGCTTGATTATAAGTCAGGAGTGAAAAATTCAAGCATCATTTAGCAAATGACCTTGACCGTAGCTGGCCATGTGAAAAATCTCTCACATGCTCAAATGTCAAGGACACTTTAACTCGCTCCCCAAAACTCCCATGTGATTGAGCATCATTTAGCAAATTACCTTGAATGTCAAGACTATTATGAATTCATTGATGTTGTCTCGTTTCAAGAATGTGAATTGTGAAAAAAATACTCCCACGTACTCGAAGGTCAAGGACGCTTTAACGCCGCTTCAAATTCTTTCAGCATTTTGCACAGATGGACAGAGCTGGAAAACTTTATAAGTGAATAATAACAAATGGTAAATTCAGACAGTAGGTAAATATAGCAAATGTGTGTTTGTGTGTATGGAAGTGTGGGTGAATGTGACTATATTTGTTGGAGTCACGTGCCACACTCACTCCACTCACACCTGCTACTTGGGTGTGACTATAGTCATAAAGCAATGTGATTGGTTGCACAGCAGAACGGCTGATAGATATAGATTTGCCCCTATACACACCTAGTCAGGTGCAGACAGCTGATAAGAGTGTAATGAACGAATTGATTGTATTTAATATGCAACAAAAAATTGAAACCTCTGGCTGCAAAGAGCTGTAAAAACAAAAGTACACAACAGCATTACAGTTGACACAATAGACATGCCAAAACTATGTAAATAATGTTATAACATAGTCATACTAAAATATTATATAGTAATAAAAGTTAACTCTATTAACTGACAAATTGACAAAAGTCCATAAGTCTTTATTCTCCAAATCTAATGTGCAGTATTATATCTGCTGGAGATGAAGATTCTAGAACAGTTGTCTTCCAGAAGACGTCTTCCCAGGCAAGGCTACTGGCCGAATATGAGTGATTGACAGCTTGGTTTGAGATAGTGTAGAATGAGAGCCAATAATAAGAGTAAAAATCTGGAATATAGGAGAAAGCTCCAGCATAGGAACCAGTTTAAAACACGTAAGTCTTATTTTTAGTTTTAAAACTAAATAAAAAAAACTAAATAATGAATACATGTTCTCACTTGTTAAACTGTACTGTCAAAACTATCATAAAGTTAGGACGCATTGGAATGAGATAATAAAATTATCTAGCATAAAGTATATGCAGATGTCTCATAATAATAGCTAAGATAACAACGCTCAGTATCTGTACAGTCTTAGAATCAATAATTCATTTTCTGCTAACCATTTAGTAGCGGAGTTAGTAATTCATGTACATTAACCAGAAAAGGCAAATAAATACCTGAATATACAATTTCTTATAAACAAGAGGTAGTCACGTTCTCCCTTAGTGGTACTTCATGTACAGATACTATTTGAATTTGTCCAGTGTAGACAAATTAATACGAAGAAAATGCTAGACAGTACAATCATATATAAATACTAGAACAGGAAATACCAGTGCACGACAACAGAAGCAATGTCAAGGCAGTGAGACTGGACCAGGCTGAAAGCTGCCATCATCCCAATCAAAGAAGAAGAAGCAACGTTTGAAGACAACTCTGTTATTATATGTGCGCAAAGAGAAGGAATATAGAAAAAAATATTAACAATTTAAACGGAAAAGAATGTTCTCTCACAACTATGCAAATAAGTTGAGCAAATATTTGACAGGAAATGTATGTATTTCCTCTTATTGTGTAAATGTGATCATGTAATTCTGTGCAAAATATCCTGCATAAAGAGATCAATTTATACGACCTTGCACAAAATATCCTGCATAAAGAGATCAATTTATACGACCTTGCACAAAATATCCTGCATAAAGAGATCAATTTATACGACCTTGCACAAAGTCAGTGACATAAACAAGAATTTCAGACTGTTTAAAATGTAGAAACAATCGATAACATGAGAAGATTCCCCAAAACTATCTGATATTTCTATGGGAGCGACGGAGAATGCATTATACCGGTAACATACCAGGAGGTCAATGACCTCAAGAATGGTTTATGTGAAATGTCGTGTTTTTTTCACAATGCTCGAGGAAATAGTGTATCACATTGCATTCCACCCTACCCCGAAAAAAAAGCTTTCCCCGCTTCACATTTTTTCCCTCGATTCAATATTAGATGTTGCTTATATCACAGTAAGTTTAGATGGTTTAAAAAAACAACAGACGGACACAGATGTACAAAAGATGGATGGATGGATGGATGGATGGATGGATGAGGGTGGATAGATAGATAGATAAACAGATATATAGATACATAGACAGACAGACTGACAGATAGATAGATAGATAGATAGATCTTATATACAATTTTCAACTTCCCATTAAGGCAAACTGACTATCTGACTTATTTAAATCCTAACAGCGAAAGTTTTAATGATAATCAAAATACATCAACGAAACTTGACAGAGTAAACTAAACAGCAAAACAACAACAAAGAAAGATCAACAATTAAAAAGACCCTATTAAAGAATGAAACAAATAATTGGATGAAAGTACAGAAAATCGACTGTGCCCTGTAAGCTGAAACGGATGTGATAGAAATTAATCTAAAGTCCCACAAGTCTTACTGCAACAACCCCTCCTTTTGTTTACCATATAAATCCAGTTTTGTCTTGTAAAAGACTTTAAAACGTCATGGACACACGTGTCCTTCCACACTTAGATCAAACGTGTCTTGCCTACAATGTAAAAAGCCTGCAAGAAGTGAACAGTAGCTCAAACTTGAAATCATCCTTTCAAAAGTACGGTTCAGTTTTAAATTAGTTACTAGCATATGGAAACTCTGACGTGTCCTAGCTGATCTTGTTTCTTTAATTTGTATTTTTGGGTGTGCAAGTGTGCGTTCGAGGGCATTCCATTCCCTACACATTGCTACATTTGACAACTTCATCGGGTCTCAAGTTCGGCAGCACTTTCAGCAAAGCCACCACGCCCTGCTCCACAGTGATGGATGACTGAAAGCCAAGGCGCCGAATCTTCTCATAAGAAACCTCATAGTCCCGCTTGTCTTTATCCTCGCCAGTGGTCGATGGCGTAATCCTACAACTGGGCAGCTTGCTGTGAATGATCTGCGCCACTTGGTTCTTGGTCAGGTTCATGCGCTCGTCACCAACGTTGAAAGCCTGCGCGTGCATCCTCTTCTGATTCTCCAAGGCGAACATGAACGCCCGCGCAGCGTCGCGCACGTGCAGGAAAGTGCGCCGGAAGTGACCCTCGTACAGGCTGAATTCCTTCAGTGTAAGAGCTTTATAGGTCAAGTCGTTGACCAACAGGTCCAGGCGCATGCGCGGTGAAATGCCAAACACCGTGGCCAGGCGCAGAGCCGTGCCGTCGACTGCAAGGATCAGCTTCTCCCCCTCTGCTTTGCTGAAGCCGTACAGAGACAGAGGCGAGATGTTGGTCTCCTCCGTGCACAGACCTTGCACTGCTCCGTAGCAGGAGCCGGTGCTGGCATAGATCAGAGCCTGTTCAGGTGCCTTGAGCTCGGCCAGCAGGCGCGTGCCTTCGATGTTGACCTTCTTCGCTTGCTCGGGGTCTTTGTCGCAAGCTGGATATCCAACAATGGCAGCCAGGTGCACGATCCCTGTTTTGCCTTGCACAACCTTAGCCAGGGACTCTTTGTCGCAGATATCTCCGTTCACTATGTGGAGGTTGGGGTTCTCTGCCACCCCTAGCAGGGAGCCCATGCCCCAAAGGAAGAGGTCATAGCACGTGACTTCGTAGCCTCGCTGTAACAGCAATGGGATGAGGGTAGAACCTATGTAGCCAGCGCCCCCTGTCACTAATATGTGACCTTTTACCTCATGGTCCGTGCCATTCAAGATGTTGCTGTCACAGTTGATTAATTTGGACATTTTGTGTGGACCACTGACTTGATGATACTTTGGAGAGCAAGGAAATTTAATAAATTTTCACCTGAAACTGACAATAAGAAAAAAAAACGACATAAGTATGATTAATGGTTTCAAAACTGTTTATTTTCATTTTTTATTACTGATCCAAAATGTTAAAAGTATGAGTGCTAGACAAGAGATGACATAGCAATAAAATATCAACTTTGCATATCTACGAAAGTAAAACGACATGTCTGACAACACACTTACTAAATAACTAAATATAACAATGCTAAGACAAAATGACACATTTTTTGATGACGACGACGATGATGATGATGATGATATAGATAGGGAGTTCATAAATCGGGGTGGGTCACATGGTCTGTACATACCCGTACCGCGAGTGAGTGTGGCGTCGTGTCACATGGTATCATACAATGCACGCACGCACGCACAAACACTCTCTCGCACATACCCACACTCTCTCGCACACACCCACACTCTATCGCAAACACCCACACTCTATCGCACATACCCACACTCTATCGCAAACAAGACACACACACTCCCTCTCTCTCGCACTACACAGACACAGACATTCTCCCTCTCTTGCGGGCGCACAAACATACTGTAATATAAGCAATAAAATGTATGCTCGTTTTCATCTGTAACTGATACATTTTGCCACTAAAGTCATTCAAATAAGATTAAAAAAAAAAAATATCCTTATACTTTCTTGCTTTTTTTTCTTTTTAATGTAGTGTGATATGTTTGTATTATCCGTTTTTTCATAGGCGAGCGAAATTATACCCAAAATGTATTAACGCTAGACCGGAACGGAACAAATTTGTCTTAATATTAGAGTTAAACCAGTTTTCTTTTCTTTTTCAATTTACCTTTACAACATATTCAATTAATTTGACTATGCTGTCAAACTATGTATATATATATTTTGATTTAAGTTGGGACACCTGCTCCATTTTTTCTGATTTCGCAGACGGGCGCAAGTTCCAAGGGAAATATTCATGAATCCGGGAGGAACAAAACATGGGCATAGTTAAGACGAGTACAAGTTTGAGAGTTGGGGGGAGGGGGGGCGTGTGCGTGCGTGTGTGTGTATGTATGTGTTTGTGTGTGTGTGTGTGTGTGGTTTGTGTGTGTGTGTGTGTGTGTGTGTGTGTGGTTTGTGTGTGTGTGTGTGTGTGTGTGTGTGTATTTTCTGGATGTAACTTTACCCCGATCAGGGGCCAAAGACCTATTCTTTCCGAATTTTTAAAACTGGGGACCCGAGGTAGGGGTGGGGAGAAGCTAGTTGTCCAACTTTCAGCACGACCGCCTGCCTCTAGCGGCGTATGGGTCCTAAGTACAGCTTCTGCTTATTATTGTTGTGGAGGAAGGAGGTGGGAAGGGGTGCACTTCTGTTTGACTCAACTTCTTAGCTTTATGAAACGGATTGCATCGTCCCTCTCTCACTCTGTTTCGCATACAATTTCAAGGTTACTATGTAGCGTCTGTAACAGACAACTGCAGTAATCGGAAAGTGATATTAAGGAAACACTTGCAATTATTCGCGAGTAATAAATGCATGGTAAAATTATAAAATCATATTACAGCTTGCATTCAGGCATACCTTAAGATGTGCCACTTGCAAAGAGGAGAGGATTATGGGTACATTTGACAGGTTGTGACGTTTTGCTGGAGACGGGCAAGATGCCAATTCTCCACCACCCCGGGCCGCCCGTTAATTTAGGCCAGGGGTCTCCAAACTTTTTAGCCCGAGGGCCACATTAATTATCAAACAGCAGTTCGGGAGCCGACTACACACTCGAGGTCCAAATAAAAAAGAATCAAAAAATGGATGTTGTTTTTAATTATTTATTTAATATTATTTTATTCAGTTATTATTTAATAATACATTGATACACTACACATGAACACCTGTATTAGTGGGAATGGTGAAATTGTTTCCTGGATGCCAAAATAGCAGAATTTTTTTTCCATAGACAAAAAGATCTCCACGGGCCGCATGCGTCCTGCGGGCCGTAGTTTGGAGACCCCTGATTTAAGCTAATCACCCAAATATACCTTCTGGCTGGCCACACGTGTTAGCAAGATAAATTATATATAATATAGAATAGAAGAGTGATAGTTCTAGAAGACAGCTCAAGACTCCCCCTGAAATATACAGTCAGGTTAGTAAGTAAATACAGGTGACAAACTACAACATATAACATGTAAATGAGTTATGCTAACACAGGTGGTCTAAATATCAACAATAATGTATTTGTGACGCCAATGCCGCTTAGTTATTGATTATTATTATTATTAATTAATTAATCATTCACAACTATTTGCAAGTGATGAGAATCTTAATTTATTTTATTAATGATCTTCCAACAGACACCACTCATCTCCCTCATTGGATGGATATGCAGGCGCTGAAAACGTTTTCTCTCTTCCTCAACATATAAAGACAAACATTTACTGTCACGATATTTCATAGGTGAAAAACTTCTTACTAAAGGAGAAGATAAATCCGTTTATAATCTATATTTAGCGAGCCCTATCCATCCACTTTCTTCTCCATCGTAAGGCTATCAATACGCATAAGAAAGTCAATAAATTTTATTAAATCAACAATCAAATACACATATGACAAATATAATGAAATAGATTACTTGAAATCAATATTTCCACGAACCCGCATTCAGATAATTTTATGTTTACACAGTCTATATCTTAAAAAAATACAATTCAGCAATAGAGTCAATACAAATTGCAGAATAGTCTTATCAGAGAACAGAAATGGAGTTATTAGAGATAAGCAATAATTATAATAGTTTTACATAACCTTGCTTAACTGCTGTCTCAATAGTCCTGCGCACTTTTGCTACAAAGACACAAGTTAGTGTCAGCTGTTATTACATCAGCTCCATGTGCCTTACTCACAGGTTGAAAAACAGTTCTGCTACTTAGAGTTAACCTGGGCACTTCTTGTTGCTATGTCAACTCCTTCAAAGAGAACAATAATTTTAGCAATGTCCAACAACTTCTTTACACTAGAAATTGTCCAGGTAGTCAGCATATCTTGCCGCCACACATCAGTAGAATGTAGTGTGTTTTTACACTTACACGCTGCTTCCTGTATTTACCACGGTTGGTAGCAAACAGTAAACCAGGAGGTTCAAATCAAATGTTGAAATTGAAACAGTAAACCAGGAGGTTCAAACCAAATGTTGAAATGGAAACAGAAAAAGCTACTTGTCTCTGCAAAATATAAGTGGAAAACAAATGTTAAGCTGCCATTTTATTGCTTTATAACTCCATTATTTCTTACATTCCAGTCTCAACTAGAAGGTAGGTTTGCATGTAGTTTATTTTTAGCGGAGGGGGTGGGTGTGCACTACAAAAGGCATTATGTGATACAGGTCTCGGGAGTCCATAAACCGTGAATCACACTATTTGGAAAAGATATGCTTCGTTTTACCACAACAGCTATTTTTTTTTAAAGGAGGCTTATTAAATTTGCATATCAACTACACAATATTAATAGTACAAATAATTTTGTTAAGCAAAATATATCTTTGAATAGTGTATAAATAAACTGTTATGTTACTGGTTGTATGGTTTCGCTGGTACCTACACTCCTACCATCTAAAAGTGCACTGTGCCTACGATCATAGTGCATGACGTCTGTGATCTTAGTGCATGACCTCTATGATCTTAGTGCATGACCTCTACGATCATAGTGCATGACGTCTGTGATCTTAGTGCATGACCTCTACGATCTCAGTGCATGACGTCTACATCAGTGCATGACATCTGTGTTGTGAAAGCTATTATCGAGATCTGTATTGACCACATAACGCAGAGCATATTTCAGTAGAGATTATGCTTTATTCAAAAACAAAATACATGTTACTGCAAACCGCCGATAGCTATAAAGGCATTCGAGAACAAGCGCAACATACGGCGTCCAACGATAAGCTAGTGAACCCGAGTAGTATTTACTGGATCAAATTTGATCTCACTCAAAAGTACCTGTCAAGCGTGCGTGACCGAATACTTTTGTTATAGGCGCGAATCTCCGGTACTATATAGGCCACAACATGAATACTTAACCCTGCACTAGATTGTGAAGCCGACGGAGTGGTCTCCCTTCCGAAATCACATGATGTACATTGCCGGTCCATTGATTAGGTAAGACTAGTTCTATAATATACGTTTATACTGCGCTATTACAGTACAAATAATAAAAATAATAATGACAGTTTTGTACACTAATAAACCACACGGTTTCACTTATTCCAAACACGTTGTTACTTCAGTAAAACTGACCATACTAGAACTGAAATACTACAATCCGGTTACCTCTGACCGGCGTCTCGTCAGTTGCGTTTCGTTTTCGACCTCTGCTAGCAGTGATTTCCCAATCTAAACTCAAACAGGACAGCCATGCTCATACAAATTATATATGTTTAATACTTACCACCAGTTCAGCAAAAATTCAGCTACCAGTCAAAGAATGTACTGTTGTAAGCACACTGCAACGCGCTGTTAATAAACGGTGATTACGGTTGAGTTGGCGAATTTACTCACTGACACAAGCCACACCCACCCGCAATACCCGGCTTGACAAAAGCATGGTTGGGGGCGGACTTAGCGTTACTGCGGTTAGGGGTATCAATGAGAAGATTTGCAATTCAAAACATAGCTATGCTTTGTGCGACCTTATGTGTGCGTATGCTTGACAGATAACTTGTAATGAGACAAGGTCTGCACTTCAAAACATACCTATATTTTGTGCGACCTTATGTATGCGTATGCATGACAGATAACTTGTAATGAGACAAGGTCTGCACTTCAAAACATACCTATATTTTGTGCGACCTTATGTATGCGTATGCATGACAGATAACTTGTAATGAGACAAGGTCTGTAATTCAAAACTATTATCATTTAATGTCACTGAAGAATCATATCAGTCTAGTAAATGCAAATATTCTGTAATTTTTTTTGTTGTTCATTTCGTTTTTTATCCTTTTATATTTTTTCCTTTTTATATTCCCTCACTCTTTCTTTTTAGAGACATGCTTTGGCTAAGGTTGTGTGAATATAGTTAAGCAAAATTTTAATAAGCCATACTGGTGAAATTAAAATTGTTTTGCAAAGTTTCTATAATTAATAACCAGTACTGACCACCCAGAACGTAACAGCGAGCTGTATGGGTCAGCAGGCAGTGAAACTATTTTTAGCACAAAATCAGCCTATGCTGGAAGTGCTCCTCATAAATTTAATAAGTAAGCTTTTGTTTTTCATTCACACCCCCCTCTCTCTTTGTCCCCCTCCTCCCTCGACCACACTGTAGATATAAGATAGTATTTTAGCACTCTGAAACTGGCAAAATAAACTTTTTTTTTTAGCACTTTTAAACCGTTGGTAGCGAAATAAACAATCTGAGCAGTGACTGAAAGGGGTTAATGAATGGCCTTGTGATGGTTCTAACCGGATGTGAATTTTATGGGACATAGTTTTAGGACAGACTGCGTGCGCTTTGCATAGCAAGTGCTCCTGTTCACTTGAAGTGACCCAATGTCCAAGAGCAAGACTCGTTATGCTCGAACTATGTTTTGGGCGTGTCGTGCAATGTTCGATGGTTAATTAAGTGCTGTGTTAGGCCTTGATGTGTTTAGCCCCGAATGTAAGAAATTTTGGGTTCGCACTTAGCCTTTCTAGTTTAGGATTTCGATCGATCTCCGTCCACCCAGGAGCTGTGACTGTGGAGTTCTAAGTCAGTGATTTAAGTACTTTAAGCTTTTTCCACAACAAGTGCAAGTAAATACTTAGTACTAGCAGATACAATATTAGTATAATATTTAATTACACACAGGAAGAGGCACATATAGTTTATGTGTGTGTGTGTATGTATGTGCATTTTTATGTGTATATCTGTGTCTGTGTATGCCTGTATATGTAAATGTCTATGTGTGTGTATATATATACATCAGTGTTTTATGTCTATGTATATATATATGTTGTACGTATATGTCTCTATGTATGTATAGCTTGTGCAATAGCGTGCACACACAAAATAATTACTAAGTATAGAGCTAAATAATATAACATTTTATTTTCCTCAGTATGGCCATATAAATTTTGCTTAACCTTATTCACATAACGCCCCTCCCTCTCCCCCCTCTCCCCCCTCTCCCCCCTCTCCCCCCTCTCCCCCCCTCTCCAAACGCGAAAGCGGCGGAAGCCGAAGCGTTCCCCACATTCAACAACAATTCACATAACTTTAGCCATAAGAATATTTCAAAAGTAATCACACATACAAGACGATAATACACTGTGTTGAAGATTAAAATGACAAGCTTGGTGATAAAAAGTAAATAAATAATTAAAACTATAAGTTCAGTTCATATGCAGTTGTTTTTAAAGAGCAGTAATTAGCTGGTGTGACCACCTCATTAAGTTCTAGGTTGTCTCCTACATTGGCATTAAAATCTGTGAGTTGTTGCTGATCAGCTGTTAGACACCAGTCAAGTCAAAATCGATCTTTTGACAACATGAATCTGTTTACTGGTGGTGGTGTGACTTGGTGCCCGTCAACTTGTTGGGTTGTGATATCAAAGCAATAACGGAGGGCAAGGCCAGGCGCGAGAGGTCATTAAACCATATTCAGCGCGAGCTGAATTAAGCAATGCCTGTCGTGAGACGGCTGCTTGGAGATTCAGCAGGTGTAAATAAACTAATTATGGCGTACCTAGTAACGGCACGGCCTGCTATCGATCGAATTTCTGAAATACAGTCTTAGCAAATTTTCAGTCTTTTCCTAAATGCTCAGTAAAGGAAGGAAGGAAGGAGAGAGAGAGAGAGAGAGAGAGAGAGAGAGAGAGAGAGAGAGAGAGAGAGAGAGAGAGAGAGAGAGAGAGAGAGAGAGAGAGAAGTTTGTTTATGGACCATTATTTAGCCTTGTTTTCTAACGGTTAAACGGCGAGTCAGGGAACGGATTTTCAAATATGATGCAATAATTTGAGGCGTGTCTGTGTCAGTGCTGAGTCATAATCTGCTGGATTTTATGGACAATTTCATCTTTATTTTTAAATATAAAATAAAATAAAATCAAGTGAGATTAAAGGGAAGCAAACCAGAAACTGATGCGCGTTAAGTGATTACGTCGTAGATTAGAGATAAAGAGCTTGTCGCTAAAGGGATATACACCAAACTAATAGAGAACTAATCTAAAATGATTCGTACTGATTTCGGCAGACACACACACATTACACACCCAACACACACACGTACACAAACACACTCAACACGCACAGCACAACTGAGAGTAGATGTGCCATGACCTCGGAAAAGGGAAACCACAGAATAGGTATTGTCACGGCCGTTGTTGTTGTTGTCTGACTGTCGCCGGCCTCTCCTTCTCGGTCAAAGGAGGGGGTGCAGGTCAGATACCGTGATTTGCCAGGATCACATCGAATGATTTAAGATGTTATAATAATCATTCTCACACGCAAATACCACGTTGTTCTGGTGGGGAATATATTTATTCTGCCTGTGGGGTAAAATGTGAAAAGCTGGCGTGTGTGTGTGTGTGAGCAGGCGTGTGAATGTCGTGTGAGGGACGCACAGAACGAACAGACAAACAACCGCACCAACTTACACTTTCAAAACCAAGAAAGGAAGCCCAACTCTTGGAAAAGAGTTTAGAAAGAATTTAATTAAAAAAGAAAAACGGGCTTAACTTTCACACGGTGTTAGTCATTCACTCTGACACGTCTACACCCGACATTCATGGGATGGGGAAAACAAAACAAAAAAAAAGATGAAAGAAAGATGATGATGAATAAACTAAACAACAAAATAATAAAATAAAACCATAAACAGCGAGGATCGTTTCTACCACTACCAAAATAGAGTGCTACAATACTTTGGGCGTAGCCCAATACAAAACACACTAGCGGTAATGACCGCAAAAATTTATCTCATCTTTAAAGAATAAATGTCTTAAAAATATAGAGGGTGAAAAACCCAACGTCAATGAATGTTAATTTTAAACTCCACAAATATTCATCCAATCTCTAATTACTTGTTAAAATCAAAGTTAAATGTTTATACTCTAACTAACCTACCTAGTAATGCACCTCTAAGAAAAGTTTTCCTACTTACTAAGTTGAAATAACGTTGAGTTGTCGACGCACTGGTGAATACAAAAAAAGTTACAGTCACTGACATCTATGAACAAATACACTTGGATGACGAAACACGACGATTTTTGTCCCGCGTTGTCTAACGCTAAGACACTCGGTTCTCGGCAGTAGAACCCGGGCGGCTGTCCTTGACGACAGTACAGATGTTCTGCACACGGACACCTGTCTTCTATGACGGTTCCAAGTTGTAGCTCGTGGAGGCCTGTCTTCAGCGACAGTTCCAAAATGTAGCTCATGGAGGCCTGTCAGCGACAGTTCCAAATTGTAGCTCACGGAGGCCTGTCTTCAGCGACAGTTCCGAAATTGAATGGCGTCGAATATTCTTGTCCTGACTCAGTTTCGGCCCCTCAGTACTTCGCTGATGGTCAACAACTGCTCAGGTTTTGGACCCACGTAGAATATTACAGACACTGCTTTACAGGTTGCCTGGCGAATTGAGTGCGACACAACACACGTCAAATCCTATACTCTACACGGCGAATATTCACTTCTTTCCTCCCCGATTATGACGAAGAGGGAAAGAATGTCCGGACTCGGTATAGGCACCAGTCAAGGCCACTACACCTCTCTGTAGTCCAGACTGACGCACACTGGTTTAAAGTAGTACTTCTCTATTCTTTTATACATGCACAGTTTTCACAAACTGACTGTAATAATCAGAAATCTATAGAAACTTTCAAAACAGTAAGACGGAAGCCACCCTAGGAATCTTTATCAGTACTTTATGTATTGTACTAAGGAGACTGTAAGTATTGATATTGTTGTATCACACACAACATGTACACATATCAGCTACGGCTTGATGCAGCAATCTCTCTCTCTCTCTCTCTCTCTCTCACACACACACACACACACACACACACACACACACACACACACACACACACACACAACATGTACACATATCAGCTACGGCTTGATGCAGCAATCTCTCTCTCACACACACACACACACACAACATGTACACATATCAGCTACGGCTTGATGCAGCAATCTCTCTCACACATACACACACACACACAACATGTACACATAGCAGCTACGGCTTGATGCAACAATCTCTCTCTCTCTCTCTCTCTCTCTCTCTCACACACACACACACACACACACACACACATGTACACATATCAGCTACTCACACAGACACACACACACAATTATACACATAAACACATCAGCGACGGCTTGATGCGACAATCTCTCTCTCACTCACACACACACACACACAAATTGAGGTTTGATGCGGCACCCCAACCCCTCACCTTTCACTTGTCTCAGTTAATTGATGGCTAAAGAAAAGAAAAGAACATATTAAACTCCTTCATTTTAAATTAAACTTTTGACCTTTAAAAACATTTATATGATTTGAAGCATACATGTAATCAAACTCGAGACCCGGCTCACAAGAAAAACAAAGAAAAGACTACTCTGTTGAATTGAATTAGCCGTATATCTGTAGATTTCGACCAAGAGATAAAACTTTAAAGATGAATTTATCAAGTCACATGACCATTGTAACGCTAAGCACTGAGTTATCTCCTCTTCAAAGTCGACAAGCCCGACCTCAGCGTAAAAACAGTGCACAACGATAGCTGTCGTAACGAAGGACAAAAACCTGTTTGTAAAGAACACTTGCCGAAAAGATCTGTAAACTTTATCTATATTAATTATTGTACAATTATTATTATTTCGCATCATAAATTTGATCACAATTTATTAACTAAAGGTGTGCCGTTGTGTCACTGTTATCTCCCTTTCTATCTTGTCATCCATAATTGTTGGTATACTCGTAATTTGAGTGCAAATATGGCAACCACCCTAAACTAAAGTAAATCCCCTCTCAATGTCAGGGATCGAACCCAACATGGAAGTATCAGGGTGGGCTTGACACTGTCACTCCCACCTGCTGAGGCGCAGGCGCCACTAACTCGGACGGGGACGTGCAGGAAACTTCTTAATGCGGTCTCGTGTGCTTCGAGTTGTCCTCTACTGAAAAAGAATAGCTTTTGAATTTGCCCCTTTAAAAAATAACACGTGGTGATTAAGGCTTTCTTAAGAACATATTTTCTTTTTTTTTAAAAATCTTTGATGCCAGGATATGTAACCATTTACATTTTTTAAAACTTTATATTCTTAAAATTGTTGCTAGTACATTACTGTCCAATCTGTCAAGAGGCAAGGGTGGGTGGATGGGGGGGGGGAAGGGGTAATCGAACAATCGGATCTTTTCCAGATAAGCCCCGCCAAAAAGTTAACCCCCGCCAAAAAGTTAACCCCCGCCACCACCCCCAAAAAAGATTAAAGAGGATATGAAACTTGTACTTTTAGTTTTTATTGAAGAGGTTAGGGTTAGTGTTAGAGTTTAGGGTTAGGGTTAGGGTTAGGGTTACGGTTTAGGTTTAGTGTTACAGTTAGGTTTAGTGTTAGGGTTAGAGGCGGATAAGGAGTTGTTTTTATGGCGTGATGTCTAGACATCAGAAATAGGTCAAGGTTGCGTGCGTGCATTAAATTGGAGCTGGCAAAAAGTGGCTGGGCTTAACTTTTCGCGCGAGCACTTTTTGCATTAGTGGCGGGGCTTATCTGGAAAAGATCCGAACAATCTAGTTATCGTTTTTCTTGTCCTGAAACAGGCGGTACAGCTTGATGAAATGGGCCTCAAGTATAGGCCATATTGCTTGACAAGTGATTCTAAACTATAGGCAATATTGCTTGATGAAGTGGGCCTCAAGTATAGGACATACTGCTTGGTGACATGGCTCTAAACTATAGGCCGTATTGCTTGATAAAGTGGAACTAAACTATAGGCCGTATTGCTTGATGAAGTGGGCCTCAAGTATAGGCCATATTGCTTGACGAAATGGTTGTATGCTATAGGAACTAGCTGATATTGTGTACGAGAGAATGAGAACAAAGGAACAGAGTTTGAGAATTGCGTGCTCTGCATAGAAGGAGTTTTGCAGTGTGGCGTTAATGCCAGCTTGCACATTTTCTCAGGTGAAAAGGACTGTGAACTTGAAGCAGAGCTAGAAGGAATATAGAAGACAGTTGATATTTTACCTTTGAGACAGAACACAGTTGAGAGTTTGATTTGAGAAGACAGTTGAGTTGAGAATTTACTTTTAAGAAAAGATAGTTCAGTAAGACAGTTGAGGATTTGTCTCTGAAAGAAATAATGGAGATTTTGACAGTTGGAGACTTTACTATAGAAAGAAACAGTCTGTGTTGCGAATTTTTTCTTTGGGAGAATGTAGTTTGTTTTTCAATACCAGAGGAAACAGACAGTTGGAGAGACCAGAAGAAACAGTCAGAGAAGGGAGTAAGCTGAATTTATTTCCTTGTGCATCTTTTTTGTTGCCTTCTTGAGTACCCCACGAAGTTACTGGGGTAGTTCAATGCAATGAAGTTCGCTGGGATTCGAACCCCCACCATTTTTTGGCGAGCCATGTGGCCCAATTATGGTGAGAGATGAACCATTCGCAAGGATAGTTGTCCAGGCATGATTCAACCAAAACTATACCACGGATGTTTCGGTCACAATCCACACAGACGTATTGGTGGAGGTGTGACGTCATGGTGTGAGGACACCACTGACGGCGAGAGGGACAGCGATTTTGTCGCTGATGATGACTTGACCTCTGGACATGCAGTCGGCCTTTGGACCACGCTGAGTGCTGATCATGTGACACCAGGAGGGTGTCAGGGGAGAGGCCAGATACGACCGACCCATGAGAGGAGACCTTGTTTCAACCACCCCTCTACTTCAATTGTGTTTTCTTCCATTTTTCTACGCAAACATTCATATAATTTGTTCTACCGTTAATATCACCACTTTGTATCGTCATTGAACTCACCCTACTTGAATTTTTGACGGGTATAGAAATAAAAAACTGTAAGTTAATTCAAAATATTGTAGAAGAAAAACCTGATGGCACCAAATTTGATTATAAATATGCAAAACTAGTTAAGGATTTGTAATTTAATTAATTATTCATTCTTACTCAACTGTGGAGGAGCTAGTCAGCTCCAGGACTTTTGTTGACATTTATTAAGTAATCTTGCATTTACTGATAGCAGTTGATAGCGGAAGTTATCGCCTTGTCATGTATTCTGAACTCGTTGTTTTAATCGTTATTCATTGTTTAGAAGTTATTCCTGTTTATGATGGATGATTTGTAGTCTCTTTATGAGAGAGACGTAAGATAGAGAGAGAGAGAGAGAGAGAGAGAGAGAGAGAGAGAGAGAGAGAGAGAGAGAGAGAGAGACGTAAGATAATAAATTTTATTCACACTCATCAGAAGATAAACTTCTCGTCTGCTATTGTTTTGAGAAGGGTGTGTGTGTGAATGCGGTTGTGTTTGTTTGTTTTTCATCCTGTATTGTTTACATTTTCATTTCATATGCACTCTCACTGCAGACACGTCAGTAAAACGTGACCCTTGCATGCGCAATAAAGAGAGCCAAACAGACATCAATGGTGGTGTGCATGTGGAACTCTGTGACGGTCATCCTAACAGTTCCTACGTTTGTATTGACAACTCACAAAAAGCAGCCAAACCTTTGGTTCGCCGGGCTTGGCTTTCTTGCCCTTAGCATGCCCGTCTTTTTTGTGACAACACCATACAGGCAGGGCTCAAGCAGACATCTCAGAATATGGCTCATGCAGGCATCACATGGTTCAAGCAGACATCAATCACATTGATCAAGCAGACATCTCATGGCTCATGCAGACATCTCAGACCATGGCTCATGCAGGCATCATATGGCTCAAGCAGACATCTCAGAACATGGCTCATGCAGATGCAGGCATCACAGGGCTCAAGCAGACATTTCAGAACATGGCTCATGCAGATGACTTTTTTCACAAACGGGTGATGGTGGTGGTTATGATTACATTTTATGTCGCCACTGGAGCTTTCTTGGATCATTTCATCATAAGACGTTCTCTGATGTATAGTGCTCCAGTAGGACTGGCTCCCCTCACGAGTATTTGGGGAGCGCTGGCGGTGGTGTTGGAGGTTGGTTGGCGCTTGTTTGGTGTTAGCAATTTTTGTTGATTTTTTTCCTCATTTTTTCCCATAGTGCGTCGGGTCGGTGTTTGGCGTGTAAAGTTGAAATTTAGGGGCGTTTCAGAGCCACCTTGTCTGTTTTGTTGCTGTAACACGGGCGCTACAGCAGCAGGTTTGAGACCTACCAGTCTTTGTCCCCATGGATTCTGCCACTCTCGATTTGTGGAATCTGCAGTGCCAGTATTTTTGTCGTGTTGTGATTGTTGAAAGGTTTTCCGTCCTGTGACTGACCGTAGCGGTGGTTGACCATCTCACCGTGTATGTTGTCACAGTTGAGTTGAGGCATGCAAGATTTTATTGTGTCCGCCAAGGGTAGCCGGTCTGGCGAACTGAAGTCTGTGTTGGAAATTGTATGCCACCACCGGAAACTTGTCTGGCGAGTTTAAAATCTACCCGTGGCTCACCACTTGCATCGGAACACCATAGCATGGAAAATCGATTTTCCCCCCCACCCACACACCAGGCATGCCCATTATATTTTGGAAGTGCGCCCATCAAAGAAGCTCCTAACAGCAGGAGGGGACAAATCCTCTGAAAAAGACTATTAAAAATAATTTCTGTTTCCTTACTTGCTTTCAATATCAATAGCAGCTAAATGCCTAAGAGCTGTGTAACAAATCAAGTAAATAACAAAACTGTCATGATAATGCTTTTAAACACTACTATTTTCTAATGTAGAACTGAAAGGATTAGATCTAAAATATAATAAAATGTATGATGGTGGGCTTTGGAAAAAAACAGTCACACACACACAAACACAAACGACAAAATACATAAACACAATAGCATTAGTCATCATATAAATATACATCAATTGAAAATATAAGCTGTCTCCTTCCTAAATATATAAACATCTAATAAGGATAAAAGTATATACTAGAGCAGGGGTCCGCAGAAATTTCCTGCCGGTCCGTGAAAAAGTTATTGCCGCTTAACACTTGATATGCCTGTAATGATATTTTTATAGTGTACTGAACAGTGCTGTCAACTGGGTACCCGGGACCCGTGTACCCTTTTGCCGTGCTAATATCCAGGTAGTAAAACTGTGGATCGGGTTCCCGTGCCTTTGGCGCAGAAATGGGTAATGTAGAGTCCCCAAGGGAAATCGACAGAGGCAAGCCAATCATGCGATAGATGAGAGAACTGAAACTGGTTGTCTCGATTTAGCACACACACACACACACACACACACACACACACACACACACACACACACACACACACACACACACACACACACACACACACACACACACACACACACACACACACACACACACACACCACCGGTCACATTCGCATCCCGTTTGTAGATGGCGGGCCTGCTAAATCGTGCCGGCCTTGGCAGCCGCTGTACCTAGATCTAATTATGGACGACATGGATAGCTGTACCTAGATCTAATTATGGACGACATGGATCACCTTAGCTCGCACCGTTTCATGTGCTCGTTAATACGTGTAGCATGTTAATAAAACTTCAGTAAACAAACTTGTCATTATTTTAACCTTTTAATATGGGTAAGACATCGTCTTCACGCCCAATCGATTGGATACTGACAGTGCGAAATGCAATCTGTGCCATGAAATTCTGTCGGCGAAGGGCGATTTAACTTGATGTCCTATTTTTAAATACGTTATTGTTGTTGACATTTCATTTAGTTTTAGTTTAGTTTATGTAATGATTGATCATATTAAAATTAAAGTTTGTGTTATACGTATAAAGATCATAATTAATAGTAAGTCACTAGATGCATACCATTGGCTACTGTGTGAAATAGAGCGCATGCTTAATGGTTAAATAGCTTTGTGTAGAGATCACCAGTTGCGATGGAGATTATGTTAATTTTCAAGCGGGTACCCGTTCAAAATTTAGATGGGTACCCGGGCAGCATTTTAGAAAAAAATTGACATCCCTACTGAAGATAAATATTTTAGGAAAGAATTTCTTTGTTGCCTTGGCTAACCTGGATGGACCACTAGTTCAGAGATATTTAGTACTCTTGATGAGTATTTGCAAGCGCTGCGCTTAGACAAAAGCAAATGCGTCGGAGCGTGCAGGGACGTTGCTGCAAGCATGACTTGACATCGCTCAGATATAGTTGCGAAAACAAAGGACGTTGCTTATCCAGAAATATTATCCCTCACTTTATGATCCACCAGGAGCCTAGCTGCAAAGAAGCTTTCTAGAAATTAAACACTGTGATAAATGATGCGGTGAAGATCATAAATGAAATTCGTAGTCAAGAACTCCAACAGTGACAGAAACAGGGGAAGTCACTCTCCCACAATAATATTTAATATACTTTTTATACCTTAAAAAAATTGTACTTGAACTTTGAAAAAAAATATATACACATGATCAAGTGTTTGCATGGAGCACGGCTATTTGTATCTCTGCGTGGAGAGAGAGAGAGAGAGAGAGAGAGAGAGAGAGAGAGAGAGAGAGAGAGAGAGAGAGAGAGAGAGAGAGAGAGATCGCAGAGAGAGATCTGTGTGTTTGACATTGACAAGTTGTTGTGTCACATTTTAAGTTCATATTGTAGAATTACTATGTATTTATTCTGGACGGGATCGATACAGTGATAGTCAAATCTTTACAGAATTTGTTTGCTATGCATTATACTTTGTTCATATTTATTAAATATTGATTGCAATAATACCTTGCCTTAAACGCAATCTTGTGAATGATGTAGGAATGAGTAGGAAAGGGGTGAGCCAGGTGTCTGAGGAGATGAATGTAAATTTACTAACACAATATATTGAAAATTTTTTTCCACGCGGATGTTTATTATTAGTAAGATTTTAGTTAGCCTATACTCGTAATTGTAGCAGGCATCTTGTTAATAATATAATATTATAGACAGACTACGCCCTGGACAGCAGTTGTTCTTAGTAAATTTACTCTATAAATTTATAGAAATGACATGATTAGCGGAGGTCATCCCGCAACCAAATAGAGTTATAATTTAGTTTTTACAAATATTTTATTCATTATCCCTCTCTGGTTTGTGTCTTACTTTGCTCATCGAGTTAAAGTTAGAATCCCACCGGATATCCGCAGGGTTTGACGTCACAAATATTAACCACCTGAGTCTATGGGATTTATCTATAATCCCTAAAATACACTACATACTGTTTATACAGATCATTTACTAAACTCCATTATGTTGAAAACATTCTATACACTCTGATTGATGCAGGACATCTTGTATTTTTCAAAATCAAAGTACATTTGCACAATTTTAATGATAAAATAACCACTTGACATCGATCCTGATGAGTATGGAAAGGTAATATACAAAAACTAACAAAGTATCAGTAAGACACTAAAATTGGAGAAAATACTTGTATAATTGAAAGTGGTTTATTCTGAACATGAGTGAATGTTGGCAACACTAATACAAAGTTAGCTCTCACAGTAATTGTTTCGTAAATAATACTAATTAAAACCTCTTCGGTGGAGGTAACTCTATAAGCTTCAATGCACAATTTAACAAGATTTACATTGTAGAGAAAAAGACTAGATCGATTCCGTTTTTCAAGTTCCGACAAATACTGTAATTATAATGTACTTATAATTTTAAACAATTTCCCCAAATCTTTCATACATAGGCCCCTATAGCTAGAATTCTTAAATGGAGTAAAATATTCAACAACGCAAGGCCGTCGCTTTACATGTTGTACACTTCATTGATATTTATTATCTGAAGTGATAGGTCTGAGGATCTGTTCCCTTGTTACAGATTCTTAACAGTGGGTATTAAAAATATCGAAAACGGTCGACACCGAACGCGTAGTTACCATAGAGATATAGACGCTACAATGCGATGAGATTTTCAATATGGCGGACGACTTGTCGACAGTGTTTTGCCCTTGTGTCCTCTCCATATATTGAGCTCAGTGCAATTTTTACCATTAGTAGTAGTAGTACCGATAACTTCATACCCTACAGGAATTGCGTTAAAACTTTTCATCTTGGCGATGTTCTCGGTTTTTGGTGGATTCATATGGGGCCTTCCTCTCTTCTCTTGTATTCTGAGAGGGTGGTGGTGGGTTATGGTGTTCCGTTTGGCTGTCGTCTGTTGCTTTTTTATGTCTGCTCCTTGTTGCGACTGTTGGTGTTCCCTTTTTTTTTCCTCTTAGGGTCTTTTCATAGCCATCGGTGCGTGCTGGTGTATATACCACAGGCACTAGCCCAGCAAGTTTGAGACTCACCAGGCTTGGTTCCGCGGGTTCCGCCGCTCTCTCTGTGTATGGTGTTTAGTCGAGTTGAGGCTTTCAGAGTGAAGAAAGTTTGAAGTTTTGAAGTAGGTGCTATGGTGTTGTTTTTTGTGCTTGTTTCTGCCATCGGGTGCCGATCTGGCGAAGTGTAAAAAATCGTCTGTAGTCTGTGGTTGAAGTCGGTGCTATGTTGTTTTTTATGCTTGTTTCTGCCATCGGGTACCAATCTGGCGAAGTGTAGAAGTGTAGAAAGTCGTCTGTAGTCTGTAGTTGGTGGTGACTGTTGAGCTGGCGGTTTTATTCCGTGCTGACATGTTGTTTAATCTTGTTGGTGTCTGTCTGTACTCGCTTGTAGGCCGCCGCCATCGTCGGGGAACCGAGCCGTGAAGAAGCTTGCCAGGAGCGAGCACACGAGGCGTGCGAGCGTGTTGTGATGTGTGCTGATGATGTTTTTTTTTTTTGTTGGAATTTTTACCATGACTTGCTTGCTTTTTTATTGGGGACGTTTTATGCCTTGGGCCAACTGATGATTTGGAGAAGCGCTTCTGGGCCGATTTCGCAATACGAGACAGTGACTTTCGTGTCTTATGCTCTAAGGCTAGTCTAAGGGGAGGTAACTCTCAAAATGCCTGTGTGTCGAATGCTAAATGTGAGAAGTAGAACGTTTCTTTCGTACTTAGTATTTCAGGCACGCAGTCATGCGTATTCTACACACAAAGGTAGGTTGTAGTGAAGTGTGCATTAGCTTGAATATAATATCAGTGTGGAAGAAAGACTTCAATCAGACTTCTGTCGGAGCCTAGAGTCGTCTGCTTGTAGATTAACACAATCTAAAGGACAAACTTATCAAGTTAATCTAAAAACAAACTACTCTATAATAAGGGACCTTCCATTTAATACATACTCAGAAATAAGTAATTTCGACACCATTCTTCCCTCCCTACAAACAAAATACTCCCGAGTCTCATTCAGTGCATTTGCAAAAATAAGCAATTCCAACACCACACCTCCACCTCTTTTGCTGATGTGAATTTTTTTTTTTTTACTCCTTCCCATGCTAGTCATCCACCCCCCCCAAGTTTTTATAGTAATTGATTGAACAATTTCGTTTATAAAAAGAATAAATTTTAAAAAGAAAACTTTGTATTAATGTTTGAATATTCATTCTTATTACTAATGAGCATATTAAGATGCTAATTGTTACTATTAGTGCCCGGCTGTAATCAACACATATTATACAGATTCATTGTTTTTGATGGTAATAATGTTGAAATATTGATAACTAGACAGTCACAAAAAAATATAGACCAAAACAAATTTGTAAAAAATGTATCAGTTCCTGGTCCTCGACACATTTTTCTAAACCTTCTTTCCTCTGTAACATACTTTCTCTTTATAAGATTAAAAGAAGACTTTAAAATTATTAAAAGTTATTCAGCTCAAGATGGGCATATTAAGGGTGTATGGGATGATCTACCCTGGTGATAACCAAGCATAATATATTTTTTCTGTTTGGGTGTGTCAAGGGAAGTATCTGCTCTGATGCCCAAAAATTTGTTTCAGGTACCCAATACTTAAGCACACCCTGAGTTAAAGAGATTTTGTATCTGCCATTTTATTGTTTTACCCACCCCTGTTAAAAAAAAAGTTAAGATTTAACATATGACTGAAAAAAGTTATTCAGCTCAAGATGGGCATACAAAGGATGTGTGGGATGATCTACCCTGGTGATAGCCAAGCATAATATATTTTTTCTGTTTGGGTGTTTTAAGGGAAGGATCTGCTCTAGATACCCCAAAATTTGTTCCAAGTACTCAATACTTAAGCACACCCTGAGTTAAAGAATTTTGTATCTGCCATTTTATTGTTTTACCCACTCCTGTTAAAAAAAAATTAAGATTTAACATATGACTGAAATAAAGTATTATAGGAATATATTCATTAATGTATAATAATTTTAATGCTGCTGATTAGTGAAGTGGTGCAGCATTATTCCACTAAACCAGTGGTTAATAGTGAATATTTTCTTCAAATAACAGCCAAGTGCTTTAATAGATAATAATGGAGGAGAATGCCATAGTTTCTTTCAATTTATACAAAAGCAGAGGAAATTAGAAATTTACAATTAATGCTAATAGCAGTACCATAGTGTATCTTGTAAAAGTAGTTTATGATTATAAAAAACACCAAAACAACTGCACACAACACTTTTGAATGTCATTTTAAAAATGCTCTTTAATAGATTTTATTGTTTTTTTCTGATAAAAATATATAATACCTGAAAAAAGCATACAGTATAATGGAAAAAACAACTAATAAATGTTCCCTAAATTTGGAAAATTAGAAACATAAAACAAATAGATTTGAAACTCATAAAAGTTTATATATTGTTTAAAGCCAATTTAAAATATCTCTTCTATTTGAATACAGTGGATAAGGCTAAATAACTGTTTACATTTACACCAGCACCTATGACAAACCTGGGCGACTCTCATTGCCTAGTTCAAAATTTACTTTTTCCATTTAGACTATTCCACCCCCCATTTTCTGTGACAGTTTTAAGAAATTGCTTCTAAACAAAATCTTAAAGAGTGAAAATTAAATTTATATTATTTTATTTGTAAATCTTATATGTTGCCTTGATCTAGAAGGAAAATCAAATCCCTGCCCCCAAAATTTTAAAATAATATAGTGATACCTATTTATAGTAGGTTTGTTTATAATGCATTTTTCCCCTTTCATCTTACAGTATTTCCCCACCCCACCCCCACTCCTCAACACATAATCTCTTATGGTACTTTATTAATTTACTGCACATTTCTTATGAGTGAAAACATATTATGTACCAACTTTGAGTTGATAATCAGGACAACATATAATATGCTTGCTAATTTTTCAGTTGACTGTTTATAAAGAAATATATTAGTTTATTTTGGAAGGTAAGATAGTAAGAATACTATCTTGAAAATATTTTACTTAAAAGTTGCTAAGATTTCTTTTTAAAGTAGCAGTTTAACTTGGTACCTTTAATTATAGTTGAACAATTATAAACCTAATAATATTATTTCAATTATAGACTTTATATAATAGACACTGTTATTTGATTTTCTATGAAATATATTTGAGATTAAAGAAAGGCAGCAGTCTTGAACCAGAGATAAGCCAATAACAGTTGCTGTTCATTTTCCATCCTGTTTATATTTTAAAAAATTAATAAAAGCTATATTTTTAAAAAGGAATTACTCCCAGCACTTGGCACTAATATTTGACTTGATATAAAAAAAACACATCTGAGATTAAAAACAAGAGAAAAGTTTTGAATCAAGAGTTAAGCAACAAATAACAGTTCCTTGGCTGTGTGATATAAAAATAATCCACTTTTCTGTTACAATAGATTGTTTATCAATTCCCCTTTCCTCAACAAAAACATTTATTCAGGAGCCTATTCAATATATAGACATGTATATATATATATATATATATATATGTACTTTGTCTATACTTGTATTGGTTGTAAAGAATACTTAGCTAAATATTCTTGAGTACATTGAGATTAATTTTGCTGTTTCAAGTACTTAATAGCATGTTTGCATGTATTGTAAGTTTTATATTTGAAGTTTGCCGGAACCATAATATGAGGTGAATGTAACATAATTTGTTAATTAGAATTGTGCGGTTATAATAAATGCATACTTTGTATATTTGTTAAGGGGAATCACTTGAGCATCTTAGCAAGAGAAAGTATTGGAAGGAAAAGTACTGTGACACTGGAATTGGAAACAAGTCATTTGATTGGTTCGTGCCACCTGAAGCCTTTCCAGGCATAATAGAGTTTGCTTTTAGCACAGCAGTTAATAAGCAACCTACAACCTGCAATTATCCAGAACAGGATGTCCAAGCTAAGCTGGACAAAACATTCCAAAAGCAGCAAAGTGTACAGTTGCCATGTCACCATGTTCTTGATCTGGGATGTGGCCGATCACAGCTTCCCTTGAATTTGTACCTGTGGAAACATTTTCCTTTAGCTGTCATTTGCTTGGATTATGTACAAGAAGCTGTTGACTACCAGCTCCATTCTCTTCAGACTGTGACACCTGGCTGTCAGAATAGCTTCATGTATGGAGCATGTGCTGATGCTTGTCAACTACCATTCCGAAATGACTGTTTTGACCTTGTTATGGACAAAGGTACAATGGATGCCTTGCTAAAAAACACCCAGGAGGGGGCACTTAGTGCAAAACAGATGTTGTTTGAAGCTTATCGTGTATTGAACAAGGGTGGTGGTTTTGTACAACTGACAGATGAAGATCCTGATTCTCGTCTTCCGTTCCTTGAAAGTATTTCACCAGATTTATGTCAGTGGAACTTCTTCGTTCTCACTGGACACTGGGATGATTCACAAGAAAATTTTTTATATTATTTCACAAAATAAATTATTGATGATAACAATGTATATTAAAAATCTTTGTTTGGTGGATAGAGTTATTAATAATAAAAGAAATTGGGTGGAGAATTGTACAAACAGATTGTACATATAAGACTGCAGTAAAATTGTTTATGTACTTGTAATAATACATTCATATGTGCGTGCGTGCGTGCCTGCCTGCCTGCCTGCCTGCCTGCCTGCCTGCCTGTCTGTCTGTCTGTCTGTCTGTCTATCTATCTATCTATCTATCTATCTATCTATGCAAGTATCCATGACTTTTTTACTGTCAGAGCTTATCTGTCAAAAGTCTAGTCTCAACAGCAAGAGGTACCACTGTGCCATACTGTTGCACCCCATCACATAATGTATGGAAGGTTCAAGCATGCATGCACAAATACTGACATTTTGGATCAACAGCTTCCCTCAGGATTACAATAATAAAAGTTAAGTGATGAGTTATTGCCAAATTGGAGTTTATTGCAAATTTTAGATATCTATCCAACAACAGTCTATCAACACTCAGCTTAGTGCTCTCCTTAACGACACTTTTAAAAACTTTAGCACTTTTTCTCGAGCTTGGTTGATTACATTTTTCAGTTTCTTCGTTTTAAGTAATCTTTCAAACTTTTGGGCTTTCTGTTGAAGCTGCTTCAATGCTAATTTACACGTTTTGTGTCGTTTTGATGACTTGTCTTGTAAGAATTTGTTCTCGTACTTCTTCAAAACCAGTTGCAAATCTCTGACAGTTGAAGCAGTGTTTGCTCGTTTCCTTAATGCTTTGTGAAATCGTTTTCTTATACCTTAAAAAGAAAAAGAAAGTAAAATTAAGATATTTATTTATTAAATTGTGTTCAGTAATACCATATTTATGTAATACTCTAACAAAAGTGAACATGTGCCATTTTTGTGATCATATATTCCTTTAATCTTTTTTTATTTGAATAAGTAAAGATTCTTGGTGAAAACATAATAATAGCTTCTAATATGTAAAACATTTACTGTACTAAATACTTCACTTTTAAAAATATTATATAAATGTATATAAATATAAATGCGTGTTTATTATAAAAGTATAAATACTTTTGAAAAAAAGAGAACTATTATAAATTTAAAATGTGACTACTGGCTATTTCCATTAAAGTCATAAATTCATCAGAATTAAATTTTCTTTCTTAAAAAAAATCTCTGTGAACAGTTGTTATTTAAACAGTCATTTATTTCAATGTTGAATTGTCACTAAAAGTTCAATTGGGAGAGAGTTTTCTCCTGCAAATGAAAAATTACTAGACAAGAATGATAATGATTGAACTATAAAGTTGTGTCAAGTTACCTAAGTGTGGATACCATACACAAAAGGGAAATGAGATAGATAAAGCTTTTTATTTCGACTGAATATGTCAAGAATGAACTTGACAAAAATGGCTTAATAATTAATAATTATTTTAAAAGAGTTATTTATGAAAAATCATAGGTTAAAGTTTTCATTGTATATTAGGAATTTGACAAAACAGACAAAACTGTTTAAAAGCATTCTTACAGGATTCTTATTTTTCTTGACACACAAAAGTTCATAATTTTCACCAGACCTTGTGAATTTTTTTAAAACTACAGTCATATGCATATTCTGCACTTGATTATTTTTCCCCCTATAGAAAGGGGAAGAAAATTCACAATGATTGTTATTATAATATCAAAGCCAGTGTTACAGCCTCAAAAGTGAATCATGCCCACTACAAAACAAGCCTGCATGTTAGGCCGAACAATTTTCTACCAACAAAAGATGAACTTCTATACCCACACTAGTATCAGAAAACTTAAGCCCCCCCAAAAAAATTACCATGTCACTTAAAACTTTTAATGAACTGGAAGTTCACAATCAGGTCAGGAGTTTAGTAAATTTCTTTAAATGACAGACACCGCTTTCAGTGAACAAGGCAGCACTGCTAACAGTGATAAAAATAGTAAAGTTTGAGGCTACAGATTAAGGTTTGTATGAAGCAATTAAAGAATAATTATTGTCAGAAATAATGAGAAAATAAAGAATGATTCTTCAATTAAATAAATAACTACTCTTAAGTGTTATACTTGCATCATAAGTATCAGATATTTTTACTCTTACATTATATCTAATTAAATAATATAAGAACACATCAATACAAACAAATCTAATTTTGATATGAAACTATTACTTAATTTATTATGAAATTGTCTGCAAAATAAATTATTTTCTGATAACTTTTCTGTTATTTTCTGAGGAAAGGAGTGATGTGCAGGACAAAATAATATACAATAAATGCTGAATTTTGATTATTTAAAAAAAATCAAAGTTGTAGTTTCACTCTCAAAACTAAAATTAAATACAATACATGCAAGCATGATTACAGTGATGAATGGTACCTGCACACTGTATGAGAAGCAATTCTTGTCATTTATATTACAGAAAAACTCCAGCAAGAAAGGAGTTGTGTGAACAACAGCACATCTTTAATAAACTATTCCCTTATGGTGATAAATGGATTTACAAATCTTGGGTGCAAGGACTTTGCTGATTTAAATAATAATTATTTATTGTCTGTAAAATTGATTTAAAGAGCACCAACAGCAGACCTATTAAAATAAGCTAAACGCTTAATTTAACGCAGCAGTTACTAATCAAGTTTGCATTTATGGCAGAACATTAAAAGTGCACATATGATGTAACATTGAGCAGGGAAGAAAACATTTAATTCCTTTGGAACAAAATAATTAATAATAAAGTACACTGAAATACCTGATCACAAATGTAGGTGGGTGTTTGTGTGAATCAGAATGCCAAATCACTCTTAGTATGTACAACAGATAGTTTATTAAAAAAATAATACAATGCAGATAGTTTCTTTTAAAAAATAATACAATGCATATTCATTATACAATGACTGATTTTAGACCTAATTAACAGATCTGGTATGAACTGACAAAGAAAATCAACAACTGAAATGAACAAAACTGAAGCTAAAGTGGCAAGGATTTGAAAACAAAATATTACCTCCCTGGAGTAATTATCTTTTTGTATAGTCAGTTATCTAGAATCTCATAATTTTTGCTATTTTAGCAGCCAAACTATTTTAATAGTTGTACACAAACTATATGTATTTGGAAAGCCTATAATATGTCCTAACTGAATTTATAATATCATATAGAGAAAAAAGTGCTATTACCATAACAACCAAACATCTGAACTAAAAAAATATTTTTGTTGTATTCAACCATATGAATATATTGATACAACTAATTTTATATTTCAAATCAACAAACAAAAATGAAACAAATTACATTAATTTGGAACCTATATGCTGTTTGATATCATAATAGAGAATAAAATAATATTACCATGGCAGTAAAAATCTAAATAAACAATGTAATTTGTTCAAATTTAAAATCAGATTGTAGTTTCATGTTTCAAATCTACTAATGTAAATTAAATTAATTAATATAAATCAATCTGGAACATTCTATATTAGCTGTATTTATGTAATATAGTATATATGAAGCTGTTTATATTTGAAAAACAGTTGAATAAGCCATTTGAAAAAAGGTTTCATTGAATATTCTAGGCTGATAATGGGTTGTTAGATATAAATAATCTTTTAAATAATTATGTAAAATTGGATTAGTATGCATAATGTAAATATTAGTGGTAAGACCTGAAAAAATATAAATATATATATACAAAAATAAATAAAACTGTCATGCTGTTACAGTGTTAGAGTACATAACGATGCTTGCTATGGTATTTATTTATTTACAAATCTGAATTGACTATTTCTAAACATATTATTTTCAAAATCACTGAAATTTAAAGAAATACCTGAAATTAATATATAGCATCAACATTTGCTACTAATATGTAATAATGAAACTAGTTCCTGTCTTCTGTAACATTCAGGGCTATGAGTAGTCTGGCATGTGTGTATGTGTGAGTGCATATGGACATGTGAAATGCAAAATGGACAGACCAACAAAGAAACGACCGTGTTCACTCACTTTCAAAAAGCCAAAGACAGAAACTTTTGTTTAAAACTTGTACATACATACAAACGCAATCACACATACATGTGTGTGCGGTAGACAATCCTTTCAAAACATGACATAAATAGTTATTGCACTCTGTGACCATTAAATAAATAAAATAATAATTTTAAAAGGAGATAATTTTGATGAGTTATATACCTTCCCGTGACAATGGTTAGGTATTACTTTTGCAATGCCTCTCTGAGAGATCAAACCATTTTCTTTTAGAATTCTTTTACTTCTTTTATCTCTTTCTCTTTCTGTCTTTCTGATCATATTCTCTTTCTTCCCTTGTTCTGAATCTATTATCTCCTCCATTTCCTGCTTGAAATCAGTTATGTCTTCCCTCTCCCACATCTCTCTATTAACATTTTTATTCTCCCTTCCATCTTTTCACTCTTTCTGCCCTTTCCTTATGTGATGTCTGTGTCTGTCTGTCTATCTGTCTTCTCATGTCCTCCCTTTTCATTTCCTGTTTTCTTTCTCCCGAACATTCTTCCTTTCCTAATTCCTATCTCTTTCATTTAATTTTCTTTCATTCTTTCATCCAATTTTTTTCTATATTTTTCTTTTCTTACTCGGTTTCTTTCCCTTCATATCTATTTTTTTCTTGCTCTCCTTTTCTCTCTTTTTACCTCTCACATTCTCTTTTTTTTCTCTCTTTTCTGTGTTTCTCTCTTTGCAACAAAAATGCTAGTTCTCACAGGCACAAAGGCTGGTAAATCTGTTGGTCTTATGCACATGCTTTAAATACCCCCCAAAAATAAAAAAAAATAAAAACAATCTATGCTATGGTATTGAATCATAACAGAAGCTGGCAGAGATGACTCAGAAGAAAGCTAGATACTGCACACACCAAATTTGAAACCAAATTTCAATTTACCTTTAAAATAAAAAATGTTATACTAACACTTAAGATTTCCATGACATTTACATATAAAAAAAAACCCATGTTTTCGCATTCTGTATTATGGTTCTCACCTGGTTAAAAAAAAAAATTACTATAAATAATTTTACTTTCAGCAACATTTACGCAAGTGAAGCTGCAAGCAAATATCTTATAAAATAATATAATAATATACTATCCCCCTTTCTTTAAAAATTCTTGTGTGAAAAAATATTTAAGTATGTCACACAAGTCTTTCAAGGCATAACATTGACAAAGTAACACTGGTCTGAACATTTTCCACAGAATGACGTGAAAGAGTTAAATGAAAAGTATATTATTTATTGAAAATAAAAAACAATTGTCACTATCAGGGGTATGGTCTGACTATCAGTAGTGTGATGTGACTATCAGTAGTATGATATGACTATCAGCAGAATGGTGCAGCTAGCAGTAGGAGAACGAACAGTGACACTTAAGACACACTGCTAATCTTGCTGAAACTGAAACTACATACAACATACAGAAAAAGCAAGACAGTATTATGCTGTTAAGATTTCTCAATGCTTCAAAAAGTAAGAAATCCACTTACATATTTTGTGATTTTCTGAGATTTCCTCATCATCTTCAGGTTTATTTTCTGGGAAGGGTTGCTCCTCTTCAACATCACTGATGGTGACTGGTTCTGTGGTACATGAATGAAAATCAATATGAAAAATAATTCAAGGAAACTTCACATTTGACTGTGGCAAAAAGTATTGTTCCTGTGTATTCTCCATTCTTATAATACAAAAATGTTGAAGTACATGCGTACTAAGATAATTTAATTGCTTGGCATGAAATGGTCTGTGCCATACATCTTGCTATATACCCAGATTTGGAAGACTCTTTATTTTTAAAGTTGAGTGGAAACTGTATATGCCTATTAGATTTTGTAATTATGAACAAGGTCAAGGCTAAATGATTTAATTTGTAAGTGGAAAAAAATAAGTTTGTTAAAAATCTAGATGTATGACTGGAGAAAAAAAAACTGAATTAAATAATAATACATTTAGTGCATATATTTGTTAAAAATCTAGATTTGGATGTCTTAAATAATGTCCACCGCCTCTTTAACTGTTAGAAGAGAATAATTTGATAAATACTTGTTATTAACAGGAATATTAATAATTTAAATTTTGACTAGTGAAATATTTGCTCAAGAATGCTCTTTCTTGAACAAACTGTTGTAATTAATTCCTAAAGCATTTTGTTCTGCTGAATATATGGGCAGGGGATTACATAAATCTTCTACTGCAGCCAATAGTAACAGCAAATTAAACTTTATATTTTGCATGAAGTACAAGTATTATTTTAATTTTGAAGAAACAAGTTGCTATAGGATTAATACATAATTTAAAAGAAAGGTCATCTGAAAAATCTAGTAATAATAACACATTAAGAAAAAACAATATTTGTTATGGCTGCATATGCAATTAATACAGTTGAAATGTATGTAATGCAAGTGAAATGTATGTTAAGCAATTGAAATGTATATTTTGTAGGGGTGAGGGGTGAGGGGTGCGGGGCGTGTTTTTCTTGGTGAGTGTTGTTGGTCAGTGTTATCTTATTGTCTTCTGCACACATCACCATTTGTACAAATTTACCAAATGAGGCAAGCAAGTTCTTTGTAATAGTGATCGTTTTATTTTTTTTATAAAACACCTGTCTCTGAACCATGGGAACCAGGGAAGCCAAACAAGTAAATGATAAACCGCAGATCTGGTGTACACAGCTAAAATTGCTCACATGACCATGGCATAATGCACAATACATTGAATGTATACGTTTAATAATGCATACAAGTCCTACACTTACACTAATATAATAAAAATATAATCTCTTCCTTTAACCTCTAGTTAATAAAAGTCCTTCACCTGCTCTGAGCATATCTCTTCTTCTATTGGTACAATATCTTAACTCTTAAGTTTGTTCACAACCTAACTGTAACTGACAATCCTAGGGACCATGGTCTCCTGTGTCCTCCCTACACATTTTGTCCTACATTGTTCTCTCATGTCTAACTCAATCTTTCTCTACTGGCAGCCCCAAGGCCCAGGGTCTCAATTGATTCCTTATATGATTGGTCCTTAGTCTCTCTTCTGCCTTTCTCTACTGGGAGCTCTAGGGCCCAGGGTCTCTTTTAATTCCCTACATGGTTGGCCCTTTGTCTCTCTCATCCATCTTGTCTGTCTTGCCTCTGTCACAGAGTTCTGACCCCCACTATTTAAAGGTATACAGCCTGGGAAATTTTGGAAATGTGTAAGTGAAAACCAAGGGCAGGCCACTCAGTTTGGATGCCTGATCAACACCTTCAATCACACCTTCATGCACCAGTCATTGGGTTATTAATTACTGTCGCTTGCCCGTACAATACATATACAGACACTTGCACACGGGCAGGAAATGAACAAGTAAGCAAAACTTTAAACTCATAGTAACAGGGTTACATATGTGAAGCAGTTAAATTGTATGTGATGCAGTGAAATGTAAGTAATGCACTTGAAATGTAAAATGTAAATGAAGTTGAAATGTCTGGTTTAAAATTTTGTACCTCCTAAATCTTCGTCTTTCAAGGACTCATGGTACAGAGAATCTAATTCCTTGGGCAAACCCTGCTTCATTTCATCCTCTTCCTCCAAGTCAAGATTTGAGGAAGTTTGCTGATATCTGTTTATCAGTAAAGTCCAGTCGTCCATATCCACATCCCTGTGAAATAAGAAAGATTTTGCAATTTTAATTTTTTTACTATTTTCTATCATAACCCCCACTCACCCACAGTGAAAGACTTATTGATGGTGTCAGATGTACAAGAGAATATCTTGATATAAGGAAACATAGCAACAAATGAAACTAAAGTTAAGTGAGTTGTTTGGTGACAGTGAGACATTTATTTGATATAGGTCTTTAAGTCAAACAGTTTTCAATTGAAAACAAATCCTCCATCTCTAGCTCATTGGTGTTGGGAGGAAAAGAGATAAGAAATTACTGAAAAATGCTTTTAAAAAGAAAATAATAAAACACAACTGAAACAGAGAATCAGTTGGTTCTTTTTTTTTTAGCTGCTGATTTGTTGGTTTGCTGTAGTTTTAAAATTTAAAAAAATAATTTTAACTGAAATAATTATATTAAGAGTCATGTTAAAGAATACATCAACATTAAATTATATGCATGCAATTCTTCTAAACATTTCAAGCATGTATCATTTGTATAAGTGAAACTGCAAGAGTATCTTCCCCACTTAATCCTCTGTAAGATAACTCCTCCCATACCCACATTATATATAACCTTGCTACAGTGTCCAATTTCTTGGGATCTATTTTGTGCAGTAGATAACTGTCAGCAGCTGATTTATTATTTTATAATTTAATGTGCCTTACTATAATTCAGAAGTCCAGTATCAATATGACAAGCTAAAGCATTTAGTTTACTGCTGTTTAAAGACAACTTTAAGGTAGGATTGTAATCTCTATACATATTTTTAAAATGTAGAGCTTGAGTTAGTGAAACCAACTGCTCTAGAATGATCTTAAAACAAAATACCTGTAAAACAAACTAACAAACAAACGAAAAAAATCAAAGAAACATAATTTGGGATGTCACTCTAGATGATATTTATGAAAATATTTAATGAATAATTTATTCAATTCTTAAATGGAGAGAAAATTAGTCAAAGATGAAACAAAAAGTAATAAATCAGCCTGAACAAAAAGAAAACAGGTTAATGACTTATTAGCACTGATGTACTGTAATCTACACACACACATTTTCACAAAGCTAAGGCTGGCTAAATGCCAAGACAATACATGTTAATGTTCACTTTTACTGCCTAACCTTGCTGTTTGCTGCACTTGTTCGCTAAGCACTCCAAGAGATTCCAGCCATTTGGTTAGGTTTTCTGGGAGTTCTTGACTGTCAGGCAGCTGTAAACATTTAGCAAATTGCATAGATTATTAACAGATATGAGCACTGATCAAACAGCAGGCATCTTAGACTATATATCAACACATAAGAGGAGACTATCTTCATGCTAGTCATCCTACAATGAGTTTAAAAAATTATTATGGAGATAGTTACAGTACTTGATTATGTAAAGTTGTGTTAGTGTTTTTTTCCTCCTATGAATGATGCCACATTCTTATAGAAGGCCAAACTAGATGAAATTGCTTAAATTTTATGGGTGCTAAAAAAATCTGGGCCACAATGCTGTTCATGTTACATGGCATCTCTGAAAACTTGTTGAAGCCATGATGGCAAAGTTTGATTTTAAATATTTTTTGCATGCAGGGAAATGTGCAGAAAATGTCTTGACTTATTGAACCTAAATACTGATAATATACAGTTTACACACATCTGGTTGTATGATGGAAAAAGTACTTGTAAGTGATTTTTAAAAAGTTATATCCATAATTTGCTAATAAGTCACTTCCCTTGATCTTGATAGAAATTATATCTATCTTATCCCTGGCCAAAGGGAGCTAATAATAATGTGATGCTGGAGATATGTCCAAAAGAAAATCATGTGGGGTAACTACAATTTAGACATGATAAAAAAAAAAATTAAAAAAGCAATCAAGCATTATAATTTATATACTCAATGCTTATTATATGTTAATTCCCTGTCTTGTTCAGAATGACAACAGGGAAATTTGTATAGCATATGTTACAAAGAAGTCAAAATGAATGCTGTGCCAAATAAAGGGCAGACTGAAGTCTACAAAGTTGAAAATATTACCCACCCAGTTGACTTGTGTAAAAGCCAGAATCTGTCTGACAGGCCACAGCTTGCTATACCAACTCTGGAATTGGACACTCATTGATTGGCAACAGGTCCTTTGATACAAAACATAATATGTATTATTCACATAATAATTTATTATTTATTTATATTTATTATAAAATATTTATCTACAAAGTGCTTCCACCTCAAATTTTCCATTACAAAATCATTCTGAACTATACAAACCATTATATTAAGGAAAGTAAAAGGCATATACTCCTACATATATTCCTACAACTCACCAGAGTCTACTCAAAAGAGCCAGGAAAACCATTGATGCTGGAATCAGATTGCCAGTAGACAACTGTTTGTAGACCAGACTGTTTAGTTAAAGAATTAAGTACTCTTTTCTTTCCTGCCCCCCCTCACATGCACGTGCACACGCACATGCACACACACACACTCCTATGTCTTATACTATGCATACACATATTTTGTTTTACGGGGGGAAAAACATTCAGTGCTGCAGCAACATGCAATTGGTCATTTTACCATTTGCCATCAAGTAACAAATTCAAATCATATTAACCAGAAGATTATCAGATTTATCTGCCCTTACCTCAGCATGAGCTTAACAAATGAATGAACATTTGAAAATAGAAAGTAAGCAAATGAAAAAAAGTTTAATTTTTGTGCATATAATAACATTTCTGCATAATACCATCCTCTATAATAATAGTTTTCTGAAACATAATTTTCTAAATATAAAGAGTGGGGCAATAATATTATTTTAGTGACACATCTTCTTTATTAAATAATGATCACTGTCTAGCAACTGCATTTAACAGACAAGATTAATTAATTTCTTTGTCATTCAAAGTTATTCATAAATCTAACTAAATACATTTCAGTAAATATAAAATAATAAGAATTATGATTTTGAATATAAGGATGTAATGTGTATTTTCTTCAGAATTTTAACACTCTCCTGGTGAGGTAAAAATTAAGAAGCATATTTATTAACTGCAGTCACTTAAAATTATGATGAATCATAAAATAAGCAGATGAACTGATGAATATGGCCAACTCATTAAAACTACTCAATAAAATAAAATCATATCTTTTTAAAGTAAAAGAAAAATCAAATGATAAATATTTAATTCTTCTGTGACCAGTCTTACTGCACGAGTGACAGTGATTAAATCAGGCTACAGAAGACTGAGATACAGCTTTGCTATGCTTGTTACTGGAGATGTTAGAAGACTGAGATGCAGCTTAACTATCTTGTTACTGGGGATATCAGAATATAAGATACAGCTTAACTATGCTTATTACTAGGGATATTAGAAGATAAGATACAGCTTAACTATGCTTGCTACTGGGGATGTTAGAAGACTGAGATATGGCTTAACTATGCTTGTTCCTGGGGATATTAGAAGACTATGATACAACTTATCTATGCTTGTTACTGGGGATATCTGGAAGATAAGATACAGCGTTTAGTTACACTTGTTACTCAGGATACAGGAAGACTGAAATACAGCGTTTTGTTATGCTTGCCACTAGCGCAGAGGCCCCCATCATGCGGATTAGCAAATATTCCCACATCTGCTTTGATGGCAGGTAAACACCAATACCTTCTGCAATGACTGCACTGCAAAAACAAAATAGAAACTAAAAATAAGTTTTTGTAAACTTTATAAAACAAAGACAAAATTTACCTACCAAGTTTTCAGCTAAAATTAGGAAAAAGAGACAATTCACACCAAAGAATGGTAGTATAAAATATATATAATCTTACTTCTGTAAATCTTCATGAAACTCTCTGACCAGTGATAAAAGGTCCATATTCCAAAATCTCTTTAAAAGTCTGTGCACCTGCAATTGACAGAAAAAGATAGTCGGCTATGGTACATCTTTGGAGACAGTCAAATATTTTCTCAGCATATTTATTTCAATCAAACCAACAGAATGACCTGATCAGTAAAATAAATCATGACAAGAGTGAACAATGTGCATATGCTGATACACATGTAAACAACAAACAGGCAGATAGATTCATGGGAATTATGAATATACACACCAGGGAACTATATTGCATGGAAAATAATTGTCTGAGGTTATATTAGTATGACAAGCTCCAGGGGGTGTCAAAACACAACTCTCAAAGTATGAGCTTTCCAGATGCATTTTATAATTTACAAAAAATAAAAAAATGGTACTCAGATGCTGATTTGCACAATAACTTTAGTTTTAATAACAAAAATTACTTCATCCTCCAGTTATTCCACACTAACTTTTACCTATCCCAATTATTAAAGTACTGATCACCAAAACAATAATGAAACGTGTCATGGAGCATGAAAGCATTCGAAAATAAATATTCATTGTTAAGCCCCATAAAGTGAGAAAATGATAAAAAAAAAAAATGTAAAGTGTCAGCATCAGTTTTTCTCCCTTGGAGTAAAGTTGCCAATCCACGAGTCTCCAGTGAAATGGTATAAAGTAATAAAAAGCCATATTATGAGGCCCTACAAGGGAAGAAAAACGAGAGAAAATGCAAATTGTCAACATCTGATTCTTAACTCCCACACCATCCCATCCCTTGGTTGAGTTTTTAGTGATATGCAGTGCTACACAAAGTATATGTCACTGCCATTGTTTTCCCCTTTCGTTGTCAAGAAACTGAAGAAGTGAACAATAAAACAAAAAAACCTGTCTTGAAGCAAAACTGTCAAGATGAACTTGCAGGTTTCATGGAAAGTAAAATCTTTACAAAATTACCTTGTGCTACAACTATATTTCAGTTGCTCTCAGAATCACATTCATTATTTACATCTATTTTCACATTTGCCTAAGATTAAATAATGTAACTTATTTTACATGGAATCATTGTATTATAACTACACTCATGTCATTCTTACCAATTAAAACATTATCTTGTATTTAATCTATTGCTGAATGGACATTAAAATGTGCTAACAAAATAATCAGGTTTCATCATGGAAGTAATAATATGAATCAGTTGTTCATATTTTACTACACTATCTTAAAAGGCACTGTCTCCACTAAACAAATCTTACAATTAATAGATGAACTGACAAAGAATGTTTGCTTGTGATAAATTAATGCCTGCTTATTTTTTCATTCTAAATCTAACCTTATGCCAAACTGTTGCTGTACACACTTGTAAAAAATCTGTTGTCCTTTATGTCAATGAACCCCTCAAAAAGAGATTGAGACATGTTAAGATCATGTTTTCTTTTCCACAGAGAATTCTTTGTAACTATGGTAATACTAGAAATAAGCCAACGTTAGCTACAGTTACAACTTACATATCAATTATCTGGACTGCTAGACTAATGATGTGCCTAAGAAAACTGTTGAAGTCTAAATCAATGCATATTCTTTAAAGCCAACAATCTAGACTGAAATTACCTTATGTCATTAAAAAATTAGATTTTAATTGTGATCATTTTTTAATTTCAGAACTGCAATGATGGTCTAGATATGTATCTAGCCATTTCAGTGGTTTACAATAAAAATGAATTTAAAAGTATTATATTTTAATCATTCCAATATATGTTTAAATTTAAATTAAAGTGCTGAAATTTAAAACTTCATAACAACTCAGAACAAGACATGATAATTTATTATTCAATTAAAGATGAGATGTTACTTACTTACTTGTTTAAGTCCATGGAAGTATTTCTCTCTTCTCATTTGTCCATGCTTTTTGTATAAAAGTCGTGACAAGACACAATACTCTGATTCCAAATGTTTTTGTTGAGACAAATATATGGTCCACTCTTTAAGAATTTCCCTGGCTACAAGAAGAATCTCTGAAATATTAGCATAAGTGAGTGTTAAATTTAAAAAATTTTATTTAGAGTGCCACCAACCTTTCCCATCGCATATTTATCAACATTAAAATAAAAACAAATAAATTATTTTTATTTTTTAAATATTTACTATTGCAGTAAGATATTAATTAGCAGTAAGATATTAGTTAGCATTATACTAATTAGACCAACTAATCATGTTTATACTAAAAGAAAATTACAGAAATTAAGAAAGTACTAGGCCTATGTGTTTGTTGGTTAGTTTGTTTAAATAAGTGCTAACTATTCTTATTATTGAAGATTTCATTTTTAAAGTGCCATTTCTTAGAAAGTTTTCAAAGTTTACAAGTATATCACCGGTCTGTTTATTTCAGACTAACTTAAATCCCACCTATAATCAGCCAAGAGAGTGAAAAGGTTTTTCTTAGGGTCTTTGTTCTGCACTTAGTTAAACTTCATTGTACGTATTGTTATTTATAAATTATGAATATCAGAACAAAAACAGAAAGGATGTTTCTCGTTTTCTACTATTCTTTGTCCTGCAAAAAAAAAAATAAAATCAGTTAATTTTTCATGTTAATCTGCATTAAAGTTCTATATGCCATTTACCAAAAATTTGCCAGTATGGCATTTTGTGCACACACACACACACACACGTCTATATAGGAATCTGGAATCTGCCTGCTTTGTACTTTATTAGTTAGAACTACATTAAATAACACAGCTCGTGACAGCTGACAGCTGTAAACATTCGCTGGTGTTTGCAACCACTAAAATCGAAACTTAATTTATTTTCAATTTCATTTACCAGAACTTTCTTTAGATAGATGCACCTTTAGCTGACATTTCACTGGTTTGGAAAGATTACTTCTATTCCAGAAATCTGTCATTTTATAAACATAGATCATTAAAGAGACTAATGAAAGCTTAGTTTAATTTAATTTAATTTTTTTGAATCGCATTTTCGCATGGGCGTCGCCATTTTGTTTACTACTCTCTTTTATATGTTCTTAGTTCTTAAAACTGTCAGAGATATTATTATGGATATACAATCAATATAAAGAAAGTACTGCAATATAAATTAAATTAAATTAAATAATTTAGCTAAAGCTACTTTATATGAAACTGATAAATCTTTTAGAGGTTATAAACAGTCTCGCGATAGTCTTCGTAACTTCCACGCTGTAAATATGGCGTCAATTTAATCGTCTGTTTCGATAGTTACTTAATCCTCAGAAACCTGTACTGGTTGAATACGTATATACACTTAAAACACCATGGGTCTTTGCAAGTGCCCTAAACGGAAAGTTACCAACTTGTTTTGCTTTGAACATCGTGTGAATGTTTGTGAACATTGTCTTGTTGCAAACCATGGAAAGGTAAGTGTTTAATCCAATTATGTTAACGTCACTCACTGACTTTAGCATACATTGTGCTATTGTGAGTAATGCTATTCATTTGGCACGCTGATTCTCACTGCCTCAGTTTCAGTTAATACTGAATTAATTAAAAATTGCCATTTCACCAGCCCTGATTTAGTGATTAAACATTTGTATTATACTAACTAGTATAGCATGAAATAGTAGTACTAGTACAGTAGTAGTAGGCCTAATATGCAGGCCCTATATACATTTCTTTTCGTTTCACTTATTAACTTTATGACACTACTACTTGCTAATGATAGAGTATCTCAAAGTTTCAGTAAATAAATAAGACCGTCGCCTTTGTAATGAGCATAGTTTCGAAATATTGATCTTATAAAAACAAGAAAAATATTATATGATATACTCATATAGATCATACCAAGGACAGTTTCAGTAACTTATATCAAAGGTTTGTGAAGTAGGAAATGATGTATTTTTTTTTATAGAGAACTAAAATTCCTGTTGATTCTCAAGATCTCTTGCAAGTTACGAGCCTTAAGATCATTAAATATACTTTAAGTTTAATTACTAAATTAGTCATTTGCATGATAAAATTGTTGGATATGTGGAATTCTTTATTTCCAAACAAAGCATAAAGTTCTACTGTCTAAAATGAAACTATTTTAATCTATTAGATGTGATGTTCTAAGTACTCTACAAACTTTAATCAGATAAATGTTATTTTTATCTAGTACTTTAGTAGTAGTACTAGTACAACTACAAGTAGTAGTATTGGTGTAATTCATTTTGAATTAAGATTTACAGTCTTCCATAGATAAATGATTTACAATTACAGTATTTAATTTTTTTTAAAAACACTTTCTTTTAGCATATGATATATATTTCATGAGTTAAATTATAATTTCTCAGGTATTTGTTGGTGTGACATCACCAGTGTTGACCCTAGATCACGATGTCATCAATATAAGTATCTCTGAAATTTTATCTGACTTCCAGAAGTTTTCTTATAAGACCCAGAAAACACTCTACATGTACTATTAAATACTAAACTAGTAGTAGTAATAGCGCTAAAGAAGAACTTTGTATCTCCTTAGCTTCTGGTTACATTGAGTTAATTAAAAGATGACTGGATGAAGTATGAAGTAAATACAGTTGTCAACCTTTGATCACCTACTCATGCACATGAAACTAATGCAGTTTTATTTTTCATTTGATTACATGCTAAAGGCAGTACACTGTTACAAACATGTTTTGCTATCTTCACATTCAATAAGTTTATAGTTATACTCACAGAATACAACTAAAGTGGAAATATTTTTTCCTGTCCCTTTGAACAGATTAGTCACAATCTCTACTTATTTATTCTGTTTGTCCTATGCAATTATATTTAATGCATTCTGATTATACTATTATTGTATTAATTTATGATACATACTTTTAGTTTTATGATTGTTTTCTAGTTAATTACTGATATAGTCAAACAGATAACTTAAAAAGACACCATTGTAAAAACTATTTACTTTATTTGTAATTTGATATTTACATAAGTATTTTACAATATTCTACTTTTTCTAGTGAGAGTTTTAAAATATAGCAATTTACATATTCTCTCTTGAAGATTCTAATAATTTAATTATATATATATATATTATTATTAAGTTAGAATGTCTAACTCTAACTCTAAGACAATATTTGTTTTATCATTTATTATGAATTATTATTATTAATATTGATTCTTTTTTATTACTCTTGAGTCTGATCTCAAATTCCTACAAGCTTTCAAGTTTCATGCACTTGTGCACTTTCAAGAATTGCTACTTTTAGCAGTAGAGCAGATCTGTTGTTCTATGACAGTACATTGATATTACCTTCCAGTTATGATGTTATGTTCCCCAGTGCTCCTGTTAGCACCGGTATCACATTTGTTTATACTGGCTTAGTCTTATGTTTATTACAAATATTATTATTAGTCTCTAAATTTCTATTTTGAGATTTGATATTCTTTAGTTTTTTTTCTTTCTCTGTTGTGTTGTGATGTTTTCCTTCTGAAGTATATTAATATTGATGGCTTTTCATGCACTTTTTGTAACAAAGTCACAAGTTTATTGTTTATGTTATTAATATTACTGTCGATTCTGCATGCTTTCCTTCTTAAGTTGTATAGCACTGATTAACTGCTATTCTCTCGAGGCTAACCTGGTGCTCCTTTGTTGTATTAGTCCCTCAAGCAGAACAACAATTGTAAATTTGTAGCAATTTCTAGTAACTTTCTTTACCAGAAATTACTTAATGCAGTCAGCATAATTTGCCACCATACATCAACGGAATGCAGTATATTCCTTACACTTACACGCTGCAGTAGATACTTCTTGCATCTACCATGGTCATAGCAGTTTGTAATCAGTAAACCAGGAGATTCAGATAAAACAAGGAAAGGCTGCTTTTTCCCTGTAAAGTGTAAAATATAATCAGGGAGCAAACGCTAAGTTTCCAGTTAATTCCTTTTTAATTCTATTCTTTCTTATATTCAAATCTCAACTTAAAGTTTCCTACAACAGTATTTATTAGACTGATAGTGATACATGCACACAGCATAATAAATACAGCTTATCAATTTTATAACCACATTCAGTGATTCACTGAAAACAATGTCAAGTGTTTAGCATACATTATACAAGCATCTTAGTTCAAAAATTTGTAGAAATAATAGTCTACTCACAAACATAAATGTAACATATCAATTGCAAAATGCATGAAATATTTCTAAGTCCATCCTCTCTCAGACTTTGTTAACTCAACATTAAGCTAACAGCCGCCTTTCATGACTGGACTTCTGGACACTCCAAATTCAAGTGATTAAACAATAGAATTCTCTACAGCAGGTAAACTTTTGATCTCAGCTCATTGGCTAGTCTTATTCCTGTAAATCTTAACCATTGGATAATAAAAACTACTCATCCACTTTGAACTGGTTTGGATTGCATCAGCAATTTCAGCATATTCTCAACTTGAGTTGTTTACTCCAACTCTGATACTTACAAAAATACCATCATAAGGAGTCCCAAGGTCAGGTCACTTCAACAATTTATATAACAATTAAGTTTAGAAATAGAGATAGGCAAACTTACTCCACCACAGCTTTCAACCTATTGTCTTTCAGCCATCTGTAAATTTTGTTTTGATGTTTTATCAGCTTATAAAGTTATAGCACATATTATTCAAGGAAGGGTTTTGACTCCATTGTTTGCTGATGCCTATTTTTTTTTGTGTTACTTTGTTTTTCCATAATATTTGATATGATATGTCACTGAGTTTTATTAATGCTTTTATTAATGCATCAGTCAATGGCTTATCATTGCCATTGCTCCAGATACTCTGCAAGGCTTATGACTTCTTTACAGTACCATCATCATCATCATCATCATCATCATCATCATCATTTTATTATTATTATATTGTTTTGTTTTCAGTGCATAGTTAAGTCCTATTTGCAATGGCTTCAGGACAGTGACTACAATCCAATTTGTACCTTGTGCAACCACCAGTTGAATGACGAAGAATGTGGAGAATGTGTCCGACTGACGTGTTATGGTCAGTTATTTAGAGCACTTTATATTCACAGTCACACAAATAATATACCTAAAAAAGTAAAAAAAAAATCAAAGTAAATTTTATTTTATTATTTAATTACAAAAAATAATAATTTAAGCAGTATTAAATATATGAAGTTATGAATTAAAATGAAATGCATTTCTTTCAGAAAGTTTTAAAATACAGAGCTAGTAGTAATGAAAAATCAAATTGACTTTATTTATGTCAGATACCAAGGTTGATTTAAAACAATAGACAAACTTTAAACTTTATTTCATGTGATCCCTTTCTTTCCTATTTCCTGGTCTCTCTTTACAAACTATTAAAATTACCAAACATTTTATTCTCTTTCTACTAGATGTGTTTCATTGGATGTGCTTGAATAAGTATGCACAACAGCGTCCACCCAACACAGCACCAGCTGGCTACTCCTGTCCTACCTGTAACACTTGCATATTTCCTCCCAACAATATGGCCACACCTGTTGCAGAGTCTTTGTGTTCTTTACTGCAGCAAGTGAATTGGGCTCGTGCTGGGCTTGGACTTCCTTTGGTTGGTTGAAGTTGACTTTTAAAACATGTTTTGCTTTGAACAAACTTTAATTTGTAGTTTGTTGATCTAATCTTAAAGTTATCTGTGAGATTTAAAGAAACAAATACTGATTCACAAGTATTTCACCACTTGGAGCAGCATTATTCAAAGGTACAAAACACCCTTGAGATTATTAATTTGAAATGAAAAATAGAGAATATCATTTGTATGTTTGGAACTCTACATTCACTTTGTAGTCAGATTCAAAAGAAATCTACATTGTCAGATGTACTAAATTGAATCTCGGTTCTGTATCATGTCCATATGAATAGTCACTCAACCAGAATAAAAGGTTATAGTTCAGATGTCACTTTAATCTTCACTTATGTCTGTTACAATATTCACCACTTATAGACTTCTCCTGTATGACATAGGGTAATTAAGTATGGATAATTCTTTAGAAATCACCATCTTTTAAAAATGATGACATTTAATATCTGTTCATTATAAAATATGGCACCACTTGATGTCAAAAGACTTCATACAGAGTGGTAAGTGTGGTCCACTTATAGAATGTTCACTATACCAATATCAAGCAGCTGATGTTGTAGGTAGATGAAATATATTGTCCAGTGTTCAATTCCATGCACGTATGTAAACACTACCTCCAACACCTCATTGTCTTCCTTTTCATGTTAGTGACTTTCAGTAATCATACGTTTTGGTCATTGTGGGAATGGCAAATGGTCCAAATGTGCACTTGTGCACTGTAAGGGATTACCATTAGCATACATTCTGATCACTAAAAGTCCATCAACCAGTTTGAATAATGACATGACAAAGATAACAGACTCAAATGATTTACTGGGAGGGGATTATCTAGAAATCATAACCTGAGAGAAAGCTATAAACACTAATTTATAAGAACCTATGTGGAGATGAAGTATTTGGATTATGTCTGTACAAACATTTATTTTGGATAAATTTGTGTAAATGTCAGATTGATGAACCAGAGTTAGCACCTCCTCCATCTCCTGGGCGACTTGAGAAGGAAGAGATGGCAACAGAAGCTAATGTGCCCACAATGACAAGCACACCACTTAAGGCAGACACACCAACCTCTACCACATTGCCTGGCAACTTCACTCGCCCTAGTGCCCAGGTGCCACCTTATTCTTCAATGCCTACCCCAGCAGTTCATCAGGGTGCCAATCACAGTGTTATTAATGTAGAAGAGGGCACATCAGTGCGACAGATTATGAGTAAGTTTTATGACCGATTTACAGGATGTAAATTAACGTTTATTTTCCTTTTTCTTGATGCACATATAAAGTTCAGTAGTAATGTTTATATGTGGTTGAAATAATTGAAGTTATAGATTTTATTTGGTTTTAGATCTTACCAACGCTTTTCTTTATACAATTTCAGATCCTCGTAAATTGTTTGATTCAACTAAAGATGATGGACTGTTTAATCAGTCACATGATCATGATGATGACAAATACAAACGTCGACCTGCTTTCCAATGGCTTGCTCGTTGGTTCAAGTCAGTAACTTTTATTGTTTTGTAATAGTTGCAAATTTACAAATCGCATAAATTTTTAAACTATATTTGTTTATCCCCTTTTGTTTTGACATTTTAACATCTGTAGCATCACTCAGTGGTTTATTGTTTTCGAATATTGCATTCTTGCATATTAGCTCAGTAACTTTAATGATCCAAAGTATTACAAGATTTCTTACTTTGGAGTAAGTTAACTTTTTGGTATTATGAAGTTATCCATTATAATGCTAGGTTCACTTAATTTTAATACTAAAATATCTGCAGCTAGAATGTTGCCATTTTCACTTATTATTTTTAACCCTTAATATATCTGCAAATGTTTTACTCTAAAATGTCTACAATTATAATTTTGCTGTTTCACCTAATTTATCCTAGAATGTCTGCTAATATAATTTTATAAATGTACACATGCTTGCTAATTTTAATGTTCCCTTTTTGTGTGGTATTTTATCATTGCTCTGAGTGTGTGAAGATTGCACATTTTCTGATTTATTGTACTCATCAGTCAAAGAAATCTTTTCCTTTAAATTTCATTTTTAGGTCAAGAGAAGGTAGTGGGAAAAAAGATCGGAATGCTGTCAAAAAGCGTTTCTTTATGGTCCTGGCATTGGGCTTTGTAGCTTTTCTCACACTGCTCATCATCTTCTCACAACTTGGACATAATGCCACAGAAGGTGATCCTTTCTTGGATCCCCTCAACAATCCTAACATCCGGGTGGAACCACCCAAGATCATTGAAACAAATGGATAGTGTTATATGCTGAACTATATAGATGATGGGGATCAGAATTATTTTGTCATTACTAACTACTGTTGTTTGTTTGCCCTTTGCTATTTTGTTTCTGCTTGAAAAGAGAAAAATAAAAATTAGGATACACTTTGCTTTTATTGTGTCAAAGGGCAGAAATGTATACACCTGACCTAAAGGTTGTACTTTAGTACAGAAGCTCAGGCATATATATCATATTGTAATGATAGAATGTTTTTCATCTTCACAGCAGACCATTGTGAAATGTGCCATCTTATTTCTCTTGGATTTCATTTTAGCACAAAGATGACATTAGACATTCTGCCTCTAAAGGGGTTTGGTCCATATAGTGCGTGATATGTTGTTTGAAGTTGGTGTGAGAATTCATGTATTTGTTGAAATGTATTGAGTATCAATTAGTAAATGAGTTCTCACTGGATGAAACTTCTATGCAGGTAATTTGTATGTGTTGATTTATTTTTTAATGTGATTTTTGAGAGTTTTCAAGGTTATATAATGTTTACACAATTTATTTTTGTTTTTTAGTTGGTGCTTTTATTAGTTGATTTTTATTTTGGTTTTATTTATTTTTTAAAATGTAAATACTTGCACATTTTATTTTTTTGTTGTTAAACTATCTTGATTTGTAAAAATGTTTTAGCAGTTCTTGTCTGTAACTAGTAATCATCTTTAATAAAAATCTTACTTATTTAAAGTTTTTGTCAAGCTAGCAAGGTAAGAATCAACAAACTTGAACATACAAATAACATATATTTAATTTTATTACTTAAGTTATTTTATGTCTTCACTTTATGAATAACTCCAGATTGTTCTAGAATATTTGTTACTTGTGGTATTTGAGTCCCTTACTTTTGATACATTTAAATTTGTTATTTTATAAATCTAGTCACTGCACATTAGAAAATCATCCATCTTTGCCTGTTGCATTGCTTTTGGCATTTTAAAGATCTGCAAATGTTTTAAGAGGCACAATTGCTGCTTATGGTGTACAGAAAGATAGGGACATTATTATTTTATTTCACATGAGAAGATCCAAGAATTAATAAGATAAGAAATTAGTTTTTGATATAACAGCTTGGATCTTTAATAAAAAACCTACATGAGACACTTCTTACAATTATGACACGGGTTTTAAACTTACGTCAACAGCTACGTTAATAAAGATGCGTAAGAATTGTGACGATTAACAATAAAATTTAATTATTTTAAAAAAGCATAAAAATTGTTAATGCAGGATTTATACTTAATCGCTAATAAGTCTTTTCTTCATTGATCGGATTGTCATGTTCGATGTAACAAAATGTTATTAACCAATGCTTTTTTTTTAAAAAAAAGAAAGACAGTGTCCGCAACCTTCTCCTTTAACAAACAACTCAACTTTCATATCATTGCATTGTAGGCTTATTGAACCTCTGGCCACACAGTGCACGTCGCGTTTCTTTCAACAGTTGCCACAAACTGCAGACAATATCTGGCCACTCACAGCACGTCATGTTTCTTTCATCAGTCGCAACAACTGCAGACAATTTATGTGCACCTCATTGGTACACCAGAACCCTTCAAAAAGGGTTCCTAATCACGGTTTCACCCAGCCGTTCAGGGGATACTACTTCTGCCTTTCTCTTAGTAAGTGTAATGGTTCAATGTCATGCATGTGTTCCATCCACATTACCCACACTAATTTTAGACATTAATTTTATCTCGCCCATGCAGTTCATTCAACTGCCTGGTACAAGGTCAGCTTAGGTTCTGATTTACATTCTTCTCCTGTACCAATATTTTGTTTTATGCCCACACAAACAAGCAACGTCCATCCCTCTCAAACTTTTTCCCCCCTTTCCTGGAAGTCTGCACTTTCAACTAAGGACACATTCAAAATCGACTACTTTAATTTATCATTTACAGTGTACTTCAACTTGGAATTGTGACTCTAAATGAAAACTCCTTTCATGACACTATATAAGTTCTTTATTTTAAAAAAAAAGTTAAATAACTTTTAGATAACTCAGTAAAATGACTCCACATGCAAAAATGACAATACATAACAAATAAATATATATTTATTAAAAAAAAATCCAAAGTAAAATAGATTTACATATGTGCAATTTGTATCAGCTTTGACATACAAAATACTGTGCTATTTTTGCTGATGAAAGATGTGTTGAGTTTGAATGTTATGTATAGCATTTGGGCAAGAACAAATAAATGTGAGAGTCTAAAAGCACTCTGAGTGATCCTGAGTATTTATTTATGCAGAGAAAAAAAAGGGATATTCTTGAATTGACTGTGATAATAGGTATGCTTGATAATCTGTAGTATAATTAAAAACTGCCTATACAAATATAATTTTAAATCTGGGTACACTAAAATCCCTATGTAATTAAAATGCTGCTAGTGCAAACAATAATTCAGTGGAAACCTGCATAAAAACACAAATAATTAAAATCAATCAGAAGTTTCAACTTTCTTCTTTATTACTATATTATGAAAATAACATTTATATTTGAATAAAACATCTGACTTTTTGTTAATTTAAACATGTACCTTGATTATACATTTGAACATGACTTTGTATACATGCAAGAAATGGAGACAGGCAGACCTTTCCCTTCCTTTAATGTAATTTGTCATTCTAACTCATGTACAGTATTTACAAAGGCATTAAACGTCACTGACTGGCACAATTGAAACCGAAAATTACATTCTCATTATGTAGGTTTAGTGCTTTTGTGGCATTTGAGCATCATGAGTTTTTTTTTTAAAAAAAGACTTAATTACAAGTGTTAAAAATTGAACTAAGTTTCTGTTCTTTTAGAAATTTTACGCACTCTTCTGAAACTAACAGTACACATTTATTGCATTGCAAGAGAATGAATAAAAAGTGTTACTAAAAATTTGTTTTAATGGTTAAAAGAAAATAAAATACTTAAAATTCAAACTAAATAGGATAATATTTAGAATTCAATAACAAGAAAAAAATCTAAGCAAAGAAAAAATATAAACTGAGTGACTGTATTTTATTTTTTTTTAATATTGAAAAATATCAAATGATTACTTGATTGCATGTTGCTGTCTGAATAATAAGAGAGTGATTGTATTCACATATTTAATTCACAGTACATTTAAGAATGAATCTATAGCAATCTTCATTCTGTAATATCATACAACTTCATTTATTATTTTTTCCCCAATAATGAAAACTGATACACTAGCAATCAGAACATTCCTAGATTCAGCATCCTCCGCCAATCAGTTATATCCTCTGCCAATTTTCCAAAATATTAATAAAAATTAGGAAAGTTAGGGAAATGATCACTGTTGAAACAAAATAGGAAACAATCACAATGAAAACTGTCAAAAACTATGCATTTTAGTAAAACCAGTTACCACAATGCACACTTTCTATGATTATTCAACAAAAGGAGAAATTTAAAGCAGTAGCTATAAGTATAAGGGATTACTTTGAGGCTTAAGACAAGACTTACCGCCTCCACATGTATCTATTCTTTGTTGGTTATGTTGTATTAAGATTAAACATTTCACTTCATTTATGTATCATTATTTATATAAGCATTAAAAGCTATGTTTTCCGAGTTAAAATGTTTCGATTCCTAGGTTTCAGGATCAAATAAATCATGTTCATGTCTGTACTGTAGTCATTTAATGTTTTTAGCTAGCAATTGTTTTCATAAAATGGAGTCCCATTGTTAACCAAGTTTCTGTTGTTCTTACCAATGTTTAATTATTTTAAAATTTTAATTTTCTCTATGGACATTTGTATCTTATATTTATTTAAATACAAATTAAATAGTGTAATGTAGATATTAGACATGAATCACTGTTAAGCAAATATTAATAGAGATTATTAATTTTTCTTTCATGATACAAATAGATATAAATCTGTTAAGTGGGTATTGCATTAGATTTGAAATAGAATAAACCATTACTTTCCATAACTCACGATGGGCATAGCCATACAACCCTACAGTATTTTCACCAAAGTGCTTTTGGTGTCGAACATTTGTCACAACAGTTAAATGCTGTAGTAAAATTTGCCTGTATTGTTCATATTGATATACATTAATTTTTCTCCTTTATATTTGCACCTGGATGTAAATCTAAATACACAAGATTGAACAAGGTGCTAGTAGTGGATTAAGGAGATATTCAAGAGTTATAAAACTCACAGGTAGCATTTTGTTGGGATTTTTTTAACTTTAAAAAAAAGGGTTAATTTACATTTCTTACTGTTTATTTAAACATATTTTTGGGTCACAAGCAGTTCTATACTTCAATTCAGACAAGTTATCCTTCACTCTGTGCTAGTACAATTACTATATTTCACTATGCAATATTTTTCTTTCATGTTTCATTTAATAGTGGATTAGTTAGAAATTGCCTGGAGATTTTTGGAAACAGTATTGTTGAGGAACTTGTTGACTTAGCTAAATAATACATCAGTTTATTAGATTGATTTAGAATATTATTTTATTAAGTTAATGAAACCATAAATCACTTTGGTGTTTGTTTAGCAATTTTCACTTTAACTCTTTCACTGTCATGGTCTTGCACAATATATATTAGATATAAATAAAAGGTGATGATTGGTATGTTCAAGTAGAAGTAACTCTCCCTATTATGTTGAACATCACTTTGATTAGTTATCTCTATTTTATAATTCAGTTTTGGTTTTGAGTTGAGATACCCCCCCCCAAAATACTAGCACATCTCTCTGAGAATGGCATTGAAAAATATTTTTAGAAGCTTGGTATTGAGGGGTAAAAAGTATTTTCTTGGTTATTTAGAAGTTTAACAGTGATTTGTGTTTAATCTTTTGGGCATGATAAATGGTTTTGAGAGAATTGACTATAAATTGCTGATCGAATATTGGGATTGAGAAATTGGTTGGGCCTAGAACTTATATACATATACTGTATGTGACTGCTTGATTGTTGTGTGTTTATGGAGTGTGTGTATATATCATTGATAATAAGAAGACCAAAAGCTTGCTGTGTAATAAAAATAAATATTTTTTGACAAACTTTAACTTGTTGATTGTCATAAGCTTAAAAAAAATAAATTCATCATCAGATTTAAAGTGTGCTGAGTACTTTCTATAAACATGTCATTGGTGTACATGTAATTATTTCAGTGTTCATCAATTTTTTTTTTTTTTGTAGTCTTTTTTTTGTTTTATGAAGAAAAGAGAAGACTTATCCTAAACATTTTTTCGAGTTAAATAAAAAATGTTTTTGTTGTTGTTGATTGTTGGAATTTCTTGGTCTGAAATTGCTTTAAGTATACATTTTTAATCAATTAAAGTAATGCAAACATCAAGAGACACAAGTAGTGTATCTTGTCAGCTTGCGTTTTTCCTTGCACTCTCTTACTTATTATTGATTCCAAATTAAATCATCAGGCTTATTAAATTAATACATTTGTGGTATTCTTCACAAATACAATCTTTCTGAGACAAATCCACTGTAAGCAGCTTATAGCTTGTGAGCCAAAATTGGCAAATAAATATTGTAAATTGGTGACAATTTTTCCTGCTAATTTTTAAAATGCATTTCTATCAAGAATCTCTTAAAGAACTGGACCAAACAGCCATTTCTTCCAGTCAGGGATTTGGAAATAAAAGTATATTTTAGAGGTCTGAGAGCTATTGGAAATTTTGGCCAGCAGAATTTTATTTGGAATGCATTGGGAAGTTGGATGGCTGAGATTCTATGAAGTAGACTCTATTTCAATCCTGGAGTCCCGACTTAACCTGATTGGTTGGAGTTTATTCAATTGACTCATGCTCTCCTTACTTCAAGATATCATGACTCAGCACTAAATAGTGAAATATTCAGTGATTTTAATAAATATCATCACCCCTACCATTATTTTATTATTTTTCTTGACACAGGCAAAATAAATATCCTCCCATTAACATTATTTTATTATTATTTCTTAACAACTGGCAAAGCTGTAACATGAACAAGTGGAGCACAGTATTAAATTCAGAAAATTTGGAAAGAATTTCCTGCTGTGTACAACAATTTGCAGATATCAAGTTGACTTTGATCGTTTCACTCGTATGAGAAAGCTTTTTAATTTAAATGTTATGCCAAATTAAGTCCAATAATTTAACTTTAGGAACCAAAACTTGAGCAATAACAAACAGTATTGTAAATCAAGTAATTTTACAAAAAAATTGTCCAGTGAAATGGGTGTAATATTTTTGATTGTGGTTGCTATTAAACAATGCTCTTTATTGTATAGATCTCTGTTAAGTCAACTATTTTTTTTTTCATGACCACTTGTCAAGAGAATATTTAAGCATAATCTATTTGTATTGAGATTCACCCTTTTCAGTTAGATTTTAATCTCTTGTTATTGTATGAAAGTTCTCAGAATATACTGTCAGTTTTGATTTTATTTTCTATTATTTATTTTACACATGGATTTTGACAAAGATTTATGGAATGATTTTAGCAGTGAACAAGCATTTAGAATATTAAACTGTTTTGTTATTTGCAACTGGTTTATTCTAACTCAATGAAAAATGTTAATTTAAAATTTGTTGTATTTTACATTTAGTTTGTGTTATAGTTAATGATTCTTTGTAATTTACGACTTTTATTATACCTGTTATATTTTAGTTAACAAATGTTGGTAGGTTGCACATGTTACAAAAGAAGCACTTTAAACCGCTCATTGAAATCACCCATATACTCTAAACTGTAAAACTTGTTTTAGTTGTATATAAATGTTAACAAAATGTTTTTGTTTTGCTTTTCTTTTCTGCATGTCTCCTATTTACCAAAATATATTACTTTAAATGAAGATTTTAAGCATGTATATATAATAATGGTTAGATTATTCTTTATCACCTCAGTATATGCAGTCAGTTTTGAAATATGCATATTCATGTTTGTAAGGTGAGTAGGTTGGAATGTCTATAAATGTGACATCATGCAACCAACATTACGGAAAAAAACTTTTGGTGATTTTTAAAAAAAAATTAAAAGAGTCAACTTTTTAACAAGGTTAAGTCGCACACATAGAAATGGTAGTTCCCTCCTCAACCCTTCTCTCCATTCTCTGTAATGGAAAATGTGGGTTGCCTTAGCAAGAGGTCAATATCTTATTGTTTGTGCTACCACTTGACCCTTCTTACAACTCAAATTTTTCTGTACCCACTCAACTATATATAACTAGAGAGGACATCCAATGATTGCAATCATTGCTGATGTGTTGCCAAAGGAGGTTTCACTGTGGCCATTGTGGGAATGCCGAACTAAAAAAAACCAAAAAAAATGCTGAATACAATGTATTTTATTATTAACAAAATATGTCTTGCTGTGTTGCATACAATTGCCAAAACCATTCCAAAAGCAAAATGAGAAGTAGAATCACCTTTTGCAAGTAAATATTTTTAAGAAAAACTATAACTGAAAATATATATGATTTTTTTATTAATATTAAAAATCTAGTCAGTCCTGAGTTTTTTGCTTTCACTTAAATTATATCTGTATGATGCAATAAAATAGATAATGGCAATAACTTAAAGCTTTTGTTCTCTCATTGCCAAGTATTGTTATATTAGGTTAGAGACTGTCAGTGCCAGATTTAGTCTTGGAGACTCATCCTGTCATCTACAGAACCAGTATCTTTTTCTGTGAAAACTTAAAAAACATAGTTAATAACATACCAACACACAATACATTTATATGAGGAAAAACACAACAATATACTGATAAAATACATTTATACAAGAAACAACATACTGATAGAATACATTTATACGAGGTGAAACATAACAACAATACAGACAATATATTTATATGGAGAAAACTCATATATATATAGAAAAACTTAAATTTTGTTATGTGTTAAGATTTCATTTAAATTTTATTAAACATAGATTTCCATTTAGCCAGCTGGTGACTTTGCCACTGGATACAAACCTGAGAGGAAAAATTGAAAAAGAGTTGTTTAGAAATTGAACTCCGCTATGGCCGGTCCCAAGCCCGGTTGAGAAAGGAGGGTTGGGCGTGGGGCCAGCAACACCCACCCTGTAAAATCCCACAACTACAGAAATCAAAGCAACAGAAGAATCCAACCAGTGCTTGAATCCGGGAGATGCGTTGTCATAAATAAAGCCTCATGTAAGCTGTGAACACGGCGGTGTGTGTACTTCTCTCTGCTGGGCTGTCGTCAAGCGTCCTTCATCATGACTACACACGTAATTCGAATAACTGAGCATATATGAAGTTATCCCCCTTTTAATTTCCAGTACATGTATAAGTACTTTACGAAGAAACGATGGCAGACGAATTATCTATGGTTTTGTTCAGTTTGATAGAATATTTAAATTATCTTGCTGTCATACTAATTGTATTTGGTTCTGTGGCTATGATAATTTTTATTGTAAGGTAAGATTTTATTTATAGCGAAAATAATTCCATTTAGAATTGTCGACATAATTTGGAGCTCTTCACTCATCTACTCCGATCGCTGAATACACAAAGTTCAAACGAAGCAGACTTTATATTCTGATAAATAAACATTTTCTATGATTATGAGATAAAATAATTGGATTTAGGGATTCGTTTCAGATACAAAAAACGGTCTGTTCATATATAAAGCAAATACAAGAATGCGCACTTTTTACATGTATAACATTCAAATTACTAGAGATAGAAAATACGTATAACAGTACACTTTAACAGAAGAGATTTTAACTTGCCTAGAAAACTGAAGTTTACTCGACGATAATTTTGTTATTAAATTTAATATGCATTTAAAAAAGAAAAAAATAGTTTTATAAATTAGATGTTAGGTCAGTATCTTCTCTTTTTAAAATACAAAATTAACGTATTTTGGAATTTCATCAGGTGTAATAATTTTTAAATACATCTACCTTTAGGCTTATAATATTAAATTTAATAGTTTTAAAAAAAATTCTAGTCATGAATAGTAATATATAATGAAGTGCAACACTGTTGATGTATATTGATAGTTGAAGGTTGTTTTTAGTGTGTACATATACAACTTTACAAGCAGACAGAAACAAGTAAACTAATACTAATACAAGTAATAGGCAAATAGATATAGATGCACTAAAAGGCCCTATCATTATTTTAATTTTTATGCAATTATTTCCTTTTTAAAAAGAAAACAGACTTACAAAAATGACAGTAAAAGCAATAATCATAGGTTTGTTAGACTGTAAAAAGTGTAATTGTGAAGATGAAATTAACTGATATGTAATACAGTATTGATAGTAAATTTGTATTTGTAACAATAAAGTATAAACATTAATTTTATGACATATCACTACCACTATCGGTACTGTCATGTCATATTTAAACTGCCTTTTCATCATTCATTTTACCACTGCTTTATGAAAATTTAAAATGCTTTAGTGTTATATTTGAGAACGAAATTTTAAAAGTTGAAATTACTCAAAGATGCTTTCATCAGGACAAGCCAAGCCATACATTTACTGTTGGAAATAACAAATGAACAGTGTCATATGAAAGCCTATTTTTATAGAAAAATAAATCATTGAAAAAGATGGTATCTAGCATTTTCATCTACAATATTGTTTAATACTAATAATAGTAATTAAAACAGTAAATAATTCCAATTTCAGTCATACAATAAGTATACATTTATTTTTTGACACTTCCACACTATGGTTCGTTATAAATACACTTGTGCATTACTTACTATACCACATGTAGCTCTGACATATTTAAAGTGGCAGTGTTTTGAATGGATTCACTAAAATTCACTTTAGTAATGAACTAGTATTGCAATCTTTTTAATGGCAGACTAAATGGGGAGCACTTAGCGATCCAGTACACTAGACATGGAGCATCAACATCCTCTCTGGCCTACCATAAACCAATGGCAGAATTCTGCAACCCTTTCTTTCTTAGGTTAACTTCTCCTAATTTATCATGTCTGTCAGGTGAGTTAACTAGAGATTTGTTTAATAGAAGACAAATTAGTAGATAGTCTTTTCTAACTACAGATATGTTTAATAGAAGGCAAATTAGTGTTTTCTGTCACTACTATATAGTAAATAGTATTAAAAGTCTTGTACTTGTTTGAGGAAATTAAAATTACTTATTAGAAATAGAATAGCTTTGTGTCTGTCTGTCTGCACACACACACACATACACACACACACACACACACACACACACACACACACACACACACACACACACACACACACACATCCCTCGTGCATGAGTTCCATTTGCGTAAAATCTCTTTAATGCTTTATATTTATGCTTGCGAACCCAAATTCATATATACTTCAGTACTTGAATCAAGCATAGTGATAAACATACTTATGTGCGTTGAGTATGAATAGAGAGTGTGTGCAAAAGAGGAGCAGTAGTGTTTGTTGACATCGACCAATGCACAATGCATTAGGTATGAATTTGCTACAATTGCTACATAATGATACCATAGCTCAGGGGTCGGGAACCTATGGCTCGCGAGCCATATGTGGTTCTATTGATGGCTGCAACTGGCTCTCAGACAAATGTTCGATTATAAAAAAAAACCTGAGTTTTCCCAGTCTTACGCCTCCATAAAGAGACATCCGTTAGTGATTAGGCTTAGAGACTGATGAAATACCTTGTTTACTCCTTCAGAGAAACAGGCTAAAACCAGAGGTGAAGGTCGCATCAAAAGTCGGATACTAACTATCCATGTACGGTCACTTGTTTTCAGATAATGTGACGTAGCGCTAAGTTGTGAATTGACCTCTACTTTCATTCATTATAGACCCCTGAATGAACGGGCCATGTTAGACGCACACCTGCATTGCACTCGATTTACATGGATAAAATTAGAGCGTCCATTCATTACTAGGACCGGATCTATCAGAACACAACATAGTGGTAATATCTTGATTTCTCTGTGTTGAGTTGAATTAATTCTATATATTTTGTATTGTGAATGTATGTAGAATTTTCTTGTGCATTTTATTGCTGATTGATAATATATTTTCTACAAAGCTAAGTGGCACAGCGATTGTAATAGGGTCGGGGCAAATTATACTTACTTCCTCGGACTTGCCAGTCTCCGATAGCTGGCACTTTTAGGGTCCGTGGTTTATGACCGTGTCAGCGCGCGGCATGGCTGACCCTTTCTACGGACATTGCACGCACAGCTGGACCACCCAAGCGCTACGTGCGTACATAACGGTTCTCTGTCCGAATTCACGAGTCTTTATAAACCAGGTTTGAATGTTAATCGGTACTCTGCGAGGAACAACCGCTTTGGAACGTTGTCCGGCGGCACAAATTATTCCGCGAGTCAATCAGCCAATAAGCCTAACCCGCTGTGTCGATAACCTTCGTGTATTGAACAAGGTAAACATATCGATTTCTTAAATTATAACTTGCATTTTATTTAAATTATCATTGTGTGAATGTGCGAGATTGTTAATGTAGAAATTATATCTTTACTGCAACCTTCTCTAGACACGTGGCTTGGTAACAGTATGGCTAAACTAGAAACATTACATTCTTTACAGTAATTGTCGAATTGTGAGACAATGGTTTATAATGCTAAATTAACGGAATTGTAACCACAGAACGTTGGTGCACGTTCATATGATTATTTTTATGTAAAGAGTCCTTGATGTAAAGTTGGTAAACAATGTGTATAATCGCGTTTATACTTGTAACGCGTATGTGCGTGATTTTAATTCATATTCACTTTCTAAAATCTAAAATCTAAATGTTTTCTTTGAATGATTTAAATTCTCTTGCGTAAGCAATGTCGCATTTTAATTGTAACACGCATGAGCGTGATGTTGATTGTATTTTCATTATTATATTCAAACTATTGAATGTGAAGTCACACAGGTTTATCTGTCACTGAATTTCGTGTCCTAACTACGAGGTTAAATTTAGTCAGACTGAAGGATAAATCTGGGCCGCCAGCCTGTTTCAGAATAAGCGAGGAGATTTAATTAATCTAAATCCTGAAATTTAATTAATCTAAATCTTAATTCTGGAGCAGGGTCTTTAAATAAATGCTGGCATGTAACAGTGATATTACATTTGTAGTAGTGGTGAAGACACCATGTGTATGCAATTGAACTACCGTTGATTAATTGTTATTACGGGAGAGTCAAAACCCGCCACGTATTCATTAGTTAAATTGTATAACTAGCAACTTTGGATTAATGGAGAAATATCAGAACACAACATAGTGGTAATATCTTGATTTCTCTGTGTTGAGTTGAATTAATTCTATATATTTTGTATTGTGAATGTATGTAGAATTTTCTTGTGCATTTTATTGCTGATTGATAATATATTTTCTACAAAGCTAAGTGGCACAGCGATATTACATTTATAGTAGTGGTGAGGACACCACGTGTATGTAATTGAACTACCGTTGATTAATTGTTATCATGGGAGAGTCAAAACCCGCCACGTATTCATTAGTTAAATCGTATTACTAGCAACTTTGGATTAATGGAGAAATATATTGTAAAGATTTAGAATTTTAGATGTTTGGATTTTCACATAATGTAAATTGTAAGTTAGTGGAAATTGTAAAGAATGATTAACACTGCTGTTATTAGGCCCATATAAATCATTATTGTCACACGAGTCTGAAACATGATTAACTATGCATTGCAGCCGGTTCCTGAGTTAACTTTATAACTCAGACTTCAACTGCTAGTTGTTCCTTGGTGGAAGTCCAACCTTACTAAAAGCGTGGATTTCTATGGAAAAGTGACAAAAATACATGTCATTGTGTCTATATCTGACATTGTTCAACTGGGGCTGCCATATATAGCTTTCGAAAATAGCGGCCGATGTGTGTATGTGCAAAAGGGTCCGCACAACAGATTGTCGTCGGATCAGAAAGTTTCGTTTAAATCGCGTGGTCAGCTAACTAATTTTAGAAACCCTTTTGACAAGATGGCTAAAAGAAAGAAAAACGATGAGTATCGTACTTTTCAGCAGGAATGGACAGAGGAATTTGCCTTTGTGGAGAGAACGGGTTCTGCAGTGTGTCTAATATGCAGTGATAAAATTGCATCTATGAAACGGTCAAATGTAAAGCGACACTTCGAGACACGCCATTCTACATTTGCATCGAAATATCCTGCGGGAGACAGCAGGAAGAAAGCATGTCAAGAACTGCTATCAAGAGTGCAAGCTAGTCAGCATCAAATCCGTGTTTGGACCCAACAAGGTGACTTGAATTCGGCTGAGGTTTTAGCTATTGTGAGAAACGGAAAGCCATTCACAGATGGGGAGTATGCCAAAGCATTCATGCTTGATGTTGCCAATGAACTTTTTGATGACTTTTCGGATAAGGACAAAATAATTAAACGGATAAAAGACATGCCTCTGTCGGCAAGAACTGTTCACGATCGTAGCATCATGATGTCAAATCAAATTGAGGCAATGCAAGTCAAGGACATAAATGCGGCACCGTTTTTTTCTCTCGCTTTGGATGAGTCAACAGACGTCAGTAATTTATCCCAGTTCAGCGTGGTTGCAAGGTATGTTGTCGGTGATACACTACATGAGGAAAGTCTTGCTGTGTTGTCTATGAAAGGCACAACAAGAGGGCAGGATTTGTTCGAGTCCTTCACTGAGTTCGCTAAAGAAAAAAATCTACCGATGAATAAACTTGTTTCGGTGTGCACTGATGGTGCTCCGTGCATGGTTGGGAAAAGCAGAGGATTTGTCGCTCTTCTTTGTGAGCATGAAAACAGACGCATCATAAGCTTTCATTGCATCCTCCATCAAGAGGCGCTTTGTGCTCAGATGTGTGGCGAACAGCTTGGTGAGGTGATGTCACTGGTGGTTCGGGTAGTCAACTTTATTGTTGCCCGAGCATTAAATGATCGCCAGTTCAAAACACTGCTTGATGAGGTTGGGAATAATTATCCTGGTCTGCTTCTGCACAGCAACGTGCGTTGGTTGTCAAGGGGGAAGGTGCTCAGCCGATTTGCGGCTTGTCTGAGCGAAATCCGGACTTTTCTTGAAATGAAGAATGTCGAGCATCCCGAGTTATCTGACACTGAGTGGCTTCTGAAGTTCTATTATCTCGTAGACATGACTGAACATCTAAATCAGCTCAATGTGAAAATGCAAGGCGTTGGAAACACAATCTTATCCCTGCAACAAGCAGTGTTTGCATTTGAAAACAAGCTAGAACTCTTCATCACCGACATTGAAACAGGTCGTTTACTACACTTTGAAAAACTGGGAGAGTTCAAAGATATGTGCACATCAAGTGACCCTGCTCAACATCTTAATCTTCAGCAGCTAGCAGGCTTCACGTCTAATCTCCTGCAGTCATTTAAAGCGCGCTTTGGAGAATTTCGCGAGCACACCCGTCTTTTTAAGTTCATCACCCATCCACACGAGTGTGCAGTGGACAGCACTGACCTGAGTTGCATCCCCGGTGTCTCCGTCAGAGATTTTGAGCTCCAAGCTGCTGACCTGAAGGCCTCAGACATGTGGGTGAATAAGTTCAAGTCACTGAATGAAGATTTGGAAAGACTTGCACGACAGCAAGCAGAGTTGGCGAGCCAACACAAGTGGGCAGAAATTAAAAAACTTCAACACGCAGACCAGCTGATTGTCAAAACTTGGAACGCGCTTCCCGTCACATACCACACACTGCAGCATGTGAGTATTGCTGTACTGACAATGTTTGGCTCTACGTATACATGTGAGCAGTCTTTCTCACATCTAAAGAACATTAAGACCAACCTGCGATCACGTTTAACGGATGGAAGTCTCAACGCCTGCATGAAGCTTAACCTCACCACGTATCAACCAGACTACAAAGCCATCAGCAAAGCCATGCAGCACCAGAAGTCGCATTAATGGGAAGAAATTCTCATTATTGATTAGCAACAGCATAATAATGTTATTAAAAAGAATTAGAGACATAATTATTGTACTTTTAGTGTGAAAATTACACAAAATTACACATTTACTTGAATTTTTAGTTTTAAACATAATGTATGGCTCTCATAGAATTACTTTTCAAAATATGTTGTGTCCATGGCTCTCTCAGACAAAAAGGTTCCCGACCCCTGCCATAGCTGGTTCAGTTCTTGTAGCTGCCTCACTGTCAGCAAAGTAAAACAAATAAATGTCTGCTTTTTTCTTAGTGTTTATTCTAAGATGCTGTTAGTCCATAAATGCTATATCTTTTCTTCTGACACCAACTGTAAATGTGAATTTTTGATGAGAAAAATGCTATTAACTTGGTAGCTTGGTAGCTGCATACAACTTTATGTCCTTTAAGCTGCGGAAAAGTCTTGGCAACCAGCATTTGTTAATATTAGAGGGCTCTTCAGTCTGTCCAGCAGTGTTTCTTAGGCAGAAACTTCATGCATAACACACTTTTCAGACATAGATAGGATGAAATCTGACTCCAGTTTTGATTAACTTTTGCTTTTGTTTTATAAAATTCTTTAAAATTTGTCAGTTTCAAATGTACCTCTTATGAAATACACATAATATTTATCCTAGAACCTACCCTATTATTTTCTATTGCATCTTAAGCCATGTTTGCATGAATTTTGTGCGCTTGTTATTTCTGGAGAATGGAACCATCATATACATGAAGGATCAAATGTATGTGTGTGCATGTGCATGTATGTGCCTATGTGTGTATGTTGATTTATTTATACTTAACATTTTGCATCAACTTTGCAATCTTATTTAATGTAGAAATAGAACAAATGTATAAACATATTTTATTATTTTATTAAATCAGAATCTAGATGTACTGGTTTAACTGTTTTACTTTAACCCCTTGCCTGCTTAAGGTGTACATGGCCCCTATAAATTGTCTTTACAGCATTTTGATTATATTGAATTTGAAAACCAAAAAAACTTGGTTGTACATATATAATAGCTTTGTTTCTGAAGTATTTTCTTGTATTGTCTACCATCCAAAACTGAATCAGCTTATTTAAGGGGTTAATTGCTTTAATGTGAATATATATATATATATATATATATATATATATATATATATATATATGTGTGCATGCTCACATGTTAAAATTGAAAAATAATTGACTTGTTGATTTTTTTAGGAAGTATATAATCAGATATGATAAACTAACATAAGTTCATATTTCTTAGATGGGTTAGACTTGGAGTTATCCTGCCTGGTGACTTGCGAATTAGCTGTTTTCTGGGGAGCTGCTGTGAACCCCACTCAGCAAGCACTGCTGCAAAATGGAATAACATTCCTAGAGGACCTCCACTGTAACCAAGTTTTGGAGGGACATTGTTTAGTCAGTGAGAGGCACAAGTAGGCGTTTGGTACTTTCACAAAATCCTTCATATCTTTGCCACATCAATATTTATGACATAGATCATTGCACTGATTCCATCACTTATAAAGAATAAACAGAATAATTCATCATTGTGATTTTGTGCAGTGCTGTAATAATTAAAAATACAGAAGAACATATGATAATAAAATAATAATTAATAATTACCATATATACTCGAATATTGGTTGAGAAATTTGTTCACCTTTTGAAATAATAAATACTGAACTTCAACTTACAGTCGAGTCGCAAAATCTGCCAAAAATAATATATGGTAAAATTATAAAATGTTGTAATCATTACCAGTAGGTTACTGCTCTTTGTCCACAAAGCCTTTATTACTTTATTATCGCTCATGATCATAGAAATATTAGCATACACTGCAATAATATATTTATAGCATGCAATTTTCTTCAACATTTTGAACTGGTGTGGCGAGACTGTGGTAGGTCAGGTCTGAAAAGTATGGAAAACTTATCTGTATGGCTCATTAACTGCAGAAATCATATTTCTATTTAATATTTAGTATATGCCATCAATCGTAAATGTGGAGGGGAGAGGGCAAACACAGTGACAAATACAAAACTGTTTATTATTAGTCACTGTTAGTTGATTGTTTAGTCCTGTGTACAGGGCATTAGCACTGAAATATACAACTGATACAAGAAGTCAGAAGAAAAAAACCATGACTGAACAACCGGCATTTGATATAAAATAAAGTGCATAAATGAAAAATGACCAGAAATGGGGAAGGGGGAACACCAATTATATCAAGAAATTTGACTGGTTGAGGTTTGACTGTTCATTTGGATCTTGATGTGGTCTTTGAAGTTGTTGATTGCAAATGAACATGTTTACCTACTTACAAGAGTATTTTATAAATGATTCCCATGAATTATTTCAATCTATCATGTTTATCAACATCAGGGTTGAAAAAACTGGCAAGCACAAGTTTCACTTATCTGTCCCACCTGAAGTAAACCCAGAACTGTTGGGCTGTACACCACGTCAACGCTACCCATGTGTCATTGTCATGGCAGCAGTTTCAGATAGCAGCTCTGTTATAGAAGCCAATGTTGTAAGTATTCTTGGAATGCAACCCCAAATTTCATTGTGATAGTAGGTGTCACCACACCAATTCATCAGTTTGAATAAATGCATATGTAAGCAAGTACACACACATAACACACAATCACATTAATTGTGTAATTAATTGAACATGTCTATCTTACTCTTCATGCTATATCTTGTACAAATATGTAATAATTGAAAGTTAACTTTGATAAATAGTGTGCCCATATGTAATAATTGAAAGTTAACTTTGATAAATAGTGTGCCCATATGTAATAATTGAAAGTTAACTTTGATAAATAGTGTGCCCATATGTAATAACTGAAAGTTAACGTTCATTGAATAGAGTGCCCTTTGTAATAACTGAAAGTTAACGTTCATTGAATAGTGTGCCCATATGTAATAACTGAAAGTTAACGTTCATTGAATAGAGTGCCCATATGTAATAACTGAAAGTTAACGTTGATTGAATAGAGTGCCCCTAAGATTATGTGCATGCCACTGTGCTTGAAAATTGAGTGACTGATTTTTACTAAATGTGTAAATATGCCTAACAAAAAAAAAAATTTTGGTCAGCCTGACTCAACTCATTTGCACTATAAATGTCAATGACTTCTTTTAAATGAATTTTAACAATGTAGTTTTGTACTCGTATATGTATGAATGTAATTGCTTTAAAAATAGAACATCAAAATTTATTTTTAAAAAAAAAAGCTGGCATTTTAAATTTATTATACTTTGAGTGCACACTCACATACATGCATACACACCTACATGCACACACACACATTATTATTGTAATTGATAACTTTTCTATAATATTTAAAAAAAAAAAGGAATTCTCTGAAAATTGTTAAATTAATTTCTCCATTTAGTTTCAGAATAAGATGTAAAGTTAATATACAGCTAGTGGTAATACCTCTTACTCTTAATGAACATCTAATCTTGGCAAAATTTACTTTATTGAAAAATAATAATTTTAAAAGGTTGCTACAGTAACAGTAATACACCTCAAAGATGCACTGGTCCAGATGGAGACTCACATAATTGCACAGTATGCCAAGATGACCAATGAGGCAGTCTACAGTTTACAGGTCAGCTTTTAACATATTGTTATTGGATGGAAAAAAAAGAAAAAAAAAGGGAATTGTTACATAACTAATGCCATAATATAATATTTTAATTTAAACTTTATGATGATGAAGAACTTAGGGTTTATCTGCTACTGATGTTCTTTGAGATTTTTAATTTGATTCTATGAAATTTAATATCTTTGGGCATGCACATCACAGAACATGAAGTGTGTTTCTTCACTTGTTATTTTTTGTGTAGTTATTTTAACAGTAATATGGTGGTTCATATTGGTTTCGATTTTTCACTTTTCATTAATCTGATTTTCAAACTAGCTATGAATGGTGACAAACTAAAAAAAGATCAGGCAAATGATTATTTAGGATGCTTAGTTCAGCAGAATGCAGTTGTAAATTAATAAAGTTCAGCATTTTCTCTTGAAATTCTCTGATCTAGTTTCACAGAATATTTCTGACCATTAAATTGATTGATTTCTGCTTAACATTCACTTTCAGCATTCAGTGATTTCGCAGATGAGTGCACCTCACCTAGGTAGTGGTTAATTTCTTGAAAGGTTAGACAGAGTTTATATTGGGAGAGTTGGGGAAAAAAAGAGTGTAAACTTAAACTCATCCATCCCTAATTTATGGTTTCCTATATATATATTGACCTTCATTGACCTTGAAGGAACTGAACTGTCAGTATTGGAGGCAGAACAATAACGAACTTACCAATGACGAGCTTTGCCGATGACATCAGTGGCCTTGCAGGAAAAGAGGAGCTAGCTCAGTTGGTGGAAAAACTGGACAGGACAGCTACTGCTTTTGGTATGGAATTCAGTGCAGAGAAGACCAAATTGATGACCAACAACACCAGTGGCATTAGCAATGACATCATGATTGGTGATCAGAAATTGGAAATAGTTAATAAATTCAAGTACTTAGGACCCATCATGACAGATGAGGGATCAAAAACCAGAAATATTGTCCAGGAATGCAATGACAATAGCAGCAATTGCAAGGCTGAAGACAGTTTGGAAAAACAGAAACATCTCAGTCAGCTCAAAGATCATACTGATGCACTCCTTGGTTGTATATGCGTTTTTATATGCCTGTAAGTCATGGACCTTTTCACAGTGGTTCTCGAAAGGAGGATACAAGCTACTGAAATGAGATCTTTCGAAGGTTGCTTAGCATTTGGTATAGAGATATTGTCATGAATGAGGAAATGGGAAACTGAATTAGGCAAGCCATTGGGCCCTATGAAGAGATATTGCCCATTGTGAAAAAACACAACAACAGGGCTTGCCAAGGCAATCATGCAAGGTACTGTGCCAGGAGGGTGAAGGAGAGGAAGACAGGAAAAGATGGGAGGATAACATCTCAGAGTGGACAGGACTGAAGTTCATTTATAAAATAAAAGTGTATACATTAGTATTGTTGTAACCTGTATGATTGTATAATTTGGTAAATTAAATTCATGTTAGCACAAATATGCAAATTTTCAACCTCAGTATAGAAGTATGGTTGTCATCTGTTTTGTTGTAATTGGGGGGCTCCAGCAAGACAGTGGTAGGCACTTGTGAACAAGTAAAAGGTCTTACTTTATAATCCTTGCTGTGATCATTGGAAGTTCAAATTATTTTTTCTTTACCCTCACCCACTTCCTGACTCATGCATTTTGAACTTAGTACACAATACAACCATTATCATTATATTATATATTATAGTTACTGAATAATCACTAGCTCTAGGAAAAGGAAACAGCATTTTCTTAGGGAATATTGGAATGGAAAAGATTTCAGAGATATATTTTCTTGTAGTTAGTTAATTTTCCATGTAAACAAGTCATCTCTAAATTAGACTTGTCTTTGAATGCCAAAATGCTGTATTATATGCTTTTCTTTTCAGCCACTATTTTTTGCGTCCTACTCGGATACCGAATCCAGTGGTACTGAGGTGAATACATCTTTAGTGCATACTCAGAGTAGCAACTGCGAACTTGATGGCACCCTAGAACAGACAGACATAGAGACACGACACAGAGCGAACCCTACCATTTTGGAAGACTCTTCTTGTAGAAATACTATGGTAAATTCTAGATGGTGTCATGAAGAGAGAGAAACTGTGACAGGCTTGTTGTCTTCATCTACAGAGAGGTCACACATGAATGCACCTGAACATATATTGACAGATATGTCGGGTTCTGGAGATCTTCCTTCATTAGCTCACAGGACATATATAAACAATCTTAACACTCCAGAAAACTTAATTAGTGTTGGCAGCTCCAACAAGTTGCCAGACTGCATTGTGTGTCAGAACCGACAGCTGTCATGTGTTCTGCTTCCATGTCGTCATGCTTGTGTTTGCCATTCATGTTTCAGGTTGTTGGATAAATGTCCCATGTGTCGGAGTCATGTTGAAACATATTTTACACTTACAGACAGTGATGAAAGGATTGACGATTCACATGAAGTTGTTGCTGTAGACTGGATGACCAAGTTCGAAATATTTAACCAAAGGCTCAATGATTTCTTTGGATTTTCCTAACGTTGAATAAATGTGGTATTCCCATTACTCTTGCAATGTTCTGAAACTTCTCCTTCATAAAACACCAGGATTTGGAGGTATTCACTTGAAAATCTTTCCAGACAAGATCAGGTGCCTCTGAAGTACACAATTTCTCATGCCTAGTCATAAATAATTTGTTTCTATGTATTTTCTTATAGTCTCAGGCTGGTTGTTATGGTGATAGAGTCAGATTCAAATTTTTTCTTGAAAAATGTAGTTTTCTTTAAAGTGCAGGTTGAGAACTTAAAAATTCTCGCATGCTTTTTAGAATATAGCCTAATGCCTTCAGAAACTGCAAGTTATTGTCTCTTGAAAAAATATACTTACTGAAATTCATGTATGCACATGTGTTTGCCTGTGTCACTATATATTTGTTTGAAAATTTCCATTAACAAATAAGATCAGTAACAAGTCAGAGAAATAATGCAATCAATTATTACTGTTTAACTTATAGACCAAGTGAAATAGAATGTAGGTCAAACATATTTTGTGAAATAGATTCGCCCCACTTCAAAGATACACAATCCCCAAGCCCTTGGGGTAAAAGAAAGCAGAAGTGACATCAGGCAGGGAGTCAAATGGCTGCCAATGTAATTTTCTCTGGTACTTTATGTACGTTTGATCCAATTTGTACTAATGATCACTGTGAAAGTTCAACTCTTAATAGTTCAAATACCATTTCTAATGATGTTGAAAATACCAAGGAAACAATGACTGACGAAGACCATGTCTGGTGTAAGTTATTTTTTTTAATATAGAGTAGACTACATACTGTGCATTTGTACAATTGTAGTCATCATTTTAAGTTCATAGACATATACTAACTAGTATTAAAATTAGTTGTGTATGACTTTTATATGAATGATGAAAGCTTTTTAAAGTACAGTTTTGTAATTTTTATGTATATAAATATTTACTAGCGATATTTATTACTATTAGTGATAGTATTAACGATTGATACTAACATTAAGAGAATAGCAGTATAGTTATGTTTTAAATAAGTGATTATTATTCTGTATATAATTTAAAATTACTTTACTTACTAACAATGACCAAGAGAGTAGCACTAGTCATGTTTTTAAATGAGTATTATTCATATTATAAATATATGTAATTTTTAACTACTTTACTTAGTAATAGAGTACTTTCTTTTTCATATATATTATGTTTGAGTGTTTATGCATGAATGTCTGTACAAGTGTTGTGTGTGTTTATATTTTGTTTTGTGTAATATTTCATTTATTTACTATGGTAAATCTAAAGCTTTTAAAATTAACAATTAATGGCTGGTGCTATTTTCATTTGATAGTTGAATAGTCTTATTAAGCATAAATATATGAATTTGTTCTTATTAATATTAAAACTATTAGTTTTTTTATTGTGTATATCTGATCTAACAATCTGGTACAGTTACAAAAGAAATATAGCTAGAATATATGGAAAGAGTCCCAGTTTTGCTATCTTACTAATGGTGGTATAATTAGTGCAACAAAATACTATAACTTTGCTAAAATGCAGTATTATGAAACAATAAACTGTAAAGTTAAATATTTAATTATGATCAAGTTACTTTAACTATTCATTTGTGCACAAGAATTTATGGCAGATGCATAATAATAAGTATCAAATGAGTTATTTGCCTCTAAGAGATTAAAGACCACATTGGATACACAGGCAAGTCAAGAAAGACAAATTTGGCCTAGATTTGTGCAGAACCAGACAACTTATGGCATCAGTGTGATACAGGTAATTCACCACAAGTCAGTGTCAATATATTTTCTAGAGAGGATCACAGGTTTTCTCTGCATTGTACATTTGAATAGCACACTATTTAATTCTTCACATAGAAAAAAATGGCCACTTAAGAGCAAGTAACACAAAATAAGTAAGTTGTAATATTCTGGGTTCCTGACCTCGAGAGATAGCATATTAGATACTCTTGAATGAAAAGAATCTCTGGTAATGTAACAGGGAACATTGTGACTGCCATTTTCTTGAAGCCTTGAACCAGGCCACATACTACTGAGTTGACCACCATTAGCTTGAATGCCATTGAGCCAGTTGGCCATCTTGCAACATGTTCACTAAATTGGAACCTACAACCCAGTAGCATGCCTGATCACCTCACAAGAATTCTTGCAGTATCATGCAAGGAACATTCTGTAAACTCACTGTTGATTTGTGCTATTGCCAAGTGTGGGTGTACCATCAAAGACCAATATCCATCAGTCTGTATTATTAAACTTAAGGTATCTGAATAAAATACTAGTTTAAAATAAATATTATTTTATTATTATCCATCAAAGCTGTCATTCTTTCTTTCCCACTCTCATATATGTTTTTGGGACCCCCCCAATTTACAATATTAATCCATTACAGAGGCGTCATGGTATCATGAAAATATCATAGAGTGAAATGAATAAAACATTGGTTTTTGCAAGTTGTTCCAAAATCCTGGAAGTTGACAGTTTCCCCACATTACCAAGTCATTGTCCTCTCTTAAAGGTGATTTTTGCCATGTAAATAAATTTGCATTAGTTGTGTATAGAGTACTGTATAAATAAATGTTATAACAAGATAAAAGCTTTTTAAAAAAACAATAAAACATGGATTTTAATAAAATGCTGATTTCTTTGTCTTTAACTAATGGCAGAAATGGTTGACATGCACCATTGTACTAATTTTAGCATCATGAACATGTGTTTTCAATACAGTCTATTTACAAGACTCCCCCTCCTGTCAAATCCCATTTTCTTCATTGCAGTAACCTATACTAAGTTACTTTCTCAAATTATGTGGCCTGTTTTGACACTTCAAGAGCATCATTTCATAATTATCACTAATACATTGGCCAACAAGATTGTCCTGAGTGTAAAATAAAACAAAACGTTTTAATACAATTTTTTAAATTATTTTTTTATTGTTTCAGTTAGTTCAAGATGTTTGTATGTTTAAGTTTTTAAAATTAAAAAATTTTTGATAATTAAATTTTTTTGTTTTAGCTTGGTTTGTTTATTCTTCTGATGTCCTCTGAAATGAGTTGATTTTGAGTGTCATGGACACTTTATAGTCTTTTAAGATACTTCAGAACAGCAGTAGGCACAAACTAAGATGAATTACAACCGTCAAATTAACTTAAAAAAAAAAAAATAATAGAATTTGATTTTTTTAAAAAACAGTCTCTAAACAAAATTATTCTTAAGTAAAATAATTTTTGAAATACCTTTATGTGCTTTCACATCAGGTGTTTGGTCCTCACAAGGACTTAGAAACAAAACATTAAAATGATGTTGGTAAAACAAAAATAACATCAGAAATTCATTTTCACAGTCATAATCAGTTTAATTATTTGCTATCTTCTGAATGGAGTTTTTTGTTTGTACATGTTGCATAATATATGTAATTGCTGTGTTATGGTATAATGCATTCCAACATTGTGCACATTTGGTACAATTATTTGTGGATGTGTGCTACAGAAAGGAGTGACCTAATTGGTGGCATCTTTTGAGATATCTTTTTTATTTTTTCTCATTATGTGTAATTTGGAAAATTCCATTAAGAGGTATAGGAAATGTTGGACATGTGTCAGCATCTTCAGTGTTTGATTTTGAGCACTGATTTAGCTTAGAATAAGATGGTTGGATTTGCAGATTTCAGACTTGCAACCATCCTACTAGCAGATCTAGAAATGAATTAAAAAATAAAATGTACATAAATCATATTAATATATAATTCATCTTAGAAAGAAATTTTCTCTCTTTATAATCAAACCTACACACACACACACACTCATACACGCGCAATACATGAACACCAAACAAACTCATTACACATATGTATCTTGCATGAGTGACTTTATTTTCATGATAAATAGATCACAATAATCAGAATTGAGTAAGATTTTAAGAAACCTTAAGGAATCATGATTTCAAGGGAAAGGAATGCATTTTTTTAAATAGGTAACGTGACTTTCAATAATGCATCTTTTATTAAGACAGCACTATCTTGTGCATGTTTCCAACTAATACTGTCATTAAGGTGGTGTAAGATACTGGAAGTCCACACTACAAATGCAATATCAATACTAGACATTACAAAAATGTATTAAAATGGCCTAAATACCAGACTCTCCAAAGTTCTCAAGTCATTTAAAAAAAAAAAAAAGACCAGCAAACAGGAATCTTTCAAACAGAAATATTTATTTTTTAAAAAAAGCTAAATGTTTTGGATTTAACTAGCCCCAAATATTTTTTTTTTTGCACACAGTGTAGCAGGCAACATTTAGCTTCTGATAAATTCAATGCCATATTCATGTATGAAGTAAAATACTATGTTACGGTGTGCACAGGTAACTTAAAGAAAGGCTGCTTCAATTACTTGCATTAAAATATGTAACTAGATAAGATACCCCCCCCCCCCCCCAAAAAAAAAAATGTATGGGGATTACCTACTAATAAATTAAGTTCATTTTTACAGCGACCTAGACTCCTCTTCATACTGGTTATTAACATTCTTGTACACAATCATAGTATGATAAAGCATTTACTAAGACATTTTTTTTGGGGGGTGGGGGTGGGGGTCTTGGAGCTTCCACAATTTCAATACACTTCATCTGAATAATTGCAAATTCATGGTATCTTGCAAAATGCATGTGGAATGTTTTATTTATTTCATTCATTAAAACAGGGGCAATTATATAACATTCTGTCTCATTTTGGATATATACTCTTGATTCTCAAAGAAACTTTCTCAAACTAATAACATAAAATTTCATCTTTCAATTAATAAATACATTACAAAAACAATAAGTATTTTTTTTTTTTAATGGGGAAGGGGTATGAATATTTTTACCATTTGCAATTGAATGGAAGAAGAAATTTTTACTTAACTATTTACCTAGGCCTATTTTAAAGCTCAAATGCAACACAAGCAAATCAATGAAAGGTAAAACTTCATCATTATAAATGGCCTACTATAAGCCAGTAATAATCACTACTGTGGAGAAATAATTTAAAGAAATGACTGTAAAGTAAACATTTCTCTTTGCATCAGCATAAAGACATTAAATCAAATTGCTAATCCCAACACTCCCAATCTGCTAAACCAATGTATAATATTTTAAAGGTTTGTTGTTTCCACAGGCTCATAGTGCAAGAGCCTATTTTCTGAAACTGAACACTATCTTAATAACTTTATCATCAGGATCAAATTCTGAAGTTTCTGTACAATGTTGCTTAAGTAATAAAAAAATCATGTGCTGCCTAACAAGAAAGATGTGCTACTCGAGTCTCAGATACTGGCTACATATTGTTTGCAAACAGCTAGCAAAATTACTACTAAGCTGAGGTCATACAAATTTTGTCCCCTATAAAAATTAAAAAATTATGGTTGTAATTCCATTCTTGTCATTAGTCTAGAAAACTTCAAAGCTGTTCCCTCTTTTTTTGTAAATTGAAAAAGCAAACACAAAACCCTCTTCAAAGCATTGAAGAAATAAAAAAAAAATCTCTGATTTTAATATTACCTTAGACACAGCTGTATAATATAACAGTTCACACTCCAATTATATATCATATCTAAATATGTACATCTTATTAGAACATGCATGGACGGATATTTTACAAGTACTGTAAAATTTGCAGTTACTTTGACACAAATCATCCAAAAATAGGTTTTTCAATGTTATCAATATATACATAGCTCCCTGCTGTGGTTAATCATTAAAACAAAATAATGCAAAAAACAAAGAAAGCTCTGTGCTTATCATGGACGGACGTGAAATTTTGCTTAATAGAAGCAAAATATTTTATCAACATGGCTTGTTGTCAATATAATTAAAGAGATGAAACAAGTAAATTACAAAACTCAAGAGTAATGTACACATAATTAATTGACAAAACGGGGAAGTAGGGGGAGGAAAAAATAATAATCAACAAAGCATCTTCCTAAAATTTTCAGATAATATACAGAACAACATTTATGAAGAGACTAACACAAAGGTCAGAATAAAATCTGAAGAAGACTTAATGAATCTGTAAATTTTGTGTTCATAATCTACTAAACTCACATAGTCACTGAAATTAAACAAAAGTTCTAATTCAGTACCGTATTACCTTTCTCCAATAGTGAGTATAGTATTTATTGTCATGCTATCAAGCTCTGAACTGCACAAACATTACATAGGATTTAAAAAAACCAATAAGAAAAAGTCCACACTACAGAAATTTATGATGCCTACTTAAAAATTGGAACCATTTATTACATTCCGTGACACGTGTATTTCATTCTATGTTGATGTGCTGTTAACAATGCATTAATACTTTGTAGAAAAGAAAAGAGAGAAAATAACTAGAAACCTACAGTGCAACAAAAACAAAGATTTAAAGAGTGAATTCTCCACTTAAAAAAAAAACAAACACAAACAGGCATTACTTAATCAAGAAACACAATATTAAAAAAGCATGGACCAAATCCCTTATTAACTTCAAGGATACAGCAAAAGGCACAGAAACTCATGGTCAAAGGTCTAGATGTGTCAGAGCAAATTACAGCTACTCAGCTTTTTGCTGTCACTAAGTGTCTACAACTTCAGAAAAGAAAACCTAGGTCAATATGACACAAAAGAATGGCTTCTCCAAGCTCGGTCTTTTACCTACAACTATATGCACATTTCCCACAATAAATAAATAAACCAAACACATACACTAAACCAGCATGAAATTCTTTCAATTGAACAAGCACACAAACAAAAAAGGAGCAGAGGGTATTTGACTGGTTGTTAATCTGACATTTTTAATCACAGGCTAAAGGAATCTTTTTTTTTATCACAGAATGCTCAAGCAGTTTTGTGTGCTTGCAAAATGAAATTCATGAACAGAAGAAAGTAAAACCCGCACACTTTTTTTCCACCATATCTTTCTCTCTTTAAATATATATATATAATAGTGTATTTAATATGAATAAATAGAAGAGAGAGTATCTCAGTCAATGTAAAATACACTATACAATCAAGCATTCAAAAATCTCCAAGTGATTTGAAACAGCATTAAAATATATATAAATGACATTCGAAAACCAGTACTTATATTCTTTATAAAGCAGAATAAAACAGGGCATTTATACATTTTCAACAAGTTCATCATCAAAAGAACAGAAACCCCTCTCAATTGTGTGGCAGACTGAAAATTTGGGCCATATACGGGTTTTTGTAGATAGTCCATGTCATTAAAATGCCTTTCATGTATTCTGCTAATGTCAATTTCATGGGAGGTATTATTATTTACTTTTTTCAATAGCCTCATACAAAACTGAAAACACATTTTTAAAGATGATGCCAATGTTAATTTGATGAATCTAGTAATTTTTAATTAGTGCAGATGACATTCTCATCAAAGGGTTTTCAAAACTAACAAAAACATTTTCCAAAAGCTAATGAAAAGGAGTTTTTGCATTTTCTTAAAACCTAATAAAAATGATAAAAATCCAAAGGAGGCTTGTGCAATTACACTCTATGACAAGTAACTTTAACTACATAAACAACAATCAATTTTTTTTTTTAAACACAGAAATTATCCTTAAAAATCTGTTTCTGCAAATTCTTTGGTGGTTAGGTGGTTCCCCCAATCAAAAAAATTCCACTACAAGAGGAGGTCATAACATAAATTCTAAGAAATGTTTGACCAAAGTGTTAACTCATTAAATGAAATCACTGATAATGTGATGATAAAACATTCACCAAAGACTTAGCACTTCAAAATAAAATTATTTATTACTTACAAATTTAATACTGGTGGCTTAAGCATTAAGACCATTTGTTGTTGTCACACAACACAGGTGCATGATATGTGGTTGTCCATTATAACCAATATTTACATGAAACAATGTACACAGCTGATTTATTGTTATACTTCTGTACAAAGTAATATATAATAGACAAAATGTATTCTAAATCAATAAATATTAAAGTCAGATATTGTTTGTTATATATAAGAAAAGAACAGTTTCAATATAAGAATATATACTTTTTAAATCACCATCACTAACTCATTCATACATATAGTCATTATCAAAGGTCAAGATGTTAAGTGTACACACATGCATACATAGACATAACCTATACAAACAAACGATCACACATACAACATATCCATTAGACTGTCGTTATAATCAGTTAAAACCGGGTTTGGTAAAAGTAATAAATGATTCTGGCCAGAATCATGCAAGTTTCAGCAATTTGTCTATAAAATCAGGGTGGTGATAAAACTTCCAAGGAACCTCTACTCAACCACTCAATCTCTCTTCCTACACACACATATATATATTTTTTCAAACTTGAGGCATAAATACACATCTACAGTACTGGTCTATTATCTACTCTCCATTCAAATTTACTAATTAAAAATGTATATAAAAGAAATGTTTTCATGCAAACTGTACATATACATATCTATAAATCAAAGGCTAAAATATAACAAATACATATAATTTTATTAAAAAAAATACTGACTAAAAAATAGAATGGGGAGCCATGCATTGTGTCCTGTGACATGCAAGAGAAAGCTCACTTTATTTGACTTTAAAAATCTGTAATAAATGTAATCTGTAAACGTCTTGTGCTTTGGTGTGAGAATACTTCCAAGCAGATATCAGGTTCTCAAGATAAAATGCTGTGTCCAACAACAACAATGCATCTCACTCATTTCCTAAAAAGAAAAATATTATTTTCTTCTTAAAATGTTCCAAATGACTGTCAAACAATCAATAACTGCAGGAGTTTAAAAAAAAAATGAACTCAGAAATGTTTGCCCTTCATATTTTCCCCTCAAATAAAAAAGTGAAAAACATAAGTATCTGAAGTAGGAACAGGTTATCCAACCATCGGCCAAGTACACTCCATGCATCCATGTCCTATCTAAACAGGTGCACTAGACGATCAGACATTTTCTATTGTAATGTGATTAATAAGCACAGATGTGAAACAATCTGATGTTATGTAGTTAATGACCTTGGAACAATTAGACAATCAGAGGTTTTTCTATTGTGATATGATTAATAAGTCTGGATCACAGAACATGCCTCCAAAGTTGTTAAAATATCCATCATAAACTATATTAATAAATAATTTGTTTAATCCTCTGCAATTTAAAAGAAAAAAGGAAAAAAACTGTATTTTAAAAAGAGGAATTCTTTAAACTATTTAAGGAAGATGGATATTCTTTTAACAGTACATTCTGAAAAATGAAAACAATTACTAAAGTGAATTGTGGTATTAATTCTATTAATTTAACATGCACTCTTTTTACTCTAGGTAAAATAGATCTAGAGCACTATTATACGTTCTGTAATTAATACATTAAATGCATGCCATTTTTCATCAATGTACATGTACACTTTCTTGACAACACGGCACCAAAGGCATTATTCAAAAACATATGCAACAATTCCTGACTTTCCATGCCCCACTTTACAATTGCCTTATTCTCACCCCACTCCATATTTAAAACTACTTTATTTGCAAGTAAACAACTCTTAAAAGCCTTTAATGCAGCTTACATTAATGATTATGTACGTTTTTTCTTATTATCATACTGAATGACTTGTTTGTGATAATAAATGTTTGTCAAGGAAAACAATATCAATTTATGAAGTATGGGATAGTTTTATTTCAAAATGAATGTTCTGAGGTGTAAAGGTTTACAGTACAGATTTATTGATTTTTTTCCTTTCTCTTGGTCTATTTCAATATTTATGGAACATGGGAGAGATTTCCATGAATAGGACCACAATTTACATGTATTATGCTATAGAAGGAAAGAGGAAGAAGAGACTCTTAACAGCCTGTAAGTGAGGGGTCACGTGTATAATCAGTTCTGTCATTAAGGTGAGCTCCATACAGTCAGATCATCAACAGTAATTGAACCTAAACACTGCTAGGGATTTCATATGTAAAGATTGTTTCAAAGACATTTTCAGTTTGAAATAATGTATTTATAAAGATTTAATTCTATAAATAAAACAATTCTTAAAGTAATTTTGCATAACCCTGCCAATTTCCCCATAACTCTTCACTTGTATATGTGCACACACTACCAAAATTTAACAAACCATATTAGATAAGCAATTACTTGTGCAAATATCCTAAAAATGATGTAACTATGGCAAACAAAATGTACATTAACAAGGGGTCATGCAACTGTTCCTTTGTGACAGGAATCATGCAGTTACTTCACTGAGTGAATCATGCACACTTTCAATAGAAGAAAATATTTGCTCGGTAATCATACATCATCTGTCATTCAAGGGGGATAAACCACTCACAGAGACTATAAGAATTCGTGTAGGACATTTAAGTGTCGCTCAGTAAGGCTGGGGTCTGAATTGGCTTTGTCCAATAGCCCTTGCCCCATGTGATGATGAAGGGAGCTGACCAGTTTTTCAGTAGCTGTCCGCAGTTCACCACCTCCTCCAGAACCAGTCCCTGCAGCCACACCCAAGAGGTGCCACAAGAGAGGAAGGACATGCAGAACAATTTGTTTGGGCTTTCGGTCATAGACTCGGTCAACCAGATCTGTGGAAATATATGCAGCATTTAAGTTTGCAATTATCCAATTAATAATACTTTCCATGCCATTTTTTTTTTTTTTTTACAAGAACATTTTCAAATCCATTCTGAGAGATATGTCAGTGTTGTACACCAGTAGTATTATAAGCTTAAGACCAGAACTGAATGACATAACTGAATTATTCAGGAATTATGATGCCGAGTTATCTTTTTTGACTATGTCCATTATCTGTTTTCTTACACTGAAAGTTACAGGTTGAATTGAGAGGCAGAGGCTAAAAAAAAAAAAAAAAGATTGCTGTACATAATATTTTTAACAGTTTAATTTTGTCTTTATTTAATTTGCTTGCAATCACAAGCCCAGCCCAAATAAAACAAACTTAAAGAGTGCCTACAGCACCAAGCTACTTTCAAACACAAACCCAGCCCAAATAAAACACACTAAAAGGTGCATGCAGCGCAAGCCACTTACAAGCCACTTTTTCCACCATCTCTGTCTTGCTGCGCCCTGCAGCATTCAAAGTCTGGCTGGCAAATGGTTGGACTAGCAAACTTAGATCTGGAAAATTAAACATTGAAGAAAATAACTATTCTTGGCACTTGGTTTTATTCTTAATTATTACTCAATACATTAGTTTGTTAAACGGGATAATTAGATAAATAAGCATACTGGCATTTAATTAATCAGAAAACAGAGGTCTAAGGATTAGGTGCGACTTTCAAATGTCTATGTTGTAATTTTTATCCTGCTGAAGACTTCTTTATAACTCTTAACATTTTAAAAACTGGAAAAATAAATGGAACAAAAATCAAAATGAATTTTGACTTTGCTTTGGCTACTCTAATGTCACATAAATTTTTGTCAGAATCAAGAAAATGACTTGTTTATTGAAATTAATTACTGGAATATTTAGAAACATATAATTTGGTATATAGATAAATTCATTAATAATGGGTGTTTCCAATAATAATCTGAAGCATTATTATTTAGATTACATCTATAGTTTGTATGAACAAATTTTGAACTAATGATTTGATCTGTCTTATATATTGACTGATATTCTGTTTCTTTGACATTTGTTTTTCTGTCATGTGGAGAATGCAATAAGTAAGTGAGTATTCTTCGTTCTTTTTTTCTTCACTCTCTTTACCAAGTGCCAGTAACTATAGTATTTGTGAAACAGTTTAATGCCAGATAAATGTGGAATGTCTGCATTATTTTGTAAAAGTGTTCTAAAAGTTATTTTTGCAACCTATGTGTCCACAACCTAATTTTTATAAAAAATTCAAGTGGATCCAACATACATTACATTTAGTCCTTTAACCAATACAATCTAAAAATAACAGTACAACATAATATGCAAATTACATGACATAACTGTATTAAGAAATAAAACAGCCTTTTATTAACTCGAGCAAACTTAGCACTTTAGAATATAAAAATAAAATAATGCCAGTGAAAGTCTCAACTATACTTCCACTAGTTTCCCTGCTGTTTCCATGTGGTAATTCTAGTAACCTTCAATGGTCTTACACTTTATAAGTATATTTGATTACAAGGTAATTCTAGTAACCTTCAATGATCATACACTTAAAAGTACAAGGTAATTCTAGTAACCCTTCATGGTCTTACACTTTAGAAATACATCTGATGAACAAGATAATTCTAGTGACCCTCACTTCAGAAATACATTTGATGTATAATGTAATTCTAGTGGGCTCTCACTTTAGAAATACATCTGATGTACAATGTAATTCTGGTGGTCCTCAATGGCCATACAACTGAAAAATGACCTAATCATAAGCCCTACAGCTTTAGCACACTGCATTAATATTTTCTTGAGAAGTATGTACCTAAATGTTCCATTAAGCTGTTAAGGATATCAGCAGCAGTGGAGTATATCTCCCGATTTTTGGAAGCAAGATTTGGCCCCACACTAGTCACGGTCATGGAGATGACAGTGTTTAAAGCGTCCTTTAAAATTGGAACTACCTCGTGCATGACCTTCAGAGCATGGAGGTTGACCTTACTGTTTGAATCTTGCAGGCGAGGTAGGAACTTGTCAAAAATCTAGATAAAGAAACATAAAGTAAACATTTAAGAGATTTTTAAAATAAGAATAAGAGGTGCATTTCAATTTTAAAATAAATTCAAATTGAACATTAACTTTGAAGAGTTTAAAAAAAGTTTAAAAAGAGTTTAATTTCTTGCCTCACAGAACAAATATTTATGAGCAGACGAACCTTTCTCAGAAACTTAAAAATCATATATACCTCCTGTGATGCCAGCACCATACTAGTAATTGGTTAAGTATTAGTATTATTTAATCATCCAGGTGATGAAAATCTTAATTTATTTATTAATAATCCTCCAGAAGACACCACTCGTCTCTCTCACTTGGCTGATATGCAGGCACTCTAAACGTTTTCTTTCTCCCACAACATTAAAGACAAACATTTAATGTCACACAATATTTCCATTGGTAGAAAACTTCTTACTAAAGGAGAAAATAAATCCATCTTTTAATCTATATTTAGTGAGCCCACATCCACCCACTTCTCTCCAACATATGGTCATCAATATGTGTTAGAATGTGTTAGAAGGTCAATAAAAATAACAATAAATTAATGAAATCAACAATCAACATAAAACATCTGAATGTATTATCAAAAGAGCATTGACATTTACATAATTTCATGACAATGTTCGATTAATGCTGGACAATCTTTCAGTTTATTCTAATACAGACATCAGCAGTCAGTTAACATAAATATATAGTCAAGTTCATGGATGTCATATCATCACAGAAACGAGAGTGGAGTTTCAGATGGCGGCTGTCACTAGCACGTGTTCACAATCACGCAGTTTGCAACAGGTCACTTTCTTATTTAGGCGATGGTTCCTCATGCCCCTCCTAGGCATGTCACACAACTGTTCCAGAATTTTCAATGCGCTTCCCAAGCATATCATGGAGAATCGTCCAGAATTTTCCTTGCACTATCAAGCACATCCTGGGGAATGTTTCAGAATATTTGTGTGTAATACTCAAAACATCACAAGAAATATTCAAAATAACCTTCGTGAAATCCCAAGACCAAACTCAAGCCACCATTTCTGCAGTATTGGCTCTCTAATGGAATTCACAGGAATCAACTTACAGCACACGTTTTACTGATAGGTTGATGACAACACTGGATTCATACACCAATGTGGCCAAGTAGGATGCCTCAAGCAAAAGGTCAAAAAAAAAAGGCCTGCTTCTCTGCAAAAGTCAGATTAAAGCAGCACTAAATTTCAGGCATATTTTATTCTCTAAACTCCTTTCTCTCTAACAAACATTCTCAACTTACAAATCCTGCAACAATTTCATTAGCCTGATACACACGCAGCATAAGAAATAGAGCATCGATCAAAATTCACAAGTATAATGTACAACGTAATTAAATTAGTGAACATAAATATAATGGTTCAATTACATAAGCATCCTATAATTCAAATCATAGATCAATAGCAAACATGTAATAAATATTTCTAAGTCCATTCTTTCTTTATCAGTCAGTTATCTTACCATTAGCTAACGTTTCGCCTTTATGATCAGACTGAAGTTATATTCAAATTTAAAGTGATCAGAAGAGAGTACTTCAACAAAGAAACTTTTGGTCTATCCCCATTGAATGAATTTGTTATGAGCAAGTGTGAGACTATTAGTCAGAAAAACTACTCATCCATTTGGAACTCTTTTTTGGATTGTGTCAGCAATTTTCTAGCATATTCTCCACCAGAGTTGTTTACTCCAAACTTTGATACTTACAAAGAAAATGCCATCATAAGGAATGCCCACGGTCGGGTCACTTTGACAATTTAACAATTTATATAACAATTAAGTTTAGAAACAGGGACAGGCCAGCGCGAAAGCGGCGGAAGCCGAAAGCGCCCCCTACATTAGCAAGCAAGGGATAGGCAAATTTAGTCCACCACACTTCCAAAGATATTCTGCTTAGTTCAGCCGCCACACCATGTCAATAATGTTCATGACTAAATAATCAAGAATTTGATTTATGACAAGAACTTAGTCACGTAGATTGAAATACTATTGGTAAACAATTCAGCTTTGTAAAGTTATCGTCATGTTTGTGATTCTCTGCAAGGATACTTCTAGATGAAAAATGATCATTAAATGGAAGTATTCACTTTTATAGTAAAATGGCCACCTATCAAACCAGCTTCAGAATACTGAATATAAAACACCTAAAAGGACTCTTATTATAACCTGTCATAATTCTATGTCCCTAACAATCACTCTACTTTTAACCTGTCATTCTGCTATTTCCCTCTTAATAAAGATTCTACTCATAATTTGTATTGTTATTTCAAAACTTCACCTTAACAATTTGCATTGAAACTGCTTCAGGGCTGGAAATGCACATGTCTTGAAATTTGTTGATGGCTTCATAGCGTTGCCGCCAGTCATTAGCAGACATCTGATTAATCATGGATTTTATTTCCTCCATAGTTGTCTCATCAGTGCGATTTATTTGCCTCCGACGTGCTGGAGGTGTCGTGATATTTGGAATGTCAGACGTACTGCAAAATAACATTAGGTGAATGAGAGACAGCAAATGGCTTTAAATGTAGAATATATATCTGAGTGAACCAAGATAGGAAAAGGGTGCTAGCATACCAGCTGCTGAGAGTGCTGTGGACAGTTATAAACAGACAGAGTGTCTCTTCAATTGATTTTCAGAGAAAAGATAAATATTGCCTTTTGGCTTCAGAATCTTATGGTTTCTTGAAAGGATAAATATTGTGTTTTGACTTTGCAATCTTGTGGGTTTTTTTTAAAGCCTGTCACATGTTGACATGTTCTAAACAATATACTTTATAAATTCAGGAATAAAAATGTAAACATGACTCATATATGAACTACACAATAATGGCAATTCATAGTAAAACAATTCATACATAGTAAAACAATCCAGGAAAAAAAGACATCTGTGAACTATAACAATAATGGCAATTCATAAGTAGTAAAACAAACAGGGAAAATCTACACCACAAAATGGAGAAAAATGTTTATCTGTGATCTTTAACAATAGTGGCAGGTAATACACATTTAAATCAGAGAAAAATCTACATCAGTGACCTATAACAATAATGGCAATTCAGAAATAGTAAAACAAACATAAAAAAATCTATAAACTTGACGTATCTTAACAAACAATGAACATATCTTCTTCTGTCATTTTTATGCCAACAGAAAATTAATGCGTGTTGTACACCTAGAAATCCTCCCTGATCTAATCTCAGCTGAAATCTCTTACCTGTTGGCTGATGTTTGTCGTAAAGAAGAACCCATGCGGCTGCCATGGCCAGAACGTCTTGACCTGGCAGATGAGGTCTCATTTGGTTTGTCACCAAGGCCCTGAAGGGAATAAAAACAAAATTACTGAGATTATGCAGTGCAAATCTTCAATAACTAAGTTACATACCAAGAAAAGAGAAAACAAGAGAATTTTTCTGTCTTTCATGAATACTTACTAGATGGGCATTCTAGTTCTAAATGCGTACATGTCACAGCACTAATAGGTCATATATACACTCCCAGGAGGATATAAACAGCGCATACTTTTTGGTAAAATACTGTCCTCTGAACACACACAAAGTGAGCTAAGGGCCAGAAACAGCAAGGAGGCTGAAGGGATTACAGTACTCTGGAAAGTATTCAGGAAAATATTATGGAAAAACACATTTTACTTTCTAACATTTCTTTTATTACAAATGGATGAGCATACTAGAGAATAACAAACAGGTGAAAAGCTCCTTCAAGAAATGTCTGTCTGTGTGATTGTGCACGTATAAAGTGCATATAGGTGAGAAATGCTCTCTCAAGAGAAGAAACTGGATTGGGCAACTGCAAACACACCCACAGATAAAATAGTACAAATATCTCACAGAAAACAGATATCCAAACCACTGCCAAACACATCCACAGATGATCTGTAGATATAATACATATCTCACAGAAATATTTACAGAAAATAGATATCCAACCCATTGCCAACACATCCACAGATGAGTCTGTAGATGTAACACATATTTCACAGAAATATCTACAGAAAACAGATATCCAATCCAATGCTAACACATCCACACAGAAATCTAAACAGAAAATACACATATCTCACAGAAATATCTACAAAAATCCGATATTCAACCCACAGCCAACAAAAAGGGAAAGCCAACAAAAGTCACCTTATTTTTCAGATTCTCAACAATATCTTGAATGTTGCGAAGCGTATTAGCAGGTAAATATTTGGTTAAAGTGCGGTCAAAGTCTGGATGTGATGACAACAGCCAAAAGATTTTGCGACCAAAGTATCTGAAATAGTTTTAAAAAAATATTCAAAATAATAAAAATAAAATTATTTTACATGGAGCAATGCATGCACATTGAATTTCTCATTAAAGTCTAAATTTTTATTAAAATTTGTGTATAAATTAATTAAACATTATATTCCAGGCATAATTTTCTACATTTTAAATGATGTATCTTTTATTGCTGATTTATATTTATTACTATATGTAGATACATGCTCAGAAACATTTATAAAACAACTAAATGTTAAACATCTGGCTGTTTACTCCATCTAGAATCCCACTCACATACAGATTACAGGTGAAAAGGATAAGAATGTAAAGAAGTTTCTACAAAATTTTCTGCTGTTTAGTTGTAAATCCATTAGAAAATGATCATTATTATTATGCAACTGCCAAAACAACTTAGGTAAAAACGAATAGTTGAAGTAACTTGATCATCATAATTAAATATTTACTTTACAGTTTATAGTTTCATAATACTGCATATTAGCAAAGTTTTAGAATATATTGTTGCACTAATTATACCACCACCAGTAAGGTGGCAAAAACTGGGATTTTTTCCCCAAGAATTCTAGCCATTTAAAAAAAAAAATGTACTTGATTGTTACTTTAGATCATATAGACACAATATACTAATAATTGTAATATTAATAAGAAGAAATGCATATATTTAAGTTTTATAAGATTATCCAACTATTATATTAATATAACAATGGCCATTAATTGTTAAATTTAAAAGCTTTTGATTTACAATACTAAATAAATAAAACAGTGCATGCACACAAAATAAACACACATAACACTTATACAGACATTCATGCATAACCATGCAAATATATATAAATATAAAAGAAACTACTCTTCTAGTAAATAAAGTAATTAAAAATATATATCTATATATATATATTGTGGCAGAGTAAATTTGCCTACCCCTATTTCTAATCTTAATTGTTATATAAAGTGTTAAACTGTCAAAGTGACCTAGCCTTGTGCACTCTTTATGATAGTATTTTTGTGTGAGTTGGAGTAAACAACTCGAATTGAGAATATGCTAGAAAATTGTTGATGCAATGGGATGAGTAGTTTTTCTGACTAATAGTCTCACATTTGTTCAAAACAATTTTATTCAATGGTGATGGTCCGGAAGTTTATATCACTTTGAATTTGAACATAACTCGAGTCCGGTCATAAAGGTGAATGTTTATATGGCCCCCTTACCTACTTTCAGGAGAGCCATCAATACAGCTCCCATAACAAATTTTCAAAAACCTCCTGTATATAGCTCCTGTATCTAGTTTCAGGAGAACTGTTTATGTGGCCCCCATATCTACTTTCAGGAGAGCCATCTATATGGCTCCCATACCTACTTTCAGGAGAGCTGTTTAGATGGCCCCTTTACTAGTTTCAGGAGAGTTGTTTATATGGTCTCTTTATCTACTTGCTTGAGAGCTGTTTATATGGCCCCCTTACTAGTTTCAGGAGAGCTGTTTATATGGCCCCCTTACCTAGTTTCAGGAGAGCTGTCTAAGACAAACTGAGCAGCAGTGGGCAGGACACGATCAGTGATATCCTTGACTCCACTAAGGATTTTGCCTGATCCCATTCGTTCCACCAGCTCAACAAGGAACTGCGCAGTTGTACGGCGTACTGCCACATTCTTGTGCCTGCCCAGAGAAATAGTAAACAAGATGTTTATAATGGCAGACTGATTTGTATGGTCTCTGCAATACAATCAACAGGACATCATTAAATTAAAAAACTAAGCATAAACTAAGTCAAAGAAGATCTTCATTAACAATTAAAAAAAAAAAGCTTCTATTTTGCTCAGAGTTGACTTTAGCTTTAAGCTGCTTTTGCTAAAATCTGTCTCTGCATGCCAAACAAATAGACATCCTTGGGTGTTATGGTAAAAGAGTAAAGTCAAATTTAAAGCCAGATATTTGTTGAATTTGTGGATGGGCTCTTGGCCAAGGGAGATATGACAAAGGTTTATGTCATAGATATTTGAGACTGATTCGATGTGAGTGCAGCTTATTTCAATTCAATTCAATTCATATATATTGAACACACTGATTTTTTGGCTTTATACTTTTTCAAACTTCTTTCTTCAACTTTCCTTCTTTGGATAATGAATAATATTTTATTCTTTGACCTGACATATTTTAAATAAGACAGTCTTTCCAAACTGGCTTGGAATAAAGAAAACAGTAAGTAAATTTCAGTGGACTATGAATGACAATAATTCTAAGTTAAAGTAAAAAGGAATCTGACAATAATTTGAATTAGAATAAATCAAATAATAATCTTGACTCTCAGCACAGTAATGTGTGCAGGTCTAATCAGATTTGCAGCATAGTGATATATGGCTGACATATATCACTGTCCTCCAAAAATGTTTTGATAATATCCACATGTTCGATTGTCTCCCTTGGCATTTACAAAGTGCTAATGGAGGCTCATGGCTTAGAATTAAAAACATAGAGCATTCTTAATTCATATTAAAAATATAAATTCCTGGATAATAACTACAGTAGAATTTTTTCATCAAGTTTATGTGTAAACGCTAGAATATTTATATAGCCTAGGTATTATAATCTCCCACCCAATCCCAAAAAGAAATTGTTAGAAGTAAATAACTTCCTAAAGAGTAAAAAAAAAACAAACAAAAAATTCCTAACATCTTGAAGAGTAAACTCTCACTTTTTAAGAAAAAGTAGCAGGAAGGCTGAGAAAAAGGTTATTATTCAGCAATGAAGAACATTTTCTCTTGTGACGCAGATTTACTCATCAGCAAATAAAATATTATGGACGTAAGCTGTGCAAAACTTTAGTAATGATGGACAAGATCAACCATCAAATGGACTACACCAGTTGTGTTGTGTATCAGGCACTTTAGTGAGAGAAAAAATAATGCACTACTTACGAAGCGCCCCCATTAATCAAAGCCACAAGGGCACGCTGTTGTGTCACCCCTTCCACCATGTTGCCTAGTGCTTGCTCAACATCATCCCGGATAAAGTTATTGCTCTCCCCTGCCTTTGACAGCAGCTGGCGTGCTACTATGTCTAAGTCCTGAAAGTGGCAAAAACATAGAAAGACATGAAAGTAATCCTGAAAGAAGATTCCATTATTTATACTGTATACCTAAAAACTTATACAACCATACTGAAGAATGACACCAATAAAATATCATTACAGCACAACAATCTGCATAACTGTGATTAATAATTTCTACTCGCTGACATCATAGTTGTAAATGACTTACTTGGTCTATTCCTTTCTTCAAGTTCACAAAAAAGTCTCCTAGGCAGACGATGGCCAGCCTCGAAACCTGAGAGCGAAGATTTTTAACCTGAAAAAAACAACAAATTGATAGTAAAAAATGGAAAAGTCTACAAATAAAAATGAATTTCTCTACCAAATGTATATAAGTAATAAATCAAACAATTATTCTGTTTTCTAGTTTTTGCATTCTGCCACAACTGTTATCTTGAAAACATTGATTAATTTTGACTTGATTCATATGTGAAATTTAAGCTGAACATAACAAAATGTGAATCTGGGTCATGCCAAGAATTCATGGACTGCTGCTGCATTATTAAAATTCTCTAAATTGTTCAAATGTGATTTTCTGTTTCTTGCATCACTGTAACGCCTTTTTCTGTTAACCTATATGTTTATATTTTATACCATTTTGGTGACATACAGTCTTGATATCAGGACTTTTAGAGATTAGTCACAAATGTGAAAAGCTTAACACATCATTAGAAGTACAAGGATGTTGCCTAACTGAAAAAGGTGTTGACAGAGTGGGGGCTTGAGAATAATTAATTAGTGAGTCATAAATTCCTTGTAGTAATGAAGTCCCTGTAGAGTAGATTAGAGTGCTGAATTCCAAGTATGTTGTGACAGAGCAAAGTTGTCAGCACATTTTTTATGAGATAATTATGATATTTATGCTGCTAATATTTAATGTAGTGAGATAATTAATGATATTTATGCTGCTAATATTTAATGTAGTAAGATAATTTATGATATTTATGCTGCTAATATTTAATGTAGTGAAATAATTATTATATTTATGCTGCAAATATTTAAAGTAGTGAGATAATTATGATATTTATGCTGCTAATATTTAAAGTAGTGAGATAATTATTATATTTATGCTACTAATATTTAATGTAGTGAGAATTGGGAAGTAGACCTTGTGCACTGCACTGCATGTTAAGAATATGTCAGGAAGACAGAATTCTCCAGAACCATAGCTATGCACTAACCTGAAGTGATATTATAATTCAATGATACTGGTGTCATGCTCTATAACTTAAATAACCATAGTTTCCTTGAAGTGCGCAAGCCAAGCTGTGAGCTTGTTAGTAATAAACGGCTCACCCAGTGTCACTAAGCAGTTCTAAGAACATAGCCAGATGGCCTGGTACTGGCCAACAACAAAACTAACCAACAGGAGTCAGGCAGAAAGTGACCTGTTAGAAGAATTCACTGTCTCTTATCACTTTGATTTTTGCCCTCATCAAGTCCAGTCTTAAAGGTTGACTGAGAGCCGTGAAGAGCTGTGGTGAGTTATATGACTGATAAAGAAAGAGTGCAGAAAAATCAGACTTAGAATTTTTTTTGGTGCACTTAGACCTACTGATTTTATGGTTTGCAATTAGACTCAGTGATGATTTCAGTATTTAGGATGTTGATTTTATGGTTTGCAATTAGACTCAGTGATGTTTTCATGTATTCTGAACTACTGTTCTATGACTTGTAATTAGAGAGACTTTGTATATTGATCATATGTCATTGTTCCTAGTGGAAATGTTAATGGTGAATTTAACTGTGTTATATTTTAAGCCCATGTATATGTATGGGATTAATGAACTCTATTGCAGGATTGTAAGTTTGAGAATGCTGGTAGAGAGATATGGGAGTGTAGAAACATTTTAGACCTGAATCTTATGCACTGTTGCCTGATTTGACATTTTTCGGAGAAGAGTGCACCTTTTTTCCCCCTTGGATCAGTTTCAGATTGCAGTGATCTATTGCAATCTACTTGAGCTATATCGGTACTGTGTCCAACACCATTTGTTACACTTTCTGGCAACAGGGCTGCTGATGTTACAGTGGATCTCCGTTCAAGAACCTTACGGCAGAATGTGGGTCCAGCTTTGGTCTTGAGAGATTTCATGCAGAATTCTTGGAACAGTTTGAGTGGCATGCCTAGGGGGTGCATTTTAGACCCATTATCCAACGCGAAGCAAAGTGAACGTGTGACATTGTTGCAAAAAACCAGCTTATGTCAAGTAAATTAATCACTGTTTCTTTTCTACTCCTGCTCTGATTCTGTGATGAGAAATAGACTCATAAATCTATTATTGATTACTAACTTGATTATTTTATTGTCAAGATAGAGACTGAACAAGTGAACATTATCAGAACTTTTATCCTCAGTATAAGTGTCTGTCTTTTTCAAGTGCATTCATTTGTGCGTTTTGATTTTTGATTTAATAAATTTATTGTTGTTTTTAATTTGTCCTTCTTAAGCATACTATTTATATTATGTGTGGAATAATAGTGGCTGGATGGGGGCTCGTTGAAATAACCTAAAAGATGGATCTAATTACTCCTTCAGTAAGACGTTCCACCTGCAGAAGAAATTATGTCTCTCTATATGTTGTGAGTAAAAGGTAGAGATCTACAGTACCAGGTGCATCGACCAAGTGGAAGACAAGTTGGGCGTCTTATTGAGATTTATTATTTATTTATGAATTAATATCCACTTGTATTTAGTTATGAATTGTTAATTAATAATAATCATAACAACATGAGCATATGTCTCACACGCATGCACGCACGCACGCACACACACACAATATTATTTTAATTAAAATGAGTATGGATTATTATGGCTGTATCTTGATAATGGCACAAAAGAGAATTATAGTTCCACAATGCCTACTGCTTTAAATCTATTTGCTGTTTTAGAATTTCACTAAATCTGATCAGATTTGACTAAATAAAATCAAAATGTTATAACTGAAAATCCAAGTACCTCGTTCACAACAGCAAGGACTACTTGATGCATCTGTTGTGGGTTAAAAATGTCAGGATGAAAATGAGACAGGCGTCTGATCATGTTCAGACCATCATTCTTCAGCTCCCTAAAATAAAATACCCCCCAAAACAACAAATAATTTGTGATGCCATTTATGCAGAATGCAAGTAGAATTTATTAATGTGTGACTTTGACATTTAATTCATGCACTGTTGTTAAAGTATGAACTTCAAGAAAATTTTACATAACAGTAGGATCGCAGATTTTAAAGATATTAATTGATTAATCAATACAAAATTTTAATGATTGAAATTATTTTTAACGATTAATCATAAAACAGAAAACGTTGTTTACTTACTTACTTAATGTCATAAAAAGTTTCATTGCAATAAAAAAATAAACCCAAGATGGCAAAGGCGGGAACTGCAAGTGAAATATAAGGCCATTTCAGGCCATTTAAGTGAACACTTTGGTTTTAAATTAAGTAATGATGGTACTGTTTCAAGTGTGGAAAAGGTTTGCTGTGTGCATAATTCCTTTGCATATCAGGGATTGAACACTTCACTAAGTTACCACTTGCAACATGTACACCCGATTCAGCATAAAAAAATACTGGACAAAGTATCATCCAGTAAGTCATTGTCATCATCATCTACAGCACAACCTAGTAAAGTTTGTCAATTTTTCTGCCTAAGTGAGCAGCCAAGTGAGTGCTCATTTACAACATATCAACAATTCTCTGGCAAAGTGGTTTGCAACATCCATGCAAAGATCCACTGTTTTGGTGGAAGATGAATGAACACCATTTTCTTAAATTGGCATCACTGGCAAAGACTGTTCTTTGTATACTGGCAACTTTAGTGCCATGTGAGAGATTGTTCAGTTCAGCTGGTTACATCTTAAAACACGTTTACTTGAACCACATAATGTGAACATGCTCGTATGCCTACAGACTGGATGAAAAGAGATGATGAATAACAGTTTTAATCCTTGCCATTTGAAAGTATGAACTTATCACTTATTCACTTTTTTTTTTACAATGTTTTGGAAATTTGGAAATTTCTTACTTAACTAAAATTAAAATTAAAATTATTTTTTTAAAAGTTAACTATTAAAAAAAAATTAATCGTTACCAGCTCTACATAACAGCAATGACTAAGCAGCACAAAATAATCTGTATTTTTCAACTATTGATCATTCCTAATAAGTCTCTCGCCTGGACACAAAATGTGATCTGAAGGCAAGTGGATATTATGAGAAACATTCTCCAAATCACAAATATAAATGTCTTATTTTGGTTGAATAATATCAGGTATTATTGCTAAACTACCCAGTGCAGTGATTGCATGAAACAAAACAAAAAACAAACATTATAAAAATCCAGCTTTTCGTCAGCTAATTTAATCTGAGGCTTCAACTAATCAGGTCTCACATATCTAATAATTTTGTCTAACACATCAATTAATTTGATCTTGCGCATTAAGACCACTAATATGGCTTCACATAGTGTCAACTAATTTTGTTTGACACATCAAGTTAACTAATTCAGTACATCAACTAATTTGGTCTCACACATCAAGTTAAACTAATTCAGTATAACATCAAGTCAATTAATATGGTCTGACACATGAAGTGAATTAATTTCATCTGACACATCAAGTCAACTAATCTGGTCTGACACAGCAAGTCAACTAATTTGGTCTGACACATCAAAGTTAACTAATTTGGTCTGACACATCAAAGTTAACTAATTTGGTCTGACACATCAAAGTTAACTAATTTGGTCTGACACATCAAGTTAACAAGTTGGCATAACACTTGTAGCCTTACAATATACTCTCTCAAGCAGACATACCAATCATCTGATTCCAGTTTCTTCTGGGCGGCTCTAAGAGCTCCTTCAGCATCTGTGAATGGTTTCCAGTCTTCAAGTGGAATATCAGTTTCAGATGGTGGATGATCCAGAGCCGGCATAGGGTGACTTACCACTGGCTCACTGGACCTGCAGATGCCATTTTATTTCATCTTAAAATCAGAACATATAATAAATCTATAGCAGTCATGACTTCAATATATTTTTTAGCAGTCATGACTTCAGTAATAGTAATTCCTTAGCAGTCACAACTTCAGTATATATCAGTATATATATTAAATCTTTAGCAGATACGACTTCAATATATATATATATATATCTTTAGCAGTTATGACTTCAGTAAATATATATGTATATATATTTATAGATTATCTTTAGCAGTCACGACTTCAGTAAATATATATGTATATATATTTATAGATTATCTTTAGCAGTCACGACTTCAGTATATAAAGTAAATCTTTTGCAGTCACAACTTGAATATATACATATATATATAGAGAGAGAGAGAGTAAATCTTTAGCAGTCACAATATATACATATATTGTAAAGTATAAAGTAAATCTTTAGCAATCCTGACTTCAGTATATAAAGTAAATCTTTAGCAGCCACAACTATATAACAAACCCATAGACTCCAGTTAAAGTCAATGCACATTGTCACTAATTGTTGTGCATGCTCAACTCACATTTATGAAATGGCAACAAATGTGCTGACATGAAACTATTTTCATAGGCATATTTGAATTTGGATTTGAATACCAAAAATATACAGCGTTAGAGAGAGTTCGTGCATATTCACATTTATGAAAATGGAATTCATGCACATGGAGTGTTGAGTGTCATTTCAAATGGGAATCTAGATCACTCTCAAATTATGTTGACTGGTTGAACAAACAAAAACTAAATCAAAGTGTATGCGTGGTGAAACTGTACATCAGTTAGTGTATGGCAGTAAGGTAAAATACCATCATGATTGGATCCTAAAAATAGAACAATTTCATATTAAGATCCTACTAAATAACACTTGGTGACAAAAAGAAAATAGATCTTCTTTAGCTTAATTAAATGAATAAAACAGATTTTGAGTTTCCACATTCCAATTTGTCACAGGAGGCAAACATTTGTGCAAATAAATGGGTCATTTCAGCAAATCCTGGATTAGAAAAATGGTTGGTTACCTGCCTGTTCTGCAATAGGATTAGTACTTCTAAGATGCCAATAAACTGACAGGTGGTGTACTTGTGTGATATGTGACAAGATTTTTGGAAAAAAACAGGAATCTTACCAAATACAGATTCTGAAATCAAATTTCATTTTATTAGATCTGTTGTTGCTTTAAAAAATAATATATACTCACATTCTGATAGTTTTTCTAGGTGTAACAACAGGAAGGGCAGGTCTGGGTGGAGTGGTCTTAGCTGAATTACTGGCTGAGTTGTTTGAAGAAACTGACCCTGACCCTGATCCTGATATTGATAGTGCTGCTGAAAATGCAATACATTTATCATGAAATAATTGTTGAGGTACATTTCTAGTAATGCACAAAGATATTACTTGCTGTGACAATATAATTTCTAGTAAATGTGCAAAGAACCTTTATGTTTCAAGTAAATGCATTAAGAATATTACTTGCCACAAACTATACATTTCAAGTGAATGAATTAAGAACATCACTTTTCAAAGACATTACATTTCAAGTGAATGCAAGATAAAGGACATGACCTTCCATAGTCACTAAGCATTTCAAGTGAATACATTAACAACATTTACTTGCCATGAAAATTATACACACATTTCTAGCGAACAGATGAGCTATAATATAACCGCCAGGCAAAAAGTACAATATTTTCCTACATTCATTCCATGGGTAAGAAGATAACTCCTGGGTGTGAATATTTAGGTCAAGGGTCACCAACACGGTGCCTGCGGGAACCAGGTCGCCCGCAAAGACCACATAAGTCGCCCGTAAGACTTCACATTATTAATAATGTATAAAGGCAAACTAGAAGAGTGTATCAAACTGGTAGCCCTTCGTATGACTCAGTACCCATGAAGTAGCTCTCAGTATCAAAAAGGTTGGTGACCCCTGATTTAGGTGATATGATCAAAATATATATGTTTCTAATCAAAAAGAAAGTTTCAAACAGGCACTAATATGGTCCAAAGTTAAACTAACAATAAACAAAGTTCATGTATCAATTATTGATCGGAAAATAAGTTTTATGCAGAAATGTCAAACTTTGTTGGTTTCATGAACAATCAAAAACAACAGTCAACAACCTACGAATGAAGAACATCGACAAATAAACTGAAATATACACACAAAAAGAACAATGAAACTTCAGAACTTACGTTCTGAGAGGCTTTCATTGCTGCTAACTTTTCGGAGTTTCTGCCGTTGTCGTTCACGCTCTGACTTAATAGCTTCCTCTTTCTCTTTCTGTTTTCGTTCCTTTTCCCGTTCTTTTTGCTCTTTTTCTCGCTGCTCACGTTCTTCCTCATCTTTCTTTTGCTGCTGTTTCTGTGCAATGGAGATTTTGAATGAAGTTGACTTGGCCAAGCTGCTGGTCTCCTGAATTAAAATCCACAATTGTTAGGGTAAGGTTTATGTTAGTTTATGTTATAATCAAGAAAACATTAATAGCAATGAACAAAACCACTCTCCTGAATTAAAATCCACCATTTTTTTTTTAAGGGTAAGGTTTATGCTATAATCAAGAAAAAAATTAATAACATCAAACTCATGTCACTCTCTTTAATTAAAAGTCACCATTCTGGATGCAAAGTTTACATTATAACAACAACAAAAAATTAACATCGAACTCCAAATTACTCTCCTGAATTAAAAACCAGCAGTCTTGGGGTTATGTATGTTATAATAAGGTATACTGTAATAACATCAAAATCGGTCATGTGATTTGTTCCTATTGTGTTTCTGCACATGGCATCTGCCTGCTGACTAACTTATCTAAGTATTAAGTAAATATGTCTATGTATTTTAGCATAAATATAGACATCCACATATAGTATTAACGTGTTCATGCTTATATATTTAGGGGTTAACATTAAAACTTATGTCCACATGCATGTAGGGCTGTCAATTTTTTCTAAAAAGCTGCCCGGGTACCCATTCGAAAATTAGCACAATCTCCATCGCAACATGTGATCTCTAACCAAAGCTACTTAATGATTAGGCATGCGCTCTATTTCACACGGTATCCAATGGTGTGCATCTAGTGACTATTAGTTATATGTACAACACAAACTAATAGTTGTCTATTTGTAGAAGTCCTGATGCCAAGGTATAAACAATGAATGTCTGTAGCAGTTAACAGTCCCAAAGTCCAGTTATAATTAATAATTGTCCATATGTAAAAATCACAATGTTTGACTTTGTCTGATATCGTTAAAGTTATGGTGTCCACTTAGAATCAATGAACGTTTGTATGTAAAAGTCTCACTGTTCAGCTATAATCAATAACTGTCCATACATAAAAATCATGATAACCAGTTATGATCAATAAATATCTAGGTCTATAACAGTAATGATGTTCATTCACAAATACTGAATATCAGTTAAAATCAATCTGGTTTACTGAAGTCTTTTCAGTTCAATAGGTGAACACTTTTATTGGATTTGATCTCATCTTTCAAATGGTAATATTACAAAGAAAATATGTTTTGAAATAATATTCAAACAATTATTTTTCTGAGTGCCTTTTCTTTTAAGACCTAAAATAAATAAGTGAAATTCATAGCCAAGGCAACTGAAAGAGTGTTTTCCTCATCACCATCCCTCTTTCCTCCATCATCACTCCACAGCCTGTCAGATTAAAGTGAGCGAGTTAGATGAAAAGGCCTCAGTTGACAATGGCCAACAGTTTTCAACCAAAAGTGCTAGTACAATGTATGAAAAAATATTAACAGTAAATAAATAAAGAAACTAAAGTTTGAGAAGCTATCAATATGCAATGACGTATTTTAGTGGAAAATGTAAAACCACACAATAATCAGTGTGAAAGAATCCCTGGATGGCAAGTTTTGCTAACTTTTCATTTAAAAAAAAAAAAATCATCTTTAGAAAACTTCTATAATGAAATGTTTATCCAATCAATAAACTTTTTTTCACTGCAGCCAGGGATGAATGCATCATGGTCACAGAATCCATACACAAGTGGGATTCATATCATGTTTGCCTTGTAGTCATGGTGACATTACACCATACATTGTCTCCCATTTAGGCCAGCTTCAAAAAGACATTTCTAAGGAAAGAGACTGGACAGCACAGTTTAAAATGAAAGTTTTCTAATGCCATGAAATATAGCAAGCAGTGAGATAGATAATTTTACAAGAAAAATTCATTAAAAAATTCTAAAAGAAGTTAAAAGAAATAAGCCTATACTGATTCTAATTCACAAATGTAACTGTGTCAACTTAAAGTGCTGAGGTCAAAACTCATTGCCAGTTTGGCACTCTTTTGCAGCTGAATCCACAGTGAATAAGTTAATGAATTTAGAGGAAAAGAACAAAACTCTTCTTTTAACCAGTTTCTCTCAACCTCCTTCTTCAAATGTTTTCAATAACGGTACAATGCTTTATCTAAGATTAAAATATGCACAATTAATAATTTTAATTAACGTGAATCCAATGGTTTACTACTCCCAAAATATTCAACTATTTTTTCTTCATATAACCACCACCCGCCCACAACACAGATTTCAAGTTGTCTATTGTAAATGTATAAGCTTACAAGCTATTTAAAAAAAAAAAATCAAGCAGAGAACAGGTTTATCAATTCATTTGAAAATGTTTTCTTTCCTTATCCTTAAATCCGTGTTTGGTCTTCACACAAAAATAAAATCCAATAAATAAATATTACACTGCAGAGTCATTTTCATGAAGGTCATCCTGCAATGTTTTCTTTTTGTCTCTTTCAGGTGAGTTTATTAGAATCTTATTAAAAACTTGATCTAATTGTGAGACTACTGTTAGTATTAACTGTGGAAAATAAGCACAATAATATACACATGCACAGGTTTCAGATGACAGCCCATTCATTCTTGTTTAACATGTCAAATTATAAAATTATTGCATCTCATCAACATTTGAGATAGTTTAAAGAGACTGGCACTTGTCATCACAAAACCCCTAGAAAGGAAGTACAAGTGTGATGACTCACATCCTCGCTGTCATCATCACCACTGCCAGGGTCATCTGCACTAGAGAAATCTGCAGTACTGCGCATTGCCACTCCAACCACACCTGCTGGCACCACTGCTTTAGTTGGTTCAACCCGCCTGCGACTCTCTGGCTGCGTTACCTGGGACACTGGATGCTCAGCCACGCTAGAAGGACTTTCAAACATTCCTACCAAGGCAGAGAAAAGGATTCACTGTAAACCACCATTACCACAACTGTAGACTGTGCATGAAAGAAAAAGAACTTTCCACAATATCATTCTTAAGCTCATTTATTCTTCAAATAAAGAACAGAAAATTACAAAGATTAGTTGATCTTTAAAAAAAAACACCAGATGTTGTAATAGAGTCACTTTAAAGATTAGTTGATCTTTAAAAAAAACCCAGATGTTGTAATAGAGTCACTTTAAACAAAGTCATTTATTTATTTTAGAACACAAATCAAACGATGTGCTGGTGTCATGGTGTTGTATACTAAATTATAATTAGTAAATTATTAAAGTGTGTGAATGTTTTCAGCTGTGTGCCAAAGTCAAAAAAGGAAGAATTACTTTTTAAGAAGAATAACTGATTAATTTGTAATTATTAAGGATCAATTCTTGTTGTAACATTTTCACTAATATTTACTAATAATAACTCTCATTATTTTAAAAACAAACAAACAAACAAACATTACTATTGATAGTAAACAATTATGGGTTTAATATTTTTAGAGATTTGTGAGATATTATTAGCTATTAACTCTTTATTAATCTTTGAGATTAAGACTTTATTGAAGTATTATTAAAGATTAACAATTGGCGAAGCAGTTCTGGATATTAAATCTTTGTTAAGCATTATTAGATATTAACTTTTAGTTGGTATTATCAGAAGTTATATCTTGTCAAAGCATTATAAAAGATTAATTCTTGGTCAGACATTATCAGAGATTAATTCTTGATTTAGCATTATTAGTTGTTAACTCCCAGTTAAGATTATTTAAATATTAGTAATTATAATTTGTTCTTGGACAAGAAGGGAAACATAAGATTTATCATGTCATACTCAATTAAGAATCAGGTAGGCTGGCATCACAATGTGACTAAATCATTTGAGTTTTTTCAGTGAACTTGTCAGATTACGACTCATGTAGGTAGGACCAAAGACTTCAGCACTGAAGTCAAGGGAGATGGTATTGTATAATCACAAAACAGGATTCTGTTGATGGCAACAAAGACTACAGAACTAATGTCATGTGATAGTGTAGTATACATTCACTGATTTTGTCAGATTGGAGTCCTGTTGGTGTCAGTACTACAGTCATGGGATGGTGCAGTATACATTCACTGATTTTTGTCAGATTGGGGTCCTGTAGGTTGGTGTCAGTACTACAGTCATGGGTCACTGGGATGGTGCAGTATACATTCACTGATCCTGTTAGATCAGAAATTATACAGGTTGGCATTGCATGTTACAGAACTGAAGTGAAGATCATTGTATATCTTCAGTGATCTTGTTTGTCAGTTGAAGATTCATGAAGACTAGCATCATAGTGAGAGACAATGGTATTGAGATGATGTTATATACATTCATTAGTCTTGTCAGATGAGGATTCATGTACATGGCATTTTAAACTACAGAACTAAAGTCCTTGGTCTTTGGGATGGAAGAGCATACTGTCAATGGTCTTATCAAGTTAGGCTACATGTAGGTTTTCCTCTCGTAAGACTATAGGGACAGTCAAGTGTCACTGGAATGATGTAATATACATTTAATAGTCTTAGGTCATGAAGGTGTCAACATGGACTACAGAACTACTGTCATGGGTCACTAGGATGCTGTTGTGTACAGTCTGATTGGGAGTCAAGCCTGCACTAAGCACAAATTTTATTGTGGGAGTGGGTTATCTAAAGGCCAAATATTCAATGCTGAAAATCTAACTATTTTCTTGAAGATTATATTTCAAGATTTAATAAACAAAGTTTAAAAAATAAGTAAATACTGAAAAGAAAGCAACATACAAGAACAGAATACTGCAGTTCGAGCAAATATAAAAAGCAGCACATAAGATTTGAGCAAAAGTACATGAGTGAAATATTACAACTGAGCTACTATTGCATGTAATGATGTATAGGCAGAGAAAAAGTTAAGTTTATTTTGACAAATAAGCTGTATACTACAGGTAGAGAAATTTAAATTATGACAATTGAATTACTACCGCAGGTGGAGGCAAAATTAAACTAAACTTTAAGTAAAGGTATTAGTTTATTTCAAATGTTAATAAAATTAGATTTTCAGTGATTTAATCTACATATTCAAGAGATGACAGCAACTTAGTAGTAAATGACTAAAGAGGCCATTCATTAAATGCTCATATATATAAATAAATAGCATGTATGTGCTTAAAATTAAAATGAACAAAATAGTAACAAAATTGAGCATTTCTGTAATGACTACTTACTAAGAGCACAAAACAGAGAGCAATTGTGAAAGTGATGATGAAAGCACATAGAGTTAGGGTTTCAACACAATCAAACTGTGCAAGGTAAAATATCAAAAGTAATATATATACAATGTATATATTTATTTATTTAAATAATAAAATGTGAGAAAAGAAAAGGAAACAATGAGAAGTCCAAGATACTGCACTTTTATATTCCAAATTAAGAACAAAAAACAATTGAAAAAATTAAGGACAACTCTTGCCAACTGTAATTAAAATTTCTCATAAAGAGCTATTTTCATTCTTTTTCTTTATTGGAATTAGTAAGAACATTTTTCATAAATACTATGATGTACCTTAATTATTTTCATTTTTCTCTTTATTGGAATCAACATTTTTCATATTTACTATGATGTACCTTAATTATTTTCATTTTTCTCTTTATTGGAATCAACATTTTTCATATTTACTATGATGTACCTGAATTATTTATATTTTTCAGTAATAAACTGATTTCTTTTATGCTATTATTCTTTTTATACCAGTATTTACTATGTTCAGAGAACATTTTATACAGATTCATAATAGTCATTGTAGTAAAGAGTCATTATAGCAAGCATACTGATAAACACTATATCTGCTACTAGTCAGACATAGCTTTGCTACTAGTCAGACATTCCTTGGTATGATATTACCACAAATAAAATTGTATTTTTTAAAAACTGAATGTAACTCATTAAATGTTTTTTCCATATATATATCTGTCTGTCCAATTTACAGTGGTACAAGACAGTTATAAATAACTGATAATACTAATAAAATAATTATTTCCTCAAATATTACATTATGTCAAAAATAATTTCTGTAAAAAAAAAAAAAGCCTTGAAATGGTAGGCTAAAATTTTACTTATATATATATTAAGTATTTATTAATAGCTTATTGTTATAATCATAATAATAGTAATCTATAAGTAACATAATGATTATCTTTCCCACAAATTAGTACAAAAAATAAAATGATAATAATAATTTAACCAAGACATAAATACTGTACTATTAATATTCTACCTATCATCATATTTTAAAATGCCCAATTATTTACCATAGCAATAATGTATTAACACCTATTTCCCCAATAAGATATTTTAAAAAAAATTTGGTGTAAGGATTTTTTAAAGTCTAAATCAAAGATTCAAAAGCAGAAATGTAATTCTGAAAGAAAGATGGCAACTAATAAAAGAAAAAGACATTAATTCATCTATAGATTGCATTTCTCAACTGCAAGCCACAGGATTCACCATTCAGAATTTACCATTTCTGTTATTTATTATGCTGTTAAGAAATCAATAAATGTGTTCAGAGGCAATGATACATAAAACTACTACTATGTAGCTCCTAGAACATACCACGACCAACAAGGGCAATCTTTTCCTGACTGTTGATTTTGAGCTTTTCCTCTTCAACCTTGTCGTTTTCAGGGCTTCCCTGACCCACTGAGCCAGATAGAGCATGTGCACCAAGAGGAGAGAGAATAGAGCCTGGAAACACACAGACCACACCACCAGTGCACTATGCTATACCATATGCAAACTGTTTTGCAGCACACAATCAACACTACAAACTGTGCAGTAAGCCACAATCAGCACTGTGAACAGTGACACAGTCCATAGTCATCAATGCAAACTGTTAACAGTCTACAATCAGCAATGCAAACTGTGTAACAGTCTACAATCTGCAATGCAAACTATTAACAGTCTACAATCAGCAATGCAAACTGTTAACAGTCTATAATCAGCAATGCAAACTGTATAACAGTCTACAATCAGCAATGCAAACTTGTAACAGTCTATAATCAGCAATGCAAACTGTGTAACAGCTCACAATCAATGATGCACAAACCATACTACAGTCATCAATTGTATCACAGTTTGCAATCACCACTATTAAACCATGCCACAGTCCATAACAGCACTGTAAACTGTACTATAGTCCACAATCACCAGTGATGTAAACCACCCCAAAGTTTGTGATTACCATTGCAATTTGCACAATCAGCACTGCACACTATATCAGAGTTCACCAATACCATGTCACAATCTATAAACACCAGTGCAAACTGGTCCATAAATTGCAATCACAAGTGCAAACTGTGCCTGTAAATGACAATCACTAGTGCAAACTGTGTCCTTAAATGACAATCACCAGTGTAAACTGTGACATAGTTTAAAAAATGACAATCCCACTCATGTAAAACTGTGACACATTTTTTTAAAAATGACACTCATGTGAACTGTCACAGTTCCACAAATAACAATCACCAGTGCAAAGTAAGCCAGACCCAGATCTATCCTCTGGATGCGTCTGACTGGACTAAAAATAAGATGCTCAACCATACCAGCATATGAAGGGTAGCTCATTAAAAGCAGTGTTTAAAAGTATTACTATACTGACTGAAGTAAATATAGTAACCTATAAAGCAAAGATTGAGGTAAATCATTAGACACAAAGGAACAAAACAAAAATATAACTTTTAAAATAAACTTCATATTTTATGCTGCTGTGTGCAGAGTGCACTATGATAATTTCAAACTGTTTCCATGGTAATGTATAATGCTAAGAAAATAATACTCCTTTGTTACTTTGGGATTTCTTTCTTTCTCATACTACTACTTAGAATATGTGCATTCTCATATTGTTTAATTGTATTCAGTCTAAGTAACTCTTTTCTTTTCAAATCTGACGGTGAAAAGATAGCTTTTGCATTTATATTAGTAATTTCTTCATATTCATACTGAAGTTTGATTTAGCTAAAAACAAAAACTGGTATAGATGAGCAAATACAAACCAAATTAAATCAATAATAAGCAAAATAACAACAAAATAATAATCACATAATTTAACTTTGTGCAAACAATTCCCGAATCATAGAATACTTAAACCCCCCAAACTTTCCATATCATGCTGAATTTATGAATACTGGATTATATTTAGTATGCAGTTAGTTAACTAGCTATCAACAATGAATATACTGCACACAGGACTTTATTAAAAAAAGATATGGAAATCTTTATTGAACAATGGAGCAAAGCAGCTACTGACAATTTAAATAACATACGCATGACTTTATTAAACAAGATATGGAAAGCTATGTACCCAATATAGTTAATCAGCTACTGACAATTTAAATAACATACGCATGACTTTATCAAACAAGACATGGAAAGCTATGTACGCAATATAGTTAACCAGCTACTGACAATTTAAATAACATACGCATGACTTTATTAAACAAGATATGGAAAGCTATGTACCCAATAATAGTTAACCAGCAACTGACAATTTTTAAAATACTGCACACATGACTTTGTTAAATACGATGGAAGGCTATGTGAACAAAATAGTACAGGAAATAACATCTGCACATTTCAAATGATTTGCGAAAAAAAAAGAAAACACAATGGTCTACAAATTTAAATTAAAAATTAATCATGACTTACTTTTTTTTTTAACAAAAAAATCTTCTAAAATTTTGTTGTACAACTTTTGATGAATTATTCTTAAAGATTACATTCTCTTTTAATACTAAACAATAATTTTTGGATTTAAAACAAAATGCTCAATACTGAATGGACTGGTATTTTCTGAAATAATCTGAAATAATGTCTCTTTTGATTTATATTCCAGTATGAGCTCTTATTAGTATCTAATTCTAGGATTTTGTTTCCAATATTCCAAATAATGGTTCAAGAAATTTTCTCTTGCTATGATGTATTTTCCTTGCCTACTTCTAAGATCAAGTCAGTGACATGCAAGAGAATGTGCAATTTGTCTATGACTTGCAAGAAACTAATCAGCATATGACGCTAACATAGAGGTTCATTATTTTAATTTTCAAAATAAAAAATAATTCCAAAATTAACATCTTATAATTCTAGATTGCATAATAAAATAATTTACTCACACCTCACAAATAAAAAAAAAAACGAAGAGACGAGATAATAAATAAGAAGGTATTGATGCTAGAGTTTGTTTTTATTTTTACATTTTCTTTGATCATTTTTTCGTCTTTCATGTTGGTCCATCATTGTCTATCTTAAGGCCATTGTTATTATTAAATTATACACAATATTTTTACATTTTCTTTGATCATTTTTTCATCTTTCATGCTGGTACATCATTGTCTATCTTAAGCCATTGTTATTATTAAACTATACACAATATTTTTACATTTTCTTTGAACATTATTTCGTCTTTCATGCTGGTCCATCATTGTCTATCTTAAGGCCATTGTTATTATTAAACAATACACAATATAATCTCTATTATCATTATTTATTTGTTTCTATTTTGAGTAAATTATTTCACATTATACACTCTAGGATTATAAGACATCCATTCCTGAGTTATCTTTATTATTTTGAAAATCAGAACTAAAATGTAAAGAAACTAGATTAAAATAAACTTTAAACAGTATAAAACGACACACCAACCGGAGAGTGTCAATGCTTCAAACAAACTAAAATGTCGTACAAGTTATTTCATTGCTAAAGTTAAAAACAAGTTTTGTATGATTATAATCAAGATGTTTCTGTAAATGACATAATACTCAGACATAAGCCAAGTGCATATTTTTATACGACTTACCTTTAGCATTGCTTAGTCTGCGTCTGTCACGGGCACGAGGGTTTGACTGCTGTGATGAGCGAATGTCAGAAATCGAAGAGCTATCATCATTGTAGCCTCTTCCTACAACCTGTACATCTGAGTTCCGATTTTCATGGAACGTCACCCCACTGTTGGGATTGAAACCAATGTGAACTGTGCTGTTCTTGTTTTCATTGATGTCAAGATTCTCTGTGATTTTCTTTTGAGGAACAGATCCATGATTGGCCAGTTTAGGCTTGGAGGAATCGTTGCTGCTGTCAGATCTTTTGCTGTAGAGAATACATAGGATTCGATCTTCATTCAGAATTTCTTATGAATATGTTTGCAAATAACTTAGATGTGCTTTTGGCTTAAAGAATATGTCATACCATTTTTCAAATTCTGGCAAAGAGCATTTCCTACAATAAAAAAATTACAAAAAGCATTATATAGAATTTTAAGTGGACACAAGTGGTATTTTAGAAGAGTTTTGCATGGCAAAAAAAAATGTTTATGTGTCTGAAGACTTCAACAAGGATATGACATCATACCCTAGCATGCTAGGCAGTATAAGGATTATCACTGGCTGCTCTGAATAATACTACATGTTATAAGGATTATCACTGGCTGCTCTGAATAGTGCTACATGTTATAAGGATTATCATTGGCTACTCTGAATAGTGCTACACAGTATAAGGATTATCATTGGCTGCTCTGAATAGTGCTACACAGTATAAGGATTATCATTGGCTACTCTGAATAGTGCTACACAGTATAAGGATTATCACTGGCTGTTCTGAACAGTTACAAACAGCTGTCTCAGATACGAATGAATTGCATATGATCTAACACGTTTCTAAACCAAAGAAAGTTATATTTATAATGATCTTACCATACATGAAATCAACAGTACTTTCCATAAGTAATATTTAGAACATGTTGAAACTTTCTGGTTCAAGGGCAAAACAAGTTTTACAAATCTCAGCAGAAAGAGATATAGCCTACACAACAATCTTTTCTATCCATGAAAAGAACTTAACAATAATAAAAAAAACCAATGTGCTTTAAAGTTCAGTTTGATATTTATTATCAACTATATTTACTAATATTTATGGTATATATGTAATAAAAAATAATTATAACATAATAAAATATGTTTGTGATATAACTGCACAGTCGCTATTGTATTGTATTAATGTTGTTATCCTGTCAAGTAGATAGCATGTATTTAATAGTTGGTCGGCATTTGTCACAGAAGTTTGTTGTTGAAGTACATATATTATTATGATAGTGCTGAATTCAGAATATTTGTCTATTAGTAAAATGTACAGAAATGTGACATAATGATTAATAAAATAAATTATTTATATATATTCAATCTATGTCAAATCTATGTCAAACATCAATGTTTAGCGTAATGAGTTAGACAATTTGCTAATTTCACACTTCATATAATTATCAGAAACTATTTTTACTTTAAAAGAATTACAGGGTTTCTTGTCACCTTTCATTCACAAATTGCAGAACATGCTGAGTTAAATTATCATAAATATTTACAGTTCTGTGAATGTTAAACTTGTCACTGATGACTGTTTTATGAACTTAAAGCTACTGTAATTACTGCACATGGTAATAATTTATTCTTATCATCTATAAGCAGTTTTAATCTCTAGATAATCTACTTTCTAATTATGCAAGCTAGTTAATAACTAATAATAATAATAATAATAACTGAAAAACTACCCACCAAGTAGTTCATGTTATATCTTACAGTAATCATATTGTGCTGAGAAGAAACAAAATTAAGTTTCATTTGATAGTGATTTAGTGATGGTTTACTATTTAACTGAACCACATATAGCAGTTTCATGCATGCATGTACACACCAAAATAATTATGATTGATTATTTTACCTCTCTAATATTAAATTATTATTTTTCTCTAAGTATATTTATTCTTATTAATTCTTGCCAACTTATGCCATTTTCTTATGGAATAAATGACAAAATAATGACAAACTAGGCCTAAGTGTTGTTACTGATGTAATTTAATGAGTGAATGAATTCCAAAGATAATCAGAATTAGGCTGAGGTATTATTGTTTTGTTTACTTGTGCATATGTTAAATAATTAATTGAAACCAGCAAGTGAATTTAAAATAAAGTAAAGTGAATTTAACAAAGGCAAAGCTGAGACAAATGACTTGTCTGCCTGATGTAAAATCTCTAACCTTTTGCCTGAGATAAAGTTGCTGCTGGTGGTGCTAAAGATGCCACTCTCCTCTACATGATCTGATTCTGTAGGAGAAGACAAACTCTGGCGACTGCTCTGTTTCTCAATCTTTTCAAACAATTTCTCAGCCTTCTTCTTGGAAGCACTGTTTCTGATCCCTCGTAGGGAGCCAGACTAGCAATAAAGCAGAAAGTTTAATACTTTTGGATCAATTCAACACACGCACAAAGAAATTACATAAATTTGACAAAAACTGATACAGTAGGGAAAAATGGGAAACAATTAACCTACTGTGACAAAGAGTATTAAAAATAGTAAAATATCAAACAACCAATGTGAACAGATTTAGACTGGTCTTCTAATCCAATATCAATTAGGACATAGCCAAATGGTACACTCAATTCAAAAACATTTATCAGCCAGTGAAGCTCTTAATTTCAATGTCAGATCTATAGTTTTATCCAAGCAGCAAAGTGTTCCCTGATGAAACCATAGCTTTGGACATGCTTTAAGTATATCTGTACCCTTTTAAAATCAAATTCTCACACAATGCCCCAACCAAAATGTATATATATTGCACTGTCAGAGCTCTTGTTATCATTTTGCATTTCTGATAAATTGTTTAAAACTTCTCATTACCAACTACTGTGTAACTCATGGAAATAAATTAAATCCAGTACTTACTGTTTTTCTTTTTTTTAAATAATAGCAAATGTCAAAGTCGCAGTCCTAAGAGATACTTTAAAAATAAAATAAATTACAAGAGCGTCTTTCTGTAAGATTTTTGATTTGGCCACTGTACGAATGGACAGGTGATAAGATATGACCACTGTATATGTGAAAAGGTGATAGATTTGGCCACTGTACATGTGGAAAGGTAATAAATTTGGCCACTGTATATGTGGAAAGGTAATAGCTGACCATCGTTCATGTGAAAGGGTGATAGATATAACCATTGTATACATGAAAGGGTGATAGATATAACCATTGTATACATGAAAGGGTGATAGATTTGATCATTGTACATGTGGAAGGACGATTAATTTGATCACTGTACACATGGAGAGGAATAAATATGACTGATGTACATGCGGAAGGGTGATGAAGAGCAAGATTTAAGATTGGAACACTATACAAGTGGAAGGGTGACAGATTTGACCACTGTACACATGGAAAGGTGATAGATATGACCACTGTACACATGGAAAGGTGATAGATATGACCACTGTACACATGGAAATGTGATAGATATGATCACTATACATATGGAGAACAGATTTGACCATGTACATGTGGAAGAGTGGTGAAGCCCAAGATTTAAGATTGGAACACTATATAACACTATATACATGAAAGGTGAAGTACAAAAGAGTAAAATGGTTAACAGCACCAGGATTATAGCCAGAAAGCACTATAAATATGATGTAATAAAGCAGCTTTAAAATAAATAAAACATCCTGTCAAGCACAATTTGTAGTTTACTTTCTTTAATGATGCAAATTTGGACAAGATTGATAATATTTATATAGTCTTTAAAAAAAAAAAAAATTTCTAAACTATTCTATGTTGCATTTTTTACCTAAATTTGAGTATGAAATTGATAGAGACAATACAGAGTTACCTACCCTGGAAGGTGTGTCATTGGTAGAAAATGAGTATGCACTATCAGCATCATCATCATTCAAGTTTGCAGCACGCTCAGTAGATATGGATATTGGTGGCACTTTCTGACTCCCTCTATGAGTGGAAGATCCTCTTGCAAGTGTGGGCTTTAGAGCAATTGGGGACACATCCTCATCTGGAGGAAGAAAAAAATGGTGCTGGCTGTTAGGCAAATAGTAATGGCAGCCACTATTCAAGAAATTAATCCAGGAAGGCAACTAGTAGGCAACATTTGTGGAAGCAGTCGGAATCTAGTCAAAGATTTCAATGATCTGAGATTCTAACAGATTTAATTTTACTGAAGTATTGGTAACTTTTGTTTACTTTAAGTACTAATAGATTTCAACCATTTGAGGTTCTAGTGGATTTAATTCTACCGAGGTACTGGTAGATTTTTACTCAATTTTAGTATTAGTAGATTCCATCTATCTGAGGTTTTGGTAGATTTATTTGTACTGAGAAATAATTTCTAATTTTAGATTTTAATCACTTTAAGTACTAGTACATTTTGTTCATATGAAATTCTAGCAGATTTTTTCTGAGGTACTGGTAGATTTTTAATCACTTTAAGTTAGATTTGCATATCTGAAGTCCATGCAAATTTAATTTTACAATGGTATTGGTAGATTTTTATTCACTTCAAGTACTATTAGATCTATTAGATTTCATTTATCTGTAGTTCTTACAAAGATTAATTCTGTTGAGGAATGACTTTTAGTACACACACACACACACACACTTCCAATACTAGTAGATCATTCAAAAGAGATTATAGTAGAATAATTCCACAGAGCTTTCCCCAAATTTCAGTCAATTTGTTTAGAATTTGTTAAATTCAAGGTAGATGTATATTTAATCATGCCGAGGTGTCACATGATTCAATGTGGATTAATCAGATTTCATGCAACAAAAGTTTGAATAGACTTCATTCCAATATTTTGTAATAAGGCAAATGTTTTACAAACTAATACAAGTGGATTCCATTCCAAGCTCTAGCAAATTTACTTTTGCTGAGGCTTTAGCAGCTTTATTCATAGGTTTGAGCAGATTTAATTCAAGTTATGTTTGATGAGATTTGTATTTGCTATTAGAAGAATTAATAAAAATGAAGTACCTTAATGTAGTTTTAGCAATTAAGTCTTGCTTAGATATTACTAATACCATCACCAATCCTTTAGGTCAAAAGTTCACTCACAATTGTTTGAGCAGATTTAATGCTAAAAGATGCTTATTTTGAGTATGTGTGTGTGTGTGTGTGTGTGTGTGTACACGCATGCACTAAAACTAAACAGTATGTGTGCACAAATTTTTAAAAACACAGACAGAGAGGTGAATTTGTATAATGTTCCATTTAATTCCTTGCACTTCTAAGTGAAGGTACAATATTAGAAGATTTAAGACCAAATATGACCTTCTCATGATTTGTAATGAAGATATGTAAATCAGAAGACAATCATGTCATTTGTGAAAAAGTGCAACTCATCAAATACAATCTGATTGGCTGTGGCCACAAGAACTGTTAATTTTAGGAATGAACACATCCCCATCTCTGCAATGCTCACATGTACTATAATAAATATGAAACAATCTACCATATTAACAGTTTTAAAATGCAAGCACTTTAACTATCATTTATGTTTTAATAACAGAATTTATACACTGTCCAATATATTGTCTGAAATGGCACCCAACGAATAATTGAGTCTGGAAAAAATGTTCAATCATACTAATTTGCTCTGGTTTTAATCTATAATTTCCAAAAATATGATGAAATCACTGGGATGTGGGTGTGTATCAGGTGTCAAGACAAATGTACATACACACAGGAGTGGGGTGAGAAAAAAATACACAATGCAATAAAGGGAAATTTTAATAAGAAAGAAAATTATTAATTTTCTTCACATCTAGTACTAAGAATGGCCATTTACCACCTGCTTGCTTATAGTTATAGTAATACTAAGTTTCCAGCATAGTGTCAGATTCACAAACTTGTTTGCCCAGAGTACTTCAGTGTTCATTCAAGTTACTGAAATAGTTTGCCTAAAGTACATAAATGTTCATAAACAAATTACTGAAATAGTTTGCCGTGAGTACTTATATGTTCATGAATAGTGATTGAGATCGTTTGCCTAAAGTAATTATATGTTCATGAACAGTGATTGAGATTGTTTGCCTAGAGTACTTATATGTTCATGAACAGTGATTGAGATCGTTTGCCTAGAGTACTTATATGTTCATGAACAGTGTTTGAGACAGTTTGCCTAGAGTACTTATATGTTCATGAACAGTGATTGAGATAGTTTGCCCAGAGTACTTATATGTTCATAAACAGTGTGCGGCGCCAACACCACCGTAATTATCGGTTATGATTATTATAATTATTTAATCATCCATAACTAATTACCAGTGATGAGAATCTCAATTTATGTTATTAATAATTCTCCCAAAGACACCATTTGTCTCTCTCACTAGGCGGATATGCGGGTGCTGTAAACATTTTCTCTCTTCTGCAGTATTAAAGACAAACATTTACCGTCACACAATATTTCTGTAGGTGAAAAACTTCTTATCAAAGAAGAAGACAATCCATCTTTTAATCTATATTTAGCAAGCCCCATCAATCCATTGTCTCTCCAACATATGGTTATCAATATGCATAAGAAGGTCAATAAAATTAACAAAAAAATTTTTAAATCAACAATCAAATATAGAACATATGAAAATTAATCAAAGAGTGTTGACATTTACACCGCTTCACAACAATGTTCGATTAATGCTGGACAATCATTCAATTTATCCTAGCATAGACATTAGCAGTCAATTAACAAAAATATATAATCAAGTTCATGGATATCATCACAGAAATGAGAGTAGAGTTTCAGAGAAATAATGAAAGTCAACGTACATAATCTTTTCAAAGATGGCAATTGTCACCAGCATATGTTCACAATCACACAGTTTGCAACAAGTCACTGTCTTTCTTATTCAGGTGATGGCATTGCATGTCCCTTCTAGGCACATTACACAACTGTTCCTGAATCCTTGATGAGCTCACAAAGCGCACTGTAGAGAATTGGCCTGAATTTCACATGTGCTATCAAGCACATCAAGAGGAATGTTCTCAAATTTGTGTATGTGGTACTCAACACACCACAAGGAACATTCAAAATAATCTTCATGAATTCTCGAGATCAAACTCAACCCACCATTTCTGCTGTATTGGCTCTTGAATGGAATTCACAGGAATCAACTTGTAGCAACAAGTTTTACTGATAAGTTAACAATAATGCTGGATTCACACACCAATGTGACCAAGCAAGTACAGTAGTCATTGCTGCCTGAAGAGAAAGGAGAAATGGCATGCTTTCTCTACAAAAGTCAAATTAGTGCATCACTAAACTTCAGGTATATTTCATCTCTAAACTACTTTCTCTCTTACAAACATTCTCAACAGGCAAAATCCTGTAATAATTTCATTAGCCCAATACACACACAACATAAGAAATATAGTAATTAGTATCAATTAAAATTCACAGGCATAATGATCAATGTAGTCAAATTAATGAACAGAGAAATAATGGTTGTTACATAAACATTCTCTAATTCAAATCATAGATAAATAGCAAATATGTATGAAATATTATAAGTCCATTCTTTCTTTATCAGTCAGTTAACTTACCATAAGCTAACACTTGCTAACGATGACCAGACTCGAGTTATGTTCAAATTCAAAGTGATTAGAATAGAGTACTTCTTCAACAATGAAACTTTCAGTCTATCCCCATTGGATGAGTTTGTTATGAACAAGTGTGAGACTATTAGTCAGAAAAACTACTCATCCAGTTGGAACTGGTTTGGATTGCGTCAGCAATTTTCTAGCATATTCTCAGCCCTTGTTGTTTACTCCAATTCTGACACTTACAAAAAATACCATCATAAGGCATGCCCAAGATTGGGTCACTTTGACAATTTAACAATTTATATATAAAAATTAAGCTTAGAAATATAGGGATAGGTAAATTTACTCCTCCACTCAGTGATTGAAATAATTTGTCCAGAATACGTAAATGTTCATAAACAGTGACTGAAATAATTTGTCCAGAATACGTAAATGTTCATAAACAGTGACTGAAATAATTTGTCCAGAATACGTAAATACTCATAAACAGTGCAAGTAGTAGTTTACCCAGAGTATGTATACGTTCATAAACAGTGATTGAAATAGTTTGCCCAGAATACTTTAATGTTCATAAATAAATTACTGAAATAGTTTGTCCAGAGTACCTTAATGTTCAACAACAGTGACTGAAATAGATTGCCTAATGTACTTTAATGTTCATAACCAAATTACTGAAATAGTTTGCCCAGAGTACTTGTATGTTCATAAACAGTGATTGAAATAGTTTGCCCATATACTCAAATTCTCACAAACAGTGACTGAAACAGTTTGCCTAGCGTATGTATATGTTCATAAACAATGACATGTACTGAAATAGTTTGCTCTGACTCTGAGTATTTTAAAGTTCATAAATAAACAGTAACTGAAATAGCTTGTCCAGAGTACTTTAATGTTCATAAAATAGTTTGCCCAGAGTACTTTGATGTTCATAAACAGATAATGAAATAGATTGTCCAGAGTACTTACAAGTTCATAACCAGTGATCAAAATTGTTTGCCCTGAGTACGTATAAGTTCATAAACAGTTACTGAAATGGTTTGCCTAGAGTACTTAAATGTTAATAAACAGCGAGTGAAACAGTTTGCCTAGAGTACCTTAATGTTTATAACGTCATTCATTATAAGAATAAATTGTGAATGAAAGGCATGTTGTCCTGCAGACATTTATTAATAATGAATTTGTGTTGGGTGCGATATCAACATAAGAGTTATGTGGCTAGGTTTTGTTTGCTGGGCTTTTTAAAAGCATTTTTCTTCTTTCTAAGTAACAAAAACTGCACAGAGATGCCTAAATGTTAAATTTTGTCCAAATTACCTGGCTTGTTAGATTTGGCAGATGTCTTAGTTGACTTGGCTGTTAAGGATAAAGGCAATACACAACATGCAATTACAAGTCAGCAGAAAATAATGTGAAATATAAATGTTATGATGAAAAAATGAAAAAAACAACAAAAGTCAAAGTTATATGAAAGGTCAACAAAAACCAGAGTACAGTTCTAATTGAAAGTAAATATTTATTGAGAACAGAATATGATCATTGAAAAAGAACAGCTGACCATAAAACACTTTACTTATCAATCCACGTAGAATGCTACATCAGTTTTTATCTGCTATATGTGATGAGAACCAACTATTTATGAATTTACAAACAACAAGCAACTGCATTACCAGCTTTTTATCAATAAAGTGAACCTGACAGATGCCAACACTGTATCAAAGAATTACAGCAAACAAGAGGTGGAAAACAGAACATTAACAATATATTAAAAGAATTCTGTTCAAAACTGAAACACATTAAAAATCACCAGTAAAATGTACTTTTTTGTTTTGTTTAATTTTTCTAAGTAAATGATTAATTTTAGTTTTAACTATTTTACTTTTCTGATCATTAACAAAGCATTAGATTTAGAGATTTGCAAACAGCTTGCAGGAAGAAAAGGTGCTATATAATATTATTTATTGGTTTAAAAAAAAAAACTGTTATACTGTTTTGATCAATAGCACTATTTGGGATTTAGCTAACACTGTAACAGCATGAAAAGCATTAAATGACCAACTTTTAGTTTTAACAGCTGTACTCTCTGATCACTGGAAAAATTACTATTTGGGATTTGTAAATAAATTCAGCTTGAGTAAAATAAAGTGCTAAATGATTAATACTAAGCTCTGAACAACATTGAATCCTGACACCAATTAAGGAAACAATCTGAAAGCACCTTTAGTTTAAACAAAAAGAATAAAAAAGAAAAAAAAGAATAAAACAAAGACTAACAATGAATATGTATGAGTAACCTTTTTCAAAACTAATAAAATACCATGGGTCAGTACTTAAAGAGATTATTCTTCTTAGAGTTAGAATGAATGTATTCTGGCATAACAGAAAAGTTAATCTAACTAGAAACAGTAAACAAGCATAGATGATGTCAAAACTAGTCTAATAGATAACCTATCTAAATAAGTCTTATCTTCTTCTTCTTTTTTTTTAATGGAACTAAAACGAAATTATTTTTATAACCAACCCCAACCTGCCCACACACACACATAAAAAAATCAAATAAATCAGCTGATATACAGAATCTGATGGAGGCCTTGCCTTGGTATACAATTAGTATGGTGACATGTTGATGTCAGTCCACAGTGCTAACACAAAGAAATGATGAATCAAGAGAAGCAGAAAACAAGCACTGGCTGAAAGAATTCTGTCACTTATCTTCATAATTATGTTTAAAATCATACACTGATACAGTTAAAATCAAGAAGAGCAGAAAACAAGCACTAGCTGAAAGAATTCTGTCACTTATCTTCATAATTATGTTTAAAATCTACTCATTCTGTAAGAATCAAGAAAAGCAGGGAACAAGCATTACTGAAGGAATTCTTTCACATCAACTCATGCAGTTGAAATTAAGAAGATATTTTCTTTATTTATTGCTTACAGTTACACTGAAGAAGTCAAATTACAATCATTCCTGATGCAAACATGTCCACTCGTACATATCTAATAAGAATTAAATTTAATAATAATACAAGAATCAATGGGGGTGGGGGGGTTAACCCCGTAAACTTGCAAAAATCAATAATAATAACTAGTTTTCAAAAATTACACAATATTTATCATTGCTTGGATACTTCAGCTACACAATGCAAAATAAAACAAACAAATTAATAAAACCCACATAACTACACACAATGACAATTTTAAAGACAGTATGTTTAATGATAATAGAAATGATAGACTGTTACGTATTCTTGAGTTCATGGAAATAACTTGTTGTTTAAAGCTTAGGTGAGCTCATAAACAACCAAAAAAAAAAATAGGCTGAGGTGGTTTCCTAGACATGTAGACAAAGTATGAAGACTGTCTATTATTTTATTAACTACTTTATAACTCAAGCAATGACACAAAAATGTTAGAGGTAATTTTTTCAGCAGCAACATGCAAGAATAATGATGTCTGTATATTAATTAATATAAAAATAATTAATGTTAGTTCAGGTTAGAATATGTTAACACAAACAGCAATGAGTTAGAAAATATCTTTAAATACCAATGGTATCAAGATGAACAATGTTCGAGTTAGAGACTAAACATTTATCAGAAACATCACACATCATAGACTGACTGGAGTTATACATAACAAATGCTGGCAATGTATATAGTATTTATGTCAATAAAGCAACACCACAAAATATCATCTTAAAATTATATACTGATGAAACTAAACTTATTTTTCAGTTCAGACATAGGCAAATATTCCATAACACCAAACATCTTGATATTTGGACATAAATTAAAATCGAAATAAAAAAAAATAAATTTAAGTATCTCCCCAAACAAAAATTATGGACCCAAAAAGTCTTGGACACTAACTGAAGCCAATATCCTCAATGCAACCAGTGACAATCTCTTATGATACGGTAATGAAACTGTAAGTGTAAGACTAGATGCACCAAAGACCTGTAACAAAGATTTTGACAATTCCAATCTTACTATCTTCATTAGTTAAAGTGTTAGTGATCTGGGTGATGGAGAATACTTACATGCTTTGTCTAAAGGAATTTGCGGACATCTTATTGCCATCCTAATTCAATTTACACATTTCAAATTGTAGATTTCTCTTTCTTTCTTATTCTCTCCCCATCCCTCCCCTAGTATTCTAATTTTTCCCAAAGAATCTGAAACTGTAAGATGACATTTTCAACAAATTAATTTCAGGCAATTAACTGGCAGTGTTAACAGTTTGTGACCTGAAACAGTAAAACCATGGGGAGAAAGTTACAAAGCACTATAAGTATTTTCTTTAAAATCTTAAATCAAGTTGGACGCTAAAGGGAGTGCTCAGATTGTATTTTTGCCAAAAGCAGAGATCCAATATTCTAATCTGTTTCTTTAATTCTATTACTGGTAACTACTTTTTAATTGAAGAATCATTTTTCTATGATACTAGTACTAGTAGCAGATTTTTTATTTGTTAAGAACATCAGAGACAGTGCTGTTCAGTCTTTTTATTTCATCATGAGCATCAGAGAAAGAGAGAGAGAGAGAGAGCGAGAGAGAGAGAGAGAGAGAGAGAGAGCGTGAGAGCATTCAGATGGCTTTTTTGTTTTGGACAATTATATGTCAGGCCAAACTCAAAGCCACACAGATTACTGAACTCCATAAACATTTAGCCTTAATTCAGCCTACGGGATTCTGATGCTGCACAGCACTGAGTGCAAACTCACTTCTGTCAGTCCAATACCATCAGTATAGTTCAAAGGGTTTAAGCAAAGCTGCAATTAGAGCTCAAACGCTATTACATCCAATGTGTCTTTGTATATGCTCTAAGCGATCCCATGGTTACATCACCTGATATTCTACTGATAAACAATAAGAAAACGATTAAAGAGAACAGGAATATGGCAGCAGTATTTCTTGTATACTTTGATCTCAATCCTCATAAATACAATGTATGGGAGTATAAATAACTTCCCAAATCAATAATTTTGCAAGCTAAATAAATTTCATAAACCCAAACTGCCTAAAGAAAACATCAGGATCTCAGTAATGAATTTGAGAATGCTTTTCTTTCTTGAAAAATACAAACTCATACTTGTGCAACAGTAAAGACGGAAATACTTTTTGTCATGCACAGAGCATTAGGTACACTCGTCCTATTCTGATTTTAAAAGTCCATGCAGTACAGTTTACAAAGTATCTCTCATTGTTTTGGCAGGTGAAAGATAGTCATGCAGGGACGATAAATATTTTGAGAAAAGCCTGCTGTATTAGCAGGGTATGGTAGGGTTGAGACAGAGAAAGAGAGATGTGAGAGAGAAAGCTAGAGTTTTTGCTTAAATTTTATATTCTTTTCTTGCTTTGGTCTTAGAAGGTGCCATCAATAGCACAGGCAAGACAAGAGAGTACCTTTCAGTTCATTTTCAAAAGTTGATAATCATTGATACATTTGCAAGATCGGTCCCTGAGAGCAAAGCAAACACATTCCCATATTACTCAATCACGCACAAATATGTCCAGAAATGACTTGAATCCAAAGGACACATTGTCTAGAAACTAAGCCAGCACCCCCAAATCCCTCCCATACTCAACTTGAAAACCTACTCAATATATCAATACACCACAAGTTTAGCTATTTCAAAGGTATTTTAGGAATAAGCAGATAATGCAAAATGTGTGTACTGGCAGTGTTGCGGTCAAAACTATTGTGTTAGTTTGTGAGAGATCAATGGCCAAAGAATCAGATGCTTCTCTAATGTTGCAATCAAAACTATGCTCCCTTTGTTGGTACCTACTGTACATTCTCAACATCAATATAATTTCAAGGTGAAAATGTTAAACAAAGACATATACACAAACACATGTATTTCATTTCAAAGTCATAGGGATGGAATGGGAGACAGGAGAGAGGAAATGGGGATGGGGGGGGGGGGAACAAAAGAAGAGGAAGACCAAGATAAGAAAACCATCATCTTTCTTTAGATATACATGTATTCACTACTTACAAATCTAAGTAATCAAATATATTTCACAGATATTACAAATAGCACTGTAACTTATTATTGCTATAAAAATTCAGTGTAAACTAAATTATATATAATTAAAATACTGTAAAAACAATAAACTTACTATAGCTAAAGAATAATAGTCAAAATTATGTATAATTACAGACCAAAAGTATAAACAACAGCACAAAAAGCAATAATCTGCACTCTTTAAAAAAAAAAAAATTCAAAAACACACAACAAAACATAAAACACCTCACACAAATTCATTAGTGTGCACTCAAGATATATTAATTTGAGTGCTATAATTCCAGGTGTTATTCTGTGAGAAATACAGTCTAAAATCCCTCAAGAGAGCATATGTATAATAAAGTGCACAGATAACAGTCTGGATTTAGACTTCTGTGAGTGCTGTAATTACAAGTGTTGTGCTTTTAGAAGAGTGGTCTACAATCTCAAGACAGGACATATAAAGTTCACAGTCTGGAATCAGTCAAGCGGGTGTGACGCTTGCAGGTTTTACTTCATACTCTCTGAACAGTACACAGAAAGGAAATGCTTACTGCTTAGGTTAAAAATTTGAGTTTTATTGTTCTGTTGTTGAAAAAAAAACTTTTTGCATGCTTGTGTGTTTGGTATGATTGTGTTTAAAATAGGAAATGCTTACTGCTTAGTTTAAAAATTTGAGTTTTATAATTCTGTTGTTGGAAAAAAACCTCTTTGCATGCTAGTGTGTTTGGTATGATTGTGTTCAAAGTAGCATGGACCATAGGGAGGTTTAATTTACAAAAATTAAGTCCCTTAGCTACCAATGAGATCAATGAGAATGAAGAAGGCATAATTGTGTGGAACAATGATATAAATATAGATATGAGTGTGTGAATGTGTGTGTGTATATATGTATGAGTTTCTATTAAAAAATTTTAACATATTGTTACTGATTTTATTTTTTATAATCTCACTATTTTTATTCAAATGTATACTATTTTTGTATAATTTTTTCTATTTTACTATTTTTATTGAAATATACAGCAATGAAGAATATCACTGCATAGATAAGCTAAAATCATTAAATTATTTTTTCAGAGTCAGAAATGCTCTATAAAAATGTTGTTTTCTAATCCATATTTTAAGACATTAAATTATTTTTAAAATGGTGTTAAAAATATCTGGTTTATAGCCTACAACATTTGTTTTTAACCCTAAATCGTAGTCTCACTGACAAGTTACCACCTTCCAGAAATCAGTCATGTTCAAAACTTACCATACTTATGAAACTTAACCAAATTTCCAGAAATCAGTCATGTTCAAAACTTACCATACTTATGAAACTTAACCAAACTTCCAGAAATCAGTCAGGTTCAAAATTTACCATACTTATGAAACTAAACCAAACTTCCAAAAGTCAGCCATATTCAAAACTTACCATATTTATGAAGGTTAACCAAACTTCCAAATGCTTATATTGATTTTATAACAAGTAAAATATTTTTTAGATTGAGTGCTTCTTCAGTACTAATCTATTACTTAAAATAATTTCTGTAAGAGAAAATTAAGGGATCTCCTACGTTTCCATTAGATTCATAAGCTAAACACTACTTTTGAGGAGTGTGTGGCTGCAAACATCACAGAAAGATCCAGTATAGATCTTACTCCATTTGCCATGCTTGGAAATCTGATGTCTTATTGCTATTCATTCATTTTATAACAATCCTTGATGGCTATTTTAATTCCTAACAACATCTTTCTAACTTTATGAGAATATATGCTTGATATTTTATTATTTGTTAACTCTATCCTACTAACTTCATGAAAATAAATTCATGTGCTTTTTAAAGCTAGCACTAATGTATGAGAATCATATAATGATCCTTCCTTCTAATATTAATTTAAGTTGGGTCTGTTTAACTGGATTTCTGTTTCCCTGACTAGGATAATATTATGGGCCATATCTCTATCTGGGATGGAATTATAGGCCATACTTTGGCCTGGTTGGAACTACGGGTCATACTTCTGATTGGATGGGATTGTCGGCCATACTTTTGACTGAGAATGAGATAAGATTATGAGCCATACTCTGGCTGCTATTCAAAATATAGCTGCCAAATTTGTCTAACTCTAAGTGTGCTAAAACCATCCTCAGGCTGTAAGAGGCAGCAGAGTTGGTCATCACATGCACAACCATCTATAGTGAACATCCAATCCTACCAAATGTCAACCAGCTTGTGATTAGGACAGACATAATAAATGGGCTTTTGCCCTTGATGCTGATTAAATATAAATTATGACTGATGAATGAACACTGTTCTTGTTCGTTTGTCCCGTAATTAGAATTAGGAAAGAGTACATACATGTATTTAAAATAAACCACTCATGTGCTGTAGTATGCTGAAGCAATTAGAATTAGGAAATAATACAATATGCTCTATTCTATTTTGCTAAAGCAATTAGAATTAGTAAATATTAATACAGTAAAACACCACTCAAGCTCTGCTGTAATTTGCTAAAAGCAATTAGAATTAGGTAAGATAAAATACTGTACAAAGGTCATGTTGTACTATAGCTGTCTATACATTTTTCTTGTTATTCACTTGAAATACCTGTTATTGGGTTCAGAAATGTACGTGGTGTTCTTTGGTCTGATTTGATGTATCCATTTTCTTTGTCATCTGAAATTGTGCACTGTATATTAGTAAGCTAACAAGAGACTCGCCAGTAAATTTTTATGGTAAAGGGAAGAATGAAATAATTATAAATAGATAAATAGAAATGTATATGAAAAAAATACATACATATATATGTTTAATACCATGGTCAGTATTTACTGGCACTGTTCCTACTATTGTTCAATGGAAAAAAAGTTGAAAATTTATTTTTAGAAGCTGCTGGACTTGGAAAAAAACAATTAAATATCAGGGTCACTGAAGTTCCAAACAATGTCGTCATCATCAAGGATCTTTATAAAAATATCCAAAAATAAAACAAGCAACAAATTCCAGACAAATGACATTAAATAACTTACCAGTTATAACATTATTAAATACTTTTAGGTTACATAATACAGTAGTTCAAATCACGTCAAGCCTGTAAGGATGGATATTATTTGTGCCCAATCTAATGGTAATTACCAGTAGGTGATACAGTAGTTCAAATCATAGAAATCCTGTAAATTTGTGCTCACTCTAAAGGTTCTTACTGATAGGTAATAAAGTAGTTCAAATCATAGAAGTCTGGATGGAGCCTGTATGAGTTGCTGGAAATCTAATGCCTAGAAATGGGTATCAAGGCTGGCACATAGTAGACATGGACTAAGACAAATGGCCAAGATTCAGATCAATCATATATATACTGACAACTCAAAGATATGCCAAATGAATAATATTTCAATTAAAAAAAAAATTAGAACAATTTTAGATATAAGTGCAATACAATTACTATGCCATCTGTAAACAAACATGTCCTATAGAAGCTTTATGTATCTTATTTTTTATATTTTATGAAATTGTTAACTTTTAAAAATATGATTTGATTCATTGGAAAAAAGTTTAATTTGGGGTAAGAGTGTGTATTGGAGTAAATTGTTAAATGTCAAAGTGACCCAATCTTGGGCACTCCTTATGATGATATTTTTTGTAAGTGTCAACAACTTGGGTAGTAAACAACTTGGGTAGAGAATATGCTAGAATTTGCTGATGCAATCCAAACCAGTACCAAGTGGATGAGTAGTTTTTCTGACTGTCTCATACTTGTTCATAACAAACTCATCCAATGGGGATGAAGAAATTCTATATTCTAATCACTTTATATTTGACGAAACTCGAGTCCAGTCATAAAGGCAATTGTTAGCTTATGGTAAGTTAACTGACTGATAAAGGAAAAATGGACTTTGAAATATTTCGTACGTTTCTATTGATCTATGATCTGAACTGGATAATGCTTTATGTAATTGAACCATTATTTCTAGGTTCACTAATTTGATTAAGTTGTACATTACACTTGTGAATTTTGATTGCTGCTATATTTTTTATGCTGATGTATATGGGCTAATGAATATTGTTGCAGGCTTTGTAAGTTGAGAATGTTTGTAAGAGAGAAAGGAGTTGTAGAGATGAAATATGCCTGAAATTTAGCACTGCATAATTTGACTTTTGCAGAGAGAAGCACATCTTTTTGTTCTTTGACGCTTTTGATTTGCTTTAGACTACAGTGACTATAGTACTCTACCGGATCACGTTGGTGTGAGAATCCAGCATTGTCGTCAAACATATCAAAAAACATTTTGCTGTTGTTGATTCCTGTGAATTCCATTCGAGAGCCCATATGGTGGAAAATGGAAGCTTGAGTTTGGTCTTGAGAATTCACGAAGGTATACTTGAACATTCATCATGGTGTGTTGAGTAGCGGACATAAAGATTTTGAAACATTTCCCCAGGTGTGCTTGATAGCACATAGGAAATTCTAGATGATTCTCCAAGGTGTGCTTTGTTAGCATATCGAAGATTCTGAACAGTTGTGTAATGTGCCTAGAAGGGGTATGAGGGAACGTCATCTAAATAAGAAAGATAGTGATTTGTTGCAAACCACGTGATTGTGAACACATGCAAGTGACAGTGGCCATCATTGAAAAGGTTATGTACATTGACTATAATTATTTCTCTAAAACTCCACTCTCATTTATGCGATAAATTATGCCTATGAACTTGATTATATATATCTAATAAATTTATTCATTTAACTGCTGATGTCTATGCCAGGATAAACTGAACTTTGATGTCTATGCTAGGATAAACTGAACAACTGTCTAACATTAATTGAATATTGTTGTGAAGTTATGTAAATGTCAATGCTCTTGATTATATTCATATGTTGTATATTTGATTGTTGATTTAATAAATTTATTAAACATATATTGATAACTGTATGGTTAGAGAGATAGTGGATGGATGGGGGCTCACTAAATACAGATTAAAGATGGATTTATCTACTCCTTTGGAAGAAGTTTTCCACCTATGGAAATAATGTGTGACAGTAAATGTTTGTCTTTGAAAAAGTTTAATGTTGTGGAAAAGAGAAAACATTTAAAGCACCTGCCTATCGGCCAAGAGAGAGAGAGAGAGAGAGAGAGAGAGAGAGAGATGTCTTCTGGGGAATTATTAATAACATAAATTAAGATTCTTATCACTTGTAATTAGTTATGGATGATTAATAATATTAAATATCATAACCAATAACTAGGGTGGCATTGTGTCACACAAGTGATTTGTTTGTAATGCAGTGATGGGTCAAATTCTTATGCAAAATGTAAAGGTGTATGTAATATCTTTAATATCTATTATTTTTTTAAAGTAATCATAATAATTGCCATATGCTTAGTTAATAACAATTGCCATGGGTAATTAATTAAGTAGAGAAACTAATGTTTGCCATTACAACAGTAATTTACAGCAAAGTAACCTGTATCTGAAATATGAGGAAAAAATAGAAGCAATCTTACAGAAGTAACTGTAGCTAAAACAGTTGTGAAAACCAAGCAATCATTTCTAAAGCATTGCCTTAAAAATCAAACAAGCATACATAAAACTCTGCCTTATAAACAAAACAACTGTACATAAAACATTACCTTACAAACAAAACAATTGTACCTAAAACACTGCCATAAAAAAAAATCAAGCAATCGTATCTAAAATGCTGCTTAACCAACCGAGCAATCGTACCTAAAACACTGCCTTACAAACCGAATAATCAGACCTAAAATGTTACCTTACAAATCAAGCAATTGTAGCTAAAACGCTGCCCTACAAACCAAGCAAACATATACCTACAACACTGTCTTACAAACCAAACAAATTATACCTAAGTGCTGCCTTACAAACCAAACAATCGTACCAAAAAAGCTGCCTAACAAAACAGCCCATTACAGCAATCACGCTAGCGGCTAGCACCTTTGAATATATCAAATATCCAAAAACACATCACCAGCACGGCAAACAAGTGACTCCCGTCATTGTTGCTACAACACACGTGGCAAATGTTGGTCTTGGAGGGACGGGACTGCAAATGGTCGTTTATTACATTAGCTCGCCCTAGGATTTCAAGCGGAGAAAGACATTTGTCTCAATGAAACCGAGCGCTTTTCAGTTCTGCAAAGCGATCTCGTGCAGGTCCAGCCGGCACTTGCTGACTTTGGCGTACGGCCCGTTTAAATACTGTAACAAAACCTGCAATTACCGACAACTAAATACACTTGCTTGGCTAAAGAGAGGGCTGGTCCCACCCACCCCGTTGGCACCACTTTTCCCCCTGGTGGTTTTACTAGTGGTGGTTTTACTAGTTCCACTGATTAGGAACCGACCACGATGTATTATTTTATTATTGCTGCGCTTATAAATTATTTATCAAACATTCTGTGTTCAAAACGTTCGATTTTTCGCAATAGTTTCAGCAGCAGCCAAATGACGAAGACCATACTTATAAATAAAAACAAACGCATCACAATTTTTTTTTTCGTCGAGAGCATCTCTTCAATTTTTGCCGGAAATGTTAAATTTTATCAGCATTTGTAAGCAATACCACACGAGTTGTGTGCCGCGAATAATTTGATAATCCCAAAACAATTGAAAAAAAAAGTGTTTTAAAATTAAAATGTGTCTGTTTTGAGGTGTGTGGTGTTTGCAATTGTGCGCGTGCTAAGGGAAACCCTTAACAAAAGTACACTCACACGCACAACACACAAAAACGACTGCAGTCTTAAAAAATAATTATTTTCAACACTCCAGAACAATAATACAATTTCTTCGCTAAAGCTTTAGTTCACAATAAAAAAAATACACTTATAAATAACTTTCAAAAATTAAAATATAAAAGCGCCTTCATACAAGCAGACAGCCATTTTCTTCCTCACAGAACACAGTGGGCAAAGAGACACGAAAAAAGAATAAACTCCCTTTCAATTAAAAGCAAGTCATGAGAGTTACCTAAAAACGTCACTTACTACTTAGGGGGGAAAATGCAATTTAATGATTTTTTTAAAATTAAAAAGTACACCTCCATCTATCGGGAAAGAATAATAATTTTTTTTTAAAAACTCAAAAGAAAGGACAAACAAAGAAACAAAAATATCATCTCTTACTTGAACTGGAGCAGCCAACGCCCATGAGATACTGAATTATCATCTCACACCGGGACCAAGACAAAACTTAGGGTCCCATCCGGACGGATGGTGGGTGGGTGGGTGAGAGTTACACTGTAAAAACAACTCAAAGTTTTTCTAGACAACTTGGCAAGTGGCCGGGTTTAGCACTCCAGTCTAGCGCTGTTCAGAGTAAACTAGACGATTTTCGTCTTTAATTTTTTTTTTTTTTTTTTTTTTTTTTAGCCCCTTCTAGCCACAGCACACACTCAAGGCTTCGGTGACTGGCATCGCTGACAGCAGGCGCGGTTTGGCAGCGTGAAATGGACAGGTTGCGTGTCCTTTCCACAAAAGCCCAGGGGCGGGATCGACTGATGATCTACCCGGAGTGGCCAGCCAGCCAGCCAGCCAGCAGCAGCAATTTTGGGCCGACGCTTGACGCGTCGCAAAGAATCAGCACGCCACCACGGCTGATGGATCGACAGTCTTAAGGTTAACACATCCCAATTTTATCGGTTAATGCGTCCGACACGCCGACCTGTGGTCATGGTGCATGTTTTCAAAACACGGGTGGGGTGGGGAAAGGGGGTGTCAAAATCTCGAAAAAGATTCAACGGCTCAACATGCCGCGATGGATATCCGCACAGGACCGGTAGTATAGTAGTAGTATCGATGTCATCAGTGTGTGCGAGATGTCGTCGCGAAAATTATCGATGATAGCGTGAGTAGTGTTGTACCCATCCATACACCCCCCCCCCCCATCCGAACTGGATCCGTGTTTAGTGAATTCTGCTCAAATTATTCTTTTTCAACTGTCCTTTTTCTTTAAAAGTCATCATGGGCCCTACTGTTTTCCTGATTTTGAATTACTGGACATTACTTTTTTGTTTTGTTTTTGATTGCAGTACTTGGGGGGGGGGGGTCGCACGGAAAATCACACATTATTTTTCTTCTGAGAAAGACTGCAGCACGAATCTACATTAAATGCTGTTCGTTTAACTTTAACTCTCTGCTCGTTATCAAATAAATAAATAATATGCAAGTGCTTAAAAAAAAAAAGAAGAAGAAGAACCGCTTTTCCGTACGCGAATTTTTAACGACTGAATTGTCTCGAAAGAGTGTGGACGAAACATTAATGTCTACTTGACGTCAATATTTCTTTAGCATTGTGACTCTATATCAGTAATAATGGCTACACGACAGCAATCTATGGCTACATGAAAGTATTCTATGGCTACATGATAGTCTATACCAATATGAAAGTATTCTATTGCTACACAATAGTTGTCTAAGCTAGGCGAAAGTATTCTATGGCTACATAAAAGTAGTTTATGCCTCTAGGGCTACTCTTAGCTACTCTATGGCTATACAATGGTACTCTACAGGCTAAGTAGCAGTCTATATAGCTTAACGAAAGTATCTTATGGTTGGGTTATAAATAACAGTACTCTATGGCAGAACGAATAGTAGTTAAGACTTCGTGAGAGTATTTCTACCGTCTACACGATAATAGTCTACGGGTATGCGAAACTATTCTATGAGCTATATATATCTGTGGCTACAGATAGTAGTCTATAGTTTATGTCCACACAGTCGTGGCACATTTTACACACCTTCGCAAACACTATTAATACCGAAACCAGTTCCTGAACTCGCCGCCCCCCCCCCCCCATTTGGCTACCCTACCTCTTCGTTTTTCATCTCTTGACTAGGCTTACGTGTCCTTTAATCCTTTCGGTCTGAAGCAGACGACAACACTACGACGACATTCTTATCTCAGACAAAGTGCACACACAATCTTTTTAATCCTCCCGACTGCAGTCAACACTCTCGGAAAAGGCCTTTTCTCGTTGTCTTTCGGACAAGGCCCATGCAATCTTCTTCAATCCTTCCAAAACTTAATCAACAACGTCTCGAAATGTCAACATCTTTTCTTGTCGGTGACCCACCCAGGGCTTCCTGTCCGAGGGATCGCCGCGTACACTGCAGTGTATGCTGAGTGTCAATCATCGAGGTGTCATCGGGTACTGTGCAACGTACAACGCTATGTAGTTATTTGGCGCAACGGACGAGCAACCAGATAAAGTCTTTCGCCAATTTGCATGTCAATCACCAGAACAAACGAGTCGACCACCCAGAAGCACAAAAAACGGGGTGTGCTGCCCCCTTGACAACGCCCCAAATCAAGCGAGTCGACTAAAGACATTTAAAAAAAAAAACAAGCAAAACCGAACAGTAAAACACAAACAACTCAAATAAAAACAGCCTAATCAAGGACTCTCCTAACGGTCTTCCAATTTAGGTCGAGCCTGAGATCTAGTTACGCATGTTAAAATAACTCTGCATGCTTGGCTGTTCGAGCTTGAAATTCGAACGGGAAATGTTCATTATTCATTCAGACTAAATAGCAACAGCAAGCAAAACAGTTCGATGACAAAGTCTAAAAAGAAAAAGAATCAAAGTAGATTATTTGTACAATTTAAAACTGAATAGCACACACACACACACACACACACACACACACACACACACACACACACACACGTGTTACATTTTCCACCTTGTCCTAAATCTAGATCTGTCACGAATGATTATTGTATGAAGAAAGTAAGGCCCCCCCCCCCCATTTCATTTACACACACAAAAACACCTCTTCCTCTAAACACAATTACACGATCGTAATTGTTGTTTTTTAAAATGCATTTCAGCCTTTTACATTACAAATGGAAATCTTTCTTTTTCATTAAAAAAATGCAAATTTTATCAACTAATTCTAAAAGTTATACTTTGAAAGTGTGGGTAAGTAGCGCTTTAAAAAAAAAGTTTTAAAATCTAGATTATCGTGAGTGTGTATGTGTGTGTATGTATTTGTGTGCAAGAGAAATGAGAGAGAACTTGAATATCTATAATAAATAATTATATAATTAAATTTTTTTAAAGTGTAATTGTGAAAGCTAAAACTTACATTAATAATAAAAAATAAAAAAACAGCTTCAAAGGAATAGATGTGTTTAACGCCAAAGTACAAAAAAGAAAAAAAAGAAGGGTAGGATGGCTGTTAATGATAGATAAATTACTGTAAAAGAAAAAACAAACAAACTAAAATTGTATCAATTTCAAAAACTCGCTTCAAGCCTCAATCCTGACTGAGGCACAACGTGCATGGTTGAGTCCCATACTACTCTGCCCTTCCCAATTATTTAACTAATATTATTTTGTATTATTATATGCTCGTTATTTAAATCTTTCTCTCAGATATATACTGAAAAATAATCACAATTTTCTACTATTACAGAAAATAAATGCACATATTTACTTCGATATAACAGTTCTAAATAAACCTAATAAACCCATAATTATTCGTAAGTTAATCCTCTAAAATCAATATACTAATTAAGGCAATAGTTTGATGATGTCGGAAATACGCCATCTTTAATCCACCTTTAATGGTTGTTAGGTTTCTGTTTGAAATTTCACATTGGAGTCTTTACCACCTCTACACATCTGTAAAAGAGTTGGGCCATTTTTTCCAACCTTTCTTAAAATATGTCAAGGTTGGTGACATTTGTAAATCCTCAAGGCTTTTGTGGTCAACAGCAGTTTTGTTACTGAGAAAGTATTTTACTTTAAGCTGCTCGTTAGAAATTAGTCATTTTTAGAATCTCACATAAACATGGATACATTGAAAATAAGATTGGATCATTAAAACGATACGTTAAGGAGACGATCAAATGAGTTAGAATTGCCGCACTGATCTTTTATTTCCAACTTTGACTGGCATGTTTAGGCATATGTATTTGCAGCAGACGACATTATCCCGGATACCGTATCAGCACTCTGCGCTTTTTAACCGCCTTTCCTTTATAACCAAGATATAACTCTGGTATAGAATTGTCAATGGAAGGATATTTATCAGCACACATAAAGACTCTTTGGAGGATTTTTCAGCCGCAAAGCAGACAACCACTATCTTTTGAGTCTGTCTTCAATGGATCACACTGGCAGTCACATCGTTTGATTGGAAAATTTTAAAAATAAGATTGATTTAATGTATTTTTTTTAAAATCGCCGGTTGTATGTACATCCACGTACTGCACAGTGCGTTCTATTTATAGCTTAACAAAAACAATATTAAGTGCGAGTTGTTCGTTTAAGATTTTAGCGTGAGCAGTGAAAGCCGGAAGCTGGCCACAAACATCCATTTTTATAACAGCTATGGCAGATACGCACATAAATATGCATTCACTAAAGGACCTCTGAGAGGATAGGGCTTACAATAGCCTTCCTGCAAGCTGATGGGTGTCAGTGAACTGTGAATGGACGATTTACAAACTTCCTGCAGCTTGGACGAGTTCTCGCCCTTTTCTTTTATATAACTCCTAAGACTGCAACAGCCTATGAAGATTTTCCTTGAGAGCTGAGGACCAACACATTTTTTTTCAAAGTGACATTTGGACTGAAAAAAAAAAAGACACTACAATATTTCTTCTACCATGAAACCGGACTTGCACGTGGACAACTACAATTTTCAAGAACTCTGGACCGTGAACGGACGATCTATAATTTTCAGGAATTCTGGACCATGAAAGAGACTATCTATAATAACGGACGATCTATAATTTTCAATAAGCATTATATGAATTAGAGTGAAGGACTGTTCTCAATCTTGAACGTGTCAATGGACCGAAAACGGTCCGAAAACGACAATCATAACTTTCCTTTAGCATGATATGGAGTGAAAGGGCTGCTGTCAGACTTATGGGTGTCATTGGACTGGGGAAAAAAACAACCGAAACGGAGGAGTCTCAGCGCAACATCTTCACTGTAAGTGAACGGCTAAACACAAGTATTCTTCACATTGGAATATGAAATGGACTCTGACCTTACAATGTAGGGCAATATATCACTGCCGTCACATACTATATAGGGCAGTACATCATTGCCGTGACGCAATATACAGGACAATACATCACAGCCCTGACGCACTATACAGAACAATACATCACAGCCGTGATGCACTATATAGGACAATACATCACTATGAGGAACTACATAAGACATCAATGTCGTGAGGCACAAAGTAGGAATATACATCACTGCCGTAATGCAGTTTGCACTCTGCAGCGCCGACAATCAACTGACAGAAGAAAGATACATTTTCTCGGCTACAGCGGCGATAATCAGCTAAGAAGATAAAGATCATTTTGTTGTCTGACAATTAGTCACAGGACAAATATATATATTTTCGTCTAAAGCGCCAAAAGAGGTGCTGTAGGTGATAAATATTTTCGCTCTCTCCACAATTCCATGCATATTATACCGTCTGTCTGTTAAAATTACATGTATAGAGCCTGACTCGTGATACATTTCTGACGCTAACTACAGCTCTTTTACACAAATAAATAAGATATTGTGCGTCTATCTAGAACAACAACAAAGTCAACTTGTTTATAACAAATAAAATAAGACAGTTTATTTAATTAAAGGAACAACAACAGAAGTATACTTGTCTATAACACACGAATAGGGGTTTTCTTGTCTGTAACAAATAAATAAGATAGTTTAATTGTCTGTTACAAATAAATAAGATAGTTTAATTGTCTGTAAACAGGAGTGGCTTTCAAGGGAGCAGCAGCTAATTGCTGACTTGAGTTTCCACTGATTCGTGTGAGTCAGTGCAAGACACTTGAGAGAGGGAGTGGGTGAGTGGCAGCAGCGATTTTATCCTCCACCACCACCACCCCACACCCTTGCTGACTACCACGGATCGGAAAGCACTAGTCATGGCAAGAGCACTAAGCATGCAACCTACTCGACCCAAGTCAGTTCAACCCAATCAATGGTCCTGCCAAAGCGCATAAAACATTAACGCAGATGATCTACGGAAGTACGTGTAGTTCACTGTCATTCATCTTGAATGACGGGGGGTGGGAGGTAAGGATGAAATCGATGTTCCTTTTCAAAAGAGGATTTAAAGTCTAGGCTAAACTTTCCATTAAATGACAACATTCAGAAATGGGGGGACAATGAAGGGTTACATCCTACCACTAACATGCCATACCAAACTACACTTGATACGATATTACATATATATAACTGCTATATGTTATGCCACACATGACTCCATATGTACATGTCCACAAATCTTACCACTTCATGCATATTCATCTGTCATACCACACCAAAGACACTTTACACAAATGGAACATCAAATATTACTATGTATAGCTGTTTTCTTAGCACCACTTCATGCATATTAATCTGTCGTACCACACCAAAGACACTTTACAATATAAAGTTTACATGAATGGAACATCAATTACTATGTATAGATGTTTTCTTTGCATCACTGAAACAGAAATGTTAAGTGTCCACATACAGCACACAAAGTGGCTAGAAATGTAAGATGAATGAAGTGGCTAGTAAATGGTTATCAGGCAGGCCAGCAATCAATGAAATCACCACCACTAGAAACATCAACTCAGGTAACACACAATAGCCTACCATGTCATATAAATAACACATGAATGGAGCTATTTATTCATTGGTTAAAGTGTTTTAAGTACACTATTGAAAGGACCTGAAAAGTGGTGCAAAAATATCCTCTCAGAAAAAAGACAAGGTTTAGAAAATACCTATAGAAACATAGGCTACCTTTACACCATTGTGGTGCACACAATGCAACAGCGCCATTATTGTGACACTTGCTAGTATTGCTTACAGAAATCTGATCGATTTTCTTTTGTGTGCATCCAAAATAATTTTACACATGACAAAAGATATTCACAATTCAGACTGTCCTAAGATTAAGAATAGTTAAATCTATTTATAGCTGCATTTTCTATAGAGAATGCCTAATTTGCATGACACTGGTCATGTCTTGCTGACCAGTAAAGAATGATTGTAGTTAGTGGAATGTAATTTTTATAACACATAGTGTGGTCTTTCATAAAATAGATTAGTTTTAAATGGGTTTCATTAATAAAGGATGAAAGTCCTTGATTTAGATGTATTCTATCCAATCACCTCTGTTTAGTCATTACCACAAGAGTTTAAGAGCAGTAATTATTTCCCTTGTATTGAAGGTCAAATGTTTTTTGTCAACTATCTTCTATTGGTTACTATTACTAATAATACTATTTAATTATAATGCATTCCTTAAGGATGGAAATGAAACTAAAATTTAAAAAAAATTCATATATTGAAGACTTTTATTCTTAGTTTTTATCTATCTCTTTCTCACTAAACACACACACACACTTTTAAAAATACTCAATTTTCTTTTTATACATAAACATATCCATTATGAAGTATTAAATTTAACAATTTACTGTGCGATCATGATTAATGAGAGGGTACTTCTTGAAGTGCATGCAGAATATAAGATGTGCATCAAATTGAAATAATTTTCTCTATAGAAATATAGTAAGTTACAATTGGGAAATGGGGTGGGATGATGTTTCTGCAAGAAGTAGATTAAAATAAAAATTAATAAAGGCTATCATACATAAAAAGGATAGGAAAACAGACATAAAACACAAACAAACCATAAAATTGATTGTATTTTCTTTTTTGCACTGTCAATTACTGTTATTCACAACCACTTCAAGCTTAACCTATAAAGAAATGGCCTACCTTGTGCTCTTGGGGCTATCATTTGCTCGTCTTTTAGACGTCATGACTAATAAAGTTTTTAGGCTTTTTTATGTAAAAATTTGAATGAACTTTGTTTGTATACTCACAACGAAGAGGACAGACACAAACTAATTGGAAGAGCAAACAAAATGTCTGTAGGTGGATGCTTGTATTAATTTATATGCAATTGTTTATAAAGTGGAATCTCATTAACTGACAAAAAAGCATGATATAAATTATAAGGGAACCTATTGCAATATGCATATTTCATAATAGATACCGAATATAACATTTGTGTTTTAGTCACAAACTGTTCATTAACATTGATATAAAGAACACCAATTCAATTACAGAAAATTGAAACAGTAATTTAAATCAAACACTTCTGGATATATGCATTGTAATGTTGTATGTGTGTAATTTTGTGTGATTGTGAGTGGTTGCCTGTGCACATCTAAACATCTATGTGTGTGTGTGTGTGTGTGTTAGTAAGGTGAGGTGTTTCATCCCATTAATCAGGTAGATCTCTCTATTAGTCTATATATATATGTTTATCATAATCATATTCATAGCAATGAAGCATCCATTGTTAATTTATAATAATCAAAACATGTACTTTTTAATATTTAAATTTCTTAGTAGGCATTATTTTGGACCTGGAATTTCTCTTTATTGATATATTTTGAAAGAAAGAAAGAAAGAAAGAAAGAAAGAAAGAAAGAAAGAAAAAGGTTGAAAGAAAGATAGGTTGAAAGAAAGAAAGGTTGAAGAAAAGAAGGAAAGGTTGATGAAAGAAAGAAAGAAAAAATGTTAAAAGAAAGAAAGGTTGAAAGAAAGAAAGAAAGAAAGAAAGAAAGAAAGAAAGAAAGAAAGAAAGAATTTTTGCTGTATTTACTGAACTTTTGTTTCTGTATTTCTTTTAAAAGTTTCTCATTTGATAAAAGCCCCAGAAACTTGTATGAATTAGAAATAAAACAAAACAACATGCTTCTCTCATTAATTCAGTAAACAAACAATAACTTGTATACAAAGGTCTGCTCAGCATCAAACCATGTGAAACAGTAGGTACACCATTTAACTTAATTTGTTATAAATTTCATTCAGATTTCTTTTATATGTGGAGAAATGCTGCTCTATAAAGAATAGCTGTTTGTTGTTGTTGATTTTTGTTTCATTTTCAATTTTACACATAGAAGTAATATCCAAAATAAATTTTGCTTCTTTTATCATCTTATAGTTCTATTGTTATTTATTAGAGATGTATTTGTAAATTGTAAGCCTATATGCTAAGTTGAAAAAAATAGTTAAAGTTATTTCCCCTTTCTAGGTGTAGGTAATAATAATATAATACTTTATTCCAGATTTTAAATGAATCAATAAAAGTATAAAAGCCTTTCCACCTCCCTCCCTACCAACCACCACCATAATTTAAATAAGTAGTGAGCAAACAACTGTGGCATGGCTTTTCAATTGCTTTACTGCCCACTCCTCATGGGGCATAACTCTGAATACTCATGGTTTTAGATTTGCTATTTGAGTTTTCCCCACATTGTTTGAATTTCAGTACTGATTCGGTGAACATTTATTAATGTATAATATCATGCTAGTAGGATATTCATCTGCACTGAAGCAATGATGAACTAGTACTAGCCTCCTATACAAATGTAGCATAGTAGCAATGAGGTAATTGTATTAATCTCAAAATTAGATGGTGCTCACCAACCCTGCAGTGGACACTGGATTTTTCTTGATCAACCCTCACCCACTCCCTAGCTAATGAATGCTTCATTTTCTGTGATGTTAGTGTGGCTGGGGATCCATAAGATTGTGGTTTGGGTTCCTTTGTTTCTTAGTTTATTTATGTGGAGGTTGATTTTGGTTTGTTATTTGTGGTCTTGTCTAATAAAATGGGTTTGCTAGGGTTTCATATTGATGCTAATGAGACTTACAGGAGTAGGTTTTTTTGGTGTATGTTTTCTCTGACTAATTCTAGTGCTTTGTCTATGGCTATTAATTTTGCAGTGAGTATTGAATGAACCGAATTAAATTTGAAAGTGTGAGTGCCTGAAGGTGTCTGCTCTGCTTATCCAGTTACTTTTGGGTTTTTAGAGCCAGATATCCACTCTCAAGCAACTTCACTCACAAACAACTAAAACAAACTAAACCAAAGAAAAAAAATAACTTGACGAAAGGGAAGCTTTTCTCCAATAATAAAAAAAAAACTACAAACAAAACAAAAGAAACAAAAAGAGGAAAAACATTTTTTCTGCTTTCAGTGACTGCTATCATACATTTTCCAACTCTAAAGACCATACATATGTTATCACATAGATATACTGGTTTTTTTCCTCAATTTTGCAATTACTTGACAATGACATTACTGTATACTGTTGCTGTTCATCTCTGCATGATACTTAAAGCTTCATGAGAATATCTGAATATATTAGGGTATAAATTATAAAAGAGAAAAGTACAAGATACAATTATAATTTCTGATCTTGTTTGTTTGTACTGGTAAAAGTTTGGTTGCCAGCTGAAAAAAGTCAAATGGTCAATGCCATAGTAACCAGAAACTGGGATTTGTAAATTTTGGTTATGACTACATATGAGCTGTAATCATCAGTGTAGTTACTCCAAACAAACTATAAAACTTATGAAAAATAATTAAGATATTAATTTACTGATTTACACCAATTAAATCATAGCTTTAAGAATATTACCAATATCAGTTATGCATGTATATGATACAACTAAGGAACATTAAATAATAACCCAGGATTTAGTCCTGCAGGTCAAGTTCACAATTGTAAATTTGTTATAACTTAAAACTGTGATAATTACTATCAAAATATTACAGGGTTTTAGAGTTTGGGAGTCTGAGCTTAGAGTCTGGAGTTTGAGTTTTTGAGTCAGACTTGAGTTGAATGCTTTATACATGCCACATCATCTGAGTGAGTGGTTAAGAAACAGTGGCTAGCAGACAACATGAATGAGCACTTGGTCACCAGCATGTATAGTGATAGTGTGGTTCCACTGCAAGTTATGTTATCCCACATTTGTGCTAGAAAAGAGTGTGGTCCTTTGTAAGCAAAGACTCTAGACTAGAGTGAGAGAGATATGTTTTTCTTAATATTTCATCATATATTATAAAACCAGAACATTATTGAAGGAGTGAAGAGAATCATTACAAATGAACTATAAATGAACTGAATAGAACCCTGGTATTTGTAACACAAAGTAGGTTAACATCCTGGGATAGGGTAGCAATTTGTAATCCTAAACTGATGTAACAATATTAGATTCTTTTTCTTTATTGTATAAATCTGTTTATTAATTTTCATTCAAATATTGTTCTATTATTTATTTTCATTTTATGTAAAATTCATATTGTAATGTAATGTGCCATAATTGTATTATTCTATGTGATAGAATAATAATTCGTCTGGGAGCTAAATTTATAAGCCACTGTACAACTTCCTAAGAAAACTGACAAAGGTCAGATTTAAATTTTAAACAATCATGGTCCCAACCTGTGACAACTACCAACAAAATTAATATTTTAATCTTACCCTTTCCAGTGTAGTCAGAAAATTCAACACCACCATTTAAGGAGCTGATCCGTGCTGTTGTGACGGGTTGCCGACGCGGTTTCTGTTGATATGTCTGTTTGTAAGCGCCTGTCACAGTACAGAAACAAAAATGTTATTAAAGAAAACTGTCCAAGTAGAAAGGACAGGGCGTTTTAAAAACAATGATTAGTGTTGCTGTCAGTGTAAAAATATGAACTAATATTCTATTTGTAATGAGTCTACATTAATGATAATGAAACAAAGATTTTATACAGGACTATGCAAGTATAAAAGGAAAAATATTTTTAAAACAATGTTAAAATTAAAGGCTTTAAATTTATTAAAATGTATCCCAAAATTATTATTAAAAAAGGATTAAGATTAAGAAGGTGAAGGAGAAGGTGGAAAGAAATAAAGTGAGAGAGAAATTATAGTGAGATTTCAGACGCTTGAATACAAGTAAATTTTTTTAAGAGAAGGCTGACTTTCATTAATTCACAGGACAAAGAGCTATAGAATCCAGGATATTGCATTGTCCAAGATATAATATTTAAGTGCTTAAATCCTGTAGAACTACAAAAAATTAATAGTAATCAAAGTTTTAAAAAAAATGAAAGAAAGAAAAGGTGATACAAATCTAAAAGTGGAGCATTAAACAGCTCTTTATGAAATGAAATTTGAAAGAATGTTACAGATGACATGTATGCATGCATGCACACACACACACACAAATATTAAAACAGTTTTATAATTCATTATAGCTTATCTCTGAATGAGTCAATGCATTCTGGTTATGAAAGGAATCAAACTAAAATACAGCTGAATATTTATTGCAACTTTTACTGAGTCATGAAGTCTGGTCATACAGAGGAATAAAAAAAAAAAAAGGGGAGGGGGGCTTTATAATTTAATGCATCTTGTCTAGTCCTTCTGAGCCAATGTAATCCAATCATACAAAGACATCAAAATAAATAATTAATTCTTTATAATTTATAGCAGATTGCCTCTTACTGAGCCAATGAAGTCGGGCCATACAAAGAAAGCAAACTAAAATAGGACTTTATAATTTATAGTAGCTTGTTTCCAATTCAGCCTTGAAGTCTGGTCAAGCAAAGAAATAAAAAATAAATTAGACCATTACATTTTGTCTAGTCTTTCTCAGCCAATAAAAAAAGTCTAGTAATATAAAGAAATCAAAGTGTAGCTTTATAATTTGTTGCATCCTATCTCTTAATATGTGATCACACAAAGAAATCAAAGTGTAGCTTTATAATTTGTTGCATCCTATCTCTTAATATGTGATCACACAAAGAAATCAAAGCAATAAATCTTCACAATTTATTGTAGCTTGTTTCTTACTAAGTCAATGAAGTTGATCACACAAAGAAATCAAACTAAAATACGTTTTTATGAAGTATTACTGCTTCTGTCTTACTGAGTTAGTCTTAGATAAGTCTGCTCACTCAAAGAAGTCAAACTAAATTAGTAAATAGGGCTTTATAATTTCAAGCAGCCTATCAAGTCTTACTGAGCCAATAAAATCTGATCATGCTATCGCAATAAAGCATGGCTTTGTAATTTATACCAGCTCGCTTCTTACCGAGCCAATGAAGTCTGGTACTGTACAGACATCAAACTATCTAATTCTTAGCCAGGCCCAAATCACCCACATAATACTTGTAGGCACTTTTCTTTATCTGCTAATAAATTCATTCAGGAAAAGGCTACGATGACTGTAAGCAGGCCCAAAAAAAATTCATTCCAAACATTTTACAGATAAGCTAGAACTATGAAATGCAAAGAAACAGGCTAATACTGGGTGTGGTTCAGACACCAACTTAAGTTTTTATTTCACAAGGAAAAGCAAACTGCTTCAGCTACAGTGTTTATGGTGAGAAACAACACTGTACACAGAAATCCTTTAATCTTCTTCTTATGCCGGTACTTTTGTCACTCTTCAAAAACACCTACTACTTGACACTATGACTAATTCAATGTCATGCATGCCTCTAGTTCCATATTTTCCTCACACCTGGAAACTAAAATAAATTCTTTAGAAATAAATGAGAGTTTGAGTTTGAATTTTGACCAAAAAATATGAGTCCTCTCAGTGCATTTCTTTTTGGTAAAAAGAAAAGGTTTAAGATTATAAAAATTATTTCTTTCCAAACATGCCAAAGTCACAATAAAAGGAGGTGCCACTGCATAGTACCATCACAAAAAAAAATAAGCATGAAATGTACACATTAAGCATAACACACTTCTTAGTGTTACTTACATTAGACCAATCTCATTTTTTAACTGGAGCAAGATTTATAAAATGTATAAAACCAAGAAGCTGCAAATACTTTCTTTACTTTTTTCTCTTTGTAGTTTTTTTACAACCATCCATCTGTTACCCATTAATATGTCTATCAAATAATCTTTGTAGAAAAATAGAAAATTTAATTAGTGTATGGAGCTCATGTTTTTATGTATTTTTAACAAAAATGTAAATGCAATGTGTGTACATACATGTGTTTGTGTATGTGTGTGATAAAACTGTGGGACTGAGGAAGCCACAAGCATGAGTTTTGCCAGCACTGTTACAATTTAATTTTGTTCAAAACAACATGCTCAGTAAAACTAAATTAGTGAACACTATTTTTAATGGTCAAAGATACTAGTTACACAATAGTAGTTATTATAATTAGAAATCCTTCAGCTATAAAGTGCAGTAATGAAAATACAAAAATATCAAAATACTGTTGATAAGTGCCAGACAAAACTCTTCACTATCACCAGACTTATAAAAGTAATCAAAAGTTTAAATTTATAAAAAAAAAATTTAAAAAGGAAAACAGATCTGAACGTACTTTTAAAAAATGTTCACACACACACACACACACACACACACACACACACACACACACACACACACACACACACACACACACACACACACACACACACACACACACACACACACACACACACACACACACACACACACACACACACACACACACACACACACACATTCTCTTCTAAACAGCAAACCTAAAGCAATACTAAACTGCCTGCATTGTGATTATTGGTAAATAAACTGCATGGGTTAACTGGTGCAGGTTGCCTGAAACAAGAGCATCGATTTCAGACTAAGAGCATCGATTTCAGACTAACAAGCAATTTTGTGCCATAGAATGTCATGCAAAGTAGGCTATCTTTATTTGACAAGTCCTTATCCCATTATGACTATCCTTTCCAGTTTGTAATGGTTCCACTGCACTGACAATGATTATTAACTCATTTCAAAAGAGCAGCGCAGAATAAAGCAAGGTTGCTAAGTGCGAACATCAATTCTTCTTCTGTGCATGCTGTAAACAATAGTTATGGAATAGATAAAAATTTACTTCCTGACCCAGTTCCAGAGTACACACACACACACACACACACACACACACGCACACACACACACACACGCACACACACACACACACGCACACAATTCATACACACACTAACAAACCCCACCACTGAAATTAATAAAAAATAATTCGGTAAATGCAACATTCACAACAGACTGATCAGACCTAGATCAGTCGCTAAAGAAAGGCATAAATATAAGAAAAGCTGAAACAGATACTATTGTTCAATTCATTAAATTTACCTGTATTTTCACTGTCATCTACCAGGCCAAGACTGGCTATGGTTGTCCTACGCTTGGGTATATTCTTCAAATCTGGAGAGTTGTCCCCATCGCCTACCCACATGTTGCGTGGTTTGGTCAGTACCACATCATCAATGGCTCCCTGCCATTCAAACAAACCAGTAATATACACTTGTTACAGTTAAAGCAAAAACAAAACTTGAAACTGGGCTCTCTTTGTATCTTTTAAGAAGGCTGAAAAAAATTATTGTATTTCAAGTGCAAATGAATAAATATTACCCAATATATATGGCTCATTCTCAGGGGAAGTGTACCACGTTTCAAATGTGTTTTCTTAAAAATAAAGCATTGACATATCATGTATTTATTTAGAATTGATGTGAGAGATATGTAAGATAGTTACATGAACACATGTTTATTTATTTTGTAAATATATGTCAAAAAATTCATTTTGAACTGAAAAATGGCACCTCTTTTTTATTACATGGATACATATAACCATTAAAAAAAAATCATTATTATAAATAATCCAACAAACTTACTGCTTCAAGGTATTCTTACATTAAAGCAACATTCAATATTCCTTTTCTCTGCAAACAGTCAATTTTAGAAATAATATTTTTAAAAGGCATATTTTTCGCAATGCTTAGTTTCTACATATCCAAAACTTTTATTCTTTTACCAAATATTGCAAAGTCAGACAAAAACAGTTTGCTTTTTAAATAATTCTTTTACCAGAAGTATTCAGAGGCTAATGTTTTTCAAATTTATTCATTACGTTTAGAAATATTCAGCATTAGTAAGGCTAATTTGACTTCATTTCCTTTTTAACACATTAAAATGGAAATATGTAAGTATAAAATAATGACAATAATATTGCAAACTACTTCTTACATTTTTTAAAGGCACCATATTCTGGAAAGATAACTCTCATGTTATTTTGTCTTCATGTGAGGAGTTGAAGTACCAAATAAGAAAAATAACTGTCATTTCCCATTTAGATCATATGGTTGTGAAGGAGAGGCAAGAACATTTTCAGAATCATCGACGTTTCAAAACAGCTAAGATTTCTGATAATCTCGATGTATTTTGATAAAATTGATTAACATCATAAATAGCTTACATATTTATGTACATATCCATGTGATTTCTTTTGACTTTAAAGTTTCACACAGCTGTGTCAATGTTTTAAACCTGAGCTAGTAAGGGTAGAAAAAACAGTGAATTACATAAACATTGCGATTAGGCTTATCATATATTAAAAACATTATATTTAAATTGATACTTTGTTCATTACTTAATATTATTTTCACAGCTTAATAACTTAGCCTGTTTTAGTTAAATGAGAAAAATAGAGCTTCTTTTATGATGATTGATAATTTTGTTAATATGGTTTCCATAATACGAAGTTATAATTTTCTACTCTCTAGTTGTAAATTAAAATGTATCCTGATTTATAAAGAAAATATATTTGTTGTAATGAGATAATTATATTACTATTTTAAAATATATGTTTTCCTGGTAAAATATGTCTCAGTCTTACTTTCTATATTTTCAACAGAAACATATGCTTTTTACCTATTTCAAACTCCTAAAAAAAAAATCAACATTTTATAAACTTTTATCTTTTCTTATGTTTTTATGGCTGCATTAGGCGCTGTTATAGATTCTAAGTCTAACAGGTAAGATAATTAGAGTTAATCTACTTTTAATTTTTGTACTTCTTGTAACAAAATGGTACACTTCCCCAGAGAATGAGTTATAGATATATATATATATAATTATGTATGCATGTTACATATTACATATATATATATATGTAATATGTAACATGCATACATAATTACAATGGTCTGTGATTTGATTCAAATAATAAAACCTGTAACATTACTAACAGTGTAAAAAAAACCCACCTGTAAGCTTTAACTGTAACCTTTATAATCATGAATAAATAATTCATCATTTACAAATACATGTAACATAATGACAATGGTGATGGAAGTAGTACCTCTTTTTAACTATACAGGAATAGTTTTTTCAACTCTAGATACTGTAATTACATCATCATGAGTCTTGTAAACTACTGCAAACCAGTTTTAAAAAAATAATTAATAATGGAAATAATAATTTTACACATTAAACTGGAAGCGTAAAAATGTTAAGATGCATTGATCTAGATTGCCGGGAGAGGGGCCGGATGGAGATCTTGATAGTCAAATATTATTTTGAGAATTATAATTCAATCAATGCTGATTTGGATAAACATATATAATGTTTAGGTTTCTGGATTGCTTACAAATTGAGCTCAATGTTCAGTAGTGATTGGTTAATGTACAAGAATGCTGTATCTACTGACTTGAACATCTGGTAATCCTTAGATTTTCTGGTGTGAACTGATAAAATAATGAAGCATAACTAAACATATAGTCCACAAACCAAGCAACTTAACATATTTTTCTAATTCCATTTTGTAAATTAAGCAATTTTATAAAAATACAAAAGTAAAATATATTTAAGTTAATCAACAACACTTTTAAAAAAGTAATTTACATCCCTTGGTAATTTTTTGCAATAAATTTTTGAATTAAAATTATAAAAATATCTGTTTGTGTTACAATTTCATTTCTTGCATTTTTTCCACAGTTAATATTTTATTCTCGAAGTGAAGTAGTAAATGGAAGAAATGCATACTCCAAAGAAACATGCAAATGATGGCACCATCATAAGTGTTGACATTTTCAGTTTTTGTATTTTTTTAAAAGTACTTTTTTGGAATTCTCACTTCATCTTCACCATAAAAACAACAACAACAGAACACCTCAATCTGAATAGGTTTCATTACATCTCCATAAATCCTTGCACTAGTTTTAGATTTTCTTTCAAAATGTCTGAAGCTTGAGCTATTATAGATGCTTCTTAGGGACAGCCAGAATTTCACAGATATAGATGGGATCTGAAATCATCAATGTGTTGATGTCAGATGTCATCGTTGCAGATTTAATTGTATTTGACCTTGTCCTAAGGAATCTTTCAATACAATTACAACTAAGTAAAATACCCACAAATCTATTGTAATATTTTCAGATACTTGCTCATTTCATACTTCAATAGCATATATTACATTAATTAATTATTTAATTCTTACTTATTAAACAAAATTAGTTTTCAGTAGTATTAGAATTCCGTGGGTCCCTCTGAATTCTATTAAGTAAAAACTAGGAACTCTCATCCAAAATTTCACTTCAAAGCTCCTTAGTATTTAGTAAGTACTAAAGTTGTATAAATTAAAAACAACTAAAATTAAGACAGATAGTTTGAAAGCTCTGCTGCTATGTCTAGTTATACCAATTACTATGCACTGAAGGAGAAAACTGCATATTATTTGCAAGCAGAGAACTGCAACACAATTTACTTGTATGTGACCATGTACCTGCATACATGCTTATTAATAAACTTGACTGGCCAAAAGTTACAGACTGAGGTATATTCATTTAATGAAATTAAAAACATAATTTCAAAATAATTTATATTAGAATTTATATGGTGTAATTACAAAGTGATGATATACAATGTGAATATATATTTAAAAGGAAGGACAAAGTAACTTAGTGACTACTTTATATACCGGTAAGTGTCTAGTACTGTAGTCTTACTTTATTATATATTGTCTTAATTGCTGATGATTATAAACACAATGGTTCCATACATATATGGCAAAACAGATAGAGACAGAAGTGTAACCACCAATGCTTGGCCCCCTGCAATGATCATTCAAGTATTTTTCAAGTACAATTTTTTTGAAGGAACAAATTTTGTGCCCTTCTGTTGAAAGGCCCCCAAGCACTGCAGAAGTGTGTGTGTGTGTGTGGGGGGGGGGGGGCTGCACTGTTAGTAGTTACACCACTGGATGGAGATCTTGATAGTTATTATTATTAAATAATTGTGAAAACTGTGTGCTTATACTTTATAGGGTCAACATATGATATGAAGTTAATATAACAAACTTATAAAATGCACAAATCATATCTCTTTACAGTCATTCTAGAAAAACCCTTCCCTTCACTTACAAATTATAAAGACTTTTACTGTTTTCTTGACTCAAGTGAATTAGTTCAAACAATATGCTGCTTCATTTCTACTTCCTGTTGTTAATGAGGGCTCACACAATCACACACAAAAAAACATAACATATCCATAAACGCACACACCACATTACAAATGTATTGGTATCGATTGATTCTTTACATTTCATTGTTTATTTGTCACTTATGAAAAATATCTCTCATATAAAAGACAGTATTGTCAATTCCAAGAAACTCTAAAGTGATTTTTAAATAATTAATGTATTATGAAGTTGGTCTAAACTCTAGGGGGAATATTTGTACTAGTATGAGGGGAAAAAAAGGAAATTTAAAATGTAATTTAAATAATCCAAATTAACAGTTTTAGTGGGTAGTCCCAAGCATTTGTCAATAAATCCTCAAACAAACAAAAAAACAATAAATCCCACATTCAATAATGATAATTTTTAACTTACACTTAATAGTGATTTCTTTAGCAGGGAATGTTTATGTATAAATTTTATGAATAAATAAAGATTTATTTCCCCAGGCATTATTTATGTATAAATCTCTGTTTACCGTACATTGTTATCTACTCTTTTTAATTTGTTTGTGTATATACATATACCAGGGGTGCACAAACCACAGCCCATGGGCTGCATGCGGTCTGAGACAGGGCTCTGTGCAGAAGCACATTATTTCATTATTTGTGTTTATTTTTTTCTACTGAACCATCAATGTGCAATCTGACTTGCGGCCCTCCATGCACTATCAGTTAGAAATTTGGCCCTCTGGCCGCAAATGTTTGTGCACCCCTGACATATACCAATAGCAGCAAAATGCATTTAACATCAAGATCTTCAGTTTCAAGTGTTTGAAACAAAAGTAAACGATCAAGAAATACACTGGTAGGCAGTTCTCTCTCTCACTGTACATGTGTGTGTAAATATATATGCATATCCATCATACTTCATAGTTCGGGCAAAGTTGATTATAAGTTAAACAATTAAAAATGGTTTATAAACTACATATTTCATGTGCCCTTCTACTTCTATTTGACAGATGAACATGCTGTGGATGGTTTCAAGTGATATGAAAATTTTGTTTGCCAAATAAATTTAGTGCTTCTTCAACAATTGTCTGAAAAAAACTAGTTCAAGTCTTACAATCCTATTACTAATAACAGTAATATGGTGACCAATTTTCATTATGTTAGACTAATATATTTTGGTCAAAGAGCATGGTGTTGCTTTCTCACTCAATTATGTAAGCAAATTTAAAGTCTTAGAAACATGATTATTACAGTATTAGTGTTTGCCTTCATATCTCTAACAAGAGGGCCAAAATGATAGTTTTAATTTGGTAAAATAATTAGTTTCAGTAAGAAAAATCAAATCAAAATAAAGCAGTATTGCTTGTTTATTTACAATTACAGAGTGGTAAATGTGCCAACCTTTAATGTAAATAAAAAAAATGAAAATCTGCACATTAAACCTGCAATATCTTCCAAAATTATAAATATAATTTCACGGCTTTTGATGTTAATTTCTCTTTAATGTACTATTCATTGTTGCTGTATATCCTTACATAATTTTTAACAAAATTTAACTATGAATCTTTAAAGCATAATTACTTCTTTAAAAATTACTAAGTCAACCTAGTAAGTAGTATGACTGATTCTCTTTTATTTTAAAAGTGCCTCATTAGATAAGCACGCTATTTTAGTATTTACAAAAGAGTTAAATTTTTTACAGTGTAGATGCTATTCTTATGATTATTATTGTTTAATGGAACTGCTGCTGAGTAAGATCAAATGACATGCCAAAAATTATTGCAATGAATAAGTGTGCTTGCAGTAAATATAAAATTAAAATATTAATTTGACAAATTAAATAATCTTTTAACATATGTTATGTAAGGGCAAGCATAGAATACAGCTAGTTGATGGTCACCAACTCACCCAGATAAGCAAAGAAAAGACACTTATGATTTGCTGAGACTGAGACAGTGAGAGATTTATGGAGTCTAACTGAGTTAATTTTTCCTGATAACAAATGTTGTCTATGTTACACTCTCACTCTTGTATATAATTTATACAAGACCCACTTGAACAAAATCAAAACACAAACTTTTTGCTGACTTGCATGAAACAGTAGTCTGACTTTTGAACAGAATTTTGAAGATCCACTCATTATGACTCTTGGATTAGTTGAAATAAAAAGAAATTAAGGAATGAGAGACTGCTGCCTACAAAGTTCCAACCCTTCCTCTTTATATGTACAAGTTACTACAACACAGCAATAGCATCCAGAAACAATTCTTCTTGCATGCTTAACCACATTTACTTAAGCAGAAAAGCCTAAATTTAGAAAGTAGTCAGTTGAACACTGAACAGAATTTATTTACTGAATTAGTGAGTGGTTGGAGCATTCTTCATTCTTGTCTAAAGGAAGCATATCTTATAATTATTGATTTTCGATATAGTTCAGCAAAGCAGAATTAATGGAGTTCATACTCCCTGTGAACAGAGATAATATTAATAATTGTATCACTGATATAAGTATCTGGGTTTGTCTGTTAACGTCTGTATTATGTTCTTTAGAAAACAGATTTTACCTGATAAGAAAAAGTTATTAAAATATTATCTGTCACAAAAATGTTATTTTAAAAAAAAATTATATAAATTAATAAAGTCAAATGAAGTGAGACTCCCAGAAGAGGACTGGTCTTGAATTTCAAGTGTTCCTTACAGTTACACATTACATTAGGGCAGCTCATTACAAAAGAAAAACAAAATACAAATTTAAAAGCAAATAACTAGTCATGATCATTTTTGTTTTGGATAACATTTTTTGCAACATTCCATATTTATAAATTACTATTACTAAACATAATATAAACTGTATGATGAACTATCACACTAAAACTAGGTCAATTTAAACAATTTTGTTTTTATTACATAATTAATGTATGGGAGTAAACTGAATTATAATACACATACTCAATGATGAGAGTCAGAAAGGGAAATAGAGTAATGAATTTGTATCACTGTTTATTACTGCTTATTACTGCTGCTACTACAATAATCCTAGAATTTACTACTCTCAACTAGATAATAAATAATTTATAATGAAAGATTTATAATAATAATTAATACACAGTAAGGAGTGTTTATTTTTTGCTCTTTCCTAGAAGAGAGTGATCTAAGGGAAAGAAACAAGGGCACTTTTGTGACAGACTAATATTTTTAATAATATTAATTATTATTAAACAAAAGCTTATACTCCTAATTTACTAACATACACTAATAGTAATACCACCAGTACAAAACTAACAAGAAAGCCCACGTGATCCTCACACACACCAACACCCTCCCATCTGTTCAATGACAGAAAAAATATGGATAAGAAAATATCTTGTATTTTGTAATCAAATTTATCTATTGGAACTAAGATTTTAAAAATAATATGAGGGTAATTAATTTTAAAATATACAATGCATGCTATCACAATAAAGTAAGCTATTTAGCTATTTCCAGGGAGGGTGCAAATTCTTTCTCCTACAGTCATTATGTTTAGAGCACAAGTATAATATTACTAATACAGTAAAACTATAATAGTAATACTAATACTAAACTAAAATACTATACATATATTATATAATATAGTAATAGCATCTCTATACAATTTTTGACATAACAAGGATAAAATAAAAAACAGAATGGTCAAGTGAATTTAAACATTTAAAAAAATATATATATAGGCCTAAAATATATATATTATTTTTCTAAGCCTAACAAAACCAGATCAAAGTTCAAACTCCTTGAGTTCTACCTGGTCTACAGCTTTTTGGGACAAGAGGTTACAGGCAACATGACCCATCACCTGGGCCAGGACTGCAAAACACTCTAGTGCAGCTTGGTACACTGGACGCTTTAATCTGTGAGTGTGGGTCCTACCACTGAGCAAGTGAGAGGAAAATCAAACTCATAGCTTGGGAATGTTATGATGAGTGCATCAATGAAGACATTGTACGTGTAGTGTAGTCACTACCCAAAACTGATCAGCCTGGCTCTACTACGATCAACAGTCATTAAAATGCACAAAATGCATTCTCTTTAGATTTGCTTCATTTGTTTATTTAATATAATCTTACAAATTACAATGACCTTAGTTATTGCTGATGATAAAGTCAATATTAAGATTAAGAGGAACAAAAATGATAATTTACACCTGTACATCTACAATTATAAACCAGACTTTATATTCTGACAAAGCCTAGACCGCTATAATATAAATACATCAGAACTAAACTTATCATATTATACAGGGATTTATACTAGTGACAGGTTTTTAATTCTTTACTATAATACTAATATTGCTGCTACTACCATAGTAATTAGTAGTTAGTACATGTACTGCTGTAAACTATTATTACTCAGGTTTAAATTAAAGTTGCACTAAAACTGTCTCATAAAATTACCTAAACTCAAGAGTTTAAAACTCTGGAAGAAATAAATTCCACTATTTAAATAGTCTAATAAAATAATAATTAATTGATAAACATAAAACTAGAAATAAATAATCTGATCCCCAAATCTCTCTTACCCATGAAGGGGCTGAATTTGGCAAATCTTCATAAGCTCTGGATCTTTCATCTTTGTCTTCTTCCCATGGCAACTTGTTGCGACCTCGTCCAGCACTCATAAATCTGCGTGGTACAGGTGTTGGTGAAACATTTTCAACAATTCCAGGAGTTGATCTAGCCAAAGATGATGTAACTGATTCCAGTTCCATTATATCAGAGCGTGCACTTCGAGCTGATCCACCACCCACTGCCAAAATCCACTCAGTGTCTGCACTTTGATTGGATGAAGGTGATCTTTGTGTTGCAGATGAAGGGATAGGGGTGGCATACTCTACTAGTCCCTCACCATTTAGCCGTGGCAATTGTCTGCGGGCAAGACGTGCTTGAACAGCAGCCATGAGACCTTCCCCCTCGGAGCTGAGTTCTACCTGGTCCACAGCTTGGACAAGAGGTTGCAGACGACCAGACCCCATCGCCTGGGCCAAGACTGCAAAACATTCTAATGCAGCTTGGCGTACCTGACGTTTTACATCTGTAAGTGTAGGTCCTACCACTGAGCATATGTTAGGAAAATCAAATTCATAGCTTGGGAATGTTAAGAGTGCAGCAATGATGAAGTTGATAGTTTCCTGCCTCACTCGAGAGTTCCGATGAGAAAGGTTTTCAAATATCACAGTCAAAACAAGCTGTGGCGGATGACACTGCATCAACTTTATGACTACTCTCATAACAGACTGTCTTATTACCACTTTGTTGTCACCCATGCGTTTGGACAACACACTCACAATATCTTTCACATAGCTTTTTACATTATTGCCAAGCCGTTCAACTACAAGAAGCAAAATCTCCAGAGTTACTGTAATAATCTTAAAGTTGGAATCGTCTAGAAGAGTACTAAGAAAAGCAGTGAAATTTGTCATATGGGGGATCAGTCTGTGATTTATTTCAGTAGATGGCAAAGACATAATCACACTCCTGAGATCCTCTACAGCTTGTGCACGAGTCTTAAAGTCTTTCTGGTCCATAATGCGAGTCATGATGCTGCTGGGTACAATGCCAAACTCCATGTTATCCAGGTGTACATCATGTCTACTCAGTCCCGTCTGTCCCCCAACCTGTCGCACAGTGTACGACCCAGCAAAATGATCTTTAGCATCAGTGTTCAGCATACTGTCTACTTTCCCAGTCATCTGTGCGTAATACTTTCTAAGTGGTGGAGACAATTTCTTAATGTAAACATCGAATCTTTCTTCTCCAACGAGCTTTTCTATCGACTGAAGAGTGGTGAGAGAAACATCTTTCAGATTATCTTCTACAGACGTGTCCAGTAACTTTTTTGCAAGAGACTGTATGATACCGTAAAAATTTTCACTGATGAAATCTTTTGTTAGTAACATAGGTAAGGCGCTAATCGTCTCTCTTCTAACCCTTGCGTCTTCGTTTTCTAGACCCGTACTGACGATAGCATGGAGCAACGATGACATGTCGTGCGTGTATTTCATATACTGGTGAATAGTAGAGACAACTACTTTTCGAATTGATACCTTGCTATCGCCCATATTAGGAATGAGCTTGCTGAGCACCTGAGACATGCACGGGTCCAAATCATCCTGAAGGCTAGGGATTAACTCTTGCAGCAACTGTATACATTTCAACCGAATTTCCCAGTTCGAATCCGACAAGGCCAGTGCCAGTCCACGAAAAATTGATTTAGGGTCAGAGTACGGCAAACGTCCGCTATTTCTTCGAACCGTGAGTATCAGCTGTTCAAGTATCTCAACTCGTTTCTTGAAGCTCTCATCGTTAAGCTGCCCAAGTACATCATTTTCTTCCATATTCCAAACTCCAGAAGAAGTCGGGTCTATGATAGCACCTTCATTGAAGTCATGCAAGGAGAACTTAGCAACTTGAACTTTGCTCGCCATGAAAACTAACTACGGCGGCGATTGCATCTAAGGAACAAAAATATAATGGCAAATGCCTATGAAATTCAACCATCTCACTTCATATATATAAAACTGTAAACGGGTGCTGCCTGTCCATCGTGGAACATCCAACCTGCGACATTCTTGACAGCTTGAAGAGAATATGGCGGCTTCTCCACAACAACATAATTGTGTTCATCACGTGATCTGTTCCCCGGATGATCGACAGCCAGCCGGCCTACAAGGAGATATAATAACTGTGTCTGTTCCTTCCTCCTAAGCTAGAAATCATACCGTATATGTTCACTCGCGTTCTTAGCAACATACTAAAGCAATAGTACCAATTTATTCGAAAGATTTCTTTTAAATGTGCCAGGACAAGAAACTGTTATAGTAATCTTGTATGCACAAATAAAATGGATTATTTTTTCATTCAAAAACTTTTAAATAAAAAAATTGATGCCGTGTTCAAAACTAGCGTCCTCAAATATATTCGGATCTAAGGTTACAATTTTTGAAAACGTATAAAATTGATTAGAATTACAATAAACATTTTTAATATGTACCCAGTAAATGAGAGGTAGAGATTTGACTAAAACACTGACTAATAATCCTAAATCATGTCCAAGTAGCTAGAGACTCTAGCAACTAAACTAAAATAAAATTGTAAAATGAATATATATATGTTTAATGTTGTGAGTATTAATTCTAGTGATTTGCTTTGTAATTACAAAGATAAGCTTATCATATTTTGATAATGTAATATTTGATTTTCTTGGCTATAAATCCTTACTCGGTATAGTATCAGTCCAATGTTTTAATTTATACTTTGCATTCATGATTATTTATTGTATTTTGATACATCATTTATTTAACTAGGAAACAAGTGTAAAATATGTATAGATAAATTTATTTATTAGTCTGACTGCACAAATGTATAAGCTGTAGCTATATGTATAGTTTTAATGCTTCGTCAATATATAAACCTGTAATAAATTTCAATGAAATCTATTCATCAATTGGAATCAGAACACAAACCAGGGAATCCAAAAACAAACCCCAATAGCTATAGACTAATTTCACTCACCTCACAACTCGGAAAAACTTTTGAAACAATACTAAAACAAAGACTTATGCATTATTGTGATAGGGAAGGATTCTTACCACCTCAACAAAATGGCTTTCGGCCAAACCGCTCCATTTCATGATCACCTGATAAGTCTAAATCAAGCAATTATAAGCAGATTAATTAAACAAAACCAAAGGAGGCCTGCTTCCAAAACTAAAGGACTGTGTGCTATGTTCCTGGACATCAAGAAGACCTATGATATGGCATACTGGTCTTCTCGATAAACTAAAGGACTATGTGCTATGTTCCTGGACATCAAGAAGACTATGATATGGCATACTGGTCTTCTCGATAAACTAAAACAATAAGGGTAAGAGGAAACATGTTTTTCATAATAAAATAGAGAGATATCAGTTAAACTAGAAAACGAAACACCAGAATACCATAAACTAGAAAACGGAGTACCCCAGGGTAATGTCACTAGTCCACTGCTTTATATCATTACAGTCTCAGACCTAGCAAAAATCCTAAGTGAACGCAATACACTAAGACAATTTGCAGACGACACCTCACTATGGGGCAACGTCACCCACAAAAAAAGAAAAGAAAAAAGAATAGAACAATAAGCACAGATACACATGAAATGCAAAAAGACCTGAACATAACCACAAAATGGTTTACAGATAATGGTTTCAAACTATCAGCAGCAAAAACACAAGCTATAGTATTTCCAGCAAGAACAACGTTTAAACGCAGCTTTCCAAAAATAATAATAAATTCACCACAAGAAAACCTAACTTTACTAAACAAAGAACTAGATAAAATATGTCAGGACAAATGCAACCAATTAGCGAAAGGCAGAATATCTAAACTTGACAAAACTGTAAAAACAACTCCAACGTACTTTTAACTCAACAAGAAGAGACCAGACAAGAATAATGAAACAACGACCTAGGTAGTGAAAGATCTCACTACACAACAAGAAGAGACCAGACAAGACCAGACAAGAATAACAAAACAACGACTATGTAGTGAAAGATCTCACTACACAACAAGAAGAGACACATACAAGACCAGACAATAATGAAACAAAGACAGGTATTGAAAGATCTTATTACACCATAATTAAATGCAGTTGTAGACAAAAACTAACATTCGAACACATACTAAGGAACTGTCATATAATAGGCCACGAAAGAAAATTATTTATAGAATATCTGATAAGCAATGACATACCAGCTATACTAGAAAGGGTACTTAAGTCCCCTTAAAAAGCTCTGACATGAGTGTCTCAGTAAACTTAATAGCCTAATCACCAGTCATCCCCTTCACAAGCAACTATAAATAAGATAGTAAAGGAGGGTAGATATTAAAAAAAAACAAAACCAAAACCTAAAGCTAAACTTAAAAACACTCACAAAGTCACATTGGTGGTCTGATGCGCCCCAACACGAAATAGATGGCTAGTTGTTGGTAGCTCACTGTCGGGGTAACTATACTCTCCCTCTGTAAATATCAGTATACCATCTACAGTCAGACCAATTTTTTTTTTTCGCTGACTTTTCTCCAGAGGATGCAGTAAGCCTTTTATCAGAGATATTCTCAGCTTTGGAGGTCCTCTGGAGAAAACTTCCTCTCCTCACTTGTTTCTGGAGAGGGCGGGTGGCGGTGGTGTCGAGTAGATGTACTGTGTGTGTCGGTGCGTGTCGTTGGTGATCATCGCTGTGCTGCATGTCGGCGTGTCCGGTCGGTGGAGGTAGGCTTTAGTCCGGAGGTCCGTTGACTAAGTCGCCGTTGTCAATTTTAGATATTCTGCCTTTCGCTAATTGGTTGCATTTGTCCTGACATAGTTTATCTAGTTCTTTGTTTAGTAAAGTTAGGTTTTCTTGTGGTGATTTTTAATTCTTTATTTTGTATTTGTCCTTTTTTTGTGTGTGTGGCTAGTTTGTCTGCTCTTTCGTTTCTCGATATATTGATGAGAGCTGGAATCCATACACCGTCTACCTTATGTCTTTGTCCTTAAGTTTATTTATTTGATCCATTATATGATAGCTAATGTCTGGTCTTTGTCCTTAAGTTTATTTATTTGATCCACTATAAGATAGATAATGTCTGGTCTTTGGGTTATAAACCTGTTCCCCACCCCACCCCTGGATGCGACCTATATGTCAAGAAATTTCCCTTGTTTGTTATGTATGTGTTGTTATTGTTGTTATGACATGTATCTGCTCAGCTGAAAGTTTTCATCCAAGAATGAATCTTAAGGAATGGAGTGTTAATTATTGTAATGTATACATGTATCTTTTATTTCATTCCTACCCCATTGCACCCAGGAGGTCTGTTCTTTTCTACATTCCGTCTGACCCCAATCCTGTGACGCCCCTATCGCCCCGCAACATCCAGGGCTCTTACAAGCCCAAGGACTACTCACCTAAAGGACTGACTGGGAGGTCCACTCAAATAATAGAATCAACAAATAAAAACGTATTAAAACAAATAATAAATAACCACTGGAAAGATTAAAAAAAAAAACGTGTAACAAACCCCACCTAACGAACAAATCATCAGAACAGAAGCTAACTTATTATAACTAAACCTAATTCAACCCTAGACAAGAAGCATATAAATAAACAACATTTAAAAAAATAACATAGAAAAAGAGAAATGGTAAAAAAAAAAAATCACCACCAGTCTAGGCAACCACCAGAAAAGGCGACCAGGCAAGATCAATACAACAACAGCTCCTCGAAGAAACAAGAACTACAGTAAAGATGTCCTCGGCATGAATGCCCACTATAACACGAAAGTCAAGTAGCCACCATGCCGAACCACCCAATCCCCTTCCTTTCCCAGCGCGAGTTCGGCGTAAGCCGCTCCCCAAATTCATCATTATGTGTATTTCAACAAGTCCTTATATATTTTGCAAATAAAGACACAATTCTCAAGCGTAAACAAGTGACTTAATATGATTATCCTATGGTGATATCGGTAATGACCTTGAGGTCATTACTTCTGTTCCTACGATTACGTGTTCTGCCTCTTTAGTCCTAAATTTCAATCAGTGTCGATATATGTATATATAATGTAAAGTGCAGAATTACATAGTAAACTATTTTGCAGGTCACTAATTGAGGGTCATAGCCTCACATTGGGAATACTAATACGTTTGACTGTTGTATCAGTAAATTTAATTATCCGGTTGGTGCATTTTAAAAATGTACAAATGCACTTTTTGTTTGTCTGCATGATATTATTGGATGTAAATCGTACATTAATAGTCGTTATGTATGTGCATGTATGTGTGTGTGATTGGTATTTGTTTTAATATTCCTGTTAAGTCTTAGCTTCACGTGAGCCAATCCCAAGACTGTTCGACTGATTTAGCGAATAAAATTGGAGGCAGCCAGTTTTCAAAATTGTCGATGAATGGTTTAAATTTTCAGAAGCTGGACAACTGATTTATCTTTTCCACCTTTGTTGCGACCACAGATAAGCGCCTTTAAGTTTCAGTCGAACAGCCGCGTTTCTTGTCATGGTAAAGAAAACATGGCACCGACCATCACAAAATATCGACTAGTAGTGGGCGATCAACACGGGGCGAGCGCTTTACGTGGTCACGTGACCAGACTGGCATAATACGTCACTTTTCAGCAAATATGATGACATTTCGTAGCTATAGAACTGTAATTATTCGATAGTGAGTTCTGACTTTCGAACAATCTATTAGACAGTACTTGGTATCTATTTTTCGCTTGTAAACTAACCGTATTTATTCGTTTTTAAAAAAATGGTATTTGATAAATATTGTTATTTCTTGTAATCAATTTCTTGCGTGTATTAATTAGTCTGAGGGTAGATGACGAGTGGTTCTAAAGTAATTAAACATGGATCAAATCTATCCCTTAAGCAATCTCAACAGTAGAAAACTTGTATGGCAGAAGAACGACTATGTATGGACTTATTTATAATAGAGTTCTGAAGATGTTTTAATATCTCGAGTCATTAATATCAGGCTGAATATTACAGATAGTTCCATCAACCTCACACAATCTCACCGTTTCCGTTTCTCTCTCTCTCTCTCTCTCACACACACACACACACACACACACACACACACACACACACACACGCCCATCAACTCACACACACACGCCCACCAACTCACACACACATGCCCACCAACTCACACACACACGCCCACCAACCCACACACATACGTACACACACACGCGAGAGCGCGCGCGTACAAACAGTAAAAAACAAAAGTAACGGCTGTGAAAAGAGATGTGTGGACTGTTAATTAGGAAAGAAGTAAGGTAGGATGGAAGACTGTTAATTAGGAATGAGGTAGGGTAAGATGGAAAAATATAATGTAGAAAATCTGTAGTGTATATGGAAGAATATCAAGGAAAGAAGTAGGGTAAGGAGGAAGAATGCTATGTAGAAGAGATGTAAGGAGGAATAATGTTATGTAGGAAAGATGAAAGGTGAGGCAAGATGAGGTCAGGTACAGTACGATGAGAGCGCAATCATGAATGGATCGATAAATGATGAATGGTCGCAAAAGGACTCAGCAATTAGCATTATAAATATTGAAACAGATGACTTGTGTTACTGGCTATTGCATCCTTAAATATATTGCATAAGACAATACGTCCTACAGAAGAATGGTAAGCATTTTCACAGATCACCAGCCTTAGGACCAAGATTTTAGTGCCAATCATCGACCATGCAGACACTGATCTCAAAATGTTTCCACAATTTGCTCTCTAGAATGCTTTTTTTCCTGTCGACAGGCTTTCAGCAATCAATGGTTTGTGTAAATCAAGATAAGAGTGCACTTGCCCTAACCATTTTCGAGTGCGACTAGTCAATAAGGCTTCTTCAAATTATGCAAATCTACATATTTATGCAAATCTACATATTTATGCGAAATCACTGCAAAAATCTGAAGCATAACGAAAGCGTAGGCTGTAATCTAGATTTAAAAAAAAAAAGTTTACTAAATCTGGGACGGAATAGAAAAAAATCCCACTACAAAGCTATACTGCTGAAATTTAGCGAAACAAAAAACGTAGACTGCCATCCAGATATAAAGGTCTCAATTCTATTAATAACTATAACAAGAATTAGGTATTTATGACTCTGGGAGTAAATAAATAAATAAAAAGAGCACTTGCAGTTAGTTCCTAAAATATTAAAATCAGAAGAAATAGATGCAGTGTTACTAGAGTTCTATAGAATTATTTTACTGTAAAGTGAAATATTTTCATGGTAAAGGTTTCATATAATGGTGTATTAAATCTGTGTGCGTGGTGTGTGTGTGTGTGTGTGTGTGTGTGTGTGTGTGTGTGTGTGTGTGTGCGTGTGTGTGTGCGTGTGTGCGTGGTGTGTGTGAGTGAGAGAGAGAGAGAGTATTTCCATTCCATTTCATTGCTGTTTAAAGATAAAGGGTGGCTGGGATGGGAGAGGACGATACCTATTTTTTTCTCCTCCAGAATAGGATTATTCCTGAAGTATGTCAGGCGTGAAACAAATTGTGGAACAAAACTGGCTGTCCGCTGGAAGCGGATGAAGGAAGGTGTTAGCCATTTGACTGGGTTGGCCCAAATCAATGGTTTGCTGCCAAACAGGAAGTGGAACTATGACTGACTGATATGGGTTTCGTCATATTGACAGATAGCGACCCATCGAACAGTTATGAAAGTAAAGTAGGGTTGGGACAGTAGTATAAGGAGTGGCCTCGGTAGGAAGAATGGCAGCCGTCAAAGTGCTGGGTGAAAACTGTTATTTCCTAACATTTGTTTGAAGTCCGAAGATTCTGACTTAAGTGTTTCCGGGTCAAAATGGAAGCCTCAAATTAGGGTAATTACTAAGAAGAATGCTACCAATAAGGCGGATGGGATGGAGGGTCTGGGGTAAAAACATGACGTCACAGATGTTTTTATAGAGCCAAGCGGATTGGCGAGTTGAACAAGGTGTCGATGTTTTATTTAATTTTACTTTTTACACGCTGAAGGGAAGTTGTTTACAGTAGCTGACCATTTTGTCTGTGTATGTAGGTCGATGTGCCTACATGGTTTTGTATATGTGTCGGTCAGTCTGTCGGATGACGCGATGGCAATAAATATTTGCATCTGAACCGACTTTAACAATAAAGTACTTCACTTTATTACCCCCCCCCCCTCTTCTCAGAAGGGTTTGGAATAAGTGGTCATCGGTCAGTCACTGAATAATGACTGCTTGTAGATAGAACAAATTAATTGTGTGACTGAGTTTAGGGATTTAAGCTCTTGTGTTCATCACAGTGCTGGTGAAGCATGAATTTCTCCACTATTTTCCACGTACTATTTTCCACGTACTATTTTCCACGTACTATTTTCCACGTAATATTTCCCACGTACTATTTTCCACGTACTATTTCCCACGTATTATTTCTCACGTAATATTTCCCACGTAATATTTTTCACGTAATATTTCCCACGTACTATTTTCCACGTACTATTTCTCACGTAATATTTCCCACGTACCATTTCCCACGTACTATTTTCCACGTACTATTTCTCACATACTATTTCCCACGTACTATTTTCTATGTACTATTTTCCATGTACTATTTTCTATGTACTATTTCCCACGTACTATTTTCCATGTACTATTTTCCTCGCAGTTTTCCACATGATTTTTTTCTATGTACTTCTTTTTACGTATTATTTTCTGCGCACTATTTTCCCCATCCTGTTTTCCATATATTAGTTGCGAAGTTTCCCCATGTATTTAATTCCTAGCTTGGATTAAAAACTTTAATAGGAATAGAAACGGCACAGTCGTATGAGTTATTGGTTCAATCAGTTAGGACCACGCCACCTGTTAGGATTAGAAATCTTCCTAGGAGGCATAACTAGGTGAATAAGCGTGCGAATCAGTGAGTTCTGTATATGGAGAGGACACAAGGGCAAATACACTGTCGCCAAACGGTCCGCCATATTAAAAATACCGTCGCATTGTAGCGTCTATGGCAACGACGCGTTTGGTGTCGACCGTTTTCGACGTATATGTACCCATTTTATGAACCTATAATGCAATAAATATAATTAAATTTTACAATACAGTACAAACACACAATAATGGAAAGATCCTCGGGCCTAACACTTCAGATAGTAAATATCAATAAAACGTATATATTAAAGCGATAGACCTACGTTGTAAATATTTTACTCGGCCTGCTTAGGAATTCTATATTTGTGAAAGATTTGGAAATAAAAAAAAAAATTATATGTACATCACTTAAAGACAGGAGCGTGTAGCTTGGAACCTGCCTTTAGAAGCCGGATTAAAAAAAAAAAAGAAAGAAAAGAGAAAGATTGAAGCTTGTGATTTGCCTGAAGTTGGAGTGCTTTGCTTGATGCCGTCACTCGATGCTGGAGTTTGCCTGCAGCCTGCCGGCATTCGTTGCTGGAGTTTGCCTGCAGCTTGCCGTCAGTTGAAGCGCCTGCCGTCATTTAATGCCTGAGTTTGCCTGCAGCGTACCATTATTTATTGATGTGATTTTCTTGGCATTCTACATGTTTTAGTGCTGGAAATATTTCTGGTGACTGAACATTTAGGCCTACGTGAAAGAGATCAGCAAAATTCATAATACAAAGTACGAAATGCTACGCCGAACTAAGTTACAAAGGCATGCAGTTAATATAGGCACTTTCTAAAAGTTTAGTTATGGCGCTGTGTACTCTTAATTTACTCTTAAAAGAGGGCGACGAGGCCAGCGCTCTTTTGTTTCCCGCTAGCTTTCATTCATAAATGCACACACAAAATACAGCCACGTCCGGATCAAGGTCATTGGGACAACCTTCTTCTCAGGCAGGCAGCCTACCGCGACACTACACCTTATAGAAAGTATTATTGCCATGATATTAACAGGTTTGTTGGCGGCAGTGGTGGTTGCGTCAGCTCCCTCCCGCTCCAGAAACTTAGGACGTTCTTCTTGGCTCTGCCTAGCTCTAAGGCTTCGTCCCTCTCACCGTAACTGGGGTCCTGACCGCACCAGGTGTACCACACAATGTCGAACCCCCCCCCCCCCGCCAGGATCCCCTTTTATTAGTCTACTGTTTAACTGTCAGTTGTGTCGTGTCGTGGTTTGCCTATACTGTTGTCTACATGTCCCATTTAAAATACAGACCTTTTAGTTTGTAGTATCAAATTTCTTGTATTATATTTGGAAGTAAGGGATATAACCCATATTTTCTTGCAATTTGAATAGAGATACGTGAGTTATTACATTGATTTTTTTTTTTTTAACTAGCAGAAAAGCCTTGTTTTTCCTGGGAGTAGAAAGTAATTTATATAAAATGTATAATATAAATAAGTACATTTATTGGTATGCATCAGATCTACCATAAAGATCGCTCATAGTGTAGGCTGCGTGAAACTTGTGCATAATGCCGTGACGAGGTTTGTTTAGTACTTTTAACCGGTAGTATGTTGAAGTACATATATTTCATAAAATATTGAAATCTTGCAATATTTTCTGATACAGAAGAAAACTTTTAAAATTCTTGTATGTTTTTCTTATGTTAAAGTGTAATTCTATAGGCCTACAGATCATTAAGGTAAGGGAAGTAATCTACAATTTCACTTTCCGTAAGGGAAATGAGAGTTGTTTTATCTTTTAATCTCATAACTAGTTATTGATGCACAAATAAAAGATGTTACTCCAGTTTCTTTTCAAACATTGTGCACAATTTATTTCCAGAAGAAAAGTAGTGTTGATTTTCGGATGACAATGGTGGCAGCAGATGAGTGAAAAAAATCGATTCAAATTTATATTTACTGCAAGGCATTAATAAACTAGATTTTCTCTTAATTACTGCAGATGATTTTCCAGGTTAGTAGGGATTACCTTGGCAACAGATTGACTAATAAAGTAATAAAGTTGTCTGAGGGAGTAATTGATATACTTATTTTGTACAGATGGACAACAGAATGGATCTGCCAGATATGGCGGGAAATTATGCTATATTTTCATTGGTGAGAAGCGGTTGAAGATTGGAAAAGATTTACTTCAAAACTTTTTTTGAATCTACAAGTAACATAAGGAAATGGCATGTACACCTTCCGCCCCCTCCCCCTCCAAAAGACCAAGTTTGCCTATTTCTCAGAGCATTGCATGCAACAGGAATGAGGTGACCATTATGAATTTGGGGCACAGTGCTGAACTTCAGGCTCAGTGAGATTAGAAGAAAGATTTGGGAGATTCCCCTTTCCGAGAGATGCCGCTAGGGGCCAGTGCACGAACCTGAAATGCCCTTAACACATTGGAGCTTACTTTTATGTTTGTTGAATTATTTTACACGAGGCGGGATATCAGATTATAACAACAGTAAAAAAAACGGCAGTTCTTGGTTCTCAGAACGATTTTCAGAGTCTAGTAGTGACTCTCCAAGTGTTTTCTCCAAATCCAGTAGTGGCTCATCAAGTCTATCTATCTATCTATCTATCTGTCTATCTATCTATCTATCTATCTATCTATCTATCTATCTATCTATCTATCTATCTATCTATCTATCTATCTATCTATCTATCTATCTATCTGTCTGTCTGTCTGTCTGTCTGTCTGTCTGTCTGCCTGCCAGCCTGCATGTCTATCTACCTACCTATTTGTCTGTCTGTCTATCTATTGAATATATATCTAAACATATATATAAAGAATATGTTTCTTATTTACCTACTCTCACAATCACTGAAGCATTAAATGCTCTCCACTTAATTTAACAACATGATATTGATACTAGCAAATTTCTAAGGAGTTCCCAATGCTTACAATTATAAAGATTTTTTATTTATTTTTAACGCGGCCCAACACACCGGTCGTCACGAGCACTGCAATCGAATGATGAGAAGCATGCACAGCCTGTTATTGATCCAGTTTCTGATGCCAGACTTCCAGGTGCACACACAAATAAAATATCCTGGAGACATTAAAGAGGTTTAGATGAGTCCTGCAGTGACGTCCTAGCAGCATGTATTCTTACTGCATGATGACCAACAGCCACAGGTCACCACTGCCGCCACAAAATGAATTGCGGCGCTTTAGATTTTAAGATTAGATTTTATCAAAAGGCAAATCTTTGTGAGAAATAATGATTAGAATTTACTACACTAATATTTATCAGTCTTTACCAATAATATTCCCCCCCCCCTCGATAAAAAAGAAATATTGGTTGGTACTATTGCAAAATTAATTTTAAACTGAAATTCAACTTCTTCTTTTTTTTATTTTTTAAAATCACCTACAGTGTGTCATTTGACTGTTGTTTACATAAACCACTCAGTGCTTTCTATATGAGGCGGTGATACCGAGAAGGGACTGAATTTCCAGAATTTATGAAATGATTGGCCACATTTATTATGTTTTAACAGGTCAGTCACTAACTGGCTTAACGTCATTTTATCTAAATAAAGACTTGGATAAACTTTAAACATACGCTAGCTTCTGAAGCTCGCCGGTAAAACTTCAGGGAGACAACCAGTGTTTTAATCTTTCTCAATGTATCTTTTATCTCCCGTTACGTGTGATCGTCTACTTTGTATTAATATGAAATCTTCAGATCATGGTTTCTTAACCAGGGTTCCCCGAGAAATCGTGATAGAAAAAAAAAAAAAAATCAACATTCGAGACTATAGTAATCTTTTTGCAGGTGAGACCTCAAGGAATCCTCCAGTGTAAAAAGGTTGAGAAAGGCTGCTCTAGATTATTGAAATGAACGTTTTCAGACAAAACACGAGCCATACTTGCAACGTTGCCACTAAGATGCAAAGTATTAGATAATGAAGTGGTGAACAGAAATCTCTTAATCTAACTCAGATAAATGTGAATGCTTTACAATGAGAGATTATTTCAGGGTAACGAGCGTTTCTTTGTAACGAGTGATTATTTCAGGGTAATGAGTGATTATTTCAGGGTAACGATAGATTATTTCAGGGTAATGAGTGATTATTTCAGGGTAACGAGCGTTTCTTTATAACGAGAGATTATTTCAGGGTAACGAGCGTTTCTTTGTAATGAGAGATTATTTCAGGGTAACGAGCGTTTCTTTGTAACGAGTGATTATTTCAGGGTAATGTGTGTTTCTTTGTAATGAGCAATTATTTCAGGATAACGAGTGTTTCTTTATAATGAATGATTATTTCAGGGTAACGAGTGTTTCTTTATAATGAATGATTATTTCAGGGTAACGAGTGTTTCTTTGTAATGAGCAATTATTTCAGGATAACGAGTGTTTTTTTATAATGAATGATTATTTCAGGGTAACGAGTGTTTCTTTATAATGAATGATTATTTCAGGGTAACTAATGTTTCTTTGTAATGAGTGATTATTTCAGGGTAACGATGGATTATATCAGGGTAACGAATGTTTCTTTGTAATGAGCAATTATTTCAGGGTAATGAGTGATTATTTCACGGAACGAGTTATTATTTTAGGGTCTCTGTTTTGCTTTAATATGTCTGAGTTTGGAACCGCAGCTTACGCTGATTTAAGTCTGAGGTTTTCTAATGTTTTCATCCCTGTTTTTCAGAACTAAATCTAAGTATTTTGTTAGGTTCCAATTGTCATTGAAACTGAGGCCCTTTTCGTGTCCTCACTCTCTCTCGTTTTTTTATAACTGTAATTTCTACTCTTTCAACTATCTTTATTTTCTTCTTTTTCTTCTACCCCCGCAACTCTTTCTTTTCCCGCCCCTCCCCCATCTCTTTCTCCTTTCTTTTATTATTTTCCTGCCCCACCCCATCTGTTTCTCCTCTCTTTTATTCTTTTCTTGCTTTCTTTTACCACCTTCTCTTGTCTTAATCTGTAAGATACATATTATCAATTAACGTATTTCTCTGAAGCTTAGTGTTTTACCCTCCTTAGTGATCATTTACCAATATTTCTCTGAAGCTTAGTGTTTTACCCTCCTTAGTGATCATTTACTAATATTTCTCTGAAGCTTAGTGTTTTACCCTCCTTAGTGATCATTTACCAATATTTCTCTGAAGCTTAGTGCTTTACCCTCCTTAGTGATCATTTACCAATATTTCTCTGCGACTGGAAATATGAAGAAGCAGACAGATTTGTTAACTGTAAGCCTATAAGAATTCTGAGGTCTGAATTGTCAGAAACAAGGCACATTTTGTTAAACAGTAATTATTTTGTGAGGGTCAGGATAGTACAAAGCAGAGACATGGCTAAAGGAGTTAAATAATCTCTCACTGAAAAATAAGATCAACGGTTGTGGCGAGGGTTGGAGAGATGATAATCATTTTATGTTGAAAGTGCGTGCGTATGCGTGTGACTGTGTTTTGCTGAAGGAAGGACGCAGCGTAAACAAGCAGTACACTAGTGAAATTTCATATGTAACATTTATTCTGCCATAGAGGAAAAAAAAAATCCACTTCAAGGTTTCCTGTTGGACGTTTATGAATGCCAAAGTGTCTTCTTCGTTTCTAGTTTACAACATTAATGCATTAATAGTACAGAGCATTAACCTCGAGAACTCGTAAATCGTACATAAGGATTCCCGATGGCTCATTGAGCGCTAATGTGAAACACATGTAGATATAACAACTGGTTGGTTTGGCAAAACTTAAATTATATTTTAATTATAACGATAGAGTTAATCTGAGTCTAACTTTCGATGATAAGATGTTATTAAATGCTTTAATTATCCATCCATATTCGCACACATATACATACTCGCAGTCAAAATAATTATTCTTTTATTTATTTTTTTGGGTATTTAATTGAATCTTCGATGTGATTAGCAATTTTCCCGTCCACTACCCCTAGTGGAAACTCATTTGGAAGGATGAACTGCTTAAAGCGGAAACTCATTTGGAAGGATGGACTGCTTAAAGTGGAAACTCATTTGGAAGGATGGACTGCTTAAAGTGGAAAAGATTAAGGTCACGTATGACTATATGTGGAAAATTTCACGAGATTTCAAAATGACCCATTATCATTTAATTCTGTAAAGTCCAACAAAGAAGGTCGTGGTGTTATTTCACCTCCAAGAACTTTACACAGCTTTGATTTTACCATTTATGGACTGGACTTGGGGGCACTTGGATCCTGTCACGAGAAAAGCATGGCATTAACACTGGTGGCAAAGTTAAATTCCCTCTCCATGAAACATCAGACGAGATTATCATAGGAACACCAAGTGTAGTTTTATGAAAGTATTACGGCTGAACATGAGAACGGGACTATATGAGAGTGTAACATGAAGACAGCAACTTCATAAAGAGCAATATTTTTATGGTGAAACCTTGTATAACGGAAACTATGTCATGTCCACTAGGGAAAGTTGGAGACAGCTCTTTATCTCATCCTTCTCACCCGTCGAACACCAAGTATTATGAACATTGAGGCAACATGTTTGTAAATACATTGTGGAAAAGTGAAAAGTTCAATGCTTCAAGACAGCCTTGTGTGTAATGTCATTTGCACACAGTCATAGACAGAGGAGTCATTCAGTACTCTCTGTCTGGGTTCCATCCTTGAACATTCTATTCCACGTGTGAAGGAGTGGATTCTTCTCAGACCAGAGTACAGGTGGAGAAGATATCACATTCACGAGTGTGAGGACACATTCACTCAACAAAGTACAGTGACAGTGCCGGAACATCAGTGAGGCCCAGCCATCTGCTGGAGGCCAAAGAAATCAGCGACAAGCTGCCACTATGGTGACAGCCAAGACTACCAGACCCAGCCCACACACAGGAGGACTAGAACAGCAATTTGAATAATCATTTTTGTGAGTAATGCTATGACTTTGTGTCCCCCCTCTTCGAACATTCACAATATTAGTGAGTAGAAACATAGAGGCAAAGTGCATTTAGAACATTTGCAGGATTTAAGAATAAGAATATTTTATTCTTATCAGGACAAATATTTTGTTATATGTAAAATGAACTAAAGTATGGTGGTTAATCCACATTTTGTGTGAATTGTTTCATGTTGGTGGTACAATTTGCCGCATAGAAATTTTATATTTATTTTTTATTTTTGACTTTTTGAATTTCAACATTTTCATCTTCCCCCTTCATAGAGTGTATGTCATATGAAAGGTGTGTGATTAATTTAACCACTGTATGAGAGAGATGCCCCATTAGGTTAATAAAACCTTAATCATACTTTCTGAAAAACTAGTTATTCAGTTTTTGAAATTGGTGAAAGAGTTTGTGTTTGTACTGTTTTGTTGCATTCGTCTGTTGTCCAAGTATTCATAATATTCATATTCGCACACTCGCAGACACAGCCAATAAGATGTTCCTTTGTTTGACAGAATAAATTCGGGCCCCATCCTACCATCAATGGTGTATCTGTCTTACTTTCTATATTATGTTTTAGTTCATGGGTTGGCCCTTAAGGGATTAACTCCCTTCCCCCACTATATTACTTTTTCAGCTCTTGCGTTACCCTGATGAGTCTTGCCACCACAACCCCCCCAACCGCACTATATTATGTTCTCAGTTTATGAGTTGGCTCTTAGAGGGGCGTGGGTCCCCTCACTATCGAACATACCAGGTGGACCGCTCAAAACTGAAGCCCCACAAACAAGAGTGTGTGTATAAAATACTGTCCCTCTCAAAATTCCATTTTAACGATGGAGTAAACTAAACTTTATATGGATTATTATTGCCAGAAAACAGCCGGAATTAAAACATGCATATTTTTTTTTTTTAGTAAATAAATGAAACACCACATTTTTTTTGGTACTTTGCCCTAGTGGAAACACTCACACCTTGCTTGACAGTTATTGACATCGATCCCCATTCTTTTGTCAGAAGCGAACATTTTCTCCTTCAGACACAAGTTGTTTTGAGCAAGAAGCAGGAGGAGATAACGCAAGATAGATTAATAGCTTTTATTTCGCATTTACAACATCTGTTATGCCAAAATTTCTGGACCAGTCTGAACAAAGATCTGTTCTCCAACACTGACAATAATTGCATATGAAAACAGGATGTACAAAAATTAAGAAAACAAACAAACAAACAAACAAACAAACAAACAAACACAATATATATATATAAATATTAAAAAAACAATGCTCTCAGAACAGATGCATAACATACTCACAATAATGACGTCATTTATCGTTAACAACGACAGTAATAATGATAAACAAACAGAAAACAAATGAATATAAAAATATATAAATCAACAAAATGTAAAATGTTTAAGGCCTCACTGACGAACTTTAGGTGCAAAATGATGTATGAAATATAAACATATTTTCCTCGAAGTAAAAGTTCTGAAAAAAAAAAGATTAAAAACAAGGAAAATAGATTGATTTTAAATTAAAAACGCATCTGAATATGCTGGCATAGTTCAGTAGTGGAATAAAATACAGCCCTAAAATAAACAATTTTAAAAAACACACTAACAAGGATGCAACATCAACAAAAAAGATCAATAACCTTCTGAAAAGGAAAAAAAAAACATAAAAAATAAACTACTACACCATGTGCGTAAATCCAAAGAATTTGCAAAAGTAACTCTACAATCATAATAACCAACTATTTTTGCATCGAGTTAAAGAGTTGAGCTGAACAACGACATTAACACGGACAACAACAACAAAAAAACCGACCTAACTCGAACAATTCATCACAATGTGTGTCCGTCAAGTGGGGCTTCCACAGCATTGCTGGTGTTGTGGGGTTTAGAAAATGAAGGACATCTGCGATCAGAAGACACCTGTTGCCAATGAAAAAGAGGATAGTTTTGTGGCTTTGTGCGAATCTGACAGTACAGCAAATCCCCTCTGTGGGTGTATATAACTGTGTGTGTGTGTGTGTGTGTGTGTGTGTGTGTGTGTATCTAATTTGTCAGCCTACCAGCTTGTCCTTTGTGGGCCAGCTGCATGTATCCAATCGACCAACGAATTCAGATCGACAGCCAATCAGTGCCTACTTTAAAAAATAACGAAATACATTAAAACAAAAAAAAAAAAGCACGCACTGAAAACAAGAACCAGGTCTTATATATAATATTATTACTGTGCTAATGAAGCCTGATCAATCAAACTTTTAAATGCGGGGTAGTAGGACTTATTAGTATTAACTTAAACAACTACCACGCGCATTTGCTGCAACCCTACTATTTCTGTCGATTGCTAGCTGTACCAGCCTGAAAATCACATCTGGTTATTATTACTATTATTAAAAAACCTTGAAAAAAAGTTGTAAACTTAAGACGTAATTAACCTTAGCTAAAACTTTTCTCTTCTTTTCCTTCTTTCTTTTTAAATATCACCAATAAAAGAAACAAAACAAATCTGTTATTAAAACAAGAATAACGAACAATCTCTAAAGGTATACATCATATTCACTTAATCATGTTTTGTGGGGTAGTCCTACTTAATTACAATTTAACCTGATAACAATGAAGGAGGAAGGTGGTGGGGAGGGGGGAAAGAATCATTAAGAAGTGCGATGAGTATATTTATAGTTTCGTTCGCAGTCACTGTTGCGTACTCAGTCATTAAATGTATTCTTTTCAACTTTTGGTCCTTATGTTAAAAGCTGAACAGTCACTTTGATTGGAGCAGTGCCAAACCTAGACTTCCAACGGAGGAAATAAAATAATTTTTTTTCATCTCTTTTTTCGGTCCTTACATTAAATGCTGATCAGGCACTTTGATTGGCGCAGTGCCAAGCCCAAACTTCCAGCGGAAGAAATGAAATCAATTCGAATCCAAACGCTAAATTGTTTATAAGCAGAATTTTTGTGGAAAATACTGGGTGGGATATTAAAAAAGAAAAATCAGTTAATTGTTTTTTTTTCACTTCATTTATATATTTAAAAAATATCTTGTCTGATAATTATTTTATCTCTTTATAGGTTAATTATATTTTATTTATTTATCTGTGAATTAATTATTACTAACTTATCGCTATTTTACCTTTTCATGATTTTTTATTGACTTTAATTTTTATTTTCTTCTAATTTATATTTTCCTTTTAAAAGAAAAAGATAAGTAAGGGAAAGATAACTGATAATACCCAGAAAGGACATTATCAGTTATCTTTCCCTTACTTACCTTTTAGTTATTTTTCTTCACGAACCTGTCAATGAAGTATCCTAGGCAAGACATTTAAATATTTTATTATTTTCTTAAAAAACAATAACAACTGTCAAAAACTCTCAAACTATCTTAATAAAATTTTATTTAAAGAAAAAGCTAACAATGAGTTGCATAATTAGTAAAGTAAGGAGCCATTCGTTAAAGAGGGCACGAAGGAAAGGGAAGGGGAAAGAACTCGAACGATTCGTATCTTACCATTAAATATTTCTTAATTAGTAATACACGACTGAAACGCATAACAAACAGAGTACTAAACAAAAAAATAATATTATTTCACAAAGGAGAGATAAGTAAACAGAACAATGACGAAATTAAAACAACAGCGTGAGTATAACAGTTGGGTTATTAGTTAGGTGAGGTCTCTCACGACGTGTGAGTTAATACTTAATCACAATCAATCAATAATCAGAATATTAATCAAGGGAAACCCAAGCCAAACAAATACAAACAAATCAACCCCCCCCCCCAAACAAACTAACCTGGCGACAACATTTAACGACTGACAATCTAATATACTACAAGTTGACAACCAAAATTTTGAGATACTCTTTGTAACATTCTTTATCTGCTACATAATAAAACATTTTCGGGAAATAATAAGACATTACAGAAAGGGGAAGGAATCAGCTCTTTTCGTTGAGCTAGAAAAGTGCCACACTTATTTTTGGTAATAAGGGGAGCTCACTCATATCCGACTTACGTAAATCGAGAGCATAACGTGATTATCGCGATATTGGTATAACAATTCAAACGCGTTATATATTTAGGAAAAAAAAGATTTACTAACATAGTGAGTATTTTATGTCAAAAGTGTGCGTTTGTGAATATGTTTATACAATAGAAACACGAGGATTCGGAATTAAAATAAAACAAACAAACAAAAAAGAAAGAGTCTAGCTACTAATACTGACTTAAGATAGACGACAACAGAACGAAAACAGTGAAACGTTACATCATCTTGCTGAATATTGATTGATAAATATCACATGTTATTTTTAGATTGCACTCAAGTTGACCTCAATGACGGAGTATAGCAGTGCTTGGAGATGTTTTGTGTAAGCAAGCAGGAACGGTAATACTGATACAAGAAATGTTATGAATATTGCATACGAAGAAAAAACCCCACATGTTCTCAAGTAAATATTGCAGATTGCAAAGGCTTTACAGAAATCCACATCAGAGCATTAAAGTCACGTACGTAAGTTGTCTCCCTTGAGAGTTTGACGTGAAAGATTGTCTTTAAGAGGATGTAAAAAATCCGACTAAAATACGTCAAATCCAGTGGCATTATGACGTCAGCAATGGACAAGCATAATAATGAGGCAGAAGACGATTATCACACTGAAGGCAATATCATTATGAAACAGTTTGTTCTTAAATCAAATTATTAAAAATCACCTCACATAATTAAAAAAAAATTAGCACAATGAATTCAGCCCAGGCGAAGGATTTCAAGTTTTGGATTTCTGATAGCAAAATAAAAACAAAAACAAACAAAAAAATAAAAACTTCGGCATTGTTCGTCTGAAACGAACGTGCTTGTGTTCAACGGTTGTCCTCCACGCAGACTGCCAGGAATCAGAAGACTTTTTCCTTTTGGATGTCCACGATGAACTGTCCGTCCGGCACGTGACACTGCATTTCGACTGCGTGCAAGACCAGCCCCCACCGTGTGTGCTCCGTCTCGTGACTGGGGTAGAACTTGACTTGCAGTTTTGTGTTCAGCGTTACTCCGTGCTGAAACTGGAAACCGACAGAAACAGACCAGTGTGAGATAGACAGGGATAAGGGGGTGATAACTGTGCCTGACACTCGCCTGTTATTGTGGTACTAAAACAAAGCTAGGTTTTGCAAAGAAAATCATGCTTGAATGAGTTGTGCGCGTTTGTATCTGTGTCTGTTGTGTGTGCGCGTGTAAGAGAGAGAGAGAGAGAGAGAGAGAGAGAGAGAGAGAGAGAGAGAGAGAGAGAGAGAGAGAGAGAGAGAGAGAGAGAGATTTTTTAAGACCAGCAATTTAAAACAGTACACTGTCTGTAAAACTTGGTTGAAGATGATTAGTTAATTAAGCCAGATAAAGATCCGGCACTCTATGAGAAGCATTTTAAAATACCAGGCCTATATTTTATCTATAAAACTTTGTGCAAAGTGATTGGTTAATTCAGCCGAATAAAAATTCGGAATTGCTGCGATCATCCATCAGAGACGTTAAATGACATTTTTAAGAAAGTGACGTCAACGAAAGAAAACATCGTGGAACATATACCCCTGGAATGAAGTGACGTCAACGAAAGAAAACGTCGTGGAACATACACCCCCTTTAAGGAGGTGACGTCAACGAAAGAAAGTGTCGTTGGACATGTACCCCATCCACTTTCATTTCACCACCCTCCGCGACTCTTCATGAACAGTTAAGTAAGTAGGCTGAGAATCACAGAACGTCTAAGGCTTCATTTTTATTAACGTCTGGTTAGTGTGCAGACCGAAAGAGTTTTGACCGAACTATTTCATTTCGTAGTACACAATTTTGACCGAACTATTTCATTTCGTAGTACACAATTTTGACCGAACTATTTCATTTCGTAGTACACAATTTTGACCGAACTATTCATTTCGTAGTACACAATTTTGACCGAACTATTTCATTTCGTAGTACACAATTTTGACCGAACTATTTCATTTCGTAGTACACAATTTTGACCGAACTATTTCATTTCGTAGTACACAATTTTGACCGAACTATTCATTTCGTAGTACACAATTTTGACCGAACTATTTCATTTCGTAGTACACAATTTTGACCGAACTATTTCATTTCGTAGTACACAATTTTGACCGAACTATTTCATTTCGTAGTACACAATTTTGACCGAACTATTCATTTCGTAGTACACAATTTATACATCACTAGCTGTTGCCATTAACATTGGCAGTGGTAGAGACAAACACGGTCTGTGACGTTAACTAGCATTTTGTGGGTTTTTTATTGCCACCCACACACTGATTTGTATGCGGCACTATCATTAACGTCTTATTGATCCTCTCAGCCAGGCTTTGCCAACCAGCGACGAAATGCACATTGGTCTGTGACGTTAGCTAGCATTTTGTTTGCCAACCACACATTGATTTGCAACCAGTACTATCAGCATCATTTTACTGATATTTAAAGCCATACTTCAAGAAACTAGTAACATAATGCGCATATTAATTAATAAATGAATTATGAAAGATAAGATGCAAAAAGAATGTATGCAAAAGTCCTCCTTACGTAATTCTCCCTCTCCCAACTTTCCCCCTCTCTCTTTCACACACACACACAAACACACACACATACACACACAAACACACAGACACATCCCCCCCCCACACACACACATACATCCATTGCACTGTCTAAAAACGATTCCTGTCAAGGTTCTTTTATGAACACAATTTGCACACAGCAAACGAAAGACTTTTGGGTTGCGTTGGATCTGACCCAATCGATCAATGCAGCACTTTGGCCGGTGAGAAGAAAGCACTCATTGCTGAGTCATTACTGATACGCGTTAAGTACAGCCGCATCTGTTACAGTAACCATAAATTCCTATCTGTTCTTTGTCTTATCTAAAGTATAACACGACCTTTCTAAGGGCATCCTATAACGTCAATGAAAGCTGTTATCTCAGACAAACTAAGATAAATACAATATAAACACGCACGCACGCACGCACGCACACACACACACACACTTACGCACATAAACACACACACATTTCCAACATATTTATATCAGAATATGAAATAAGAATACTGAGGACCTGGATAGTAATTTTGGCAGTCCCCAGTGCCACGCTTGCGAGTCAGGAGTAGGTCCTGGTATGCAGTACTTTCTACATCGAGACCTAATACGTACCTCTAGCACGATGGGAATATCTTTTCGTGAGTTTCGCTTGGTGACCTCAATTCCGACACTGCTCCATTCCGTTTCGTAGATTGAAACCTCTTCTTCTTCATTTTTAGGTTTCACGCGGGAGAAGTCGTACTTTTCGCCTCTGATAAGCCAGCGTCTGCAATTAAATAAACCCAAACACACCGAGTGTAAATAAGTTATAAATGCAGTTCAAATTCAGTTTGTTTTCGACTCTATAATTGCCGATTTTGGGGGATGGTGGTGGTGGGCGAAACCTTGAAGTTACACGATCTCTCGCCTTTCAGAAGAAACTTCTCAAACCAGTCACCTCCCCGCCCCCACTCAACTCCTTCCATTAGAAGCTTGAGTATGTCAAATTTTATTTTCTTAAAATGTTAAAAGTAGTTAGCATAAGCCCAATGTCAGAAGAGTCTTTACATTAAGATCTGAATTGGATGCTTGACGTCATTCATATTGTAAATGACTCTCATCTGTAGATGAATGACGCTGATCTATGGCACCAATACTAAAAATGACTGTCATCAATAAATCACTAATACTGATGTACGACTGACAACGCCAAAAATTACTGAAATTAAAAAACTAAAAAAATGAACAATGACTGATCTGGACTGATCAATAACCGACTGGACTTGGCTAAGTGATAAGCGAAGGCCAAGTTCAGTTCGAACACACACTAAAGAAATTCTAAACATTATCCAAAATGTTTTTGTTTCAACTTTACGTAAATCAATAAGCAATAATGGAAAAATAGAAATAGTTCTAAGCATCTCTCAGTCACTTACCAAAGGGAGGTAAATCTGTTTTGAATAGTAGAAGTTTAAGGCAATCATTTTTTAGCAATACTCTCAGTTTTCTGGGATGCACTCAGTTTGCGCGTTAGTTGTTTCCACCTTTTCTCCCCATTTTCCTTGTTCTTTTTTTTTTAAAAACAAAACCCTAATAAAGTTGTCTTATCAACAATAATCTAAAGAAGAACAGCAAAAAGCTTATTAATATATACACGATTTGTTTCAAAATAAAAAGTAAAAGAATGAGAGCGAGTGAGAGGTGGACACATTCCAACTTCTGAGGGATGGACAAGGGCAGACAATAAATGCCCCACAAATAAGAGAAGATCGATCTTAATTTTCAAACTGATTCCTGTCCCCTAAAGTAGCCTGACAAAGTGTCGTGTCCATAATGGCAGGAATAGGGAACTGAACAAACAAAACAACAGATGTGCTATACTCTGCCAGGTTGTGTCAGATTGTCACCCACAATATTTATTTTGCATTCTGGTATTATATGCACTTATTTATATTATTTAATGATAATAGGGCCGTAATATCAAATATCCGAATGGGCAAAGGATGTATGGTAGTTGTAGTTCATTTATAAAAAATATAGAGACAATAAACATAATAGCAGCAAAAGCAACTACAATAAAAATTAAAGAGACGTCATGAACATCACCCATCCACCCAAATCACAAACACACACACACACACACACACACACACACACACACACACACACACACACACACACACACACACACACACACACACACACACACACACACAAAGATATTCACGCGCCAGGCCCATATTAATGGGTTAAATGACTTGACTGCCCCATTTTGGAATAAATATGACTACAGTAGTGGCTGCTACTAAAACAGCAAATACTGCTACAACCACTGCTTTTTCTCCCTGTCATATTGCCACTATAATAACCGCTACTGTTACCACAACTGCTATTATTACTACTACTACTGACTGCACTACTGCATTGCTTAATGCTGCCAACGTTACAACTGCCACTACTACTGTCAGTGTCACTACTATTACTATTGCTGCTGTTACTTCTACTACTTCTACTTCCTATACCATGACTGCTGTTACTTCTACTACTACTACTTCCTATACCATGACTGCTGTTACTTCTACTACTTCTACTTCCTATACCATGACTGCTGCTACTGCTACCACCAGTACTATTACTCTTACTTCTACTCTATCTTCTACCAGTGCTGCTACTGATACACATACTTCATCTACTACTACTACTACTATTACTACTACTACTACTACTATTACTACTACTACTACTATTACTACTACTACTACTATTACTACTACTACTACTACTACAGCTGTTTCTACTACTGTTACTGAAATTCGTGCATCCTTACATTTAATCTGTTCTACTAGTATCTATTATCTAATCATCGATCATCCGTTTTCCTTCCTTTTCGGCTCTTTGGTCTTGTACATTAGACTATCACTGCTTCTACTACAATGTAATGTTACGTGACTAGTGGTGAAAATCTTCATGGTGTGCACAACAATGACTTATGGTCAATTAACACACGGACACACAGATACATGACATTTGTACACATGACACTCGGATACGCAGCACATGTACACACAACATATGGGCACACGACACATAGGCACACTGCATATGGACACACGACATATGGCACATGAAAACACAGACGACACAGGGACACACAGATTAACACAAGGACACATGACATATAGACACACACACATGACATTTGTACACATGACACTCGGATACGCAGCACATGAACACACAACACATGGAAACACGACACAAAGGCACACTGCACATGGATACAATACACATGGACACACGACACATAGACACACGGATACATGACACACGGGGACACGACACAGGCACGCTGCACACGGACACAATACGCAAGGACACAATACACATGGATACACGACACACGGATACACAACACGTGGACACACGACACTCGGATACACGACACATGGACACACGAGACACGGACTCATGACACATGGACACATGGCACATAAACAGAGACGACAAAAGACATACAACACATGGACTCATGACACACGACACACAATAACTGGATACAAGACATATAGGCATACAGCATATGGACACACGGACACGCGACACATGGACACATGACACATGGCACATGGACTACGACACATGTGCACACATACACACGGCACATGGACACACAACACACATACACACGACACATGGACACACGAACTTTTACGCATTTCTTGCGTACAAAGAAACTCGGTATTCACAGAAATCTCCTTTCGGTCACATTCACTGTTCTCACCAGAGAGCATTAACCTTGTCATTTTATAAACAGCATTTTGAACGCGCTGGAAGATTTTATTGATTACATTAAAAAACAACACTTTAAACTAAACGCACTGACAGATTTTCATTCATTATAATGAAAATCAATATTATTTGTTGTTGTTGTTGCTTTCTTTGATAAACAAGGATATGACAAACTCACAACAAAAAAAAACAAAAACAAAAAAAAAAAAACAACCAGCAACAACCAGAGCACCAAACGTAAAAGAAAACAACAACTAACCATAAAACAACCAAATCAATATCAAACCAGTATTTATCTATCGCTGTGAGAAACAAGACTTGCTTTATTGTACTTTCGCTTTTTGACACCACTATAAGAACGCTATCAAAGTCAACAGCGTGTCGCTTTTGAATAAAAGTATACATAAGGTACTTTATTTTTCTTCTGAAAAAGGAGTTCAATCAAATGCTGCCTGGACTTTTCGACACTCTCAAAGTCCAACAGCTGGAACCTTAATTAAACGCCTTCACTGTAACAACTGACAGCGCATAAACAATTACATACAAGCAACAGCTTGGCATAGCGCAGTTCTTATTTGATGTTCATAAAGTTTAGATACATTTGGAAAAATAATTACTATAATTATAGATTATAATCTATACATCATAGCGAGCTTCACGCGCAAATACAATAACTTTCTGGTCTGGAAACGGAGGGCATAAATTATAACAAGCTCGAATGAAAATTTTGGTGCTAAGATTTATTGGGCAGACCATCACTGGCTAGAGAGGGCAAAGTGGAAACGAATTGCTTAGCATAGCACAATTAGGGCTTTGAAATGACTAGGATAGTTCGCATGGGGAAACAATGTCCAGGACAGTTCAATGTGAAATTTACAGTGTCTTAGATCGGTCTGGAAACATAATAATGGATCACTGGGGAAACACATTATTTTTAGGATAGCTGACAGAGAAATATATCATGATTATGGATAGTTCATTTAGGAACCATACAACATATAGGATAGTCTAGGATAGTTAGTCGGGTGAACTTACCATGTCAGAATAGTTCATCTGTAAAATTAAATAGTCTATGATATATCATTCTGGAAATGCATATTAAGGAGAATTGCTCATTTCAGACAATACAATGTGTGTAATAGTTCATTTAGGAAAGAAACAGTATCTAGAATAGTTCATTTAGGAAACATGCTGTTTGTAAAAACATTTCATTTAGGAAACAGTATATATAGGATGGTTCATTTATGAAATATACTGCCAGTAAAATAGCTCATTTTGGAAAAGGAAAATAGAGGATGGTTCATTTAGGAAATATACAGTCTAGACTAGTTCATTAAAAACAAAACAAAACGATGATAAGGATAGTTAACATAGTCAAATACTAAGTAGTCAAGGACATTTTATTAGATAAATTTACAAAAGCTAGGACATTTTATTTGGGAACTTATATCAAAACATGAAACTGTAACTGCAGACGTTTAACCTTTCTTTCTCTCAACAACCCAAACAACTAATTATAAATAAAATTAAAAGAAAGGTAAAACAAAAAGTCCCAACAGTTTGACTCCTTGTCCATTATCATATTACTTTGGCCTACGTTCAAGGGCAGACAACTGGAGTAATGTAAACACAAAAAAATAGTATAAAGGTCGTGACTAAGAGACACGAGTAGGTTGATCATGTAAGTGCATATTTTTAGGTAAGCGTTCTAAATGCTCTAACACTATTTACTACGCTATATCCCAGCCACGGTGATGACCAAGAACGAAAACGTTGGGGTGACATCGGGTCATCGCGCAATGTTCAGTGAGTAAGATCAAATTGTATTTGTTAGTACTTAACAAGCGATAAGTAAGTTTAGCACGAGTTTTGAGTTTGCTTTGAGTGTTTATCTTCGTGGATAAGACATGAAAAAGAAAACAGAAAAGAAAACAAGAAACGCAGTTACGCCGCCAAGAGTTGAAGCTGCAAACGAACCAATCGCATTGTACTGACTCCCAAGACAGCAATGCATGGCTTCAGATATGTAGACCTACACAGATACACAAAAAAAATATTATTTTTGAGAAACACCTGTTTCAAAATAAAGGTCATTTTTGGTGTAAGACCGTAAGTAGATTGGAGGGAAAATTTAAACATCTTGAAAAATATAATGTCAGTATAACTGATTCAGTGAGTTTAATGGATTGAGAAAAAGAAGAAACATATAGACTATAGAGGAAATATTTGTTAATGGCGGTAATAAATTTCAAACCAGAATGTGGCAATACGTGTAAACTCGTTCCCTGTACAGAGCAGTCTACGTTGATGGGCGATATTACTAGTCATTTACTACGTCACAAACAGTTTATATTGACGGCGATTCTTTCCTTGTCATTTACTACGTCACATACATCGCATACTCTAAGCAAGGGAGACTATTGTAGGTCACATTAGTTTGTTTGCTTCTTCTACGATAATAATTGAAGCAAAGAATCGGATCGAGATTAAATTGCATGTTATCTGCCTCAACTGTATGCACTGTGTTGACCTATACACCTTTGACCTTACAACTATGACCTATTTATATAGAAGAGAAAGATCTAAGTGTGACAATCAAAACTACCACCACCATACAGCAACGAAGGGTGTACACTCAGGCATGATGTGTGTGTGTGTGTGTGTGTGTGTGTGCGCGCGCGCGTGTGCGTGAATGGATACAGAGCATATACAGTATTATAGCAATTTAAAGTGCCAAGTTTTCGATTAACATTTCAAAGATAACTTCAGTTTGAAGTTTGCCTTATTTATTATCTTTCTATATTGTTTCCTGCGTATAATTTGCAATCTTAAACTGAAACAGACCAGCAGATAAGGGGACTGGAGAGAGTTATTTGGGGAGGGTTGTGTACCGAAGCTTATTAAATCATGCTCCATCAAGTGAACACGGTCCAAGACGTCATACGTATCCCAAAGCTCGCATATTTCAATGACTTGTACAGTCGACAGGCTATTAACCCCAAACGATGAATTTCAGAAACACTATTTATTGATATTTTCTTTCGAACTTTTACCCAATCAAATCAACACCCCTCTGCATAATCAGCAACTGTTTAGCGCGAACTTTAAGCCCCAAATCAAGCCCCGGCCAACTCGTAATAAAGGTGCACTACTATGCTTGGAATCAAAGCAAATTGCTGGTTCGACTAAACCCGAGTGAAAAAAACAACAGTAAGTTATGTATTTCTGTCAATGATAACCGATCTTAAGAATCAATCAGCATACTGCTTTAAATAACTTCATTATTACCCAGGCTCTCATGCGTAACAGATAAAAATAAAACAATGAAGAAAAGAATACCAATCCCAAACATTTAAAAAAACTTAGAAACAAACCTAACAACAAAAAACCAACCAACCAACAATTGAACAAACAAAGACATCGGAACAGAGGAATAAAGTGACACTAAGGACATCCCTATTGCAGAAGCTCGCAGATGAAACCTGGATGTTCCTCATGCACACATTATTCATTCACAAACAATAAAGAAGCAGACATCCATTTTAAAAACAAGAAATAAATGACTTACTCGAGTATCATGGCCGGCCTGAAAGTTAATGTGAACATGTACGCTTGTGCGACATTCATCTTGACAGTGATGGAATGCGGGAACCGCTGACCGTCCTGCTTGTAGTAAACTGGGTCACCGTCCGGACGCTTCTTCACGTCGAGAGTTGCCTGGAAGGTCGCCGCCATGATGAGTCGACTGGAGGAAATGTGCCACAGAGTTGTGTCTCTAGATGAAGCACGCCACCTGGTAAAAAGGAATCACGTCATTCAGTTGGCGACAAATGGTCTGGCATTATACAAATTAAAGGTTCGCGTCAACATCTGTAAAGGGAATGCGGGGAACAGCAAAAGTTAAAGGTTCGCATCAACATAAGTAAACGGAAGGAGTGAAATTAGAGAAGTTAAAGGTCGCATCAACATGAGTAAAGGGAATATGTGAAATGACAAAACTTAAAGGTTCATTTGAACATAAGTAAAAAGAATGTAAGGAGCAACAAAAGTTAAAGGTACACATCAACATAAGTAAAGGAAAAGAGGGAACAACAACAGTTAAAGGTTCGCATCAGTATAGATAAGAGGATTTGTATGAACAAAACTTAAAGATTATTAGCATCAACATAGATAAAGGGAATGCGGAGAATTAAAATAAAAGGAAAACAGATTTAAAGTCAAGACAAGGGTGAACTGACAGTGATATTAAAGCAAACAATTTGTAATGGTACATGCTGTGTGCTGGAGGTAGGATGGGGGTGGGTGGGGGTGGGATTTGCAGCAAATATATACAACTATGCCACCACAGTACTCTCGCTGTCGTGTTATGACGTCACCTACGTCGAAATAGACGTCATATATGTTTAAATGAACCCTGCTAAGTTGATCAGAAGTTTTATTTGATAATATTAATTTTGATAGAGTTAGTGCGACTTTTAATTGGAAATGATAAATATTATAACATTCTTCTTATTATTATTATTATAAATAAATAAAATTATTATTAGTGGTAGTTACAGTAGCATTATTAGAAAACTCATTATCATAGTTTTGCAAGACAAAGTAACACTGAGATTTTGCCTGAATTGACTGCTACTACTACTAATTCAACAACAACTACTACTAAATGTCTGTGATAGCTCTAGTGCACAATGTACTCACATGTATGTGTCACGCCCATTACATATATACAATGTCTTGCGCTCTCTCACACACTCACATCACAGCGAACTCACATGTATGTGTCACGCCCATTACATATATGCAGTCTATGTCTTGCTCTCTCACACTCCCCACCACCCACCCCAAAGTAATGCACGACAAATATTCACATCATTTCTCTCTCCCACGCACACGTACACATCCGCCCAAAGCACTTATACACATTCACTCTTAAATCATTACTGCTAAGTCATTAGTGTAGTTACTGTTGAAATGTCTTGGTTGGGGGAGGGGGTGGGGCGTTGTGCAATTTCATAAACCGTGTACTGAGAATAATTCAAGATTTATAGCTTTTCCTATAATGTTTATATGTGCACGATATAATAACACTAAAGATATATATCTTTTCCTATAATGGTAATATTTGTATATATAATAAAACTAAAATTTTTATAATATACCTTATAAAAATTTTCCTATTAATATTATTTTATGTTTAATCACTGCATTGAACTTACACAGACGTATAAATATGTCTACAGTTTGTTTTAACAAATTATAAATACATAAACCTCTATTCGCTAAGCGGAACTATGAAGAAAAAAACATTATACAAAGTATGAATTTGGATATTCCACAGACACAGTTTCATTTGTAAATCCAGAACTTAAATCTAACTTCGCTGTGCGGACCAATGAAAACACGCAACACAAGCTTGCACAACAGTACGAACTACTGACCATACACTTCCGAAAGTTCTTTGAGGTCGGCGACTGTACCGTCCTTGACCAGTCAGAATTCATTTGTACCAAAACCAGCTCGTGAAAGTGCACGTGCTCGTTCGTCGGCGTAACCCGACCACCACAAACTATCACAGGAAACAAGTATCCTCACCCCCAATTGTCTCCCCTACTCCCCATACAGTGAATACTTACTGCAGCTAAAATGTCTTCACAAAGATAACCGAGATCTGAAATATTCCAAGTTCCTCCAGCTATCGACAATCGCGTCACCGCGTCCTCAGGACATCTGGAGACAGTTCCATGTGCAATTGTCAGTTAGGGGAGATAACTCTGACACACTCACACCGTCTCTGTGCAGCTCGGCCAGGTCATAACCGCGGTGTGTGCTCGGTGCTTCTGCAAGGGGTTAGCAATCCAAAAAACCAACAACGTACAGTTATAAAGGATATAAGCAATGAGTACAGTGGTTTGATACATATTTTTAAAAAAATCGACAAAAGAGACTGGAAAAAAAATAACCTAAACTCAAATAAGTGGTGCAGCTATAAAACATCTCACAGCGAGTAACATAAATTAATGATTACACAGTTGCGAGAGTCTCATTATTAAACCGTGACTAATTACTTTCAAGTTGTTGACCGCCATTGCTGACGCAGGCTGCCTAGGGTAAGCAGTCAGTTCCTGTCCCCTCCCTCCCACCCCATCTCACAGCCCGAGCGGTCTGAATAAGTCCAGGTCCCTTGGAAGCTACGCCCACTTGTTGGTATATTAATGCACTGCCACGTGCACAAACTATTTGACATGACGAACAATACAACATGTCAGTGGCACGAAATGGAAAGCATCATATCATCTGTGACGAGAAATAAGCTATGGAAAGTTGTGTGTGTGTGTGTGTGTGTGTGTGTGTGTGTGTGTGTGTGTGTGTGTGTGTGTGTGTGTGTGTGTGTGTGTGTGTGCGTGTGTGTGCGTGCGTGCGAGCGCGAGGGGAGGTGAGGGACGGACGAGCAGTTGGAAAAAACATGTGTCGGAAGGTGAGGGACAGAGCTACAGAAAAGCTGTGTGCGTGCGCGCATGCATGTATATAATGTGTGTGTGTGTGTGTGTGTGTGCGTGTGTGTGTGTGTGTGCGTGCGTGTGTGTGTGTGTGTGTGTGTGTGTGTGTGCGCGCGCGCGTGCTGCTCGGGAAGGGGTGAGGTGGAGAGCGTACTAAGCAACAGATGTCCTTTTGTCGAGCAAACGTGCAGGTGAGAGTGACAAGGGTTATGAAAAGATGCACTAACTCCAGTCAAGAGATTACACCCCACATCATCATCATCATCATCATCATCATCATCATCATCATCATCACAACAATAACCACACACTTATCATCCTCAAGAACATGTAATATTAAAATGTCAAAAGAGCTGACACCGGATTTACATTACATGTACTTTAAAAGGTCAGACATGCATAAAAATAATTCAATGACTAATTAACCCCCTACCCTTCCCTTCCCACAAGGAAATCCTGAAAGCAATTTCTCAAAAGCATCCACAAACACATATCATCCACTCCGCGAAACAATTCATTTCAAAGTCTGCATTCAGCTGATTCAATAAAACGCAAGCTGACTTATTATTATTATTTTTTTTTATCAGTCTTTTATAAATGTGTACTTAGTAGAAATACTTGCATTTCATTCACAGAAGAAAAAACAGAGCTAGGTTATGACAATTAATCAATAAGAAAAAACATGAAAAACATAAATAAGCCCCTAAACTATAATCTCTACTACGTCAATGACGTAGAACATAGGATTTCGAAGGTGTCACAAGACTTAAAGGCGCGTGTGGAATAACTTTTTAATACGTACCTAAAAAGAAACCGATACTTACTTACATTTCGTTTCTGGCACCAAAAACTCCCACAAGTACTCTCGATGCTGGCGAAATTTCACAGATGTGGAATTATTACAATTAAATACACTTAAACAAGAGGAAGTAAATATTTCATGGGGAATTATTACAATTAAATACTCTTAAACAAGAGGAAGTAAATAAAATAATACAACAGTATATAACGTGTAAGTCTGTTCCTTTAAACATCGCTCGATAACGGATTTTCTTTCTTTCTGTCCTTCCTTTTCAAATGTTTAATTTGAAGGTTTTAGATTAAATTTAGAAGCAATCCAACTCACGCCATTTCAAGGGCTGTAACTCGTTCTCACTTGTTCTAATCGAATGCTTTGCTGTAAACGACTATTGAGTGTGTGCAGGATTACTGCTTGAATTTCATAGCGAAATCCGATACATGGAGGCCATAAATGTACCTACCTATTAATCGCACACCCAGAATACACTGACAATGCACCTGTTGGTCCTCGATTGAGACTGTCGGGGCCTGCCTTGTCACTTAAATGACATCAAACACAAGCTACCTCTGAAATCAACAACGCAGTCATCTTGTTTTTGACCAGTGTTATCTTGGCAGGATTCCGGAAATAGAAAATGACAGATCAGGATGAGATTTATTTTTCTTTCGCCTTCACACACACGCACACACAACACAACACACGCGTAAATATTCTTAGCGATGTTGTTGCTGTTAGAAAACATAAAATTAGTTAACACTGAACTCTAAATACGGAACACTTATGAACAAGTACTTTCAACGCAGGAAATCAGGAAACAAGACATGAATTTAAAAACTGAATTGTTACGAGTAGCAAAACCTTGACAATGAATCACTTGTTTTGTCTAAAGTTTAAAAAAATTCAACACACTTCAGTATAGATAGGCAGGCTAAAACTGTCAACAAAAAAAAAAAAAAAAAACAAACAAAAACGATGAACGCTAACAGTAGAATAAATGACAAATCTAAACTTTAAAAAAATCCGATTCTTGATTAAAGATAACTTAGCAAGCAAGAAAAACCACGCATACAACGGATGGGACCTGTAAGTTAAGTTTAATTTTGTTGTTGTTTGGTCAATGAATCCTAAAGAAAGGGTGTGCAACTGTGAATTTTCATCCCTACCCCATTGCACCCAGGGGGTCTGTTCATTTTTACATTCCGTCTGTGCCCTCAGTGACACCCCTGCCCTCCCACCACGTCCAGGGCTTTCACAAGTCACCTAAAGTAATGATTGACAGGTCCATCTAGATATACGAACTAACTAAACAGAACAAAATAACATATCAACAATAAAAACGTATTAAACAAATAAATACCCACTGGAATCATGTAGAAAATCACCGAATAAACAGGTAATCAAAATAGAAGTTAAACCTAATTCAACCCTCGACAATTAAAACGGGAAAAGGAAAAAAAATATAATAATAATAAATTAATTATTAAAATTAACAAATTAAAACAGTCTCAGAGCTATCACAGAAAAAGAGAAATGGTGAGGGAAAAAATCACCACTAGCCTAGGCAATCATCAGGAAAAAGCAACAAGACAAGAAAATCTTTACAACAACCGCTCCTCGAAGAAACAAGCACTACAAAGATGCTCTCGGCATGGATGCCTATTACAACGTCAAATTTGACGTGAAAGTGGTTCAGGAGGACACATTCGGACACTCGGACAACACGGGTTGTAAGTAAATTTCAATGGCAACAGACGATAGAGTTATCTAGTCCAACAACAATCACGTTTAACATCTCATATTAAACTGTAATGTTTGTAATCTAGTTAAAAATTTGTTAATTAAATTTTAAATTATAATATATAACAGAACATTTTTTTCTGTGTGTGTATATGTGCTAATTTTAAGTGTATTTAAAGACATTGTTGTGGCTGAGTTTTGAGGCAAACAACTGATTGTTTTGAGGAAGCGTCAAATTATCCTGGTGTCTAGATCTACAGTTACTGGACAAAAATCTATTTATAGACATCTACTAACCTAGATATAGCTTCTCGATCGCTTTCACTTCACAGCAGTCAGTATAAATATAATGGCGTTTCTTGTTGTCTGTCTAAGTAGCCGTTAATAAATACTTGTAAAAGTACTCTGTTAAAGTGTTTGTAAGGGCAGTTTTTAATAAATGTCTGTAAATATAGTCGTTAATAAATGCCCATAAAAGTAGTTTGCTAATAAATGTCTGTCAAAGTAACGGTTAATAAATACTTGTAAAAGTACTCTGTTAAAATGTTTGTAAGAGCAGTTTTCAATAAATAAAAATAGTCGTTAATAAATGCTCGTAAAAGTAGTTTGCTAAGAAATGTCTGTCAAAGTAGCCGTTAATAAATACCTGTAAAAGAGTGTTAAAATGCTCGTAAAAGTAGTTTGCTAAGAAATGTCTGTCAAATTAGCCGTTAATAAATACCTGTAAAAGAGGTCTGTTAAAATGCTCGTAAAAGTAGTTTGCTAAAAAATGTCTGTAAAAGCAGTCCTTAAAAAAAAAGAAAGTGCATTGGCGTAGAAAAAGTCGATGGGGTTGCGTTCCCTTCTCGCGTCAACCACTGAGCTCAGTGGCGTCAACGCGTCACAGACGGAGGGCGGTTGAGGGTGTGCGCCAAACTGGTGCGACCGTTTTCACCCCACTTCCGCCAACCCTCCCGTCCCCCCACCTCATAACAAGTGTGAGGCTGTGGGGTCCCACTGGGGCACTCCAGATCAACGTCTGATGACGAAATGATAAACGCAAGCTCCAGTGGTGACGTAAAACTGCCCTTCGTAGCTAAATGAAGAAAATTAACTTCTCGTGTCACTTCTGTTTAACTCTTCATACCACAAGGAACTAGCAACAGCAAGATGTATGTCACGGACACTGAAAACACCCAGAACCACTCAACCAAAAACAGTTCAACAAGCAAAACATTGCAATCCGTGATAACGACCTATGGGTGAAAATGTTTGGTTCGGATAAGTGTTTTAATTTTTTTTTTTTTTTACCTAGGACAGCATCGAATTTCAAACAGTAAGAATGCATATTGCGAGATAAAATGCCTGAAAAATTCGAGCTATAGTTTACTTAAAAAAAAAAAAATATTGCAGAGATCGCGGTCGAGTCTTATTTGTTGACATACCCTTAAGGGAGCACAATGTTCAGTACTTTGCTTACACTGTTCGGTCGTTGTAGGGTACTTGATGGTAGAATGTTTATCACCTTCGGACAGTAAATCTAACACTGACATGCCGTTTCGAAACTTACCCCGCCCACTACCCTATCTTCTCAGGTAGTAGAGTAACGAACTAATAGGAAAATAAAAAACTGACTTAACTCTCCACCCAGAAGATCATTCTATTTAAATATTTTGTTTTCATTGTTCGATGGACAGCAGCAACAAGTCGATAACAAAATGATAATTTCTCCCCACCCCTTACCCTTCCATAATACTCCCAAACGACTCACCTGCCCCAACACACACACACACACACACACACACACACACACACACACACACACACACACACACACACACACACAAAATAAAAGTGAAATTGCAAACCTTGACTGGATTAGTTCTATCCTAATCTAACTCTATCCAGTCCAACGAGGTTAGAACTATTTTCCAGCGCCATGTTTTTGTCTTCAGTAAATTGGCTCATTTAAGCTTAGCGTGTGCATGCAAGTGCAAATTTACTCGCACACAGAGCCATGCCGTGCCGTACCAATTGCTACAGACGAGTAAATTTTTCCAGGAAGAAACCAAAACCACCACTACAACCAGTGGGGATGTTGCCGGCACTGGCACTTGCCGACTTCACAATCAATACGACGAATCGACCGCCTGCGGCCATGCTCCGAAACTGACAAGGGTCACTCGACGCCAGCAAAAAGCTCCATATTGAGACAAAAAATATATGGCAGTCATATGCTAGGTAGAACAGTAATGTCCTTCCTTCCCCCTCCCCCCAAGAAAACATAAAACTGCATTACTGCACTGTTGTATGAACACGAACACAAATACCCTCTCTATTTAGATCGCCAGTAGCAGAGGGATGGACTGTGATAATTACTCTCAGTTCGTCCTTGATTGCAGTTTGTCGTCTGCTTTTCTCTCTCTACCCGCTTGACACTTTTGGCTCCCCCCAAGTAGGCCATCTAACCCAGGTGGTTGGTTGTCAGAGTTCAGGTACACGAATTCGAAAGCATGTCACATTGAAATATCAATCCATAGAAACCGTTTTATCAGGAAACAGATTACGCAAACAACGCAGGAACGGTAACAATTTAACTTCATAACTGACGTAGCAGGCACGCTTGCTTCTTGTCATCCACAACTGAGTACATGCACTGACCGCCTCTGCCACTAAGCATTACGTCACTGCTGCGTTATCTATCGGTGCTTTTGAGAAAGATAGCGTCCGGTTACCTTACATTAGATTGTTGAACTCATCGCACTAGTCTCCCCTTGCAGCAAGCAGTGAATTTTCGACAAAATCTCACTTACCTTACCATGTGATCTCCCTGCGAAGCGCCGTGGCTGATTTTGAGGTTGTTTCCTTAGTTACCGTAATGTTTCTCAATTTTTTAAAATAAAATATTAAAGCACCGTTCCCTCCCCTTAGATACAGTCTTTTACGCAGAGCTGTGTGCTTTCAGTTTTTCCTTTGGTAAACAGGCGGTTGTAGGAAGACTGAGAGCAGGAAAGCGAAACCCCTACCACCACTGGCATTGTACGCCGGTAAAAACCTGGTTTCAGCAGACAGGAATATAAAATAGGCTAATGCGCATGCGCGGCAGAGCCGGTAGCCATGCACGTGCCGCGTCACCGATGCTTCAAGCTCAACTATACCCTACACTAACGTCAGTGTCGCATAATTTTGATGTTGACAAGAACTTGATTTCTGCTAGCGTGCGTGTGTGTGTGTGTGTGTGTGTGTGTGTGTGTGTGTGTGTGTGTGTGTGTGTGTGTGTGAAAGAGAGACATATATAGAAAGAAAGAACACCAGTCAAGTCTCATAAAGTAAAATGCTAATTAAACAGCAGTTTTGGTTGTGAGTCATTTTCACTTATTCCTCTTCCTTCTTTCCATTTTATTTTTATTTTTAAGGTGTGAATTTTAGTCACTGACCGGAAAGGCGGTTGAAAAAATGAAGTTGAATGCTGAACATTATCTAACTCAGTAAATATCGATATCAACAGCAACAACAAGGGCAAAGTTAGTGAGAAAATAAGCCATGCACGGCCAGCTTGGGATGCACATCATGTGAATATTACAGGAGTCAATTCCAATAATACCTTAGTACAGAACACCATTTGCTCAGTGTCACTAAAAAAAAAAAAAAAAGTACTTATCTTGAATGCCAGCATCAAATATTTATAAAAGTGATTATACTTGTTTAACTGAGAAGACCTGTTGTGTTAACGTCTGTGTAGGAATAATTTATTTAGATACAGCTATAAATGTTTAATTGAGAAGACCTGTTATGTTAATGTCTGAGTGCCACATAATGGCTTATGTAGCCTACACCCCCACTCATCTAAAAATAGACTACACATAAACCTACCTTCTAGAAAGGCTGATCTTTATCCCCAGGCTGGAAACATACCTGAATGTTCCAGACAACTCACTAAACTAACCAATCAAAGCACAGCTCAACCATGAGAACGAACGTACCAGAAACTCACCTGTAAATCATCAGTCAAAAACTGATGGTTGAGACAACATATATTTTGGCTCCTGGCATTAACAAAGTATACTCATTGTTACGTTTCCAGTATTTATTTAAAGACCCTGCTTAGAATAATTAAAAGACTTTAAATATAATTAATTCTTCCTCTCATATTCTACGCAGACTGGTTGCTCAATTTATTATCTGACTAATTAAAAGTGCGTCTTGTAGTTCAGACGACAAATTTACAGACTAATAAACTGCGAACTTTTAGCTAGATTTGAAAACAGTTAAATCCCTCTAAATTAATATGCACTCGTCATCAATCTTTCTGCTCATCCGCCCCCATTCAAATCTAAGAATTAATCTAATTGGTCTATTGTGCATAGAAATCAACTACTAAGAGGTATTAACAAAGGAAATAAGATTTAATAAAGTTTAACAAATTAACAATAAATCGAATGCAACGCGAATAGTCTTCACTCTGTCTTTACGCGCCTATGCCTGATTTTTGTCAATCTAAATTGCCAGGAAAGTGTTCCTTTGAGATCTGTACACTTGATCTTGCACTTAGCTCTATTCTTGTATCCTTGGTCTCAACACTCAGTCATGCTGATTCGTTCCCTCAGTCCCCCTTTAACGACACACGTGGTGCATAAGGAATGATGTCCCTTTGTTAGTGGCTAGGAACTGGAATTTTTGCAGCATGGCCCTCAGAGTGGATTTCGACACGCTTACACCAATAAGCTAATGCAGGTGAGGCATGGGTGAACATGAACCATGAGCCGACCTGTGGATGCAACGTGTTTGGATATAATTCTCAACCTAACAGGTCCTACCTAGGCATGGCTCAATTAAATGCGCTGAACAAAGAGTTTCGACCTCGCGTCGCTTACAATTAAATTTTAGAAAAAATATAATCGTCTCACATGTGTTCCATTTAACAGTCATGACGTATGAAGCAATAAAATAGATACAACGTTAAATTAATGTTCATACAAGGGGTAATTCAAGCCGACAGAGCGCTTCACAATTTACAATTAAAATTACACGCAATAATTGAATTACATGAAGAATTCATATCGAGCGCAGCATTCTGGCTCTTAGTGAATTAAAACAATATAAATTAAAGTACAGAAATTGAAAAATGGTTACAATAAATTTATATTCCGTAACATATAGGTTTTCAGCTATTTCTCTGAACCATGCTCAAGTGTATATGGAAATCATATAATACATAGCACAAATACATACTTAAACAATACATAGGCAAATACTATTAAATAAAATGATACCTTTGAGAGAAGTCGAAGGGTACCTTGATTCTCTATGGCGCCGGCTGCCTCTCACGACCCGAGTAAGCTGATGGAATTAGCTAAAATGTGCTCGAAGTGAGGGAGCGGAAGCGTGTGGGTACATATATAGAAAGGTATATTGCGTATCACGTGACTGTTCGCAAAGCATGTGGTTGGTTCGAGAACTGGACAATGGTCCTAAAGTTACATAACATCTTGACCTGTTCTAGAAGCACCTAGAAAAAGGAAGCTTTGAACAAAGGGCCAAGGGTTTCAAATATTCGAATTTGAAGTAAACAAGGCAAGTGGGTCACGAAGTCGGACAATTTTATCAGACTGTGACACCCCCTTGCTTTTGAGGCGTTTATCTTGCCAAAGATAAAATGCCTCCTACAAATTATGTATGATAAAATGTAGAAGTCCACAATGAAGAAAAATTTACACCAAAAAAAATTCAACATTCCTAGAAATAAAGTGTGCAACTATATTTCATATTTACAGGAAGGAATCCGTAGGGTTCAGTTAATTGATTAAACAACATTCTATCAGTACCGGCACTTGATGGCATCAAGCACGACTCATGTAATCTGCGCCAACATTCAAAGACCCTTTGATGTAATGAATATTTGCGTCATACTGTGTCAGAAACAGAGACCAACGCATTAAACGGCTGTTTGTAAATTGCGCCTGTCCGAGAAAGGCCAACGGCTGGTGATCGCACTCAATGACAAAGGTTTTTCCGTACAAATAGTTTTCGAACTTTTTTATGGCCCAAACTATTGCAAGACATTCCTTTTCACTGGTGGAATATTTCTGTTCAGTAGTTGTGAGTTTACGGCTTGCATATGCAACTGGGTGTTTGGTGTCATTGTGTTCTTGTAATAACACTGCTCCTAATCCTGTGTTGCTAGCATCAGTCCTTAACAAGAATGGTTTTGTCAGATCTGGCAGTTTAACAACTAAATCTGAAGTCAGTCTAGATTTCAGTGTGTCAAAAGCGTTTTGGCATGCATCAGTCCACACTACTTTTGTAGGCATATTCTTACGTGTCAAGTCAGTCAGAGGACATGCAATGGCACTAAAATCTGGTACGAATTTTCTGTAGTAATTAGCAAGACCAAGAAAACTTCTAACTTGTGTTTTTGTTAGCGGTTATGAAGTGTCCTTAAGTTGTGCTATCTTAGCTTCACTTGGCGACATAGTTCCATGACTCAACTTGTGTCCCAAGAAGTCTAAGGAGAATTGTGCTATTTCACACTTCGTAGGGCGGGCAGTGAGGTTGGCTTGCTTTAATCTGGCTAGCACATCTCGTAAGAGTGTTAAGTGCTCCTCCCATGTCTGGGTGCCTAGAATTAAATCATCCATGAAGTTCTCAACTCCACGTCCGTACAGTGGTTCTAACAATGACCGCATCATTTTAGAAAAAATGCTTGGAGCGTTTGAAACTCCGAAAGGCATAACTTTCCATGTGTAGTTTCCTACTGGTGTAGTGAAAGCTAGTATGTGTCGATCAGTGTCCTTGACCTTGATTTGCCAAAAACCGCGTGACAAATCTATTTTGGTATAGTAATGAGCGTTAGCTAGCTTAGTGAAGATGAGATCCGGATCAGGGAGAGGCTCGGCACAAAACTCTGTCACTTGATTGAGTTTGCGGTAGTCTACGCAGAAACGGAACGAGTTATCACGTTTTTTAATCAACACGATGGGTGATCCGTAGGCACTGTCAGTCTTCTCTATGACCCCTAGATCTAGCATAGTCTTAATCTCACGTCTAACGTCATCTATCTTAGCGTGTGGCAACGGATACGGCTTCAAACGTATCGGTTTGTTGTCAGTCAGCTTCAGTGAAAATTCTATTAAGTCTGTCAACCCTGGTTTGTCTGTCAGAGTAGATGAGAACTCATTAAGCAATTCATTCACTTCTTTTTTCTGTCTTTCTGTCAAGGCTTCATTTACCCTAACGTCTTTGACAGTTTCGTCCGTCTGTAGAGGACAGTTTGGTAAAGTACCAGTGACGCAATCAGTATCCCCCTCGTCTTCTGTAACTATCGTCGCTACGACAAAATCAGCTTGAGTGGTTTGATCCTCACGGCTTATGTACTTTTTGAGTAGGTTAACATGAAAGATTTTCTCTCTCTTTCCTGTCTGCACCTTATAGTTCAGTCCCCCTAGCTTGGCGGTAACTACAAAGGGCCCCTTCCATTTCATCTGAAGTTTGTTATGTGCTTCAGGAAGCAACAGTAACACTTTGTCATTAACTTCAAATTCTCTAGGTTTGGTGTGCTTATTGTAATATTCTGCCTGTCTAGACTGAGCTATCGTCAAGTTTTCCCGTGCTATCTTGCCTATAGTTTCAAGACGGTTTCTTAAGTCAGTGACGTATGTATAAGTTGTTTTAACTTCGTCATCTGTCTTTTCATCAGTCCAAAGTGCCTTCAAAATCATCATCGGTCCGCGTACAGTACGTCCGTAAAGTAGCTCGAATGGTGAAAATCCAGTGGAAGATTGTGGCACCTCCCTATATGCAAATAGTAGGGCAGGGATGTATCTGTCCCAGTCTTTCGGTTTATCTGTGGCGAGCTTTTTAAGTGCTGTTTTTAATGTCCCATTGTATTTTTCAATCAGACCATTTGCCTGGGGGTGGTATGGTGTGCAAGTAAGATGTTTGATGGAAAGTAAACGATTTACTTCCTTCATTACGTTGCCTATGAATTGACTCCCCTGATCTGTCAAAATTTCAGTAGGAATACCAACACGACTCCAAAGACCGAAAAGGGCTTCGGCGACAGTTTCAGTATCAATATTTTTCAATGGTACTGCGTCGGCGAATCTTGTTGCGTAATCAATAGTGGTCAGCACGTATCGATTACCTCTCGTTGATGTGGGTATTATAGGCCCAATCAAATCCAATGCTACGCGCTTGTAGGGTTCACTGATCAGTTCAGGCTCTCCTAACGGTGCGGGTCTGATTGAATTTTTAGACTGTGTTCTCTGGCATGTGTCGCAACTTAACACGAATCTACGGATATCGGCAGTGATGTCCGGCCAATAAAACTCACTTGTAATACGACTAGTTGTTTTTTGTACACCCATGTGTGCACCAAAAAGACTCTCATGACCTAATCGTAATACGTCATTTCGTTTGGTTTGTGGAACGACTAATTGTTTCCGAAATTCGTCTCCCACTTTCGAATAGCGGTACAATAAACCCTTTTTCAGAATAATGCACGCTTTCTTATTCGAATCGTCAGTGTTGACGTCACTAACAAGTACAGCTTGTCTGCGTAACTTGTCTAGTGTTTCGTCCTCAGCTTGTAATATTTTAATCTCGCTAACTGTTGCTTTATCTACGGCTGGTGCGGCAGACATCGGTGCAGTTACAGATTTGTCTTTACTACTCGCTGCTCTGGTTACAGCGTTAACCAGTGGTGGTTCGATTGAAGTTTGTTTTTTGCACGGCAAAACATACTTGCAACCAAGGATCACGTCATGCGGTGAGTTTTCCATAACTGCCGCTTTGACTGTTCCTTCTACAAAGTCTGAAACAATCGAGACTTCAGCTACTGGTAAAATGTCTTGCTCGCCGTTTGCAAAGGTGACAGAGATTGTCTCCCCTGTGTAGTCGGTACGGTTAACTAATGATGCATTTACAATAGCGTCTAGCTCACACCCTGTATCAAGCAAAGCGATTGTATCGTGACCGTTTGCCTGTACTGGTGTTCGATTCGACTTTTCTGTTTTAGGTGTATGACTTTCTACTGCGTAAACCTTAGCTGTTTTCTTTTCAGGACATGTTCGTGAAAAATGGCCACTATCACCACAAGTGTAACATGCAAGATTCTTTTTATCTTTCTGTTTGTCGGACTTGTTTTTAGTGTCGGGTTTAGATGTTTTATCATCACGCTCACTAGGTGCCTTCCCGTCATTTTTCTTATCCTTTCGAGTCTGCGGTTCATTCGGTCGAGACTTGTTGTTCGCGTGTGCGTTCGAGAATTGAGAATGTGCGTCATCAAAGCGATCGGCGGCGTTGCCTATCTCCTCTAGCGTAGATTTTTCCCTTATTGCTAAGTGAATCAGTAGATCTGATTTGTATGACCCGAGAATATGGTCTTTTACCATTTCATCCCTAAGACCTGCGTACGTCTGTGGAGTTTCGGCTAGATCTATCCATCTTTGGAACAAGTCAGCTACGCGTCGTATGTACTGTGCGTGCGTCTCTGAACTGGCTTTAGTGGCCTGTTTAAACTTACGTCGGTATGTATCTGCTGTGAGTTTGTAACGTTTCAATAATGCGGCCTTGACTGTGTCGTAATTATCTGACTCAGAATCGCTAAGCTTATTGAACTCGTTTTTCGCACTGCCCTGCAATAACCCCGATAAATTTATCGCCCAATGTTCCGCTGGAATGTTTGTTGCTCTGGCTAACTTTTCAAACGTTTTTAAATACGCGTCTATTTGATCTTTGTTCTCATCAAATGGGACCATATTTATCTTTGGAATGATGTTTTCAATTCTACTGTGATTATTTCCATCGCTAGAATGCGAATCACCACTGCTTCTGCGGTCACGGTTTGGATTAGTAACTTCTAGTTTCTTTACTTCCCATTCTAACCGTTTTATTTCCGCGTCTGCCGCGATGCGTTTGGCTTCTGTGTCCGCTGCGATACGTTTTGTTTCAATGTCGGCTAATCTTTCAGCTTCTAACTTCTTCAGTTCGCGATTAGCAATACGTTCTTCTCTTTCTATCTCTTGCCTCTCTTTTTCCGCTTTTTCCGCTTTCTCTAGCTCAGTTTTAATGTAGCTAGTCAGTTCGTCACCCTGGTATCCTATCATGATACCGGCTTCTTTCAGGTCTTCGATAACCTGTTTGCGATCCATTTTACTGTCTTAGCGCGCTGGCTACAATAAGAATGTATCTCGTGAATTGTGTGTTTTAACCGTCGGCGATAACTCCGCTTATCCCGAAAATAACTTTTAGGCTACAACCTTACAAAAATTATTTAATTTACTCAGAACACCTTCCGAAATAAATTACGCGTTAACTCTTTACACGTTTCACCTGCTTGTCACAGTGTCCGCTGTTCCAAGACTTCCGTAATGTCACGGCTCCTACCATACAACATTACACATTATATCTAGCACCCTAAATATAATAGTCCGAAGTCTGTTACTACCGATAACTCTCCTAGCTGGCGGTATAACCTTCGACTCCTCACAATGAAGTACTCAGTAACACAATACTAAATAAATCATTCAATAGCTAACATGACATATTTAACTACGCTTAAATATATCAACATTAACTAACATGCACGCTACTCTGCAAGAGAATACATGCACATGTCACAACAAAAGCAAAGAAAATCAGTGATACAAAAATCAAAAGAACAATTGGCAATTCTGTTCGTTCGTTCGTTTCTAGGTTATGATGCGCCCTATGTATAAAAATGTTACAATTTACAATTTAATACATATCAATCCCGCGACGACCCACACTTGTTACGTTTCCAGTATTTATTTAAAGACCCTGCTTAGAATAATTAAAAGACTTTAAATATAATTAATTCTTCCTCTCATATTCTACGCAGACTGGTTGCTCAATTTATTATCTGACTAATTAAAAGTGCGTCTTGTAGTTCAGACGACAAATTTACAGACTAATAAACTGCGAACTTTTAGCTAGATTTGAAAACAGTTAAATCCCTCTAAATTAATATGCACTCGTCATCAATCTTTCTGCTCATCCGCCCCCATTCAAATCTAAGAATTAATCTAATTGGTCTATTGTGCATAGAAATCAACTACTAAGAGGTATTAACAAAGGAAATAAGATTTAATAAAGTTTAACAAATTAACAATAAATCGAATGCAACGCGAATAGTCTTCACTCTGTCTTTACGCGCCTATGCCTGATTTTTGTCAATCTAAATTGCCAGGAAAGTGTTCCTTTGAGATCTGTACACTTGATCTTGCACTTAGCTCTATTCTTGTATCCTTGGTCTCAACACTCAGTCATGCTGATTCGTTCCCTCAGTCCCCCTTTAACGACACACGTGGTGCATAAGGAATGATGTCCCTTTGTTAGTGGCTAGGAACTGGAATTTTTGCAGCATGGCCCTCAGAGTGGATTTCGACACGCTTACACCAATAAGCTAATGCAGGTGAGGCATGGGTGAACATGAACCATGAGCCGACCTGTGGATGCAACGTGTTTGGATATAATTCTCAACCTAACAGGTCCTACCTAGGCATGGCTCAATTAAATGCGCTGAACAAAGAGTTTCGACCTCGCGTCGCTTACAATTAAATTTTAGAAAAAATATAATCGTCTCACATGTGTTCCATTTAACAGTCATGACGTATGAAGCAATAAAATAGATACAACGTTAAATTAATGTTCATACAAGGGGTAATTCAAGCCGACAGAGCGCTTCACAATTTACAATTAAAATTACACGCAATAATTGAATTACATGAAGAATTCATATCGAGCGCAGCATTCTGGCTCTTAGTGAATTAAAACAATATAAATTAAAGTACAGAAATGGAAAAATGGTTACAATAAATTTATATTCCGTAACATATAGGTTTTCAGCTATTTCTCTGAACCATGCTCAAGTGTATATGGAAATCATATAATACATAGCACAAATACATACTTAAACAATACATAGGCAAATACTATTAAATAAAATGATACCTTTGAGAGAAGTCGAAGGGTACCTTGATTCTCTATGGCGCCGGCTGCCTCTCACGACCCGAGTAAGCTGATGGAATTAGCTAAAATGTGCTCGAAGTGAGGGAGCGGAAGCGTGTGGGTACATATATAGAAAGGTATATTGCGTATCACGTGACTGTTCGCAAAGCATGTGGTTGGTTCGAGAACTGGACAATGGTCCTAAAGTTACATAACATCTTGACCTGTTCTAGAAGCACCTAGAAAAAGGAAGCTTTGAACAAAGGGCCAAGGGTTTCAAATATTCGAATTTGAAGTAAACAAGGCAAGTGGGTCACGAAGTCGGACAATTTTATCAGACTGTGACACTCATATTACTAACCTTATCACCATTTATCAACACAGCAGAACTCATCCTCTGTATATATCAGTACTGTATTGATCTGAGACTTTATGATATCTGAGACATTGAGTTCGATGAGTGTGGAGCTGCAAAACAGTGCCAGAACAGAACCACTTTATCCTGGATGTCGACCAGAGCAAAGTGACCCACATGCCAAGGACTGATTCAATTGACCATGTGAGCATTTGCTAACGATATTCATTAGGACTTAGACTGCATGTCAGGTGTATCAAAATGATGTAACAGTATTTATAAAGTTATAACCACACAGCTTAAGTCAAGATAAAATAGGACAATCAGGAATATACCACGTGCGATGTCAATTACCTGTCAAAGAATTAAGCAAGTAAACCGGAAATAATCCGATCTCCATGACCCGAAAGGTCACTCGCACGTATAATTCTTCGAAACATCGTTTAATTTAATGAGAGCACGCTTTTGACGGAAATCAATCGCCGGAATAATACTTCTCATTGTATAAATACACGCTGATAAGTTTGTCTGTCTGTCTGTCTGTCTCTCTACCTATCTATCTATCTATCTATCTATCTATCTATCTATCTATCTATCTATCTATCTATCTATCTATCTATCTATCTATCTATCTATCTATCTATCTATCTATCTATCTATCTATCTATCTATCTATCTATCTATCTATCTATCTATCCCTTAGTCTTGTCGACCGTTGGGGCACCACTCATGACTGACAACCAGTTTCCTCCATTCCATTTTGTTCTCTGCTAATCTTACCGTATACAGTAATAATTACTATGTACTACTACTAAATTAAGGAACTACTACTATTACTACTACTTTGTGTCTTAGTAGAGTTACTATTGATTTAATAGAACTATCTCTACAGATTTGGACAAACTATTACCACTGAGTAAAATTGCTGCTACTACGACATATTTATATTACTACTACTGATTTAGTATAGCTACTACTACTACTGATTTAGTATAGCTACTACTACTACTGATTTAGTATAGCTACTACTACTACTGATTTAGTATAGCTACTACTACTACTGATTTAGTATAGCTACTACTACTACTGATTTAGTATAGCTACTACTACTACTGATTTCGTATAACTACTACTACTGATTTCGTATAACTACTAATACTGATTTCTTATAGCTACTAATACTACTACTACTAGTAGAATTAATACTACTTCATATGCTACAACTAGTGCTGGCTTAGTAGAACTTACAGCTACTATTAATACTACTGGCCAAATAGAGTTATTTAAAAAAAAATCTTTAAACACCTTACACTATCAACACCTATGGACATAATAAAATACCACACATCAAGAGCACTTGAAAGTGAAACTCAAAATAATGATTTGTAAGAAATTAAAAAAATATACAAGAAACCCCCGGAAGCAGCAAACAAAGTATAAACACATTTACAAAAGCACTCCCCACCCTAACGAATTCACTTCTTACAAACAGACAAGCACTTCAACAGACACATCGCCTCCAATTCTGACACTTAAGGTACAAATGTAACTGCAGTCATTAGTTTTCATATGACAAAAGTGAAAACATCTAAAAAAAATTGCACTAATCACGTAAAATCTACCCAAATAAGCCACAACCATTCGTGAATAACCTTACCAGTTAAGTGCTTTAGTACCGAAGTATTAATAACTTACTGAATACTGATTAGTTATACTGTAAGATTTAAAATAAAAACGCTGTATTAATGTTGTATTATCTTAGATTTTACTTTACGCCGCATTACTGACATTGACAACACATAAAGGGAAGTAAGATTGTAGCATTGATATTAATCAATCATCTACAATCGATATTATTTATATTTGTCCAGTGTCTCAGTCAATTTATATTTAACCAACATCAAGAGGCGCGAAGGACCAAATACATGTAACGGAATCAATTCTCGTCTATATAAACCTATCCAAACGACATTAATATAGTTTCTTGCAGTTGTGCAATACACAAACAGCAAGCTATAACTAGCTACAGTATCACTAATTGACATTGGCATTCTCACACAAAATTTACTTCCCTGTTTCAAATAGGAAAATAATTAACAGAACGCATGCATTTAAAGTTAAAACTACTTTCAAAAATATTAAGTAGCAGATCTATAGAATATATCACTAGCTGAACAAAAATAGTTAACAAATAAAACATGACTAGTTAACGCATAACAGTCTCGCTCTTTGGCTGTCAGTTTCACCGAGACTGACAGCGTCCTGCTATAAACGCCAAGCACTAGACGCTATTTTTATCATAGGTCGTGTGACGTCTCTCGCAGCGTTATTTCACCACTGATTGAAACTGCATGTATAAAAGGGTTTCACTTTTAGCAGGTGACAATTTAGAACAGTGTAGCTTAAAAATATCAAGAACTGCAGAAACCATGGTACTTAAAGGAACAAAGAGGGCGATTCGCTCTGGAAACACTCTCAGAAACATCAAAGGCTGCGATGCAATCGCACTGAAGTCAGAACATGCCGTTATTGTTCGCAGTTCCACCGAATCGTGCAGTTTAGAACAATCAGCCGACGATAATTACCTATCAGCAGACGGGGTTGTCTTTTCCCTAAACAAGAAAGGACGTTGGCTACTGCCCGAAGTCATAGAAGAAAATATAATTTCAACAAGCGACGGCGAACAGAGGGTGCGGCTTTCAATCCAACACTGCCACGCTATCAATCGCCAGGGCAACTGTCTCCGTAGTATCACCAACGACCAGTCGGACATGTTTTACGCTCCCCAAAGAAAGAAAGCCCGCCGCAAAACCTACTGCAATGGTTTGATGGTACAGAACAACGGGAGAGGCAGGCAGACCAAAGACCTGAGGAAAAAGAAAATTATTTCTACGAGAAAAGACATCGCCCTACGCAACTTGGCCGCTGGCAAAGCTGACGACATTCAAGATGTTGTTGACAAGGAAGGCAGGTGCGAGGCCGCGGCGGCTGAAACTCCTCAGGTACGCTACGATGTAGTCTATCCTCTCCCAGCCACAAGTGCACTCCGTTACCACCCCAAGTTCGCCTCATACCCGGTACCCGCGAATGGAATCGAAGACCGCCTTCATCGTACTGCAGGACTGAAGCATGCCGGGACAGGTACAAAGCATCGGTGCAGGCAGGACTATTACCAAGACTACTCAATTGATGACTATTATGAAGACGAAGAAGAAGAGGTCGAAGGTGAATATGCTGACGACTTCATAGACGATGGCCCAGTTGGGGAACAATCCCGGAAATGCTGTCGGACACGCCTGTTTTCTGAATTCATTGAAGAAGCAGAGCAGGCGATGGAAGCTGGTCAACCGAGCAAGCAAACATCGCCAATTCCGGTCCAGACAGCTCGCGAAATAAAATGTGATAAAAGACAAAAAGTGCGCACGCACATTGCAGCTGAACGCGGCCAGGAATTGAGTAAAATATGTGAAGACGGCTCTTCGGAACAAGACTCTTTGAAAACTGGAGATATCAGTGGTTCCAAGAGTTCCCAAGTACGCACTATCATTTTTAAGCCGTCAATCCGGAAACCCGTGAGAGTTATCCTCCCTGCATCGGAAGTGTCGAGAGAAGTCTTGCTCAGAGACCACGGGACATGCTACATGGAGGGCGAGTGCATTCCACGGAGGTTTGCAATTGACATAACACACCGTCTCCAGAATGCTCTCAGGCGTGTTAAAACATTCCAGCATGTCTACTTACCTTCTCTTGATCTCACGGCTTTTGTCGTCTTCACTTTCGGCGCGTATAGCAGTGATGAAACATTTGTCGATAATAATGATGAGAGTGTAGTGTATCATGTCTGTCTCAACATCAAGCTCCGTGGCTTCAAGTCTGCAATTGCGACGTTATACGACTTAATGCCTTGCGCCAACGTGGAAGAAATTCTTTTGCGCGTAATCAACTACGTCACAACATTAGACTCTAATTTACTGAACAGCTGGGTGCCGGAAGTACAGCTGTGTTCAAATCTAGATCAAGGGAAAAGAACAGACTTCCGATTCGTGTGTCAGACAAACTCTTGGAAAGTGTTTTTCGTTCGCCTGCCAGTCTTTCCGTCGTCTGAGAGTGATTTGCATGGACTTGACTTTTCAGAACTGCAAGAGTCAAGGCTATTGCGTGAGTTGGCGCGGAGCGGGATCCGTTTGCAGTCCGACTCACAGACTACAAAAGACGCCGAAAACCTGCAGTCGAAATCCGACACTTTTCACACTTCACTTGACCTCATCCCAGAATTATGTGGCATTTGCTGTGAGGACATCAGCAATAAAGAGTCAGGTAGCATGCAGGCAACAGCTCTCCGTAGCTGTCGTCATTGGTTCTGCAATGCATGCTGGGAAATATACCTGCTGACCACGTCACAAGATGGCGGCGGATGTGGACGACTCGGCCTGCAATGTCCGCAGAACGGATGCAGAGCGGAAGTGGACTTGGTGACGATGTTGTCCGTGCTACGCGTGTTTAAAGTCCAGGCGCTGCAGCGGCGACGACTGGACCTGCAGGTCACTGGGGCTGGACTATCCAAGTGGTGCCCGAATCCGTTCTGTGGTCGAATAATCCTTCTGCCGGACAAAGACTATATGAAGGTGAGGAAATTATATACTCTCTAAACTGGGCGACAGTCATTGAATAGATACACAAATCTATGGCATTACACATATATGGACACATTATAATTAATACATATATATATCGATACATATATATTATATTATATGCATATATAACAATTTAAATTTAAAAATAGGGAGAGGCAAATTTACTCTTATACTAATACATATATACATCGATGAATAGCTGGACATATTGTACTAATACATATACATCTATAAATAACAGGACACATTATAGTAATACGTACATGCATCGATAAATGGCTGCATATACATGTATAGAAATTTAAATATATATAGAAATAGATATGAATGAGTGTCATGTAGATGGATATAGCATTTGGTTATTTAAGATTACTCTTATTCACTCATGAGCACGCACACGTATATTTACATGTATCCACTCACTCACTCCCCCCCTCCCACACACACACTCACACGCACAGCTTAAACTTCAAAACTGCACAACGTAAGATGAGCATTCAAAAATAAATTTAAAGATAGAGGTCACAAAGACTAGAGGTAATTTTAAGATAGATCCTCCAAATAGATCCTCCAAAGGATCCTCCAAGAATAATTGTAAGTACTTGTAACTATACCTTTTCCGAATTATACCTACATTTCTAACGATAAAACTTGCAAATTTTATTAAAACAATATACATAGCACAATCAAACACAAAGTATCTGAACGTTATGTACAACAGTCAAACACAAATTATATGAAATTTATGTACAACAGTCAAACACAAATTATATGAAATTTATGTACAACAGTCAAACACAAATTATATGAAATTTATGTACAACAGTCAAACACAAATTATATGAAATTTATGTACAACAGTCAAACACAAATTATATGAAATTTATGTAGAACAGTCAAACACAAATTATATGAAATTTATGTACAACAGTCAAACACAAATTATATGAAATTTATGTACAACAGTCAAACACAAATGATATGAAATTTATTTAGAACAGTCAAACACAAATTATATGAAATTTATGTACAACAGTCAAACACAAATTATATGAAATTTATTTAGAACAGTCAAACACAAATTATCTGAACTTTATGCATAACAGTCAAACACAAATTATATGAAATTTATGTACAACAGTCAAACACAAATTATATGAAATTTATGTACAACAGTCAAACACAAATTATATGAAATTTATTTAGAACAGTCAAACACAAATTATATGAAATTTATGTAGAACAGTCAAACACAAATTATATGAAATTTATGTAAAACAGTCAAACACAAATTATATGAAATTTATGTATAATAATTCAAATTATCTGAACTATATGTATAACAGTCAAACACAAAATTAATTATCTGAACTTTATGTAAAACAGTCAAACAAATTAACTGAACTTTATGTACAACAGTCAAACGTTATGTATATCAGTCAAACACGTCATTATCTGAACTTTATGTACAACAATTCAAAGTATCTAAACTTTACGTACATCAATCAAACACAAAAAGTATAAAATTTTTCAATTCCAGTGTTTGTATTTTTTATTTCTCACACACAGAAAGAGGACAACCACACACGACCAACTCCAGGCACCGTGGAACCAACGAGTCTGACCTGCAAATGCAGCACTCAGTTATGTTTCAAGTGTCTGCAGACTGCCCACTGGCCGGCTACTTGTCGCGAACTGGCAACCTACCGTGAACAGCTAATCAAACGCGGCGAACTGCTGCCGCGCTCGGACGACTGCCGACTGGCCGTCCACGGCAAGAACTGCCCGAAGTGCGGCGCCTTCATCGAGAAAAATGGCGGCTGTCAGCACATGACCTGTGTCTGCGGGCATCAGTTCTGCTGGACGTGCAGACTCAGTTCGTACAATCCAACGACGAACGTCTACCACGTGTGTGACGGCAGGAGTCACAGCGACCGCGTGGGTACGACAAAGATATTTATACGCCACATCAAGTCGTCACGTCCGGAAGGCACGACTGAGTGGTTGGAGTACGCCGTGGGTCAGCGACGGAAACAGAGTGCCAGGGAAGTCCGCACGCTCTGCAAGGCCGCTGACCAACTCCGCAAGAATCTGCAGGTTCTGGCGAACAAGGGCGTGGACATCGGTTTCCAAGCACAACCAGGGTTCGAAGCGTGCGATCTGGTGATGGAAAGCGTTTCAGCTTGCGTCGGATGGGTGTCACAGGGACATGAAAGGGATTCGAACCAGGTCAGTAAATCACGAAGTCAATCAACCGGTGCTGCCTTCGGTAAAACACAGCAGCGCCATCTGCCCATGGACACTTTTCTCTTACCCACTCGGCAGACGATCAGTGTGCACGTGACTCGAATCACCATGGAGATGGCAAAGCTTAAAATCGAACTGCACCATGTTGCGGAGTACACGGCTGTGGTTCTGTGGTCACATGATCAAAACAACACGACTGTGCTTGCCGGCAAGGGTCAGCTTGCTGGGGCGAACCTGTACATGGATGTTTTGGGGCGAATTACTGCAATATGCTCTTCTTTGGATTCTCTGCTTGGAACGGAATCGGTGTGTGAATTGCGAAAGGTGTTGCCATGGTTCCGTCGCTTACAAACGGAAACTGAAGAAACTTTGGCAGAGTTGGCACGTTTGTCCAACCGACGACACAACGAATCATAATTAATTTGTTTCGCCATTTTTTGACTTTCGCCACCAGACACTGAAATTTATTGTTGTTCTTGATTTCTGTTTAAATGAAAATTGTTAATAGTCGGTATTTGTGTTTTGCGACAAGCAAACTCTCTGGTATTGCTAAGCGTTGTTTTACTGTAAAACACTGTTTCTTGACTGTAGACTTATTGAAGTTATGTATGTTCTCTTGACTGTAGACTTATTGAAGTTATGTTCTCTTGACTGTATGCTTATTGAAGTTTTTTTAATGTTCTCTTGACTGTACATTTATTGTTGTTCTGTTCTTTTAATTAAACTGACTGAAGTTCTGCTCTTTTGTCTATAGACTTATTGAGGTTCTTTTCTTTTGACTGTAGGCTTACTAAAGTTCTGTTCTCTTGATTGTAGATTTACTGAAGTTCTCTTCTCTTGACTGTAATTTAGTGAAGTTCTCTTCTCTTGACTGTAGGCTTACTAAAACCTCCGTTCTCTTCAATGTAAGCTTACAAAAGTTGTTTTATTAAATGTAGGCTTACTAAAGTGCTGGTTTCTCGAATGAACATTTACTAAAACAATGTTTTGTTTGTGTGAATGTAGCTTAATAAATCTCTGTTGAATATATGTTATCTCACATATTTCTGTTTAGAGATGTCATTTACTAGTATTATGGGATGACATTTTCATGGAAGACTAAGAACGTAATGTAAACGACATTTGCACGTGTTAACTCCGCATTGTGCATGTAAACTGATAACATATGGGATAGTTAGTAAGAGTACAATACATATATAGTCATCACTCACTCATATACTTGTCTATTAATCCGTATCCATCTTTTCATGCATTCCCTATTCAGTCACTAATCCATCCATCTGTCCATCCATCCTTCATGAAAAAGCATGTAGACATTACTTTGATAATTGTTTGAAGAAAATGCGACTAAAGTTTGTTTGACCAATTTATGTGTCTATGTGACTGAATGACGTAACCAAGAACCCGATAAGATCGCGAGATTTTTTTAAAATACATGTTGGTATACTGTGCACCTCACAGCAGAATACCTTTCATCTCTTACAAGACACATTTTCCCCTTGTACAATAAAGCTCTTGTACTGTAATGCGTTTTTCTACATTGTTAAATAAATATTTTGAGATGTATTATGTATTGCATTAATGTTGTCTGACTAATTTACAATCCAGTTTAATTGTATTTCTGAAGTATTTTGATGGCTTTATCAAAACTATAGAAAATGTCCCGATGAATGATTCATAAACTACGTCACTGACTTCCAACTAGGGGAGTCAGATAAAATAAACATAAATGAACCAATCATATAAACTAATAAAGAATCAAACAACCAATCAAAACCAATCAAACAAACAAGTGATAAAGAAAGAAACAAAGTAATAAACAAGCACATAAAATAAACAAGAAAGAAAGAAAGAAAGAAAGAAAGAAGTTAGATCAGTCCCACAAAGAGATATAACTGAAATTGGTAGGGCTACCTGCTATTCAGCAAACAGTTAACAGTTTTGTAATACTCTGGTTGTGAAAATAGAGCAGGGGTCGGCAAACTTTTCGGACTACTAGGCCATTTCAGGAGGTCAAGAAGGCACACTAGGCCAGAAGAAACAAGGTGTCCAAGGAAAGGTTGTTTTATTAAAAAATACAGTACGATCAATGGGAAAAATGATGTTGCATGTTCTTAGAGACAGATACAATATCAGGTTCTAATGTCATTAAGGTGATTGTCAGTCAACTAAGACAGATACAATATCAGGTTCTAATGATGAGTTCAGCAACAGAATGTCATTAAGATGATTGTCAGTGAGCTGAGAGCGCAGCTTGTTCTTACAAAACTTCATCTTGGAGAACAGCTGCTCATATGAATAAGTGCTGCCAAACATTGCGATCACACGCTTGGCACGGGCTGACAACTTTGGAAACTGAGCACGTGGCAGCTGGCAGTAGAAGTCAATGAGAGTAGTGCAAGAAGTAAACTTGGACAAGAGAACGTCTGAAGCCTGCAACTCAATCAACTCCAATTGCACACCAGAGGGGTCATCATCATAAGGAAAGTCAAAAGAGTGCAGTCGTCAGCATAGATGAATGTTGGAAATTAATCATCTTTAAATCCTCACGCTGAGACAGTGTCTCTAAATAAACACAGGTGTGTTACAGTCTCTGCCAGATGCTTGCAGACTAGGGCTGGAATAAGCATGACCAGCAACAGTTATTCCAGAGAACCGAAATGGTCAAGAATGAAACCGTGTTCCCATTATGTCCGACTTTTTTTTTCTGAAGCCAGTGACTTGACTTCTTAAGAATTTGTTACTGCAATGTCAAAGTGGCACGGGGTATGGAGGTTTCAGTGTTTAAGCATGCGCATTGACGATTCACGATCACTGAAGAGTAAATAGACGTTTTTAAAATATAAATAATTCGAACGTTTTTTTTGCACTAATTAGCTTGTAATTTCGTTCAGAGAAGAAAATAATTTGAACGTTTTTTTTGCACTAATTAGCTTGTAATTTCGTTCAGAGAAGAAAATAATTTGAACGTTTTTTTTGCACTAATTAGCTTGTAATTTCATTCAGAGAAGAAAATAATTTGAACGTTTTTATTTGCACTAATTAGCTTGTAATTTCATTCAGAGAAGAAAATAATTTGAACGTTTTTATTTGCACTAATTAGCTTGTAATTTCGTTCAGAGAAGAAAAAAAAATAGTTCGAATTTTTTATTTGCACTAATTAGCTTGTAATTTCATTAAGAGAAGAAAATAATTCTAATCAAAGACACGTAAGTGGAACGACACGTGATTGTTTCTGCTTCTTTGTTTACCAAGAGATTGCTATTTAATGCATTGCTTCTTTGTTTACTAAGACATTGTTGTTTAATGTATTACTTCTTTGTTTAAAAAAGGGACTACTTTCTAAATGTATTACTTCTTTGTTTAAAAAAAGGACTGCTTTCTAAATGTATTACTTCTTTGTTTAAAAAAGGGACTACTTTCTAAATGTATTACTTCTTTGTTTAAAAAAAGGACTACTTTCTAAATGTATTACTTCTTTGTTTAAAAAAAGGGATTACTATTTAAAGTATTACTTCTTTGAACTGTCTGAGTAGAAACTTTGTTCGAGTGTCGTTGAACGATTCCCCATCTCTGATCACATCTAGTATTTTCGTCAAGCTACAACTAACAAGGGAGAGAACACTTCTGGTTCAACAATTTGATCATATTGTCTGCTCTTGTATATAGATACTAGAGTAACTAGACTAACTAGAGAGAAGATTTAAGCGCGATCACTATGACTCCGTATTCCGAGGGATGCCTCATAATCCTGTCAATGTTTCAGTTACCTTCTTAATGAACTTAATGACTCTGAGAATGTGCACCTGGACAATGACAAAGAAACACACTCACTCACTTACCCACACGCACAAACACACACAGACACATACTCACACAGAGAGACAGACAGTTAGATAGACAGATAGATAGATAGATAGATAGATAGATAGATAGATAGAGAGTGAGTGAGTGAGAGAGAGAGAGAGAGAGAGAGAGAGAGAGAGAGAGAGAGAGAGAGAGAGAGAGAGAGAATGAATTTGCTGACTAATAAGGTTCACAGTCATGCCTGGCACAACGATCATAAAAGTCATAACAAAAATACATAAAGTCTCTACAAATACAAAGACTCAAGAAATAAATTTTTGTATCGGAGATATTAATAGATGTTGATACTCATGCACATCTGGAATACTTTTGCGTGCGTACGTGACCTGTAAGGTTACACATAGTAACACAATGACAGACCTACCAATAAATTGTTGCTATATTGACTAAGTGTACAAGTACATAACGTACAAGTATTTTGTAGAAAAATTGACAAGCATATGCAAATATGTTTGAAATTCAAATAAATACAATGTTTTTAAAACACGAGTACTGACAGTAAAATTCAATAAACAAAGTACTTCTTTATTTTGCTTAAAAATATATCAGCTAATCCACCAATAAGAAAAGAAAGAACAGTAAACCACTATGCAATGAAACAATATCTAGAAATTAAATTCAGTGTGTTAGTGTGTGTGTGTGGTTTGGTGCTATCAGTTAAGTACTGCATAACAATCACATGTACGTCCACAAAAACAAAGGGCCACACACACAAGACATATACAGCACAAACATATATCTGTAGTGAGACACACATATTACACACTATATATTTCACACCTTCCAATAAAAAATAGCTGTAAATAGAAATATATGCAACTTCAATAACAATGAATCGGTTGGCTTCAAGTATTCAAGGGAGTGTATTATGATTAAGCCTGCGCTGCAAACATAATATCGATTTATGTCCCCTTAACCACGAAACAAGCTGCATTCCTTATGGGGTATCCTTGAGAACGTTAGCACTAAAAAATGGAAAATCAAGCAATAAGCATTATTTTATAGGCAGTAAGGTGAATATCGTTTGAATATTTATCTTCAACAGTTCCAAAACACACACTAAAATTGTCTGATGAAATACTTAATCAGAAAAATATTTCCACAATGGTATTAAATGTTGCGCTTTCATGACAAATAATAAATATTATAGGTTTCCTAAATAGAAGAAAACAGGATTCGCTTTTGAAGCTCTGATTTGATTGACAGTCCGTGAAAAAATGCGTTTGAGTTACAAGTAACCGTTCTTGATCGCAACTTAGCAGTCTTTGTCATTAGTGTATGCATGTATTTCGTTAGTTTTGTCATTAGTGCAGAGTTCATTACCTTTGTCAGTGGTATTGTTTTGTCATTAGTGTATAGTTGGTTAGCTTTAAAGTGGATATTTGCTATCTTGTCTTTAATGGATAGATTGCTTTCTGACTTTAGAGTATAGTTCGATATTTTTGTAATTAGTGCATAGTTAGTTCATTGTCGTTGTCACAATAGTGTAGTTCGTTGTCTTTGTCATTATGGTATAGTCTGTCATTAGTATATAGTTCGTTCTCTTCGTCATTAGTGTATAGTTCGTAATCTTTGTCATCAGTGTATATTTTGTAATCTTTGTTATTAGTATATAGTTCACTCTCTTTGTCATTAGTGTATAGTTCGTACTCTTTGTCATCAGTGTATATTTTGTAATCTTTGTCATTAGTGTATAGTTCGTAATCTTTGTCATCAGTGTATATTTTGTAATCTTTGTCATTAGTATATAGTTCGCTCTTTTTGTCATTAGTGTATAGTTCGTTATCTTCGTCATTAGTGTATATTTTGTAATCTTTGTCATTAGTGTAGAGTGAAAATGATGGAATTAATTAATTTTAATTGAAATTCACCTTTACAGGCAAATAATACGGCAAACTCTTTGACATTATCTAAAACATGTGACGTACTATTCCGACTTTTCAATTTAATCATTCACCATTGACACTGAACATAATTACACTATCAAACAGAATTATTTTAGTTTTTACTGAACGAAGAAGCCTTCATAACGACTTGGGACTTCAGTGGGTAAACAAATAGAAAAAAGATGGCTCCTTTAGTTCCATTACTGCGGATCGCGCATTCTTGTCACGTGATTAAATTATGTAAGTACTCATGCGCACACTAAATGTTCCCTATATGTACCTTATTGCGAGAATGAAGAGTAAGCAAGAACGAAGCAATTTTTAAAACAGTATAAATGTGAGATTCCTTAAATTCTGTTTTTATTATTTACGTACAACTCTATGACCTTAGCAATGAGACTAAACTGTAATTATAGGTCAGAAGGAGAAAAAGAGCGAATTTTATCATTCAGGACCATCATAAGAAAATTCTATGTATGATAAAATCTTAATTAAAATTATCTTTATGGTAAGCAAGTTCTATGTATGAAAGCAACGTCACGAACACTCGTTTTATAGTGAACAAGTTCTACGCATGACAGCAACGTCACGAAAACTCGTTTCCTTGTATGCAAGCTCCACGTTCGATAATTCGGTCACGAACACTCGTCTCATCTAAACATGTTCTACGTATGACAATAATGTCACGAAAAACTCTCTTCATTGTATGCAGGTTCTACGTTTGATAATTAGGTCACGAAAACTCGTTTCATCCTAAGCGAGTTCTATACATCATGAAAATCCTTTTCGTCCTAAGCAAGTCCTATGGATGACAACTGCGTCACGAAAATTCTTTCACAGCCTAACAGTTTATTCCTATGACAATTACTTTCATGACGGTTAGTTTGATAGTTCGACGGTTAGGAAACCCGCAATTGATCAGAACACCATGCTGTTCATAGGGTACAAATCTAAGGCATATAAGAACAAAGGAGATTTATTATTATTGTAAGGATATAAATATCGTAGGAATGCAAATTATGATTTATTCTTTTTTTAAAATATTTTTAAAAATGTCTGTACATTTTCTTTTTGCTTTATTATAATAGTTTGTATAACCATTTTTTGCTTGTTGGTTCGAAGTAAACAAACCTTCAGCTGGCCAAGTGGTCATGTGATTATTGTTACCGCGGTAAGTTAGCTGGATGTTCATGAGGATCCAAATATAGGACTACTCAAAGGAAGGAAACACTGCCATGCTGAGAGGGGATAATCGTAAAACAGGACACTAGCATGCCATATATGGACACAATTTTTCCAATGTATGATGTAGGCAGAATTTGGAACTAAAGGCATGTTGTAATTTTACTGCTGACGAGCACTTTCATTTGCTAACTAAATTTACCAAACCGATCTAAATACAAACCAAACCATTCTAAATGCACACCAAACCGATCTAAATGCACACCAAACCGATCTAAATGCACACCAAACCGATCTAAATGCGCACCAAACCGATCTAAATGCACACCAAACCGATCTAAATGCACACCAAACCGATCTAAATGCACACCAAACCGATCTAAATGCACACCAAACCGATCTAAATGCACACCAAACCGATCTAAATGCGCACCAAACCGATCTAAATGCACACCAAACCGATCTAAATGCACACCAAACCGATCTAAACGCACACCAAACCGATCTAAATGCACACCAAACCGAATCTAAGTATACATCAAATTAATCAATGTGTACACCAAAAACGCCCCAAACCAGTTTAAATGCACACCAACCATCTATACACACACCAAACAGAATCTAAATACACCAAATAGATCTACATGTACACCAAACCGATCTACATATACATCAATCCGATCTACATATACACCAAAACCGATCTAAGAGTACACCAAACCTTTCTGCAGTTATTTTAGTAATTATCATCAAATGAGTTCAAGTATGGGTTTTTTTTTTTTAATCGTCATGTAGCACTTCCGAATATCCAGTATATTGTATGTGTCAACTATGAAATATTATATAAAGCCAGAGAAACACTTTTTGAGGACTCGAAATTTTTATCCCATTTACAATGATTGACAAGCATTACTAAAATATAATAATTTTAAAAAAAAATCTAACAGTCTGAAAGCATGACTTCAATTCAAGTTATATCCGTTTCCTCTGAACTCTCGCTATTAAAAACCCTCTGGAGATAAGTCCCCTTCAGTGAGGTTCTTGATATCATGTTTGAGCACCAACGTTCAGACAGCTTTGTTTAGTCGTGTTGTCGATTAAACCCCATTTTCTCCATGTCAGCCTGCCTGCCCTGATGACCTGGAATTTATTTACAGAAATGCTCGTGAGCCGTTTCTTAGCCTACTGCCAGTCAAGGTCACACTACAAGATCCTCAATGTTTGAGACTTCAAGGCCCGCTGAAAACTCCTGGTTTGAGATTTCAAGAGAGAGAGAGAGATTAAAACAATTTAAAAAAAAAATCAAGCTTTCCTCTTAAAGTACAACCCATTAACTGAGTGCGGCAAGCTTTGAAATTTTGACAAAAGTGCAGCCACTTTCGCGATGTTGATAGTGCTTATCTTCTCCTGTTGGGACACGGAGCAGGGCGCTGTTCCGTGCTGATCCGGTCTTGACACGGCTTGGCCTGCTTTTAGCACCCTCAGTGTGATACGTTTTAGTCGCCGACGGAAGGACCCATTGGGAATCGGTTAACGCGTGTCAGAACCGTTCGGTGACTGTCCGCTGGGGGGCAAAAACTGATTGGAAGGGTAACATGGAGAAGAAAAAGCAGGAGCGGTATGAGGTCAAACGTTATCAATGACGTCAGAAAGGTCCGGAGTGATGGCAACGCTTGTACAAAGGTGATGAATCTGTGTACGTTAGTGAATGCAAACAGGTCAGATTACTACACCCGATTGACGTTTCTAAATTCATATTCCTGCTGCTATTTTACTCCCTTTGCAAGTGTGTTTGTCTGTCCACCCTGAAGCTTTGATCCGAAATCTGATCAATACTAAAGAAGTTGAATTAAATATGTTATGGGTTGTATTGTATATGATATTCATTTTGTCCTCGCATGACCCCATAAGAAATACATTCCAGTGTTTGAGACCCTGTCTCAGCGAGAGGGTATAAAGATTGTTAATTTTTAATGTTGCACCTATGCTGACGACAAACTGGTTGCCAGACTCACCCTTCAGTCTCCTTAATTAAAGTCTCAGTTTAGATATTAACTACAGTGACAGATGAATTTGTGTGATATTGCGTTAACTAGGCACGTTATCCCAATAACGACTAATTAAGCATACAATCATCCACATTCAACTCAGCCCCCCCGGCCCAGTTCTCTTTCAGTCTTCCTTTCACTAGTAATTAGTCAACTTCTGTTATTTGGATAACAAAAATATAAAAATTTAATATTTAACAATTTAACAAAATAGTAAATCCACACATCAATACATTCAATACAAAGGTCATTAGGACTACCTACTCTGTCTTTAAAAGTTTTACAGATTGTAGCATGAATTTCTGATCCTAGAGTCTATCAGATGCTCACTTATCTTTCATCCTCATCAGGAGTTAATGCAGTTCACACCCCAACAATTCATTGTTGGTTGTATGGTCGACTATCTGCATAACTCGTCACACTTGAATAATGTATTTCGGCATCAGGTCCTCAGCTCAATAGCTGTAGAGCTCAGCATTAACTGAATGTCAACCTGGAATTCTCAATTGAACTCTAAACAAGAGGTGGGACCAAAATTGGTACCAAATGTAAATAAAGAACAAAAACCCGCTCTGAAACAATGGCAATCATTTTCATGAGCGATAGCCTATATTTTGCGATTCATACATAGTGGCAGACAATTAGGTGTTCTATTAAAATTGACCTCAATTCGTATTTTTACAAAGAAGATAAAATATGGTTTAAACCATACATGTTACAATTAAAATAGAAATATGTCACACACAGGTGGATTATAATTATCATAGTAGCAAAATGTTTGAAATGCTCACAGCATTTTACAATTGTCAATTTAATCAGTTCTTTAGTGGAAATAAAATAACATTCCACAATATCATTATACATTTCAATAATCATTAGAATTACAGGGGACATGTTAACTTGGTCACTCTATTCTCTGGCCACACCTCAGGAAAAATAGAAACAATTCTAATTAATCACAAGTAAATATGCAAAATCATGCTACAACATTCTTATAAAATATAGTTAATAAATATTAAGAAATCATTGTGCTACTTTGTCTGAATATGTAGTGGGCTTATTTACGGAATATTTGTAATCTTTGTAAGTCTAGGCAAAGTTCCCTCATGAATAATTTCCCAATTCAGAGTGTATTGCGTAATTGACTTATAGTGATCTGCATTTTCATTTTAATATTTTGAGCTGAGAGAGATTATATGTTCAAGAGGCATTCAATCTTATGAGTTGGGATAGGAATTCTGAACTGGTAATGCTCTGAGACAAAGTGAGGTTTTAGAAATTAAAAAAAAAGTATTTTAATTTAATTTTATTCATTGATTTTATTTTTTAAAAATAAAAACTTTTAAAAGTGAAAATAAATTAAAGTTTAAATTAAAGTTTACTGTCTTTGAGGCCTGATCAAGTTTCTGTCTGCAACGTTACGAAGACCTTTACAGTGTGGGGGAGGGGGGAGGGGGGGATTAAGTAGATTAGGGGTCGTGCAGCATAATCTGTTAAAACCGCCCATCACATAATACTTAATATTTATTTTAAGTGTATCGGAAAAAACCAACTACATTATGCATTTATACACAAGGGATGTTTGTCTTGCTGCATTAGTTTAAACGGCAATTAATAATGAGTATTTAAAATGAAACTATATGTAACTATTAGTTTTTGGTGAGCAGGGATATCATGCATTTTGACTCACCAATCAAATGGCGCTGGTCTGTTGGGTCTAAGGCTGCCTATTTATGCATTCATTGCACACTGACAAGCAGTACTTTGAATGGTCAGTTTAATAAGGGTAGACTATCACATGGGCTGCATTCCATACTCGGGTTAGTGGTCATCGCTCGTTATGGATAGTTTTTTTGAGTAGACTATTTTTAGTATAAAGTGGAAGTGTGGCTACATAATGCCAATACGTGACATCTGTGTGACCCAACACTTAAGTCAACAACTGGAGCTATTAACTGGATCGTCTATACTGAAACAATCATCAATGTTGCTGGATCATCTATATTGAAACAAGCATCAATGTTGCTGGATCATCTATATTGAAACACTCATCAATGTTGCTGGATCATCTATACTGAAACAATCATCAATGTTGCTGGATCATCTACACTGAAACAATCATCAATGTTGCTGGATCATCTACACTGAAACAATCATCAATGTTGCTGGATCATCTACACTGAAACAATCATCAATGTTGCTGGATCATCTACACTGAAACAATCATCAATGTTGCTGGATCATCTACACTGAAACAATCATCAATGTTGCTGGATCATCTACACAGAAACAATCGTCAATGTTGCTGGATCATCTACACTGAAACAATCGTCAATGTTGCTGGATCAAAATTAGGAAAGCATCGACACGAAAGCTTAGAAAGCGAACAAAATCTACTTGAAGCTCTGTTTAGAAATTTCAGAAGTTTTCATGAGACATGGGAGTAGAAGTGGTACCAGTAGCAATCTCTTTATCTGGAAACGGTATTTCTGAAATGGAACTATATGTACCCCTCCATTTCAGAAACTGCCAGGGAACCACACGCTTGTCCCCAGCGCTAAAAGTAGCACTCACTGGTAGCGTTCGCATCTCTAATAATCCATTTTACTTCCTGGAATCCTAATAGGCAAAGGATCATTAGCAAAACATAAAGACAACAAAACCGCAGTAAAATGTCTCATCGAAAATAACAACGATTACTACGAGTAACACGTGCAGTTCTGGTCACGTAGACGGATGATAGAAGGCTTGACTGAAGATAGGCATTGATACAGAATGGTTTTAAACCAATGATTTTCTTACGAAGTTGTGTGTAGGACCTTGCATCACCTAGCCATCCCTTAATAATAACAATTTCAGAAAGGAAACAGCGTTTAAGCAAAACAATGGCACGAACTGCAGGTGAGAACACAACACTCACTATCTATCAATGAACACAAGGCACAAAAATCGATAAGTCAGCCAACAAAAGTAAAACAAGTGAAAACTAATGCAGATTAAAAATGAAAACCGAAACCAAACAAAAATTAAGAAAAACTTAAATGCTAACAAAGACATAGTGTGCAAATAAACACTCTCCCTTCCCCTTACAACTATTAAGATAATAACCCACTCAACCAATCAACTAATCATTCATTCAAGCAGATAGCCACATCATAAAAAAGGGACATCCGAATGTACGGGGGGAAAATCCCAGGAACTGGTATTTTAGACAATTATCATCACTAAACGATAGACCCCCGTTTAACAAATATTACACTATCGACACGTATTACTTCATAATGGTTAAAACATTAATTGCAGGATGCATTAATTGCAGGATACATTAATTGCAGGATGCATTAATTGCAGGATACATTAATTGCATTTTTCTCATAACAATACTTCGAATTCGAGATATCTTCACAGCGTGTACTGATATTTATTATTATTATTTTTTAATTTTGCGAGTGGAGTATTGTTATCTTGATGCTTCAACGGAACGCTGTGTGCGCGGATCAAACGAGCAGACGACCTTTCACATCTCCTCTTGGGCTTTGAGGCGAGAAAAGACACAACACCACCGACCCCCTCGTCACGTGATCTTCTTTATCTTCACGCCATATACATGAGCCAACGACATGCGCATGAAAAGACCTTAACACAGCCGACCACTTAAGTTCACACGTAAAACTGTTTTCAGCACACGTTGCGTTAAAGCGCATCCCTGAGATAATGGAGATGTACTACAACGACCCCAACCTCGCTGACGTAAATCTCCCCAACCTTTTGATATCGAGCAAACAATGCTGATGGGAGGGGGAGGGGGGATTTGAAGAGAAAGCGAAGAGGCCATTTATGAACATTTCCCCCGAGCACCGGGTCTTAGCTAAGGTCAAGCCATCTCTGACAATCAATTCTTCTATGGCAGTACATATAATCCTTTCGTGTGGTTGTTTTTTCTCTTCTTCTTAAGAAAAGAATATACGTCACGTCTGGATCTACTACAAAGAAGGTATTTCGGAAAATAAATTCTAAAGCGTCTGTTCGTAATAATAGAACACTTTAGGTCAGATTATGTTCCAACTTAAGTATGACGTAAAAATGCAGTTTTATCATTATTTTCCCTCGAAGAGTACTTTCGCATTCCCGGGAAACGGGCGACCATCGAGAGCCGGGTGTGTGCGATGTATGGACCTCGTATGAGGTATTGTATCAAATTTAATGCACTTTTAAAAAAATAGCATCTTCCTGTGCGAAACCCTAGGATATATACTCTTTTTATGTTCGTCCATTAATCGAGTACTTATTTTTATTCTTTAAAAAAATTGTTTTAGTTTGTCAGTGTGAGTTGCTGTACAGTATGTTATATCTCGCTATTAAACGGCATTTACAAGGCAGATACGCTCACCAGGGTACATTTATGGAATAGGTATAAGAAGAAAGAGGAAAGGCAGATACACTCATTTGGGTAGATGTACCTAACATTTACAACAAAAAAAAAGAGGAACTGCAGATTCATTTGTCAGGGTATATTTTCCCATCATAGAAAAGAGGGTGGACAGGCATGTTCAGCAGGATACCTTAACACAGCATTTTAAACAGAATCGTAAGTAGTTTTACACAACATTTAAAACAGAGTGGTAAGTAGTTTTACACAACATTTAAAACAGAGTGGTAAGTAGTTTTACACAACATTTAAAACAGAGTGGTAAGTAGTTTTACACAACATTTAAAACAGAGTGGTAAGTAGTTTTCACAACATTTAAAACAGAGTGGTAAGTACTTTTACACAACATTTAAAATAGAGTCGTAAGCAGTTTTACACAACATTTAAAACAGAGTCGTAAGTAGTTTTACACAACATTTAAAACAGAGTGATAAGTAGTTTTACACAACATTTAAAACAGAGTCGTAAGTAGTTTTACACAACATTTAAATTAGAGACGGTAGGTACATTTACACAACACTTACAAGAGGTAAGGCAGTTTCACACTTGATGTGCTTGCAATCTATTGACAAACTCTAGCAAGATTTTCTGTTTTGCATAAGCAATTGCTCAAAGCATGTAGACGTATTTTAGAACCAGGCCGCGAACATTACGCAAACTAGCGACGTCAATGGTGGGCACGCAAGCTAATGTTATTGGTGGGCACAAGGCAAGAACATGTTGTTAGTGATCACAAGGCAAGAACATGTTGTTAGTGGTCACAAGGCAAAAACATGTTGTTAGTGGGCACAAGGCAAGAACATGTTGTTAGTGGTCACAAGGCAAGAACAGGTTGTTAGTGGGCACAAGGCAAGAACAGGTTGCTAGTGGGCAAGGTCACGTCACTAGCGGGCACAACAGCAAGATCAATTGTTAGTGGGCACAAGGCAAGGTTATATCGTAGGTGGGCACATTGCATGGTTATATCTTTAGTGGGAACAAGGCACGGTCAGTAGTTAGTGGGCACAATGCAAGGTCAATAGTTAGTAGGCACTTCTCAAGGTCAATCATTACTGGACACAGTGCAAGGTCAATTGTTAGTTGGCACAGTGGAGGGTCAATCATTACTGAGAACAGTGCAAGGTCAATCGTTACTTGGCACAGTGCAAGGTCAATTGTTAGTGGGCACAATGCAAGATCAATCGTTAGTGGGCACAACGCAAGGTCACTTTGTTATTGGGCACTATGCAAGATCACGCCATTAGTGAGCACAACGCGAGGTCACTTCATTAGTGGGCACCATGCAATGTCAATCGTTAGTGGGCACAATGCAAGGTCATGTCATTAGTGGGCACAACGCAAGGTCTCGTTGTTAGTGGGCACAACGCAAGGTCAATCGTTAGTAGGCACTACACTAGCTAGTGTCGTAAACGAAGAGCCTACTAAAACTCGTATAAAAAAAACATTACTAAGGAAAGAAATATTGGCTTTGAACGTCCTTCCTCCTAAGCCCGAGAGTTACCCCCCTCCCCATTATACCAGACGGATTCGCTTGCTTTCTTAGCAACATACTAAAGTTATAGTACCCGAGTTACGGGCTTCGAAACGTTCTCTTAAATCTGCCATGCAAGGGAGCCATTGTTGTATTCCTTTATGCAGAAATGAAAGGGATTAAGCTTTCCATCAGAACTTAGCTGTAAATTAAAATAAAAATTGTCCGAATTGCTGCCGTGATAAAAACAATTACATGGAGGGAAGATCGATGTCACCGTGTTGTGTTCATTAGAACGTGCGCCCCTATGATTGTGTAAGTCTGTGCGTGCAATATTCCACTGCTACTACTACTACTCTACTATTACTACCACTGCTAATACTACTACCACTGCTACTACTGCTATTACTAACGCTGCTATTGCTACTATTACCTCTACTAATTCTACTACTACCACTGCTACTACTACCTCTGGTACTACTGCTACTACTTCTATTAACTTATCAGAGACAAAAACACAATGAAATCGCAAGCCCGACTCCCTCGACCTCCCCCCCCAATAAATAAAACAAATTAAAACCCCAAGAAAACAGCAATCAAATAAACAAAAATAAAACGAGAGAAAACATAACAAAAACATAAACAAACAACCACAACCCCCTCCTCCCAACAACCAAAAGTGATAGTGTGTGAAAGTGAAATTTTCTCTGTGTGTGTATATATATACATCTGCATGTGATCTCAGTTACATCACTTCCGGACACAACCCGTAACATAACTATCGGTTTTAATATTTAAATATTACTTAGTAATGTATTTGACGTCGCCAGTAAATATGATGTCTCTTTAAGTTTTACGTCTGGGTTTTGTTCTATCCATGTACCTCATTTTTGTGTGTGACTTTATACACTCACACACAAATAAAAACTCATGCACGCATATCAACATATGCATGAGCACACAAAGCCAGCATGCCAAACAATCAACACACACACACACACACACACACACACGCACACACGCACACACGCACACACGCACACGCGCACACACGCACACACACACACACACACACACACACACGCACACACGCACACACACACACACACACACACACACACAGTTTATGTACATCAATCAAAATATTTTCACTTGGTGTCTCTTCACAGAACTATGCATGCGACTAGCTCGTTCACTGTTCTTTCTCTAGATACCCGCGGCATTCGCTCTCTGTCTGTGAACAGGCATTCTGAAGTTCACGCAGCCTGTCAACTTACGATCACTGTCGGAGCATATCCAGCGATTTCAGTCGTTAACTTCATCCGCAGGCGATCAGTTAGCTCTACAAGGGAAATAATAATAATAATAATAATAATAATAATAATAATAATGATTTACTTCGTAAATTTTGTGCATGTCCGGGTAGTTCTACATAAATACCCGCTGTACACAAAGCACCAAAAAGACACACGCAACCCCTGTCGAGTAATGTCCCTTTTTTTTTTTTTGATTTGTCTGTAATTATCGCCCCTTGTGCATTTGCGTTTGCGAGTCGTTGGTCATAAACGACAAGAAAGGAGGAAAGAAAGAATAAAAAGGAAATGAAAAATGATACACAGTTGTCAGAATGTGATTTGGTGAAACAAATACTCGTGTGACCTCTTGGAAATAAAAATGTAAGGAATGTTCTGCACAATATCGTAAAGGGAGGTAATTAAATGTCAGACGGAAAATCGAAACAACTCTTCAGCTTAGTTTCTTGTTTTCACGACAGTTGTATCAGTACATGTCTGTTGCGTCTGTCGTGTCTTGGTTTGACGGCATTTCCAGTCTACAGTCAGAGTTGGGTAATTTGAGATTAAAAGGACTCTATGTTGCCAGCGTGAAAGCCGAGCAGACGTGTGAGTGACTTTAAATAGGAGTTATGAAATTCCAGAGATTACTCGACTCATTCATCTGCACCCTATTCTTACCCACGCAGTCACACCCACCCTACACACTAACCTTCCTTGTCGCGCCTGAAGACGATACTTAATTTTATATCGATGCTTAGATCTTTCTGTCACTTGTGTCTTGAGTCTTGTGGCATTTAGCGCCCGTGAACACCAGTCTCCCTTCCGCATGATTTCGTTTCTTCTGGAAGGTATTTACAAAAATGAAATACCCCCCCCCCCCCAAACAATTGAATCAAAACTCCACAACCCCAAATTAAAAAAAAATATGAAAAAGATAAACAAACCAACAAAAGCAAGTGAACAATGGACAACAACAAAAAAAAAAAATCGACAAAAACAGACAGAAGTAAAGAAGCTGAAAGAAAACAAACATTGAAACAAACTATCAAATGAATACATAACAAAACATAAACAATTAAAATAACAAAAGTGTGAAAGATAGAACTGCAAATCACATAAAAAATGATTTTATAAGTTTTTCTATTAATTAAATATGTTATCAAAATTCGTTTAAGACATTTGTCTCTGACCCGTTCTTTGGTGACATAACAGTGCGAAAAAACCTCTTTCGGCTTCAGTTGTTGGACAAATGTTTTGGACAGTCCTGCCTGGCCATGTTTACACAGCCATACAACTACTCTACCTACTGTGGTGTTCAGAAGTGAATTGCATAGGCACTTAAGACATGCATGAGTAATTACGTCTTGTCTATAAACATCTTGCATTGTTTACTCTCAGAAGCTTTTTAGTAATAACAGAGTGCATACCATTTTTGGTTCTGTGTTGATCAAACCTTGAGGCAAGAAAGTTGAAGTTGCTGTCTAGTGGAACACGTGATTTTGCAAGTGCGAACGTGTCCCTGACTTGGAACCGAACACAATTGGAATATGACCACAGCCGTTTGCTTGTGCCAGTCACTCACAAACTGGCTTTGTTCCTCCCAGAACAATAAAAATAGCCACACACTCACATTTATGCCAGGACCAACTACAACTCATTACTTCGTCTTGTGACACAGCCCCACCCCCCTTTATTTTTCTGAAGGCATTTGTGGCGGTCAGCAACGCAAAGTCAGGTACATATGTGTGGAGCAGACGAGTTGAGTTTTTGTAATTAGAAAATTAAATAGTTGATATGTTTTTATACTCATGAATATCGTTAAATGTATTTGTTGGCACTTAGAAATTCCTAGTTGAATTTTTCATACTCTGAAAAATTATTTAATTGTACCTTCTTGCTAAGAATTTCTTAATTGCATTTTCACATTTAGAAGATTCTTAATTGATTAATGATTATTAAAAATCATGATTTGTATTTTCTATGTAGTTCCCTGTGTCTGTGTGTGTGTGTGTGTGTGTGTGTGTGTGTGTGTGTGTGTGAGAGAGAGAGAGAGAGAGAGAGAGAGAGAGGTGGGTGGGTGGGAAGTCTGATTAATTACCCCTGTGGAGTTGTTTACACCCATGCCCAATTCTTTTGCCACTATTTCAAAGCCTTTGCTTCTTCACTTCTTCGGCCTATGACTGCCCGAATCTGCCTGATAAATCTTCATTTTTTCTGTCCTCCTGGTCTGCATTACTGCTACGACTGTCACACTCATGTCAAGATTCCCACAGGTCGATAAACTATCATCGTCTTCTGGAAAAACAAACAAACTGCACTTTCCTCATGTTGCAAGTACATACTGTGTCCGTTGATATGCCGGGAAGGGGGGAGGTCAAGGATCATCCAAGCAGCTCATGCAAGGGGAGAAAACTAGGTCATTGTCACGTCATTGCACCAGGTGACAGAATTCCAATTTATATCCATCTCAATTTGTCTCTGTGATTGAAATTCTAATTTTTCTACCCATTATACAAATCTGTATCTGTGCAATATTAGTATGTTTGTGGATACCAGACTAAATTGTAACTTCTGAATGTTAACGACTGTCAGTAGTTAGAAGATCAATGAAATGCATTATCTCTGATGAACAATTGAACTTGTGATAATTTTTAAAGACAAATGAACTGTAAATATTTTTGAAGGCAGAAGGAATGAATTGTCCTCATGATATTGCTATGAAAACACATAATTGCTATGAAAATACTCTTGTTTCATAATAAGGAATTTTATTACTGATCTGCATAACGTCTTTATTTTGTTATTGATATACTTAACAAATTTTGTTGATTGAATGTCCTATGTTGTTTACTTAAATATTGCCTTTGTGACTACTTCGTAGCTTCGATTGTCTGTTTGACTATTGCATGTCATTGTCAAAATATTTACGTCACATGTCAATCTTTATTGTTTATTTTTCTCGTTAAATAATTTTTGTAATGTTGTTTACACTCCCGCTTCTATTAATAAGAGGAAGTATGGTATGCGTGCTTAGTGAGTGGTGGTGGTGGTGGGACTTTTGTTTATCTGAAAGTCAGACAATTAGCATATCTTTGGGGGGTGGTGTGTAGGTCAGAATCATGTAGCCAGTAGTATAGCAAACAGGCGCTCTAGGTGGTATATGGATTTTGAAGCGGTGATGATCAGTCGTCAAAATGTGGATATACAAGATCATTAGACACACATTTACTACTATTAGAACATCTGCAATATCATTTGACACACATTGACTACTGTTAGAACATCTTCAATATCATTCTACACACATTCACTACTATTAGAACATTTATGATACCATTAGACATATGTTCTTTAACATCTACAATATTATTAGTCACACACATTTACCAATATTAAAAGTACGCAATATATTTGGACATACATTCACTACTATTAGAACGTCTATAATATCATTAGACACATTTTCACTACTGTTAGAACATCTGGAAAACCATTAGACACACTTTAACTACTGTTAGAACATTTATAATACCATTAGACATATGTTCTTTAACATCTACAATATCATTAGACACACCAACACTATCATTTCTCACATATACACTCTCGTTAGACATACCTACACTCTCAATAGACACACCTGCATTACAATTAGACTGCACCTAGCTTTCATTAGACTACATTAGACTACACTTTCTCTCATTAGTCATATCTTCACTATCATGTGTTACTCTTCACTATTATTAGATACACCAAAATTATCAGTAGACATTCCTACACTATCATTTGACGCAGCTACATTATTATTAGACACACCTACACTATCATTAGATATACCTGTATTACTAGTAGACTCACCTTCGTTATAATTAGATACACCTATACTATTATTAAGCGTGCCTACATTTTCATTAGACACACCAAAACTTTCCATCTATAGACGGACCTACATTACCACTAGGCGCACCTACATTATTATTAGACACACCTACACTCTCATTAGATAAACCTATATTATTCTCATACACATTTCATTATAATTAAATACACCTACATTATCATTAGATAAACCTATATTATTCTACACCTACATTATTATTAGATACACCTACACTCCTTAATTACACAACATTAGAACAGCATGTTATTCTAAATTAAGAAAAAGACCAGAAAACTGGTCTGAAAGAAGAGAAATCTTCACTTGCTATAAGAATTGCTCTCTATTCTTAGAAAACCTGTCCTTTGCAATTATGTGCATTGTTCGAATGACTGTGTTGATATCATGAATTAAAATTATTTACAATTTCATGGTATTCTAATAGTCTTGGTACCTATCATATTCTAGAACACTAACACCCGTAATATCTAGTGTTATTGATAATCTGCTGTTACATTTCTAATATCAATCACACAATTGCTCATTTCCTATTAAGGGAGCATGTTTTACGGACTACACTTTCATATTTTGCCTTTAGGTAAGGTAAAAAAGAGAACAACCAGTATAAACATATTTTTTAAAAACCTTTGCTGCTTTGTTGAATAAATGTAAATTGTCCTCGAGTGCTGACATCTTAACACACCTCACTTTGTTGTTTTCATCGCCACATTCTTTACGTTGCAAACCTCGCGGATGATGTCTTTGCAATTTTCTGTTTCATTTCAGCATTTCTTTTCTTTTTACAACCGTATTTCGCAAAACACCGTGATTTTCAAGTTTCCCCTACCCAGTTCCTGACATTTGGTTGATTCTCTCCCCTTTCTCGACTCCTGGAAGACTTATTGAAATTACCATGATTCTACACATTGAAGAAAATCTGTTTCTGCTTTCCTCAACCACAGAAGTTTGATTTGTGAGGTTGGCAAGGTCTTTATTTAATAGTCGGAAGATTAAATTTTAATATTGGTACCGACATTCGATTAGACGCAAACACTGTAGACGATCAAATTTGTAATCTTTAAAACATAAAACAAAACTGCAAACTATTAAATAATACTTTGTGACACTCTGAAGCTGTTAAATCTCGACAGTCGCTGATAAAAATTGCGTTTCATGTTTGAATATGTCCCGACAATCTCGCGATAAGGTTCAGCAGCGCGTATAGCATGTATTGCAAAGGCGCCGGTTTTACAGCAGTGGTTGACTACTCTCTCTTTGAAAACATAACCTCCTGTCTGCTTTTATTCTTTAGCAGTAGAGATCGTAAATAATACGGTTTTTACTGCAATCATTTTATCATTCTAAGTCATGGAATGGGTTATTCAACGCCCCACGAGAGACAACTGAGAAGTAACACTAATGGATTTTAGCAGTTCAATGACTGTAATTATCCGTTTTGGACAAAATGTTACCATTGATAACGACTGTGTTGAAACTGACAAAAGCCGGAAAAAAAATACCCCCCCCCCTTCTCTTTCTCTATTAAAACCGACCAACTAACAACTATTAAAACCAGAAACAAGTCAAACTCTGTAAAAGGTGTTGTATTGTAAAATCGATAGTTTCAACGATAGTTGCTATCATCAAACATCAAGAGTCCGATGAATTGCTGTGATAAAACGATTGAAAACACTGGACGAGGGCCAAGAATATTGTTGCTATTTTATGTGCGCAGTTGCTGTTTACGAGCAAGTCTGAAATTCGTTAGTAAGGATTGGAGCGGGTGGGCGAATAAAAGTTTCAACATTACTTCATAAACTACTGGCCTCTACACATTGCAAACACGCATCAAAGATGCATTTTCGAGCGTTCAGAATGACTGGGATGACAACGTTCAGAATGACTGGAAGGACAGCGTTTCAGTACGACTCGTCATTAAATTCCAAGTGGATTTAACAATTACTGCAATAGTATTATTTACTACACTTGTTTGTTTGTTTGTTTGATTGTTTTTCTGGGTGGTGGTGGTTCCTTATAGTAGGTGAAATCAGATGATGTGACCATTTCTGTTTTCATTGTACAGAGAGCTGGTAAGGAATAAGTAAATCTGCACCTGTCTGATAAGAGTATATGTACCTGTATGTTCTTTCTCATGTTTAAAGAGAAGATGTTTTATACGGTTTTGCAATGCATTTACTGAATGTGCATTTTCACTTATCATATCAAGTTTATTTTATTTTTATTTTCTCTGAAAAGCTGAACGAATTAAAAACAAGACTTGAACAGGAACATTTCACGAACAAGATGAAAAAAAAAGATCTGTGAACTGCGTACAACCCATGATTTTTGCCAAACCCTTCGGCAGTAGAAAGGACAAGAGCCCACAATGCTTGGTCTCGTAACGCTAGATAACATGCGTCAACCGGACCTAGTCTGAGACTGCATCCTGTTTTTCTGATGACATCTAACAGAATGTTCAAATAATTTCTAGTTAGTATTGTTTATTATGCGTTGCACACTTTACAATGTAAGTAACATAAATAATGGCAATATAATTATTTTAAAAATTGTTTATAAAGGTAAGTAACATAAATAATGGCAATATAATTATTTTAAAAATTGTTTGTAAAGGTAAGTAACATAAATAATGGCAATATAATTATTTTAAAAATTGTTTGTAAAGGTAAGTAACATAAATAATGGCAATATAATTATTTTAAAAATTGTTTGTAAAGGTAACTAAAATGATAACATGATTGCGTACTTTTGTTCTATCAGTAATGTTCCTCTTAGAGTCTTATGTTAACATTTCACTTTTTATGTTATTCCTTTCTTCAACCTTTCTCTCTCTCTCTATCTCTCCCTACGTCCCCCCCCTACCTCCCTCCCTATCTATCTATTTATCTATCTATCTATCTATCTATCTATCTATCTATCTATCTATCTATCTATCTATCTATCTATCTATCTATCTATCTATCTATCTATCTATCTATCTATCTATCTATCTGTCTGTCTGTCTCTCCGTCCGTCCGTCCATCTATCTATCTCTCCGTCCGTCCGTCCGTCTGTCTGTCTGTCTATCTATCTATCTATCTATCTATCTATCTATCTATCTATCTATCTATCTATCTATCTATCTATCTATCTGTCTATCTGTCTGTCTCTCCGTCCGCCCGTCCGTCTATCTATCTATCTATCTATCTATCTATCTATCTATCTATCTATCTATCTATCTATCTATCTATCTATCTATCTATCTATCTATCTATCTATCTGTAGTAGAGTAAATTTGCCTATCCCTATTTCAATACTTAATAATTATATCTTTGTTGCCAATGTTAATGTGACCCGAACTTTTTTTGGAGTAAACAACTCAGGTAAAGAATATGCTAGAGTTGCTGATGTAATCTAAACCGGTTTTAGGTGAATAGAGTAGTTTTTATTATCCATTTGTTAAGATTTACAAAAACGAAACCAGCCAATGGGCTGAAATCAAAAGTTTACTTTTTGAAAAGGATTGTATTTTCTAATCACGGACATGAAAGGCTTCTGTTTGCTTAATGGTGAGTTAATTGACTGATTGATAGAGGATGGACTTAGAAATATATCATGCATTTTGCTATTGATATATTATACTTGCATTCATGTAGAGATGTATTATCTGAGTAGACAATTATTTCTACAAATTGTGAACTATGGTGCATATATGTAGCATGCTACACACTTGACATTGTTTATAGTGAACACGTTCATAAAATTGTTATATAGTATTTATTATGCTGTATGCGTGTATTGGGCAAATAAATACTGTTGCAGGAAACTGTAAGATGAGACTTGAATGTAAGAAGAATGGAGTTAGAGATGAATAAAGTGGACACTTAACATTTGTTTACTGATTGTGAAAAGGGGACAGATGTTTCTACTGCAATCGAAGGTATTAATATAACAAACTGAAGTATTTCTATCTTTCTCTTTTGTTGCCTCAGACATGTTGCCACAAATCTATTGTAAGAAGGTTTTATTGCCAATAAGGTTTTGCCTCGATATGTTGTCTTCTGATTGTTGCCATACACGCATGTTGCAATAAATGTGTTGTCAAAGTTTGTTGCTTTTAAGCTGTTATCAAGGAGTTGTTGTCATGAAGTTGTTGCGATAGTAATTTTACTATGAGGTTGCTATAAAAAATCCTGTTGTAAAACGATTCCGCACAAGATTGTTGTTACATGACTGTTTCTATAAGACCGTTGCATGAAGATTGTTGTTACAAGGCCGTTTCTATAAGACTGTTATGAAGGATATTGTTATATGGCTGTATAAGACTATTGCATGAAGAGTGTTACACGGCCCTTTTCTATAAGACTGTTATGAAGAAAATTGTTATATGGCTGTATAAGACTGTTGCACGAAGAGGGTTGTTACATGACCGTTTGTATAAGACTGTTGCATGAAGAGTGTTACATGGCCCTTTTCTATAAGACTGCTGCATGAAGATTGCTGTTGCATGGCTGTTTCTTGAAGACTGTTGCCCGAAGGTTGTTGTTGCATGACTGTCTCAATAAAATTATTGCCCGAAGGTTGTTGTTGTAACATTGTTATTGCAAGGTTGTGTCATGAAGATGAGGTCGTAAAACCTTTGTCTTCATTAGGATTAGTACTTTTTGTTCAAAACGCGAATTTTGTACTCTAGGACAAAGAGCTGTTTTCTAAGACTTGACAAAGTGTAATAGAGAATAAAGTTCGTGAAAAAAACTGTGTGCATGTATATGTCTCTCTGTGTGTATGCTGATGTTTTGTGTAAAAAGATATGTGCTTTGCAGCCACGGCTGACGTCTCGCCAAACTCAAAAGAGGTGTGTCAAGTCAACAGGTGATATCCAAGGAGTTGGACGTAGCTTTACTTCTTATAGTAGCGATCATACCAAGAAACATTTGCTTGGTTATATCTTTTCTTCTCCTTCTACATACCTCCTGCCCCCTCCACCCCCATCCGCTCCAAACTAGCGTGCCATTTCCACCAGATTGGGTTAATTGGAGAAACCTAGATGAAAGACAACACTTTTTTGAAAAGATGTAAAAATGCATCTTTAGTCTTTCGCCATACACATTTCCCCCCCTTTCAGCTATCCAACCAAATGACAGATCTGTAACCCATTCAAAAACACTTGGAATTATCTAAGTGCACTTCCCCCTTCTCGAAAGATTGCCTCCCTTGTCAACATGAAATGTTTGTGCATTTTCTCTCTTCTAAAGATTGTTTCCCTTGTAAATTTGAAATGTTTATTGATTTCTATGCACTACCCGTCTTCAAAAGATTGCCTCCTTTGTCAACATGCGATGTTTATGCACTTCCCCTCTCTCTTCAAAAGATTGCCCCCCCCCCTTTTGTCAACATGCAATGTTTATGCACTTCCAGTCTTCAAAATATTGTCTCCCTTGTCAACATACAATGTTTATGCACTTCCCCTTTACAAAAGATTGCCTCCCTTGACAAACATGCGATGTTTATGCACTTCCCCTCTTCAAAAGATTGCCTCCCTTGTCAACATGCGATGTTTATGCACTTCCCTTCTTCAAAAGATTGCTTTTCTTGTAAACATGAATTATATTATTTATGCATTTTTCTCTCTTCGAAAGATTGCTTCCCTTGTAAATATGAAGTGTTTATTCATTTTCCCTCTTCGAGAAATTGCTTCCCTAGTGAGCATAAAATATTTATATTAATAATTATAGCTCCTCGATACACTCTTTGCTAAGAAACACTAAGGGGCCATTGCTTTCCTTCTTAAATTCGCCATAAAAGCAGTAGAGAACGCCTACTGCCGAATAAAATTCATTTATTGTATTTATCCGTTCAAGGGGAAATAAGTCGGTATCGGATTTCTTTTCGTTACAGTATAGGAAACTAAAGAGGGCGCTTGTGAATGTTTACTTATTCGAGAACTGAAAATATAATTGGACTTCCATTGCCTGCGTTCATTCACATGAGGTAGGTCTTTTTACATAAAAAGAACGTACTGGGGCGTTTATTGCCTGTATTGTTTTGTAAAGTGACGTCACAGTAAGTGATGATGTTATCTGCTGACTTTCACTCATTAACACGTTTAAGTAAAATAATGTTTATGAGACCAATTATTGAAATTGTAACTGATACAATATAATATTTTTTCTGTGTGTGATTTTTTTTTTGTTTGCTAAGATTTAAGTTCAATAGTCTGTAGAAAAAATGTTAACTGATGTCGATTAGTGACTAATGATTAACTGATTTAAAATTTATCCGAAAAATGCTTAGTCATTGTTTGCAGCACTGGCTGTTCATGATGCTGAAGAATTCAAGAGAAGGTAGAAATACTTTTATAATAATACTTTTATAATAAAACATTTCATTACTGTCACTCGTCATTACCCTCTGATGTTGAACACACTTCAGCTTTTGATGTCCAAAACACTCTAGTCTTTAATGTCGAACGCACTTTCCCCATTAATGTCCAGACACATTTCTTTCTTTGATTTCCAACACGCTTCAGTCTGCGATGTCCAAAATACTTCATCTTTATAATAACTCCAACAGTCAAGCAAGATGATTGAGAAAGCGAATCAGCAGGAGAAGAGAGAATTCAGGTAAATGCATGTTGAAAAGAAGACAAGTTATAGAAGTAGGGGAAAAAGAGTTATCAATCCATAGGTAAACAGAGAAATTACAAGAAAAGTGGAAGATAAGTGACAAAATAGCAGAATAACAGAACAGTAGAAGAAGAGAGGAGAAACAACAACAACAACAAAAGCAATAGCATATGACAAGAGAAGTAAAGAAAAACCAGTGTTCAGTTTAATAAATCAATGTCTCTTTCCTATGTAATGGAGTGATACAGTTCTTATGAATGGATCATATCTGTGTGGACTGAGTGCAGTTTTACGTCATTTCCGGATGATTGCCTACGTTGAATCGAGTATAGACGATTTAGACAATAATTAGTGAACCTATCCGAGTTGATGAGTCCTGCATCCATTGTTAACTGTGACTTAATTTCCAATCTGGCACAAAAGTTGAGTACTTACCCACTTCTAAATTCCAGCTTGACCATTTTCTTAAGAAAAATACTTTCTAACATTTCATTATTCAATAATAGAACATGTTTTTTTCCTAAAAAAATAAAAATAAAATGAAACGCACATACCTTAATAAACTAGCTGTCAATCCTACCTCCAATAATTAATTCAATAGGTTTATTTTAAGATTTGCATGTCAGCGCGCGCCTATTTCGTTAAGCAGTACTGAAACATCAATGTTACTAGTTAAGGCAGCAGTGTTTAGTCAATAGTAGTAAACACATCAATGTTACTAGTTTATGCAGCAGTGTTTAGTCAATAGTAGTAAATACATCAATCTTACTAGTTAAGGCAGCAGTGTTTAGTCAACAGTAGTAAACACATCAATGTTACTAGTTTAGGAAGCAGTTTTTAGTCAATAGTAGTATTATCTCTTTCGTAGCCTAAAATTATTTGTCATACCGTCGTGTTATCCAAACTTCCCACTGCTGAACAGTGGCACTCAAATGGGGCAATGCAATTTTACGTTTAATGACACTACTGAACTGCAGTTACACTCAAATGGGGCAATGCACTTTTACTTTTAATCCACTGCTGAACTGTGGCACTCAAATGGGGCAATGCACTTTTAATTTTAATGACACATACTGAAAAATCCGTATCGGATATGAATGCAGTTAACCCTTTTAAAATGTAAGCTCCATCTTATATGAAAGTTAAGAAAATTTGGTGACATTCAGCTTGAAAGAAGTAGTTTCATTTTAATTATGTAATTTTTTTTTGTTAAATGAAACCATAGTTTTATGTGCGTGCGTGCGTGCGCGTGTGTGTGTGTGTGTGTTGCTTACACACGTATACATAAGACACGAACATATACTGCTCGATGTGCACTCACCTATGTAGACTACAATTATATTCATTCTTTCACTTATTCTTGCGCACACAAAGAAAAGACTGCTTTAATTTCTGGAAACCAAGAAAGTTTGTTTCTTTACATCATCTCTACCTGAGTTATCACCCTCCACCAACCCTAACCCACCCCTGCCATCCCTCGACCTTCCCACGTAAGCTAAATGGGACTACCTGCTAGCATTGCCGAAATTCGTTAAGCGCGTGGCAAGCACTCCATGCAACAAAGACATTCAGCACAATTCTGGTATCTGGAATCCCTCTCCACCTGGCGCTTACCCCCGCAACCCCCCTAACCCGGGTATATTTCACTTACCTTACTCTATGTAGCAAAGACATTCAGCGCAATTCTGGTATCTTGAATCCCTCCCCACCTGGCACTCAGAAATACCCCAACCCGTATATATTTCCCTTACTTTACTATTGCCAAAGCTTGATTTGTTATGCGTCTCCACTCACCCTCTCTACCACATTCCCTCCACCCCTCCCGGCCACTTCCTCTGTGTGTGTGTGTGTGTGTGTGAGTGAGTGTGGGCACGCGCGTGTGTAAGCAAATATTTTTTTTTTAAAATTAGATAGTATGGTGTAGCCTTGTACAACTTCGATGATAATCGGGCCCCGAGTCTTCGCGGAAACATCTTTGTTGAACTAGTCGAGATATCACTGTCAAGTAGTGGGTACGTAATTGTTTCTTTAGTGACTACGTGCCGATCCTCACGTCGTCCAGACAAATTTACAAGACATTCAAGAGTTGGGCTACCTGACGCAACTTTGGGGAAACGAGATCTTTTAGTTGAAGTGATTTGTTCGTTATCTGATCAGAAAGAAATGTATAGAGTTGTCTTCTCGGACAACTGGTACATGTATGTATCATTCGTTCCTCCCTCCCTCTCTCTCACTCTTGAAGGATACGGTTAATCTTTGCATAACAATTTTGGGTAGCCGAGACTTGAAGTTGGTGACATTTTCTGCTTGTGCGTGTCCTTGAAACTTTAAATCTGTTTGGGTGGATGGGTGTTCATGGTGTATTTTGTTTGGATTATTTTCTTCACGGGGAATGGTCCACATACAATCTAACACCTGTAGAATTCCGATATATTAAAGTCACGAGAGTGTTCGCATGTGAATTAGTGTAGGCAGCAGCTATTACTAAGTTGATCCACTATCGCTACCTCACACAAAAAATGAATATTTATTTTCGTAGTTATTTGATTAAGGGAGTTGTAACACACAGACTAGGTTAACACGAGACATATAGTAGGTAAACACGAGACGTTCTTAGAGACGTATAGTAGGTAAACATATAACGTTTTAGAGACATATAGTAGGTTAACACGAGACGTATTTAGAGACGTATAGTAGGTAAACATATAACATTTTAGAGACGTATAGTAGGTAAACATATAACATTTTAGAGACGTATAGTAGGTAAACATATAACATTTTAGAGACGTATAGTAGGTAAACATATAACATTTTAGAGACGTATAGTAGGTAAACATATAACATTTTAGAGACATATAGTAGGTAAACATATAACATTTTAGAGACATATAGTAGGTAAACATATAACGTTTTAGAGACATATAGTAGGTTAACACGAGACGTTTTTAGAGACGTATAGTAGGTAAACATATAACATTTTAGAGACATATAGTAGGTTAACACGAGACGTTTTTAGAGACGTATAGTAGGTAAACATGAGACGTTCTTAGAGTCGTATAGTAGGTAAACATGAGACGTTCTTAGAGACGCATAGTAGGTAAACATGAGACGTTCTTAGAGACGTATAGTAGGTTAACACGAGACGGTCTTAGAGACGTATAGTAGGTTAACAAGAGACGTTCTTAGAGACGTATAGTAGGTTAACACGAGACGTTCTTAGAGACGTATAGTAGGTTAACACGAGACGTTCTAAGAGACGTATATAGGTAAACACGAGACGTTCTTAGAGACGTATAGTAGGTTAACACGAGACGTTCTTAGAGACGTATAGTAGGTTAACACGAGACGTTCTTAGAGAGACATATGTGTTAAAGGAACGTGCTTCGCTTCTTTTGGAGAGAATTTGTAAATAGTCATTCACTGTCGCCACGAAGCCCAAATGATTTTTCACGCTAATAGGTTGCTATAGAAGGATGTTGTTCATTAGAGCCAGTTCCGGGCCTGAAACTTTGCCAGTCTCGAGATCCTCTGACGACAACGTCTAGCACACCTATTTAATGTAGAGTTGATCATACATCGCAGTTGTCTTTCAGGTGACGTCACTTCTGTCAAGGATGCTGTGAGCTGTTGCAAGTCTTCATGAGACTCTAGTTAAGTGTGCTCTCTCCAAATGAACTGATCAGTCAAATACAAACTTTATACGAATAATTATAATCGGGCAGGGCGAGATAGACGAACTCTCCAATTTTCTGTGATGGAAATTGATGTCTTTTTACTGTTATTATTCTTATTAAATTTTTACTTTGTTATCTTCACCCATGTTACATAATTTGTTGTAATCATTGACTATAAAGCAGGTATGGGGGCTGAGCCGGAGAAATAATATAATCATAACTAATAATAAAGGGGGAGATAATGTTACCAGCATGGGCACATCAGCTGATTTATCTGTTGATATGTCACTTGAGTAATAGCCCAAATCTTTGGCATATTCGTGGAAGATAGGTCAGGCTGTCCGGCTGTCGCTAGTATTAGAAGAGAATCAATAACCCAATATTGATATTTGGGAGTCTGATAAAGTGACAGGGTCGTTAAACATAACCGGACACGTGACAAGCCCTATTCACCACACATCACATCTAGTAGCCTTACATCAGCCGCATTATCCACACATCAGACCTATTAGCCATCATCAACCCTATTAGACCTATATCAGCCCTATTAGCCACACATCAGGCACATTAGGAATACATCAGCCCTATTAGCCACACATCAGCCCTATTAGCCATCATCAACCCTATTAGACCTATATCAGCCCTATTAGACCTATATCAGCCCTATTAGCCACACATCAGGCACATTAACAATACATCAGCCCTGTTAGCCATATATCAGCCCTATTAGCCATACATCAGCCCTATTAACCTTATTTCAGTTCATAACATTTTCACTGTAGCATGAGGGATTAGATGATGTGTTCAGTTTTAAAAAGTGCTACTTAAGGCCCTAATTTGGCAGTCTACAAGTCTTACTACGTCACATTCAGTGTGTATAATCATGCACTGCGCAGTGTATAATAATTAACTGCTTACTACCAATGTGGCTACCCAACCCAACCGATCCCAAACGTGCCAACAGATGATGATTAATGAAATCAATAATAAATATTACAAAACCGGGAGATTTCAGGTAAAGCAAGAAAAGGCTTTTCCCCCAGTTTTATATAATTAGGGAACAAACGTTAAGTTTCTAGTTGATTCCTCGTTAACTCCATTCTCTTTTATATTCAAGTCTCAACTTACACTTTTATGCAACAGTATTTATTAGTCCAATATAGGAACACAGCATAATAAATACAACAAAATAGTTTATGAACAGGTTCACTAGAAACAATGTCAAGTGTTTAGCATACTATGTATATGCATCATAGTTCACAATTTGTAGAAATAATAGTCTACTCACATAATACATCTCTACATAAAACATAAATATAACATATCAATAGCCAAAATGCATGAAATATTTATAAGTCCATTCTCTCAATCAATCAAACTCACCATTAAGCTAACGGCCACCTTTCACGACCGGAACTCTTGCCACTCCAAATTCAAAGTGATTAGACCTCAGATTTCTTAACAGTATGTAAACTTTTGATCTCAGCTCATTGGCTATCATGTTCTTGTAAATCTTAACATTAGATAATAAAAACTACTCATTCACCTAAAATCGGTTAGATGACGTCAGCAACTCTAGCACAATCTTTACCTGGGTTGTTTATTTCCAACTTTGACACTTAAAAATATCAGCACAAGTAGTGCCCAAGGTCGGGTCACTTTGACATTTAAGTTCTTATATAACAATTAAGCTTAGAAATAAGAATACGCTAATTTACTCCGCCACATATAGCATTCAACATTTTGCTACCAGATAAAAAAATATTAACGTTACATTACATTAGAAACTTAAGAATATGCAAACTGTAAACAATCTGCAGCCAGTTAAGATATTTCAAACATGTAGACCATAAAGACTGCTAAGGGACATCAATCTGCAGCCAGTTAAGATAGTTCAAACATCTAGGGCTTCTAGGCCATAAAGACTACTAAGGGACATCAAGCGATTAACAAATGAAACTTAGAAAATGCCAGATTGGGAGAGTTAGCTGATGTAACAAAGTATCCAATTATATAAACGACACCACATAAATTAATAATATTATTTGTTCATATTTGAAACGACGATAAGAATCGTAAGATAAAGGTGACTTTAATTAGTTCTCCATAAAGTTAAAGCAGCATGCACCGTGTCTGATCCTTAACGTGTTTGAATTTATCAACAACATTGTCGAGTCTTTCAATCCCTATCAAATCTCGCTTGAAGGAAATGAAAGCGCGAGACGTGAGACTATCAATCCCTATCAAATCTCGCTTGAAGGAAATTAAAGCGCGAGATGTGAGACGTTCGTGTCCCGTGGTCTGAGCAAATAAGTTTTCAAGCGCTTGAAGCACGAAAATGATCGCTCACAAGACGCTGTTGAAACAGGAAGCGTCATACTTTGCTGCGTCATATTTATTTGTAGTAAGCTCACCAGCATTATGAGCGCGCCGTAGTTTTGTATCTCCTTGTACACGTCAGGAATCGAAAGCAACTTCTTCTCCGCCGGTGATTGCCTTTTCATGACGTCATCCATTAGAAACTTTGCTGTCGTTATTTCGCCTCTGAAGCGTGAGAAATTATTATCCGGCGAATAGTGCAAGATTCCAGTACTTCGAGAAAAAGATTTTGGTGTCGATGATAATGCATTAACTCCACTGTAGACGAATTCATTGACTGGTTGCAAAACGACGCTGTAGCTCCCGTAGTATTCTGTCCAAAATGTGTGTGTTTGAGGGGGGGTGGGCGTGGGTGGTGGTGGTGGTGCGAAATTGCGTTTTGTACTGATTTGATGTTGCGAGAAAATCAGTTTGCTGGCCTAATACCATCCCTTGGCAAAACATCGTATTCTACGAATTGCACGAGTTTCGCAAACTGCCACAGACGCAGCCGAAATGACATCCCATACTCCAGGTTGGTCTCTGAAATCTTTCAGTTGAAAGCAAACAGCAGAAACTAGTTTCTGTGCCGTACCTATCAAAACCGACGAATTTTGAAGTGTTTCTGCAAAAGTGGTACTTAGTAAAGGTAAGGAGTGACACAGTTCTAATGATAAGATAAACTTAAAAATTTGAATTTGAAGCAGTAATCCGAGTGCCATTTAATGCTCTGTCACCCCCACCTATCCCTACCCCATCCCAACCCTCGTAACTAAGAGCTCCTCAAGTGTTTTCAAGATTGCAGCGAATGTTTCTCGATTGCTATTTATTGCTGCATATTGACATGTCCAACGTGTGTCAATTATTCGCTTGAGTTCAATGACAACGTTGTAGTAATCCATTTCAGATTGTGTTGACATGTCCAACGTGTGTCAATTATTCGCTTGAGTTCAATGACAACGTTGTAGTAATCCATTTCAGATTGTGTTGACATGTCCAACGTGTCAGTTATTCGCTTGAGTTCAGTCACAACAACGTTGTTGTAATCCATTTCAGATTGGGTTGCACAGAATTGTGCATGAGGTTCAGCAGACGGCATATAAACATATAACGATTGAAAAGATAAAAGAAATCACGAGCGATCGGTTAATTTCTTTTACACACATTTACCAACACAAGATTAACTCTGTGTCCGTAGCAATGAACATAAACGGCGTGAGGAACCAGACCTTGCAATTTCCTCTGACAACCTCCACTCATCACTGATGCACCATCGTATGTGTGAACGATGTAATTGTTAATGTTAATGTTAAGTTTATTCAGTACCTCATTAATACAGTTTACAAGTGATGTAATTGTTAATGTTAATGTTAAGTTTATCCAGTGCCTCATTAATACAGTTTACAAGTGATGTAATTGTTAATGTTAATGTTATGTTTATTCAGTGCCTCACTAATACAGTTTATAAGTGATGTAATTGTTAATGTTAATGTTAATGTTAAGTTTATTCAGTGCCTCATTAATACAGTTTACAAGAGATTGACCATTAAGACCATTTGGTTGAAAAAGTCTAAGGAAACGTTCGTTAATACTTTTTGTAGACTTATCAAAATATCGTAACACTATGGGCGTTTGCTCAGTTTTATTAACATCTTTTGTATTGTAACACTATGGGCGTTTGCTCAGTTTTATTAACATCTTTTGTATTGTAACACTATGGGCGTTTGCTCAGTTTTATTAACATCTTTTGTATTGTAACACTATAGGCGTTTGCTCAGTTTTATTAACATCTTTTGTATTGCAACACTATGGGAGTTTGCTCAGTTTTATTAACATCTTTTGTATTGTAACACTATAGGCGTTTGCTCAGTTTTATTAACATCTTTTGTATTGTAACACTATGGGCGTTTGCTCAGTTTTATTAACATCTTTTGTATTGTAACACTATGGGCGTTTGCTCAGTTTTATTAACATCTTTTGTATTGTAACACTATGGGCGTTTGCTCAGTTTTATTAACATATTGTCTTCTAAAAGTGAGAACATACCCGCTTCCTTGACGGCCTTCGGTATTACACCGGAAATGCAAGTGGTTATACAAAGGGCGACAATCGTTCTGGATTGTTGTTGATAGATAGGTAGCATTGTCAGGCAACGAAAGCCATAATTCATTTATTAATAAATAGATTGCCTACTAGAACCATGCAGTAACTTATTTATTCACATTTTTCTATTTAAATAATCGAGATTGCAAGATGTTTGGGATCTCATTTCCAGATCTATAACCTCATTAATAGTTACTCTGAGAGCCAATTCTGAAATATGGACTCTGTAATTTTAGTTGTTAATATAGGGAGGGGGTATATCCACACTAACCACTTTCTATCATGGCCACCCACTCCGTCATAAGTCACACTATTTAATACCATTAAACTTTAACCTTTGACATAATATGAAAAATCAATCTCATACCTATAGCATTTATAACAACAAACCCCTACCTATGACAACATTTGTAATACCAGACTTTCACCTATGACCACATTCGTAACGCCAGAGTCTAATTTGTGACCATATTTGTAAGACTCATGTCTATAACAGCATTTATAACACCAGACTCTTACCTTTGACATTCATAACACTAGATATTTTCACTAATCTGTGAAAACATTTGTAACACAAGACTAGAACCTGTGACAACATTTGTAATTCAAGACTAGAACCTGTGACAACATTTGTAATACAAGACTAGAACCTGTGACAACATTTGTAATACAAGACTAGAACATGTGACAACATTTGTAACACAAGACAAGAACATGTGACAACATTTGTAATACAAGACTAGAACATGTGACAACATTTGTAATACAAGACTAGAACATGTGACAAAATTTGTAACACAAGACTAGAACCTGTGACAACATTTGTAATACAAGACTAGAACCTGTGACAACATTTGTAATACCAGATCCTTTCCTATGACAACAGTTATTACACCAGACTCTAGCCTGCGACAAAATTTGTAAACCGATTCTCACCTATGACAACATTTATAACTGCAGACAACGTTTGTAACACCACACTCTAAACAATAACAAAATCTGTAGCACCAAACTCTTATGTATGACAACATTTATAACATTAGACTCTAACCTATATAACATTTGTAACACCACACTCTAATTCAAGGCAACATTAATAACATCAGACTCTCGCCCATGACATCAATTAGAATACCTGATCAAACCTATGACAACATTTATATTACTAGACTCTAATCTAAGATAATATTTATAACACCAGACTCTAATCTATGACAAAATTTATAATACTAGACTCTAATCTAAGATAATATTTATAACACCAGACTCTATGACAAAATTTATAATACTAGACTCTCATCTAAGATAATATTTATAACACCAGACTCTAATCTAAGATAATATTTATAACACCAGACTCTAATATATGACAACATTTATAACACCAGAGTCTAATCTAAGATAATATTTATAACACCAGACTCTAAACTAAGATAATATTTATAACACCAGACTCTAACCTAAGATAATATTTATAACAACCAGACTCTAATCTATGACAACATTTATAATACTAGACTCTAATCTAAGATACTATTTATAACACCAGACTCTAATCTATGACAGCATTTATAACACCAGAGTCTAATCTAAGATAATATTTATAACACCATACTCTAATCTATGACAACATTTACAAAACCAGCTTACTCGGCACATCACTTGTAGCTCCAGATCTGTGCTTCTTACAACTTCGTAACATCGGACATTTCCAGTAGCACCCACTAACATTCGTATCACCACCACCCATGCAGATATCCGTAAAAAAATTCGTATCACCTGCCACTTATCTGTCTATATCAAGATCAGCCACTTGTTTCAAACATTAATAACACCAGTCACTTGCCTTTAACAACATTAATAACACCAGTCACTTGCCTTTAACAACATTAATAACACCAGTCACTTGCCTTTAACAACATTAATAACTCCAACCGCTTGCTCATCACATGTTAGAAAACTGACCAAGCAGCTGAATACTGTGGGTTTGGTCAGCGATAGACTGTTAACCAGCCAAACTTAATTTGCACATATATTAGCTCGGTGAGGGAGGGAACTCTGTTTTTGATCTAGGTCTTATTTGCATTTGCACCGTGTCCGGAGCAATCGGAATATTTCTAGAATACATTATCACAGCAAACAAAATGACGCCCAGAAGCATGAATCTAAATAGCACGTAATTTAAAAAAAAGAATTAAAAAAAATAAATATATATCTATTTATCAATTCAGCATCACAAATTCCTGATGCTCACAGTCGCCGTTCAGAGGCGATGATTTCGATAAAGGAACCCCCAAAGTGTGCCTGGGTCATGTTGAGTTTGTCTCCCCTTACCATTCCGATTTAGCTTTACTGTCTCCTTGGGCGTCCTGCTGTGCAGAGTTTCCTCCCCTTTTATCAGTGCCCTGCCTTTTCTCATTGCAATGACAGGGTTTGATCTGCAGCTTCACGACCAACGACCCGGCTTTACAACAACGCGACCTTCACAGAGATTCCTTCTTGCGGGTCCGAACCTTAGGCAGGGCCAGAATTTAAACTTGCCACGTGTGGCTTGGGGCCGAGAACCGATTAATTTTCTTTCTTTGTTCTTCTCAGTTTTTTTTAATTTTTTTAAAAGCAAGCTTGTAGTTGATCCATTTGGCATTAAAAAAAAAAAATACTGAATGTGTTCACCAACTGGTGTGCACTGTTTGCCGCGGAAGTGTCATTTTTCTTATATTAATGCCATTTATAATATGATACAAGTATGTAGTATTTAAAGAATGTATTTGATTTGATAGATCAAATACACGTTACATTTTATTCGTCATTTAAACAAATATTTTGAAACAAAATACTTGTAAAACCAATGAAAATTTTGTAAACACAACCAAACAGTCTTTTAGCAAAATACCTTCTTCATACATGCACATTTTATTTTAAAAAACGTGTTCATTAAGGAAACGTTGTTGAAATTATTTCTTTGAAAAAGATATTCAGTAAAGTACTGCAGTATTTACAAATGTGCCCATGGGAAAATGGATGTTCCTTGAAACTATTCAGATAGCATCCACAGAGAGAAAAGTGTGTTCATTGAAAAAAGTAAAGTGCCGATATTAAAAAGTAGTTTTCATTCAGGAACTATCTTCTTACTGCATTACGTGAAAATGATGATGTTAATTGAAACCGGAAATAATGGTGTTAATTGAAACCGGAAATAATTATGTTAATTGAAACCGGAATAATGATGTAATGGAAACCGGAAATAAGGATGTTAATGGAAACCGGAAATAATGATGTTAATTGAAACCGTGGCACTAGTGTGTAAACTGTAAAGACAAGGCGTGTTCAGATGTCGATCATTAAAAACACGCTGTTCTCCCAGTCATTTTAATTTGAAGCCGTTTATTTACATGCATTCCTGAAAAAAAAATAAGTGGTGTTCTTTGAAGAAATGGTGTTGATATCGGACTAGTTCACAACACCAATCCTTATTTGAAAATAGAAATTATGTTTATAAATGGTTTCGAACAACAAAACCAAATGAACTGTTTATTTGAATAAACATATAGAGAGTTGTAGCCATGAAAGAAATGGTGTTCATATCGATCACTGAAGAAGTCCATTCAGTAATCAGTGATAACTAAAGAAGAGGACCACCGATAGATATGCTTTCAAGAAAAAAATTTCCTCAAGGGAGCTAATAGCTAAGAGAATTAGTGTGGTTTTATTCATAGTGTATTGGCCTAACCAAAAGTACTCACAGAAGAAAATTTTAAAAGTGCGAATGTACATTGCACGCTCATCTCACTCTCTGTAGTTCAGAATACCAACTAAATAAATTAATGCTAATGAAATGAGGTTAATTTATAAAATTAAGTAAATTACTGCTACTAACTAAATATTCATTAATTATTAGCAATCATCGTAAGTCTATATTCTCTCACCATTTATTCTTAGATTTTAACTACACACACTAACCACAAATAGTAATTCACTTACAAAAATGAAATTGCAATGCTAATGCCAATAAAATTCAACAATGAAATAATATAGATTTAAAGTTTGAACTTTCCAATCACTTTCAGCAACAGTAACTATAAATTTTGTAGTGTCTGAACAAGATCTGTATTTCTCTTGAAGTGGCCATGTTACAAGACTTGTCTTTCCTTTGAAGAAGAAATGGTACAAGACCTAATTTTCCTCTTGAAATACCTACAGTACAAGACTTGTCTTTCTCTTGAATTGAGCATATTACAAGACCTGTCTTTCTGTTAATTCACCATGTTACAAAACCTGTCTTTCCCTTGAAGTAGCCATGGTACAAGACCTAATTTTCTCTTGAAATAGCTACGGTACAAGATCTGTCTTTCTCTTGAGTTCATCATGTCATAGACCTTTCTCTTGAATTGAGCATATTACAAAGCCTGTCTTTCTGTTCAATTCACCATGTTACAAACCTGTCTTTCTGTTCAATTCACCATGTTACAAACCTGTCTTTCTGTTCAATTCACCATGTTACAAACCTGTCTTTCTGTTCAATTCACCATGTTACAAACCTGTCTTTCTGTTCAATTCACCACGTTACAAACCTGTCTTTCTGTTCAATTCACCACGTTACAAACCTGTCTTTCTTTTCAATTCATATTATAAGACTGTCGTTCTCTTGAATTCACCATGTTGTAAGATCTTTCTCATGATTTAAGCATTTTACAAGACAATTTGTTTTCCTGTTGAATTCACCATGTTACAAGACCTTTCTGTTGGATTAAGAAAGTTACAAGACCTATCTTTATCTCGAATTAAATTAATCCTGTTTAATTAGAAAATATAAGTTTAGAATGCACCTTGTTATTAGACCTATCTTTTGAATTCGCTATGTTTATTTCGAAAAACATGACCTTGAATAAGCACGTTAGAACAGTTATCATTTGAAGTTACCGTGTGTAGCCAGTTCATGATACCTGGTTGAGTGTCTGTCTCGCAAGATAAGGATATCAACAGAACAATGATGGTGCAACAAGAAAGAAGACAACATTAAAGGTAACTCTTGCACCGTAAAGGATCTAGGGTTTAAAACATTCTGGGTGTAGGGCCAGGGTCAGGGGTTGGTGCCGAGATGTCTCAGTGCCGTAACGTGTCTGTTTGCTCTGCGTTTTTTTCCCACGTGCAAAGCAGCCATAAATTTTGTCAGACGACAAACAAACAAACCATCTTCCTCTTCTGCCATTTGATGAAATAATTATGTTTTGTTCAGACATGACTTGGTGCCAGGGACTGTAAATAACATTTTCAGCAGTTAATATTTGACGCCCAGAATATTTTTAAAAAAATGAACATTCGTCTGTAAAGCAAAGAAAATAATGGCGAGGTGATATCAAGTGTGGACTCTGGTGTAACAGCGTCAGGTGCTTATACAAAGCCCCATGTCGTTATAACACCCGTAGGCGACTAATTTTGGTATACAAATTAAATTGCTATATAACTGCCACATATAGAAGCTATTAATGTTGACGGTAATTTTTAAAAAGTTTTTTAAAAAAATGAAAACACTAACAAGATTATGCTATTAATTCTTACTATAGGAGAGGACTAATTCATCTTTAATGTATATTTAGCTAGCCCTTATCCACCCGCTTTCTTCTCCAACATAAGGTTATCAATATGTGTAAGAAGATCAATAAATGTAACAATAATACTATTTATTAGCCCCATACATGCATACAGCATACAGTGTCAAATGTTTAAAATACTACATACTGTTACGTTTCCAGTATTTATTTAAAGACCCTGCTTAGAATAATTAAAAGACTTTAAATATAATTAATTCTTCCTCTCATATTCTACGCAGACTGGTTGCTCAATTTATTATCTGACTAATTAAAAGTGCGTCTTGTAGTTCAGACGACAAATTTACAGACTAATAAACTGCGAACTTTTAGCTAGATTTGAAAACAGTTAAATCCCTCTAAATTAATATGCACTCGTCATCAATCTTTCTGCTCATCCGCCCCCATTCAAATCTAAGAATTAATCTAATTGGTCTATTGTGCATAGAAATCAACTACTAAGAGGTATTAACAAAGAAAATAAGATTTAATAAAGTTTAACAAATTAACAATAAATCGAATGCAACGCGAATAGTCTTCACTCTGTCTTTACGCGCCTATGCCTGATTTTTGTCAATCTAAATTGCCAGGAAAGTGTTCCTTTGAGATCTGTACACTTGATTTTGCACTTAGCTCTATTCTTGTATCCTTGGTCTCAACACTCAGTCATGCTGATTCGTTCCCTCAGTCCCCCTTTAACGACACACGTGGTGCATAAGGAATGATGTCCCTTTGTTAGTGGCTAGGAACTGGAATTTTCGCAGCATGGCCCTCAGAGTGGATTTCGACACGCTTACACCAATAAGCTAATGCAGGTGAGGCATGGTGAACATGAACCATGAGCCGACCTGTGGATGCAACGTGTTTGGATATAATTCTCAACCTAACAGGTCCTACCTAAGCATGGCTCAATTAAATGCGCTGAACAAAGAGTTTCGACCTCGCGTCGCTTACAATTAGATTTTAGAAAAAATATAATCGTCTCACATGTGTTCCATTTAACAGTCATGACGTATGAAGCAATAAAATAGATACAACGTTAAATTAATGTTCATACAAGAGGTAATTCAAACCGACAGAGCGCTTCACAATTTACAATTAAAATTACACGCAATAATTGAATTACATGAAGAATTCATATCGAGCGCAGCATTCTGGCTCTTAGTGAATTAAAACAATATAAATTAAAGTACAGAAATGGAAAAATGGTTACAATAAATTTATATTCCGTAACATATAGGTTTTCAGCTATTTCTCTGAACCATGCTCAAGTGTATATGGAAATCATATAATACATAGCACAAATACATACTTAAACAATACATAGGCAAATACTATTAAATAAAATGATACCTTTGAGAGAAGTCGAAGGGTACCTTGATTCTCTATGGCGCCGGCTGCCTCTCACGACCCGAGTAAGCTGATGGAATTAGCTAAAATGTGCTCGAAGTGAGGGAGCGGAAGCGTGTGGGTACATATATAGAAAGGTATATTGCGTATCACGTGACTGTTCGCAAAGCATGTGGTTGGTTCGAGAACTGGACAATGGTCCTAAAGTTACATAACATCTTGACCTGTTCTAGAAGCGCCTAGAAAAAGGAAGCTTTGAACAAAGGGCCAAGGGTTTCAAATATTCGAATTTGAAGTAAACAAGGCAAGTGGGTCACGAAGTCGGACAATTTTATCAGACTGTGACACCCCCTTGCTTTTGAGGCGTTTATCTTGCCAAAGATAAAATGCCTCCTACAAATTATGTATGATAAAATGTAGAAGTCCACAATGAAGAAAAATTTACACAAAAAAAATTTCGACATTCCTAGAAATAAAGTGTGCAACTATATTTCATATTTACAGGAAGGAATCCGTAGGGTTCAGTTAATTGATTAAACAACATTCTATCAGTACCGGCACTTGATGGCATCAAGCACGACTCATGTAATCTGCGCCAACATTCAAAGACCCTTTGATGTAATGAATATTTGCGTCATACTGTGTCAGAAACAAAGACCAACGCATTAAACGGCTGTTCGTAAATTGCGCCTGTCCGAGAAAGGCCAACGGCTGGTGATCGCACTCAATGACAAAGGTTTTTCCGTACAAATAGTTTTCGAACTTTTTTATGGCCCAAACTATTGCAAGACATTCCTTTTCACTGGTGGAATATTTCTGTTCAGTAGTTGTGAGTTTACGGCTTGCATATGCAACTGGGTGTTTGGTGTCATTGTGTTCTTGTAATAACACTGCTCCTAATCCTGTGTTGCTAGCATCAGTCCTTAACAAGAATGGTTTTGTCAGATCTGGCAGTTTAACAACTAAATCTGAAGTCAGTCTAGATTTCAGTGTGTCAAAAGCGTTTTGGCATGCATCAGTCCACACTACTTTTGTAGGCATATTCTTACGTGTCAAGTCAGTCAGAGGACATGCAATGGCACTAAAATCTGGTACGAATTTTCTGTAGTAATTAGCAAGACCAAGAAAACTTCTAACTTGTGTTTTTGTTAGCGGTTGTGAAGTGTCCTTAAGTTGTGCTATCTTAGCTTCACTTGGCGACATAGTTCCATGACTCAACTTGTGTCCCAAGAAGTCTAAGGAGAATTGTGCTATTTCACACTTCGTAGGGCGGGCAGTGAGGTTGGCTTGCTTTAATCTGGCTAGCACGTCTCGTAAGAGTGTCAAGTGCTCCTCCCATGTCTGGGTGCCTAGAATTAAATCATCCATGAAGTTCTCAACTCCACGTCCGTACAGTGGTTCTAACAATGACCGCATCATTTTAGAAAAAATGCTTGGAGCGTTTGAAACTCCGAAAGGCATAACTTTCCATGTGTAGTTTCCTACTGGTGTAGTGAAAGCTAGTATGTGTCGATCAGTGTCCTTGACCTTGATTTGCCAAAAACCGCGTGACAAATCTATTTTGGTATAGTAATGAGCGTTAGCTAGCTTAGTGAAGATGAGATCCGGATCAGGGAGAGGCTCGGCACAAAACTCTGTCACTTGATTGAGTTTGCGGTAGTCTACGCAAAAACGGAACGAGTTATCACGTTTTTTAATCAACACGATGGGTGATCCGTAGGCACTGTCAGTCTTCTCTATGACCCCTAGATCTAGCATAGTCTTAATCTCACGTCTAACGTCATCTATCTTAGCGTGTGGCAACGGATACGGCTTCAAACGTATCGGTTTGTTGTCAGTCAGCTTCAGTGAAAATTCTATTAAGTCTGTCAACCCTGGTTTGTCTGTCAGAGTAGATGAGAACTCATTGAGCAATTTATTCACTTCTTCTTTCTGTCTTTCTGTCAAGGCTTCATTTACCCTAACGTCTTTGACAGTTTCGTCCGTCTGTAGAGGACAGTTTGGTAAAGTACCAGTGACGCAATCAGTATCCCCCTCGTCTTCTGTAACTATCGTCGCTACGACAAAATCAGCTTGAGTGGTTTGATCCTCACGGCTTATGTACTTTTTGAGTAGGTTAACATGAAAGATTTTCTCTCTCTTTCCTGTCTGCACCTTATAGTTCAGTCCCCCTAGCTTGGCGGTAACTACAAAGGGCCCCTTCCATTTCATCTGAAGTTTGTTATGTGCTTCAGGAAGCAACAGTAACACTTTGTCATTAACTTCAAATTCTCTAGGTTTGGTGTGCTTATTGTAATATTCTGCCTGTCTAGACTGAGCTATCGTCAAGTTTTCCCGTGCTATCTTGCCTATAGTTTCAAGACGGTTTCTTAAGTCAGTGACGTATGTATAAGTTGTCTTAACTTCGTCATCTGTCTTTTCATCAGTCCAAAGTGCCTTCAAAATCATCATCGGTCCGCGTACAGTACGTCCGTAAAGTAGCTCAAATGGTGAAAACCCGGTGGAAGATTGTGGCACCTCCCTATATGCAAATAGTAGGGCAGGGATGTATCTGTCCCAGTCTTTCGGTTTATCTGTGGCGAGCTTTTTAAGTGCTGTTTTTAATGTCCCATTGTATTTTTCAATCAGACCATTTGCCTGGGGGTGGTATGGTGTGCAAGTAAGATGTTTGATGGAAAGTAAACGATTTACTTCCTTCATTACGTTGCCTATGAATTGACTCCCCTGATCCGTCAAAATTTCAGTAGGAATTCCAACACGACTCCAAAGACCGAAAAGGGCTTCGGCGACAGTTTCAGTATCAATATTTTTCAATGGTACTGCGTCGGCGAATCTTGTTGCGTAATCAATAGTGGTCAGCACGTATCGATTACCTCTCGTTGATGTGGGTATTATAGGCCCAATCAAATCCAATGCTACGCGCTTGTAGGGTTCACTGATCAGTTCAGGCTCTCCTAACGGTGCGGGTCTGATTGAATTTTTAGACTGTGTTCTCTGGCATGTGTCGCAACTTAACACGAATCTACGGATATCGGCAGTGATGTCCGGCCAATAAAACTCACTTGTAATACGACTAGTTGTTTTTTGTACACCCATGTGTGCACCAAAAAGACTCTCATGACCTAATCGTAATACGTCATTTCGTTTGGTTTGTGGAACGACTAATTGTTTCCGAAATTCGTCTCCCACTTTCGAATAGCGGTACAATAAACCCTTTTTCAGAATAATGCACGCTTTCTTATTCGAATCGTCAGTGTTGACGTCACTAACAAGTACAGCTTGTCTGCGTAACTTGTCTAGTGTTTCGTCCTCAGCTTGTAATATTTTAATCTCGCTAACTGTTGCTTTATCTACGGCTGGTGCGGCAGACATCGGTGCAGTTACAGATTTGTCTTTACTACTCGCTGCTCTGGTTACAGCGTTAACCAGTGGTGGTTCAGTTGAAGTTTGTTTTTTGCACGGCAAAACATACTTGCAACCAAGGATCACGTCATGCGGTGAGTTTTCCATAACTGCCGCTTTGACTGTTCCTTCTACAAAGTCTGAAACAATCGAGACTTCAGCTACTGGTAAAATGTCTTGTTCGCCGTTTGCAAAGGTGACAGAGATTGTCTCCCCTGTGTAGTCGGTACGGTTAACTAATGATGCATTTACAATAGCGTCTAGCTCACACCCTGTATCAAGCAAAGCGATTGTATCGTGACCGTTTGCCTGTACTGGTGTTCGATTCGACTTTTCTGTTTTAGGTGTATGACTTTCTACTGCGTAAACTTTAGCTGTTTTCTTTTCAGGACATGTTCGTGAAAAATGGCCACTATCACCACAAGTGTAACATGCAAGATTCTTTTTATCTTTCTGTTTGTCGGACTTGTTTTTAGTGTCGGGTTTAGATGTTTTATCATCACGCTCATTAGGTGCCTTCCCGTCATTTTTCTTATCCTTTCGAGTCTGCGGTTCGTTCGGTCGAGACTTGTTGTTCGCGTGTGCGTTCGAGAATTGAGAATGTGCGTCATCAAAGCGATCGGCGGCGTTGCCTATCTCCTCTAGCGTAGATTTTTCCCTTATTGCTAAGTGAATCAGTAGATCTGATTTGTATGACCCGAGAATGTGGTCTTTTACCATTTCATCCCTAAGACCTGCGTACGTCTGTGGAGTTTCGGCTAGATCTATCCATCTTTGGAACAAGTCAGCTACGCGTCGTATGTACTGTGCGTGCGTCTCTGAACTGGCTTTAGTGGCCTGTTTAAACTTACGTCGGTATGTATCTGCTGTGAGTTTGTAACGTTTCAATAATGCGGCCTTGACTGTGTCGTAATTATCTGACTCAGAATCGCTAAGCTTATTGAACTCGTTTTTCGCACTGCCCTGCAATAACCCCGATAAATTTATCGCCCAATGTTCCGCTGGAATGTTTGTTGCTCTGGCTAACTTTTCAAACGTTTTTAAATACGCGTCTATTTGATCTTTGTTCTCATCAAATGGGACCATATTTATCTTTGGAATGATATTTTCAATTCTACTGTGATTATTTCCATCGCTAGAATGCGAATCACCACTGCTTCGGCGGTCACGGTTCGGATTAGTAACTTCTAGTTTCTTTACTTCCCATTCTAACCGTTTTATTTCCGCGTCTGCGGCGATGCGTTTGGCTTCTGTATCCGCTGCGATACGTTTTGTTTCAATGTCGGCTAATCTTTCAGCTTCTAACTTTTTAACTTCAGCTTCTTGCTTTTTAGCTTCTGCGTCAGCTGCGATGCGTTTAGCTTCAGTTTCGGCTAGTTTTTCAGCTTCTAACTTCTTCAGTTCGCGATTAGCAATACGTTCTTCTCTTTCTATCTCTTGCCTTTCTTTGTCCGCTTTTTCTACTCTCTCCTTTTCTGCTTTTTCCGCTTTCTCTAGCTCAGTTTTGATGTAGCTAGTCAGTTCGTCACCCTGATATCCTATCATGATACCGGTTTCTTTCAGGTCTTCGATAACCTGTTTGCGATCCATTTTACTGTCTTAGCGCGCTGGCTACAATAACAATGTATCTCGTGAATTGTGTGTTTTTTAACCGTCGGCGATAACTCCGCTTATCCCGAAAATAACTTTTAGGCTACAACCTTACAAAAATTATTTAATTTACTCAGAACACCTTCCGAAATAAATTACGCGTTAACTCTTTACACGTTTCACCTGCTTGTCACAGTGTCCGCTGTTCCAAGACTTCCGTAATGTCACGGCTCCTACCATACAACATTACACATTATATCTAGCACCCTAAATATAATAGTCCGAAGTCTGTTACTACCGATAACTCTCCTAGCTGGCGGTATAACCTTCGACTCCTCACAATGAAGTACTCAGTAACACAATACTAAATAAATCATTCAATAGCTAACATGACATATTTAACTACGCTTAAATATATCAACATTAACTAACATGCACGCTACTCTGCAAAAGAATACATGCACATGTCACAACAAAAGCAAAGAAAATCAGTGATACAAAAATCAAAAGAACAATTGGCAATTCTGTTCGTTCGTTCGTTTCTAGGTTATGATGCGCCCTATGTATAAAAATGTTACAATTTACAATTTAATACATATCAATCCCGCGACGACCCACACTTGTTACGTTTCCAGTATTTATTTAAAGACCCTGCTTAGAATAATTAAAAGACTTTAAATATAATTAATTCTTCCTCTCATATTCTACGCAGACTGGTTGCTCAATTTATTATCTGACTAATTAAAAGTGCGTCTTGTAGTTCAGACGACAAATTTACAGACTAATAAACTGCGAACTTTTAGCTAGATTTGAAAACAGTTAAATCCCTCTAAATTAATATGCACTCGTCATCAATCTTTCTGCTCATCCGCCCCCATTCAAATCTAAGAATTAATCTAATTGGTCTATTGTGCATAGAAATCAACTACTAAGAGGTATTAACAAAGAAAATAAGATTTAATAAAGTTTAACAAATTAACAATAAATCGAATGCAACGCGAATAGTCTTCACTCTGTCTTTACGCGCCTATGCCTGATTTTTGTCAATCTAAATTGCCAGGAAAGTGTTCCTTTGAGATCTGTACACTTGATTTTGCACTTAGCTCTATTCTTGTATCCTTGGTCTCAACACTCAGTCATGCTGATTCGTTCCCTCAGTCCCCCTTTAACGACACACGTGGTGCATAAGGAATGATGTCCCTTTGTTAGTGGCTAGGAACTGGAATTTTCGCAGCATGGCCCTCAGAGTGGATTTCGACACGCTTACACCAATAAGCTAATGCAGGTGAGGCATGGTGAACATGAACCATGAGCCGACCTGTGGATGCAACGTGTTTGGATATAATTCTCAACCTAACAGGTCCTACCTAAGCATGGCTCAATTAAATGCGCTGAACAAAGAGTTTCGACCTCGCGTCGCTTACAATTAGATTTTAGAAAAAATATAATCGTCTCACATGTGTTCCATTTAACAGTCATGACGTATGAAGCAATAAAATAGATACAACGTTAAATTAATGTTCATACAAGAGGTAATTCAAACCGACAGAGCGCTTCACAATTTACAATTAAAATTACACGCAATAATTGAATTACATGAAGAATTCATATCGAGCGCAGCATTCTGGCTCTTAGTGAATTAAAACAATATAAATTAAAGTACAGAAATGGAAAAATGGTTACAATAAATTTATATTCCGTAACATATAGGTTTTCAGCTATTTCTCTGAACCATGCTCAAGTGTATATGGAAATCATATAATACATAGCACAAATACATACTTAAACAATACATAGGCAAATACTATTAAATAAAATGATACCTTTGAGAGAAGTCGAAGGGTACCTTGATTCTCTATGGCGCCGGCTGCCTCTCACGACCCGAGTAAGCTGATGGAATTAGCTAAAATGTGCTCGAAGTGAGGGAGCGGAAGCGTGTGGGTACATATATAGAAAGGTATATTGCGTATCACGTGACTGTTCGCAAAGCATGTGGTTGGTTCGAGAACTGGACAATGGTCCTAAAGTTACATAACATCTTGACCTGTTCTAGAAGCGCCTAGAAAAAGGAAGCTTTGAACAAAGGGCCAAGGGTTTCAAATATTCGAATTTGAAGTAAACAAGGCAAGTGGGTCACGAAGTCGGACAATTTTATCAGACTGTGACACATACGAGCAGCTTAGTTTAAACATTTGTAGAAAAAATAGTCTACTCACATAATACATCTCTACGTAAAACCCAAGTATAAGACATTAATATCCAAAATGCATGAAATATTTCTAAGTCCATTCTCTTTCAACTGGTCACTTAACTCTCCATTAAGCTAAGGGCCACCTTTCATGACTGGACTTCTTGCCACTCCATATTCAAGTGATTAGACAATAGAATTCTCTAAAGCAGGTTAACTTTTTAATCTCAGCCAATTGGCTGGTCTCATTCTCGTAAATCATTACCATTGGATAATAAAATCTACTCACTCAGTTGAACTAGTTTGCATTACATCAGCAATTTCTAGCATATTCTCAACTCGGGTTGTTTACTTCCATATCTGACACTTACAAAAATACCATCATAAGGAGTGCCCAAGGTCATGTTACATTGACAATTTAACAGTTTATATTACGCTTAAATTTTAAGATAGGAATAGGCAAACTTACTCTGCCACAAGGTCATTAACCTTTTTCACAAATGAGACATGAATCCCAGATTCAGATTTTTAAAAAATTCAATAAAGCTTACTAACAATCTTTCAATTCTCTAGCTCAAGTTGGTAGGCTTGATGTATATTCAGACGGATAGAGCCAAAATTCGGATCTCTTTCGTATTTAGAACGCACGCGCCGAAGGTCTCTTGAAAATTCAAGTCAGAAAGAGTTGGCTGTTAGCTCACTAGAGTTGGCTGTTAGCTCACTAGAGTTGGCTGTTAGCTCACTAGAGTTGACTGTTAGCTCACTAGAGTTAGCAAATTACACATAGAAAATCCACCAACACCCACTCTAAACCTTTGCTTTAACACCCATAGAATTACATTTCTCTCCATTCAGGAACATAAAATATCTCCATCAGCACTTGCAACTGCCCGCAAAATTGGCGAAAATGGGAAACGAACGAGAAGCGCCAGCTACACTAACAGAAATTTACAGAGAAACGAAGAGACCCATGCCATCCCAGACAACCGTCTGATCGGAGAGTTTGAGAAGTGTAGAACGTTTCTTTTTAAAAAAAAGAAAATCGATTTTCTTACAAGTGTCCAATAAACTGATCTCAAAACATTCTGGAAACCTAGCGATGAAAAAGCTCTTTTTACAAGAAGTGACGTGGAATGTAAAAGTGGTGACAAGAAGTGACGTGAAATGTAAAAGTGGTGACAAGAAGTAACGTGAAATGTAAAAGTGGTGACAAGAAGTGACGTGAAATGTAAAAGTGGTGACAAGAAGTAACGTGAAATGTAAAAGTGGTGACAAGAAGTGACGTGAAATGTAAAAGTGGTGACAAGAAGTGACGTGGAATGTAAAAGTGGTGACAAGAAGTAACGTGAAATGTAAAAGTGGTGACAAGAAAAGCGCACAGCGCCGGCAGCTATGCCCAGAGTTTGCCTTTACTTGAGATAGTGGATGTATACAAGCTCCCATTACTCAAGCTTTCTGTATTCATCTTTCGTTAATCAAGCTGTCTGTAAAGAAGCTTCTATTAGTCAAGCTGTCAGTATGCAAGCTACCATTAATCAAGTTGTCAGTGTACAACTTGCGCTAATCAAGCCGTCAATATACATTACACTATTAATCATTCTGTCAGCATGTAAGCTACTAGTATACAATATTAGAGTGAAGAAACTGTATTATTGAAAGTTCTGCAAACGACTTGAAATGCCGTAAGATTGAAATTTCAAGCTCCAATATACATTACACTATTAATCATTCTGTCAGCATGTAAGCTACCAGTATACAATATTAGAGTGAAGAAACTGTATTATTGAAAGTTCTGCAAACGACTTAAAATGCCGTAAGATTGAAATTTCAAGCTCCGCCGCTAATTGGAAACGTAAATACTGGCATGGCTCTATGCTTACTTTTGTGCTTAATTCCAGCCATTACACAAACACACATACACACAAAACAAACACACATACATTTTCTACCTAAGTAAATGATAGTAAACAAATTGGTTAGGTACGTTCACGCAAATCAATACACAACAGCGGGTGTTGAGGTACGCAGTAGGTGTCTTGAGTACCCTGTAATACAATATACCTTTTAGAAAATTTTACAAAACACATTTTAAACAAACACCGAAAAGCAGTCCCAACTGATATATAGTCGCAAGGGAAACTATTCTCTTTCGACAGCGGAGGAAAAACAAACAGTTTTAGTTGAACGGTGAAGACGATCTTTCCAAAGGCAATGTCTGAGACGTTCGGTAAAATTACATACTTTTTTCCGAACCCATTATCGCCTCGTTCACTCTCAAAATAAGCTGGAGTGACTCCCGAAACACTCACTTTCCCACAAAATCTTAACACCACGCCCTTTCCCTTGAAACCAACTAACCAACCAAGTAAAAATTTAAAATTTGTTCTGAGTGAAGAAGAGCTGAATACAAATCCACATGTAGCAATTGAACACAAACACGCAAGTCTGCAACTTTACTAATAACAGTACGCAGGTGATATTGTAATACGCAAATCTGTAACTTTACTAATAACAGTACGCAGGTGATATTGTAATACGCAAATCTGTAACTTTACTAATAACAGTACGCAGGTGATATTGTAATACGCAAATCTGTAACTTTACTAATAACAGTACGCATGTGATATTGTAATACGCAAATCTGTAACTTTACTAATAACAGTACGCATGTGATATTGTAATACGCAAATCTGTAATTTTACTAATAACAGTACGCAGGTGATATTGTAATACGTAACTGTCTGTTTAAATAAATGACCAGAAATTCAGATGTGACGGTACAGTTTTAGACTACAATTTCCACTTGCGATATGGCAGGTGAAAGAAAACCATAAATGGTCATCGTAACTACACCATGCAACTCAGGTACAAACTAGAACCGTTTCTGGACGGTAGCTCGAAAAGATGTAGTGTCCCACATGATGTCTGAAAGTTTAAACTAGAAACGTCCTAAACTGTAATATTTGGCTGCAATAATTAATAATGTATTACCTGTATTGGCTGCAATAATTAATAATGTATTACCACTTGCTCAATTTTATCATTAGACAAGTACGATAACTCTAATAACAATGCTTGACCCATCGTCCACTCTTATCTCTCTATGTTAAGTTAGCCTCTGTGCCATTAAAATAATATTTATTTATTTTTGTTATATGTTATAATACACTGATTATACTCTACTTTTCTTTTCATAAATGGTCTTACGTAATTACATAGCAAGTTTGAATGAAATGTTTGTGAAATACAAAATATAAATCTGAAGCAACCACTTCAAGAGGTAAACTACATACAACTTGATAAGCTTCAGGAATGTAGATAGAAAAAGAAGGAACCCCCCAGAAGAATGTAATTATAGTTGTGATTGTGGTACATAGAGTGGAAAACGTATTTTATGAAAATAAACGTCTTGAACTTTGTTGAAAATAAGCAACAACCACACCCACTCCTCTACCTGGTGTTTTCTTTCTAATGGAATGAACTCTTTAGTGACGCCAGGGGAGGTAATGAGTTACACGATAGTACAATACTCCACTCACAGGAAGTATTCCTAAAAAAATTTACATGAGAAAACGTCTTTAAACGACGTCTATATTCGGTGACCTCTGAAGTCTGCATTGGTGACGACATACATTGCAGACGAAAGTGAGGTTTTGATTTTTACTTGATATTTTTCAGACGAATATTGTTGACGATATGCTCTGCAGAACACTAAAGTGTTCTGATTTCTACATTTCTCAGGTCACTATTGGTGACGATATCACGGTGGGGTCCTGATTTCCGCTTGAAGTTTCTCAGGTCAATATTGGTGACGACATCACGGTGGGGTCCTGATTTCCACTTGACGTTTCTCAGGTCAATATTGGTGACGATATCACGGTGGGGTCCTGATTTCCACTTGACGTTTCTCAGGTCAATATTGGTGACGATATCACTGTGAGGTCCTGATTTCCACTTGACGTTTCTCAGGTCAATATTGGTGACGATATCACTGTGAGGTCCTGATTTCCACTTGACGTTTCTCAGGTCGAATTGGTGATACGCGTTGATGTCAAAGGCCAACTGAAATCTTTGACAAAGTTGGAAAGAACGAGAATGATTTAAACTATTAAATGGGTTTTAAAGGTAATGAGGTGCAAACGTTTACGGGGGTTATTATTTTTTTGGGGTGTGTTTGGATGCTTTTTATTTTCACTGACGTCCATTCTATACTTATACAGGTCTACTGTCTAGCGCTCCGCTGCATAACGTTCCATTTTGAAGAAGCAAATGTGTCTTGCAAATTTCAGGATAACAGATTTAAAATTTAACTTTTGTTAAAAAGGTATATTAAAACTTTTGTTTAAAAGTTATATTAAAGTAAAATTAAAATAATGAAAGAAATAGCCTTTGTCAGAATAAGATTTCTATTCCATTTTTTTAATCTCCAAATTCATGTTATAGGATACAAATCTCTCTATATTGATGAATTCCAAATTTAATTAATTTCCATTTTTGGTCTTCTACATAATAATCAATAAAAGTAAATCTAGCAATGTTATTTTTTTAGATTGGCCTTAGGACACGAACAGTAACTCCTGTTCGTCTATCTCACTTCGTTTACTGACCTCGTACTGCATTAGTTGTTTCAAGTATTTTATTTTTAGATCGCAAATGACTTTTCTGGTCGTGCTTAATTTTAAGTTACAAGAAAAGAGGATTTACCGTCTAATGATACTGTTCTAAATTGACAAGATTATTACTAGCGACTTTAGATTTTTCACTTTTGATCCTGTTTGTGACAAGCTCTTCATTCCGCCCGATACTCTATTGCGCAATAGCTTAGGCGAAGTTAATGATGCAACATTTAGGTCCGCTTAATGTTGACAATTTTGGGTCCAATTAGTGTGGAAACATTTAAATCCAAATAATGTTGAACATTGAGATCAATTTTACACTGAAGCACTTAGGTCCAATGAATGTTGTTAACATTTAGGTCCAGTTAATATTGTAAACCTGTGACCCAGTTAATATTGAAACACGTGATCAAGTTAACATTATAACATGTAATCCAGTTAATATTGAAACATGTGATCCAGTTAATATTGTAACATGTGATCCAGTTAACATTGTAACATGTGATCAAGTTAATATTGAAATATGTGATTCAGTTAATATTGTAACATGTGATCCAGTTAATATTGAAATATGTGATTCAGTTAATATTGTAACATATGATCCAGTTCATATTGTAACATGTGATCCAGTTAATATTGTAACATGTGATCTAGTTAATATTGAAATATGTGATTCAGTTAATATTGTAACATGTGATCCAGTTCATATTGTAACATGTGATCCAGTTAATATTGTAACATGTGATCCAGTTAATATTGTAAGATGTATCCAGTTAATATTGTAACATGTGATCCAGTTAATATTAAAACAGTTTGGTCACTTCACTTTTGACTCATTAGGTCCACGTTTTAATATTGAAGAGTTAGGTCCAGTTAATGTTGTAACATTCAGTTAGAATAGTGTGATATGTAATCCAGTCAATATTGAAAGAGGCCTCGATAATGTTAATTAGCACCGCGCATGCGTGAGAAATTTAAAACGAGGTTTTCTAGATGACAGGGACATGATAGTAAACAGGAGTGCAACAAGAATGTTCCGCACAACAAACAAACAAAAACCCACAACATACTGTTACGTTTACTAAAGTGGTTTTTTTCTATTCTTTTTCTTTCAAAAAGAAGATCCAAATGGAGCATTGCACGCGAGACGCAATGAAGGGGAGACAAGGCTGCAACAACAACGTTGTGGTAGGTAGGATTGAAGCATACTGCAGTTGCCAACACCGACTCTGGCCAAAGATCAAAGCCATCGAGAAGAAAAGCAGCGACACTCGCGTTTCTGGCCGTCAAGGAACACGTAACGCTTCAAACTGGATTTCAATATGTCGTCACGGGAAGCCGTGATGGATTTCCACAAACAAGAGATTGCCAATTAAGCACGAGCAACAGATTATGATATTTATAAAAACATTTTTTTAAAAAAAGAAATGTTTTTAAAAAGAATTTTTATGCGTGGAGCAAGGAGGGGTGGGGGAGGGGGAACCTGGCGCCTCTAAGTCCATTGCCCAAGTAGCGCGCAGAACGTTTGATGAGATTAAGCACTTCAAACGAGAAGCATAACTATGTTGCAAGACGAGAGAGAGACTGAAAGCCGATAACTTTTTATTTACGTTTCAAAATAAAAAAAAAATTTAAAAATCAACGTGTGCATTTCTTTTCTCCACCCCCTCCCGCCCCATTTCCCTGTTCAATGGATATATTAGCTAAAGCGAAAAGGCTGGCCCCTTGCCTTTGTCGAATAGGCAACAAAGCGCTAAGCAAACCTTTAGGGTTTGGAAAGAAGGAAGGAGAGAGAGATGTAAAAGAAGAATAAGCGAGCCAGGGTGGATGAGAAGAATGATAGGAGTTTCGTAGTTTGGGTTTGAGGTTTTGAGGTAAAGAGGTGTGAGGATTACGTTTGAAGGAAGTTAAATCAGAATTTAGGGAGGACAGTGTGCTGTGTAGTGGTGATACTTAATGTGATGTTGTAGTGGTGATACTTAATGTGGTGTTGTAGTGGTGATACTTAATGTGATGTTGTAGTGGTGATACTTAATGTGATGTTGTAGTGGTGATACTTAATGTGATGTTGTAGTGGCGATACTTAATGTGATGTTGTAGTGGTGATAATGTGATGTTGTAGTGGTGATACTTAATGTGATGTTGAGATAGTGAGACCGACAAACTGGACACTTCATTCATTAAGCTGTTCGTCTGTCTTCCCCCCTCCCCTCCCTCCCCAGCGAAACAAAGCAACAACAAAACACAAAATGCAATAATAAAAGTAATTTTGTGCTTTTTGGAAACATCAACACGCGCCTTTCTTTGTTGAAATTGTGAAAGGAGTAACGTCTGAATTGTAACTTCTTTTAACACGCGCCTTTCTTTGTTGAAATTGTGAAAGGAGTAACGTCTGAATTGTAACTTCTTTTAACACGCGCCTTTCTTTGTTGAAATTGTGAAAGGAGTAACGTCTGAATTGTAACTTCTTTTAACACGCGCCTTTCTTTGTTGAAGTTGTGAAAGGAGTAACGTCTGAATTGTTACTTCTTTTAACGCTTATTATATGATAATAGAACTGCTGCGCACGGTTATGATACAGAAATTGTATTAACCACAACAAGCATAGGTTATTAAAAAAATAATATTTGATACTTAAAATCCACTTCCAATCATGGGCGTTTACTAATGAAGATCATTGTTTATTATGTATTGTTGTTTGACGCTAGATAAATCGTATAGTATAGGGTAAGAAGACTGTAATGTTGTTTGACGCTAGCTAAATCGTATAGTTTAGGTTAACGAGACTATAATATTGTTTGACGCTAGCTAAAGTGTACTGTATGGTATCAGTCAACTGTAGTGTTGGGTATGCGGTAACTGAAAAGCAGAGCGTGGTGTCCGGTTACCGAACGGCAGTGTTCGCAATACAAAGTGAAGTTGCAACTGACGTGCAATGTTGGATATGCGGTAACTGAAAAACATTATTTCACATACGGTAATTGAAAAAACATTATTTCACATACGGTAATTGAAAAAACATTATTTCACATACGGTAACTGAAAAAACATTATTTCACATACGGTAATTGAAGTTTAAATGCTGCACATGATGTTACACTGTAGTATTTGGCATTCGCTCGCTAAACTGCAGTATTTGGTAACGACTACAGTGTTCTGGTAAATGGCAACTGACTAGTAATGTGTGGTAGACAATAAAGAATATAAGTATTTCACGGTTAACTGACAAGTAATGTTTGGTATAAGGCAGTGGTCCCCAACCTTTTCATCGCCGCGGACCTGTCAACACTTGATAATTTTGCCGCGGACCGGTCAACGCTTGATAATTTTCCGCGGCCCGATGATATGGGGGGACGTTGATTGTTTATATTTTAGATTGTTTTGATTTAATAATTTTAATTTAATTGTATTTAAACGTGCCTTGAAATTAAAATACAGTTACACCAAAAAATGAATATAAAGTGATAACATTTTAACTCACTAGAACGCTAAATCAGAGAGAACCCTGAGCTTGTTTCTTTGCAACGAGAGGGTTCCATCTGGGGGTAATAGGAGACAATTACACCCGAAGTGAGTTGCTTATGTCCATCCGTTGTTTTGTTTTGGTTGCTGTCATACGGATTTAAGTGCTGTGGTGGCCGTTGTTGTATTGGCAGGTGAGGGGGTTTACAGAGCCCAGGATAATACCACATCGTCTGTACTTAGTGTGTATGTGCGCCCAAGATGTTCATTCCCCACCCTGTAATGTTCACCAGTGGTGTTGTTGTTGTCGTTGGCACTGTTGTTGTTGATGTCCCCGGTAGCCGTTGGACTGTATGTAGGTGGGTGTTGGCGGCAAGCATTAGTTGAATTAGATCCGCAATGGGGTGGTTATAATATCCCAACTGCATGTGATGTTGCTCCCTGTGCTGCCACCGTTGTTGTTGTGGCTGTAGTAGATGATACTGTTGTTGTCGTCTGATGTGTTGTGGCGGGCGCCTTCTTTTTGATTTGGGGCTCCGTTCTGTAGTGTTTCCTCGTGTGTCTGTTGTGGTTTTCTTTGTTGCAGTCCCTGGTGGTGACTCTGGCTGTGGATTGGGGGCAGTTGGTTTAGTCGTTGTTGTTGTTTCTTATGGTGTAGTTGGAGCGTTGTCGACTTCTGTTTCGGTCTTTGCGTCAGTTGTCTTCACTTCTTTTTCTGTTTGTATTTTTCTTTCTTGCGTCTTGATATGTACCGTTTGTGTGCTGGAGATTTTTTGGCGTTTCTTCTTATTTTCGGTGGTAGTTGTTTTAATTTCTTTTTCTTTGCTGATAGAGCTTGTAGTCTGAGTTTCCTTATTATCTGTTGTGGGTTTTTGGAGTTTGCGAGAATGCCTGGCTGATTTCTTGTTTTGCTGTTTGAGTTGAATTCACTTTGGCCGTAGGTGGAATTTTCCAGATGATGTTGGTGTTTATTCCACTTTCTCTTGTAGTGGCTTGTAGAGTTTGGGTGGAAACGTGGCTTTTTCCTTTGACTGTTTGAGTTGTGCCGTCTTCCTGTGTGGGTTTTCGCGTTGTTTTCTCCTTTTCCGTTTGTGAAGAGCGTGTTTTTGTTGTCGGCGTTATTTTCCATAAGATGTCTGTCTGTGTTTCACAGTCTGTTGATGTAGTTTTTTTTTCGTGTCGCCTTGTCAGGTGCTTGTTTAAAATCTTATGGAGACCAATTGCGGTTAAGATGGCTTGTTGTCTAGTGTAAGTTCATCTTCTGTTTTTGTGTGGAAGAGGGTCAACAGAAAATTAGTGAACACATTTTTTAGTTCAACGTTTTTAGTTTCTAGTGTGAAGGTGAAGGGGGTAACTTTTCGTATGCCCCCATTTTCGGTTGGTTTGCTGATTTCACAGCAGTATTTTGTCCAGTCTTCTCCTTTGTACTTCTTAATGTTTGCATCTCTTCAAGCCTCTTTTGCCGTATCTGTCTCAGCTGTGCTATGCGCTCGTTTGTGAAACAGAAAGGGCCGTCCGCATCTTCTGTGACTGACTCAGAATCGCGTAAAATGTCACTTGGTGGAGTGGGCAGTAGTGGCATTTTTGCCAGCCCTGAAAAGGGCTGAGTCTTAGTGCTGGTTTGTCTGGTGTGGCGCTTTGACATGACTCTCCTTCCGGCGGTCCAATGGATGGAGTGCGTTCGTCGGTGGTCCGAAGCGAAGTGTGTTGGTGTGGTTGGGAAGTAGCGCTCGAATTCTTTAAAAGCAAAGACAGATGATCGTGCACCAACTGGGAGAATGAATGCTCAGACTCAATCTCGTCCATGGAAAGTCGCACAAACCCGAAAGAAATACACCAGAGTAAAAATAAAATTGGGGGGCCCTGTACCATTTGGTCCGCGGACCGGTACCATATGGTCCACGGACCGGTACCGGTCCGCGGACCGGGGGTTGGGGACCACTGGTATAAGGTACAGTGGCGTAGCAATAGACTGTGCTGGTTGTGCAATGCATAAGTGCCCGCGTCAGTGGAGGCCCCTGACAGCGAGCGGAGTCTGTAGATATCTATGCTGTATGCAACAGCGGATTTTGTTGCTTGAAATCGAAAGGGCCCACCATCGAAACTTTAAAAAAAATAAATAAAAACAAACAAAAAAATAAAACCAAACCAAACGAAAAAGCCCATTGCTACGCCTCTGATAAGGTAACTAATTAGTAATGTGTGGTAGACATCAAGAATAAAAGTGTGTAAGGGTTTACGGTAACTGATTAGTAATGTTAGGTAAACAGTTATGAAGTGAAATGTTTTTCATACGGTAACGCACTGAAGTGTTTGTTTTACGGCAACGAACTGAAGTGCTTTGTAAACGGTAACGCACTGAAATGTTTGCTTTGCGGTAACGTACTGAAGTGTTTGTTATACGGTAACGAAGTGAAGTGTTTGTTATATGGTAACGAAATTAAATGTTTGTTATACGGTAACGAACTGGTGTTTGTTATACAGTAACTGATGAGCAGTGTTTGGTACAGTTTGAAAGAGTGGCAACCTTAACTTTGTGAACCATCCTCAGCCACTTTAAGTAATTTGACTACCAAGTTTTATTTAAGTTATTTTAAAAATTAAGTAATTCGACTACCAAGTTTTACTTAAGTTATTTTAAAAATTTTATTCATGCGGTCTGTGTTGACTGTGTAATATAATCTCCATTCTCTGACACCTGGCTTTTCGTGTTTCCTTATTTTGACTGCACTGAAGCATTAAACCAGAGATTAGCAGATAGATTTACCTGATGATCAAGTTGTTATTACAATGTAAAAATTTTCGTTTAGCTTCTCCCTCTACCCCTCCCTCGGTTGTCTTACTTTCTTGTTGCACACGACACTTTCGTATAGGGTGACAGAACAGGTATGAGTTGCTAAACTGTAATTGTAGACCAGTGGATCGTTTAGGGAACTTTTGGGAATAATATTGATAAATGTTACGACATAGAGATCACTGTTTTTAGATCAGTTACAAAGGGAGTGTTGACTGCTTTTTATTTTGACCTGACAAAAGCAGAATGATATTTCAGCACAGAGATATTGAAATCCAATAGTTGGTTTGCATAACCTGTCCCATGATTTATTACGATCGTTTTCATCACTTTCATTAAATCTTAAAACACGCGTTCATAATATCCAACCCATTGAAAAAAGAAAAAAAAAGGGTCGATACACAATGCCAACTGCTACTTCTGCATCGTCCCAAAAAAATAAAAGAAAGAAAAGAAGAAACAGTTGCAGTTTGATGAACAGGAATCCGCTTAGCCAGTTATGTCCCTTGCATTCAAATTTGTTGTATTTGGCGAAAGTTTTGAGGACTGTGGGATACAACGAAGGTCAACAATATTTTATTAATATAGCTGTGCCTAATTATATTTCAGCATTGTGTAACGTCATAACTCAATACTGTGTGAGTGAAATAAAAACATCATTCAGTACAATGTAACGTCACAATTCACCTGTGTCAAGCATGCTGATGCATGACCTGCCAATTCCAACTTAGTGACACTTTGCGGAAGTGGTACCATGCGTGGGCAAAATTAATTAACTCTCTGGTTAGAAAGGGTATAGTTTTTCTTGTTTCCATGCGTAGGCAAAATTAATTAACTCTCTGGTTAGAAAGGGTATAGCTTTTCTTGTTTCCATGCATGGGCAAAATTAATTAACTCTCTGGTTAGAAAGGTATAGCTTTTCTTGTTTCGAGTGTCTCCCTTGGTTATGTAATAATTTTGCCAAGGTTAAAATATCCTAAATGGATTAATTAAAATAATATCAAGGTGAGAAAATGTATTTCACTATGGAAAGCAGGAATTATTAATTATATTTTAAACATATTTTTATTTCATTAGTAGTAATTTAAGATATACGAAACACTTTTGTTTCAGCAATTGCTAGATGCTATTTGTTTCGTTGTGTGATTAGTATTGTCAATCAGTTGTCTTATTCATAACTGTAAACTGTTTAACACACATTGAATATCTTATATAAATTAATGTTCTTTAACAAATTCATATAATAATTTTAATAATATTAAGAACATTGCTGATTGTGTTTTCAATAGATTAGTGTTAATACAAATCACATAGGTCTTATTAGAGAACAGAAATGGATTTGTTAGAGATAAATAATAATAGCTTGTACATAACCTTGTATAGATGAAGCCACAATAGTATTTTTCACCCAGTGTTTGCAAGAAAGTCAAACATTTATTGTGCACATCAAGCCCATGTGTTTCCCTCCTGACACTGAAGAGTACTGTTCTCTTGAGGCTAATCTGACGCTCTACGATAATAGCTCCCTCAAGCAGAACAACAATTGTAGCAATTTCCAGTAACTTCCTTGTACCAGAAATTGCTTGATGTAGTAAGCATACTTAGCCACCATACATCAATGGAGTGCAGTGTATCACAGTTCCCAATTTGTAGAAATAATAGTGTACTAACATAATACATCTCTATGTAAAATGCAAGTATAACAAATCAATAGCCAAAATGCACGAAATATTCCTTAAGTCCATTCTCACGCAGTCACTCATTTAACTCACCATCAAGCTAATGGCCGCCTTTCATGACCAGACTTCTTGCCACATCAAATTCAAGTGATTAGAGAATAGAATTCTCTACAGAAGGTAAACGTTTGATCTCAGCCCATTGGATGGTCTCGTTCTTATAAATCTTAACCATTGGATAATAAAATTACTCATCCAGCTGGAACTGGTTTGCATTGCATCAGCAATTTCTAGCATATTCTCAACTTGAGTTATTTACTCGGATTCTGACTTTTACAAAAATACCATCATAAGGAGTGCCCAAGGTCAGGTCACTTTGACATTTTAACAATTTTTATATATATAACAATTACATCTAGAAATGGGGAGAGGCAAATTTACTTCGCCATGTACCCCACTCCTTTTGAGATTATAGCCATCTTGTTAACATCTACTCTATTAGGAGTAAATTTGAAACATTACCAGTAAAGCTTCCATCATAATACGAAATGAATAACCATTCACAAGACCAAAATTCTATGTCAGTTTTAAGATATACACATAATTAATTCAACATGTTAAAGATAATATAATTTTACATGCCTCAATAATCACTGAGCAATAAAATGTCAAATATAATTTTATTTTCTCTCATTATAAGTAGGAACACGGTATGTCTCTACTCTTAAGGAATACAAATGCAAATCATATACAAAAGTCATTATCATTATTCTTTTTCTCCTTGTAATAGGAAAATACAACATGCACAATCATCTTAGCTTCATATAAATAAACTCTGGGTAAGTTATTCTTTGTCTCACTTGAGTGAGATAGATATGCAAGAGGTTGGTGATCTCTTTCAAGGTCAATGTTTGCCATATAGGTAGACTTGGAATTTCTGGACTGCCCAGAAAATTCTGAGACATTTTTGAATGTCTTGAATAATTCTGTTCTGCTGCATTCAACATATGACTAGAGTAAACTACTGGATACTGTTTCTGCATCAGTACATCACATATCCCTGCATTGCTAGCATCTGTTCTGAGTATGAATTCTTCATTGAAATCAGGTAATGGAGGACAGGATCTCATGACAGATAGTCTTTCAAACTAGCAAAACTGGCTTCACACTCCTCACTCCAAATCAACATCACAAGTTTATCTTTCCTCATCAAATCAATGAGTGGTTTGCAATTTCACTGAGCTTGGGAATGAATTTTCTATAGTAACTGGCCAGCCCCCCCCCCCAAAAAAAAAAAAAAAAAAATTAAAAAAATTAAAAAAATTAACATTTGTTTTGGAAAGTGGTCTCTCCATCTCTTCAAGTTTTCTTACTTTTGATGCCTTTGTCCCACTGTGTGTCCCAAATATTCAAGTTTAAAATATCCAAAGAAACATTTGATTGGTCAAATAGAAAATGTATTTACATTCCTTCAAAAGTTGGAATAACTTCCGTACCATCAGATATATTCTTCCAGGGTCTGGGTAACTAGTAGTAAGTGGACTAATGGTGAATTAAGAATAGTAGTGGTAGCAGTAGTAAGTGGACTAATGGTGAATTAAGAACAGTAGTGGTAGCAGTAGTAAGTGGACTAATGGTGAATTAAGAACAATAGTGGTAGCAGTAGTAAGTGGACTAGTGGTGAATTAAGAACAGAAGTGATAGTAGTAGTAAGTGGACTAATGGTGAATTAAGAACAGTAGTGGTAGCAGTAGTAAGTGGAGTAATGGTGAATTAAGAACAGTAGTGGTAGCAGCAAAAGCTTGGAGTAATAAGGAACGTAAACTCTGTGAAGGAATTGCGAGGGAAACACAGATCTGCTCCACTGCTAATCGCAGAGTCATTAACATTTTAAGACTTTCGAGAATCCTGATAGGATTCTAAAATTAAATTGCATAACTATCTAACCGTCAGACAGAAGTCACGAGAAGAATAAGAATACGTAACTATACCCTCAATTATTCACAGAGTGGTGTGGTTGTTTTGTTTTTATGACTTCGTGTAGGAATAGTAAAAATAACTTCATATTGTTAACATGTTTTAGTTTTTCACACATCAAACAATTTTATTCATGTTCTGATCGAATGAAGTTAAAATACTTCTGCTGATTTCCATTTTAAAACGGCGTCATAAACCCTGAATGAAAAACTAATGGCGTCATAAACCCTGAATGAAAAACAAACGGGGTCATAAACCCTGAATGAAAAACTAACGGGGTCATAAATCCTGAATGAAAAACTAACGGTGTCATAAACTCTGAATGAAAAACTAGCGGGGTCATAAACCCTGAATGAAAAAAACTAACGGGGTCATAAACTCTAAAGGGTTACTACGATGAGTTTTACACGTTCAATTGTTTGTCGACTCATTTGCATTTTCCGAATCTAATCAAAGACATCTAACGCATGCGCTGATAACTCATTACATACGGCCTGTTTTGGTGACGGTTATTCCACAAGATGTCCATAAAGTGTGTCACGCAAAGTTGAGAGACGAGTTAGGAAAAAGTGTGACAGCTGACAATGGGGAAGGAAGGGTGCTTAAATTATGACGTTTAAAAATGTTCCTTTTCAACAGCTCGTGTTATTGTTCTGATTTTTAAATAATGGCTACAGTTATTTTGGGCTCACCACCACCACCACCACCATCCCACCACTGTCAATGTCTATTAAAAAAATAATATTGCATACTAAACGTTACAAAGAGTTTGATAAATTAATATCTAACAGGACATTCTCAGCTAATATCTTGATAATTATTTGTTCAAATACATAAAATGGAAATGAAAATGAAGGTATATATTTATTGGTTAGTTTCTTGTTTGTTTAATTTTAAACAAGCTATTATAAACAGTACAGGTGTCGCCTGTTCTAAATGAGTGAAGTGTATAGCTCAACTATAAATTAGCGAAATATAAAATATTAATTTAAATCAATTCTTCGTAAAATGTAATCAGATGTGCTCTGTTCATTTTCATATAGCAGGTTTAAAAAAAAATCTTACTCATGTCATAAATTTATTCAATAAAATAATTCATCATTTACGTACACTAACGGTTTTCTTTGACTTGGCGGGAGTGTGTATAAGTGGGTGAGGGGTGGGGAGCGTTTGTGACCAAACTTTTAGAGAGGGTATCTTAGCTGGACGGACTGAAATAAAGGGTGGTAGTGGATGGGTTGTAAATATGTCTCCCAAAAGTGTAACATGCCTCACGGACAACTCCAAAAAAAGTGAAATAATAAAATTAAAATCTAATGTATAATTGTAGCGATCACGAAATGAAACTGCATCTTCAAAAAGCGAAACTAAATTGAAATGGAGTTATCCCTCTTTCGGAACTTCTGCTCACGAAACGATGGTGTCTAAGATTTCCAAATCATGTATGAGTAAATTTTATGTAAGATTTTGAACAGAACGTTTTAATGATTTTTACTCTAAAGAAGAGTGCCTCTACCTATTTCTAAATTCAGGTAATCTAAGCCTTCCTGGCAAATTGTGATAAAAGTTTTCTGGTAATTTGAAGAACTATTTCCAAGTTCAGATATGGCAAACCAGACGAATACTAGATACAATGAAAGGGAGCAGAGAAAGAGAGAGGGAGAGAGAGAGAGAGAGAGAGAGAGAGAGAGAGAGAGAGAGAGAGAGAGAGAGAGAGAGAGAGAGTATATATTATGCAATAATTATATGAATTGAGTACAGAGACTAATATTCTTTCCTGGAAACAGAAACGTATGCATATTGATTTGCAATAGAAAGGAATATCCAAAGACTTCACAATCACACATGCAAGAACGCATACACACTCAAACACTAACACACACGCAAAAGCACAAGTAAAAAAAAAAAATCCAAACAAATCGCCGCGACGCATTTATCAACTTCGTTCTGAAGTTTGCATCAACAGTGGACAAATGTTTTGGCATGACAGCCGGAACAACATAAAATTTGTGGCAAACTGTGTAACAAAAGCAGAAGCAAGCGCGCAAATTGTAGGGAACCACTTTATCCCTCGACAATCTCTCGCCAGTGCAAGCATCTCCCGACCCCCCCCCCCTTCCCCTAACACTCACACACACACACACACACACATACACAACACACGCACTCACAAAAGAAACATTATTCGTCTTGTAACAATTCACTAAATGGGACACCTATATCTCTCCAGACCTAGTGAAACAGGTGAACAGTTTCGTGTGCTCATCACTATGGTAACTCAGTGCTAGCAGATGACGTCGAACGCTAAGTGACGTCACATCCCAAGAATGTCCACAAGGAATGTATGGTGTACAATGCGTTGCTGTACTGTGATGTTATGGCCAGAAAAAAGAAATTCGGTTACAGATTATTCGTGTGTCATAATAATGTCTTGTGTGTGAAATGGAAGTATGTTTCAGTGGAATCATGTGACCAACCTGGTTTGAAATTTTGTTACAATTTCGCTTGTTAAATAAGGCGTTTGGTTGTGATTGTCATAATTATAGGGTGGGTGGGTGGGTCGTGTCAGCTTTTTGCATGCAAATTTTTTTTTATTACACTTTTAATTTAGGTCCCTTCCTGATATATGTTTGATGGAAATTATGTCACACTTTAGTCACGTTGTGTCCATTAAATAGAATGGAATCATGTTACACTTTAGTCACGTTGTGCCCATGAAATAGAATGGAATCATGTTACACTTTAGTCACGTTGGAATCATGTTATAACTTTATCACGTTGTCTGTAATTGTCTATAAAAAAACCTTTTAAATTTTAAATATGATTTGTTACATTTTCACAACGTCGTGTCTAGTTATTGAATGTGAATATCACAGACTAATCACATTGTGCCCACTTAACCGCCCCCCCCCCCCCCCAGGAATCTAGAGTATACTTTGTTTACGCTGTGTTCAGTTAAAAAAAGTATAAATCAATATAAATTATCGTAAAAGAGGGGCCAGCCAACCTGTGTGTCAGTGTAATTCAATGGAGCTTTAAACACTTGCTTTCAGTAAAATTAAACTATATTTTAAATTAAACTTATCATTTGTCCTTGAGATTTCTGAAGTTAATTCGACTTCCAACTGTAAGACAGTGCGTTGGAAACAGCATCATATTAAACTAATTGGAGCAAATCCAGTATTGTCTTACAGATCACCCCCCATGACGTTGGGATTACATTTCTTATATATGTACGAGTAATATCCCTTTAATTAAAATGCACTAAATCCATACTCTAGAAGAATTACAACTCTATTAAGTTAGGATTATCAGATCTCTTAAATTACACAGATTACAAATCCCTACACTACATCGTTTAATTGATTCAAATTGCTACGCATTAACTATAAACACTTTGAAAAGAAACAATCAACTCCCCACCCACCGTAGACTATTATTTGCCTCTGTTTCACGCACTAAATTTTGTTCCCCCCTTCCCCCTTCCCATGAAGTGAAATTTCGGTCACTCCATCCATTGTACAAGAGTCCAGACTCTTCGCATAAGAATTCGGTTACACTGGCGTCCTACAAAACAAACGTTTTAATTTGGTGATGGGGATGTTCGCGGCTCAAGGAGCATAGCTAGGTCAGGTTATATTTATAGCACCTAGAAAAATCTCATAACGTTACTCGTGAGCAACAGTTTTATGTGAGTGTTCGCCCATGGTTATTTATAATTTAGGTTACGTCCAATTATTTGGTGTGAGGCAAAATTTCCACTTTTGTATATATCTTAAATCAGGAGCGTTTTATTTATTTATCTTTTTTTTTTGTTAATCACAACCATGGGACACGTTTTGTCCGACCACCATCCAAGTTCCTGCTGCAAGCAATGAAAATGCGACATCTTGAGAGTTGTTGCGTCTCCCTTGGACATGTTTTCTCTGCCCTTTATTATTTTCCTAAAATTCATTTGCATGCAATTCTTCTGAGAAATAATCGAAGTGAAAGATTAATCTGAAATGTAACCAGTTTCAGACAAGGAAATGAAGCGTTATTGTATGAACATTTCAGATTTAAAAATGAGGCAGCATTATTTATAAAATGGATAATAATAGTAGTATTGTTTGGAATTTAAATTTACATACGGCCTGTTTTGGTGAAAATTATTCCACAAAGGGGATGTTCATAAAGTGTGTCACGCAAAGTTGTGACACTAGTTAGGAAAAAGTGTGACTTGTGACTTAAGGGAAGAAAGGTACTTAAATTAAGACATTTACAAAATTTTTCTTTACAACAGCACGTTTTTACAGTTCTGCTTTTAAATTAATTAGCACAGTTATTTTTGCGCTAAGGAATTCTTCTTTTTCACTGCCACCATCACCACAACCACCACCACCACTAACAAAATTACGACGCATAAGACATGTACTATCTATTACAAACAATAGTATTGCAAACTGTACGTGTTATTTTTTCAAAGTGACTGATAAATATAATATCTAACAGACGTTCTCAGGTAACATCTTGCTAAACATTAATTTTGTTCAAATACACAAAATAGAATTGAAAATGAAGGTATATATTTATTGTTTAGTTTCTAGGTTTTTTAAAATTTTATTTTAAACAAGCTATAATCAGTACAGTTGTCGCCTGTTCTAAACCAGTGAAGTGTATAGCTCAACTATAAATTAGCGAAATATAAAATATTTATTTGAAATTAATTCTTTCTAAAATGTTATCAGATGTGCTCAGTTCGTTTATTGCAGATTAAAAAAAAAAACCTTACTCATATTTTTCATAAATCTATTCAATAAAATAATTCATCATTTATGTACACTAACGGTTTTCTTTGACTTGGCGGGAGTGTATATGTGGGTGAGGGGTGGGGAGCGTTTATGACAAACTTTTAGGGAGGGTATCGGTTAGCTGGACAGACTGAAATAAAGGGGTGGTAGTGGATGGGTTGTAAATATGTCTCCCAAAAGTGTAACGTGCCTCACGGACAACTCCAAAAAAAGTGAAATAATAAAATTAAAATCTAATGTATAATTGTAGCGATCACGAAATGAAACTGCATCTTCAAAAAGCGAAACTAAATTGAAATGGAGTTATCCCTCTTTCGGAACTTTTGCTCACGAAACGATGGTGTCGAACTAAGATTTCCAAATTATGTCTGAGTAAATTTTATGTAAGATTTTGAACAGAACGTTTTAATGATTTTTACTCTAAAGAAGACTGCCTCTACCTATTTCTAAATTCAGGCAATCTAAGAGTGCTGGAAAATCGTGATATACTTTTCTGGTAATATGAAGAATTACTTCCAAGTTCAGATACGGCAAGCCAGACGAATACTAGACACAAATCAGTGGGAACGAAAGAGAGAGAGAGAGAGAGAGAGAGAGAGAGAGAGAGAGAGAGAGAGAGAGAGAGAGAGAGAGGTGTATATTATGAAATAATTGTAAGAAATGTGTACAGAGACTAAAATTATTTCCTGGAAACAGAAACTCAAGCATGCTTATTAAGAAAGAAGAATAACCAAAGTCTTTACGATCACACGCAAGCAAGCATGCACACACACACACACACACACACACACACACACACACACACACACACACACACACACACACACACGTGCACGCACATGCACACTGTGACGCTAACGCCACATAGTTAATGGTTATGATTATTATTGTTTAACCACCCATATGTCATTATTAGTGATGAAATCTTAATTTATGTTATTAATAATTCTCCAGAGGACACCACTCGTCTCTCTCACTTGACGGATATGCGGACGCTGTAAACGTTTTCTTCTCTTCCACATTAAAGACAAACATTTAGCGTCTTAGAATATTTCGTAGGTGGAAAAGAGAAATCTTAAAATTATTAAATCAACAATCAAATATAATACATATGAATATAATCTAAAGAGCATTGACATTTACATCACTTCACAACAATGTTCAATTAATGCTGGACAATCATTCAGTTTATCCTAGCATAGACATAAGCATTCAATATACATAAATACATAGTCAAGTTCATGAATACCATAACGGAATTGAGAGTAGGGTTCAGAGAAATAATTAATGTCAATTTATACATCCTTTTCAAAGATGGAAGCTATCACCAGTGCGTGTTCACAATCATGCGGTTTGCAAACAGTCACTGTCTTTCTTATTCAGGTGAGGACCCACTGTTCCTTCTAGAGGCAATTTACATAACTGTTCCAGAATCTTTGACGGGCTCACTCTGGGAAACCGTAGAGAATCGTCCTGAATTTCTCTTGTTCTATCATGCACATCAGGAGGAAAGTTCTTGAATTTCTGCATTTACTCTACACACCATGAGGAACATTCAAAATAATCTTGAATTCTCAAGACCAATCTCAAATCACAAATCTCCGCCATATTGGCTCTTGAACGGAATTCACAGCAATCACCTTACAGCTACACGCTCTACTGATAATTTGATGACAAAGCTCGATTCACACACCAACGTGACCAAGTAGAGTTCAGTAGCCGCCATAGCATGAAGTGACAAAGAAAATGGTTTGCACTGTTCTGCCAAAGTCAAATTAAGGCTACACTAAATTTTAGGCATATTTATTCTCTAAACTCCTTTCTTTCTTACAGATATTATCAACTTACAAAACCTGCAATAATTTTATTAATAATTCCATAAACACACAACATAAGAAATATGCCATCAATCAAAATTCACAAGATTAATGTACAACGTAATGAAATTGATGAACATAGTAATAATGGTTCAATTACATAAGCATTCTCTAATAGAAATCATGGATCCAAAGCAAACATATTCGAAATATTTTTAATCTATTCTTTCTTTATCAGTCAGATAACTTACCATAAGCTAATGATTGCCTTTATGACTAGATTCAAGTTGTGTTTAAATTCTAAGTGATAGACTAGAGTACTTTTTCAGCAAAGAAACCTTCGGTCCATCCTCATTAGATGAGGTTGTTATGAACAGTCTTAGTCAGAAAAAAAAATACTACTCATCCAGTTGGAACTGGTTTGGATCGCGTCAGCAATTTTCTAGCATATTCTCCACCAGAGTTGTTTACTCCAAATCAAAAACATCATCACAAGGATTGCCCAATGTCGGGTCACTTTGACAATTTAACATTTTATATAACAATTAAGTTTAAAAATAGGGAGAGACAAATTTACTCCGCTACATACACAAACACAAGTAAAATAAAAATCCAAACAAATCGTCGCGACTCTTTTATCAACTTCGTTCTGAAGTTTGCATCAACATTGGCTAAATGTTTTGGCATGAGAGCCGGAACAACATGCAATTTGTGACAAACTGTGTAACAAAAGTACAAGCAAGCGCGCAAATTGTAGGGAACCACTTTATTCTCTCGACAGTCTCTCGCCAGTGCAAGCATCTCCCGACCCCCCTTCCCCTAACACTCACACACACACACACACACACGCACGCACACACACACATTCAGACACAACACACACACTCACAAAAGAAACATTATTTTGCTTGTAACAGTTCACTAAATGGGGCACCTGTGTCTATCCAGACTTAGTGAAGCAGCTAAACAGTTTCGTGAGTTCATCACTATGGTAACTATAGTGCTAGTAGATGACATCGAACGCTAGGTGACGTCACATCCCGAAGAATGTCCAAAGGAATGTATGGTGTGGTGTGCGTTGCTGTACTGTGACGTTGTGAAATTTCGGTTACAGATTATTCACGTGTCATAATAATGTCTAGTGTGTGAAATGGAAGTTTGTTTCAGTGGAATCATGTGACCAAACTGGCCTAAACCTTTCTTACAGTTTCGTTCGCTAAATACAGCTTTTGGTTGTGATTGTCATAGTTAGGGGTGGGTGTGTCGTGTCAGTTTTTTTTTTGCATGTAAAATTTATGTTACACTGTTAATTTTGTTTCTTCTTGATATATTTTTGATGGAAATTATGTTACACTTAATCACGTTGTGTCAATTAAATAAAACGGGATCATGTTACACTTTAGTCACGTTGTGTCAATTAAATAAAACGGGATCATGTTACACTTTAGTCACGTTGTGTCAATTAAATAAAACGGGATCATGTTACACTTTAGTCACGTTGTGTCAATTAAATAAAACGGGATCATGTTACACTTTAGTCACGTTGTGTCAATTAAATAAAACGGGATCATGTTAAATCATAATCACGTTGTCTGTATTTGTTTATAAAAAAAGTTTTTGTAATCTGATTTGTTACATTTTCACAACGTTTTGTCTAGTTATATTGAATGTGATTCACATCACGAAATAATCACGCCGTGCCCACCTTTTAAAAATTCATGTATTTTAAAAAAAAAACAAATGAAAGTTATATTAGACTTTGCTTACGTTGTGTTCAGTTAAAAAAATTATAAATCAGTATAAATCATAAATTATTTCACCTGACGGGACCAAACCTGTGTGTTAGTGCTATACCAAGGAGCTGTAAACACTTGCTTTCAATAAAATTAAATTATATTTTAAAATACATTTATCATTTATCCTTGAGATATCCGAAGTTAAAGTTAATTCGACTTCACCAACTCCCCCCCCCCCCCCCGCTTCCCGTAAAGACAGTGCATCGTGAACAGCATCATATTAAACTAAATGGAGCAAATACAACATTGTCTTATGGACCATGCCCACGAAGCTAGGATTACATGTCTTTAATACGTACGAGTAATGTCCCTTTATTTAAAATGCATTAAATCCATAATTTATACGAATTAGACTATTAATTTCGGCATATCAGATCTCTATATTTACACAGATTACAAATCCTTTATTTGTTTTCGAAACTACATCGTTTAATTAGTACACATAGCTACTCATTACCTATAAATAATTTGAAAACAATCAACCGCCAACTCCCCCCCCCCCGGCCCCGCCACCATAGAGTAATATTTGCCTCTGTTCCCCCCCCCCCCCCGCCACCGTAGAGTAAAATTTAGCTGTGTTACATTTAGACGGATTTCAGCACTAAATTCTGTTCCTCCCCTTCCCCCGGAGAGAAATTTCGGTCACTCCATCCATTATACAAGAATCCAGACTCATCGCATAAGAATTCGGTTGCACTGGCGTCCTGCAAAAACAAACGTTTTAATTTGGTGATGGGGATGTTCGCGGCTAAAGGAGCATAGCTAGGTCAGGTTATATTTATAGCATCTACAAAAATCTCATAACGTTACTCGTGAGCAAGAGTTTTATGTGAGTGTCCTGTCTATCGTTAATTGTAATTTAGGATGCGTCCAATTATTAGGCGTGATAACAACTTCCACTTTTTAAAAATGTATCTTAAATCAAGAGTATATTTTTTTAAATCACAACCATGGGGCAAGTTTTGTCCGACCACCATACGTTTCTCCCATATGTATTGAAAATGCAACAGGTTGTATGTGCACTTCAGCAGCACACACGAGGATTCTAGAACATATCATGTGATGTACTTTGTTAGCGCATTGAAGATTCTGGAACAGTTGTGTAATGTACCTAGAAAGGGTACATGGGACCGTCATCTAAATAAGAAAGATAGTGACTTGTTGCAAACCACGTGATTGTGAACACAAACTAGTGACAGTGGCCATCATTGAAAAGGTTATGAACATTGACTATAATTATTTCTCTAGAACTCCACTCTCAGTTCTGTGATGAATTATGTTTATGAACTTGATTTTATATATATATATGTTCATTTGACTGCTGATGTCTATGCTAGGATAAACTGAACGATTGTCTAGTGTTATACACCTTATTTTTAAATGAGCTACGGGTCTATTAAACTTAAATAAAGTCTCTTTCCAAGAGTATTACTGAATTATATGTCTCTTTAATTTACATGACCTTATGCGGTCAATCCACAGAGAGACAATTTGTCTTTGACATCGATAAATTACGAATTCTTAATTTAAGGTCATTGTACATCAGTTTAGGAGTGTTATTTTGCATATATATAGTTTATTCTTTAATTCAATGTATTACAGCCCTTTAATTCAGAACAATTACATCCTTTTAATTCAGATGAATTATGTATATTTAATTCTGGATAGATCGCAGCTATTATATCTACCACATAGTTTCTAATTAAGATTTTAAGAAAATTTATTTCGACTTAAGTCGATGAACTTCATCTCAACGTGGTGGCAGTGTTTCTGGTAGGTGGAGAAATGATTCTATTCAGAGACCTAAGAATACAAATAGTTTTGCTTTATTAACATTACAGAAATCCATTCGATTGCAAAAATGCAATCCCCTACCCTCCACCCCCTTCCCAACCGAATCCACCACCCGTGACGTCGCGTGGTCACGCACCTCGCATACGTAATGGCTTTAAAAGCGGTACTCACCAAGACACGAGATCTCACAACGTTCCACACCAGGTGGTCACACCCAGAAGCGAGCGCCATTAACGTTCGAGGGCTTTGTGGGTGCGATACTAAACGCATTGATTTGGAATTTATCACTCCGAGCACAAACACACACTGCCATTGTGCCCCGCTATGACGTCAAAGTCCCCTCTTTGCTTATCACGCTGGGAAGTATTCGGTCTAGGCGACAAGCGATGAGTCTGTCTCGAGCATTTGAATGCTTTAATAAAAACATTCCGCCATCTCTTTTATGATAACCCCCGACGTCTAGCTACCTAAATAATATATATTTTAAGTAAAAATACACAAAACACAAATAGTTTTGTGGGGGAACTTTGAATTAATCACATGCCAGAAGGAAAGGACTTTTTGTTTTGTTTTGTAGGGGCGTTTGGTGAGTGACTGAAGAGTTCCTTGCCGAAGCTGGACACATCAATGGCTGTATTCAAATGCACAATATATTAATTTTATATCGAATCCTCTTTAGTGGTTTCCCGACACTTCTAAGCCGGAAAGCCAAAGAGAAATTAAAACTATGAGAAGAACAAAACCTCACTCCTTTATGACGTAGACTTATGACGTAGAAGATCAACTTGCACTTCGTGTTGATTATTTTTTTAGATTTAAAATTCTGATTTGATGTCATTCGCTATTTATATTTCGCTCTCCATTGATTCAACCATTCATTACTCTTCTCGTAATGTACAACACAAGAAGTGTGACAATATTCGCTCTCCATTTATTCAACCATTCATTACTCTTCTCGTAATGTACAACACAAGAAGTGTGACAATATTCGCTCTCCATTTATTCATCCATTCATTACTCTTCTCGTAATGTACAACACAAGAAGTGTGACAATATTCGCCAGATAAATGTTACTGTTCTTGTTCTGTTAACTTCGCGAAATGTTCTCGGTCTTTGATTCCTGTGGAGCCTTCCTCCCTTCTCTTGCATTCGGGGACGGTAGTTAGAGGGGTGTGCTGCTACTGTTGGTTGTTTTGGTTCTTCATGTTTGCATCTTGCAACGACTGTTGTAGGTCCTCTTTTAAAAAATAATTATTAATTTGTAGTTTTTCCTTTGCCTTTCTGGTTTTTTTCTTATTTTATTTTTTTTAGAGGAGATGCGGTATGTTTGCGTGAGGAATGTACTGGGTGGAGGAAATGTGAGCTTTTGGGTATGTCTTTTTGGGTATGTCTTTTTGGGTATAGTAGTATTTGTGTGGTGGATTGTAGCTGAATTAGTGTTTGTTATTTCTCAGTGATTTTTTTCGTCTTTGTGGTTTCACTGTGACCGGTAGTCAATATCTAGGTATATGGGGGGAAAAGTCAAGCTGACTGACCTATCTTGGCTCGTTCTCAAGGTCAGGCTCTTCAACCTTATTAGTAGATCTTGGGTCTCATGCATTAAAAAATAAACTTATCAATTGAATCGATATAAAACTTCTTTATTATCAACTAAACTCACAATAGTTCTAGCATGAACTGGACAGACACCAAAACCAGTTTTAGTTCGTAGATCTCAGCAAGGTCAAGATTCTCATAAGAACCAGACACATGAAAGAATGAGATAAATTCCCTATTTTCAAAGAAAATCCAGCATAGTTCTTACAAGAACTTTACGGACTACTCAACATACAAATTAATTAATTAATTTAAAAATGCCCAGCACAGTTCTTACAAGAACTCGACACACAACAATTTCAACATATCCTTGGTACTCTCTCAACCATGTTACCCATGAAGAGCACTGCTTTAATGAAGTAGTTCTATGTTTAACAAAACAGCTCTATTTGCTTTGAATGTCACTTCAACACAGCCACATAAACAAAGGCTAATTAAACATAATGACTTAGATTTCCCCAGAAAATCCTAAGCACCATTGGCTCATTCCAACCACATTACAGCACAGCACTAAAAATTTGTAATTTTAACATAACAAGTCTCAAAAACCTTTTATACATTCTCATATTATTTCAAGAGTTGATCTAAGAATTAATTTCTTAACCATAGCCCAAATTTCCATTTATCCCAGTACTTAAGAGCCATGCGGCGTTCTGCTTATGTATCTCTGGGCCACAGATCCTGCATATAAGTATGTATCTGTTCCAGTACCACCTTAAGGCAGAGGCATGCTGGGCAGATGCCAGGGGCCTCACGAGTATATGTTTACTTTTATCGACTATTTACATTTTTAATTCCTGTTTGTGTCTGTGTGGGTAGGGGCCCAAGTGCACTGCTTTGTCCATGGGCCTATATTGCTGTTAGACTCTGATCTTGTCTATGAAAACCGTAATATGGCAATTGGAATGTATATATATAAAACTATATTTGACTAAAACCTTGGATTGGAGTGTATATATAAAACTATATTAGACTAAAGGATTAAAACTGGCATTGGAGTGTATATATAAAACTATATTTGACTAAATCCTCTCATTGGAGTGTATATATAAAACTATATTTGACTAGAACCTGGCATTGGAGTGTATATATAAAACTATATTAGACTAAAGGATTAAAACTGGCATTGGAGTGTATATATAAAACTATATTTGACTAAAACCTGGCATTGGAGTGTATATATAAAACTATATTAGACTAAAGGATTAAAACTGGCATTGGAGTGTATATATAAAACTATATTTGACTAAAACCTGGCATTGGAGTGTATATATAAAACTATATTTGACTAAAACCTGGCATTGGAGTGTATATATAAAACTATATTAGACTAAAGGATTAAAACTGGCATTGGAGTGTATATATAAAACTATATTTGACTAAAACCTGGCATTGGAGTGTATATATAAAACTATATTTGACTAAAACCTGGCATTGGAGTGTATATATAAAACTATATTTGACTAAAGGATTAAACCTGGTCATTCGCTTGGAAGTATAATTAAGCCCTGATTATGCTACCGCTATTGAATACTCCCCTCTCCCCAACTTACTTCTGTATCGCCCCCCCCTCCAAGTGATAGCTCCTGAATTCATACTATACCCATTCATGCACTGGGTAGAATACTTCTTTCAGGTTCACCAACTCAATCAATTTGTCAAACAACATCCCTCCCTCAATCACTTCCGGTCTGGCTGAGTCATCCCTGTCAGTCACATTTGTGCTGCACTATAACACTATACTATACCAATCGCTAGCCTTCCATCGTGATGCTCAGCGCATACGGGTACGTTCAGAGACATACCCAATATAAATTAATCATAATATTCCAGGTACTATAAATAATCCATGCATAACCAAATAAGCGTGATATTTGCAACAAAAAAAAAAAAAAAAAAAAAAAAGCAAAAATAAAAGATGGACTTTATTATTTTTGTTGTATTAATAATATATAATTAAGAGCACTGTTTATTATCATTTTTAGTTATTTTAAATATGCATTTATCAATTGTTATCTCTTAGCCAAAACTAAGATATTTGGTTGAGATAGGTGGCTTTTAATTGGTCAACTCGTTTTTCTTCAGTGAGATATTTTTCAGAGTTCACAACACAGCACATCTGGCAGATGTGTATATTTTGTTGAGAGGATGTGTGTAATTTCTGGGATCAGCCAGAGCGCAACTTTTTGCACTGTCAATTAGCTGATCAGACGAGCTTGAGCTCCAAGCCCCAGGTCAAATAAATATTCACATTTGACACTAAATGAACTGATCAGGAATATTTTTTTTCGAAACCTACACTTAGACTTCCTGGTCAAAGTAGACAAGCAGCTAATGAACTTGCTTGAAGGAGCGTCGGATGCCTGTCTCCCGCGGTACCGATTTACAGTCAACAGTATTGAAAAGTTTCATCTTTTGGACGATTGCCTCCTGAACAGAATCTTGTTTAGATGGCGTCTCACTAAGACAATACTTTTAGGCTTCAAGAATGGCTTCATCTCTTTTAAACTGTGCCGATTTGACAAGATTCGAAGGAATACTGGCAGTCAGTTGTTTTCGTTTATCTTCATTGTCTCCCGTTGCTTTCAATTTTCCTTAATTATTACTTGTTTAATTTTAGACGATATATATCAGGATTACCTGATACAACCATTAATTAATTAATTAATTAATTAAATGCACTGAATTAATAATATATAAAGTAAACTTTAGAACTAAACGAATAATACAATATTGCTTGTTAAACATTTTTGTTTACTTCTTCTAATCTAATGACTGGAAAGTGAAGGATGAGACAGAACCATTTTCATAGTCAGGAATGACAAACTCGTGTATATTGACCAATCACAGTGACCGGATTCAACTGTGGGTTTGGTGCTGGCTACATATCCTGTTGGTGGAGTGTGCAAGGCAGGAGTTATCCGCCCTTTGAAGACTCTTTGTGATTAGTTGCTTGATGCGTCAACTCTACTTTCAGCAGGTCTTCTTCTTTTTCTACGTTGCGCCTACTCAGTGAATCAGGTGCTGAGAAGATGTGCATTTCCGGTCAACAGTAGGCATCGTATTCCAATTCCAGTTTTAGTTCCAATTCCAATTTCAATTCCAGTTCCAGTTACATTTCCATATCCAATTCCAGTTTAAGCTCCGTTTCCATTTCAAATCCCAGTTCCAGTTTTAGTTCCAATTCCAATTTCAATTACAGTCCCAGTTCTATTTACATTTTCAATTTCAATTTCGAGTTACAGTACCAATTTTAATTTAATTTCCATTTCCATTTCCAATTCCAGATCCAGTTCTATTTTCATTTCCCAATCCGATTTTAACTCCAGTTAGAGTACAAATTCCAATCCCAATATCACTTTCAGTTCCAGTTCGATTTCCATTTCCATATCCAATTTCAATTCCAGTTTCAATTTCAATCCCAATTTCAATCCCAGTTCCATTTACACTCCCATTTCAACTCAAGTTCCAGCTCTACTTCAATTTTCATTTCTAATTCCAATTCAAATTCCAGTTTCAGTTCCTATTCCAATTTCAATTTCAATTCTAGTTCAAATTCAAATTCCAGTTCCAGCTTCAGTTTCATTTGCATTTCCAATTTCAATTTCAACTCCAGTTTCTGTTCGAATTCCAATTTAAATTTAAATTCCAGTTTCTGTTCCAATTCCAGTCTCTGTTCCAATTCCAATTCCATTTCAAATTTCAATTCCAGTTTCAGTCCCAATTCGAATTCGAGTTCCATTTCAAAGTCCAATTCCAGTTTCAGTGCCAATTCCAGTGAACTAAAAGATGAGTGGTAATACTCTTTAGTCTCTCTTTCGACTAATCTTAAACTGGCAGTCTATGATAAGCGAATCCCGAAGAATTAAAATAAAGCACTTGAACAAGATAACTTTTGTTCCCTTAATTGTTTTGACTTTAATTACAGCTCATCGACGACATTTATAAATTATGGAAACCTGACTAATATACTTGCAAGTATATTATTTTTGACTCCTTACGTCATTTGCAATATCTCTTTCGATAGGATTGGTGGGAGGGAGAGCATTATATTTCTTCTATTGTACATACTAATCCCATATTGATCTTTTAATTGCTGTTCTTGACAGTCTCATAGTTGATGTGTTTGTCCATAGATTAAATTGTTGGTGGTATGTTGGACATGAGATTACGAACTAAAGTCACCGTTCGTAGTATTTATGTTCTTGTGAATCTTTATTTCTCTGAATCTTTTCTTGAACATTTTCATAAACATTTCTCTGTCTATCCTATATCTTCTCCCCCCCAACCTCCCCACCCCCACCCCCACCCCCGAGAACAATACACACCACATGTTGAAAGGGTGCGACAAATACGACTGTCCAGCTGTTTTCGGGACAGGTGCAATAGCTGGAGAGAGAGAGAGAGAGAGAGAGAGAGAGAGAGAGAGAGAGAGAGAGAGAGAGAGAGAGAGAGAGAGAGAGGGGAGAGAGAGAGTAAAGATAGGATCATGTCTTTAGGTCATGTTGTGACTGCAGGAATTCATTAACATGGAGACAGCTGCGATTGTTTACGACATCACACATTGCTAGAATCTGGTCACGAATGACAACATCATCATTCTTTTACATCCCGTCATCATCCAACTTTTAATTCTTCATCTTAATTTCTCCCTTGGCCTTAATGCCCGACTGAAAAGTTGATAGTGGACTTTAAGTAGAAATTTTACTTCTTTTAAAATATGTTGATGATTTACAAGAATTATATTTCTCATCAGTATCTGAAGGAGACGATTATTAAAGCGTTAAATCTCTATCTATCTGTCCGTCTGTCTGTCTGTCTATCTATCTATCTTTCTGTCTATCTGTATATCTATCTATCTATCTGAACTTCAAAGAAATCTTTGGACAGTGGACTTTTGTTAGAAAGCAAATAATTGTATTATTTATAGGGTTACAAAAATATCAGTTCAAGCAACGCAAATTTGCCCGGTGTCAGAGACCTACTTCTGTTAAAGTGTAATGTTCTCTTGGTAAACAAGGGAAAATTTCATTTGCGCAAGATTTAAATCTCTTTCTCTCGTACTCTTTCTCATCTCTGTGTATCTGCTACCTTCTCTCTTTCACTCTTCCACTGATTGTCTCCCCTTTTTCTTGTCTTAGTCTCTTTCAAGTTTTCTCGGTGTCTCTCTTTCTTAATATATCTTTCTCTTTTTTAACTCTTTCTTCTCCAGTCATTCCAGACTTTTATGTTTCTCTAGTCTACATCACACTCATTTCTGTCTCCCTCTTACCTGTTTATCTTTTCATCTCTCTCTTCCTCTTACCTGTTTATCTTTCCATCTCTCTCTTCCTCTTACCTGTTTATCTTTCCATCTCTCTCTCCCTCTTGCCTGTTTATCTTTCCATCTCTTCCCCCCTCTAATCTGTTTATCTTTCCATTTCTTTCTCCCTCTTACCTGTTTATCTTTCCATTTTTCTCTCCCCCTCACCTGTTTATCTTTCCCTCTCTCTCTCTCCCCCTCACCTGTTTATCTTTCCATCTCTCACTTTCTTCTACCTCTTTATCTTTCCCTCTCTCATTTCTCCTACCTCTTTATCTTTCCCTCTCTCATTTCTCCTACCTCTTTCTTTCCCTCTCTCTCTCTCCCACCTCTTTATCTTTCCATCTCTCTCTCTCTCCTCCCACCTCTTTATCTTTCTATTTCTCTCCCTCCCTCCCACCTCTTTATCTTTCCATCTCTCTCTCACTTTCTCGAATTTTACTTCTACTCTTTTCTTCCTTTTCTTTTTTGTCTCTCTTTCTTTCCTTTTCCTTTTCGTCTCTCTTTTCTTCCTTTTCCTTTTTGTCTCTCTTTTCTTACTTTTCCTTTTTGTCTCTCTTTTCTTCCTTCTTTCTTTCCCTCTGTATCCATTCCTTTTTATGTTTTTTTATTTATCTTCCAATAGTTTCCTCCGTCACTTTGCCAGTCTTCATTCTCTCTCTCCCTTCTTTTTTCAGCCTGTCGTTTCTTCCTCTTTCTCCCTTCTTTTTTCTGCCCGTCCTTTCTTTTCTTCTTTCTCCCTTCTCTTTTGTATCCTGTCTCTTCCTCTCTCTCTCTCTCTCTCTCTCTTCCTTTTTGTTTATCCTTTCTTTTCTCCCCCTTCTCTCTGTGTCCATTTCACAGTGTACACTTCTCGCTGCATAGTTTTAACTATGCTAAGTTGGAGGATCACGGTCAAGTTGTCCAAGTCGCAAGTTCAGTTGTAATTTCTTCTGCATCTGTCCGAAATCGAGAGAATATTACAACTTCCACCCCGCTCCCTCTTGACACGTCCAACCCTGAAAACCTATGACGGTCCAGTGAGGACAAAACAACTAGCCTTGACACTTCCAACCCTGAAAACCTATGACAGTCCAGTGAGGACAAAACAACTAGCCTTGACACTTCCAACACTTAAAACCTATGACGGTCCAGTGAGGACAAAACAACTAGCCTTGACATTTCCGACACTGAAAACCTATGACGCTCCAGTGAGGACAAAACAACTGCTCTGGATGAACGCAATGTTATCAGTTGAGGATTTGCAGATGTCGCAGAGGTTTTGATTTAGTCTTTTTATTTTTATTTTTTTTGCTGTCGTATTAGCGTTCCGTTACATTACCTGAGAAATGTTCCACGCGCAAACGCTAAAGTGTCGAAACATTATACAGTTCACTTTTTGTGGCTGTACAAGAATTAGGTAACTGTTACAATCAGTCATTCCATTTTCAGACGGCGGGGAAACGTTAGACTTGGGTGGCGACAGAGCGTGATGGCAATCACTCACTTTCTGAGCATCGTGGGTGTAAGGATCGGTTACATGTAATAAAATGTTAGTTGTAGAATTTATTGTCATTTTATGTTGGCATAAAAATTTTTTGCAGCTCTGATCGTGTTCTCTGCATGCGGTCCCGTGTATGAAAAGTGTAGACATTCGGTGTATGATTCCATATATTTATACTAACATTAAACTAATCCCATAGTTAGTGGCGAAATGTTGCGTTCTTTCTTTCTCTCTTTTCTTTCTGTCTCTCTCTCTCTCTCCACCCCACCCCTTAACCTTCTCTCCTTCTCGTTTGCCTTTTCTCTATCACAGTCATGTCCTCATTTTCTCTCTGTTAACAATTGGAAAAGTTAAACGCGAGTGTTAATCGCAAGTCATATGTATCTGATGGTCACGTGTCAACGCACTGAAAACACAGTAAGGCAGTCTTGAAGTGTCGAGCTTTCATAGCACGCTCTCAGTTTGTCCGTTATGGAAAGCCACAGTTTATTTGATCTAGACATATAAATGATTAAAGAAAGCATTACATTTCTGCATAAATGTTTACGATGCAAGTAACTTTTAATAAATTTACCTTGAAATATTGTAGCAAATAATATATTGTTTAACGTAATGTATCACTTTATACATTTTCGCATTAAGCAACCACCATATAACGAAGATGTGCAAGACCAGAGTATGCTTAGCACCCAAGTGTTGTATGCAACACACTCATTGGATTAATATAATTGTGAACCTTGTGTCTACTTCTGTTGTATGCAACATACCTATTGGATTAATATAAATTTGTACCTTGTGTCTACTTCTGTTGTATGCAGCATACTTATTGGATTAATATAATTTTGTACCTTGTGTCTACTTCTGTTGTATACAGCATACTTATTGGATTAATATAATTTTGAACCTTGTGTCTACTTCTGTTCGTATGCAACACACTCATTGGATTAATGTAGCGATGAGCTCTTTGTCTGCTTCTGTAGTCGGAATGTTGGTAATCAATTGCTAATCTTGATACTAGACAGTGACACATGCATCCTTCCCCAAAAAGCTAATCAAGTGCACGAAATATTGGCGAGCAGTCGACAAGATATGCCTTCCGAGGGAACAGTTACTCTCAATGTGGTCGAAATTCTCATCACAAGGGATATCTCGTTACCCCTGAAAGGTCAATTTCAAGATCAGTCTGTTGACAGATTTATGACAGAACCGTAAGCTGTCGAAACCTGTCTCGATAAAAAAAAAATTATAAATTATATTTTAAAAATTGAAAGAAATTACAGAACGGCTAAAGAAGGCTACACGCTTCACACCCATAAGGAAGGACTTCACACATGAGCAATAACATGGAGACTTTTAAGAGCAAGTATTGTCCCTATCTCTTTTTCTCGAACAAAGAATATCTCATCTGCCTTGGTTGTATTATTTGACAACGTTGGAGGAGTACGGGGGTAATTCTGAGTAATCTCTTCTGAGGTGAAACAAACGAAATATTTTAAAATGTTTAGTAGACTCCACATAAAAAAATAATAAAAGAAGAAAAGAAGAAACCTTCCTCAGCAGTCTGACAAACTAGCAGCCATTGTTGTGATCTCAGGACGAACATTAATCAAAGCGTTCCTAGACAGGAGAAAAGGGAGATCACCTACACTCTCCGATTCGCGTCAAACTACAGGTCTCGTGTCAAAGAAGAAGTTACGAGTGTAGGAAATCAGAAATTCTTGTAATGTTCAAGCAGAAATTCTTGCAATGTTCAAACACACAATTTACCAGCATTATGTTTGCATTGGTTGGAAGGAGGGGCGGGGAGGTCCCCTTAGTGTGACAATTGCACAAACTCCCAACCCGCCTACATCCAAACACATATACATGCACAAACAGTCACTCTCTCTCTCTCATATTCACTACTAACTGTAACACACACACACACGCACACACACACACACACACACACACACACACACACACTCACTCACTCACTAGGGTATCAGTGCAGAAAGATAAACGTGAGATTAAAATAACTGACATGTTTTCAGAAACTAAGGTCTAGCTATCATGTAAACAGTATTCCAAACAAAACTGTCTCTGAACTTGGTTGCACCTTAGATACACCACGCATGTAGAAAAACTATTTTTTCCTTCCTCTAGTTTTAACAGCAGACAGCAAATAAAAATAAAGCAAAAGAATTTCAAGAAAAATGATCGGATACCCCAATGCGTCACACAATTCAATAAGGTAATCAATTACTCCAATGGACAGTCACTGTTACATTCCAGCGTTTGTTTAGAGACCCTGTCTCAGCATGAGGATTTAATGATTGTTAATTTCTAACATTGCACCTACGTTGATGACAGACTGGTTGCCAGACTCACCCTTCAGTCTCCTTAATTAAGTCTCTCAGTTCAGTTTAATTATAAGTGACAGGTAACTCTGTGTAATATTGCGTGAATTGGGCACTTTATCCCAATAACGACTAATTATGCATACAAAACATTCACATTTGACTCCGCCCCCAGCCGAATTCCTTTTGGTCTTCCTCTCACTAATAATTAGTCAATTTCTGTTATTTGGATAACAAAAATATAAAATATTAACAATATGATGAATCCATAAATCGATATATACACATATGAAGGTCGTTAGGACTACATATTCTGTCTTTAAATGTCTTTAAATACAGATTGTAACACAAATTTCTGATCTCAGAATCTGTCAGACGCCCACTTATCTGCACATCAGTCAGTGGAGGGGTCATTCAGCAATACACATCAACAGTCCGTCGTTTAATACCTTGGCCGACCTTGAACTTCGCACAACTCATCTCGCATGAATAGTGCCCTCAGCATCAGGTTCCCAGCTCAATAGCTGTAGAACTCAGCAGTAGTTAAAATGCGAACCTGGAATTCACAACTGACCTCCAACCAAGAAATGGAACCAAAATGGAACCAAACCCAAAATCCGAAAATAAAATAATATCGCTCTAAAACAATAGCAATTATTTCCATGAGCACTAAACTTATAGTTTGCTGATCTGTACATAGTGACAACAGATAATAGGCATCCTTTCACAATTGACCTCAATTTCGTATATTTGCAATGAAGATAAAAATGGGTTAAACCATGCATATGCATTACAATTAGAATAAAAATATGTCATACAGGTGGGTTATAATTATTACCTGAACAAAGTGTTCGAATGAACACAGCATTTTGCAATCATCAGATTAACACTTACTTTAGTGGAAATAAAATAGCATTCCACAGCATCATTACACATCTCAATAAATTATTAAAATTATGGAACACATGTTAACTTTGGTCATTCTATTCTCTGGCCACAATGTTAGGAGAAAATAGCAACAAATCATAATCAATCTCAATAAAAATACACAGAATCATGCTACAACATTCTTAACGAAATATAATTAATAATTAATAAGAAATCAATGTGTTACCTTGTCTGAATATTCAGCGGGCTTGTCTTCAATTCATGGAAATAGTGCAGCCTCTATAAATTTAGGCAAAGTCTCCTTCATGAATATTTTCCCAAACCGGTCTCACACTATTTTTGCACATCTATGTATCATAGGTAAGAAACTTCATCAATGCAAGGTTATTGGCATTGGGTTTGAACAACCCCCCCTTCCCTACAATCATTCGAGCATAGTACATAGTCTGTTTATAGTGACTGACATTGCTTTTAATATGCATGGCACTCTCTATTTGTCCCTAATCTGTTATGATGTGATGCATGCAATTACGTCACTTGACTGCATTTGCCAGCATAAAGAAATGTATAATACAAGATATGAAAAACATCAAGGAGCTTAATAATGGTTGAAGATACAATTGTTAGCAAGACAGGCAAAATTTGTCCTTGACTCCATGACAGTCACCTAGTTGATTAGGTAATGAATTATTCCAATGGACATTCAGCAAGTCCACTCAGTAATTATCTTGTCAGGTAGCAAAATCAACTTGTCCATTGAAATGTGTGAGTAATCAATCAATTCCAAATGGAAAATTACCTGGTCGGATGGGCAAACAATTAGTCCTGTGCACAATCATCAGATAGGCTGTCATACAAAATATGCTAAAAATTATATTTACAAAATTAGTGTTCAGCAAACAAAAGATGCATTGGCCACATTATAAACAATAGTGATTTCAAGCTAGAACATTGTGTATTATGAAATACTCTGAGTAAGTAGAAGACAGTTAACAGACTAATGCAATACAGTTAATAGAAAAGAAGTAAATTCTTACAGATGAGAGCAGTAGTTTAAAATTAGAATACGAAAAGAATACAAAGTGTGACACCAGTGCCACCTAGTTCATGGTTATGATTATTATTAATTAATCATCCATAACTAATTACAAGTGATGAGAATCTTAATTTATATTATTAATAATTCTCCAGAAGACACCACTCGTCTCTCTCGCTAGACAGATGTGGAGCGGTGTAAACGTTTTCTCTCTTCCACAACATTAAAGACAAACATTTACCATCACAATATTCCCATAGGTGGAAAACGTCTTACTAAAGGAGAAGACAAATCCGTCTTTAATTTATATTAAGCAAGCTTCATAAACTGTTTTTCCAACATATGGTTATCAATATGTGTAAGAAGATCAATAAATTTAACAATAAATTAATTAAATCAGCAATCAAATATACATATAAAAAATTACAATGAAAAAATTACTTGACATCACTATTTCCACAACAAGATGTTCAGATAACTGTAAAACATATTGTTACGTTTCCAGTATTTATTTAAAGACCCTGCTTAGAATAATTAAAAGACTTTAAATATAATTAATTCTTCCTCTCATATTCTACGCAGACTGGTTGCTCAATTTATTATCTGACTAATTAAAAGTGCGTCTTGTAGTTCAGACGACAAATTTACAGACTAATAAACTGCGAACTTTTAGCTAGATTTGAAAACAGTTAAGTCCCTCTAAATTAATATGCACTCGTCATCAATCTTTCTGCTCATCCGCCCCCATTCAAATCTAAGAATTAATCTAATTGGTCTATTGTGCATAGAAATCAACTACTAAGAGGTATTAACAAGAAAATAAGATTTAATAAAGTTTAACAAATTAACAATAAATCGAATGCAACGCGAATAGTCTTCACTCTGTCTTTACGCGCCTATGCCTGATTTTTGTCAATCTAAATTGCCAGAAAAGTGTTCCTTTGAGATCTGTACACTTGATTTTGCACTTAGCTCTATTCTTGTATCCTTGGTCTCAACACTCAGTCATGCCGGTTCGTTCCCTCAGTCCCCCTTTAACGACACACGTGGTGCATAAGGAATGATGTCCCTTTGTTAGTGGCTAGGAACTGGAATTTTTGCAGCATGGCCCTCAGAGTGGATTTCGACACGCTTATACCAATAAGCTAGTGCAGGTGAGGCATGGTGAAGCATGAACCATGAGCCGACCTTGATTCTCTATGGCGCCGGCTGCCTCTCACGACCCGAGTAAGCTGATGGAATTAGCTAAAATGTGCTCGAAGTGAGGGAGCGGAAGCGTGTGGGTACATATATAGAAAGGTATATTGCGTATCACGTGACTGTTCGCAAAGCATGTGGTTGGTTCGAGAACTGGACAATGGTCCTAAAGTTACATAACATCTTGACCTGTTCTAGAAGCACCTAGAAAAAGGAAGCTTGGAACAAAGGGGTCAAGGGTTTCAAATATTCGAATTTGAAGTAAACAAGGCAAGTGGGTCATCAGGTCGGACATTTTTATCAGACTCGTGACACCCCCTTGCTTTTGAGGCGTTTATCTTGCCAAAGATAAAATGCCTCCTACAAATTATGTATGATAAAATGTAGAAGTCCACAATGAAGAAAAATTTACACAAAAAAAAATTTCAACATTCCTAGAAATAAAGTGTGCAACTATATTTCATATTTACAGGAAGGAATCCGTAGGGTTCAGTTAATTGATTAAACAACATTCTATCAGTACCGGCACTTGATGGCATCAAGCACGACTCATGTAATCTGCGCCAACATTCAAAGACCCTTTGATGTAATGAATATTTGCGTCATACTGTGTCAGAAACAAAGACCAACGCATTAAACGGCTGTTCGTAAATTGCGCCTGTCCGAGAAAGGCCAACGGCTGGTGATCGCACTCAATGACAAAGGTTTTTCCGTACAAATAGTTTTCGAACTTTTTTATGGCCCAAACTATTGCAAGACATTCCTTTTCACTGGTGGAATATTTCTGTTCAGTAGTTGTGAGTTTACGGCTTGCATATGCAACTGGGTGTTTGGTGTCATTGTGTTCTTGTAATAACACTGCTCCTAATCCTGTGTTGCTAGCATCAGTCCTTAACAAGAATGGTTTTGTCAGATCTGGCAGTTTAACAACTAAATCTGAAGTCAGTCTAGATTTCAGTGTGTCAAAAGCGTTTTGGCATGCATCAGTCCACACTACTTTTGTAGGCATATTCTTACGTGTCAAGTCAGTCAGAGGACATGCAATGGCACTAAAATCTGGTACGAATTTTCTGTAGTAGTTAGCAAGACCAAGAAAACTTCTAACTTGTGTTTTTGTTAGCGGTTGTGAAGTGTCCTTAAGTTGTGCTATCTTAGCTTCACTTGGCGACATAGTTCCATGACTCAACTTGTGTCCCAAGAAGTCTAAGGAGAATTGTGCTATTTCACACTTCGTAGGGCGGGCAGTGAGGTTGGCTTGCTTTAATCTGGCTAGCACATCTCGTAAGAGTGTTAAGTGCTCCTCCCATGTCTGGGTGCCTAGAATTAAATCATCCATGAAGTTCTCAACTCCACGTCCGTACAGTGGTTCTAACAATGACCGCATCATTTTAGAAAAAATGCTTGGAGCGTTTGAAACTCCGAAAGGCATAACTTTCCATGTGTAGTTTCCTACTGGTGTAGTGAAAGCTAGTATGTGTCGATCAGTGTCCTTGACCTTGATTTGCCAAAACCCGCGTGACAAATCTATTTTGGTATAGTAATGAGCGTTAGCTAGCTTAGTGAAGATGAGATCCGGATCAGGAAGAGGTTCGGCACAAAACTCTGTCACTTGATTGAGTTTGCGGTAGTCTACGCAAAAACGGAACGAGTTATCACGTTTTTTAATCAACACGATGGGTGATCCGTAGGCACTGTCAGTCTTCTCTATGACCCCTAGATCTAACATAGTCTTAATCTCACGTCTAACGTCATCTATCTTAGCGTGTGGCAACGGATACGGCTTCAAACGTATCGGTTTGTTGTCAGTCAGCTTCAGTGAAAATTCTATTAAGTCTGTCAACCCTGGTTTGTCTGTCAGAGTAGATGAGAACTCATTAAGCAATTCATTCACTTCTTTTTTCTGTCTTTCTGTCAAGGCTTCATTTACCCTAACGTCTTTGACAGTTTCGTCCGTCTGTAGAGGACAGTTTGGTAAAGTACCAGTGACGCAATCAGTATCCCCCTCGTCTTCTGTAACTATCGTCGCTACGACAAAATCAGCTTGAGTGGTTTGATCCTCACGGCTTATGTACTTTTTGAGTAGGTTAACATGAAAGATTTTCTCTCTCTTTCCTGTCTGCACCTTATAGTTCAGTCCCCCTAGCTTGGCGGTAACTACAAAGGGCCCCTTCCATTTCATCTGAAGTTTGTTATGTGCTTCAGGAAGCAACAGTAACACTTTGTCATTAACTTCAAATTCTCTAGGTTTGGTGTGCTTATTGTAATATTCTGCCTGTCTAAACTGAGCTATCGTCAAGTTTTCCCGTGCTATCTTGCCTATAGTTTCAAGACGGTTTCTTAAGTCAGTGACGTATGTATAAGTTGTCTTAACTTCGTCATCTGTCTTTTCATCAGTCCAAAGTGCCTTCAAAATCATCATCGGTCCGCGTACAGTACGTCCGTAAAGTAGCTCAAATGGTGAAAACCCGGTGGAAGATTGTGGCACCTCCCTATATGCAAATAGTAGGGCAGGGATGTATCTGTCCCAGTCTTTCGGTTTATCTGTGGCGAGCTTTTTAAGTGCTGTTTTTAATGTCCCATTGTATTTTTCAATCAGACCATTTGCCTGGGGGTGGTATGGTGTGCAAGTAAGATGTTTGATGGAAAGTAAACGATTTACTTCCTTCATTACGTTGCCTATGAATTGACTCCCCTGATCTGTCAAAATTTCAGTAGGAATTCCAACACGACTCCAAAGACCGAAAAGGGCTTCGGCGACAGTTTCAGTATCAATATTTTTCAATGGTACTGCGTCGGCGAATCTTGTTGCGTAATCAATAGTGGTCAGCACGTATCGATTACCTCTCGTTGATGTGGGTATTATAGGCCCAATCAAATCCAATGCTACGCGCTTGTAGGGTTCACTGATCAGTTCAGGCTCTCCTAACGGTGCGGGTCTGATTGAATTTTTAGACTGTGTTCTCTGGCATGTGTCGCAACTTAACACGAATCTACGGATATCGGCAGTGATGTCCGGCCAATAAAACTCACTTGTAATACGACTAGTTGTTTTTTGTACACCCATGTGTGCACCAAAAAGACTCTCATGACCTAATCGTAATACGTCATTTCGTTTGGTTTGTGGAACGACTAATTGTTTCCGAAATTCGTCTCCCACTTTCGAATAGCGGTACAATAAACCCTTTTTCAGAATAATGCACGCTTTCTTATTCGAATCGTCAGTGTTGACGTCACTAACAGGTACAGCTTGTCTGCGTAACTTGTCTAGTGTTTCGTCCTCAGCTTGTAATATTTTAATCTCGCTAACTGTTGCTTTATCTACGGCTGGTGCGGCAGACATCGGTGCAGTTACAGATTTGTCTTTACTACTCGCTGCTCTGGTTACAGCGTTAACCAGTGGTGGTTCGGTTGAAGTTTGTTTTTTGCACGGCAAAACATACTTGCAACCAAGGATCACGTCATGCGGTGAGTTTTCCATAACTGCCGCTTTGACTGTTCCTTCTACAAAGTCTGAAACAATCGAGACTTCAGCTACTGGTAAAATGTCTTGTTCGCCGTTTGCAAAGGTGACAGAGATTGTCTCCCCTGTGTAGTCGGTACGGTTAACTAATGATGCATTTACAATAGCGTCTAGCTCACACCCTGTATCAAGCAAAGCGATTGTATCGTGACCGTTTGCCTGTACTGGTGTTCGATTCGACTTTTCTGTTTTAGGTGTATGACTTTCTACTGCGTAAACTTTAGCTGTTTTCTTTTCAGGACATGTTCGTGAAAAATGGCCACTATCACCACAAGTGTAACATGCAAGATTCTTTTTATCTTTCTGTTTGTCGGACTTGTTTTTAGTGTCGGGTTTAGATGTTTTATCATCACGCTCACTATGTGCCTTCCCGTCATTTTTCTTATCCTTTCGAGTCTGCGGTTCGTTCGGTCGAGACTTGTTGTTCGCGTGTGCGTTCGAGAATTGAGAATGTGCGTCATCAAAGCGATCGGCGGCGTTGCCTATCTCCTCTAGCGTAGATTTTTCCCTTATTGCTAAGTGAATCAGTAGATCTGATTTGTATGACCCGAGAATATGGTCTTTTACCATTTCATCCCTAAGACCTGCGTACGTCTGTGGAGTTTCGGCTAGATCTATCCATCTTTGGAACAAGTCAGCTACGCGTCGTATGTACTGTGCGTGCGTCTCTGAACTGGCTTTAGTGGCCTGTTTAAACTTACGTCGGTATGTATCTGCTGTGAGTTTGTAACGTTTCAATAATGCGGCCTTGACTGTGTCGTAATTATCTGACTCAGAATCGCTAAGCTTATTGAACTCGTTTTTCGCACTGCCCTGCAATAATCCCGATAAATTTATCGCCCAATGTTCCGCTGGAATGTTTGTTGCTCTGGCTAACTTTTCAAACGTTTTTAAATACGCGTCTATTTGATCTTTGTTCTCATCAAATGGGACCATATTTATCTTTGGAATGATATTTTCAATTCTACTGTGATTATTTCCATCGCTAGAACGCGAATCACCACTGCTTCTGCGATCACGGTTTGGATTGGTAACTTCTAGTTTCTTTACTTCCCATTCTAACCGTTTTATTTCCGCGTCTGCGGCGATGCGTTTGGCTTCCGTGTCTGCATTGGCTGCTATGCGTTTAGCCTCAGTTTCAGCTTCTAACCTTTTAGCTTCGGCTAGTCTATCAGCTTCTAACTTCTTAGCTTCGCGGGCAGCTAACCGTTCTTCCCTTTCTATCTCTTGTCTCTCTTTTTCCGCTTTTTCCGCTTTCTCTAGCTCAGTTTTAATGTAGCTAGTCAGTTCGTCACCCTGGTATCCTATCATGATACCGGCTTCTTTCAGGTCTTCGATAACCTGTTTGCGATCCATTTTACTGTCTTAGCGCGCTGGCTACAATAAGAATGTATCTCGTGAATTGTGTGTTTTAACCGTCGGCGATAACTCCGCTTATCCCGAAAATAACTTTTAGGCTACAACCTTACAAAAATTATTTAATTTACTCAGAACACCTTCCGAAATAAATTACGCGTTAACTCTTTACACGTTTCACCTGTTTGTCACAGTGTCCGCTGTTCCAAGACTTTCGTAATGTCACGGCTCCTACCATACAACATTACACATTATATCTAGCACCCTAAATATAATAGTCCGAAGTCTGTTACTACCGATAACTCTCCTAGCTGGCGGTATAACCTTCGACTCCTCACAATGAAGTACTCAGTAACACAATACTAAATAAATCATTCAATAGCTAACATGACATATTTAACTACGCTTAAATATATCAACATTAACTAACATGCACGCTACTCTGCAAAAGAATACATGCACATGTCACAACAAAAGCAAAGAAAATCAGTGATACAAAAATCAAAAGAACAATTGGCAATTCTGTTCGTTCGTTCGTTTCTAGGTTATGATGCGCCCTATGTATGAAAAATGTTACAATTTACAATTTAATACATATCAATCCCGCGACGACCCACACTTGTTACGTTTCCAGTATTTATTTAAAGACCCTGCTTAGAATAATTAAAAGACTTTAAATATAATTAATTCTTCCTCTCATATTCTACGCAGACTGGTTGCTCAATTTATTATCTGACTAATTAAAAGTGCGTCTTGTAGTTCAGACGACAAATTTACAGACTAATAAACTGCGAACTTTTAGCTAGATTTGAAAACAGTTAAGTCCCTCTAAATTAATATGCACTCGTCATCAATCTTTCTGCTCATCCGCCCCCATTCAAATCTAAGAATTAATCTAATTGGTCTATTGTGCATAGAAATCAACTACTAAGAGGTATTAACAAGAAAATAAGATTTAATAAAGTTTAACAAATTAACAATAAATCGAATGCAACGCGAATAGTCTTCACTCTGTCTTTACGCGCCTATGCCTGATTTTTGTCAATCTAAATTGCCAGAAAAGTGTTCCTTTGAGATCTGTACACTTGATTTTGCACTTAGCTCTATTCTTGTATCCTTGGTCTCAACACTCAGTCATGCCGGTTCGTTCCCTCAGTCCCCCTTTAACGACACACGTGGTGCATAAGGAATGATGTCCCTTTGTTAGTGGCTAGGAACTGGAATTTTTGCAGCATGGCCCTCAGAGTGGATTTCGACACGCTTATACCAATAAGCTAGTGCAGGTGAGGCATGGTGAAGCATGAACCATGAGCCGACCTTGATTCTCTATGGCGCCGGCTGCCTCTCACGACCCGAGTAAGCTGATGGAATTAGCTAAAATGTGCTCGAAGTGAGGGAGCGGAAGCGTGTGGGTACATATATAGAAAGGTATATTGCGTATCACGTGACTGTTCGCAAAGCATGTGGTTGGTTCGAGAACTGGACAATGGTCCTAAAGTTACATAACATCTTGACCTGTTCTAGAAGCACCTAGAAAAAGGAAGCTTGGAACAAAGGGGTCAAGGGTTTCAAATATTCGAATTTGAAGTAAACAAGGCAAGTGGGTCATCAGGTCGGACATTTTTATCAGACTCGTGACACATATACAGTCTTATATCCTAAAACACAATTCAGCAGATTATTGTCAATACAAATCACAGGATATTTCTTATCAGAGAACACAAATGGAGTAATTAGAGATAATACTTTCTATGTAACCTTGTACAGGCAAAGCCACAATAGTCTTTTCACGTACTTTTTGTAACAAAATCACAAGTTTATTGTTCACGTCATTAGTGTCAATTCCATGTGTTCCATTTCTCATATTGTAATTCAGTGATTAGCTGCTATTCACTCAAAGCCAACGTGGACAATCCTTTGCCCTCAAGAAGAACAACAACTGTAGCAATTTCTAGTAACTTCCTTGTACCAGAAATTTCAGGATGTAGTCAGCATACTTTACCACCATACATCAATGGAGTGCAGTGTATTCCTTACACTTACACACTATGGTAGATACTTCTCACGTGTACCATGGTCGCAGTGGTAAACCAGGAGATTCAGGTGAAACAAGAAAAGCTGTTTTTCCCTGTAAAATATAATCAGGGAACAAATGCTAAGTTTCAAGTTTATTCATCTTTAACTCAATTCTCTCTTACATTCAAGTCTCAACTTACAGTTTCCTGCAACAGAATGTATTAGCCTGACATGCACACAGCATAATAAATACAGCACATCAGTTTTATGAGTGCATTGACTAAAAACATTAACAAGTGTTTAGCATACTATATACGAGCATCTTAGTTAAAAATGTGTAGAAACAAAAGTCTACTCACATAATACATATCTATAAGTATAAACACAAGTATAACATATCAATAGCAAAATGCACAAAATATTTCTGTCCATTTTCTCTCAATCAGTCATTTAACTCACCATCAAGCTATTGACTGCCTTTCATGACCAGACATCTTGCCACACCAAATTCAAAGTGATTAGACAATATAATTCTCTACAGCAGGTAAACATTTGATCTCAGCCAATTGGCTGGTCTCGTTCCCATAAATCTTAACCATTGGCTAATAAAAGCTTCTCATCCAGCTGGAACTGGTGTGGATTGCATTAGCAATTTCTAGCATATTCTCAACTCAAGTTGTTTTCTTCCAACTTTGACACGTACAAAAATGCTATCAGAAGGAGTGCCCAAGGTATGGTTTCTTCGACAATTTAACAATTCATATAACAACTGAGTCTAGAAATATGGATAGGTAAATTTACTCTGCCGCACAAAGTAAATGCTGTTGCCTCAAAGTTGGTTATGGCTAACAGCATTAACTGGCTCAAACACCATTGCGAAAAATCAAATGGAACACCCATATTTTTCCCTTTCACAAAAGCAGCAATGATATAGATTCTCTTAGAGTTCAGTAAACGTTCGATTATTCTCTTGGGGACTGGAGTGTGCTGTTAGAGCAAACATGCCATTTTAGATAACATAGAAAAGGCAATGTTAATTGTGTGCTAACGGTGAAAACAAAAAATAAAATTTTAAAGGGTATAATTAGAGTAAATATTTACATTACTCTCCAAATTAGTTATCCGATGATCAGTAGAGGATGCAGAGAGCCTGCAGGATGCCGGATACTCGCACAAATATATGTGGCAGTGAAGTGTAAATGACTGATGCTCTTTATGCAGTTATTAGAGCAAGACTGCCGCGACGTCGTTTAACCCCTGGATTAGTCTCGTAAAGTTGACAACCAAGATCTATGCAGACCAGGTCTCTGTGTGTATCTCTGTGTGTCTGTGTGTGTGCTTGAGTGTATGCCTCTGTGTGTGTGTGTGTGTGTGTGTGTGTGTGTGTGTGTGTGTGTGTGTGTGTGTGCTTGAGTGTATGCCTCTGTATGTCTATGTGTGTGGCAGGAAGGATCTAGTATTTGGGACACCTTTAGTTTATTACTTAACTAAACCTAAGTGAACATGTAACATGTATGTGCCAAGTGGTCAACTAGCATTTCGCTATACCTTGTGTACTAAGCATTGGGCTATTGAGGACTTTCAAAGAAAGAGGTGAGCATTAGAAAGTGGACTGCCAAGATGCTGCAAAGAGGTTCATTCCTGTAAAAAAAAAAAACAACCCAAAACAAATTTAGTGTTTTGCTGGAGTGCTATCTATCTATCTATCTATCTATCTATCTATCTATCTATCTATCTATCTATCTATCTATCTATCTATCTATCTATCTATCTATCTATCTATCTGTCTGTCTATCTATCTATCTATCTATCTGTATCTCTGTCCGTCCGTCCGTCTGTCTGTCCATCTATCTATCTACATGCATAAGTATTTGTATTTGTGTCAGTTAGTGGTCGCAAGAAAGTAATCACATTTGGAATGGCACTTTCTGAAATGACGAACAAAATGGCGTGTATAATCGAAATACTTGAAGTATTCCACCGGCCGTAAAGTGAGCACAAAATAAACTCACGAAGCTCCATTTAATGTTCATCGTGTTTTTTTTATCGCACTGCGTAACGCCACGCCTGTTCCTCTTGTCTCCCTTTCAAAGTTGGCCTGGGAGTTATTGCACCTTGATGCATTATTGAAAACCATCACAGCGTACGCGTCACTTAATGACGTCGTGCATCTTTGCTGTGCTCGCGGAAATTGGGCTTTATTGCGACGAAAACGATTCTTCGGCATTCGGCTTTCGCAACAGGTCTGCGAAGCGTGCGGTTAATACAGTGCCATTGAAAACGGATGAAGGAGTTAAATTCGGCCATCATTCACGCACCAAGAAACTTCACTAAAACGGGTGCCTGAAGTATTAGTTTACTTGACCTAAAGGGTTAACGTGATCAGCGAAGTGTTGAAGAGGGGAAAAATAATCACTTTGTGCGGTGTATATTTTTATCGCTTGTACAAAACTGACTTGTCCACATCTAGAGCTAACGCACGTTTGTCTTTATTACATGGACTATATTGACTCTGTATGAAAAGGTTTAACAGACTGTCTATCAAAATGTAAAATTCTCACCTTGTAAAGAAAACTCCTTTAGAGAGGAAAACAGAATACCTTAGTCCCCTTTTCCGGTGAGCTCATTACATTGTGGGAAAATTATTCATCACGGAGACGGCAATGGACTGCTATCCTCATTTCTCATAAATTACTAATGAAAAGATCTGCTCAACCCCAAGGTTTAATGGACTGCTGCCCTAATTTCTCATAAATTACTAATGAAAAGATCTGCTCAACCCCAAGGTTTAATGGACTGCTCTTCATTTGACGATACTAATGGAAACGTAAGGAAAATATTACATTGGTGGCGGGAAATCCACGATTATATTATTTAGCTATAGCAGTTTTAATAGAAAATCTTCTCCATCAGGAATGTGCAAGCGATAAGGAAAGAGAAGTCTTCAAGGAAGGTGGTGTCTTACAAGGAGGTACAAGTGACGTCATACAGAGAATGGGGCCCCAATAACAAGCGAGGCACAAATTTCTTTCAGGGAGGTACAACTGCTGAAAGAGTTATTTTTTTAAGATGTAGAAATACATAATTATACACAATAAATTCTTTCCAAACATTTTATTATTTTAAAAAATAATCGAATCTTTTCCTCTTAAAAACATCGCCCCAATCTGCAATTGAATGATGAATCTGCATTTCCTATTTTTGTTTTTGTTTTCATTGCCAAGCCTATGATCTATAGGAAGGGGCTTAATAATAATCTCCCCTTACCCTATAATTATTCTGGGTAGAGGTGACCTTCAAAAGACTATTATACTACTCCACTACTGATCTTTAAAGTCATCAGAGGTAAATCAAATGGAGGGAAATTTCAAATATGGGCGGCCCCCGTTCCTCGCCTCCTACACACTCTAGTTTGTCGTCTATAAACAATAGGCCACGCATTACAACCATATGTAATTCACTTAATAATCTCAGTCAAGGCACCGTTCGCTTAAGAATTAAATTAAGAATAAAGAATTAAGGAATAAGAAAGATTGTATTGAAGGAATACAAATCAAAGGTCAAGTTACCAAGGATTTCTCCATGAAAACGTACTTCGTAGTTTTAGGGCAAAGCTGTCTTTTACTATGTGAGTATGATGTGTATGTGATTGAACCAGATAAATTCTTCAGTCATAAGATACATACGTTTGTAAATTGTGACACACAGAACAACGGTGATTATCAGAATCAGTCTCCTTGTCCATTGAATGGACCCGGGCTGGACAAATGCTTATTTTTTTCAATCATGATATCTCGTTGAAACCCTATCGACCTCTGGCGAAACCCGGTATAGAAACCGTGATCTAACAAAATGAATGTTCTCTGCGTGTTCTGGTTTGCAAACACCATCTAATATAATAAATGTTTTTGAATGTGTTCTGTTTGAAAATAACATCTAGCATAATAGATGTATATTTAAGTGTTCTGGTTTGCACATACCATCTGGCATAATAGATGTTTAACTAAATGTTCTGGTTGGCACGCACCATCTGGCATAATAGATGTTTAACTAAATGTTCTGGTGGGCACGCACCATCTGGCATAATAGATGTTTAACTAAATGTTCTGGTTGGCACGCACCATCTGGCATAATAGATGTTTAACTAAATGTTCTGGTTGGCACGCACCATCTGGCATAATAGATGTTTCACTACATGCTCTGGTTTTCAAGCACCATTTAGCATAACAGATTTTTCTCTACGTATTGTATTTGCAAACACAATCGCTCATTCTCTAATTGTTCTGGTTTGCAAACAGTCTAGTATACTAGATGTATCTCCGCTTGTTCTGCTTGCATTCACCATCTAGTACATCATATGTTTCTCCGCTTACTCTGTTTCCAAACACCATCTGTCATAATAATAATAGATGCTGTCTGCAAACACCGTCAAGTGCAATAGATGTATCTATGCCTGTTCTGTTTGCAAACGTCATCTAGTATAATATATGTTTATCTTCATGATCGTTTTGCAAATACTATCTACTATAAAAATGGTATCTCTGCCTGATCTTGTTCTTGTTCTATCATCTAGTATAAAAGATGTTTCTCTCCATAGTCATGCTATCTAAAACTTACTAGTATAATAGATTTTTCTCTGCCTGTGTGGTTTTGCTTGCACCGTCTAATATTATAGATGTTTCTCTCCTTATTCTGTGTGCAAGCACCATCTAGTATAATATATGTTTATCTACGTGTTCTGATTTGCAACCCCCCTCTAGTATAATACGTGGTTTCTGTACATGTTCTGTTTACAAACACTATAAGTTTAATACATGCAAACACCATTTAGAGCAATAGTGTTCACTGAGTATTAGGAATCTGGCAAAAGAAATATTCGAGAGAAATACCCTTCCTATAGCAAACAAATATTTTAACTTTATTTTCTCGCTTTTCCCCACATTTATCGTCCTATAATTATTAAGTAGGCAGTATTACGGCTATGAAACAACAACAACAAAAAATCGGTCAATTGTCAATAACCTATGCGCGCTTGCAGTTGCCTGAGTAGCAAGTTACGTTATGACCTGAAGCAATGAAAGAGGTGACCGAGTTATTGCAAACGAAAATGTCTGAGAACGGTGACCCCATCAGCCACCCCCGTCACCACCTTCCGTGCTATCCCAGTAGTAAAAGTTTGTGGAAGTTGGAAAGTGCCATAGGTCTAGACTCAATCAAACGTGATTTTCATATCTCATTTCTTCTTCTTCATATTTTTTTTTATTTCTTCAACATGTAGGACACCTTTAAGGATTTATATATTTATTGCTGGTCGTGGTTTGATGATACTTGGACTGCAGTTAACCAAGAAGTATTATATTTTTTCGTTCTCGGCCACATTAACTTTCTTTACTTGATGCCCTTTTCTCTCCGAAATAGTTGTGAATATTCACCTCTGTTCACCAACCTTCATCTGGTCAGTTTCTTACGTGCACTTAAATATTCTCCCACCTTTCCAATGGTCAACAGTTCCAGCAATATCTGGGTTTTTTCTTTTCTTTTTCTAAACCACTGTTCGCAGTACTGTTGAGACTGTTTCTACGTTGAGCTTAGTTACACATTACTGTTGAGACTGTCTACGTTGAGCTTAGTTACATACTGTTGAGACTGTCTACGTTGAGCTTAGTTACACATTACTGTTGAGACTGTCTACGTTGAGCTTAGTTACATACTGTTGAGACTGTCTACGTTGAGCTTAGTTACACATTATTGTTGAGACTTGTCTTTTACTATTTTTATCTACATGCTTTGAGAAGTGTTTATTTGTTTCGATAGTACTGGGGTATGGTATGTACAGCATTTGTTAGTTGTGACTCTGTCAGTGACCATTTGCACTCATGTTCTGATTTTGAGTTATGAAATGGCCTCGTAAAGTAGATCTGCTAATTTTATGTAATAAATCTTTCTTTGAATGGATACCTGACAAATATTTATATACACAATTTTTG